>OY728155.1:1760691031-1762067531 GCA_963277665.1 Viscum album | reverse complement strand
ATTTTTGAATACCACTACTCCAATCCACCAAGGGAAAGGAAGTATAAAATGAGAGAAAATGGGTGCTATGGGTAGCTTTACCTTATTGGATTGACACCCCCAAAGAAGGAAACCCAAGGGGTTTTAAAAATAAGAAGGTGTGGAATGAAAATTCTTTCACTATTTTAAAAAATGAATGCTAGGCACACTGGGTATGCAATTCACCCGCACCGACCACCTAATGACTCATTGAGTACCCGATACAAAGCATCGATCACCCAGTGGTTCGAGGAAGGGAGTAGGTCCCCTTAGGATCTATACCAGGTACCAGATTCCACCCATCTAGGTACCCAGTGGCCCTATGTAACCATCTCCTTGCACTACTCGACCTCCCAAACCCACAAAACTCACTCCAAGACTCATCCACACTGGTTTCTACCTTGGAAATTCCCCCTCTAACTTATCAAATGTGTCTATTAATGCCAATTCTCATTCTGAATTAAAATATTCAAAACAACCCCAGTTCTAAACACATTGAAACCCAATAATTCTCTAGTTACACTGAAATAAACCAGCATGGGGTGTTACAACCACTCCACCATAACAATTACTGTTTCTAAAACTTTTCTGCATGCATCTTCTACAAACTACACCGATCACTAAAATCTGATACATGTTCTAAATCCACATCTCCTACTGTCTATGGTTGAGTTGACACTGCACCCAAACTAAAAAAACTACACAACTCTCCAGACACACCATGCTCTTTCCCATATTAACAATGGTCATAACTCAAAATACATGCATAAATCCTCAGTCAATTCATAGGTCTTAATTTCATGTGAAAGCACTAGATGGTACCACACTACACTGATCAAATATGAAATCCTTGATGACCTGAGCATCACAGTGCCATCTAATTTCACCATCACCACAATGATGACCCAACCATGGAAATATTCATGAATTGTTAATTCATTGATGTCATACAACCAAGGTTAATTTCATCATTATAAAATAGATCACCACATGCCCAACACTATACCGAAGTGCCTCTAAAATATTTGACTCTCCAAACTACAACCTCACTCCCAATAATTGACCAAAACATAAAGCCTAACCTCTTTACAAAAATCATTGTACTTCCCATGAGTGTAGAAATATACATACCTAATCCTCCAACTATTTAAATTTCCAAATTTCCACTATTCAGTCACCAAATGCATCGACCTATCCAAATATCCTGATTCGATACCATATTTTGGTGCTCTCTCACCTACTAAACACACACACACACACACAAAAGCTACTTGTATCTGAGAACAAGCATAGAATCCTCACCACTACCAACCAAGGTCCTCTAGACACATCATAAATGATTCTCACTACACTCCACCTAAACAAGTTTCAGAACAAAATAAATCTCAATGGTGGTTCCCCACCATTTAACTTCCCACCTCATTTATCATATATACCAACATCCTTATTTCACATAATGATATGAATTTCAATACTAATGAGACACATATCATTAATTATAGACAAATATACCCCATTAAATTTGATCTCGAGCCCATAAAACCGTAGTGATCTACACAAATGCTATCAAAAAAATGATCCAACATCACCTACTTAGTCTCGATGGTAATAATACCCAAAACCAATGACCTCTATTTATATAATGTGAATCCTACATTCTAAAAAACTGTGAATTCCATCCAAATTTTCCAGCTATTTCACAAATTCACCAGTGCCCAATTTCTATGAATACAGTTGAAAAACTACCCAAAACACCATAAAAAAAGTGATTTTTTCAAATCCTAGGCATTGCAATAAATCTATTAGTTAGCTCAAAGGTTCACGAATCATGCAAGAGGCTATATATAATTCCATACATTGATCAATAAAAAAATAACACCAAGGGTAAATACCATTAGATGAAACAATATTTTTTACATTGTTCTATCCTCATCTTTTACCTGATCGCACCCTAAGAATTATCTCTCACAAATCAATTAGAATTTCTCCACCATACTCTAAATAGCTAGAAGGTTAAGGAGTCCTAGAACCCATCATAATAAACAAGCATATCACAAGTAAAAATCACATATGGGTGTCAAGGAACTAAAAAAACATCCCTATTATCCTAACCACATACTAGGATGACATCAAAAGGAACCACTACTCACCAATGAGGTTATCATGAAATAAAAATAGAAGACATGGGACCCATATTCACACTCTCTAATATGAAGAGTTTCCAAAAAAATATATATCTATTGACATATATTACATGTTTTTCAAGGTCAATAATTCCCAACCAAACACTAATCTCACCATTTAGAGTCTAGTATTAGACTATATCCCTGGAAAAAGACACACATTGAGCATTGGAGACCATCCTCTTAACAAAAATCAAGTGAGGAGTCACAAATCCATATCTGCCTAGTACAAACAACCACAATGGATAATCAATACAAAAAACCAAATAAGTTCACACCCTAGTTCTACCCCAATGATAAACTAACTCATATCAATGAGAGATTCATAGAAATGATCTTAGGATCACTAAATTAACTTGAAATTAACTAGGCCTCACATGCATGTTAGTCATGTCACTGCATAGAGTATCACCCATGATTCCATATCAACCTACCTTAAGTAACCCCTCATTCTAAGTTAATAACAAATCACACATCACTAATGTGTCATTATTATTATTTATATCATAATAGGAATACACCCATGATTATTATCAAAAGTAATCTACATTCTTGGGTCTCACCCCTCTCCCAGGTTACCCTCACATGATCACAAAACTTACTGGTTATAAATAGGAAAAGCACATTGCCTTATGAATAAAGTTCAACTCACTATAATATTAAACATGAAACACCATTACTAGGAAAAATAACCTAATATATAAACCTTATACTATGAAGTTTGAAATCCATAAAGAAAAATTCATGCTTCAGTTTTAAATATTCAAGGAAACTCACATTCCATTAACCCATATTAGTTATTTTATCAATAAAAACATCTTTACACCCATACCAAGACACCCAATCTAGGTTGTTAATCCTAATTGGACACCCACATTCCATAATACCCCCTCTAAGATCACTATTATATCTATAGGCACATTAATGATTCTACCCTCAAGCAATGCATTCTGTCATGGCCTCATAGAAAAAGAAAAATGTAGTAGCGAACAATATGTCCCACCACTATATACTCACCCTACAATATAAGTATCTCATATCACTATGGTATACCCTCATTAACTTACCTAATTTTGGGCCATGTATCCAATACATAAATGATTCACCGCTTTAATTAAAATAAGTTAATATCATAATCAAAATACATGCCCAGTTAAGTAGAATGCCACCATCAAGTTATAGTGTTAAGAATTATATAAGTTATTATTGAAAATTTAAATAACTTAACCCCATATTACAATCAAGGTTATCAATAATAAGAAAACACCCAAATTTCATATGAATCCTATGTGGAATGATGTATGAATGTGCACTCTATTTCCACCTTGGGATAATAGTAAACACAGATAAATCATATAACAACATCACAACATGACATATTTGGAAAAATTAAGCTAACTATAATAAAACAATATTGAACAATAACACTGACTCCTTGGTAAATTAGATTTTCACTCATGTAGGTGTTGAACAATCATAATACATAACACACATCCCATATTTTAACCATTATTACTTCCATATACCATATAAATAATAGTAAGTCAAGAGAAAAGAAGGCTCATATACCACTTTGTAGAATTTATGACCTAGTTCACCTCCATCATGACCAAACCAAGTGACACATACATTAATTATTCCTCCCCATACACTAAAGATTTCTAACTAGTGGTGTGGGTTTAGGTATAGAGTGGGGATACTATATCCTCTTTGATATACATAGCCATAAAAACTAAATGGAATCTATATAATCAATAATCATTACAAAGTTACTAAATAAAATAATACATAATAGAAAAATTCCCTCAATAAACATTTAACAATACCCATGTTATACTAAACTGGGTAGCAGTAATGTCAAGCAGTCAAACATAAACAAATAGGATCTACTGTGGGTATATCACATACCACACACCCCAAAATAATGTAAAGTATTAGATATAGTATAAAAAATGGTCTTGATTTTATTCCTAATCCCACCTACCTTATCCTATTAACCTCCATAGTTTTACTATCTAAATTAGGTCCCTTTACCTTACTTGTGACTACAATTATAAAGTTTTATTATGTACTAAGAAACCTGAGTAGGGTGTGAGTCCAACTCGATAGGACACCACTAATGGTATCTCAGACATATATTGTACAATCAAGTTCATTTATAGTGTGATATAATCATAGGTAAAATTAATTAGGTAAAGTTAATAATAATTAAAATATGTCACACTCATAGACGCTCCTTAGTCACCCTAAGCGATGAATACCAACTTCAGAAAATGTTGGGGTATCTTTAAACATATCACATGAAAATAAATTGGCCATACCATCCCAAGTCATTACCAATGGAAATACTTTCACATTATAGTATAATAAATAATACATAGGCAATTTATCCCATTAATATAATTATAACCATCATTGTAATTTCCCTAAGGTAACTTACATTAATGGAAATAGTGTCCTAGTAAAAATGTTCCATATGCGGGAATTGCATTCCAGAGAAATCACTCTCAAGAAGGAATCCCATATAGACCACATTACTATAAGGGAAAAAAATTCCCTATGAAATATTAATCATTAATACCATGTTATTATGACTTGATAACTCAATCACAATTGTGGTCATAGAATCCCTAATTCCACATATATAAATAGATATCACATCTCGATCATAATATCAAGAGAGGGAATAACATCCCTATCCAAGGTATAATCACAAGAGTGAAAAACATCCCTAATATTAGGATATATCATAATATAGGGATAATGTAATGATCCATAACTTTATGGGTTTTGAATTTCATAGAAAGTTTGAATTTTGGATTTCTAATACTGAGGTCATTTTAAGAGTTGAGGTTTATATTAGAATTATGAGAGATGAATCATCCTAAGGAATTTTTTTTTGGAAGTTTATCAAGTCACGAGAGTTTATTTTTGTGCTCATGAAGGTCTTAGGAGCATTGGGTAGAATTTTTAATTTTTAGGAAGGTTTTTTCCATGTACAGAGTTACCTCATAGTTAGGGAAAACTGTGTAGATAAACCATGTGGGTTGCTTTTGGATTAGTTCTTAGTGTGTAGTTGGCACATAGTTTTAGAGAAACCATGAAAAACCTAAAATTTTAGGTTTATAGGGTTTTTATGGTTGGTACCTAGTTTGGTATACTGTGTGGAAAAACCATGTAAGGGGCGTGGCTTGAGACAATTCTAACCACATAGTTGGTGCATAGTTTGGAAAACTATTCAATCAAACCATGAAGTTGGATAGATTTGATTAAAAGCGGTAAAATGAATATTTTTCACCTTGTGATTTAATAACTCAACATTACTTCCTCTCACTCATGAATGGATGATCCATGGGATCCGTCCTCCATTTTTTCCTTCAACCCCCTTCGGAATGGTGTAATTTTGATGGTGTTTTACAACAATTTGAGGTGAGTATTCCTCTCTTCTTACTCCATTATCAATTAACATTTTTATTTTTTATTTTGTATGATTATATTAGGGTTTAGTGATTATTTATAATATATATGATATAAATTGTCTGAAATGATGGTTCTTTTTCTTGACATGGATAGGGGATTCCTTGAATACATGCCATCACATGCTGTTTCATTGAAGGTACATAAATTGACGAATTTTCAAAAGTTTTTCCTAAATTAAATGAATATGGATATTAAATCTATGCCATATGTTTGAGATTTTACATGGATTAGGTTAGATTACATATTGGGAGTAGACCACATCTTGTTTCCTATGGTTTTCGTGAGAAGATACGACCCAATGAGAATTTAAAAATTATTCCTATTTAATTTAAATTGTAAAATTAGTTATATTTTTTATGATAAATTTATTTAAATGTTATAGATTGATTTAGGGTCTATTTTAATTTTTAGATAAACAATTGGACTTAGATTATCTTTAGTGATATCTGCTTGGCTGTGATTTAAATGGAATGATACATATGAGGTAGGTTGTCCTTATTCATTACCCTATGCTTTATGACTTTTATTTATATAACACGTGATATGTGGTCTCACCACTATAGGTGAATGAAATTTTAAATTAAATAAATTATGTAATTAAAATAAAATGTATATGAATGGTTAGATGAAATTTCATGGGCCACGACGGACCCTTAAGCACTAGTTTATTACCTCAGTTACTGATGACCAAGGCCTTGGTTATAAAAGTGTACTATGAGATATTTAACCTTGAGGGTGATAATTTAATGAATTTAATGATCATGGAATATCTAGATAGGTTACCTTAGTTCCCTTGAGTAGGAAAGGGTATTGGATTAGGAATGGATGGCTCGAGTAGGTGATAATATAACCTTGTGATTCCTTATAGACTTCATGATAGTAAAGATGAGTGTGGGGTGAGTGTTCGTACCCTACTAATATGTGAGACCTTTTATGGGTAGACCCTGGGTGAATTTATGATAGGTAAAGTGAGCGGAATGACCTAGGATGAAATGGAATGTGTGATGGGTATTATTCCATCTTCCTAGAGTGGTGATAGTGGGGATTATCCTATGAGGATAGTGAGGCTATAATGTGATCATGATGATGCTGAGGGACACTATTACCTTTGATTAATGGGTTTGATCATGGGATATGAGAAATAGATAATAGATCAAGTGTAGGGTGCTTAGATTATAGTGAGACTTAGAGGACCTCAATGGGTGCCCCAGTGATACCTTGACCCAAATGAGGGTTAGTGCAGGTTAATATGTAGTTTCAATTTTGAGTGTCACCTTAGAACTTGTAGGTATATGGTGTGATATTGATGTGTCCACAATGATGATTATATGAGATATTATGGGAGGGATACACTACCCCTAAATCTTTATGAATGAATACCTAGTATATCACCTGGGATTCAACATTTAGGTCTATAGAGAATGACTTAGTATTTTCACCTAGGACTCTTCTTTATGCCTATATGGAATGCCTAGATCTTGTTACATGGGATTTATCCTTTAGGTCTATTTATAATGTCTAGGTCCTTACACCTAGGATTTAACCTTTAGATCCATAGAGAATTCCTAGATTATGTCATGGGATTCAACATATGCCTATTTGGAATGTTTGGGAGATTAATTATGATTCAACTCTTTATGCATGATATTATTTTTTATTTCAAGGTTATGTCACCTGGGATTTAGAGTTTACACATGATATGCTATAGAATTCCCAAGATATCACTGCCTAGGATTTAGTTTTATATCTATATAGAATTCCTAGGACATTACCTCTTGGGATTTAAATTTTATACCTATATGGAATGACTAGGTCTATTTCTTGTGATTTTACATTTATGCCTAATACAACGTATAATTCCTAGTATACCTCTAGGTATATTGTGTTTTCACCTACTACTATAATTCTATTAAGCCTGGATCATCTATCATGAATATTGTATGCACTTAGAGACACTCTCGTACTGGACCAAGTAGGTATAGTTAATCCCGAGTGTCATGTTAGAACCCAAGGATCGATGATTGTCATATTTTTCATTCTTTCACAATTGTATTTATTTTATGTGCATATCACATGAGGATACAATGATTTATTAGTGATACATGATACCCCATTATTATCACCCTATTAAGTTGTACTCACACCTTGTTCAGGCAGCCATGGCACTTGGGTACCTGAGAAGACTTCATTGATCATAAGATTAGGTAGGAAAAAGGACTAATGTTTCCTAATCGAGTCAGATAACTCAGATGGGATTTGGAGACCAGATATGATGAGGCTCATGGATATTAATAGAGCCACCTATATTTTTATTCTTTTATTTTTTTTGTATTTTGATTATAAGTTTTAAATCTGTCATTGTATACTTATATGACAATGTTTTTATATGACTATATGCTTTCAAATTTTTTATTTGATATAGTATATTGTGTTTTATTATTTTCTCATAATATGATTTTTTGTGATGGATGATGTTTGGTTATTTTCCAATGTGTTTTAATCTGATATGAGTGTATAGTCTCCCCACAATAACACTATAGAAACTTTATACTATTTAGTAACCTCTAGAATATGGATAGGCGTTCCTGAAGTCCCGAGTAACACTCCAATCCGATTACCATAGTGTGAACTGGGTCATGGAATTGAAAATTTATATAAGATAATTTTTATTTTGTCTTACTATTTGGGGATATGGTAGAAAATTTATATAGTAATGTGTTGAATCTTGTGATGGACCTCAGACTGGTGCATTGTTAATAATTTTTCCAATATAAAATATAGGTTACCTTTGGGATTGTTATTCTTGGTTTCCAATTTTACGGTTGTATATTTTACCTAGTGTAATGAAATTGAGTTTCATATTTATGATTAATTATGGATTTAGATCTTATCCCACTGGCATGAGGCAAGTTTACATGCATCATACTTGGTATGTGAGACTCACATGACATATTATAATTCCCTGTTAACTTTCTGTCATGTATGTTCCAATATTTTCTTTTAAATTCCTTTCTTTTCAGGCAAGTATTTCTAACCATGAATTGGGAGGATACCTATAATGGTGAAATTAGGGATTTGTTGTAATTTTTAGCATGAACCTACAGTTTCCACTGCTTGTTGGGAAGTTACACGATGTGTAATGAGATTACAAGACATGTATTAGCTTTCATACATATCAAGTGAGTTGGATTTCATAGCATGGTAATTTCACACATTATATAAGGGTTACACATCATATAATGTGAAAATATAGTTTTTAATTAAAAAGAGATGCGTTTTTCTATGTAACATAAAATGAAAGAGTTTCATGAATTGTAAAATATTACATGTCATGTAATTACTTGAGTTATAGATCTTAGGGAACCATACGAGTGTCTGAGGATTTATCCTCTTTTTTATCTTTCTCCTCTCGACCAGATCCCTTACCCTAGTCATTTTTGGGTGACTCCATTCCCTCTAGATCACTCTTTTCATCAATTGATCAGAAATTATAGTCACTTTTTCTCTTTAAGAAAGCCTTTCCTCTCAGATTCTCTCTTTTTTTGGGTTGTGGAACCATTTGCGGTGGAGATTAGAAATAAAATTGTGTTATTTATCAATCATTTTCAGTTTCTAATTATTCCTTGTCTTATGAAGGTATATATTTTGATTCCCAATCCCTGTTTTCAAAGGAGGATAGATTTTCTACATCTTTGAGGTAGGTCAATATGTTCAAGTGTTCTAATTTATTGAATTTATTATTGTTCTTATTGATTCCTTGAGATTGGAAATTAATTTTTCATGTGTTGAAATTGAAAAGGGAATTGGTTGAAGTTTTAAAATGGATTTTTTATTTGAAAATGGAATTGAGTTTATTTGAAATGGGAAATGGATTTTAAAACCATGAAATATATTGTCTTGTCTTTGAAATTGTTTTATAAAAAATCAATCATGGTTTTTTAAAATAGAAATTAACAAAAATTGCATAGTTGGAACCTTGGGTGCATGAAGAAATAGGAATAGGAAGCCTTAGTGTGTGTGAAACCACTAGGAGTTAACCTCTTGTATGTCGATAGTCTATGGCAGGCCTCAATGTTAGATGGATCCAAACTTATTCCTTATTAGGCTTGTGAGTGTCTAGTACGTATTGTTCCATAGGCTAGAGCCCGGATGGTAGGTGCATTGTTGTTTCAATTTTTTTTATTTCATGATAGATTATTTCATGCATGTTGGATCACATGTATATTTATATTTAGTATCATTAGCTGCTTTGTTTTTGGATTTGGAAAATATGACATCAAAATTTTAAAAACTCAATGATTGTTTGAGAAAAGTTTTCAATTTTTTTTATCTATAAAAAATTCTTATAAAACTTTTTTTAAAGATTTTACTTGTGAATTATTGTTATTATAACCTGTATTGATATCTTAGTGGTATCTTACTAGGATCTATTTCTCTCACCCTAATTATACCTTTGGGGGGTTGTAAATTTTTTTTTGAAATATAAAGGTAAATAAAAGGGAATTCTATAACATGAAGTTTCTCTTTAAGTCACTGTTTTTTGGAGGTGATGATTGGTCACATAGAGACTAGTTAGTCTAGACTTTTCATTCTTCATAGTTTAGCCTCTTTAGATTAGTTTTATCTTACTTTGTTTCTAATTTTTATTCTAGTTGTATGTCTTATTTTCCTTATATATGAGAATTGTTATGTTATATTTGTTTTACCTCACCCCATAATGGGTTGACTTAGGTGATTGGTATGGTTGACCTGGGTTGTTCTGTTACAATTTGGTATCAAAGGGGTTACTTATCCTGAAGTGTCTCAACAATTCCTGAGTTGGTTCCATGTCTTGAGCAAATAGGAGTAGGACTATCAAAATTCAGATAATAGGTTCAGAAAAGGGGTATGTCCATCTAAATCTCATGAATAAATATGAGTTTCCATGGGTGGTTGGAAAATATTTACAATGTCCAAGACCTAGTATTTCGATTCATTTGAATAAATTTTATGGGAAATTTATTTAAATTAACCTATCTACAAATTTTAGGGACTTGGTGTGTATGGTCATTTGAATAAACTAAGTGGGAATTTTATTTAAATGGGCCTGTTACTTTCTAGAGGTGTTTTCCTTTTGTGGTAGACTACATTAAAACTTTAAATTATTACTATGTTAAAGCATTGTTTTGAATTATTATTTTTGGTTCAATGGTTTTGGAATATTCTCATGACTAATTGGTTATTGTATTGGGTTTAAAAGATAATACCTCCCTAAAGATATCTTCCAAATACAATAGGGGAAGCCACGGGGAAAGTTCTGCTAGATGATCCTCTAGTGGACCCTTCTTTGATTGAAGTAGTGATCCATACCATTTAGACTCTAGGGTTAGTATGAATAGTGAACCCAAGATGATTAGTAGATAATGGCTCAGAATTTTCCAAGATGCATCCTCATATTTTATGTGGTGACAAAGGGAACCAATAATTAGAGGAGTGGATTGAACATATTGAAAGGATCTTCAACTTTTTTAAGACTCTTGAAGATTCTTAGGTGGGTCTTTCCATATATATGCCTGAGGGACCAAAAAGGAGATAGTTGGACTCTATAGTTCAAGATAAGTTACACTAAGGTCTTACCTAGATTTATTTCAATAAGATCTTCAATTAATTGTTTTACCCTGATATATTATGTGCGAAAAAGACTTGGTATTTTCTGACCTTGGGGAAAGAGGAGCATACTTTTCTGGAGTACTCCACCCATTTTTCTGAGTTGGTTCATTTGGAACCAGAGCTTGTCACCAATGATTACCTAAAATCTTAGAGATTTGAGATGAGGATAAGGTTTGATGTTCGGTAAATGCTATTAATTTTGTGCCTTCCAACCTTTGTAGAGTTGAGGTGGACATAGCTGGAAGGAAAAGATTGTGAGGAGCTTAAATTGGTTCAAAAGTTATCTAGAGTACTTCTTATAGTGAGAAAAGGAAGAATAAGAGTGTTTAGTTTCCTACATAACTAATTTTAGGGGATTATTTTGGGAAAAAATAGGTTATTTGCTACTAGTATATGGGGTTTTTTCATACAAGGACTCATTTTATAAAGGCTCCTAGAAATTTTCATCTTTTGGGTGATCTGGCCAACTGAAATGTTTATATGATATGATGTCACAAGGTAGTAAGGTGAGATACACTTTCACCAAGGGATCATAGGTTTATGTTGATGCTTCCAAGGGTGGTGGGTTTCTTTCTCAGGCCAAAGCGGATGTCCAGGTGGCTATGTTCAGATGGTTATATGTGACAGAGTGTGCGCTAGATGAATATGAAGTAGGGAAAACTACTATTAGAGGTAAAATGTTTATTTTGTATTCTATGGTGATAGATTTAGTTAATACAGGTGCTAACCATTCTTTTATATCAAAAAAGTTGGTCGACATGTTGGGTTTGAATTCAGATCTCATGCCATTATTGTTGGACTGTTCCAAAAATTTGGGAAAGTGGTCTGAACAAGGTTTTATGTGAACCTCATGTTGGGTGGTGATAGGAGACTCTGAAGTGGTTTGGGACTTCTTAGTGCTTCATCTTGAAATATTTTAATTGATAATTATAATGGATTGGATGATCAAAATAAATTCCCAGATAGAATGTTATTACTATCGGGTCAGTTCTAATCTACTGATGGGGTCACTCATGTTTTCTAGGGTTAGTGAGACTCTAGATCAGGAAGGGTATGGATTTTTTTATTTTTCTATTATAATCATATTCCAGTTATTGGAAATTTTTCTTGATGTAGTTGAAACTTTCTTAGGTGTTAAGCTACCTTCTGTTGTGTGTGCATACCCATAGGTATTCCAAAAAAATTTTTATGGTTTACCACCATAGAGAGAGGCTGATCCTACTATTAAACCACTCCCTGGAGTGATTCCCATTTTTATACCATCCTATAAAATGGAACTTGCTGAGTTAGTGGAACTTATGGTCCAACTTGAGGACCTATAATAAAAAGTATTTATTCATCCAAGAGTTTTACTGTGGGATTTACATGTACTTTTTTATAAGATAGAATATGGAAGTCTCATACTATATATTGACTATTGAAAATTTAATTGGGTGACCGTTAGTAACAAATATCCTTTACCCAGAATTGATGATCTCTTTGATTAGCTGATAGGGGCTCATTGGTTTTCTAATATTGACCTACAATTAGGGTATCATTGGTTGAGAGTTTGAGAATAGGATTTACCAAATAAAAAATTCATGATTCGATATGGGCATTTTGAATTTTTGGTTATTTCATTCATCCTCACTAATTCTCTTGCTGTATTTGTGGATTTTATGAACTGAATATTTTATTAGTTCTTGGAATATTTTGTTTTTGTATTTTTAGGTGATATCTTGGTGTACTCTAAGATAGAGTAGGAGAACATGGTCCATTTGGATACCATCCTTACAACTTTAAGGGTACATCATCTGTATGGTAATCTTTCCAAGTGTGAGTTTTTGGATCTGGGAGGTGAAGTTTTTTGGGAACATGATATCTGAGAGGGACATCTAAATTGATCCTAAAAAAGTGTAGACAGTTATGTCCTATAAGCATCCCATAAATTTATTTGAGATCTTAAGCTTCTTGGGGTTGACTGGTTATTATAGATGATTTGTTTGGGACTTATCCAAGATTTCATATTCAATAATATATTTAACCCATAAGGGTGTAAATTTTGAGTGTAATGATAGTTGTTAGAGACATTTTGAGGATATGAAGATGATGTTGGCCTAAACACTAGTTTTGATTCATCTGAGACCAGTTTTGGGTTATGATTTTTTCTACGATGCTTCTAGTATGGGGTTGGAATGTGTCTTGATGTAGGGGAAATAGATTTTAGATTATGGATTATGCTAGTTATTCCCTCATGAGAAGAACTACCCTACCCATGATCTTGAGTTGGTAACTATTATACATGCACTCAAAACATGGTGTCACTATCTCTTTAGAGAATGGTTTATAATATATTCAGAACATAAGAGTTTGAAATATATTTTCACTCATAGGGATCTAAAATTATGATATAGAAGCTGTGTGGAGTATCTTAAGAACTTAGATTTTGATATTTTATATACCCTAGAGAAATAAAATGTGATAGTCGATGCATTGAGAAAAACATTTCTGACATAATCAGTGAAGGAATCAATTGAGCAGTGGTATCTGATGAACTTTTTTATTGATATGATCATGGGACTAAAGGATGTTTATGGATAAGTGTTATTGGATTCAATAAAGGTTTAATCTTATTTTAATGAGAAATTTCAACTTGATCAGATGAAAAAACCCCAAATAAGATGATTATAAGAGACCCTAAATGGTGGGAAGACCCCAAGTGAGTGGTATCGGTCTCCTAGTGGAGATTTGTGCTTCCATAGTAGGTTGGTTATTTTGTTTTCCTTGAGATAGAAGTTTCTAGACAGTAGACACTGGTCATGTAAGTCCATTCACCCTAGGGATACAAAGATGTACCATGATTTGAGAAATTGGTATTAGTGGCTAGGGATGAGGTGGTTAGTTGTGGATTTTGTATCATGGTGTATCACTTTTAAAGAAGTTAATTTGGAACAACAGAGAGGGATATCTAGGTTCTTGAGGATATGCTCCAGGCTTGTGTATTTAATTTTAGAGGATCTTGGGATAATTATTTTCCTTTGTTTGATATTTCATATAACATTAGTTATCATTATTTTATCAGGATGGAATCCTTTAAGGATTTTTATGGGTGTCCATGCCAATATCCATTATATTAGGAAGAGTTGGGAGAGTAGTCCTTGGTTGGGATGAGTGTTGTTCAAGAGACTACATAGATGGTGAAGCTAATCCAAATGAATTTTATCATGGCACAAATTCTTCAGAAATATTATGCAGACCATCATCATCATTAGCCACTAGAGTTTGTGTTTGTTGATCAAGTCTTTCTTAGATTTTCAACTCACTTGGGACATCGTCAGTTGGGTATACATGGTAAGTTGGCACTGAGGTTTGTGGGTCCCTTTCAGATTTTTGAGTGACTAGGGAGGGTGGACTATTAGTGGATTTTATCTTCTAGACCGACTTCTATAAATGATGTGTTTCATGTTTCCCAGTTGAAGAGGTATATACAAAATCCTTCCTATATGATTAGATGGTAGGATTTTGATCTTGAGAATGATACCACTTTGGTTAAGAATATAGTTCAGATTATGGATCACTGAGATAAGGTACTGTGCGGTAAAATGACCCCCTGGTCTAGGTACTATGGAACTGTGGACAAGATCACCATGAGACATGGGAGCAGGAGTCATTGATTAGGATGAAGTTGCCTTCTCTTTTTTTAGATCCACAATCTTGACTCTTTCTAGGGATATAAATATTTTATAATGGGGAGATTTTAATTCCCCCTTACATTTATGTTAGGTATGTTGTAATATTTTCTTTTGGTTTCCTTTCTTGTTGGGTGAGTATTTCTGACTATGAATTGGGATGATACCTATAATGGTGAAGTTATTGAATTTTTTTTGTATTTTTTAGCATAAACTTGTAGTTTCTTATACTTGATGAGAAGTTACATGATGTGTAATGAGATTACATGATGTGTATTGGTTATCAGAAATATCCCGTGAGTTAGATTTCACAACATGATAATTTCACACATTGTGTAAGGGTTACATATCATGTAATATGAAAAACCAATTTTTAATTAAAAAGTGATGTTTTTTTGGAATAACATAAAATAAAATAGTTTCACACTATGTATAATATCACACACCATGTAATTCCCCGAGTTATAGCTTTTAGGATGTTGTACGAATGTTTGAGGGTTCATCCTATTTTGTAGCCTTCTCCTCTTAACTATAGCCCTTACCCTAAGAGTCTTTGGGTGAATGCATTCCCTCCAGATTTATCTATTTAGTGATTGATCAACAGTTCTAGGCACTTCATCTATTTGGGTAAGCCTTTCCTCTCAAATTTTCCCTCGTTTGTGGTTGTGGAACCATTTGCAGTAGGTATTGGTAATCAGATTGTGTTATCTATCAATCCTTTTCATTTTATTATAACGTATTGTATTCAGAAGGAAGATCTTGTGGTTTCCAATTCCCATTGTCAAAGTTATATAGGTTTTCTACATCCTTGAGGTAGGTGGATCTATTCAAGTGTTCTAATTTATTGAATTGTTTGTTGTTCTTATTGGTTCCTTGATATTTGAAATCAAATTTTCATGTGTTTAAATTGAAAAAGGAATGGGTTTGTGTTTGAAAAGGGTTTTTTTCTTTAAAAATGGAATTTACTTGATTTAAAATGGAAAATGGATTTTCAAACCCAGAAGAAGATTGTATTAGATTTGAAATGGTTTTATAAAAATATGAGCATGATTTTTTAAAATATAAATTGACAAACATTACATAGCGGGAACCTTGGGTGATTTGATAAAGAGACACGAGTATCCTTAGTGTGTGTGAAACCACTAGGATGTAACCTCTTATATGGAAATGGCCTATGAAAGGCCTTCATGTTAGTTGGATCAAACATTATTCCTTATTAGTATGGTGAGTGTTTAATACATATTATCCCATAGGCTAGAGCCCAGCTAGTAGGTGAATTTTTGTTTTTGATTGTTTATTTAATGACAGATTATTTCATGAATGTTGGGTCACATGTATATTTATATTTGGAATCTTTACCTACTTTTTTTAAGGCTTTGGAAAATATGAAATGAAATTTGTGAACACTCAAGGATTGAATGAAAAATGTTTTTAAAATTTTTTATCTATAAAAAATTATTATACAATTTTTTTTGTTTTGAAGCTTAGACTTGTGCATTATTGTTATTAAAACTTGTATAGATATCTTTGTGGTATCATAATTGGATCTATTTCTCACACCCAAATTCTACCTTTAGGTAGTTTTAGACCTTTTTTATAGGATACAGGTAAAGAGAATGACATTCTATAACATGTATGCTTCTCTTTACATTGCTGTTTTGGTTTGGAGGTGTCATTTAGTCACATTGAAAATTGATCATCTAGAATTATCATTCTTTCTAGTTTATATTGTTTGGATCAGCGTTATCTCCATTTTTTCCCTCTTTATACTCTAGTTTTATGTCTTGTTTTCCTTATATATGAGACTTGTTCTATTATCATTATTTTACCTCACCCCATAATGGACTGACTTGGGTGAATGGTCTAGTTGACTTGGGTTGGTCTGTTACACATACACATGCCTATAAGTGATTGACATCACTAAAAAAAGGGTTAAGAGGGTTATAGTGTCAAAAAAAACATATATGGTGTTTTATTATATAACTTCTTAGTGGAATTATACTTATTAGAACCATATTATATTTATTCTGATGTTAGGTCAAGTGGATTCTATGAAGGGATGATCCATAATGAAGATTATATAGTGCCTCTTGTATGGGGTGCATAATAACTCTAGTAAGTTAGCATAAGAATTAAATGCCTTAGTGATAGACCCCTTATGAGTTTTTTATATTGGTTCCAAAATAAAATGGGTTTGATTACTTAAAGTGTCAACACCAACCTGTATGGTGATTTCCTATATAGCTTCTTAGTGGAATTACACTTAACCAGACCATATGACTATGGTCTACTCTATTGGTCAGAAATTATGGGAAGATTGGGGTAAATTTCCTTTGAAAAAATTAAATCAAAATAAAATATTAAAGTGAGAAATCGATTATCTTATAGATGGTAAATTTGATTTGATTTTATAAATATATTATCAAAGTCATTTAAGTGTGGGAAAAAATTAAACAAATTTATAAAATCATGTGAATTAATGATAAATTATGTAATTTGTTAAAATAAATAAGTAAAAAAAATAATTTATAGAGAGTTTAGCAATAAAAATATGTGTTCACCTATGCATACCCCTTAAATTGAGAGGTAAATAGTATAAATCCCATTATCTCAGGGTTTATCAAGAAACTCTTCCCTCACAATTTTGGTTTGTAAACATCATTTTGATATTTTCTAGTTTCTAAGAAACTTATCCCTAACTTTTTTAGAGTGAGAACCATTGGAGAATGGTGGTTTATAAGAGAGGGGGTTACTTCATGAAAACCCATTAAAAGACACTAAAAAATAAATTTGATGAAATAATATAATGGAGGATAATATATTTAAGAGAAAATTTTAGAGCCTTTGAAGAAATTGATAAATTGACAGGATCTTTGAGTGGAATGACAATTCTATCACTTTATTGTTGATTTTGATCTTTAAGATCAATAATGTGAGAAAATATGTCAAGAGTGAGGATCTAAGGTGTCAAGGGATTCCTTTTATATGATCCAAGAGTCTTGGAATATTCTAGAATTCACTGGGGGTTAGATGATGTGGAAGACTGGATTCAAAAAACTTTGACCATAATAAAATATGGTCTCATATTAGTTGTTATAACACCATTAGTAACCCAATGCCCACCACTGGGTAGAAAATGGAATTCCTTTAACTCAGGCATACTGGAAAATCACCACCAGATAACTATTATTGGTTAGTGGTTTGTCAATGGCCTTTGAACTCTAAGCTACAACTCTGGGTGAGGAACCAACTAGACGGTGGGAGATCAGGATGAATTCCACTACTACCATCATGGAACTATGTAGCCAGTTCCAAACACTAGATTTCCGGTTCTTTATACAATTCATTAGCTTCAACCATATCCCCCTTTACTTCACTTAAAATCCTTCTTAGTATCTTTTAAGTTTCTTCTAAGGATATGAAGGATGAAAGGATATATGACCAAGCCTTTATCAAGGATTCAAATGAACTTCAAGATGTCATGAATTCTATCACATGGTTTTCAATAAAAACACTAAAAATAAATTAAATTGAGAATGTTATAAACATAGGTGAGTGTTTGTGATCTTGACACTATTACGATAGATAGAGGTATGACAATATATCCCTTTTTGATGATCATAAACACTTAACTTAAAAAGATAAATAAATTTAAAATAAAGAAATAAATAGATAGTAAATAAATTCAATATATTTACAAGGTATTGAATTATCTCATAGAGAAAACACATCAATAATTCTATAAAAAATAATAAAGAATAATTTTAAAAAGTTCATCCTTTGAGAAATAATTAATAACAAAATAAGTGAAAGGACATATTAATAAATTAATAACCACCCCTTTTTGAAAATAAATTTATATAAAATTTCCACCTCTTTATGAAAAAATAATCATTTTAAGAGATTTATCCCCCTTTTTTATTATGAAAAATAGGAAATAAAGTGGTGGAAGATTTAAAAAATAAAGAATAATTTTGAAAATTAAGTTTAAGAAAAAAAATATTTTGAAAAGAACAAACATATTTTGAAAACAATTAAAATATTTTTGAAACATATTTTAACTTCAAAAATCCCCAAATAATATAATTATTAGAGAGAGAGATAGAGGAAATTTAAAAGATAAGAGAAAAAGGAGTATCAGAGGAAAAGTATAAGAGATGAAAAAGAATAACATATAAAGATAAATAATAAGAGAAAAAGAATAGATAAAGGTAAGAATAATACAAATAAGACATTACATTCCTTTTCCATAATATCACTTTTCCTTGAGAAATGGCTTTACCTCCATTGATTTTTTTCTCAATTTGAAATATATTGGGTAAGGAAAGTCCTTGTAAAGTTAAATCAGACTTTAGAAACATACTTTTAGTTCTATTTCATTAAAGTCAATACAATAAAATATTTATATTGACAAGTATATAGAATAAAATTTTACTCATCATTAATCTTCTTTCCGAGAGATAAAAAATATTTTTTCATAAAAAATTATAATTTTTAAAAATAAATTTGAAAATAAAAATAATCATAGCTTATTTTAAAATTAATAATATAAAAAGAACTTATTTTAGAAAATATATTTTGAGAATCTAAAAAAAGATACTTTTTTTGAAAAGTAATAAAAAAATTAATTTTAAAAACAAAAGATCTCTCTTAAGGAAAATTTCAGAATTAAAAAATTGACAATGACCCCCCTTAAAAGATAGAATATATTGGATAGATGAATTATATCCAATATAAAATAATAGAATAAAATAATAAATTCATGTTTTTTAAAAATATTTTAAAAAGAGATTAATATTTTAAAAATAAAACTCAAGATTACCATTGATCAAAGGAAGAGTGTCACAAGATAAATATTCTTAATTTACCTTTAATTAATTTGAAATGATTTTGTTCTATAGGTTTTATGAGAATATTAGTGAGTTTATAGTCCTCTAGAACAAAAAAAAGATATCACCCTTTTTGAAGTGGTCTTTTAGGAAATGGTGTCTCAGGTTAATGTGTTTAGTAATAGAGTGATGGATGGGATTTATAGAGATATTATTGGAACTGGTAGTATAATACTTAATAGGTATATGGTCAAATATAATCCTTAAGTCCAATAGAGCAAACTAAATCCATATAATTTGGATGCAACAACTTCTGGTGGCTTTGTATTTCACTTCGGTTGTAAAAATAACAATTGAGTTCTACTTTCTACTAATCCATGAGACACATGATTTTCCTAGTATATGTAAAGTTCCACTAGTAACTTTTTCTATAAAGTTTTAATTTATGTAAATATTACCAAAAAAATAATTTAATTAAAAATAGGTTCCTTTTGGATAAAATAGACTGATATTTTTGGTTCCTATTAAATATAAAAAGATCTTTTTGAATAATTTGAAATGATATTCATTTGGATTTTATAGAAAATGAGCATATAGATAAACAATTAACATGATATCAAGAAAGTTTATATTAATGAAAATTAAACTACCAATCATACTTCTATAAAGTTTGTTGTTGACAGTTTTACTTGATTCATTCAATGTCAACTTACTACATGTACTCATGAGAGTTCTGATTTATTTAGAATAATATATTACAAAATAATTTTAAGAGTTCATTGGTGTATTTTATTGGGTTTAAAAAGATTACATCATTTCTTTTAGAAATTTTAGAGTGAATAAAAAATTTGATTTCATCTATTAAACTAATTATAGATTCATATTTCACTAAATTATAAAATTAAAAATAGAATTATTCATTAGTACATCCAAAATCATATCATCAACATAACTTTAAATAAGTAATAAATAGTTTTAGATTCATTTTATAAATATTTTTGAAATATATTTACTTATTTTAAAATTATTTAAAAGAATATAATTTGAAAAGAATCCATACCATACTTGAGAAACCATTAATAGCTTTTGATAATTTGAAAATAGAATTTGGAAAAATAGGATTTTCAAAACAAGGTTGTTGTTCCACAAAAACATTTTTGGAAATAAAAAAAATTATAAAATATATTTTTGAAATCTATTTGAAGGATTTTGAAATTTAGATGAGAAGAAAATTCCAACAAGATTCCAATAGATTCCCATAGAGTGATTCTTACAAATGTTTTATTATAGTCGATTCCTTAATATTGGTTATACCCTTTTGTTACTAAAAGATATTTATTTCCAGTGATATTACTAGACTCATATAACATATTTCTAAAAACACATTTATATTCAATAAAAAAATTACTATCAGGAATTTCTATGATATTCCATACATCATTTCAATTGAATTTATTTAGTTCATCTTTTATGGAAAGAACCCAATTTTCATCATTAAGGGAATCATTAAGGTTTTTAGGTTTAAGGCAAGATACAAAAGAAAAGGTTTTAAAACTCATTTAAGATCAATCTATGAGTATGAGTTCCTACTTGTAGATATCTGATGATATTTTCAAGGGTATGGTCTTTATATTTTTTGAAAGCTTTAGGAAGAGAATTTGAAAGAGATTTTTGGTTATTTTTAAACTTATTTAGTTTTAAAAGTTTTTTTTAAGAAATCATTTTCAAAAAAATTTTGAGAAAAAGGTTTTGGAAATTTTTTACCAAATAAAACATGGATTGATTATTCAATCATTTTAGTTCTTTTTTTAAAGACATGATAATATTTTCATGAGTTTTAGTACCTAAGAAATATACCTTCATCAAATTTAGAATCAAAATTTCAAAGATTGTATTTGGTGATTAAAATAAAACATTTATAACAAAACACATTGAAAAAATGACTAGGTTTTTTATTAAGACAAAGTTCATAAGGATTTTTATTAATATCGTTCTTATAGTAACACGATTAATGTTATAACATGTAGTATACACAACCTCAGCCTAAAAATATTTTTGGTTAAAAAAATAATTTAAAATATTTCAAGTGATATATTGGATTGTAAAATTTAACCTCTCTACCAACCCATTTTTTGAGGGGTTTTAGGAGTATAGAAATAATGATTATAGAATTTTAAAGAAAAAAAGTCATTTAATTCCTTAATATTAAATTCTCTTCCATGATCACTTCAAATTGAAATAATTTTAAAACCTTTTTCATTTTCTTCGTTTTTATAAAACTTTATTAATTATTGCTTGATTAACTTTTATGAGATAATAAACATTCCTCTTTAAATCTTATAATGTAATCAACAATTAAAAAATTATTATATTTTCCTCCCAAAATTTTTATTTGAGAAGGAATGAAAAGTTCAAGATGAATTTACTCAAGTTCTTTTAAAGAATAATTTTCTTTTTTATATTTAAAATTTGTTTTGTGTTTATTACCATATTTTTATTCTTCGAAAACCATTTCATATTTTAAATATAATTTGGTAAGATCTTGTTAAAGTTGATAATGGATAAGTTTGATAATATATTGTGTGCTGTAATTACTAAGGAATCTATTCCAAAGCCATAAATTACACACTTGTGCACTAAACAATTAGATGTTTTTCATAGAAGGATATTTTAAAATACTTTTATAAACATTTTTAAATATTGAAGTAGTAAACAATAGTTTTCACTTTGAGTTAAAATCTTTACAAAAATCATATTCAATGGAAATTTTAAAAACTCTATCATAAAATTGACTAATAATTTTTAATTTTTTTTTCAATCCTTTTATGAATAAAAAATGTTAATTAACATTGATTTAGAAAAACAAATGGTACCTTAACTGATTATCTTACCCCTAGAGTTATCATTAAATGTGAAATGAAATCCTTTTATTTTATTGATTTTATTGAATTCGGAGAGGTAGCCACACATGTGTCTCAAGAAAACATTATCTAAGTTCCACATTGCATCTTGAGTTTTTCTTGAAATAAAATTTTACTTCAAAATTTGATGATTGAAGGTTCTCATACCCACAAAAACTTAGGTTTGGTTATGTTATCCAATAAAGATTTCAGAATCTATATTTTATTAGCATGAGGGTTTCTTTTGGAAGAACTAGAAGAAATATGGATTGAATTTGGTCTCCCATATCTTTCATTTTTTACTCACATTCATATATTAAATAACCCATTATTTTGAAATAATTAAAAAATTTATATTATAAAAAACCTTTAAAAAACAGAGTTGTCGATTGATTATTAAAGTTAATATAATGATTATAGAAACCAAATTCAATCCAGTATTTCCAAGTTTTTGAGAGTCTAATTTTTTTATTAAATTTTCTTCACCTTGAGTGAATTTCTAAAGATAATTTTTTTTGTCTTTAATTGTAGATTCAAGTTTATTAATATCCACTTGATTCATGATTTTCATGATGAGATATTCCTTTTCCTTGAAGAGTAGATCCTTTTATTTTTGGATATTTTCTTTTTCTTGAACCAATTTATTATGGTTATTTTCAATTTCTAAGTATAAATATGAGAGTTAATGAAATCAATTTTCAGATTGACTTTTATAATATTTTAGATCTTCATAAAAAAGTGGGAGGATCTGAATAAGTGTCGAAAATAGGAAGAGGGGTACTAACCTTGATGTCTTTATCAACATGTTACATGAGGTACTTGGGTCCCAAGTCACTTGAATATGATTATGATGTTTAATCTATGAAGTCATCACATTCACTCTACATTATGACTTTGAAATCCTTTTTTACCTTTTTTATTTTCTTTGAACTTATTCATGTATACAGGATACTCCATCTTGATGTGACCCTTATTTTTACATTCATAGAATGTCACTTCTGGTTACTCCTTTTGATTTTAGTTTTTTGGGCCTCTTATGAAATTTCTTATTTTGGAAGTAATTGATCATGTTCATGGTAAGAAGAGATTGATCTAAAACCTCACCTATAGATGGTTCATTAGTGGTATCTTTATAGGAAATGGTTTTATTTACTTCTTTGGATTCATTATAATCCTTATCCAACTATCATTTAATCATTATTTCATATATCATTAGTGGTTTTATGATTTCCTCAACCACCATCTTTTTCACATCTTTCACTTATTAAATACCTGTGACTTTAGGAGCTCAAGAGCTCAATAAAACCCATAAGATTTTCTTTACAAGTGTTTCTATTGATAATTCATCATTGAGGGAATTTATACCATTATAGATGTCATTAAATATCATAAAAATGATTTTAATAGATTCATTAGAATGCATAGTGAAAATTTCAAAATATTGATGATACATATCAAATATAGTGTCCTTTACTTTATTTGTGCCTTCTTGTGTGACTCCTAATAATTTCAAAATTTCATAAGTATTTTTTCAAGAAGAAAAATCATTGAACTCACTTATATAAATACCATAATGAAGGGAATTAATTTATTTTTAATTAAGTTCAAAATTCTAAACATATTTGGGAGTCTATTTTTCTTATGATTATTTAGTTGGAACTTACTCATGCATTACAATTTTTCATACAGGATAACTAATACTATGAAGAAAAGTTGAAATCCAATTCTGTAGAAAGGAATAGTTGTCTCTATAAAAAATATGAGCGTGTGAATTTAAATTAGATGTTACAATAAAATATATCTATGAAATCAGTTAGGATTTAAAGAACAAAATTGAAATAAAATTTTGAAAAACAAGAAATTTTTAAGAAAAAAACAATGCACGCCTTTTATACCAATCATTGGTTAGAGATTATGACTGGGGGGGTGAATTTTATTTTAAAAAATTTAAATTAGAATAAAATATTATCATTAGAAATCAATTACATGATAGATGATCAAATTAATTTGATTTTAGAGAGATAAAATCAACGTAATTTAAGCACAGAAACAAACAAATCGAATTTATATTGGTATGTGATTTTATAATAAATGATGTAATGCATATAAGTAAGTATAATACAAATGAAATTGATAAGAGGTTTGTAAATATCATGATGTGTTCCCCTATATCTCCACCCATCAACTCAAGAGGTCAATAGTATATATCCTATGATCTTAGTGGTGATCAAGAAACCCATCCCTCAAATTTGTGGTTTTTGAGCACCCTCTTGAGCTTCACTAGTATCCAAGGAACCATACACCACTTTTTTAGTGTTATAACTATTGGATAAAGGTGGTTAAGAAGTGTGAGGTTTGGTTTAGGTAAAACCATTACAATCCACTTACAAATCTTTTTGGTTGAAGAATACAAGTAAGGATGAGATATTTTAGAGAAAAGTTAAGAGCCTTTAAATAAATTGAGAACTTGGATGGAACTTTGATAGAAATGAAAATTCTAGCACTTCTTCATCAATTTGGATATTTGAGAGCATTTATGGGAGAAAATATTTCAAGGGTGAGAATCCAAGGTGAAAAGGGATCCCTCTTATAGGATCCAAGAGGCTGGGAATATTCTAGAATTCATTGGGGGTCATGAAATTATGGAATACTAGATTCAAAGAACTTTGACCATAATAAAATCTGGTCTCAGATTAGTGATTGCAAAACAAAAAATTACCCAGTAGCATAAAGGTTATAGATGCAGTAAAATCACCTTGGTGGAAAGATAACTATAAAGGTTATTATCATATTTGATGGATCATTCACCAATTTTGAAATATGTAAATATCATGACCAATGAAATTTTTTTCATTGAATATTGACAAAGAAAATCCCAGAATCTAGAGATAGGATATTTTAAAAGTAAAATTTATAATTAATTTAAATAAATATGAATAAATAATACATTTTATTATGATCTTTCTTCATTAATGTTGTTGATCATCCAAAAACCCTTTTCAGATTATCATCATTGCGCTTGTAGGATCTAGATGTAGAATCCCTCTAGAGGTGATCCACATGTGATCCTTTGATATCTGAGCAATATTGATGGAATTACAGGATCTAGTATTTCATATCTATAGTCTTGTGTTGTCCTTATTAATCTATTACAGTTTTTTTTCTTAAAATATTCTCTATTATTATTCACATTCTTAAGATGAGGATAGAAGGAGGAATTTGGGAGAGAAGTCTATTGTGTGCAATGATTCTCAATTCTCGATTAACCCTACACAATAGACATAATGATATATTTATAGAGTTAGGGTTTAAGTTAGAATATTATTTAATTACAAAAAACCCTTAAATAATATAATAAACCAAATATTACACCATGAAATATAAAAAATAATAATAATATTATTTTATGATGTGAACTAAATTACGTAATGATAAATATTATTTTACAGGCTTGTAAATTAATATTTATCACTAGACATGATATTAGTCCAATCATCTTCCTTAACATTTATTAAATACCTGAATAAAAATTTAATTAAATATTTTATCCTTGAATAATTTTTTTCATGATTTTTTGAATAAATATTTATTAAATATTAAATTAATAAAATAAATATTTCATTCACAGTTTGAAGAATAAAAAATTATTAAAATTTTTTTACCCATAAAAATTGAATAAATTTATTCCTTTATCTTGAGAATAATATTTATTCCATTAATTAATTTCAAATAGAGTTTAACCAAGATCAATGTAAACACTTAGTATGTGAACCTCTAGGATTATTTCTCATTAGAATTAGGTAGGCTTGGCTAAAGTCTAAGATTACTATCTAGAAACAGGCCAAGGAACCCAAGAGAAATAAGTTTAATGTCATAAAATCAAAAACCACATATGATCACTCACTATGTAATATAATATATTTAGCACAATATCTCATCAATCAAGTTTCACATCTGTGTCATCAATCCATATGATTGATACATATTTATTTGATTATCTGAAATAAATACGTCATTACACCATGTCCATGGAATTTAATTCAAATGTTCCATTTCAATTAAAGGCATAATATATTAATATCTATAAAGATATAAGGGAGAAATACTTCCTCGACTTATTAATTAATAACAAAATGTTCATGATGCACCCAATATACCCAACTTTACTAAGAACTATTATCATCATGGTTTGTGATAATAAACCTAGGTGAACAGTCATGACATGTATTAATAATAATCATAAGGAATAAGGACCATTACACATGATTGTAGATAGGATATATGATGACATATAATATTATAGAATCCCTACAGGGTGGTCTGTTTTCATAACTTCTCATCTTAGAGATTACCGTGTGAGAACTTCATGAGAATAAGTATCATATGCTTATGAGTAATTTGACCTAACAGACGACATTATATGTGTCCCATAACCCTAGATCTATATTTAAGAATATCATCCTGGAACATCAAAGTTCTCATCATAATGGGGAATTGATATAACATTATCAATGTGAAAAATCCTCCAAACCATTATTATATTAAAGACATGCAGAAATGTGAACAATATGTAATAAGATGTTTTTATTAATATCTAAGTCTTTGAATGTACATATAATCCAAAGTAAAAATAGTTGGTTCTTGAAAAAAATCTATAACAAACTCCCACTTGGATTAGGGCCATCTACCTACAAATTTCAATATTATAGACCTCATATAATGATCATGTTTATGCTAAGTTAAGGATTTAGTCAACGGGTTTTCCACATTGTCTTACATGGATATTATGTTAACTATTAATTCACATTTATGAAAAAAATCCCCGAAGAAATGAAACTTTTTAAGTATGTGCTTCATCCACTAATGTGACTTTAGATTCTTTATGAGAGCCACCACTACAATATTATCACAATAGATTGTGATAGGATTTTAAATTCTTGGTACCATGTTAAGATATTGTATGAAGTTTCATATCCAAACTGATTATTTAGCTACATCAGAAGCTGTAATATACTCAAAATATACTATAGAATCTGCAACTATATCATGATTTAAGCTCTTCCATCTCACAATACCTCCATTGAGAGTGAATATGTATATCATTTGTGATTTCAGATCTTCTTGATCAATTTGGAAAATAGAATCTTCATATTATATTATTACTAGTTCCTCATATCCTTCATATACTAGGATCATATCCTTAGTATGTCTCAGATACATAAGGATAGTCTTTATTATAATCAAATGGTGATAACCTGGTTCACATTGATACATTCCTTCCACACTCAAGGAATAAGAAACATATATCCTAGTACATATCATAACATACACAACTTACCCAATCACTAACATCTATAGAATACTTGACATTCTTTATCTTTCCTCATGTATCTAAGGACACATTTTCCTGGAAAGATGAATTCCATGTGAAATTGACAATAATCCCCTCTTGGATTGTTCCATAACGAATCTACTCAGTATCTTATCTGTATATATACCTTTACTTAGACCGATAAACCTCATGGATCTATCAAGATGGATATAAATCACAAGAATATATGATACTTCACCTAATACCTTCATAAATAATCATTTATTCAACCAATATTTAACAAACTATAAGATTGGAATTTTATTTCTAATAAGTAATATGTCATCAACATATACTATTAAAAAAATGACCAAAATCCTGCTAAAATATCTTATAGGCACAAAGATCATATTTATCCTTTATGAAACCAAATTCTTTTATGGCTCTATCAAACTGAATATTTCATGACTAGGATGCTTTATTTAATCCACAAACGGATATTTTCAAATTTTTATGCCTTGTTGGCATCCTTTGGAGTCATAAAACTTTTAGGTTATTTCATATAGAAATCTTCTTAAAGTTTCTCATTAAGGAATAATGTTTTGAAATCTACTTTTAAAATCTCATTATCATGAAAATATATAATATAAAGTATAATTCTGATGGATTTCAACATAGAAACAAGTGAAAAGGTTTCATTGTAGTCTATTCCTTGATTCTGTTTCAACCCTTTCACAACCACTCATGCATTATAAGTACTGAATTGTCCATCCATGTTTAGTTTATTATTGAATAACCATTTATAACCAATAGTCATTACATCCACTAGAGTATTTACCAAAATCCATACGTGGTTTTGATACATGGAATCTATATCAAAATTCATAGCTTCTTTCCATTTGAAAATATCTATGCCACTTACTACTTCCTGGATGGACACATGATCATTATTATCAACTAATAACAAGTCACCATTGTCTATGACTTAAAAACCATATCTTTCAGGTTTCATAACCACTATTTTACTTCTATTCAGCACTTGTGACTTTGGAACATTCTCTTCCATGGGGTGTTTTGGAATTTATTTATGTGTCAACTCTTGTATATCTTGATCTAGGAATTCATCAAATTTTATTTCGCTACCACCGTCTCTTCTAGAGATATGATCCTTCTTAAGGAGTGTTGGATTTATTTTAACCACAAAATTTTTATCTAAAGGGTTGTATAGGAAGTATCCCATTTCTTCCTTGGGATATTCTATAAAGATATAATTTATGCCTTGGAGTGCATTTTTGTTAGCTGAAAAGGCCATAACAAACACTTTACATCCCTAAAAATGTAAGTATGAGAACATGATTTTATTTCCACTCCAAAATTGTTATATAATATCATCCAAGACTTTAGTTGGAACTTGATTTAGTATGTATACTGATATTTGTAATGCGTATCCCCAAAATGATAATGGAAGTCTCACATGACTAATCATTGATATCACTATTTCCAAAAGGGTGCAGTTCCTACTTTTAGCTACACTATTACACTATGGTATATAAATATGAATGAGTTGAGATAGAATCCCAAAATCATATAGATAATCAATTAAGTCTTGATTAAGATATTCTTCACCATAGTTTGAGTGGAGTTTCTTAATATTCTTACCAATATGGTTCTCAACTTCATTCTTTTATTCCTTAAATCTTTCAAAGGAATCTGAATTATACCTAATTATGTTGACATATCCATATCAATATAAATCATCACTAAAAGTTATGAAGTTTCATTACCCTCCCCTAACTTCAATTGAAAATAGTCCATAAACATCAGTATGAACTAATTCAAGAAGCTCCTTGTCACTTTAAACTGTTATAATAAATATAGTTTTTTTTATTTTTACTTGTAAACATGCATGACATGTACCAAGTTATTTTAGTACAAATGAATATAAAAATACATATTAGTGTAATTTTGTTAAATTATTTGCATTTACATGACCCAAGTGGAGATTCCATATTTGGGTGTGGTACGAGTCATGAAAACAAGTTTTGTTATTGATTTCCATTACTTTTTTCATGAAATCCTACACATAAATACCATTATTTAAATATTCCTTATCATAATAATTATATATTTATAAAATAAGAAATATTTATTTCCAAACTTTAAAATAAATATATCCATATCAAGTTTGGATACAAAAAAACATTTTTGGTTACAGATGGAACATAATAACAATCTTTTAAAACCAAGATCATTGCTATCGACAATATAAGGTAGTAGTCCCCAATAGCCATGACTACAAGTATATATCCATTGGATTCTTGTTGATCTAATTCCCATAAATCAATATTCTAGAATCTACTTGGTTTCTATTTTTAAATACATATGTGAGAAACACATGCTCCATCTAATACCTAATTTTTAGATATATATAGATCACACTCAATGACAGACACACCTGAAACTTCCTATTTTATCTTTCTCTAGGTATAATTTTTATTTTAGTGATCCTTCTTTCCAGATGTGAAACATATAGAATCCTACTCCCTTGATTTTCCCTTGATCTTTATCTTCTTGGAAGGAAATTTCAAAGAATCTTTAGATCTAGAGATCTTTTCCTGGCCTTTAATTTTATTTACCATAAGGAAATAAGCTTTTTCATGATTCATATCATTTCCAACTTCGTGAAGCAGTGTGAGAAGATATTGAAGAGACTTCTCTATGTAGTTCATGTTAAAACTAACAATAAAGCTTGAGAAGCTCTGAGTAAATGATGCAATAATGAGATCAGTGTGTAGTTCTTAAGGAAATTTAAAATCTAGAACCTATAAGTGATCAATGTAGCTAATGAGTTTGACTAAATGTGTCCCAACTAGAGCACCTTCTTTACGATTACTCTAAAATATCACCTTGGATATGTTAGACCATTCCTTATAGCTATCTCTTAGTAAAAACCATAAAGATGTTGGAGCATGGTATAAACATCCACGCCTTCATGAGAATTAATGAGTTTACCAGAAAAGTCTAAAAGAATTAAACAATAAAATTTGAAAATGTCACTCAATGTTTTATCATATAAATGAATCTCTTTATCACTCACCTTCTATGCGGGAAGATCTGGTAGTGAGGATTCTAGCACGTAAGATTTTTGTTAATGGTGCAACTTGAACCATAGTGTCTAAACCATTCTTGGAAGTTATTTCCAGTAATAATATATTATTTCTACAATATTGAACACATATATAATGTAAATGATTAATTTTATATCATTATACAATTATAAAATATTATCTTATTAGTACTTCACTTGATTACAATTTATGTGAGACACAACAATTTTAATTCTATCAAGTATACCATAATTTTATCAAATCTTAATAAACCTCACCATTGAACTAGGAATGACCCATTACTAAATAAATTATAGTGTAAAGGATCCATATTTCCATTCTTATAATCTAGATGTAGGCTATGGAAATTATAAGAAAGTATTTAGGTAGGTAGTATTGGAAATTGTAAACTGGCAGCTCCTTGATCCGTTGAGTGGATTCCCTAAACCATAAATCCTAACTAGGATTTCCTCAAAACTTGTATCCAAATTTATATTGGATATAAATAAGTCATTAAACCTAATAAACATTCTATTAATTCATCTCAATATCTTATTTAATATTTCAAGATAATTGAAAAATTATCCTGAAGTAGGTTGAACCAACACTTTAACTACGATCTCATCTTAATTTAGACGATGGAATGCTTAATGACTTAATAATAACATAGGGATTTTGTTTTATTATGTATAAATATTTATTTTTTTCCTCTATATGTCTTTTTAATATTAAGTTGATTTTACTTAATGGATTAACCATGTTTTGATAGAACATCAATGCATAATCCATTCATTTAAATTCCATATTTTCATATTAATCCATTTATTAATGTGATCAAAGTCTTGAATGCATAAACTAAATAACGTGTAAGATAGAAATAAATAAATAAATGACTCGATCATGAGTTTATCTAATGGTTGTTTTATTGGGTGGAAAATAAATCAACCCATGACCTTGGGGAAAAATCATTAGGTCGATCTTGGAATGAGTTGTATCATTTCACCTATCCACCAGTGTATCACCTGGGTTGGTATCATCTCAGTTACATCTTGAACAACCTCAAAGTGCCTTGTGACACTCCTTTTGTATGGCCCCAGCCTTAAACCTTACTTAATATTGAGTTATTACAAGATTACACATTGAGGATCTTTTCAGGTTTAGAGTTTTAGAGAATTAGATCATGAAACTTGCATTACATTCCACATTTAAACAAAGTGGTTACATAAAAGACAATATTCATTCTTCCCATCAACGGAAACATATTTAAAATAAAACACGGATTCTTTCTTGACACATACTTGACACTATCATCACATCATGTACCTTTCACTTGACCTGTGAAAAACATTTCAAAAACATGGGATGAGCATAAAAAGCTCAGTAAGGGTTATAAAAATATAGAAAGGAAACATGAGTTCATATATACATAAGAATGAAATCATACTTTACCCATAAAACATAGAAACTTTAACATACCTCATCAAACCATGAATAAATCATAGAAATCATAAGACATAAAGGTAACTTGAGGCATTCATAACATTCTTACGTAGGGAGTAACCCTCTTGGTTACATTTGGAATACCCATCACAGTATATTCCCTAAATCTCTTCGGAGAAACCTTAACGTTTCACTCCTTCGCGTTACCCAATGCATTGGAGAGCTATATCGGGCTCACCCACCCTTAGTTTATCACGGAACCACCCGTCTTCATAACAATTCCCAAGAACCATAACATAATCTTATCACATAAAACATGCATAAAGGAAACATAACATTTACACCTTTCAATAACAAGATATCAATACAACACATTGATATAAATACATTATGAAAACCATTTTCAATACCAAAATAAAAGAAAAGTAAAATATGGTAATTATTTTTCTTTTAAAAAGAAGGTATGGCTTGTAGAGGAAGCCGAAACTCAAATAATGGTCACGACGGCGGAGAAGTCGTTGTCGCCGCATACGTACGACAAAAACATTCCCTTTTGTCGTTTAGTAAAACGCTTCATATAAAAAGATTACTTTTGGATAAACGTAAAAGTCAAAGGGGTTTATACACCGTATAAAAGAAAGTTGTGTATAAAACAAAATATGCCTCAATGAAAGGAGATTGAGACGAAGTCCCATACAAAGACAGTATCCTTGGATTAAGGATAAATCAGTTACATAACTATGTGTGACAAACGAATACACGAAATATAAGTGGGTATTAAGTGTAAAACAATCAGAGGACATTCACACATAATCATAGAATGACATATTCAAGGTGTACAAGTTTATCCCAAAGAATCAAAATTGGATTAAGAAGTTCCCTTGCAAAAATTAGACAGCCTAACGACGTCACTTCAAAATTCAGAAAAAGAGTTGATGAGAGATAAAAAGGGGATCTCATCACTTGGACATAAAATTTACATCAATAAGGATATATAAGAACATATCACAAAATAATATTATGTGAATTAAAATACATAACAAAATAAGTCTTTTAAAAATAGGAGGGTGAAAGGTTCCCTTACCGACATGGGTATCTTTCGAAACATACGCCCCGTGAAAGAAGGACAATACAACATTGATGTAAATACTCATAAATGAAAGAATATTACACAATGATTAAAATAATGGTCAGTACATACACCACTCAAAGGAAATTGTGGCAAATTTAGCATAAATCTCACGGGAATAAAAGTGAGATGAAAAATCCCTTACGAATACTCGGCAACCTAACAGCGCCACTTAAAACTTCCAAAAATGGATTGATGAGATCAAATAGGGTATCTCATCACATTAAAATAAAATTTAAAGCAAGAGGAATATAAAATAACATCCCCCATCATAACAAAGAGGAGCTTAAAATAAGTGACATAAAGGAGAGTACTTAAAGAGAAAGAGAGAGGTTAGATCTCTTACAAAAATTCGGCAGCCTAACGGCGCCACTCAAAACTTCCAAAATGGATTGATGAGAGAGAATAGGGTCTCTCATCATATGAAAATAAAAATCACAGTAAAATTAATATAAAAGAACATCCCAATAACAATAAAGATGGGCTTATAAGGAATGACATAAAAGAGTGTACTTAAAAAGAAAGAGAGGAGTAGGATCCCTTACCTCGGGTCTGACTTGACTCAATTGTTCTTTAACGTCCTGAATAATAAACTTGAGTTAATTTACACTTTATTAAAAACCTTTTTCTAGTACATTATTCCTTTTAGATAACTTATTGCCATGTTATAAACATTATGTAATCATTTAAGTTAATAATGTTTGTTTTGTCGATATTTGGTTCTTAAGTCGAAAGTGGACTTCTTACAATTACATGTTGTTCATGTGGTCAAATTTTCATTATATCCAGAATTATATTCATGATTTGGATATCATATATATCATATATATCCAGAATATACATGTATTTATAATATTACATAATCATTTAGAGGTAAGAAATGAAATGCACCGTTCATGGAGACGGTAAGCCGTACGTACGCATGAACGCTACTTTCATTTCTATGTCATATTAATGGAATTAAAACCAGACGATAGGTATGTATATTTTAATTCCATAATTATATTCACCATTTATATGTAACATAAATCATATATAATAACTTTAAATCCATCCTTTATACATCCCACATATGGCATTAACGAATCAAATCACTTTGAGGGGGCGGTAGTCCGCACTTCCTAAAATGAAATTATCGTGTTTTCCCACAATGGAAACCATAAAGGTATTACACAAAAGAAAAATACAGAAACATAAACATATTATATATCATATATAAATATAGTGGCATCTTAATGTCCACCTTTTAAGGTGTTATATGAGTGTTGAACAATCATCGTTTCGTGAGGCAGAAATTCACCATCCACAGAAACAATATATTCTTTAACCATTTGATGTAGGTGTGTGTAAGTGTAGCTCGAATTATTATTATAAAAACATACTAGTATATTGAATATACTGGAGTTGTTACAAAATAAATGAATAAAAAGAGTTTAGGGAGTTGGAGAAGCAAAATAAAACAAAACAACACAAGTGAAGACATTACCTTAAAATCGGGTAACTCCATTTGGTTTGAGCTAAAAGGCTTCCTTGGGAAGACTTCTGCCCAAAGTGAGGCTTCAAGGAGTAAGAGAGGGAAGTGGAGAGACAAAATGGGCAGGGTTTGGCCGAGCAAAAGGCTTTGGGAGTGTGGGTAAGGAGGTAGATGTGGGGGCCTTTTATAAGAGGAGAGGAGGGGCACCATTGTAAAGTTACAAAATGTTACTTTATTTTCAAAAGAGTTTCGGATTTTAAAGGTCCCACATTGATGAATTTCGAGGATAAGGTTATAAGGGTTCAAAATCCACTCATACAATAGGTTTTGGACATGTTTAGGTCTTGGATATTACATTATCTTTCCATTTTATTTAAATCGTTAAATAATGAGGTCATCGCTGCATCATCATGATGTCATAAATAATTTAATTTATTTAATGTCTAAAAATTATAAAAAAAATACTATGATGTAGGAAATATTTTTTATATTTCCAATGACTATTTATAGTCAAAAATATAACTTGTATAACCCCATGTAAAAATTGTTTTAGTAAAACATCTCTTGTTTGTGTCATTTTTACTTTAACATTAAATAAAAAGATATTTATGTCATTTTCCAACCAAAGTGGCTCCATGGGGTCCCCAAGTTGACCCATGGATTGTCTTAGTCAGCCATGACACATACAATGAGGGTAGGACATGTGTCTAGGTCATTTAAGTTTATTAAAACATTATTCTTACCATAAACTACACTAATTACCTCTAATCGCGATTAAAACTTAATAAGTTACTATTCACCAAAAAAATTATTTTTATCCCATTGAACCACATTTTACTTATTAATGAAAACCATTTATATCGGATTTTTGAAATTCAGAACACAAAGATGACAAAATTTCATTTAAATGGAAAAATCAGTCTTTATAAGTACCACTTAGTGGTTTCACTATTCATCAAAAATTGAAGTTTTTCAGAAAAATCCCAAAAATTCACCCTAAGCTATATTTGATATTCCGAATTCAAAATGAAGTCTATTTTACAAAATTCAAAACATATAAGTCACATTAATTAATTTAATAATTAATTCCCGCTGTCAGAGCAAATAGCGTGTTTTTATGAAATAATAAGTATCAAAAGATTGACACTAGTTTAAGTCTGATTTCAAAGTGAAATTAATTCCAACGACCACTATTGGATTTAATGGTAAAAATATATTATAATTTCACTTTAAAACCAATTAAAAAGATAATATAATCATATAAATAAATTAGATTAAAAAGAGGTTTTGAATTAAAATACAACATTTTACACTATTCATTAAAAAAATGAACTTTATCGGAAAGATACCAAAAATTTACACAAAGTAAATTTTGATGTCCCAATTATTAAGAAGAGTTTTATTTGGTCTAATAGAATGTATAAGAGTGAAAAAAACTATATTTAATGACGGTTCGCCATCAAAAGGCGATAAGTGAACCTTTAGTGAAAACTAGGGCATATACGCCTAAAATTGAATTCTTTCCGTATTTTAAGCCTTTATCTTTTATTGGATAAATGTAAAAACATTTTAAAACATATATAATCATATTTTAGTTATTTATATCCATTCCCGCCAATACAACGGCTACATATTAACTACCATTTAAAATAATATTATTTTATTATTAGAGTGCAACGTAAGATTCCCTAGAAACTCGTTGTTGCGTGTTGGGTACGCCATCGAGCATAGATCCCCCTTTAAAGTCATATTAATATTTTATTCACAAATATGGATAAATATGAAAATGTCATATTCTTTATTTACCTAGGGTGTTACATCCTTCCCCCCTTTTGGGAATTGCATCCTCGCAATTTTTAAAATTGAGCTTGGAAACATCTTTGAAAGTCCCACATCGGAACAAGAGTCAGTAAAACAATCACTTCAAAAATAAAGGAAGATAAGTACAGAGGTCATCCGATTTAACCGATACTAGTATTCCATGTAGAAAAACATGGACATGGAAGAAAAAGCAAAGGGTCATGTTCTTGAGGGAGAGTGATAGTAAACATGTCTAGGAGAAAGTTAACCATAAGAAAATCACAAACTTGTGATATTTAATTTCATTTTAAACTAAACAAGAAAACTTATGATGTATTATTTAATGAAAATAATTATAATGATTGTGGGAAATTTTTTTTAGTTTACACATAATGATTTCTTTAAAATTTTTACTAAATCTCAAGTTTAAATCATTTTTTAAAGTGACATGAATATTCCATTTAATTGTTTTTGTAAAATTTAAATCATGGGAAAAATTTCATTAATAAGTCAATTAAAAAAAATAAACATTTGTTTTTTTAAAACATGGTTTTGGAAGAAAAATGGTTTTTGAAGGAGAAGAATTTTTTTTATTAAATGTTATATTTGAAATCATTTGTATATAAATGAAGGAAAATGAAAAGGAAAACTTTTATTCTTTTTAAAAATTCCAACTAAAATAAAATTAATTAGTTTCTTGAGGGTTTTATTATAATATTATATCATTAGAAACCTAATCATAAACAATCATGATAAATGATGAGATTGTAACATTAGATCATTTCCACTTTGGTAACACAGAAATGTAATCCCCAAGAATGAATATCATTAAATAAAAATAAAATATATTTTGGATAAATAAATTCAAGATATTAAATTTCAATAGAAATTTATAAAAACCTCATATAAGAAGAAAAGTTAATAACATAATCATATGTCTTAATGAATGTAAATTGAGGAGAAAATATCTTACTGATTTGGTACCATTTTAATTTTAAACAACCTGAAATAAAGATCCTAAAATATATATGTAAATAAAATTATGTTTTATTAAAATTATAATATAAAAAATTAATTTTAATTGTATAATAAACATTAAATAATCACTTCGTGAATATTGAATGTTCCATGAAAAAAATAAAAGATGTAAAAAATACCTTACCGCGTTAGTAATATTTTAAATCATAATCCGCAATAAATAATAAAATGAAATTAAAAATTAAAATTCTTGAATATAATATGTTTAATGATATATCTTATCAAATTAGAAGTATATACAATACAAAAAATAATTTAGTGGTGAGTTTTCATATGTCTCTCTAAAATTAAAGAGAGATATAAAATCGCTAACATTAAGTCTAAAAATTATTCATATTTGTAAGAACCTCCTCTATTATAAATATTATTTTATTATAAATATATCATATAACCATATTTATATATATTATACCATATATTTTTTTTACTTATTACCATTCATTACCAAGTTATTACCATTTATTTGTTAATATCATGTTTTGGGTATTAATTGCTGTGTTTTTCATATAAGTTTTGATTTTTTATTTTTGTTCCTATTACATTAATAATAGATCTATAATATCTAGAATAACTATAATAAAATAAATACTATCTTTATATTTAAATTATACTTATAAAACAACTCATGAAATATGATCTTGAGAAATTATGTATGTTGTGATCCTAGAGAATGTAGGTCATACGCTCAGATGGGTAGCGTTTCAATTTTTCAAAGATTATTATAGAAAGGAGTTATGTAACACATTATTTCTTTATAATAATAATAATATCATAAATAAGATAATATTTCTTTTAATATAAATAAATATATAATCCATCTAGTATAAAAACCCTTATATTTTATAGAATGTTTTTTAAGTAATTTTAATTCATTAGAATGTGTATTGTACATGAAACATTGATTCTGTATGAATGAAATAATTATTATAGGTTATATTTATAACATAGATGTTAAAAATAATTTTTCCACTTATGTGATATGAATTTTGAAAAATAGATATACATAACTGTGTTCAATAATAAATTCGTAGTTTGATATGATCAACATAATTTTTTGTTAATAATAACTTAACCTTACGTATAGTAATGTTACACTTATGAATAGTAATGATACCCTTATGAAATGTAATTTACCCTTATGAATCATAATATGAACCATGTTAATATTAAACTCGACCATTATAGTATAAATAAAATGTAGGAACGTTATAGATTAAAGTTAATATTTTAAAAAATTAATAATTAAGTGTCGGTATTTTTGTGAGAAATAAATATATATTTATAATTTTATAATTAGTAAATTTATTTAAGAAAAATTTAATTTTCATAAATTTTATTCCTAAATAATTATTTTTTTATCCTATTATTTGGGAAAATATAAAGAGTCCTTCGATAAATTTTCTAGTTGTTATATAGTTAGTTAAAATTCCAAAATCTATTTTTTTCAAGTAAATAATTATTTTAAATAAAAATTTAATATAATATATATAGACATTTATTATAATAATATGATGATCATTTTTTGATTCTAAATTTCTAAAATTTGTTAGTGTTAATCTTTTTTCCTGAAATACTTGATTTTTTGCGAATAGTAAAATATGTTAATTTACGGTACAAAATATTATAAGATAAAAACACTATTCCATGCATCATGGATGATGTAAGAAACCATTAGTGTGATATAACATAAAATTATTAATTTTTTTTCACCATAATCAATACTATTACTTTTCTTGAGAAAAATAATAAAATAAAGAATAAAATATCGAAGAATCACTCTTTACAACCACTATAAACACCACCCTCACCCCCTCTTGTCCTCACTCCTCTATGCATTGAATCTTCTCCAAGGTTTTCCCAAATACTATTCCCTAGTCTCACCCCACATCCAAGATCTCTTGGTATTTCCAAAATACATAAACATATCCCTTATGGAGATTCTCATGTGATTCGATTGATTACGATGTGGTAAGGTACTTCATCCCAATTTCCATTTCCCTGCGACTTACTTGGTATTGCTCACCTAATAATTTTTTGTGGTGTATATATATCCACTTTTGGATAATTTTTCATTTCAAATTATTTTTCCTATTAAATATACATATTCTATTACAATGTATATGATTATGCTCATTTGACTATAACCTTTTATATATGGTGTTTATTTTGAACATTTTTTTAATAATGGAAATATTGATGAATCCATATCCTCTACTCATTAAAGAAACTGATAAAAAATATTTTTATAGAATTAAAACATTTTATAAGAATTCATTGGACTTTAATTGATGTTTGGGGCCTCCTATAGCCCCTCTATGCATCATCAAGTTTCACGAGACAATCTAGTTGGTGACAAACCCTTCGAGTTTGTTTCCAAAACATAATCAGATGGGTTTATATCAATAAAATTAAAACATATCGACGATATGATGTTTAATGTTATAGAAACCTGATTACCAAATAATTAACATTTTCTATATTTATAATTCAATTATTAATTTCCATGAGGTTTTCGCTATGACAAAAATATGGATGCATTTTTATATTTTTTTATTGAAGGTGCGTGTGTTCCAATTATTTACCCTGCTATATTGAATATGTATAATTTATTATGATTCAATTAATATTGTTTCATGCTTTCACTAAATGTAACCCTTCTAGGCATTTTATCTCACAATTTTTTTTTCATTCCTTATATTATGAATAAGAAATCATTTATTGAGTTTTAAATGGTTCTGTTTAATTGATTTTTTAATGTGTTTTATTTTATTTTTGTTTCCATATGTAAAATGGGTTCCATGTATGCATCTTGTTCCTTTAAGAATACTAAACATATAAATCATTAAGTTTGTGATTCATTTCCATAAATCCAATGTAATAAAAAAATTCATCGGCTTCGGGTTTTTAGGGTCAGCGTGTTACATATGGTATCAGAGGGTGTTTAGTAGATGTCTTGGGAAATGGATTTAGAATAATTATATTATGGTGAAAAAACCTAAGATATAAATTAAGGATAATTATATAAGAACATCCTATAATTTTGGTAAGGTAGATATAATGTTTTTATTCCTATAAATAAATATTTATTTTGATACTACAAGTGGATGTTGTTCCAGAACATATGCACCTAGGTGAAAAAAATCCAACAATGTGTGTCAGGCCTGACATGGGGTATCCTAGTACATGAAAAAGTGCCACACTGCCATCCTAGATTGATTCTATAATGGGATATGACTGGGTTAATTAAAATGTTCTTTAAAAACAATTTTGAAGGATTTAAAAGTAAATAGGAAACACGTTTATGATTTTGAGATTATTTATGCATAAACATTCAATTTATCTAATGTGTTTTTTTTGTTTGAAGTTATGAAATATGATTCCTAACCTAATTTTCTATATTCAATTATTTATTTATAGTGCCTAATGGATGAAATGGAATCAATACATGTGGAAAATGATGGGATTTTCCCACTGATCAATTCAATAAGGTTAGTTTTGGAGCTGAGCATATCTTATCTATATTAGGAAAACATAATCAGGCTATGAAGAATAACCACACTAAACCTATGTTGGATAATTTCATGCGGCAGATGCCCCCATATTTCAGTGTGACTAAAAATCCAGTGGTATTTGACTTGTGGATCATGTCCCTAGAAAAGATATTTCTGGCATTAAGAAGCAATGGAAATGAAAAGGTAGTACTAGAAAAATATTGTCTCATGGGTGATGCTGATCAATAGTGGTCCTTGGTCTATAACACCATGGATGATGATGAAATAGAATATATATAATGGAATTTATTTGAGCATGTTTTCTTTGAAAAAATTTCCCTCATCAGAAATAGATTAAAATGAAAAAAAATATTAGCTAGAAATAAATGGAAGAAGATTGTATTGCAGATAATGATGCTATCTTCAAAATACTTGCCATGAATGTTATAGATTACATTGTGATTCAGAAGATATGTTTGGTCATTCCTTTATAGGTATTAATCCATGTATTTTAAGGGAACTAGCTTCTCAAACATTTTCATCATATGATGAAATAGGATTATGTGCCATCAAAATGAAGAAGGAACTTTCAAGATATAATTTGTTCAAGGGAAATAATAAATATAAGAGGTCTTATAATAATAATGAAAAAGGTGAGTCTTCATAAAAATAATATGGGAATGATGAATTTCCAATTATGTGATAATTTTGTAAATAAACATCTAGTGAAATGCATAAATGTCAAGGGAGTTTTTTATAAGTGTGTATAAAAGGGTCACTAATCAAATGAATGTAAGGGATGGATTTTGCGATCAAACATGTGGATTTTAATTTCCCTAATGATGTGGTGGAAGGTACTTCAATAATTTCTTAGAAATTATCCAATGATTTATTTGATTTCGAATCATCAGATTCTTTTATACCTTCCTAGTTTTCTATAAAAAATAGAAATTTCAAATTTAATTTAACAAAACTGTTCCAGTCAAAACTCATAAGGGAAATATCATTGAAACCAAAATTTTTCAGCCAATCCCCTTTTTTGAAACATAAACATATTTCAGTTTTTGACCTTATCATCATACCTATTATTGAAATATATATAATTATTAGTTTTGACTAGATTTGAAATTATGATGTGAAATTTTATTACAAGAATAAGGAAGATACAATTTTTGTAAAATGATGTTGAATCACATATCATTGGAGATGAAACATCAAAATTTGGAACTTATATAGACCCACCATATGTATCTCTTCTAAATGATGTTCTTTGGAAATGGATAAAACATAATCTAAGGATATTCAAATTGATGATGTTCCTATTGTTAAGGAATACATTTATGTTTTTCTATAGGATTTACAAGGAATACCTCTTGAGAAAGATATTGATTTCTCTATTGATTTAATTCCTAGTGAAAGACCAATATCAAAGACTTCATATATAATTGCCACTTGGGAATTATTAGAAACAATGAAAAAACTAGGGGAATGGAGTGATAAGGGATTTATTCTCCCCTGTGCTTCCCCTTGGGGATCCTTTGTTCTCTTTGTCAAGAAGAAGGATGGATCCATTAGGCTGTGCATGTATTACAATTAAATCAAGGCTATTAAAATAATTAAAATGTATCATCTATCTTGGATTGATGATCTATTTGATCAAATATAAAGATAAAAACATTTTTCAAAGATTGACCTTCACTCTGGACATCATTATTTCCACATGAGGAATGAATATATTCAAAAGAAAACATTTAAAACTAGTTATGGGCATTATTTGTTCACATTAAGGCCATTTAGGCTAACTAATTCACCATTCATTTTCATATACCTAATGAATATAGTTTTCAAGGAATAACATGATAATTGATTTATGTTATTTATTTGTAACAACCTGAAATATTCTAAAAGATATGAGAACCATGATAACCACTTGGGGGTTGTTCTAGAGACTCATATAAGAAAAGAGTTATATGGGATGTTTTGTGAATGGGAATTTGGGAATCAAATTCTTATATTATTTTTTATATTATCTCTAAATATGGAATCATAGTTGATCCTACAAATACATTGGCAATCCAAGTGTTTCCAACACCAAGAACATAATCAAGATATATTGTTTTATTTCATTAGAAGGTTACTATTGAAATTTTGATTAGAATTTCAGCCGATTGGATAACCAACTAACCAATCCCACACATAAAGGGGATAAGTTTTTATAAGAAAAATAACATACAGAATGTTTTGATGAATTTAATATAAGATTGGGCAATGCTAAAAATTTGAATCTTCTATATTGAAATGATTGGTATTTGATGTATAGTGATTCATCAAAGAATGGATTAGGCTGTGTCCTTATGAAAAATAATAATGGTATTTCTTATGCATCAATAAAGATGAAGACTCAAGAACACAATTATAAAAATCATGATCTTGAGTTAGGAACCATAATAAATTCTCAAAATATTTGGAGACATTATCTCTATGGTGAATGTTGTGGGATATATACGTATCACAAAAGCTTAAAATAAATTTTTAGACAGAATGAACTCTATATGAGAAAAGGAGATGGCTCAAGAAACTCAATGATTATGATTGTTAAATACTATACCTCCTTGGAATAAAAAATAATGTATTACATACATTAAGGAGGAAATAACATTTAATTATTCCCCAAAAAAGGATTTAGATAGATACTATATTCATCGACCTGGTAAAAGTAGATATAAGAATTGTTATGGAAGAGGAAAAATCATTTATTTTTCAAATAATTTCTACACCATATTTACTAGTTATGATAAAAATCTCTCAACTTAAGGATGATAAACTACAAAAGTTAACTAAATATTTTAGGGATGGAATTATGGAAGAAATCATGTTTGAGGATGGAGTTCTAATATTTGTGAAGAGGTTATGTGTTCCATTCAGTACACGATCTAAAATGGAAGTATTATATAATTCTCATTGCTCAAATGTCTCTATACACCATGGAGGCTCCATGATGTATAGAGATCCGAAGAAGTTTTTTTTGTGGGATAACATGAAGTGAGAAATTGCTAACATTGTATCAAGGTGTATAGTCTTATAATAATTAATGGTTTAGAGAAAACATCATAGATTTTACATGCTACCTCTACATATTCATAGGTGGAATTGGGATGAAATTTCAGTGGAAGTTGTTAGAGGACAACCAAGTAATCCTAATGGTAATGATTTAGTATGGGTAATTGTTGATCATCTTACAAAAAATGGAACATTTCTTAGGTATAATAGAGGATTTACCACTTGAGTTACTGAAAAAAATCTATATTAATGAGTTTTTAAGACTTCATTGCAACCTTATATATATTGTGTCCAATCGAGATAATTGATTGTCATCAACATTTTGGAAAAATCATCAAAAGGATTAGTTACATAGCTTCATATGAGTAAAATTTAATACTCCAAACCAATGGATAGGATGAAGGGAGTATTCAAACCCCCACTACTGAAAAACAATAATATACCCATGTTTTTCTAAAAAACCATTGGTATAGTCCCACCTATACCCACTTTTTTCCTGAATCATGGGTATATGAGATATTTTAAAATCTATACCCATAGTTCTTGATAAATTGTGGGCTTTGGGTACCTGTGTAAGAATGGATAGATAATAAATTGGATGGGAAAGCTGTGTGAAAACCTATACCCATGGTTTATAATGAACCATACGTATCGGTGGGTCTATACTGATGGTTCTTGTAAACCGTGGGAAGAGCCTTCTAAACTAAATCATATTCCCACATTTTGTGGAGAAACATGGGTGTTGGATATAATCCCCAAGGCTATAAACACAGTTCACATGAAATGTTCATATAGGTGAAAACTATACCCACATTTTCACTGAATCATGGTCATATTTTCCCATATGTTTGTGTGGGAGACAAAAATAGGGAAAGAAAACCTATTTCTATGGTTTTTTTGAAATATAATGATGGTTTATAAATATATATGAGAATGTATGAATATATACACATATGTATAAACAGTGTAGTGGTAAGGTACTTTGGCAATGTGGAGACGATGAGGATTATAAACACACTCCCAATGTTTTGTTTAATACTATAATCATGATATTAGAACCGTGGCTATAATTTTTTTGAACCATGGGAATAGGTCATTGCTATACCCAAAATTTGAAGAACCATAGTTTGATAAACCGTGGGTATATCTTATAACCACGGTTTTCAAACCGATGTTATAGGAATTTCTAACCACGGGTAAAGCTCATGGCTATAACAATGCCCCAATTGGCTATTGTTCCAGAAAACCATGGGTATAGGAAATAACCTTAATTTAAAACTGCGGGTATATGAAAGATTTAAAGTAGTGAATGGAAGAAAATTTGAGATCATTATCTATTCACTTTAATGGTATGTGGGTTTAGTACTTACCTTTAGTGGAATTTTCCAAAAAAAAAAACAGTTTCCATTATAGTATTAAAATAGATCCGTATAATGTGTTTTATGGAAAGATATGTCGAAGTCCAAATTGGAATGATGAATAGTGAGAGGAGACTAATAGGAATATAAATTATTCAAAAGAAAATAATAAAGGTAAATATAATTCCTGACCATATTAAATCAGCGCAAAGTAGGCAGATTAATTGTCCTCACATCCTTAGAAAGGATTTTCAATTTAAAGTGATATATTATGTCCTTCTAAAAGTACAACTAGGGAAGAGTGCCTTATGGTTTGGAAAGAAAGGTAAATGGAGCCCCATGTACATCATACCATTTGAAATTATATAAATAATTAGAGTTGTAGCATTCCATTTTGCGATGTCCCATGTCTATCAAAATTTCATGATGTGTTCCATGATTCATTGTTGAAGAAGTAAATTATATATCTAACACATGTAATAACAAATGATGAAATAGAATATGAACACAATTCATTATACTCTTATGAATTTAACGATATGATCGACACAAGAGATAAATTTTTGGGAAATCCGACATTTTGACTGGTAAGGGTTCTTTTGAGAAACTATATAATGGATGAAGCAATGTGGGAACCAGATGTTGTTATTAAGAGAAACCACACACTTTGTTATAATGGAATATATATATATATATGAAATTTTGATGCAGAAATTTTTGGAGGAGGGAAGAATATGGGACCCCATGATTTGATAGTATTTTTCTTCTTAAATTATTTTAAATCACTAGATAGCTTATTATGCATGAAACATTGAGTCTCTGCAAAATAAAACATTTATATTGGGGATAGTTAAAACCTATATATTAAAATAAATTTTTTCACTTATATGATTTGATTTTTAAAGGATGAACACAGATGGTTGGGAATAGTACGATATTTAGAGTTTGATAAGATCACATAATTATTGGTGAATAGTAAAATACACTTATGAATTGTAATGTTACTATTATAAATAGTTATATAACCATTATGAATATTAATGTACATTTATGAATTGTAATATGACCTTTATGAATAGAAACCTCACCCATGAAATTATAAATAAAATTTAAGAACTTTATAAATGAAGGTGAATATTAAAAAAAATTAAGAATTATGTGTTGGTATTTTTGTGAGAAATAAATTTTTAACTTCACTTTTTTAATAAATAAATTAATTTAAAAACATTAACTTCATAAAATTTATTACTATATCAATAATTTTATATTATATGAATTTATAACAATCTATAGAGACCTTAGAAAATTTTTTAGGGTGTTATAAAATTAGTTATATTTTTAAAATATTTATTTTTTGAGTAAATAAATATTTTAATTAAAAAATAGTTTTTCATACTAATAAAAATATTTTAAAAAAATTGTGCATATTTTTAGATTCTACATGTTCAAAAAAAGGGATAATATTCATTATTTCTCGGGAATACGAGAATTGTTTTGTGAATAGTAATATACAATAATTTATAGTACAATACTTTATGAGAGAAATACAATATTCCTTGAAACATGGATGATTTAATAAACCATTAGTTGGAAATCACATGAAATTATTAATATTTTTGGACACAAGAATCTAAACTATTGTCTGTCTAGTGAAAAAAATATTATAAATAAAATATTGAGAAATCATTCCGCTCCACCATTATTAAAACCACCAGTAACCCCCACTTCACCTCACACCAATATTACATGAATCTACTCAATGTTATGCCCAAATACCCCTAGTCCCTCCCCATATACAGGATCTCTTGGTCTTTCCAAAATTCCAAAAACCATACCATTAAAACGAATCTCAAGGAGGGGTATTCAATAGTTAAATCTGCATACCATTTCTATGAATTTCATTCAATGTTCATTTATTTGGTTACCCTATACTAACCTCCTCAGACCAATTGAACATGAAAAATGCAATATCATATATATACTATACATATATCATTTTGATATATTATCCACTTTCAGTCTCTTTACTCTCTCACTTTTATTTTATAAATGAAATCATCATCCGAGAGGTGCGGATTTACAACCTTTTTGGATGATGGTGTTTTGTTCTTCAATTTATTCTAAATGGATGGCCATGAAACCATTTTTATGGTTGATACATGATATTAGATAATTGAACAAAACTAGTTCATTATGATAAAAAAATATTCATAATAATCTAACTGATTAACACTTAATCTACTATATAATTATTATTCCTCATAATATATAAAAATAATTATATACATATATATAAAAATATAAATTTTTTTACTCTAATTAAAAACATGTAATTCTAATTCTATAGAATTATATCCATTCCAAATGAACAACATTACTCATAGTCAAGAGAACTGATCATGAAAATCATGTAAACGAACACTAAGGTATGAAGGAATTCAATGTAATAATTAATCAAGAAGTCCACAAATGAACTTAATAAAACTGTAATGAATCAAAAAAATGTAGCGATTTTTTGGAATTATTTAATTAATTTATTTAATATGATAATCTAAGACATTAAGTTCATGTTAAGAACAAAATCAGGAAAAAGGTAAGGGGTTTCTCAACTCACTTTTATTTCCGTGATATTTCGATTATTCGCCATTTATTTCTTGTTTGTTATGTATTTATTCTACCATTTGATATATAATATCATCATTTTATTTATATTCAACAAAATTCAATGATTAATTTTATGATTATTTATTTCTATTTATTCGATTTTATTATTATGATGTGGGGAGAGACTTCACCCCATTTTCCATTTCATTGAGAATTACTTGGTATAGTACACCTAATCATTTTTATGTTGTTTATCTACATCCCGTTGGAGATAATTTTTTATTTGAAATTAAATTCCTATTAAATATTCAAATTATTGTACAATGGATATGATTATTTTCTTAGCTGTATACACTATTACATGTAGTGTTTATTTTGAATGTTATTTTAACAGGTGATATATTAATGAATATGTATCCTCTACTCTTGATGAAAACTGATAAGGCATACTAAAATGAAATTAAAACATTGTATAACAATGATTTGAGTATTCAAGGATGGGTGTTTCCTACTATATCGACAGGATTCATAAACAGTTCTCATGAGACAAACTAATTGTTGGAAAACCTATTGTGTTTGTTTCCAAAACATAATTACATGGGTTTTTACCCATAGAGATAATTTTTACAGATAGTTTGATGGTTTATGTGAGTGATACATGTTTCCCAAATAATAATAATTCTATTTATTTGAAAATAAATTATTACTTTCCATGATGTTTTCATTAGGGAAAAAATCTATGGATGAAATTTCATTTTATTTTTATTAATGGTGTGTGGTTTTCAATTATTCACCATGATAAATTGATATTATCTAACTAATTATAATTAAATAATTATTGTTTCATGCATATAGTATATGTAAACCTTAATGAGAATTTGAGCTCAACACTTTCATTTTTTCCTTCCATAGGTTATGAAGAAGAGGTAATTTATTGAGTTTTCAAGGACTCAGTTTATTATATTTTGTTATGAATTGTATTTTGGTTTCTTTTCCCAATGTAAAATGGGTTCTATTTATGTATCTAGTTTGTAAAATAACACTAAAAATATCATTATATTGGGATTTTATTCTTTGTAAACATGCCATTGTAATAAAATAATGCATCGGGTCTGTGTTTCTGGTGTCTTCACATTACATGTGGTGTTTTGTTGGAAAGAGAGTATCATTTCGCTTGGTGATGGTGGTTATATACAAATACATGAAAGACAATATCATCATCCAATGACTAGAAAGGAAAAAATTTAAATTAAAAATTTTATTTTTAAAATCATAAATTTATTATTAATATAATTTTATAGCCATTTTATATAACATTTATTCATTAAAATTATCTATATAATCTTCCATGTAATTTTTTTGGAAAAATCATTCATATCTCTTTGTGAGGTGGTCGTGCCTCGTACCCATGAGTGAAATTATCATATTCCAAATATAATGGAACTTATCATGATATGCTTAATAAATTTACTAATAATGTATAAATATTATATAAATATAGTATAATTAAATAAGATACACCATTATACCCAACTGTGATATTTGTTAATGGATTCAATGAATAACATCCGTTCAAGAGGTGGTATTCATCTGTACACATGAACAATGATTTTATAACCCATTTGATTGAATTAGAGATAGTTGTAGTCCATTTAATAAACATAAAATAATATCAGCATATTTTATTTATTATGGTTAATTTATCAACATGTTTTAATTATAATCGAATGATGTTTAAGAATAAATAATATAAAAAATCATGTTGAATAATGTTAACTATTATTTGGGTGACCCCATTAGGTTTTTGAAAAAAATATTTTCTCGATTACATTTGTTCCAAAAAATTTCTTCTAGGAAGAAATCATTGATGATTATAAGATATTATTATAGTTATTTTCTGAACCTAATTTTTCTTGAAGTGTTATGTGGAGAGGATAGTCGGTGGCCATTTATAAGTGTGGTTAGTGGTATACTTGTACATTGTGATAATAAATATTTGCACCAACATTATTGAAAATAAAAAAGATAAAAAAGAATTATTATAGATCATTAGAAATTATACGGTAAAAATATGTACATAAAATAGATTGTAGACATCTTTTGGTATAATTTTAACATTTACATTTTTAGTTTATCCCCTCATAAACCTGTTTTACCTTAACCGTGATAATTAATTTTTACAATTTTCACAATTAATTTTAGTTCGAAATCATGTATAACTTACTAGATAATATAAATAATTATAATTTGAAAAATTTAATCCATGTTAATAAATTCAATTCAGACAGGTGTATAATAATTTTCTATAATTAATCCCACAGATGAGATGAGAAAGTGAGTTTTTAAATAGAAAATGTTCAAAAGAATACAATGTTTTTATATGAAATTTCAAAATGAAATTGATTCAAACGATCTGAAATTAGATTAATTAATATATAATTATAATAGTTTTACTTTAAAACCAATTTTAAATATAATTCACCTTTATATGTATGTTAAATTGAAATGAAATTTTGCATTAAAAATCATTATTTTTCACAATAAATAAAAATAATAATATTTTAAAAAAATTCTAAAAAATAAACTATAAACTAATTTATATATTATTATTTGGAAAATTAATTTCGTTTTTTTACATAAATTTTTACATATATTAAAATATTAATTTTATAATAACTGTAAAAAATAGGGAAAACCCCATTTTTTAGAAAAATATGTTTTATATGAATAAAATTAGATATATTTTTATTTATTTTCTGGAAAAAAATTTAATAGTAATGTCAATATTTTGATATAATATATACTATAAATATTTCACTAATATAATCCCCTAAAATTGGTTTTCATAATTTATTGAGGAATTTTTTTTGTTTTCATACTAATAGTTTTTCAAAAAAAATATTTCCGTTAATTTCTATTAGTTATGATTTTCTTATTTAATTAATTTCTCACAAAATAATTAATTATATAAATATTCATAAACCATGATTTTTAATAATTATGGTAATCAAATCGATACCCACCATTCGAATGGCTATGTGATAATTATCATAATAAATTTTTAATTGAATGTTTAATTAAAATATAGTATTTCGTGCAAAACTAGCAAAATTTGGTATTGTAGGAAATGGTTGAAAAACTCTATGTTCTAAGTACGGAATGATAAATCATGTAATTATTATAATTTATAATATTATGAATATTAAATAAATATGAACATATAAATATTTCAAAAAATATTGGGGTGTTTTATACTACCCCCCTTAAAATACAATTTTCTCTTTAAATTCATCTCGATCATGAAAGGTTCAAAATTTTAAAATTCATTAATAGAATTACAAATATAGATAATAATTAATGAAATATCCCCCTTGGAAATGAGAATTTGATGAGGTAAATTCATCTATAATAACAAAAACTAGGTTTCTAAATAGGAGAACAAATGTTGGATGTGAAAAATTGGACATATAAGAGAAAACATACACTGAAATAATGATGGGGAGTGATAGAGGAAATGGTAATGGAAAATTTAATGGAAAAAATTCACAATCCAAAAAGGTGTGAAAAATTTCATTGAAATCATCAAAAATGGCAATAATATTACAACATTTTATATCCATATCATTTTCCTAATATTGCAGAATTCCTTTTCCATCTAGACTGAGGACATATGAAAATGTACTTACTAGATATTTTTTTATTTTATACGTATAATTTAATCTATTTCTTGTGTCTATATAAATTTTCAATTTATATCTTAATGTAAGAGATGATTTTTTCATGTATGAATCTCAAAATAAGATCCATAATAGAATGATATGCCATTCTGCTAATCACTAGAGTAATAAAGGATAACACTGTTTATCCATATAGATTAATCATAATATGGCTAATTAATATGTTATTATATAAAACTACAACCCACATTTTAAATAAATGATTCCACAAATGCATAACCCTATAACCATTCAAAAATTTAAAATTTATAAGGAAGGTCACTAAATATCTCAAAATAAACTCAAAATCAATCCCCCATATATCATAATGATGCACTTTATTATTACCTAAAACAAATTCGAATACCATCATCATGTATTCTCTAGAAAAATTATAAAAACATAAATAACCATAAAACCTTATTGAAAACATATATCCATCTTCATTATATACATAATATATATATTATTGGATATATTCTTTAAATCCAAAAATGTCGGAAAATCAATCAATGATTGCATAAACCAATTCATCAACAAATCATTAATAATTTCTTTGGTAATTAGCACAATCCAATTTACATACTCATATACAACATCTCATTGATCCAATAACACTTTCTTAATATCTCATAGATATTATGGTTGATCTTACTTAATCAAAATACCACCGTTACATTAAATATAATTTTCATTACATTAATAACATTCAACATATTTATGAAAATAATTAATGAGAAACATAAAATAAACAATCCTTATATATATTCAAAACTCATATATTATTATCCTTGATTTTAATACATTAATACTATTAAAATACCTTCCTTCCCAAAATATTAACTAGGAATCATTTACATATTGTTTAATACCTATTTTCTTTAATATTTAATTTATATTCACTTCAACATCAATAATAAACCATTACTTGTATATCATTTCTAATTATCTTCACGTGTTATCCATTTATGATGTTAATTTTCATAGTGCCCATACATTCCACATTTCAAACATTCAACAATCAAGGATACCATAAGGAGATCATTATTCTAATCCAATTCATTAACTAAACTTTTCAATTTTCCATTTTAGTACATTTCTTTGTGTCATTCATTTCCACACCAAGAAATATTTTCATCCTTTATATACATTATCGGAAGTGCCTCTTCCCACTTTTATAATTAATATAATTTTTTTTTTCAAAATGGTATCCACTATATAATGTCTAAGTTAACTATATACATATCCTCTTTGGTGAGTCCAAGAATTGGTTAAGTTGGGCAATGTTAGTCATGACATATGTTATCTTATTAGGCATAATCACAAAATACTTCACTGACATCATCATCCCATTTTTCTACTCATTAGAAAAATGTCCATTAAATTAAAAGTTATCCCAATTCCTTCTATAACCTACCATTTAATTACACTAAAAATCACTGAGTAAGAAAAACTAATCATAATAGGAACCCGACATATTATTACAAAATCACTAACAAGATGTGTAAATAATTAAACCGTATTTTTAATATATAACACCATAGGTTTATCATAGGTTATTCATATTAATAATATATTTAAATGTTTCTTGATGTATTAAAAAGAGTTTGAAAATTTCCTAAAGAAAATACCCCAATAGTGTCAAACCGGGGGTGCATCAAGGCTCGTTATCAGGAACTAGGTGATAATCGAGTCTAGCTCAATGAACCATTTTCGGAGATATTATAACTATAATCCTCTCTTCCAGAGTGACACCAACTTTTAGTATCTATAACGGAATTTAAATTTATGGAAACAACTTCAAAAATCCTTTACTAAACTTCATATACATTTTCATATATATTTACACATCTATGGACTCCTCTATAAAGATATATCTAGACACATCCATAGAAATACCCATTGGGATCTCACTAAATTTTTATCATCCTAGTTTAGAAAAGTTGACTATAAATTCATATGAAACAAACTATAGTGACCCATGATCTTAAAAAATAGATATTGCATCATTTTTATCAATATTCAATATATCACACACCACACACCTAAGAACTGTAATAGTACAATTTCATGGGAGACTATGTGCATAATATAATAATTTGGTGAATTATCTTTAACATATCTCATAATGATCTAATCCTTTACCACTCTTCACAATCATACCATACATAAATATGTTATTCATAACTTGGGGAAAGGGAAATATAATAAAAGATGAAAATAGTTTCTCAGTGATGGTAAACAAGGGAAATATAAGAACGTAACGTGGGCCTAAGGGTAGAAGAACATGGTAAAAAACGTTAGAAACTCTACCCTATATATCCTAGTTTATAATATTAATTCATGGAATAATAATTGATAATTCATAAGAAATGAATCATAATGAAATCAAAGGAATTTTATGATAAGATCATAACATCAGAATAAGGCATAAATTTTTCTTGTATAAATAAGAATAGAAAATATTATGTAATGATACGCACCAAAAAATTCATAACCTAGTAGTATTGAGATATACACTAGTGTACAAGAATCCAGATTAGGATGACCACATGGGTTCCCTATTTTATGATTGGGATAACCTCCAATGTAACCTGTGAACTCATATAGAATTAATCATTAACCAAAGCAGTGAACGGATTTATTGGTCCCATAAATCACATAATGAAAACTATATATATGTGTTCCATAAGTTAAAAAAGCACTAATCACATAAAAAAATTAAATGAAATGGGGCTCATAATGATTTTATTATATCAGAACATATGGAAAAGAGATAGTTCCATAACCAATTCATTATTTCAGAATAATATATCCCATGAAAATAAGTTGGATTCATGAGTATTTTGTAATAGTATAAGTCATAGAAGAGAAATAAGTTTTATAAACAAATTTTCATGAAAAACTTAAACCATTCAGTGATTGAATAGTAATGGTACCCATGGTTCACATCATATGTAAATCATAAGTTACACCAAAGGAAATCATCTTAGATGGAATATTATATTAAATAATAAATCTCATGAAACCCTTCTTATAGATGATAAATGTTTATTTAAAATTAGGTTATAGGATATAAAACTACTTGAAAATAATATCCAATGAAAATAATCTTGAAAACATATAAAAGAAGATTTAAAACATTTGTAACATATCATGAGGAAAAGATCATTTAAACATTGAAAATACCCTATAAAAAATATTTTTTAATCATTTCCATTTTAAATAACATTGAAAATTATAAAGGAAATGTTATTTAATATAATTTTGTTGGCCGTAGGAATGTTAATTCCTCCCATACAAGAAGATTGTTTTCCCAATTTCCATAAAATAAAAATTGGAATTATTTTAGAAAATTAAATGATGTTTCCTTTTATTTTTTTTTAAATATAACATGGGTAAAAAATTCATTAATAAATAAAATTTAAAATTGATATATTTTTTTATTTTTTTGGAAAATGTGATTTTAGAGTAAAAAGGGAGATTGGTGGAAAATATACTTCTTCTCGATAGATTTATTTTTTAAAAATTGAGTTCAAAAATAAAGAAAAATTATAAAAACAATGTATTATAATGAAATTAACATAAGAGGACAAAATTTATGATTTTATTCAGAAATTGATAATAAAATTAAATCATTATAATTATAATAATAAAAAATCTTGATAAATGATGAGATTGTAATATAAAATCTATACCATATTGGTATCATTAAAATGTAATATCCATGAAAGAATATAATTAAATTATTCTTAAAATATCATGAGTATAAATAAGTTGCGGAAATTTCCTTTCAATGTGGATATATATAGACCTTGTACCAAAAGATAGAGGCTTAACATAATGATTTGTCTTAAAGAAGGAAAATTGAGTCAAAATCTCGTACTATTTTAGAAACATTAAAATAGTAAACCCCATGAAAGAGGGATCAAAAAATGGATATTTAAAAAAAATTAAGTAGATTAATCATAAAATACAATCATGGTTTATATATATGACACATAAAATATACACATGTTTAATATGGAATATGTCTTAAAGAAAAATAAATTTGAGATGAAAATCCCGTAATGCTTTAAAAATCTTATCAATAATAAGATAAAATAAGTAGTAACCTAAAAAAAATCAAATATATTATATATTATGATATTTAACATATTACAAGTCAGTATGGTGTTATATACACAAAAAAATTAATTAGTGGTGAATTTTCATCTCCCTCTCAAAAATAAAAGGGAGACTAGAAATCCTTTCCCTTAAGTCTCAAATTCCTTTAAACATATTTAAAAATAAATCATAATTAATATTATATTATTCTTAATGTATTTTAGAACTCTAATTAAATACATTAGTCAACTTATAATTTACATTATACCAAGTTATTACCAAGTTGTTACCAATTCATTATTAAAATCACATATTGGGTAATAACTATTTAGTTTATCATATATGTTTCGATTTATTACTTCTAATCTATGTAATTTGATCATGGTTACATATTATTTTTAATATTAATAATTAAATAATAACAATATTTATAAATATATTATTGTTTTCATAAAAATAAATAATGTTTTTGTTAGAGAAATTATGTATGTTATGATAAATGGGATGACAGACCATACACACGCTTGAGTTACTTTTCATTTTTTCAACTACCATAGGGAAAGAAAGAAAAAAATATTTTTTCACTATACCATGAAAATAGTATGTTAAATATAATATTATATCTTGAAATATAATTATACATATCTTACAAGTTATATAGTGATTAAAATATAGAGTAACATCACTTCGTATAGGAGCGATCTACACCTACATGAACAACATTATCATATTTTAATGAGTAAAATGTTATGAACTAAACTTATATAATATATTTTAAAAATGATAAATATTTCATTAATATCATTTTTATTTCATTTATATCATGTATATTCTATAAATCTATCCTTATTATATTCCATGTAATGGGATATGAAAAAATAATCACATCACTTCATGGGGCAGTATTCCACAACACACATGAGTGATGTTGTCATATCCCCGACAAAATGGAACATAAATAGGTGTATTTGATTTATTGAAAAAATATTTATAATTATTTTATATATATAATAAATATAATTAATATACATCATCATATTCAACTATGAGTGGTGGTAATGAACAAAAAGACATCAGTTTGTTAACCGACAGTCCACTGTACACACCAATGAGGATTTCAAAACCCATTTGATGGAAGTTGATATATATGTAGTTCATAACCTTAATATAAAAATTTATAAGTATATGGAGATAATTGGTTTATTATATCATTATGATATAAAAATAATTTAAGTATTTGTAAAAAGAAATAAAATAATAACACTCATTGAAAAATATTATCTCTTCATTGGGTAGCCTTCACTAGCTTGCTCAAAATTCCTTCCCTGGTTTTCATTAGAAAAAATCATTATAGATGGATATGAAATAATTTTGGAAGTGATTTTTTTATATCTTATAGAAAAAAGGGTTTATGGTGTGAAATGTATAGTATATGGGGTGTCCTTTTATAAGTGAGTTGATTGTAAAACTTGTGATTTTTTATAACAAAAAAGGTCTACCAGGACATTCTAAATGAAAAAGAGTAAAAAAATGATGTCTAACATATAATTATAATTTATGTAATATATATCATAATATATATTTTAATCTAGTTTATATGCCATTTAACCAATATAGTTTTAGTTTTACTTCAAGTAAACCATTTTTACCTTCACATTGGTAATAAATTATTAATGTTAACACTATTTATATTAGTAAAAAAATAAAATGAAATTGTTAAATATTAAATATTATTATAATTCAAAATAGTTATTCATAATTTAAAAATTAAATTCATATATTTTTAAAATTTTGATTTAAAATTAATCCCACAGGCGTGAAGAGAAAGTATCTTTTCAATGTGAAAATGATCAAAAGATTACATTTTTTACATCCAATTTCAATTTAAAATTGATTATAATGACATAAATTTAATTAATAAAAAATTAATTTGTTTTTAAACATAATTATATTATTTTTATCTTTATAAATAATTTAAATTAAAACTCTGTTTTCAATTAACAATCATTATCTTCCACTAATCATCAAAAATAATATTATGAAAATTATCGAAAATTATTTCTAATATAATTTGATATGATAATTTAAAAAATGTATTTAATTTTTCTTAATATTGTTTCTAAAATTTTTAAAATTTATATTTTAAATATGTTCTATAAAAATTCTATAATACTAGTTTTTATAAAAATAAAGCTATTAAGCATAAAATAAATTTATTCATTTTTATTGTATAAAAAAATAAGATGAATATTAATCTGTTAATTGATTATATTATATATAAATATCATCAAAATAATTCAAAAAATGTGATTTATTTAATTATTTGTTGTAAAAAAAGTTTTCATTCACAAAAATAATTTTTTAAAATGAATAACATTATTTTAAAAAATTTTTTATTATTATTTTTAATTAATTAGTTACCAAATAATAAATAATAGATATGATCAAACCATATATTTTCATAATTTTATTAAACATATTCTTACCCACCATTGTAATAGCTTGGTGATTATTTTAATAACCAAATTTTAACAGTATAATACATTTCATTTAAGCTCAGTTTTTCATGTAATGTATGTTAAACATGAAATTTTTGTAATGAATGATAAACATGGTTTTACACAAACTAAAAGGTAAAATAAGTTTTCCATGACGAAAAATATCGATAAGATTAAATTCATTTAAAAAAAATATTTTCAATAATATTTGGGTGTTACAGATGTCCTCATTTATGGACCAATAAAAGGGAAACAAATTAAAAATGTGAAAAGAAATGGTGGAAGGTATAGATCTATGTTTCCAAAAATAGATTATAATAATAGACATCAAAGAAAAAATATGGCCTCAACCACTATGAGGGAAAAATTTAAAATTTATGAGACCTAGATACCGCAAAGGGAGATAAGAATGCAAGAACAAACTACAGTATTGTACAATGACAATATGACACATTCAAAAATATGGAATGTTATTGATCATGAATATTAACCCATTGTGTAGGATTTAGAATCTACCTCCAACTGTATGATTTTTAGGATATCATGGGTCCTCGACACTTTCTTGAAAAATAGACTTCCAAAATGTTAACCAGCCAAAAATACAATTTTAATTGCGTGTTATTGAATAAAAAAATATGATAATGAAAATGAGAGAGAAAAATGGTTTTAAAATAATGGACATGTTGTTAAACTTCATTACAACTGAGAGCATTAAAAACTATATAGAATGTGGTTTGATTAAAAATATCATCAGGAAATATATTTTCATCCAAAAATGTTATGTAGAGGCTGAATATAGCATCGTCCAAAAAGATGAATGAGCTAATAAAGTTTCTACTGAAAGAATAAAGGTTGTTAAATTTATCATAATGGGAATTGTAGAAATACATGTAGATAATTTTTGGGAAAAATACCTTCATAGTGAATTGGGCTTCTAGGATAAAGACTATAGAGTGGTCATAGTTTGAGTAATTAATGAAATATTTATCTTCTGAGAAAATAATTAATCCAAAATATATTATCCTGAAAGAGACTGACATAGGAAATCAAATAAAGGTAATATTTTATATCATCAATGGTATGAGCCATGCTAAAAAACCCCAATCAAGGGTGATTATATTAATCATAATACATATTTTAATGGTGAAATTATTGAAATTAAAACATTTGATTCCTTCCATACATGAGGATCCAAATGACCACACTATTGAGCATAGTGATTAAGTAATGATGTCATTTGAGGCACATTAGGGTAAAACCAACACATATACAAAAATAGCCCAATTTTTTCCTTTATCTCAGTTATGAAATAAGTTTCAAACTATTTTACAATATCTATTATAGAAGAATCATCTATATGGATGGTGAATATAAAATTTAGATAGGGAATCATTGGTTGGAAAAGAATTATTACTTAATCTACTGTTGAAAATGGATAATTTTTGTAGAATACTCTTATTATAGATTACATTTTCAAAAGGGAACTCTAAATTTCATTAATTAATTCTATTATAAATATTAGTACAATGATAGAAAATAATTTTACCAGTAGCTATAAAAGACTTTGATGGTATAACATCACATTTTTGGGTAATGTCTTTCCCTGTAGATTATGGTTGTGTTGTCAATGAATTAATGTATCTTCCTTCATTAAATTTTACAATTTATTTATAAAATGAAATAGATCTAAAATGATTAAAATTAGATGGTTTTTTAGTTTCAATTAATTTTTATATATAAGAGTAGCTCACCATAATTTTAATTGGAGATCTTAATGGGAAATAATTATCCACAGAAAGAATTTAGTTGGTGATATGTCCTATGTGTTCTTAAAAAATATACAATTGAATCCATTAAGGCCTTTTTAATAGCTAGAGTTGGTGTCCCAAACAACGGTATTAGGTTCACTCATTTATATAAGAGTTATAAGAGTAATTTTTTCTATTTAATTGATAATATTTGGAAAAAAATAAAAAATATAAGATTCTATGACAACCACATGTGACTTAAATAAATCTGTGAATAAAATATTTGTAATCCCTACAGGGAAAGAGTATTATCAATGATGTTTGAATTAATATTTTTGATGAATCTAGTGGTATATAATTTAATCAATTTATTTATATTAGAATGAATACAATTGGTCTTCTATTCCCTTCATTAATATATTGATTGAAATATTTTTTTCTAAATATATATTCATTATCTGTTAAGGATAAAGGTGTTTGGGCCATAGTTTTCAATGGTTTTTTAGTTGACGTATATAGGGGATGAGTCATCTAAGTACTCAAGAGTTTGGATGTATCCTTATGGAAGGGAAATATTTTCAAACAAATCACCAAATTGACTTTTATTCCAAAGGTAATGTGTAGATTATAAGATTTTATGTTTCTCCCCAAATCCATACATTCCTTCCCAATGGATCGAAGGCCCTAATTAAATTTGGCAAATTGATAGAAATATATCATGGTTAATATAAATCTGAAAAAATATAAACGGATTTTAATATGGTATAGATTCATGAAATATATTAATAAGGATTGGTGCTTGTTATGAATAAGTAATATATTAATACATGACTATATTAGTAGCCTAGAGAACCCATAACTCATGAGAAAAAATAATTTATCATTATTTATTCACTTCATCCCATCCATTAATTTACTATCCCAATTGATTTTATTTCTTAATCATGGTGGGTTAATAATATTATTAAATGAAATATAATGATTTATTTCTTCAATCAAAACTCAATTAAGATTATGATAACCTAAACTCACTGATTAATTGTAATAAATATTAAATTACTCTCTTAGAACCCAATTGGTTTTAATAACAGGGTTATGGATGGACAAGTTATTCAATTACGTCTCTCTATATACTCTCATATATTAATCTTTCACAGCGATCCCATTGTAGTTAATGCAGTTATAGGAATTTAGGACTCTAGAATTGTGAAATGGTGGACAATTATCATAAAAAGAATATATTAATTATAGTCTCAAAATACCCAAATATTTTTAGATTCATTACACGAAACACTAAAAGATAATAATTTATGAGATAATACAAAATTTTCTAGAAATCTATCATTCGTTCTAAAATTGGAATACAAATTAACTTCTTGGATTTAAATAAGTTATTAAAACTTCTAAAAGTTTATTTAATACCATAGAATATCAAAAACTAGGCCATAACACTATCTAACTTGTGACTTATCCCTGTTAATGGAATGGACTGAAGGTAATTCTCGATCCTCAATGGTTGGAAACAAGTGCATGGGTATCAATGACATTATATGGGAATTATTTCCCCATTTTCACAAGCATTAATAACTGACATAAATAAAGAATACACAAATCAATATTCAAAACCAAACACAGTACACCAATTTTAGACTCCTTGTTTTTCCAATTTTACGAAAACCCCATGTACATAGATGGATGGGAAGCCAAAGAAATTTCCCATGAACCTTCATGTGAGGATAATGGCATCTCCATAAATCCACCACCAGCAACACTTGCACTAGAGGAACTGTAAAATCCAAGATCCACTAACATCGCTATAGAACACCTTTCATTTAACTAGGTCATCTATAAGAATTTCTACATACCACCAATGTTGTATGTGAGGTATAAGACAAAGATCAGTAGGATTCCATTGAAATAAATATTCCATGTAGAAAACAATTCAAGAGAACTTAACATGCACATTTAAAATAAAAAGGGGTAGAAACTTTTTAATTGAAAACATTTTCAAATTAAGAACATTTTAAGGAAATGTCACTTCTTTATCCCATGATGAAACTCAAAGTACACCATATTCTGATGAAAATTTTAATTTAACAAAGAGCACTATATCACATTAAAAACCTCTATTCACTAGTTCTAGTGGGAATCTAGGAACATAATATCTCAGTGAAATGTTGTTTAGTTACCACATAGTAAAAAATCATATTGCATGATACATTAGAGTGGATTAAATAAAAAAATTATAGTTGTTACAAACATAATAATAATCATTTTATTGTTTTAATCATCATTCCTTCTATGTGAAACTTGACATTACACTTTTGAATAACTATTATAGTGGTAATAGTCCATCCAAAATTTTACCCAAGTTTCTTTTATGCTCAATATCATGCTCAAATATTACATGAAACATCACTTTCACATATAGATAATACAATCACCATAAAAAACATGATAAACCACCATTTCTACATTCAAATTCCACATTACAATCAAATGCACACAAAATCCAATTAAAAATTGTTTTGCATCCCATTTAATATTTATTAAAAAACAAACACAATTCATAAAACAACTTTAAGGAGAAAACCCAAGAAAGAACATGAAAACAACCAATTTCTTTTAGAAAAACCATATTCAAGTCCAAACATACAGAAAACCATTCCAATATATAAACCGCAACAGTTACACATTTTATCAAACACCATTAAGGGATAAAGTAAGAACGAAAAAATAAAACAGACATGTAATATAATAGATTCCATTTGAAAAAATATTTAACAAACACACATCTTGACCAATTATCAAAACACATTTTGTACCTTATAGAAAATATATAGAATGAATCCAAGAAGCAAAGAAACAATATTAAAATAAATAAATTAATTTTAATCATGGAACCACCTACATCTTGTTTGGAAGCATCCATAAGTTTGTGTAAAACCAAAACAACACCGCCACATGACCATATAAGGGAAAAATTGAACACAAAACATAATGTCATCACTCCAAAACATGATAAAAACCCCAACGTTGGATATACAAACCAATGTAAATGAGGATCATAATAATGGAGGAATAGAAACCCTAACAAGAGAATTAAACCATGGGGGAAAATCACTTACACGATGTATCCTTCAAAATCGTGGTGAAAAAAACCCAGAGAATAGTTCCCTATCCACCAAGTAGATCTTGTAGGAGGCTCTCATGGTAGAAAATACGGAGTGGAATGTATGGTGGTGGAATTAGGGTTAAATCATGTGCAGGAACATGAGTCATTTTATGTTTTTAATTATTTATAAATTATACATAGTTTCCCGGTTGGTTTTTCAAAATGTGTAATGATAGTTTACACATCTCAGTCCAAGCGGAACCTACAACATAGTTATCCCACACAACCTGACATGTCATGCACACACATTGTAGTAGGTACTACCCAGAAACCCCAAAAAACTGTACAGTTACCTGGGAAAGGGTGCATGTTATCCACTAACCATAATCCAACCATGAACCACACACTATATAGTCTAATTTTTATATTTTTCTCTAAAAAAATAAAATCCACGGGGAAAATCTTGAACTAAAATTAATAGAGGATCTCCTCAGAAGATCATACCCATCACACCTGGTTCCTAAGAGAAAAACTGATGTCCTAAAATAAAGAAGAAGAAAAAAAATGAAAAAAGATTTTGGTGTGATAATTATCCACAATATAACACTTTTATCTCCTAGGAATCCACAATAAGGGTTGATATGAAAAAAGAAAACACTCATTCACAACACAAGGAGATTCATAATACAATCAAATTAGAATAATGTATGAACAGTATGAATAGAAAAATTTGTTCACATGTTTTATGTCAGGGGGCCTGAATGGTTTCCCTATAATAAGCCTTTATCCCCAAGAAATACACCACACCTCTATTTTATTGACCAAAAGAATATTAATTCCCATAATGAACAATCCAACCACTCGAGACAAGAACTAGTCATACACAAAAAACCTCATACCATTTACCTGAAATGAGAAAATGAAACCAAACCACTCTTCAAAGAATGTCAAAAACATGAACAACAACATTCACAATTATTGATTCAATCAAGAAGATTGGGAACAATATAAAATTCTAAAATTTTACTAGGAACAAAATCATTGATCCATAAAATCCAAATGAAACATCATAGGAATTAATTCCACAACCTTTCTAAATCAAAATCATTGGGGACACTCAAACCTCAATGCATACCCAAGGGTGGGGTTTGACATTAGATATCTCTAAATGAGACTACAAACTCACAAGAAAATAACATAAATGAAACTATATCATCAATATGGTAGGCATGAATGGACTCACCACTATTAAAAATAAGCTGTCATTGTTTTAATATAAAATAAATTTCATCAAGACCCATGATGGTTCTCCCCACTATAATAACTCTCCAGAAAAACCAATTAGAACATATTAAAGGGAATCCTATCATGGGACAACTTATGAACTTCCTAAAAATAAAAGATCCCAACTAGAAGGGGACCCACAAAATAAACTCAAAACCTAATAGTAAACACTCCACATTTCACCATTCCTCATGGTATCTGACCACTTTTAGATGATCCTAACCAAAAATGAAACTGATTTACATGGATGATCACATGTCGTCAACCATATGGATATTCTTATCCCAAAATGTAAAACAACTATATTTTAATAAAAAAGTATGACCAATCTTTCTTATAACCATGTAGAGGCTCCTCCACCCACATGAGTCAGAACGAAGAATGAGGACATCATACCTATACCCAAAATATAGGACCATTAAAAATAATGGAGTTAAAAAAGTGAAGAATAAGATATCACCATCCAACAGATGGGACCATGCTAGACCAATGTCCTTTACCCCAAGTGATTTTAAAGCCATGATCATGCTTTTATCTAGGGAATATGTTTAGATCCCTATGGTTTGAGAATTTTTTACTACATAGTTAGGTGTTGAAAATCTCCATTCGGAACACATTATTTTGTCCCACGAGTGACCACATAGTATTTTATGGAGAATAAAAAAAATCACAATAGATAGTGGAAATCACTACACATCAACATTGAACTTTCACTAAAAAGGAACATAGAAGGTGAAGACACACAATCTCTTTACACATTGAATGGAAAAAAGTAGTTGAAAGATACCCATAAAATCAGTCTTTATCTATATTAGGAAATTCAGAATTCATGATTGTAAAAACATTTCTATTAAAATGAATGTTCTCATATGGTTCCATAATATCCACTTTACCATTTTAAGAGAACACGACACATAAAAACACCAAAAACCAATACAATTACAATAAAAGAATCACTAAAAAGAGACTAAATTTATACAGAGACCCAAAAATCTCACAAATCATGCATATGAATATAATAACTTCTTATGACAAAATTATTCGCACTGAGGTAACAACATGATCCTTCACCCAAAGAAGCTGCTAAATGATATAATGCCCTTTGAATACCATGACCAAAACCAAATCTGACGTCCCAAGTAAGTAATGTATAATAGATTTTTATATCTATGTCTATTTATAAAATAGATAGTGTTTTAGAGGCTTAAAATGATAATATATCCAATCTTATGCATAGAATACTTTCATATTTTTTAAAGATTAGTTTACCGGCTTTTGATGGTGAACCATTTTTAATTCTATATTTTGAAAACTTTATAAGCTCTATTTGTCAAAATAAACTTATTATTTAGAATCAGGGCCCTGATATTAACTTTGGATAAATTTTTGGTATTTTTCTGAAAATGTTCATTTTTAATGAATAGTGAAAAATACTGCATTTTACTTCAAAACTGTTTTTTCATCTAATTTAATTATATGGATATATTGTCCTTTTAATTTGTGTTAAAGTTTTATTAGAATATATTTTTACCATTTAATCCAATATTGGTAATTGTAATTAATTTCATTTTAAAATTGGGCATAAACAAGTGTCAAACTTTTGATAGATATTATTTTTAAAAAACCCGCTATTTGTTTTGACAACGGGAATTATTTTTCAATTAATTAATATAATTTCTCTGTTTGGAATTTGGTAAAATAGATTCCATATTTGGAATTAGAAGGTCGAAATTATTTAATTAAGACTCTTTTGTTTTTGGACATTATGAATAGTAATAATGGTAATTATCTTTAATTATCGTGATTAATTAGTAATCGGGTAGTAAAAAGTAATAAAGTAATATCATAATAATATAAAATGACTCCAAAATGTGTCATAATGATACTGGTTTTGGCATGGCCGACAATGAGATTCCTTGTGCCAACTTTGGGACCACATGGAATCACTTTTGTGTGATAGTGACATTTTATCTTTTTATTTTTAAAGAATGTTAAATATAACAAATGTATGTAACGCATAAGTAAAAAATTTTTAATTTTGTCTTTATAAATGATCTATTAGACTATAAATAATCATTGAAAATCTAAAAATATTTCCTACATCATAGTATTTTTTTATAATTTTTAGACTTTAAATAAATTAATTTATTTATGACACCATGATGATTCAGCGATTAACTCATTAATGAATGATTTAAATAAAATGAAAAGATAATGAAAAATCTAAGAATTTCATTTGTAAAAACCTATTTAATGCATGTATTTAAATCCCTTATCACCTTATACTTGAAATATATAATTTTGGGACCTTTAAAATCCGAAACTCATTTTATGATAAAGTAACATTTCATGACATTCCTAGAGTACCCCTCCTCCCTCTTATAAAAGGCCACCACCTCTACCACCTTACCCACACCTCTCAAGCCATTGGCTAGGACAAACTCTACTCATTTTATCTCTCCACATCCCTCTCTTCATCATATAATCCCTACCTTAGGTAGAGAGCTCTTCAAGAAACCCTTTTGGTTCAAACCAAGGGGAGTTACCCGATCTAAAGGAGATTAAAGAATGACCGAGTCATGTCGGACACGAGGTAAGTGAATTCCTCTCAATCTACTTTCATTGAGGCATATTTTGTTTTATACAAAACATTATTTTATATAGTGTATAAACCCCATTTACTTTTAATTTTATTTAAAAGGAATCTTTTTGTACGATGCATTTTACTAAACGACAAAAGGAATATTTTGTCTTACGTATGCAATGACAATGACTTCTACGCCGCCATGACCAATATTTGAGATTCAGCTTCCTCTACATACCATAAATTTTTTTAAATGAAAAATAAATAACATGTTTTAATTTTCATACATTTTTGTATTGAAAATGGTTTTGATAATGTTTTTATTATATAAATGTTTTGTATTGATATCTTGTTATTGAAATATGGAAATATTTTTTTTCTTTTATACATGTTTTATGTGATACAATTATGATATGATTCTCGGGCATTGTTTATGAAGACGATTGGTTCCATGATAAACTAAGGGAGGGTGAAACTTGATAGCTCTCCAATGCATTGGGTAATGTGAAAGAGTTAAATGCTAAGGTTTCTCTGAAGAGATTTAGGGAACATACTATGATGGGTATTCCAAACGTAACCATGAGGGTTATTCCATACGTAATAATGTTATGAATTCCTCAAGTTACTGTTATGTCTTATGTTTTATATGAGTTATTCATAAATCTTATGATTTCATGAGGTTTGTTAAAGTGCTTATGTTTTATGAGTAACGTTAGTTTTCGTTGATTCTTATGAATATATGGACTAATTTTTTCATTCTGTATTTTTATATCCCTTACTGAGCTTTTTATTCTCATCCCATGTTTTTGAAATGATTTTCACAGGTTAAGGGAAAGGCACATGATGTGATGATAATGTCGAGGAAGTATCAAGAAATAATCCATGTTTTATTTTAAATATGTTTCCTTTGATGGGAAAAGTGGATATTGTCTTTTATGTTACCACCTTGTTTAAATGTGGGATGTAATGCATGATTTATGATCTAATTATCTAAAACTCTAACCCTGAAAATATCCTCATTGTGTATTCTTGAAAAAAATCAATATTAAGTAATGTTTAAGGCTGGGGCCTTATAGTTGGTATCAGAGGGATATTTAGATAACATTAGGAGTTATAATTTTATTAAATGATTATCCAAAAATATTTTTTTATGGTAAAATTGAAATGATAACGAATTTGAAGATTACCAAGTTACTTCATCTAAGACATTTTTGTTCAGAATGGTTTTCCATAGAGGAAACATGGAAGAAGTTCTAGGAAGGCATGTAGAAGGAAATGACCTTCCAAATCAGTATCTAGAGATGGTCAAAATTGGAACTGAATAGTTTATTGCAGTAATGGTGCAGTTGACTCAAGTGATAAATGGTGCTGGTATCCATGCACGAGATCAGCCAGATCAGCCATAGAGGAACATGTCAGTGGTGGAACATTTCATGAGGCAACTTCCCCCATCATTCAAAGGATCATCTGACACTATAGTAGCTGAAGGGTGGATTAAAGAACTGGAGTAGATTTTTGATGTCATGTGGTGTTCATACAATTAACAGGTTAGTCTTGCTATTTACCTTTTGGAGGGTGTAACAGATCAGTGGTGGTCGATGTTTAAAAATATCAAGTACGCTGATGAGATTGATGCTCTTGACTGGGATGAATTCAATGGTATGTTTCTTGAGAAATATTTTCCTACGGCTATTTGAATTATGGTGGAAAAAAAATTCTTGGAATTGAGGCTAGAGGACGACTCAGTGGCTACTTATGAAGAAAGGCTCACTCGATTGGCAAGGTATGATCCAAATTTTATCCAAGACCTTGATAGTAAAATCAATCGTTTTTACTCAGGATTAAAGCCAAAATATAGAAGGGATTTATCTTCTCGCGAGTTCAAAAGTTATGAAAATATTGTTTGATGTGCTCAGAAGGTGTAAATGGAGTTTGCCGATGATAACAACCAACAGAAGACGAGACCGAGGTGGCATGAGAAAGTGAAGAATCCTTCAAAAAGGTCTGATGGTAGGAAAACTATGTTTTCAGTTTGTGATAAATGTGGTAAAAAGCATACTGTGGAATGTATTTTGAATTATGGAAAGTGCTACCAATGTGGTAAGATGGGACATAGGGATCATGATTGCACTGAAAATGATCAGGGTTATGGTATGACCAAATGTGATTTATAGTTAGTGAAATGTTTCAAGTGCAATGAGATGGGTTATTATGAAAACGAGTGTTCGACAAAGAGCCCAAATTATGGGAAGCAGTCAGACTACAAGCAGAAAGGTGTGGTGAAATCCTTTGCAACTACTTTAGTAGATTTTGGTCCATCAAATGAAGTGGTATTAGGTACTTTGTTTGTTTTTTCAGATTATGCTAATGTGTTGTTTGATTTGGTGTCTACACATTATTTCATCTCTAAAAAATGTTCTAGTAAATTGGGAATTACATATCATGAAATGAATCCTGGACTTGTGATAAAAACACCTGGGGGAAATGTTGAGGAAAAAATAATTTATAATAATCTTCATATCCATATCCATGGAAGGAACCTACTTTCAAACCTTATTGTTTTACCTCTAGTAGAGTTTGATGTTATCCTGGGTATGGATTGGCTCTCTGTTCACCATGTTATGATTGATTGTAGAGATAAAGAAGTTTTTTTTCAGAAAGACTTTCAGTTTTTGTAATAGAATAAACCCTTAATGTTAATAACATATCAAGAGGCTGAGAAAATTGTAAAAGATGGAAAATGAATGTTACCTTAGACATATTATTGAAAAAAAGGAAATGTTCTAATTAATGATGTGCCAGTGGTAAATGAGTATCCTGATGTTTTTTCTTGATGAGTTTCCTGGAATAATACCAGATCAGGAAGTTGAATATACTATTGACTTAGTTCCTGATGCTAAGACAATTTCTAAACTCCCTTATCGAATGTCTCAAATTGAACATTTAGAGTTGAAGGAGAAATTGAAAGATTTATTAGAGAAATGTTTCATTCGACCTAACACATCTCCATGGGGTGATCCTGTCTTATTTGTTAAAAAGAAAGATAGTTCATTGAGACTTTTCATTGATTATAAATCCTTGAATAACATGACAATTAAGAACAAATATACTTTTCCTCATATCGATGATTTGTTTTATCAGCTCCATGGAGCTCATTAATTTTCAAAGATTGAACTGAGATCGGGGTACCATCATTTGAAGGTAATGGAAGCAGATATTCCAAACACTATGTTTCTTACAAGATATGTCCATTATGAATTTTTAGTAATGCATTTTGGGTTAACCAATGAACCTTCCATATTCATGGAACTTATTAATAGAATTTGCCATGAGTTCTTGGATAAGTTTGTGGTTGTTTTCATTGATGATATTTTGGTGTTTTCTAAAAGTAAATAGGAGCAGGAATGTAATTTAAGGGTTATTTTGCAATCCTTAAAAGAAAATAAATGGTATGGGAAATTCAGCAAGTGTGAGTTTTGATTGTAACAATTTTCTTTCCTTGGTCACATTGTTTCTAAAGATGTATATTTATTTATCCAGCAAAAACAACGGTTGTTGACGAATGACCAAGACCCACAGATGTAACTGATTCGTAGTTTTCATGGTTTGGAATGCTATTACCCATGGTTTGTTAAACAAATTTCATGGTTATCTAGTCCAATAACTAAGCCAACTCGGAAGGGTGTTAAGTTTATCTGGACAAAATAATTTGATGATTGTTTTCAGGAGTTGAAAAGAAGATTGGTGAATGCTCCAGTTTTGGCACTACCTTCCAGGAATGGTGAGTTTGTTATCTACAGTGATGCTTCATTGAAAGGACTTGGTTGCATCCTAATACAAAATGATAAGTTAATTGCTTATGCTTCACGTCAGTAGAAAACTCAGGAGGTGAATTAACCTACACATGATTTCGATTTAGCAGCTATTGTTATCGCTTTAAAAATTTGGTGGCATGCTTTGTATGGAGTAAAGTGTGAAATATATACAGATCACAAAAGTTTAAAGTACATATTCACTCAGAAATAAATGAACACGAGATAGAGGAGATTTGTAGAATTAATCAAGGACTATTATTGTGAAATTCATTACCATCTGGGAAAAGCAAATGAAGTAGTTGATGCTTTGAGTCGAAAATGTAATGCTATATTAACCATTATACACTTGGAATTGGATCCTTTGGTTAAGTATTTGATAAAAATTGGCATAGAATTTGTTGGTGTAGGAAGTTCTTATGTTTTGTTTCAACTGTCAGTGAGATCATCTCTATCAGACATAATTAAGCAAGCTCAAAAGCAAGACAGTGAGTTGCAGAAAAAGGTAGAGCTGGTTCAGAAGGGTATGTTTCCTGAATTTATCATTGATAATGATTGTGTTTTGAGATTTGGTAAGATATTATGTGTGCCTTGTGATTCACAGTTGAAGAGAGGGTTGTTATGTGAAGCTCATAGCTCTCCGTTTTCAGTTCATCCTGGTAGTACTAGGATGTCTAGAGATCATCAGGAGTATTACAGGTGGGATGGAATGAAAATAGATATTCCTGATTATACAATGAAGTGTTTGACTTGTCAACAGGTTAAATCAGAGTGGCAATAATCGAAAGGGGTGATTCATCCTTTACTAGTGCCAGAATGGAAATGGGAGAATATATCCATGGACTTAGTTATGGGGTTTCCGCATACACCTCGAGGTAATAATGCCATCTAGGTTATTGTTGATAGCTTGACTAAATCTGAAAATTTCCTTCCTATAAGAGACAATTTCTCCCTATATCAACTTTCTTGTTTGTATATTAAAAAGATAGTCAGGTTACATGGATTTCCCCTCTCTGTTGTATCTGATTATGATCCCATGTTTACTTCTAACTTTTGGAAAGGCCATCAGAAGTCGTTGGGTACTGAATTAAATTTTAGTATAGATTTTCATCCTCAATCATATGGGCAGTTAGAACAAATTATTCAGACTCTGGAGGATATGCTATGTTCTTGTTCAATGGATTATCAGGGAAGTTGGGACCAAAATATTTATTTGGTTTAGTTTTCTTATAATAATAGTTTTCCTTCTAGTATACATATGGCACCATTTGAGAAATTATATGGGAAGCAGTGTCAAACACCAGCCTTTTGTGATGAAGTGGGTGAAAGGAAGTTGATGGGACCAGAATCGGTTGAGGAGTTGGCAGAAAATTTTCAGATGATACAGAAACACATGAGAATAGATCAGAGTAGGCAGAAAAGTTATGCGGGCAACAAGAGGAAGGTTATCTTTTTTGAGGTAGGAGTTCATGTCTTCCTAAATGTTTTACCATGGAAAAGTGTGATGTGATTTGGTAAGAAAGTAAACCTGAGTCCAAGGATCATTGGACCATATGAAATTCTTGATAGAGTTGGATCTGTTGCATACCGAGTGGCTTTACCACCAAGTTTATCTCAGGTATACAATGTTTTTCAGGTTTCAATGTTAAGGAAGTACAAGCCAGAGCCATCTCATGTTTTGAGTCTAGAGGTAGTTCAGCTGGAAGAGAACCAATCATATGACGAACAACCGGTCCAGATTTTTGACCATAGGGGGAAAGTATTGTAGATTAAGGTCATACATCAAGTAAAGTTTTTTTTTGGAAAAACCAGATGATTGAAGAGGCAACATGGTAATCTGAAAATGCAATGTTGGATAAATACCCCAACTTATTCGATAAGTAAATAAATTGCGGGGATGCAATTTTCTTAAGGGGGGAAGGATGTAACATCCCTTGTAAGTAAATAATAATATATTTTCATATCTATGTCTATTTATAAATTAGATTGTGTTTTAGAGGCTTAAACAGAGAATAAATCCAATTTTATGAATATAATACTCTAATATATTTAAAGATTTCTTTACCGCCTTTTGATAGAGAATGATTTTTAAATCTATATTTTGACAATTTTATAAGCACTATTTGTCAAAATAAACTTATTATTTAGAATCTAGGTGTTTAAATTTACATTGGTTAAATTTTTGGTATTTTTTTTGACAATGTTAATTTTTTAATGAATAGTGAAAAATACCGCTTTTTACTTCAAAACCGCTTTTTCATCTAATTTAATTATATGGATATATTGTCCATTTAATTGGGTTTAAAGTATAATTAGATTTTATTTTTATAATTTAATCCTTTTTTGGTCATTTTAATTAATTTCAATTTGGAATTGGGCATAAACAAGTGTCAAACTTTTCATAGATATTGTTTCTAAAAAACCCGCTATTTTTTTGACAACGGGAATTATTTTTAAATTAATTATAAAATTTATGTGTTTTTAATTTGGTAAAATGGATTCCATATTTGGAATCCTAATTTCCAAATTATGTAATTAAGACACTTTTGTTTTGGGACATTATGAATAGTAACAACGATAATTATCTTTAATTATCGTGATTAATTAGTAATCGGGTATTTAAGGGTAATAAAAAAATATCATAATAATTTAAAATTACCCCAACATGTGTCCTAATGCTACTAGTTGTGTCATTACCAACCATGGGATGGCTTTTTCAATATTTGGGACCCCATGGAATCACTTTTGTGTGATAGTGACATTTTATCTTTTTATTTTTAAAGAAAGTTAAATATAACAAAAGTATGTGACACCTAAGTAAAACAATTTTAATTTTGTCTATATAAATGATCTCTTAGACTATAAATAATCATTGGAAATCTAAAAATATTTCCTATATCATAATATTTTTTTTTAATTTTTATAAATTCAACAAATTAATTCATTTATGACACCATGATGATGCAACGATTACCTCATTAATGAACGATTTAAATAAAATGTAAAGATAATGTAAAATATAAGACATAAACTTGTCCAAAACCTATTGGATGGGCGTATTTCTAACTCTTATCTCCTTATCCTCGAAATATATCACTGTGGGACCTTTAAAATATGAAACTCATTTTATGATAAAGTAACATTTCAGGACATTCCAAGAGTGCCCCTCCTCCCTCTTATAAAAGGCCCCCACCTCTACCACCTTACCCACACCTCTCAAGCCATTGGCTTGGCCAAACTCTGCTCATTTTATCTCTCCAAATCCCTCTATTAATCATAGAAGCCTTACCTTAGGCAGTGAGCTCTTCATGAAACCATTTTGTTTCAAACCAATGGGAGTTACCCGATTTAAAGGAGATTAAAGAACGATCGAGTAAAGTCAGACACGTGGTAAGGGACTTCGTCTCAATATCATTTCATTGAGGCATATGTTGTTTTATATACAGATTTCTTTTATATGGTGTATAAACCCCTGTGAATTTTCCTTTAATTCAAAAGGAATATTTATGTACGAAACATTTTACTAAACGAAAAATGGAATGTTTTGTCTTACATATGCGTCAACAACGACATCTCCACCGCCATGACCATTATTTGAGTTTCAGATTCCTCTACAAGACATAACTTTTTTTAAATGAAAAATTAATACAATATTTTATTTTTTAATATTTTGTTATTTAAAATGGTTTTGGTAATGTTTTTATTATATCAATGTGTTGTATTGATATCATGTTATTGAAATGTGTAAATGTTCTGTTTCCTTTATTCATGTTTTATGTGATACGATATTGTTATGGTTCTTGGGAATTTCTTATGAAGATAGGTGTTTCTATGATAAACTAAGGGTGGGTGAGCCTATGATAGCTCTCCAATGCATTGGGTAATTTGAAGGAGTTAAATGTTAAGGTTTCTCTAAAGAGATTTAAGGAATACACTGTGATAGTTATTCTAAACGTAACCATGAAGGTTACTCCCTACGTAAGAATGTTATGAATGCCTCAAGTTACCGTTATGTCTTATGGTTTCTATGAGTTATTCATAATTCTTATGATTTCATGAGGTATGTTAAAGTGTTTATGTATTATGAGTAATGTATGATTTCATTGATTCTTATGAATATATGGAATAATGTTTTAATTCCTTATTTTTATATCCCTTACTGAGATTTTTATGCTCATCCCATGTTTTTGAAATTTTTTTCATAGGTTATGGGAAAGTTACATGATTTGATGGTTGTGTAGAGGAAGTTTCAAGAAATAATCCATGTTTTATTTTAAATATGTTTCCTTTCATGGGAAAAGTGAATATTGTCTTTTATGTAATGACCTTGTTTAAATGTGGAATGTAATGCATGATTTATGATCTAATTATCAAAAACTCTAAACCTAAAAAGATCGTAAATGTGAATTCTTGTAATAAATCAAGATTAACTAATGTTTAAGGCTGGGGCCTTATACCAATAGTCTCATGTATCTTTCCACTCTCCTTACTAGATTTTCCTTCACCACATACTATAGGGACCATCTTGCATAAAGGTTGAAAACATCACATTAAACGACTCATACAACCCAAGGAAATGAAAATACCAGTTGACTTTCAAATTTTCCCATTACAATTCAAGAGGATTCACATAAACCAATAAAAGATGCATGGATTCAATCCCTAGAACACAATAAGAAATTTTTTACATTTATCAACAAGAGTGAATGATAATGGTGAACTACCCATAGCTGAACTATAATGTCCATCAAAACATAACAGGGTCATGCGCTATCCAACAAGGAAACTGAGAACCCCTATTAAATGGATCAATTAATCAAAACTCACAACAAACAAACACCAAACACACAAAGGGAATAAACCCTATGTATTTTGGGAAATTTTTTCAAAATAACCCAATAACCATCATTTCATAATCAACACATCGATTTGAACTAAATCTTGAATCTACATTTATACAAAATGGTTCTCAAACATAAAACACCTTAGAAGAAATATTCTTAAACACGTGGTCACACACCACATGACTATTTCTTATCAAGAAGTTAAATTTTCTCATAAAATTTATTTAATAAATAAAACAGTATTGGTGGTTTTCACATTTACCAGTGGTATTATATAGAGTCTCATAATTGAATATTATCCTACCAAACCGAGCACCCACAACATCATTTCATTAACCATCAACATTTTCACACATGTCAATGAATATGGTCACTCATATAAATACCCCCGTACATCCAATGGTCAATATATCAATGAACTTTCTGAAACAAAACAATACCCCCGTACATCCAAATTATCAAAATAATTCCCATTTATGAAATTAAAAAAAAAATTACAAAATTTCAAAGACCACCAAATTGAATACAATTCAAAATTCCACTCATCAATCTAAAACATTTTAGCTTTTATCCAAATAATACACCTCGGGTCCTATCCAATAATTCCTATTTATCCCATTGACTAAATTTTATAGAACTCAAAAAACCCCATATAAAATAGATTTGCAAAACATACCTTTTAAAAAGTCATGTTTTCCAATAAAACAATTTCATTAAAGACGAATAATTAATAATAAAAATCAAATTCCTGATGGAATCATCATCAATTTATTGAATTTTTTTTTTAAAAAAATCATTTACTAAAGATTCCTTCAAAAATATTTCTAAAAATCTATTTCATAAATTTATTAACACCAAACCATCAACAATTTTAAATGTAATTTGAAGAATTTGAAAAGAGGGGTTATATGAAAATTCATATCCCTAGAAGACATAACAATTAACAATAGGAAAATAGTGTCGATGGGTGACTTTGCAATATGGTTGGAAACCATACACCAATCACACCACCATCAAAAAGAGTATTCTAGGACTATGTCCTCAGCATTACATGGATTCCCAGGCCCTTAAAACTCTCTAAGACTATTAGACAAACTATGTTTTCATTTCCAAACACATAACCAACCAAAAGATCCCTAAAAAATATTAAACTTGGTTGTCATTTAAAATCAAGTCCCATTATGAGGTGTTCTGGATAGTCACCTTACTTGTAACCATATCGTGAAGCCCTAATTGTCCTAGATCTATTATATAGAGCATATTTTCCAAATTAAATGACCCAAAAAGATCATGAACAGATGTTATAACATTTTTCAGGACCTAGTTTAGATCACCATCCAACCCGAGACCGGACCAAGTTCATGCAATAGACTGAAGGGAATTCCCAATCTTCATGTGTTGGAAAATAATTTGTAGGTATAAATAATTTTCTTTGGGAATAATTTAACCCTTATTATCAAAAATAAGAAATCAAAAAAATAAATAGTATAGAAATGAATAACCAAAACCAAATATGGGACCATAATTTTCATAGACAATGTTTTTCTAATTTAATAAAAAAAGATAAAATGATGGAAGGAAAACCACAAAAATAACTCAAGAACCTCTTTATGACAAGAGGGGAATCTACATCTATCCACCACCACCAACACCATCATGATAGTAACTCAAGAAACCTAGATCTACCAACAACATCATGACAAACCTTTAATTTACCTTGGTTATATATAACAAATTATACATACACCCAGAGGTGTATATAAGGTCTGATCTGATGACTAATAGAAATCTACACAAAGAAATATTACATTATCTTAAGCACAAATAAGTACACTGTATCATGTTCAAATGTGGTATTGTGACCCCACTGTTCAATGTACTCAGGAATTATCCAATAGAGTAGATTATATAAAAATATTATCGTGGATACAACTATCATAATAAATTAATTAGTGTCTTATTATTAAATACTCCTATGTGAAATTGTGACATTAAACATCTGAAACACTAGTATACATATTCTGGGACATCCACCTAGTTACCTGGGATTCCCGGTGGGATCAATTTTATGTCCATATGTTGCCTAAAACCTAACTTTCTCTAATACATAATACAATAACCATAAAAAACATGATAAACGAACTCTTAAACAACAAAAACTTACATTTAAACCAAAATCACACAAAATATATTTAAAAACACACTTTACATCAAATAAAAAATTTATTAATGAACTTAAACTATTCATAACATAGATTCAAGGGGCACAACCATAGAAGGTTGTTGAATGAAACCAATTTCTTGTATAAAAACCACATTCAAGTCCAAACACAAACTAAAACATCCCTAAATATGATATGCACCAGTTACTCATTTTATAAAACACTATCAATGAACAATTAAAGAAAAAAAAACGTGAAACTCAAATGTAATATAACACATTTTCTGTGAAAATCATTTTTTCAACATAGATGAATCTTCTACTATTTCCAAAACAAAATTTTTCACCTCAAACCCAATATATATAACGGATCTATGAAGAAAAAAAGCATATTAAAGTAACCAAAAAATTTATGCATGGAACCATATACCTCAAGAATAGAAGCATATGAAACTTTCTGTGAAACCACATCCACACCACCATAATACCTTAAAAAATATATACTAAACACTAAAAATCATGTTCATAGTCAAAAACATGAGAATAAAACCACATTAGGTCATAAAACCTACTAGGTTTTAGGAACCCAAGAAGGGAGGATGGAAATTCCAAAAAAGAGGGAGAAACTATGGGAGAAACCCCTTAAATGATGAATCCTTAATGAACTTGGGTCAAAATCACTAATAGAATGGTTCCCAAGGAACCTAGGAGATTGTGGAGGATAGTCCCTAGGGAGAAAATACTGAGTAGGGTAGATGGTGGTAGAAATATGATTAAATTATATGTGGAAACATAATTTATTAAAATATTTTTAATAACCTAGAAGTGAAATTTGATTTTCCAACATGGGATGTAAAACAATGTGGCAACCGTGTGCCCCTATATGTCCAAGAGGGACCTACAAAACTGTAATCCCACATGGCCTAACCATCCATGCACAAGACCTATAGTACCTAAAACTTGAAAACCCGAACATAACATAGTGTTACCTAGTTAGGGGTGTATGATTTCCTTTAATTGTGTTTCAATAGTGCGCTACATGCTCTATGAACCAAATTTCCCATTTTTCACAAGAAAACATAAAAAAACAAGGGGAAATCTAGAATAAAAGGAATATAATACTACCTCAAATGTTTAGATTAGTCACACTCAGTTACCCTATGAAAAACAGAGGCCCACAAGTAAACTAGATCCAAGAATAAAATCAACCACAGTGTGACATTGATATTCTATATAAGAGCTTAGAATATTAATTACCCAAAATGAACATTTTTGAAAATGAAACCATGAGTTTCCTATGATATAATGTTAACATAAGCAATATAATATGTTTTCTTATTGAATAGGAGGATGCTAAAATGGATAGTCCCTCCTTTTATTTAGGTAATGGGGTGTCTATATTATAAAAAAGTTAAATGGTCATCTTTTACCCCTTCTTCCCCATCTTGGTCAAACATAAGGATTTAAAAAGAGATTATAGTGGAAAATTATTCATTAGGGGAAATATGAGAAGTATGTGAATTAGATAACCCCAGAGAGATAGTGTAAACATATGTAGAGATGGATAAGTGTGACATGTCAGGAATGATATATGGAAGAAATTGGGGGCTATCTATTTGAGAGTTAGAGATATGTGTAGGTGGAGTATTTTCATGATCAGGTATCAAGGGGGGATCTAGAGAAACTAAATTTGTAGGATGATCCAGGTCCTCCACTAGGATATTCATTTAAGGATTGTCTAAAAAAGGAACATTGATTGATGTTAAATGTAATGAATCATCACAAATTAGTGTAGAAGAGGAGGGGAAAAAGATGAGGTCTATTGGGATAATAACATAATAATTTTTGATATTGGAAAGATAATATATAGATTACCTTTTTTGTGATAGAGATAGGTTATTTAGAGAAATGTTTATCCGGATTGGATATTTGATATATAGGAAAAGTACAATATGAAATAAAATGACCTGACATAACTATTTCATGAAACCACACTTACCATTGAATATCCATATTTATGAAGGATGGAATAAAGATACATTTAATTTAATGCATAACATATATTTATATAATCAAACATCAATTAGAGTGGACAAATCTATCTTATTAGGGTTTTTTTGTTTTATTTTTAATATCTTTATGAGAATCCTTATCCATTAAGTGGTCTAGTAAAAGATGGATTGAAACTGAAATAGGAAAAATGGGGTACTCATGATCAATTACGATATCTCAAAACTATTTTAATATTTTTAATGTTTATATATCATTCCTCAGTAATTTTATAATCTAGCATCTATAATATTCTTTTTCTGAGTTTAAATTTAGAAGGACAAAAGAAGATCCAATGGGGTAAACATTATGGATAAAATTTCAATTAATTCAAAATTATTCCTTATAAACTCTATGTTACTGTATCATTATAATGAACCCAACCTTATTATCCCATAGACTATGGTTTATGTTTTACATATGTATTAGATAATAGTTATCACATCCGAGGGGACATAATAGTTAAGTAGTCTTGAAAATTGTATACATACATAAATCTCACAATTTATTTGAGAACATAGAATAAAACGTCATATTTTCTTGAAGAACAACCTTTTTCTCTTTAATATATCTTTATATACCAATTACAATACACTTCCAGGAATCCCGTGGAGAGGATCCATAATAATGTGGCAAGCTCAAATGCTCAGTATGGGTATGCATATAATGGAAGCTACTAACGCATTAATAATATGGTAGGAATGTGTGATTAACAATTAATTAAATATTATCCAAATAATCACATGGTATTAAATAAATGATTTTGGAATGAAGGAATGAATAGTGATGGACTTTTGGTATATAACATTGAGGCCTCATGCTAAGACATCATACAAAAATAGATAAGGCCTATTCCAAATAACCAACTGATCCTGTATCAAAAGACCTACCAATTCATCTAGGTGTTATGTAATTCCTAGACCTAACCTTTATATAATAACTCCAATGAATTCATCATATAATGAAATAATAAAACATAATCAACATGCCTTAAATATCAATTCAAGTCTATATTGGTAGAACTATAATACTCAATATCAATAATTTTTATAGTAAAGATGAGTATAAAAAATATAGGTAAATATGGTGGATGAAATCATTAGAGTATATAATAAACATAACATTCCACAGAAGATGTCTACATAGATTAATATACCATCAGATGTTCAATGAAATATTTAATTGGGAAACTACCACTTTCACATTCTGAATAACTTATTTTTAGTATAAATATTTTCCAAATATTAAGGAAATATTTTTCTATGAAATGAATGTTTTAAAATATTATAGGAATTCATAAATGAAATATTTTTAAATATGGTATGAAATTTTAGTCTTGTTGTATAAATTAAAATTACAGTCATTTCATAAATTTTGAAGAATGTAACAAACATAAATCATTAAAAAAGAAAGAAGTAGAATCATTTTAAGAAATTATTTAAAATTGAAAAATAGTTAAAAAATTATTAATTAAATATTAAATTATATTATAAAAATATTTTCGTAATTTGAAATAATATAAGAACATGTAAGAAACTAATTCTTAACCGAGTAGAAAATACAAGGTTATTTGTCTGTAGAAAAAATTATTTTATTATCAAGATTACTTAAATAGAGGAAAATGAAATGAAACAATTAAATTTATAGAAATTTACATACGAATATGAAATAATTTTTTTATTATATAAATATTAAATAATAATCACTATAAAAACTTAAATAAAAATAATGATGAATAATAATGAGATTGTTAAATAAACCATTGTCATTGGTTAAATATACATTATACGTTTCCAAAAATAATTTATAATAATTATAAATTCATTAAAATCCTATTTTAAGATAATAGTCAAATATATCATAACATATTTGGTTAAAATATAAAATTTTAAAACCAATTAATCAATAATTTTTTTTTAAAATCAATATTCCATGTCATAATTTCTTCATTTTCATGTATATCTTATTTTGTTGGTTTTTTAAATATTACACAAATATTGGTTAATTCACCTATTAAGTGTTTATAATGATATAAATATCATATATATTGAATATATATGTATTTATAATCATCTACAAAATTTACATATAAAAAATTTAATTACAAAGTTAATGGAGATTGTAGGACATTAGTATGCGTGAACACTATTTTCATTCATCAACGGATGAAAATAAGAAACATAAAGAGTAATTCAAATTTTATAATTATTATTATATAAAATATCATATTTATTAATTAAATATATCCTTATCACAAATACTTCCAAAATAAAATGAAAAATGAATCACATCACTTTGTGGAGGATGTAGTCCACATAAACGCACAAGCAACATATATAAGCATCCAAAATATTTAGATGGTAAGAAGGTATATGTGATATTGTAAATTTATTATTATACATATTTCACTAATATGATATAAATAAATTAAATATATCGTGACATATAGCCATGAGATGAAGTGATGAAAAATTAATTACATTGTTTCGTGAGCCAATCGTCCACCATATAAACGACTAACATTTTTTTTCAAATTTAATTAAAGGGGAAATTGATTTATATTATAAAACTAGATAAATTAAAAATTTATATATAATATAATTGTTGGTTTTTTTTCAATATGATTTGAAAAGAATTTAAAGATTTAGAAGATGAAATAAACTAAAACCAGATGGCTCAGACCTATACCTCTTCTTCAGAAAACCTCTTTATGTTTATACAAAAAGCCTTACAAGGATGGTTTTATAATACAAATTTGGACTCTAGTTAATGGGGTAGGAATTATGGAAGGGATATTTGTAGGCTTGTTTAGATACAAATGTATCTTGAATTTTGGGGAGGAGAGGACATGGGATGTCATTTTATATATGGGAGAGTAAACACACATGTAATATGGAAAACAATAAAATAGACTAATGTCTTATTTTATCCCAATTTCTCCAAAATGGACCATTAAAAATTATTAAAATGAATTATTTCTATTTATGAAAAAAAGATAATTTATGTGTGTTTTTATTCTTATTAACTCGTATATTTATAGATATAACCCTAGTAAATCTGTTATAACAATAATCATAGTAGTTGACTTTTACTATTTTTTTGAATCATTATGACAAAAAATTAATTTCAAATCATTACTATGTATCAATGATTCTATTTCAAAATATTTAATAAATTATGGCTAATTCAATTAAAAGAGTTGTACAAATTTAATTTATTATTTAACTAAAATATGTGATTGAAAACTTCTTTTAATTTTTTTTCTTATGTATTGAAAATATTTTAAAACATAATTAAGACTAAAATTTATTGCAATGACATAATTGTATTAATAAAAATATAATTTAATGAATTTTATATTTAAAAAAATTTAATAGTTGATATTTTTAAAATATTTATAAGAAAAGAAAATTTGTAATGAAAAAATATATTTTTCAGTATTCATCAAAAAATAAATATTCCTAGAAAAGTATATAAAGAAAAATGTATGATAATTTGGAATGATAATTTTAAAATTAAATTAATTTTTTTAAAATACACTACATAAAAGTTGAATGAATTGAAAAAATTTTACGTCAAAAAAAATTAAAAATCATTGCAAGGAAATTATATTTGTTGATGTATATAATGACTTTATTGAATATATAATTTTTTAATCTAAAGCCTTCATATATATTTTTAAAATATTTTTTCTTATCAATATCACCAATTTAAGGTCTATATTTTTTTGTTATACTATATTAATGTTTATTTAGAGTTGGGGCTTCTTGTATCACAAGATAACAAAGAGGTTTTTACATAAAAAGAAATATATCATAATAGTTTGTGTGTTAAATTAAGGCCCCCATAAAATAATTTTTTTTCTAAAAAATTATATATCATTAATTAAATGATGTTGATATATCTATTTAATTATTACCGTAGGTTCTCATGTAGTGTTTTAAAATTTATGATTCCATAGGATAACATTAAATAGGTGAGTAGTCATGTTCTGTAGTATTTTATCTCTAAAATCCCAGACTTCTAGTAGATGTTACGTATTGAAAAGATCATGATTTTGTGGTGTGATGTCTAATTTTAGTATATTATAATGATAAAATATGTACATGATTATTATATATATGTGGAACATGTTGTGAACTTGAGATAAGTTTGATGGATGTTCCTAGCGATGAGTTGTCATCAAAACTCGATCAAGAATCACAAGATATAATATACCTAGGGATAATATATTCCTTATTTATAAATCACGTAAAACTTTCCATTTCTAAATTCATAGAAATATATAGTCAGTAACCTCAAAATAAAAATCACCTTGATGATTATGAGACATTTTTGGCATGAGTTTCCTTTATGTGTAGTTTGATGTATCTAAAATTCTATTTCATTTCATCAGCAAGATTAGATCCCAATCGATTTTATTTTCAAACCTCTCTATAATATGTTGAAGTACTTCTCATATTATTTAATGTATATCATAGGAATCTATAGGAATGATATAGTGACAAATATTATACAACAAAAATCAACCAAAGGAATATATTGATATCGACCACCATTAAAATCCTTATTGAATTATCTCTTTAGGAATTATAGAGTTTCAAAGGCCATCATAGACTGTTCAAGTATCCAAGGTTGATAATCAGTACATAAAAAGAACTATTTATCCAAATATTGCTTAATATTTTCCCAAGACATTGAGCTAAATTTAATATCATGATCAGAAACAATTGAATGTGTTACTAAATCTACCCTTAAAACCTCCCTAATGAATATTACATAGATGACATGATGTGATAAATCTTTTCTAATAGTAATGATGTGTGTTGAGTTAATACGTTGATCAACAGTAACCCAAACAACATAATGAAATTTTGGCATTTTTTGGAGTCCAGTGACACAACACACAGTTCAGTTTTCTATTTTTTAATTTGGTTTAGGTACTGGTATTAAAAGTAACATAAATTAATTTTTCTAAGACTTAAATATATAATATATTAGGAACTAAGTTACATAATCTAAATTATCTATCATTATATTTCCCCACAATAAATACTCTTTTAGATCATTATATATTTTTTAGTTCTAAGGTGAATAGATACTGATAAAATAATAACTTCATTTAATAACTCGTTCATGTATGTGATATATTGTGGATATAATCAACTAATAAATCTTTTTATGACAACATTATAATGGTTGAACTTTTTAATATTCTTCACCATATTTTATAATTCAATACATTCCTTTGGTTCATTCTTAATATTCTTCTATATGGAGTGTTTAAAATTCATTTAATAAATATAATTCCATTATCCTTTTCTCGTGATTTCAAGATTTATCTTCTTAAAATCCATAAATATTTGATATATTTTTATCCTTATAATAGAATAATATTGTTGGACTTCTCAACACAAAAAATCATCAACCATGAAATCCGTCAATGGGTGGTAATCTATTGAAAAGTCAAAATATATGATCATCTAAAATCATATTCTTGGAACATATAAAACCACTTATAATAAAATTAATACATCATGATTTTATGATCATTATATATATATCACACTTTTCTATATTAAAATAGATCCTATATACCAACAATGGAAAAATTACTATCGTGAACTCAAAATCCCGAGTCTGGTAATTTCTATATTGATTTTTAAATTGAGAAGAGTCATATGTTAGCGGCATGAAATTATAAACTGAGAGATAACCTAGACTCCAAATTGATAGATTATTAATGATTATAAACCATTCACAACTGTAGGGTAGTGCAATAATAAGCACACTAACTGAACTTCCATTTAGTTCATTAAAACTCTCTTAACATTTAACGATATATAAGTACATAACACGCATCCAATATAACATGGATATTTGATTATACATCCATGATAAATATATCATAAAGAATTTTCAATATCTATCCGACCCACAAAAACAATTTATTTCAATTACAATAGTTGGATATGACTTTTTTTATTAACATAAATCTTGTGATGATCCACAGATTTACCTTCAATTGATATTAAATGTCCCAATAATGAAACTACCTCAAGAAAATATTTACAAATGGAAAATTTAGCATATAATTCACACTTAAATTGGGTCTTTAGGGAAATTATATAATGTTCTTCATGCTCTTACATTCTCCATGAATATATATGAATATATTATACAATGTCTACTAAAAACTATTTATTTTAATTTGTGAAGAATATATTCATCAAATGCATAATGATAAGAGGATCATTGTTAAGTCCAAATGGAGTTACTATAAATCCATAATGACCATAACTCACACAAAATGTTATATAGGGTATATCCTCCTTTATCATTTGGTGTTGATAACCAGATCTATGATCAATAATTGAAAAATATAAAGCTCTTGGTGATTGATCAAATATATCATTTATATAAGTTATAGTATAATTTTTCATAATAATGATATTGTTATGTTTTTTATAATAAATGAAACTGATTATTGATGTTTATTTATTAATAAAAAGAAGAATAGGTTCATCCCATTATGAATATCTAGTTGGAATAAATACCTTATCAATATTCTTGTAGTATATCTTCTTTAATTTCTAAAACCAAATTGGGGACATTATATATTGAGTCTTCAAAATATATGTAGCACAAGATAGGATTTATGTAGAAGACTAAATTTAATTACTCAAGGGATGTCTAAAAAATTATATAGAAAATTCATAACCACTTGCCTATAAAATATGAATTTTTTCAATGATGAGTTTTATCCCCAACCATTTGAGTTATATTACTCTCATTTATAGGTATAAAACACCATGTGATAGAAGTAATTTTTATTCGGTGATCTGGTTCATCCTCACACTGAATGATGATAGTTGATTGATTCCAAATATCATATTTATCTTTCATCAGTAAAAATTGATATAGGATCTATACTAAGAGATCCAATCTATACTAAAAATTACATTTAAGTCAACAGTAGGACGAATAACGTGATCCACATGATGAATATTCCCATAAAATGTTTTGATGATAAGTTATAGACATGATATACAGTCATCCTACCATTAAGAGAATTCACATCAAACTAAATATATAGTTGTTGAAGTGTTTATATGATACCTTCATAAAATTCATGAGATATAAAAGAGTGGGTAGAACAATAATCAATTAAATAATTTTCAATCCTAGAGTGTATCATAAGTGTACCTTTCAATTGGTTTATAGGAACTTCAGTGCCAGTTATAGTGATTAAATAATCACAGCCTTCTACTATTTTCATATTTTATGGTAAGATTACAAAGTTATTGGGGTAATGGTTTTAACAATTCCCAATATCATTATAGTTTATATGTATAACATTAATGGATTCTCCCATACCCTCACATTCATGATCATGATATTCTTTTTCTCCACACATAAATCAATCTACATTTACATTTTGGCATGTACCAAGGTGTTTATTTCACTATGTATCAAATGTTTTAAAATTACACTTTATCTACATGCCCTCATACATTTTATATTATTCTATTACCTTATCCTCTATTGGTTTTGGAGCATATAATATTTGTAGAATTATATCTCAGTCTTGATAGCACATGATACTATATCCTCATATTCCTTGAATTCTTGAGATACTAATTAATTTAAATGGATTCGATTAAACACATTGAATAAACAATAAATAATTTCCTTTGGATTACATATTTTTTCCATAGGATGTATTTATATCCTTATACTATGAGATTCATACTTTGAATCATTTTCCACTTCCTTTGGATTCAATATAATGAATTGTATCTCAATATCCTCTCATTGTTTGTGAGGAAAATATTTTTAATTTCAATGATTCACTAAAATCCAACCATTCAATGGTCACTATTTCATCCACATACATAGTGATTTGAATCAATGAAAAACACTGATTTTCGTCCCCTAGATATGATAAAAATAAATGAATTATTTTTTCTTTTAGTTACAATTAAATGATTTTAATATATTATCTATTTAACATATCTATTTCATAGAAATAAATGAATTTATTGTCCCATTGAATGGTGTAGATTTATGTAACATTAAGTGGAACAAAATCACTACCCCATGTTGTTGATAAGTTGGATAATTCACATTGGAAATGGTTTTGGTCAAAACCTAAGTCACTTACCCTAATATAGTCATAATCTATTCAGATCCTATAGTATCTCCATCTCTAGATTCATTACCATTCCTAGATGTGAAATACCTACTAGGATTACATGAACGCATATTTATTTCATTTCAACAACTATGGTCCATTTATATATAATATACTGCACTTGATTATATAATAAAATTTTGAATCACATATGTAATATTTCAAAACTAGTTATATACATAACATAAATTGAAAATTTTATCAATAGATTATATCATAATAATATTATTAGATTCATTGTGAATGTTATAAAATTATTAAAATATAAATAAACCATTCATAATGTTTTTTAATTAATATTTTAATTAACCCAAACATATCCCCTAAGAGTGTCAAAAAGGCGTTCAATAAGGGCACCCCCAATGTGCACAAAAATGAATGCAAATATATACTCAAACCAACTCTATTTGGAGTTATTAGACCATAATAGATCTATACTAAGATAATATTTTAGAAATAGTATACATGAAGGGATATATTTCTATAAAAACCATATAAATTTATTTATACAAAAAATAGGATGTTTTCTAATACATAGAATTATCTATAAAGTTAATCATAGGGCTACATTCTATAATATATGTTTTTCAAAATCCAGTTATCAAAGATTCTATGAATCCTTCTCCAATTCCAAGTATAATGGCCTAGAACCCAACAGATCATACATTTAGGTTATATTACAACATTGGTAAATGATAAAAATGATAATATCTCAATGGACCATATTGTATAGTTGTTATAGAATATTAGATACAAAATTTAATCTCAAATTTCATTTGAAAATATAAAATAAAACATAATATTTCATTTTAGAACATTATTTTTCCCCTTTATCAAACCCATTCATATAAATGATAACACATTTCATGATATTATGGGGAAAGTATAGATTGAAATGAGATAAGCTCAGAGGCAATGTAATGGTGTGTGTATAATAGATGACAATAATTCATGAATAACATAGAAGGTATAAATGATAAAAAAATAATTCCATAAAAATAAACACTTGTTCATGAACTTATCCATGCATATCCTAAAAAATAATATAATAACATGGAAATTAGTTAATGTTATAATAATTATGGAATTCATAATATAGGACATTTGAAACATGTACTTAATGAATCATAGAAAGAAAATAAACAAAAAGGAATAAGGCCTAAGTCAAAAACACAATCTAGTTTGTCCCATAAAACATACCAATAAGTCTAGATGATATGTAATCCTAATACCCACCCACCAATAATAAGTCCAATTCATCCATAATATGAGTAAAAAATAAAACATAATCATCATTTCATAAAAAAAATAACTAACCATATTCGATAATCTAGAAAAAGTAATATGAATACATTCCCCGGTCAAACAAATGAGAAACCATCCAAATAAATACCAAGGATAATATCATCTGAGTATTTTCATAGTTTCATATTCTATAATGTATGTTGATATTGAAAAAAATAATTTAAAAAGATCATTGTAAAATTTCTTGAGGAAATACCCATTCCACTTTGAAATCACGTATTTGAATCTTAAAATATTTCCCAAATATTAAGGGTAACATTTTATTTTAAATTATCCATGTAAAAGATTATTATAATATTCATATAAATGAGTGGTCAGGGAAGTATAGAATTCAATACATGTGGTATAATATAATAATGAATTTCATTCACACTTTTGCAAAAAAGTAAAATGTACCTCATATAGAGAACGATAATAATATTACTTTTAATTTTTTTTAAAAAAATTTTAAATGTGGGTATTTTTTCAAAAAAATAAATAAATATTATATAAAAAAATTATAATTTTTAATGGAAACATCGTTGTTGAATAGAAATACTCCAAACTGTATAGAAAGTACATTTCAATTTTCATTAAAAAAATTATTTACATATGTTCAGTACTGAAAGAAATGGAAATTAAAGAGAAACTTTTAATTTATTGATACAAATATGGTATAATAAGGTAATTGTTTTCAGATATTAAGTTGAAATAATACTCCCAGTGGACACTTAAACAGAAACAATCCATAATAATGATGAGATTCTAAAATAAACTGTTACCTTAGGTTTGATATCCATTGTATGTTCCTGAACCACATCTATAATAACATTTTATTTATTATTATTATACCTAATAACCAAAATAATATACAACATACTATATATAGTTCACTTAAAACATTTTACCACCTTTTTGTTAATAATTGTTTATTAAAATATCTATTCTTAGTGATAACTACATTGTTTTTCATGTAAGTTTTGGTTCAACAGTTTTGGTAGTTGTAATTAAATCATGGATCCATAACCTCCTACATTTTAATAAATATATAAATATAATATATATTAATTATATTCATATTTAGTTCCATCCATAAATGTTATAGACAAAAAAGTGAAATACACCACTCAAGGATAGGTTAGGTCATATGTAATCATGACCACTTTATTCATTTTAAAAAAATGAGAATAATGAAATGTAACCAGTAAATAAACCATATTTGTTTACCAATTTTATAATATTTACCAAATATATTCATTAAATATATCCTTATTAATATTCATGTGATAATAAATTGAAAAAAAATCACATCCCTTTGGGGAGGTGGTAGTGAAAATGTATGCTCGAGAGACATTATAAATTTACAATTGATTGGAATGTAAAAGGGGTATGATATATTTTAATTGAATAAAATAAGTTTAATTGTGTAAAAAATAATATATATATATATATATAAATTATATAAGTGATTATATCATTCCATGATAGGTGGTGATGAAAAATTAATTTTATTGGTTCATGATGTGGTAGTCCACCGTACACATGATAAACTAATTTTTTTCCCATTTGATTATAAATGAGATGGATTTATGTTATTAAATTTATATAATAACATATAATTATAATGGATATACTTGTTTTACTATTTCATTATCATTAAAATAAATTTCAATGGGCTACATGATGGAATAAAAAAGGGAATGGTTATGAAATTTAACATTACTTTAGGAAACCTGTCCATGATTATATTTAAAACCATAATAGGAGGGTTTTAGGATCAAAAAAGAATATAGATTATGAATATGAATTTAAATTGGGTATTATTGTTGGTATTTTATTAACTAATGTTAGTTTAATTTTGGAGAAGAGGGGATAAAAGTGACATTTTTAAAAGTGGGGGGGGGGGGGGAACACATTGACATTATGAAAAGGATCAAATATATTAATATAATATTGATAAAAAATAGATCAAAAAATTTACCATTCAAATATAAAAGATTATATAGGGTCTGGATATGGTTATATAATAGAGATTAGAAATTTTTTTGATCTTAATAACCCATAACTATTTCCTTCTACCCACATAATCCTTTTTATCCTTAACAATGGAAATAGTTTTTTAAGGGTTTTACAATAAATTATTAATAGAAATAAATTTTAACATGTTATTTAATATTAATTATTATAATTTAAAAAAATAAATCTATTTTATCAAATTCAAATCATCTAAGTGGAAAATTTTATTTATAAATAAACCCACAAACATGATAAAACACGATTTTTCAATGAAAATGTTTTCTTAGGTATAAAAAAGTTGTTGTATGAGAATTTCTGATAATTTTTATTCCAATTACATAAGTAGAATTATTAATAAAATAATTTAATTAATTAATTTTTAAAATATTTTTTTTAATTTAAATAATTTAAATTCATTAAATGAAATAATTTTTTAAAAAAATCATTATTTTTTCTATTCATTAATTTTTTTTTTATTTTTTGGAAATTGGTAAAAATTCATTCAAAGTAAATTTTGACATGCTAATTTGAAAAATGATGTTAATTTTGTAAAATAAATTTCCAAAATGGGTGAAAAAAAGTAATTATTTTCATTGTAAAGTATAAAAAAATTCATTTTAATGAAAATATATTTTTCTACTATATAAATAAATTAGTAAAAATATTTTTTAAATATGTAAAATAAATTATAAATATTTATAATATTGTGTAATTACCATTGAATAAAAATTAATATTTTTATTTTCGAAACACTTTTGAGGAAAAAGTTTGAAACCAACAATCACTTTTATGTAAAAGGGACAAACCAAAAATGACTTCCAAACTTGCCACATTAAAACACCATGAACCCAAACCAAAACAAACAACAAGAATATGCTACATATCATAATAACCATACCCTTAACCACATCAATCATAAGGATCCTCCTCTATCGTTGCTGATTCTCACTCAGTAGTTGGGTTGTACAACAACAAGAGATTGGTACACTTATCTTGCTCGAACGAATGTGGTGACAAGAATGGATGATTGAGCGCATGATATTTTTTAAGAGAGTGGAATAACCCTATTTACCTCTTAGAAGAAGTGTGGATCTTCATTGGTTTCAACAGGTAAGAATAATCTATCTTCATCTTTCTCTTTGAAGCTGCATGAAAATTTCCTTTACATTCATGAATCTTATTTTTCATTTTTTGGACAATATCACTATATAAAGGTCTGTAAATACAAGTAATAAATTATTTATCATTCCCAGAGACATCACCACTATTTTAAATGTTATACAAAATAAAATTACCCTTGAGTCCCTCTTTACATCCAATAAATTGTGTGTACATCTTCGTATCTGTAAGAACAAGACACCACACCACATTTTTATCTATGTCAGGAGACTCCATGCCCTTCGAAACATCCCCAAACAATGTCGGTTAGTTGTTAGAGATATATTAATTGGAAACATCTCCATGATTTTTATTTTTACATGACTGTGTTTGCACCATTTTTGGTAATAGGGAGTAATATTTATGTCCCTCCCTTTCTTCCACTTCAGGATCTTCCCCTCCTCATGAACCTTAAAAAACTGGGCATCCTCCTTGGACTACACACCATCTGAATTGCCTCCACCAAGATTATAGGCTGTCTATTGTATACACACCTCAGTGTTGAAGCATACAAATGATTTATTAGTTTTTACAACATCGCAAACTGATCAATGCCTTGCAAATTACTTCTTAGTGAACCACGAATTAGAGGCAATCTGTTTTGTTGTAACCTTAAGATCATTCACCAATCCCTCTTTCCAAAGCCCAATTTTCTTTCCATGTAAATTTTCACGTATAGCATGAGTCACCTGTGTTATTACCATTCCTAAAATAAATTTATTATTATGCAATAATAGCATACTATTTTATAGTTTATTTATACTTGGTTTTTCATGTATCGTATGAAATCAAAGGGATTAAATTTATATTAAAAACATATTTTTGTTATAAAATCCCAAGGTTTTAAAGTTATGAAATGAACATTACTATTGTAAATATAAGAAAACAATCTATTATTGACTCCTCATATTTTCATAAAAATAAGTTGTGTTTCTGCCCTTGTTATGAAGCTGAGTTTTCAAAGTTAATGTGAATTATTTCCATTAAAGATTATAAGTAAAAATGATTAGGTTGAGAATGTGTGTGAATGATAAAAGATGTGGATTTAGGTTTATTTGGTAGATGAAATGAATTTTAAAATTAATGCATAGAGGTAATATTTATTGGGAAGATTCCACAATATATTACTACATTTAATTAAATGAATAAAAAAATCAATGTTCATAGTCTGGAAAAACATCCATTGTACTCAGATCATTTATATGGCATCGAATTAGACACATTATGATTTATAATTGATTAATATTTATAGCTAATTTTTGTTTTACTTTTTCTATTTTTAATTTTTGTTTTTAATTAATAATTCATAACGTATAGATAACAATTTTATTAATGTTTAAATAATGATGAATAATTTAAAATTATTTGATTAATTCCTGAAGATACAATCTATATGTGGAGGGTATTTTAGTAATTATAAATTTTTACACAATATATTATCAAATTTTACACCATGTTGTCCTGCGAAATAAAACATTATGAGATGAAATTAAATATGGGGCATCATGATGTTCTACTGAAATATGTGAATTATTAAGAATCAAAAATAGAATTCCACTTGTTATATGACTTTCCTGAGTTCATTCGATATAGTTAAACTACAAATTCCATAGCCTCAAATAGATTGTGGTGAAATTGTGTGGTAAAATTTCAATACAGGTATTTAACAAAAAACATAAATAAATGCTTCTATTTGACTTCGAATTATTAGACATATGTCGATTACCACCCTGGGATAATTTTCCATCTCATATGAGTTGTCCCGCCAAGAATATGGATACATGTTCTTTATCACCCTAGGTTGGAAATTCGTGATAGGGTATCACAAGTTACCACCCAAGAACAATTTCACCTTTGAAATCTATTAATACAACCTCCCAGATTCTATCTATAATTTGAAATAAACCACTTATATATTGGGATTAAATGACACTAAAATAATAGAAAAAAATACATTATTACAATAAATAAAGAAATTAATAATAAATAATTATGATCCATTTCAAATGTTACATATAATAATTAAATAGGAAATATATTTAAAAAATTTTCCATTAAAAGGATACAAAAAATATTTCTATAACCAATTAAACTAATAATAAAAAAAATTAAAGACCCAATGAGTAAATGAATCAAACAAAGCCTTTTCAACCCATAAACATATATCCCATTGTCCTCCACTAAAAACATAACATGAAAGACCATCATAAATCATGATACTCATCAATGTGAAGAAGTAACTTTTTTCCTTTACTTGATTTAGATAATAATAAATCTACACATTCCAAAACACAAATACCGAGAATGGGGAAAAGAACCATAGGATAAAACCATCAATATATATATCCCTATTCATAACAAACCATCCTGGTTCTAGTTAGAAATGTATTCTAAAATATATTTTCTTTTAAATGAATTTTATCAATAAACCGTTATATTAAATTAGAAACATGGTCCATATAATATGCATGAATAAGGACATTCCCAAAATAAATGAATGAAATAAACATCAACAATATAATCAATAAAATAAATATGTAATAATAAACATTATTAAATATCTCAAGCATGATTTAGGAACCATATGGATGCATTGTCCTATTGGTTTAATAAAAACTGAACTCTATCATAGAAATAGTGGGCTATTTATGATCCTAAAAAATTAGTATAACCTTAGATTCTTGATAAATTTCTAGAAATGACCCCTTGATTTTATCTAGCATAATTCAAGGGAAATGCCCATCCATTCACCCACCTAACCGTGGTTACTCATGTTCCAAGACAAAAAAAATATTCCAAATCAATAATAAAACTCCTTAACAATAACCCATAACCAAATTTAATACCATAAAACATTGTTTTCATTCAAAAAAATATATTTAAATATAATTTATAGATATGATACCTTTTTAAAGCGTTTCTAAAGCACATTATTCTTATAAAGACTATTTTTAATGAAAAATATTAATAAATCATCATTTTTAGAACGTGATCGATATTCCATGATAGAATCAAGATTAAAAATCCTAATTACATTAATTCAATCTTAAATTAATCACAAAACCAAATTAAAATATTAATAAAAATGAAAACATAGTGGAAAATACATATATATACAGAAATATACATCAAACGTGATTGAATATCGTCGACATCAGAAAATACCACAAGGTGCAGTGTTGATCATCAATATATATGCCGGGGTGGAGCTATTCCAAGTTGTCTTGTCTGGTTGATTCCCTCTAATACCTACGAGTCATGTAATGTTTCTTAATCCATCATGCCTTGTAAGGTTTCCACCTCATCCCTTGAATTGTGCATTATAAAAAATAAATAAAAAATGAAGGCCTTTGGACTATTCGAAAGAAAATACCACAATGAGGGAGAAAGAGGATTCCTCTAGAAACTAAATATGAAATACCAATATCAAAATCCCCCCATGAAACCTAGTTTCACCAATATCATGGTTGTTAATGTTATATAATAAGATAGATATTGAATGAAATGGATTAATAGTAATAAATTAGAGGAAAATACCAGAAAACACGGCCTTAACATGAGATATTCACCTTTGAATCCATAGAGATCAAACAAGATACTATGGGGGGAATAAGGATTCACAAATTGGGGGATGGTTTGAATGTATGGTTGAAGAATGAGGATAATGGGGATAAATAATGATAAAGGGAAATGTATAAATTCACTAATTTTATGTGAAGATGGTATATTTCATGTTTTGGAAAAAATGTTTTCCAAACCATGTGAAATCCATGGGCCTAAATTCTCCTTCACATAATTCTTCACCATGTTTCCAAGGGAGTCCCAATTTTTTTAAACCATAAAGATACCATGAATATTGGTATTATCTTCTTAACACACCATTATCAAGGTGAGGTTCACATTTATTACTAACAATATGTTTACCATTTGAACTACCAATTCATTACAAAAATTTCATTATTTGACCCTAAAATCCCAGGAGAACTAATTATAAGTAAAATATATATAATAAATCAAAATTAATGTAACTTTTTCTAGATGAGTGTCATAATATTCTCCACTAGTTTATTATTTTAAATCCCTAGATAGTCCTCAATGCTCTATATTACAAAAATATGTGTAGTTATTTCTCCCTCACCAAATCGTCACACTCCCATATAACATGGATCTATTGGATAATCATCAATAGAAAAATAATGAAGTGTTATAATTTCCATACAACATGTTGACCAAGTGATACATGATACAATCCAGATTATTGATAGAATAAAACACATGTTTTAACTCCAAATAATTTCATTCCAACACAAAGGGTAGCTTCATGTAATACTTGTCTAATGGTGATAGGTTCCAAAGATCATTAACCACCATCAATTGGGATTTAAATACCAACCGATACGAAACCTTCTTAAGAAAATTAACAGCCTTTAATTTTTTGAGTAACAATTGCACAAACCATTCATCCATACCATGTGGACATTATCCCTATATTATAAAGACCCAAAAAAATAGTAAATAACATATATATAACTACAATGGTCATTGATGATGATCAAAATATTTTTTTGGTTTCTCTAATTCATCAATATGAATATTTTAAATTTTGTGAAACATTATCACTATTTTTTTATTCTTATAACCAACAAAGGGTGATATACCAACTCCATCCAACACAAGAGGGGATAACATGGCCATCCATGGATGGATTTTAAGGGATTGATAATTTTCATAAAATGGTATCTATTTTAATAATATAAATCATTAATTGAAAACTTATTCCACCTTTTTCAACCAAAATCAACCAATCATTCCTTGAGTATGTCCATACATATATAAATTTTATGCTTTATCTAACCATCAGTCAGGGGATGTTAGATAATCACAATTTTAACTGAGATCCCATTTTATCGTAAATAAAATCCTCAAATGTTAATTAATGAATGGCTATTAGTTTAAAACAATGATAAAAGGCAATATAAAGTAATTTATGATCTATTAGATATGTATGCCTCTAAGATCAACCACCTTGGTCAATTACAACATGGGAATGAAATGGGTAGATTTTATCATAGGTTATATAATAACATATATAATTTCTTCCCTTCAAGGGGATCAAGGTATTATGATGAAATATTTGGTAGAGATATTATACCATATCTACACAAGTATGGGAAGATTAATAATGAAAATTATAATTTTTTAATTCTCTAACTTCATTATTTGGCTCAAAAATCATCTAAATACAGAATCAAAAAATGATTGTCTCATACAAGGCCAATATTATTGGATTGACAAACATGACTCAATTTTGTTAGGGGGTTTCAACCATGGATTGATCAGTGTTGAGGAGTACATTAAATCTTGGGATCAACTAGTGTCTATTTTTGAGAAGTGGATATTGGAAGAATTAGACATAAAGTTATCATCCTTAACATGGAAACTATTTATGGAAACTGACTCAGGTAAAATTAAATTTCTTGTTAGTCAATTTGTTTAAGATGTTGGTTTTGGTTGGTTAGTTTGAGTTAATCGGTTGAGGGAGTTCTGGTTACTTCAGGTCACTTTTTATTTAGATTTGTAGTTATGTTTATGTTTGTTTATAGCATGCTACTTTGACCTTCCCTTAAAGGGGATTAGAGCATTAACGCTTTATATGTGCAGGTCTATTGGAATTGGAATCTTGAGATTTTATGGCTTCTCTATTGGTTCCATGCATGTGCTTCTGAATAAAACTACATTCCGAGGGGTCATGTTTTAGTGAAGGCTTGTTTTTGGCACACTAGCTTGGATGGGGCGGTCCGATAGTCTGCTTTTGTTTTATGTGGTTTCTCACTTTTCCTTAAAAAGTATTTTATAATAAAATAGTAATTTTTAGTCACACACTAAAAATCATGATCATTATCCTTCATGATATTTATCTATTCATCAATAGAGGGTGTGATCTATGAAATATTTAATTCAAAATATTCATATACCACATCAAACAACAATATAAAAAATATGAATATGATTATCATATCCCAATCCTCTATTGACTATTTCACATCTTAGGTTAGAAACATTATGATCCTGAATTCTTCCATGGTAATCCCAACAAATAGGGTGTAAAAAATTTTCAATAAAATTCTTTTACATACTCCAAAAATAATTTATATACGAAGTTTATATCTTTATATTCGAAAAAAACATTAAATTCTTATGTTGAGTTTAGATGGTAAAAATGCCCCGAAATATGTCGTAGAAACCCATATTTAGATCATCCATGAGAATTGATAACTCTTAGTCATGGGTGTGTAATTACTCTCAAGAGGGAATAAATATTTCTCATGTGAAAATACCATTTTTTAATGAATCATCCATGGTTTTCCTCCCACATCCCCTTGGTCAACCCTCTAAGAGGCATGAGGTGCGTTCCAAATCCCCACATATTCAAAACAAATACTTGGGTATCTAATGGGAATCAGGGGGAATAGTTCCAAAATTAGTACCTACTAATATTTCCTATAATATTGCATCATCAATATGACATTAATTGTCTATATTTTAGATGTCCATGTCAATATATAAATTTAAAAAATAAAATATTACAATAATCCTAAAAATGTATCATGAATAAAAATGAATAAAATTTGATATCAACTATAAAAACCAAGTCACAATTTCATGAGGACTATATAAATGAAATTGGTATAATAAAATAAAAAACATTGGTTATACTTAAACATATATTAATTTTAAATTTCAATAGTGTAGGTTTTCTATAAATATTAGTTAATAAATTTATTCACGAACTATGGAAAAAACAAAAACATCATTATAATAGATGACCACATGTTAAGAGATTACTCAATATGAAGTAGTACATTTATCATTTACAAATGTTAAAAAAAATCTACATTTTCTTAATGGAATGTATAGTTTCAATGTAAAATATTATTAGGATCCACCATGAATCTATAAATTACATTTTACAATTAAACCCATTCTTTCTAGATAGAAAATTATTTCATTGTCCATATTCATTATGATATTTTATTCCCATGAAACTCTTAGTTTTAATTAAAAAAATCCCATGATATAATAATATATAATGAAATCTACAATATGAATGAAATAAATAATCATCAATGACATCATAATGAAAAAAAACATTAGGGGAGAAACATTAATTAACATCTCATGTATGATATAAGAAACATTATGGAAGCTACAACCTAAGGGATACAATGATAAAAAAAACCATATCATGGATTAATAGTCCATATTATGATCTAAAATTTTAATATAATCCACAACTCTTAATGATTTATGAGAAACCCCGCTTATTTAGCATCAAACCAATGTCTTGGGAATCATATAGACAGTCACTCACCTAAATTTGGTTACCCATATGATAACACCAATAAATCATGTGAAATAAACTAAAATATCCCATATCCAAATGTATGTATTGTGAAATACCATTTTCATTCTAAAACAACATTTATAGATCTTTAAGAGATATGAAACCCTTTTATTTAATTTTTCAAAACAAATATTAGGAAAAAACATTTTCTCATGAAAAAACTGGGGAAATCATCATTTATAAAACATGAGAAAAATTCTATGATACCTTTTTTTAAAAATGTCTATTAGATAAATGAAATAATATATTAATCATAAAACCATATTGAAAACTCATGGCCAAAAAAAATTCAAAGGAAAGTTCTAGATATTTTGAGAAACATACATTGCATGTTATTTAATGATGACACCTTTACAAAATACAACAAGGAGAGTAGATGTGGAGTCCTTACTATCCCCATTTCTCTTGAAAAACATACAACTCTCATTATAATACATAGATTAGACAATTCTTGGGATAATAGGGATAGAGGAAATGTGAGAAGTATAATTAAATTGAAGAAGATAATTAAATGAGATGAAAATACCAGAAAACCTTGACATAAATTGAGATATTAAAAATAATTTTTGGGGAACCACCAAGAGACAAGTGTGATGAATGTATCTTGGATGGGTGAGATAGCTTGGATTAATGATGACAAGTAAAGAGATTAATTGATCAAATAATTATAAGATAAAATTTATAATTCAATATTTTAAATGACATTAGTAGGACATAAAATTTTACAAACCATGAACCAATCAATCCACTAAATTCATCTTAATAAAACTCTTTAAATAGTTTTCTAGAAAGTGTCATATTGTATAAAAATCAATGAAAAACCATGATGAATTATTCCATACCCTTTACACTCCCTCACACATGATATGAACAATGTTATAATAAACTATAATCAAATTATAACAATGGAATCTTTCTAAAAAAATAAATTTTCAAACAATAACTACCAAGAAATCCATGAATTAAAAAAATAGAAATAAAAAATTAAAATAGACCCGACTATTACATAATGGGTGTCCCAATATGGGACAAAAAGTATTAAATATCATGTAGTTTGATGTACACAAAGTGTAACCATTATATACTCATAAAAAATACACAATGACTCCTGGATCATGTAATAAATGTTTCCATTAAAGGAATTAATCACTGTATATATAGTGTACATGACTTGTAACTCCTTATATCTCACAAAATTTATAATATAAGAACAAAATTTCAATGGGATCAACATGTATAATTAAGCATTAAATAAAAACTACTATTCATGTTGCTAGTTTCTCAAGAAGTTGGAAAATATTTATTCTCCCCAGGTATATGTTGAAAACTTCTCAACATGTCTGGAGAAAACTAAATTACTAATTTAATTCAGTACAATTATATAAATACACATAAATTTATATTATTTGTATATTCTTTATTCTTATCAGATAAATTATGTTGTACACACCATGAATATTAAACACTATGTAATATCATGTCACATTATTTTTTTCAGATTTTATATATAATTACATAGTATATGACTCAATGAAGATGAAAAACCAATTTTTTCCATTGGTTCATGTTTTATATGTTACTAATTCCCCTACTGATATTAATCCCAATCATTAAGAGTACACACCATGTACTTGGCCAGTACACTACGTGTATAAATATATTTTAAATAAAAATAATTTATTAATATATATAACATATTATTATAGTGTAATTTAATATATCTCTCAGAATGTGTGGATTAATAATTACGAGAAAATAATTATTATTTAATTAATTTGTTTATTAATTATTAATTCAAAATAAAATCATCATCAATGGAATAGTGAATTACAATTAATGACAGGTTTTCTTAATGTGATTTCATTGCATGAGTGGATGATCATGAGTTTACACCAAACTATGTATATAATGATTTGATTTAATTAATTTTTTATTGAAGTTTATTCTGATATGTTTTGATTAAATTAAATTTTACGACCTATGTTTCATCCTACCCTCATTTATTTTGTATGTATTATATTCCCATGGTTGTATTATATAATCTAAAACCATGTTTCCCTTCACCTAGGTGTGATAATATATATATATATATATATATATATATATAATGGAAGGATATTTAAGGTGGGAGGAGATGGTTCTTGACAGAGTTGAGGTGAAACCAACCATGTAGATATATATGAAAGACGTGGAATACTATAACGTATCCATATTGACACAAGGAGTTATAATGGTATGGCCAAGGGTTTTTTTATTTTATGATGAACAAAAAAACAATGGTTAAATATTATAATAAAGACATATATTTCTTTCTTCCCTAAAAATGGTTAGATATTTTTATTTGGATTCATATTCATTACATGTTCAAATAAATAGATTAATTAGAATTATTATATGGAATAAAATAGTAGGAATTTTAAAAAAACAAATATTTTATCATGATTGGTTTATTAAATTTTGTAAAATCAATATAATATAAAAAAGACATGTAAATGATAAAATTAAAAATATTATATATAAAGAGTAAAAATATCAAAATGAAATATATATTTATAAACTCATTCCATTACTGTATTTAGTATGAAATTAATGATCAAATTTTCAGTCTAGACCTAATGAGGAATATTTTTTTAGGTATTCTTTAATTTTTGTTTTTTATTTACATAACCAAGATGATATCAATAAGAGATCCAATTCATATATTTGATTTATCTTGGAGGAATTTTTTTTAGGAAACATGATATAGGGTTTTTAAGATTAGTGAGTCCACTCAAACAATCATGGAGCTATGAGTTAGAAGATTGAAATATTCCACACCCAAATACATTTGAGAAAATGAAAACACAATTATGTATGTTATAAAATGGGTAATATGGTTCGTTTAAAGAAAAATATCCACAATAAAACAAATTTAGAATTCTATAACTAGGGATATTTTGATTTGATGTAATATTGGGAGACTTATGAAATAAAATATATTATGTCACACCTTGTAACCCAAATAATAAAATTAACATCTTCCTTAATTTACAACAAAAAATTAAAATACCACATACCATTGACATCCCAATGATATATTTTCATCTAAAAAATTTGTATACCTACATGAAATAAGAGTTTTACTGGGGCATAAATATTGTACTATGCCATGAGTGTAAGAAATAGGGGCAGTGTTCTATATTCCTATAAATCCATCTAAGGAGGATGGTGAGGATGAGCATAGTCTCTTTATTAGAATGTGGATGACCTATTAAATTTATAATTATTTACTTTACCATTCATTTATGTTGATCATAATTTTTAAAATATCGACATTAATGCATATAAAATATTATATAATTTCCAAGATCTTAATTAGATGATATCTTTAAATAAGAGATATGTTATCCCGATGGAACTCTTTATAGAAAATCATCAATAAGGTGAATTTATGGGGATTCATATACTCAATATGATTTGATTTATTGAGTATTAAGACATATTATGTTTCTATCTATTGAATGTGACATACATATATCTCATACCCTCATCACTTCCTTAGATATTATCATTATTTTTTTGGGAATCATAATATGAAAAATATAGATAAGTCTTTCCCAGATCTCCTTACTATGAATAATTAGGATAATGAGGATATGAATCAGGATAATCCCTCTATCCATTCATTAAATAAGTTGAATATAAAGGTAATGTGCCCTAATACTAGAACGATGTCTAAATCTTATTCACAACACTAAAATATGAAGCGAAAGAACAATAGGAATATAAGAGATTATGATGATACATATTTTACATATTGAAATTAGGGGAAATATAAGAAGATTCGCGACTCAATCAAGAATAATGAAGAACAGTTATATGAATCCCTTATAATGTGAAAAATTTCCGTTTCTATAATATCTCATTTGATATAACTTCTAGTGCCACATTTGTGTTCAAATAGAAGAATCAAGTTGACTATAAAATATTTATGGAGGTGAGGTGGATCTACAAGTTTTCAATGGTGCATGTTTAGAGAAGCAATTTATTATTGACAACCACCTCACATTTTCTATTACACTTAATCCAAGTATTAAATATTTTTTATATATTCTAAATATAACAAAAAATGTTATATATGTATCTAAAAAGGATATATATGGTTTTATTTTCATGTTTATAAATAACAGTAGATTATATTACAATGACAATATATTTTATGGAGTGTCACATTTAAATAATGTACTTTATGGTTTTGAATATGAAAACCAAATATTGAATGTCAATAACCTATATAGTATTCATGACTCAAATCACACACAATTATAGAATCATTATCTTTGTTATGTAATTTATAAGTATTTGAAAAAGATATTTTAATATGGATATTTGATTATTTTAAAATAAAAAATCGTTTTGTTTTAGGTTTGTTTACAAGGTAAAATTTCCAAAAAAACAAATTCGCGGAAAAGGTAAATGGGCCATAAATATTCTTGGATTAGTTTATATATATTTTTTCGGACTATTTACAATTGAATAAAGGGGATGGTATTCTTACTTCATAACATTTACTAATGTTTTTAGTAGATATAGATAATTCTAATTTATGAGTTACTTGATTGATTCTATTGAGTGTATCATTGAATACAGGAATTATTTTGACATTAATCTTTGTAGGAAGATACGAATCACAGTTCGTAGTATCATGAATAATATCAAAATTAAGAGTTCATTTATTATAAAATGGGTTTGTTTGGATTCCATCCAAACATGATCCTAATTATATTCCACAATGGAATATGGTAACTAAAAGGTGGAACCAAACCTTTCTAGACATGTTGAGATCAATGATGATTCACATGAGTATTCCATTATCCTTTCAAGGATACTCATTATAGAAAATGGTTCACATAATATACCACATTCCAACTAAAGTGGAAAATGGAATCCCAAATGAAGTGTAATGTGCTAGGAACTATGTTGTTCCAAAATTATATTTATGGGGTTATGAAGTGTTTTTAGGGAAATTTTAGGAATAAAAATACATCCAAGGCCAATAGTATTTCTTTATAGGAAATCAAAAAGATTTAAAATGATAATACCCATATGAGCCCTTCAAAAAAGCGATAATTGTGGGAAGAGACTACAAGTTCCTATATAGGATGACCATCTATAATTGAGATAGTGGGTGAAAGGTAGACATATATGAAGTCGAGTATCATGATACATAATAAAAAATTGAGATCATATCCCATAAATCCACATTGAAATAGAAGTTTTTGATACCCAAGTATTTCATAATAAAACTATAGACGTAGGAGAAGTATAAACATATACTTTTGTACTCAATAAAGATAAATATGAATTATATTTGGATAGTGGAAAACTATCTCTTACAAGGAGGTAGAAAGCATTATAGAAGATATATGGTAGAAATATGATTTTTTAATATGGATTCATTGTACCACAACCAAGTGTTGATTTTAGTAGATACTCTAGTGGATTAATATGCAATGGGTGTAAATGTTAATTCAAGAAGAATCTAGTCAGGGATAGATAGGTCAACACCTTTAAGACATGAATTGTTTCTAAAGGCTTTAAAAATTGTTATGGAAATTTCAATGAATAACGTTTTTTTACTATTTCAATATTAAAATAAATGTAAATTACACCTTCCATCAAAACTTACCTTGATTATGATATTTGGGGGATGGATAGAAAATTATGTTTCCTTAAAGGGATACTTCATGAATATTTCAATATAACATGACATGAATGATTTTTTACTCCAAAGGATACTTATATTTTATGAAACATACAATGTTCCACTATTTTGTTAAAGAAGGCGTAGTGATTTTTTGGGACCTATCAATTCAAAAAAAAATCACAGAAAAAAATAGAGAAAATATTCCTAATCAAATATAGAAATGTTCAACTTAAAAATAAAGATGAATATATCAAAGGAAAATCCATATAAAGTAGAATAAAGGGATTCAAAAATAATTTTAATTGATTTATAATAAAATTGATATTCTTCTAGAAACTCCCTTCATGGGAAAAACACATGAATTTGTTGATAAAATGTTTCCTACCCTATCCTCTAAATGAATAATGGTTATTGATTCTTAATGGAATCATTTTATGGAATCATTTATAAGGATGTTTGTTATGGTAGACAATAATCATCTTATGGAAACATGTAGAGTGAATCTTTTTCATTTTAGGCAACTAGGTGTTCTTTTTTAGATTTGGACATGTTGAATAAGTTATTACATATGAACCTAATGAATTATTCACATGGATACATACTAAATATATGGAAAAAATATTATTTAAATTGGTAACAAGGGGTTTCCATTTGTAAACTATTAATTTAGTAAATAGAATATAGAGAAATTAGAAAAGAATAATCCTCAAACAAGACATTAATATGTTTGAAACCATAGGGAAACCATGATATATCTTCATAAAGAGACACCTGAGTAATCATAATACCCTAAAAGGAGTAAGAGGAAATGGATTATGAAGATGTATGATATTAAATAGGGTCATGATTTCATTTTTTTAAAAAGTGGCTCACAAAACCATTCACGAATTAAGAGAATCATGGATCCCATCACATTTCATAAAAACACTACTATAAGATTTTGGGACTTTATAGGTTATTCATATAACTCATTTCAATTGTCCACGATTTCCTATAATATAAACTATCCACAAAGACTTCACAAATAACACAAATACATGTATAACGGTCCTCAAATAAGTTGTACACCTCAAAAAATTTCTTTATCTAACTCACCTACTAGGTATCATATCTTATAAAAACCTCTTTTTAATAATCCATGATTTTTCCTTTTCCATATCCCCTTTTGCAATATTTTATCTTTGTCACATCATGTAAAACTGTACACCATAATCCTAGTGACATGATTTTATGTTGTACAATAACATCCTAGCTATATGATGTAAAATGAAACAACAATATCCTATCATATGATGTTAAACTATAAACCTCAATCCATGTGGGATTCAAATCATGTAAACTAAGATACATACAATTCCTATTTGAGTTTTAATACCAATAGAATAATAATTTATATATTTACTCACAGGTCCAAAACTCAGGTGATCCCAATGATTCTCTCTCAATGGTGCATATTCCATTTGAGACATTAATTGATCTTCATTAGGGATATATTCTCTATAAATCATTCTAAAAGAAGGATATACCGTTAAAGAAATAATTCCCCCCAAATAGTGGGACACAGTTCCTCTGGGTATTCCAATATCATACACATCTAGGTCATATTTCCATGGGCACTATACCTTCCTCATTGTACCATATTCCCTATGAGTCCCATCCACATTGGTCCATATTCTGATTAGGGTTTTCCAAAATGGGACATCCTTACATAATTCCTATATCTCTCATTTAAAAAAACATTAAACTATAATTTCACTCAAAATTATGTTAAACTACTTGAAATTTATCATGGGAACAAATTCATTGAAGGAAATTTTCTTTGTCATGGTTGTGTGATTCTGAAAGGAACCCTAATAATCCTTATCGCTTGAATGTAAATGGTATGACATGTTCTATTATGCGAAGATAGTATATGTGGGTTATAATCACATTCATGAGGATAAATATAATGATAATTTTGGGTTAAGTTACCAACATCATAAAACTCACCATCTCCCTATATATCAAGAAATTATTTAGTTTATAATATCTATGTTTATACCAGTGAATCATTAATTAATATGAGAAAACTAAGGAACCTATGGTGCATAGAGTTGTTTACATAGATTTATAGGGTTTTTTAAATAAATATGATCACATAAATAGAGTATCGATATTGAATAAATATTTTAACATTTTCAAATGGTAATTACCTAGAACAAGTATATGGGTAACCAATTACAGGAATTAATTTTTAAAGGAATCAATAAAATGACTTAAATCATTATGATAGTCCAAGAGATAGAATGGGACCTCTAAAAAGGGTTTGGTGATCTTGAAATCCCATCCTCTTAACTATTGTGAATTCTAAGGAATCTATGTTAAATTGCCATTATATTTATTCTATTGGATATTATGTTTTACTTGACTTTAGAAAATGAAATAAATGAGCACACATTAGTGTTTACAATATGAAATAGAAATGGTGAACCCAACATGAATCTAATTAATGTGAATGAAAATATTAAAGAATAATTTTACATGTGAATATGTAGTTATATTTTTTCTTATATTTGGGTTTTTTTCTTTATATTTTTATTTATAAAATATAACCTTTCAATCTATATAGATAGCAACATCTAAATTCCATAGATATTCCTAGATCATTGAAAATATTATGAAATCACTGAATAACTGGTTTCTATCACCAATGTTGCATCTCTATTAAAAAATATCAAGAGAAATTTTAATGTAGTACCACCTAAATTAAAATATTTATATAACAAACATTATATTTATTTCATTTTATAAAAATGGTTATCTATATAAGATTTTAGTTGAAACAACTTAGAATATTGGTAAGTATATTGTATTTGGAAATTATGTACATTAAATAACACCATAAAACATGAAAATCATCATCTCTATTGAAAACATATTTAACATGACCTAAATATTCCTTCATAATTATAAAAAAATTGAATAACCAGAGGATATATTCAAGAAAGGGGTGAGATATAAAGACAAGTAAGGGAATAAACATGGTATAACAAGGTTTGGAAAATATATCAAATAAAATAAGCATAACAATGTATCATAAAATGACCATGAATAATAATCCATTATATAACATGATAATTATAACATGGGATGTGTGTCAACAACCTAAAACACCATATCATAAATAGATCCAGGAAAAATCCAATATGAAAACATGGTGGTATGAGTCCCATATAAGAATAAGGTAAATCACATATCCCAACATGATATATCATGATAATAACCATCACCATATGCATTGGAGCACTATTATGAAGAAACCATCATAATCATTTGAATATCATGCATATGTATGCCCCAAAGATCTTATAACATGGATTCATTCAACATCATAATTTATTCCATGAGTGAGGAAGGTAAAATAAATAAACGTAAGTGCCAGATAAATAATTATATTTTCATAAATGGTGAATACCCTTGATAGAGAAATTGGTAAGGTATAAACTACACAATGATTTTGGCATTGAAAATCATGGTTCAATTTCGGTAGCATAACAACATCCTATATAATTTTATAAAATGGTTTCTTTAGAGATAAATGGGTCTTTAAATATTTTGAAATGATATGTATAGTATGAGGGATATTTATAAATATATACCAACATAGGAATAATAAATTTTGAATATATAACATAAAGGGAATGCTTGATGAAAAAGGAGTGTGGAAGATTCCTTACAAAAATGTGTTATAGTAATGAGTGTACATAATGGTTCATAAAATTGAAAAATAACAGTGAAAGATGATCACAAAATTAAAAAAATCAAAATGGGATATAAGGGATATTGGTATAATTTTCCCCCCAACATAGGTAAATGGAAATCAAATTGTCATATAAAAAATGAAGTGCTTTATAAAAAGTAGTAGGAGGGATTCCATTATAGAATTTTGGCATATTAATGAGTATAAATAATTGATCATGGGGGGATTAATGAGAGTTAAAAGAAGATATAATCATTTATACATCCAATGGAATGAAATGGGATAATGGGACATCATATCACAACATATAAAAATAGAATTTAAAATGAATAATATAAAAGATGTGCATGAATGTAAATTAGAAGAGAGAGAGATCAAATACTTGAATGTGGTACTACAATGTCTTGGAAGATGCCTATTAAGATATTGGGTCTTCCATGTAAAAAATCTAGGGATTATTGGTAAGAGTTTTCTAATTATATATGTAGTTTTATTTAAGTAAAGTTAGTGAATTTGTGGGTTTATATAGTAAAGAAGGGAGATTTCATTATTATATTGTTTTTGGAAACTACATAATAAAATATTCAAAACAACAAACAATCTCGTTGTTTTTTGATAATGAGACTGGATTAAATAATTTATTTTCTTATGTGGAGGTGATTCACACTTTCCAATAAATTATTTTAAAATCATAAAATACATTATAAGTATTTGAGGATTAACATAGGCTTTATAAAACAATTTTACCTAAAATATCATTATTTTAATATAAATAAATATATTAGTCATTAGATACCTTTTAAATTATTTATTACAGTACCATTTGGCCAATATTATGTTATAAAACACATAGTAAATCAATACAATATTTAATTTTTACCCAAAAAATTGACTGTCTTAGAAAATAATGAAAAAATCACCATTAGATAATTTTAAAATCAAGATTCCAAAAAACAATAGTCATTTTATCTAATTTTTTTTAAATATACGATTTTTCACTTTTAAAACAAAAACATATTTTTACTGAAAAGGATGGGGTTTTGACAATAATAGTATTCTAACCCTAATAAAAACAATATTTGACTTCTTAAAAATTATGTGGTCATTTATATTTTAAAAAAATAATATAAAAAGAATATTTTATAAAATTTTTATTTAATTAAAAAATCCATTAATTAATGAAAATGGATTTTATAAATGAATATGTATGTTAACCCAAAAATTCTATTTGTGGTTTAAAATTCATTTTAAATGTAAAAATAATATGGAGAAATATATTCTTTTTATATAAAACAAAAATGTACATGGTCATAATTTTAGGGTCATGATACAGATACCTTTATTACACCATCATATTCCCTTAGAGTAAGGAGTGAGATGGTGAAGCTTTAATGGGGTAATTCGGTGAACATGGTTAGGGCCGTGATCTCGAAGAGCCTGAACTTCTCCTGTAGATTTTTTCACCCATGTTTAATTTTTTGGATCTTAGATTGTGATTGTTCTAGGTCTATGCACAAAAATTATACCTTTATCAGAAACACAAATAATTGGGTGTCACAGGTTACAATTCTAATAGTTGAGGCCACCACTTCCTTTTTCTATGCCAAAATAATTTTTTAAAACCCAATATTTATACTAGTAATTTGATAACTAATCAAAATCTATATTAACAATTGTAAAGGAAAAAATATTAATTTAAATAAAAAAATATATAATAAAACAAAATATGTTTTTGTGTTCTCTATATCCATAAGACATTTAATTAAATCAAAAAAATGGAATTTTATTTGTAAATGTTCGGGTCATTAATATATTCCCCCATTTAGAAATTTTGACTTGAATATTTCTTTTTTCTCATAATAAAACAAATGAGGGTTTCTCTACTTCATCTCCTCTTCTGATTTCCACATTAAATCTTACAACTTGTGGTTTATCCTCAAAACATTGATCAGGGGAACTGTATTATTTCATAGAACATTTTATCTATGATTTATTATCTTTACCAACTAATCTTCATAGGAAAGTAAATTCTTTAGTTGTAACAGCTATGGGTTGAGTACATGGGATGGGTCTGGTATTTACTTTCTGAAGAAGGATACATGAAACTAATCATCCAATTGATATATATTCGGTGGGAGATATATTCTATAGTAAAATGATATGATGTGATCAAGGATATCAAAAGGGTTGATTCTAATTAGACTAAGCATTAACCTCTTCCCAAATCTCAGTACTCTCTTACATGGATATATGTGGAAGAATACCACACCACTAACATTAATCTCTAGGTCTCATTGATGATTTTCTGCATCGATCTTTCAAGACTTTTTGTAGGTGTGATGTGCTGTTGGACTGTCTTATCCATCTCTACAATTTCATCGACCATTTTAGGACCAAGATTTTCCATTCCCCAACATCATCGCAACCTACAGGTGGTCATTACCTCATTCTATAATTATCTTCATTGGTGGCCGTTGGATTAGTTTGTGGAAAATATAGTTGTAAGAGGACTCCACCCAAAAAAGATGTAGGTTCTATCCACCTTTGAATTCCATTGAGAAAGTTCTCAAAATTTAATAATGTATTTGGATATTCTAATCAAATTTTCAATAAGTGTGAGGGTGATAAGATCTACTAAAGTGCATCTCAGTGTTTAGAGCATAATGGAGAATTTTCCAAAACATAGAGGTGAATATTGTATCTCAATCGAACATAATTGATAGTGGTTCTCCATAGAGAATTACCACTTATGTACTGTATATTCATGCTAGTTGATCCAATGAGAGATACAATCAAATTATAATGAAGTGTACAATCATTGTAAGATGATCCGCAACAAATCAGATAACATAATTTTTCTTCGATGTCATTGTAAGTATGGTGACAATGTTTATGGTGATGTTTTCCCATTTCCATGGTGGTATAGGTAATGATTGTATCATGGCCTTATACTTATTCCTTTCTGCCATCACATATTGAGATACCAGAAAAATTAATGTATATTATGTGATCTCTTTCTTCTTATTATCCCACCAATAGAGATCTTGAAGATCTCGATACATCTTTGAGTTTTTTAGGTGAATAGATAATGACAAACTATGCGCATCTCCCAAAAGCTATTTAATTATCTTAGTATTTGAAGGAATAGATATACTTGACCAAAAGATCACAATTCTTTCTAAATTATCATTGAACATAGAGGATATCCCTTTTCTAATAGTTTCGACATTCTTCTAGATTCCCACATCAACTTTTTGAGCATCTTTTAACCTTTCCAAAAGAGGTATATAAGGATTAATTTTTAAAAGGATTGATGACATTCATTTCATTATGATTCCCATTTCCATATTATTCAAATCATAGAATATCAAGTCCTTCTTAATTAACATCAATGGTAGAATTAAGGCTTCATTTATACTTAGATTATCTTCCACCTTGTTCTGTTTCCTAGGATGTTAGTGGACTGAGTAGTCGTAATCCATTATGAGATCTATCCATACATGTTGGTGTGTATTTATCTCTTTCTATGTGAATATATATTTTTTACTTTTTTGATCTATATGTATTTAAATATACTCCCCAAATAGATAATACCACTATATTTTCAATCCAACGATCAATGCTACCAACTCCAAATAATGTGTGGGATAGTTTTTCTCATGAATTTCCAACTTTCTTAAGGTTTATGGAATGAATTTGTCATTTTTAATTAACACACATCCCAATTATTCATTGAATAATCACTGAATATTATGAAAAATCTCTCCACTTGTGGGTAGTGTGAAGAGAGGTGCAGTGATAAGAATCCTTTTTAACACCCAGAATCTTTCTTGACATTCATCATTCCAATAAAATTTGACTACCTTCTGAGTTTTCTTGGTACGATGGATTAAAAATCATGAGAAATTACTCTGAAATTGGAGATAATATTGAGATATACCAAGGAAACTATGAATATCTATCCTAGATGTCATCCCCATCCATCAATCAATTGATTTTTTCCTTAAAGGATCCACTGATACCCTATTTCTTATGATTATATTCCCAATAATGATACTAATTTCAACCAAAACTCAAACTATCTACACATTTCATATGGCTTATCCTTTCTCTAGTTATTTAGCTCAATGCTCAGATACTCCTATGGTCCTACTTGGTTTTATAGTATATTTGAATACTGTATATAAATTATAAAAATATTTTTCGAGGTTATCTATACATACTTTATTAATGAGGTCCGTGTAGATCTTTATTGGAATTAGCAAGTCTGTATAGAATCATAATGAACTCATAATGCCTGTAACATTTATGAAAATCCATCTTGGAGATATCTTACTTCTTTACCCTTACTTCGGAATATCCTAACCATAGATCCATCTTGGATAAGTACATTTAACCCAATTATTGATCGAACAAGTTATCTATTTTTGCAAGATGATACTAGTTATTTATCATCATTTTTTTAGCTCACGACAATCAATACAAAGGTACATTGACTGATCCATCTTCTTGATGAAGAGAACTGGTGAATCCCATGTAAAGGCACATGGGTGTATAAAACATTTATCTAGATTATCCTATAGTTGTTTTGTATTCCCTTAAGTTTCCCAACATCCATTCTATACTGATTTTTGATATTGGAAATTTCACAGGTTTATGTTATATAGGAAATTAAAAATACCTTTATCTAAGAAGACTGGGCAACTCCTCGAGAAACAAATAATTTAATTCCATCATAACAGAAATTTTATCATGGATGATTCATTCCTTAGAATAAATCATTTGACCTTGATACAAATTCGTAAAGGACAATAATATAGATTCTTGAGATGATGGTACTAAAGATGATTTCTATTCCTCCATGAAATTGTATTGAATTAGGGGTTGATTCACCATTTAGAGAGTGATTTCCCTCTTAAAAAATTTTAGGTGGTATCTATATACAGAAAGCCATTTCATGTCCAGAATTGTATGAAATTACAACAAGGGAAGTATGATAAGGTTCCTTGAGATGTTAAATACACAAATTGAGACAGGGGAGGGGTTATATAGATGGGATGCAATAATTTCCCCAATTTGTTTTTTCAAAGAAAACTCTACCTTCATGATTTATATTGGTCTTTGTGTAGACTTACTAATATTTCATGATATAATGAAACGTGTCTCACTATGGATGGTAAAACTACCATTAAATTTTTTGTTCTAATTATAAATTTTCCAATATAGACTTAGGGATGAATTTATTTTAAAACTATTAATCACATAATGGGGGATCCAATGAAATTAAATAGTAACTTATAAATTATTTTTTTCTTCTTAATGTATGAATTTATTTGTTTAAATCTAAGATATCAATGATTTATCTCCAAACATAAATTCTTATAGGTATTTCTGTTCCCTTAATAATTGTATTTATTTATCATATGAATTTACCAATGCATATCTCCAAGGAGTGTGAAATCAAGTTTGTTGTAAGGTTCATTTTTGTGTACCAGGTTATTCTAAGTCAGGACCAGAAAACCTTTTCATAGTTATTACTCCTAGGTATATCTGTGCCAGAATCACCTCAATTTATAGTATCTAGAGATTTTTTTTCTTGATAAAACATTTTATCTATACTCACCAACATTTATGGATGTTTTCTTACCGTTATTTTTATTATTAAGAGTTTTCATTGTGCTATTCTAATTCTAATCCCAAAAACTAACTAAACATATTCTCTGAACAAACTATAACAACCCGGATCATTATTTCATTTTTAAACATGATTTATAACATGAAATTTTACTTAATAAAATATAGATGATATATTGGTCTAGTGTAATTAGTAAATTAAATACATTAAAAAAACATCAAATAATAAAATAAACATTTTGGTTGAAAACTTCTTTACCATGACAAAAACACATTCCGTACATAACACTACATGGGATAACTTGAAAACATACATAAGAAAGGGGTGGGATATAATGCCCAGAATGGGAATAAAAAAGGTATAACATGGGTAATTAAATACAATCTAGTAAATTTGAATATCGATGGAGCATAAAAGTAACCTGAAAAATAAGGCATTATATTGCATAATAATCATGACATTTGAAATGTGGAATCAACATGAAACAGTACATCATAGATACATCAAGGCTAAATCTTCAAAGACCACATGGTGGAAAACGTACCATAAAAATTAGTAAATCCCCTTTCCCTACATGAAATATATTGATACTTACCATTACCCAATGCATTGCGGTGTTATGAGGGATCAACCTTCATAGTCATTTCTGGATCATGCTTAACTGTGAATCATAGATCATATAATTTGGTTTCATTCAACATTAAAATTTATTAACCAAAAATGGAATGTGTGATAAATAAATATATATCAACAATAAAAAAGTATATGTTCCAAAATGATAATAAAATTTAAAGATAAATGGGTATGGAATTCAATACATTATGATTTTGGAATGAGAAATCATGGTCCAATTTGGGAAGCATGACGACATCGTAAAGAAGTTCATAAAATGGTATGATGAGAGAGAAAAAGGTATATCATAATTTATACATGAAAAATATATTAATAGGGATATTTAATAACATATACCAATATATTGAAAATTAATTTAGAATACATAACATAAAATCAATACTTTATAAGTTTTGAGTGTGGAAGATTCCTTATAAAATTTTGGCACTGTAACAAGTGTACTTAAGGGTTCATAAGAGGGATAAAGGAGAGTGAAAGTGGATCCTGTAATTAATAAATCAAATGGAATGTAAATGGGATATGTGATAATTTATCCCATCCTAATAAAATGGAAATCAAAATGGAATTTCAAAAATAAAATTCTGGATTAAAAGAAGAGGGAGGAAATGTTTTACGGAATTTCAGCATAGAATAGTTGTACATAATAGATTATGGGGAGATTAATGAGAGTAAAAGGAAGGTATCCAAATTTTGAAATCAAGTTGAATGTAAGATTATAAAGGAGAATCATATCCCAATATATTAAATTGAAATTTAAGAAGCATAATATAAAATAAGTGCTAGAAAAATGGTCTTCATAAGGTATTATCCTAATGGTAGAGTCCATCACCTATTTTTTTCTTCCCAAAGGATATGTAAAAACTATATATTTATACTTGTCATGTGATAACTATTCTATTACTATATTATAAATGGTAAAGATACTAAACATTCTTTTAAATGAAATTGGATCCAATAAAATGAAAACGTTCATATATTTTCTATATCCATAAGTCCTTAAATTATTCTAAAAAGGAATTTTATTCATAAATATTTGGGTCATTATGATGGTTATGTTGGAGGAAGATGAATATTGTATCTAGATCCTTATAACTGATGGTTCACCTCACTAGTAGGGGATTCCCATGGAAAATTGGATTATTTTCCTTTCCCCAAAAACATATTTTGGATCCTCTCCCTATAGTCCAATAACAAGTACCACCCTTACCTAAGGTACTTGAAAGAGGACTTCAATCATGACCTCTCCTAAACTGAAGATCGACGTGGTTGGGAACATTCCAACAGCCATTATCTCTAGAATTATACTACTTTATCTACTAAACTACTAATTGAGGGTTATTCTCAAGATATATCATCACCCATAACTCAGACTATCACATATGAGATATCACTAGGGGAGAAAAATAAACGATTATGGGAAGATTGATCATATACCCTCTTCCACTAAAGAAGTATGTCAGCATAATTATGATGTATTTGATGAGTTCTACTATATCCAAGTTCATTCATAGAGATTATTCCATAATATATTGGTGACACAAGACGATCCATGTTGAAATATCCCAAAATCTAATAATGGTGGACCATATTCCCTCTCCCACTTTTCATGCCATATAGTTTACTCAACAAGCATCATGGGGAGAATTTGGACATATTTCATATGAAACAAGGTCTAATCCCATATTATTTCCCTTGAATGTAAATTCCATCTATATATCATGATGATAATCAAAGGATAAGAGTTGGCCCATATCCCTACTCCCACTGAATAGAAGGATCATATTTCAATTAAAATAAATGATTCCCAACAATATATATTTTAGATAATCAAAGGGAAGGTTTATATCCATGTAGAAGCCTTACTAGACTACAAATATATTATACATTCTGTATTACAAGGTTACTATTAGTATATAAAAAGGTAAATATAAAATTTACAGTAATTCCCATTTATATATGGTAATTAGAAATTAAATAAAAAAAGTTTAATTTTAAATAAGTTCTAGGGAAAGACCATAAAACATGGTGGAAAATGGTATTCCAAGAGTTTAATATCATCAAATAGAAGTTTTTTTATAGTGAATGAGGAATTTATGGTAGACTGGGATCCCAAGATGGTATATAGAGAGGCTAGGATTGTTACTAAAAAACAATATCCAACCATTGAACAAACATTGGGATTCATATATAGAGAAATTGGAAACCACCCACTATGTTTATGATGTTTAAAACCCCTACATCCTCCTTTATTTTTTCATGCATCCCTTTGGTATTCCACACTTTTCATCTAGTTTCCCAGTTCCATTAAGGAGATACTTGTTTAATTTATAGATATTTAAGGTACGTGACCTCCTCCATTGATCACTGATTATTTATCCCTAAATTATTATATAATGATGATTTTCCCAATAAGGTTTCTGAATATAATTCAACCATAGTATAGTTGAATAAAATTTTATTAATGATTATTTTTTTCATTCCTATTAGAGGGGATATTGAGGTGTTATCCAGGAATAGTCATTCATCGATTCATCAATGGTATAATACCAAATTATTTTCTTCGAGGGTTTATAATACAATTAAATTATTTTTCTTATTGATTTGGAATAAATTATAGAAGGTTTTTTTCCTGATATAAATACAGGCATTTGGGAAAAAACCATGAGGTGTTTTAATATGTGATTCTGTTATAGTGGGAGAACCTGGTATGTTTTCATAGAATATTTACACTTTTAATAAAATTGTTAAATTCTTTAAATTTGATATATTTATTTTTTCATATTCTTGTAATGATTATGGGGTTATGATTGTGATGAGTGTTATGAAAATAAATGGATATACCTCAATTATCATTGAAAGAACCACATACTCTTGTAATAGAGATGATAACGATTTATGGAAGATGTTGGTGGTATCATAATCTAACCATATGGTTTATATTCAATGCTTATGTGGCATGATGTGTGTGGGGTCACCATAAGATTCGATCCATATTTAGTTAAATCATGAAATTAATTTTAATAAAATGGTTAAGTCAAGTTATAATTTGGAATTAATTGAAAGCCATGTTTTAACCTTTTTTAATGTAATGAACCATGTGTGGTATTGTGCACTTGATCGATACCTCTAGAACAGATGGTTGAGTCCCTGACTATGTAGATGAAACATGAAATATAACACCATTAAAGAGAGTTACATGAACATATGATGTATAGAGTCCCCAGAGTGGGTTCTTTATTTTACACCTGAATGGGGGGTGTTTTTGCTTTAGATGACGAACCCAAGAATGCCATGTTTGATCATTGAGACATCTCCAAGAAGGAGGTGAGGATTGGATTTTAGACATTGTCTAGAATAGGTATTAATTGTCTAATTTTATAATCTTGATACATGGATATCATGGTTATTGTGTTTAATAATAAAAATTTTACCCCAAATAGGGGAATTGTAGAGGTGAAAAAACGTTTTCTAAATTGGGATGGAATTGTGTGGGTCGAACTACTAAGAGGTACTACTGATCTATTATGGGCCATGAGTCATATCCTTAGACTGCTGTCTTTGTAATTTTCCTCATAAGTATATGAGGAATTTATATGTGATGAAACAACTGAGACATTGGGCTTTATTTCATTACTGACATTGGCCTGAGATGGTAGTTTGTTACCAAGGATTAAAAGATGTATGCCTCGACCTGTGTATTTCCCTATAAGATCCAAATTGGGAGTCATATACTTTTTTACTAAACTAGAGGACATGTGTGGGCACCCCATAAAATATAAACCCTATGAATATGAGTGTGATGGGTAGAGATGGTTTTAGGTGTCACATTAGAACAAGAATCGATGTGTAGGACTGATGGGGATGAGATTATAATGATATGCATGAGTGATTAATGAAATATTTTGGTATTTTTTGATTTATATTTTTCATGACAAAAGTGACTGACTATGATACAAAAAATCATATTATCTTCTTTGAAAATGATGTGATATCTAGGATTCCTAGGTATCAAAGGTTCAGAAGGATGAGACTATGTGGTTACCATTATGTTTTACATGTAGGCTCATCGATTTTTTGGGGTCAATGATTATTTTTTTAGAATATTTTGTTTGAAGTCAATAAGAGTATGGAATCCTAGATGTAATATATTGGATCTATCTGGAGGGGTACATGGAATTTTTATTCAACAATTCTCGATATGTAATGGATTCTTTAGATATAGTGAGAACATTATGATTGAACGAGGAACCAAGGATTCAAATGTATATAATACATGAAAATTGTTAATGATTCAAACTAATGAGATTATAATAGTTATAAAATTTTATAAGTTAGAATATATCACATAGAATGAAATTCTTTACTTCCCAATGGTAATAGTTTCCTCCCAGCTATTGACACCTTGGAGAGACACTGTTGGTGGTTCTGATAATGATCTATGAGATTTATGTTTCCCATGTCATATATCATGATATTCTTGAGTATATTCAATTCAATATACCAGGTCACCCACGAATCAGTTATGCCTGAATGTTTAGGATTGGATTGGACCATCCCCTAATAACAATAAGATATTGGATAGATATTGAGAGTGCTCAGGTACTAACATGGGGTTTTTCAATTGGGGCTTGAGGAAGAGTGATGTCTATGAAACACTGGGGTCCACTTCACTTCATGATAGAATTATTATAATTGGATCATAAGTTATTAGATAGAGATTCCCCTGAGGATATTATCATTATTTAAGGTACTCTAAAACTGGTCGAAGCTATTATGGTCGATCGAAGTCATGGGCCCATGAAAAAAAATTGTTATTGTGATTGAACTAGAATATATGTTAATTATAAGGGAATAGTTGGTATACTATGGTTTTCATGTTCATCAGGATGTTCTTAGATACACTCCAGCATTCTGTAGAGATAGATACTATAGGAGGTTTATATATTTTTCATGTTTTCTAATAATTTATTTTTTATTATTGATGATTTCACTATAACATATCACAACATATTATATTTAGTATGAAACATTATTGATGGTTCCCTCATGAATAATTTTCTCATACCAAACACAGGACTCCTTTCGACATGGGTACCTAATTAGTTCTCACAGGGTTGTTGTAAGAACAATAATGGTTGAGGAAAATGAACATGATTTCAACGGTTTTCTGAGAAAATAGGGAAGAGATCATAGATTTGGAAGTGGTATGTCATAGACCTAGAGTAGAGACTAGTTTATTTTATTATTGTGTTTATCATTTATGTATAATAGGACATGTGGTTAATAGGTGTTGGTAATTTATATTGTGAGTATGACCATTTTAGTTTTTTTTGCTTCTCAAATTATTATAAAACATTCAGTTTATATTTTATATTTAATAATTTATGGCGTATGATGTTTATTTATTTATCTCTATTTTTTAAATTTATGTAGAGTTGTATATCCAACACATAATATCTCTTTATAACCCCACAACATTTCTGGAATGGTGGGTATTCAGGTAGACACACCTAAGGCCATATACTGGTCCGGTCTACCTACAATTCACAGTAAACTTGATTGCAGTTTTATAAAATTATCTTAGAGTATTTTTTTACTTTTGCAACCTATTTTTTAAAATTTTAGAGTGTATATGAATTTTTAGAATCTTTTGATGGACCACAATCAAGTGTAATAAGAACACCTTTTTTGTAGAATTTTGGTATACAAGGACCTTTGTATTTTTGATCTGTCTTCCTAATGTTAAAATTTATTGATTTTCACCTAGCATGGTGGAGATTTTGTTTTGTGATTTTTGGTTTATGGTTAATGGAAATTGACTCTTTGAAAAATATAAATAATTCAGTAATTGGATTCGACTAGTTTATAATTGGTGCGTGTGATTCACAATTCATCACATAAGGCATGTTGGACTGACATTGTATATAGGTCTTCAAGTGTCATTATTTTCCCGGATGATAGATTCATATTTTTTAATATTCCAACAAATTTTTATATGATTATTTATTATATAATTACACTGGGTAATTATACTCATCTTGGATGAATTATTTCCAAGTAATTTATTCAACATGAAGGTTATACTCTTTTTGGATGAGATAGATACATGATGCCTATGAATTGTACCAATTAAGGGTAATTGTTTTAGGAATCAATTAACTAATCTGTTCATAACATCCAATATGGTTATTTAAAATATATCATGGAATTTAATTCAACTTAATAAAACTAGTGGTAATAATCTCCCTTGACAGTGATCATCCAAGATGAGGTTGTTGGTTTATTCATTGGTGATTCATGGGATTTTTATTTATGAGGGAGAAGTATGGTAGGAGGATTCATTTTTTGAATTATTTTTATTGTAGTCTATTACATTGTCATGTAATTCCATAGTTGATATGAGACCCTTGAGAGAGTTTTTAGAATGTAAATATATGAGACTTTTGGGGAAATTTCATGGTTGACACCCCAGGTGATGTGATCTATGGGGGTTTTGTTGTTGGTTAGGTAGGTGGACCTGGAGATCATGTAATCTGAATTTTTTTAGAGATTTAGAGGATTTTTATGATTGATAAAATCTTATGAGAGTGGTTAAAAAATGTTTATTGGTATTTTTGAGGTTGGAATCCTGAGTGAGTGCTTCAGGTTACTCAATAGATAAATTATGGTGAAATGAAATTTTTTATATAGGCATAGAGGTACAATATTTTTCTGTAGGAAGGAACATTTATTTCTACTGATTTGGAAAATCTTCTCAGCATGGTGGGAGTATGTGTAGACCCATGGGACTTTGAAGGAAACTAGAGGATGGCTAAGTGAATGATTGACCCTGGAATAGATGTGATGTCATGCCTTTGGCTACGAGAGTATAAGATTATCTTTTTTTGATGATAATAATTATAATAGGGAAATGTTAACATAGTTGGATGTATTATGAATCCTTGGATTGTGAGTTAGGTTTTAGCGATACAGTGGAATATGATTGTGTGTCCATTTAATTTATGATTAGAATAGGAAGTGTGTGATGGTAAGAAAAGGGCCAAGGGAATTATCAATTCTTGAAAAAAAAATCATGAAAAGGAATGATTTGTTATGATGTGATACTTATGGGAATGATGACTGATGACTGGGTTGAAATTTTCTAATTATCCATATATGGTATAAGTGGGATTTCAAATTTACTAGGTATGGTGTGATGGCCAAGACTTGAATTCCTTTATTGAATGTAGTTCATCAGATAGGGAATTTATGTCTTGGGAGGAGAGACATTTGTTTTAGGTATAGATGGTTTCTGATAATATTCATGAGGTGTGGTATAAGGTAAGCCTTATAGTGGGTAATGTTCCGTTGACCATTGGAATGTGATGACCTAGTTTTGGAAATTATATCGATGAATTCTATGGAAGCTACTAACAGAACGTTGGAATGGGTGGTCAATTATAATTCACATCATTTATTGGTGAGAGAGATATGGACTCACCTAGTCATTGGATTTGGTAATGGATATGATTTGGGATATGTAGTTATCATTTTACTCTAGTAGTGTATTGTTAATGACACTCTTATGGTGGGGACTGTCTTATTGATTGTGGGGGATATGACCCAATGTGGGTAGGGTGAGAGTTTTTCGAGAATATATGGTATATGGTTATAATATAAATTGATTTATAATAAACAGAATAGTTACTGATAGAAATTTAGTTTTCTTGAAGAATAGAGACCATGAATGGGTGTCATGAGTGAGATTATATATGGTGATCCCGATGTGTGGGATTGAGAATGTGTTGGTGGTTGAGAAAATTACAACATGGGTTCAGTTAATGCGAGATCCAACATCATAAAATCTCATAGTTCCATGAATAATATAGTTATATTGTGTTTTGATTATAGTGGGGTGTTTGAGAGGTTATAATATAAACTAGAAATGAATTGAAATTTGTGGGTGAGTTTATTTGGGATAGGATGGATAGTGGGGTTCAGATTTATTTTTAAGCATGTAATTGGATGCAGTGCTCCAAAAAATAAATCAGGTGAGCCATTTTGAATAAATTTTGTTTACATTATTCACTAGTTGATACCCTTCAAGAAAATGACAACATGATCAAGCCATATTCATTGGTCCATAGACTCTCTATATTCAGTTAAAAATAATGAAGGAGGAGTAGTACCATCCATTTCCGGGAATTTTCTTATATTATTGGGAATGTTAAAATTGAAACCATGTTGGCCATGCTGTTGGAAATTGGGTGTGTTGTTAGGATATGAATTTCTAATAGACAAATATCCAAACCATTAAAATTGGATGCTATGAGATATGTATAATGTTTGGGAGAACATTTAATCAAATAATGAATTCGAAATTGAAGTAACCATGCCCTAGTATTTATGGGTTTTGGTAGGAACCATTTTTATGATTTAAACATTTTTATGTTACATGGATAGTAATTTGGTAAATAAAAAAAAATATGGTTTTGAAATGGAGCTTTGAGATTGTGTTTGGAATTTCAAAGGATGAATCCATGTGTTGGTTAGGGTTTGGAAACCATAATAGGTTTGATTAGATGCTAGAATAATCAATATGACTTCTCATGGATGAGAAGTGTTATTGTTGAAGAGTTTCTATTTCCCTTGACTATAAAATAAATTTAGATTCAGTAATTTTTTATAAATTAGTGGGGTTTTTCTCCTCCCCTTGGTATTCAAATTTTTTTTGTTGTTTCTAGTGCATTTTATTGTGATTCATATTATTTTTTACCCTGTATTATTATTAATTATTATCTCTTTAATTTTTTATTAATTTTTGTTTTTTCATCTGCAGTTTTTAATTTTATTCCACTGGACCATGATTGATCAAAACAGTATGTTTGGGGAATTTATTCAACATGGATATAAGGCATCTTAAGGAGATATTGAGGCATATCCATTCATCAATTCGTTAAATTTTTGAACCGATAAGAATTTTTGAAAAGATTATAATTTAATTAAATTTAATATTGATTTAAAATCATATGTCAGGTGGTTATTCATGGGGTATGGATGAGGGTGTTAGATGATCCCCTGGAGTGTTTCTAGGTTTTATTCTTTCTAATGAGAGCTCTAAATGAGTTATCATTTCATTTTAATAGTTTCAATTAAACTACATGATTAATAATATAATATATAAATAATTATTTTGAGAATATTTTTGTGATATAGAAACATTGATAGTGGCTTGAGTTGGGTCCTAACAAGGGTGGACCTCAAAGAGCCTTAGTACAACTTCTCACCCTTATATTTAAAATTTAAAATATTTTTTGATGAGTCATGTGGTATCATATTCTATATATGTAGTTTATATTATTTTCATTATGTTGAATAACTTGTTCTATATCAGTTTAAGAGTCATACCAATTTGGTTAACTCTTGTAATGAATTTAAACTAAATGGAGAATTTAGGTTAAAATTTTAAATTGAATGATATCCATTGTTAAACCGAGATAAATTCAACGGATCACATGGGGTCTTGTGTACTAGACTGATGGCGAAACAACCAATGATTAATACCTTTAATATGTAGAAGATATGTGATACCTATACCTTTTTAGGTTAGTGAAGACACATTATGTGATATATAAGAACAATATTATGGTCCTTGTTCACCTCATTAATGAGGAAATTTGTGACATGAGATGATTGACCCATGTGAGCCAAGTGAGACCCTTGGAACACCTCTATGTAGAAGGTGATGATTTCCTTCGACATAATGTCCTAAATAGGCATTAAAGAGACTTTTTTACTCATTTGTGCCATAAAGATAGTTGAATTGGTTGGGAGTTATACTAAAATTACCCAAAGTAGTTAATAATCCATGCTCGAAAACCATATTCTAGATTGAGACCATGGTTGATGAGTAGACAGTTTGATAGGGATATTGGCACAAATATTGGTTATGAGACATCTCTCGGGACTGGTGTATATGTGACTAAATAATTGATAACAAGAGACCATTATATGTGATAGAATTTTGGGGAAGAATGAATTTTCAAAGTGAAATGGATTTTTATAATAGACTGGTTCACAATTGAGTATACCCAACGATATGCATTAACCAATGTACAAACCGAGGGGATCTCAAATGGGAAGCCTCCGATTATGTATTGAGAAAGGGTACCAACCATGTGCATGTTAGTGGTTTTAACTTTATAGGGTGAATGTGATAGTTATTAATAGTTGGGTGAGTCACCATAGAACCTAAATTGATATGGAATAAGAAAAGGGATAAGATGATGATGATATTAAAAGGTGATAATCCATTAGTTATTTTATTCTTATTTTGATATATATTTACTCATGATGACGTGTGATTTTCCTAGATTTATGGGAATCAACCATTGGGCATAACAATGAGGTCATTCTTTGAGAACCCTGAGAATTACCTACTAAGATGCTTGATATCATAGGATGATCATTATGATCATAATCCATCTGTATTTATTTTTGGAGATAGACTCCATGTTTCGATACCAACCAGTGTATATGGTTGATGTAGTCATGCTTTCATATATTTGACTATAATGATCATGTATTAGAGTCATATGGTAGAATTAATATAATAATTCTCAAGATGTATGAGATTCATTTGGTATTTATAGACTATTTTTAGTGCTCAGTGTTCCTAGTATTCTAAAGGAAGATATATAAAAATATTAGAAATATCGTAAATTATTGGTACTAAAATAGTAATTCGAGATTTCATGTGGGCTTATATCCTAGAGAATGGATGTTAGACATCCCAAGGGTTACCATTTCAACTTGTCAATTAATTCATAGGATACCCCCAATGATCGAGAGAATAAAAAATAGATGGTCCAAATGATGATATGGGTGATATTAGATGCCATGGTTATTGACCACATTATCCAAGAGGTTTTTACATTCAATTTCAGGGGTCACATAATTCTCTATCATGACAAGTTGTAAAGGATTTCTGAGGTACCCCCTTAAAGAATTATATATTTTCATGATAATGATAATTCCTTTGTACTGGCATAGTAATAAACATTTTGGGGATAGTGGAAGAAAGATTCCAATTAGAACAAAGGGTCTACAGATCTTCATGATGGAGGAGCAAGCATGAGATCCCATGTAAGTGTACATAGGTTCCCATATGGTGATTATAATACTCAGACACACTTCTACACTAACCAAAGTAGGTATTTCTAATTGGGTTCATCAACATGAGGATATATGATTGTTATTATGATTGTCCTAGAACAAATGAGTATTCCATTAGTGTGATTACAATAATGTGGTTAGTGAAGTCATTCGGTAGTGCTCAGAGGCATTCCAAAATTAGTCCATAATCAGAATTATTGGTGGGTTGTCAAATTTCTATGAGTGATTATTATTTTTTATTTTTTATATCACATGCTTATATAAAAAACATGTATTCAAAGTATGATACCAAGTCGGTGGTGGAATAATTAATTTTATACTCACATATTATCTAGGACAACAATATACCAGGGAAATGATGTAGCACTCATAAGGTTATTATGGGGACACAAAGAGCTAATTTCTATCATTAGGTTTAGTATGGTTAAGAGAGATAATATGGAGGACATCTAATACCAGCACATGGTATGTTTTTGAGATAGAGTAATGCCTGATGTATTTTGAAATTTTATTTATCATCTATGTACAATCAGCCTAGTGGGAGATCGATGATGGTATATTATATTATAATAATGTTTTATGTGAACCATGGTTTTCATATATAAATATGAAATATTTTTAGATGAATGTTCCATATATATCCTTAATATCCACACCATAACTGTAAATGATTTAATTTAATTTGAAACAATAAAAAATATATAACTTGTTCATACATATTTTATTTGATAGTTCATTGTTACTATCACCATTATTAGAGACCTCATAATTAAGAAATCTATTCACATCATTGTAAAAGATAAAACATTAGAGTGGTTTATCTTAGATTATCAATAAGGAAAAGCAAGTGAGATATCAATGTTCATTTAAAAAAATCATGGGAATAATAGGTATGAGAATATTAAATTATCATTCTAATATCATACCCATCGATTCTTACATCATAAAAAAGATTCATGATACAAATATTTAAAATTTATAAGACATTAATTATAAAGGAATCAATAAACAAGATCCATGACAAGATAAAATTGGAATATAATAAAGTTGTAAAAAAGTAGAATAATGTTTGGAATAATCGTAAGTAAAATATCTTATGTAAATAAAATCTATAATGAAATAAATAACATGTTATGTGTGTTCTAACATCATGTGAACCTTCTTATATCTTGGGAAAATCTCTCATATAATATCGTCTAGGCCTGGGATAACATCCCATGTACCATGTGTTTTGGTATTTGGATAACCTAACATGTGACCATTTATATCATATAACATAAATAATTACCCAATTCATTTTAAGGAAATATAAATTTGGACCCACCCATCATATAATCATCAATCCATTAATATGTTTTTGTCAAGACAAAAAAATTTATCATGACATATATTATGTGAAAGAAAATAGGTCACTTCATTATTTCAACACCATTACCACAAACCATCCATAGAATAATATTTTTTGTAACATTCGTTCAAATTCTGATTAAATAATAATTATCATAAAATGAGGTTTTAATAGATGAAATATTACTTTTAAAGACCACAGGAATATTTCTTGAGGAAAATAACCTTTTTATTTTTAAATAAAATATTAAAATCTTAATATTTACCAAATTTTAAGGAAAATTTATCCTAGAAAATAACAATTGAAAATTGTAATATATGATTCACAGAATATAGTTATATTTCTAGTGTAAAATTCAGTTTATATTGTATAGGTTAAAACAAATATTTATTTCACATATTTTATAAAATCGTAAAGTATGTCATTCAAAAAATGAAAATAAGATTCTTGTTATTTTAAAAAATGGTTTAAAATGAATTTAAAAAATCATTTAATAAAGTTTAAATACCAATAAAATCATTTTTATATGGCCTAGATATAGAAGAAAATTATATTTGGCCAAAATGTGATATAAAATAACTTTCTGCAAAACCATTATTTTGGACAATTGAGTACAAAAATTGAGGAAGATGAAAGGAAAGTAGATATTTACTAGAAATAAAAAGAGGAAAAAATGGGTCATTCAAAATATCAATTATCTTATAATATAATTAAATGGATATTTAATCATAAAAAATGCTGACTAAAATTAGATTGAAACATCTATCCATCTCGTCACGTATTACTTGACATTACGGTGCTCTAACCTCAAATATAAGAAATTGAATTTTTTTATAAATTTATAATAAATTCATAAAAATAATTATAATATCAAATATTATGCAGTTATAAAATTTCAATAACTATTTTTTAATAAATCTTTATTAAATTATCCTTTTTTATCTGTTAAATGTTTCATTTTTCATGGGAATTTCAGTTTAGTATTTCTGAACTATTTACATTGATCACAGTTACATCATATATAAAATACTAATCATGAAATAAATATCATATATATTTTAGTTATATATATATAAATATATTCAGTCATAAAAAATCTTTATAGATAAATGAATTACATCATTCATGGAGATGGTAGGTCATACGTACACATGAATGCAATTTTCAATTTCTAACAGAAGGAATGAAAGAAGGGTAAATAATAATTCACCTTCAATGAATAATTACTATATGATTTATGTAATATTTGTTCATTAAATATAACCTTATTTATATAAATGTAAATATGATTCAAAAAAAATGACATCACGTTTTAGAGGTGATAGTCCACACGTTCCCATGAGAGAAATTATTCTTTTCCAACGGATGAAAAAGTAAGAATAAAGATATAATATTATGAATTTTGAATCATAAAAATATTACAAATATAATATAAAAACATTAAAATCATCACAATTACCATCCATTAATTATTGTGATAAAAAGGAAATGTATCACATTCTAGAGGTGGTTGTCCACATGTGATACATTAACGTAAAAATTAATTAAAATAGTGTAGATAGTGGTGGAATCATGATAATAATAAAATTTTAGAATATTTGGGATTATAAAATTATTATATTCTTTAAAATAAATAAATAAATATGATGTATAAATAGATATAAATTGAATTTGGTTTTGTATTGAAATTACATATTCTTTAAGATTCCGCATTTCGAAACTTTTTGTAAGACACTTGGAATGGAATTTAAAGAATTTATAAATTGATAATTTGTGGGTTGGGAAATTGGGAAGTGAAATATTCATGGGGTTTTAACAAATAAGGCTCAATTTGGTGTAATTTAATGTGATAAGAGAAGTACTTTTATAAGAGAGGGAAATGAAATGTTTGGAATTTTTAAAAATATTGAAATATAATAAAGTCATTATTACAAAAAATCATTCAAAATGGAGATATATTCAAATAATAAGGGTATTGTTTTTAAACCAATCATCATAAAATGAAATTATCACAAATTTGGGGGTCATATAAAACATTATCCATTAGTTTACCCCATTCGATTTACGATTTGAACATTAAATGCGACAATTAACATTTTAATAATATAGGGTAAAATTTTTAATTATAAGTTAATAATTAAATCATTAATTGAGAAGGGATGAAAATTTATTCCATTTTTATTCTGAATCTATTTCATTTAATATTTCTATTATTTATAGAAAATTAAATTAAATATTATTTAACATAGAAAATCATTGATGTTATTTTGAAAGTATTCATATAACTTGATATTAACGACATGAAAATAGTAATGAAATTAGAATATAAACCTTTCTCAAATCCCTAATATGATATATTAGTCCAAAACAATTATGATGGAACTATTAATAACACAAATGATATTTCTCTTTGTGTCATTAAAAACATTTTCATGATTTTTCTATTGCAGGAAAAAGTCTGGTGTCTACGTTGTGTATGCCTTTAATGTAAATATTTAATCACTAAAAAAAAATAAATTAACTTGTTATGATAAATAATTTATATTTTATAGAAAACATTTAGTATAATACAATTATATTTTCTGTGTAATTTTTATTGAATAAATTTATACGTTTTGATATAATGATTTTATACAATATGGAATATAGAATTTGTTATATAAAATCACTATGTTTAAATTATATTTTATATGAAACCATGTTATTATTTAACTACAAAAAATCATAAATTATTATTCAGTACACACAACACTTTGTTTTCATTATGTTATAGAAAATGTCGATTTCCTTTAATAGCTTATCTGAAACGCAAGGATGAGTTTTTTAAAACTAAGATATTCTATTAATATTGTGATTAAAATATTATTATATATGGAATTATCTATTATAATTTAAGTTAAAAATAATATTAAATAAAATTTAGAAGATATTATTCACAAATCTATATCAAATGAATTTTTTGGTTTTCAATTAATAGAAGGGATTGCAAGAACTATGTGAAAATAAAGAAATAACTTTTCTAACAAAAGTATTTTTCATTGTAAACACTCCATTTTACCTCTATAAATTAAAAAAATTTGATTAATGATTCATATATGTTAATATATTATATATTAATAACAAAGTTTTTATTCTCCTCAAATAGATTTTATTGTTATAAGATAAGAATAAATCAAAATTTATGAAAAAATATATGTTTTTCTATAAAGTAATTTTATAGCCTTTTAATGGAGATCAAATTTTAAATATAACAAATGTAAATTTTTTAATTTTTTTTTGAAAAGATAAAATTCATTTTTTGAATCATTATATCTACTTTAATATTTCTTATTTTTGGATATTTTTCTGAGAAGATTTAGTTATTCATGAATAGTTAAAATCATTGAATATTAATTAAAAATTGATTATTTCATATAATTTATATAGATACATTATACTTTTGTTTTGTTTTAAAGCATAATTTGTCCAATTTTATGTCAATAAATCAAATTTATACCATTTTAATTAATTTAATATTGAAATTTGATATAAAATCTTTTGAAAGATTTGAAACATTTTACATTAAAAACATACTCTCCTATCCTATATTTGGGAAAAATTAAAATTATTTTAAAACACTTCTAATTTTACAAAAAGTTATAAATTTATTAAATATTTGGAATAATTACAATTTATAATTTTAAAAAATACATATATTTTTAAACAAAAATATTTGGGGATGTGATTAAAATTAACTACAACTATTAAAACAGTAATTATCTTAACAAAAGGAATAATCATTAATATTAATGGCCAAGAAGAACTACAAACATATCCAAAATCTATTGAATGTCAATATTTCATCCTTATACTATCTTTTATAAAAAATTTACTATTATTGGAGTAACATGACCTGGAAAAAAATGTGGGTGTAATTCAGTTGTAAACAATTTACCATAATGACCTTCCTCATTAACTATTGAAAGATACTAAACCCTCCCATTTATTCATAAATATAAATACATTTAGATATCCCAAAATCTAATAAAAAATATCAAAAATTCCCTAAATTTATCTTATAAGCCTCTTTTTTTAGGAAATTTATCCTAGAAATCCCTTTGCTACAAACCAAAATGAGTTATCCAAAAAAGAGGTATCATCCTTCATCATGATCTATTGTTTTAAATTCATTATCCAAGACCAAAATTAATATTATCCCAATATTATATAATAAAATCAGTATATTTAATATTATGAGGTGATTTTTTTCTAATGGTTCAGTCTACTGTTACAGACACATCCATCTAATGGGTAATGAACAGAGTGTTCTTGTGTAGGGCGAACTACACAATATGATGTATTTAGTTTTCCCTTTACCACCACTCATGGTAGTGAGTAATGAAGGAAAATATATCATTATATAATATATATAGTATATTTATTACACTTATATTATTCATGTATTATTACATAAATCATACCTTTGTTATTTCCATTTTCTGTAAATATGATAAGTTGGCTTGTGGACGTGTGGTCTACTACCTCTTAAAACTGATATAATTTGTTCACATATTAAATTTAATCTATTAAATTTGGTTTTTGGGAGATTATTTGATATATAAAAAATAAAAATACTATATAAATTATGATATATATATATATATTTAATTTAATAATATTCTATCAGTATGAATATAAAACTGAAACAACATTCACACGTATATACAACCTATTGCCTATATGAAAGGAGTATTCCATTTCATATTTCAATATTTTATATGTTATTATAAATACATATATGCAGAATATTTTTAATATATTAATACCATGTTTTAAATTCTGGAAAAAAATTAAATCATGATATGCATAAATGAATCAAGAATAACAATCCAAAACTTATGCAAAAAACATTATGGATGTTAACAGAATGATAAAATTAACATGGAGTTGTTAATAAAAATGTAATAAAAGTCATAAAAATTATAAATGGTATTTGATATAATAATATATATATATATTTATTTATAATATACATATATTTATTATACAAGATGTTTTAATGTGTATGATGAAAATCAAGACATAAGGTAAGGGTTTTCTCATCTCACTTTTATTTCTATTACACTTATGTCTTATTCACCACTCATTTAATTTTATTGGTGTACATAATAACCATGAATTTAATATATAATTTTTATGCCTAAATTTATGGGTATTTAAATATTAATTTTATTGTATGTATTTCATAGGGTTTATTGTTTCAATGTTACAAAATTAGAAATGTATAATTTTTTATGAAATTTCTTTCTTTGAGATACATAAAAAGTTATGAACGTATATTTTTATAAGAGGTATATATAATACCCATATGATTGTTATATCATGAATGTTATTATTTTAATGATTTTATAATGAAAATGTAATGGTATACTCTCGTTGGGATTATGGTTTAAAATTCACAAGGGAGAGGGATGGAACAGGAGCAAAAACCGCTGGACCTCTTCGCGGATCGCGTCGGCTCTAATCATCCACGAAGTCTCAACCAATTATCCAATGTTGCAAATCATCACTCAGAGAATTTCAGATCAGCGATCCATATGAAGAAAAATGGAAGCGAATCAGTCGGCTTATATTCTTTCTCTGAATTCTCGAGTGGTTCATTTTCCCTAATCAAGGAACGAGTCTCGCAGAGAATAATCTGAAAAGGAGATACAACACATGTCTCGGCCTCGAAAGGAGAAATTGATGAGCGAATGGATTTATGAAAATATTATTTCATTCCCCGCATTTCTCTCTCAAAAGGTATGCAACCCTGGAAAACAAACAATCTGATTTCTCGTCTTTCTTCTGTTTGGGGATTCTCGGATTTCAAATGCATTTCACTCGGCAGAAATTTCTTCCATGTTCTTTTCCCCTCTATGGAATTTAAGGGAAGAGCATGGAGTGCTGGTATAGAGAATTTGAGACTGGGGATATTGAGAATCCATAATTGGAGTTTGAACATTAACTAGAATGATTTTAAGGAAACATGTGCCCAAGTTTGGGTGAAAATTTATGGTTTAAACTGGGTTCTATTGCACCCGGAGATATTGTTTGACATTACTTCAGCAATATGAGTCCCCATTAGAATAGATCTGGCTATGGAGAGGGTGAGTTTCGGACATTACGCTAGAGTACTAGTTGAAATTGACCTCAATATTTCTCTCATTCAAAAGGCGATTATTTCCACGCCTCAAGATGAGGTATGTTTACAAATTAAATATGACCCCCCCTTCTGTGACTCATGTGGCATAGTGGGTCACTCTATTAAGGGTTGTAGGGCCAACACTATCTGCTCCAATTGTGATAATAAAGGCCATGAATCAACTCACTGTCGTAGGAATCCAAAATAATGAAAATGATATGCTTGCAACAGTTTTGCCCAAGGACCAAAGTGTTGTTGCTCCATCTTTGACTCTAACCCAACCCCCTCAGTTAGAGAAAAAGACTGAATTGGAAACATCAGACAAGAAGTTAAACCCTATTGAAAAACTAAACCTGAGGATACTTTCCTCCTCAAAGTAGAGGACAAATTGGAAGAATGACCTGTAACAAAAAAGACATGGGTTGATTTGGTTGATGATGATAATAAGCCTTGTATAATTGGCTCTTTTAGAGATGATTTATATAAAGGACTTGTGAATGAGTATGATGAGGTGGTTTCCATTGACAATCAGGCTGAAAAATTGGTATCAGTTCAGGATGAAGTGGATTTCAAATTGTGGCAGGAAAGGAAAACGATTGATGTCAATGCTCTTAAAGGGAAGTCAAAGACAATCATAGGTAAATTGGTGAAAACCTTCTCCCATAAGGCCCTCCTCTTCTCTTAATGGGAAAGGAATAGGTGACCATTGTAAAAAATCCTTCCATGTGTTTCTTCTGCTAAACCAAACACCGGTATTAATCCAGTTTCAATTTCCCTTCAAGATCTAGATTTGGCTGCTCCTTCTGAGCAGGGAGAGTGGTTTGGAGCAGTTGGCTCTTACAAAAAATTATTTCACCCAATGTTGAACAGTAGTTCTGCATCAATGGATTCAGCTTCCAAGAAGGTCATGGTGTCTTTAGATATTCCAAAACGTGCTGCTGATGGAGAAAATACCTATGTTCATTATGGAAAGTCTTTTACTCTTTATCAGGTTCAACACATCTCTTCTTCTGGGCATTAACAAGGCAAGAAGGTTCTCATTCCTACTATCACCTGCCAATCTAAAGAGGAAGGAGATGGCCATTCTTCTCTTGGCAGAACTTATGTCCAATACAGGGACAAAGTTCACTCCAAAGTGAATACTTGCAACTCATTTGATATTCTTGCCTCCGCAAGAATTGATGAAGAAGTACAAAAATCTGAACATACACTCACTGCGAAAGAAATGATGATATCCGATGATGATGAACTCTTGGATGATGGAGGTGGACCATGGTTGACAACCAAAAGTGGGAGAAGAGGAAGACCTCCTCATGGCCGAGGTGGGAGACTCCCTCCCTATAGTATGAGCACTAGGTCACGAGTTACTGAGCCCCTCACCTTATTGTGTTTTGGAATGTTATGTCTTTGTATGTCCCTCTTCCACTTTTTTCAATTCATTTAATAAGAAGGCCCTCGAGCCTCAACCATATTAAAAAATGGTTTAATATTGCCAATTTGATAAGATATTTTTGATATAAATTCATCGATTAGCAGGATTGTTTATGACTACATTTATATTAATGAAATCTTATGTTCCATATCTCAAAAAATCTCATTAAATTTAATCACCTATGGTTATTCATGAAATTTATTTGAAATCAAATTGTTTTTCCACTCTTTCGTACTTATGATTACTACGAAATTGTTTTTATAAAAATAAGAAATTATTTTTCCTTTGTGTAAAAAATATATGTTCTTCAAAAACTGTATTTTCAAAAACAATTCCAAAATGTTTTAATATTATCTTATGATGTTTAATGGAATTTTTTACTATTCATTTACGTTTTTACAAAATGTATTTCATATAATTCTTCATTATATTATGTTATTGAGGAACTTTTATTATCTTTTTGGGGTTAAAAAAGGAATGTTCGGCACGTATAGACATACCAGCCATCATGGCCATAATTTACCTGATAAGTACTTTGTATGTTTACAAGGTAATTTATAAATAAATTTTTTCTAATATTTTAGAAATATATATTTTTTAAAAATTATTCCAATGAAAATTGGTTTTAAAAAATTATTTTATGTTTAAAAAGAGTTTAAACTAATTTTCAACTCATCCTTTATATGTTATAACTAGTTCATTTTCAAATAAAATGATTTCAAAAATATCAATGATTATTTTATATTATTTCAATGTAATTTCCATGTAAAATTGGTTTCAAAATATTTTACTGATTATTTATATGTTTTCATGTTTATATTCAAGTAATATGATTTATAAAATATTGAAATATTTTCAATGCCTAAAGGATATTTCCCCAAAGGATATTTTCCCAAAGGATATTTTTAATGATTTTTTCTTATTCCATTATATGTTTTTGATTTAGTTTCAGGGAAATTTATTTTGAAAATTTTATATGTATTATAATTTTATTTTCAATGAAAATTTATTTTCAAGGTGATGATTAAAAATACTTCTCTATCTAAAATGGCATCCTTGGTTATAATATATGATCTTATAAGGATGTTATCCAATGATACCATTCATATTATTTCTCTAAAAGTTCTCTTTTTTGATGGCCATATTATTATGAAACCCATTTATTATCAGTGGGTTATACCATGGTAAATGCATATGAAACCCAAATCCTTTCACGGTGTATTCTATGTTGAAATGATTATAAAACCCATATATTTTAGATAGGCTATAATATGATTAAATTTTTATGATACCAATTTCATTTCATGGGTAATTATATGATGTTTTTGAAACCCATATATTTTTATCGGTCATGATAACTTGAAATATTTATGGCACAACTATGACTGATTTCATTATGAGATTGTTAGACCCTATATATCCCTCCAATTTATTGGTTAATGATTTATATCTCCTAAGATAATGATGCAAAAATAGTAGATAGGATGGATCCCAAATGGAAAAATAGTTTCCTAATCAACTATAGGAAATAGGTGTGTCCTAATCCACATTGGGAAACAGGTGCGTCCTGATCCAATATGGGAAATAGGTGTATCCTGAAACACTATAGAAAATATTATTTTCCTGATCCACTATGTTAATGGTCTTGGTTTTTAACCCTTACACAAGAAATGTGTTTTTATATATATGATGGTTCCACACTTATATGACAAGACACTATGGTTTATGATGGAATTATGATGATTTATAAGCCTTATGAGTCATGTCTTAATAATATCCAATATATATTCAATGGTTCATGTATATAATCATTTATATTCTTTTTATGACGTTCAAATGTTATTCTAAAATTCATAAACCCTATTGATCATGTAATTATTATGTATCTCCTTTATTTACCCTTACTGAGCATCCGAGCTCGTCACATTATTTTGATTTATATTCCTAGATTACGAACAAAAGGTTTAAGTGTAAGTATAAATGTTCAAAATATTTGTTGGAAATATTAAAGATCTTTCACCAAGTTAAAATATTTTTTCCATGTTTATAAAGAAAATAAAATGTTACGGTATTCAACCATGTAATTTTGAAATACTCTAAATATTTATTTAAAATGATGTAATATCCCAGTATGATATTACTTAGTGAATATTGTTGGAATCAAAAGAATGGGTTAGATAAAATTTAAAAACAATCATGAGAGAGAATTTGTGAGTTACATAGGGATATATAATAAAATATACCATGGATTGGATTGAAGGATAACCCTATGTTTTTATATATTAATGGAATCAGACTAACTATTTTAACATAATATACATTATTATGTGGCTGTATATTTTGTTAAATTATTCTCAATCTATGTTTCCTAGTTTTATTCAACTGCTGGGACATAATGGAATTGTGTCAATGTGGAATGAAATGGGAAATAAAATTATTTTACACCTGAGAAACCAAATGAAAAGGGGTATAAAATGAAAATAATTATTGATATTATCCAAAAACATTCCCAAAATACAAATCTTGTTAAACATCCAAATGTTCTATAGAGGAAACAATATTCTGCTAAGTCCTTCATGAAGAAAATTCCACCATATTTTAGTTGTTCTAATGATCCACTAGTATATGATAAATTGATCAGTACCACTAAAAATATAATTTTCATTCCATTGTTCACAGAGCATGAAAAATTCATTCTGGCTTATTATCATTATGAATGAGAAGTGAATCAATGGTGAACTCTTATTATGAATATGATTGAACAAGAAGAAATTGAAAATAAATAATGATAAGAGTTTAATGTAATATTTTTCAGTAAGTTGATACCTTGTATCCAATTTTAATATTTGGTGATAAATATATATAATATAAAGAAATATGAAGATGATTATATTCATACATATGAACTTTTTTTTAGACTTGCAAAAAATACTTCTGGCTAGATCATCAACCCTAAAAAAAATCAATTCATTCATTAGTGGCATGAGAACAAGACATTTAAAAGACATTTCTAAAAGAGAATGTTTTATCAATGAAGCATTTTTGGATGTACACAGATGGTTGAAATAGAAATATGATATACTCCCACTATTCATGTCGTTTTAAAAATAAAAGGAAGACTAAGACTCATGAAAACTCAATTTGTGGAATGAAATTCCATACATATGTGCACCAGTAATTTGGGATAAAAATTCAAGGGAATTGAATGAATAGAACTTAGAGAAACTTTAAATGTGGAAAGTCCTACCATAATGTCTATGAATGTTGAAAAAAATAATGGTATGGTTAATGGAATAAAAGAGAAGATAATTACAATTAATAAACCACACATAATGTAGTGTTTCAACTGTATCCAGTTTAGAAATTATGCAAATAAATTCACAAATCTAAGGGATAATATGGATTATTATAGAAAAATTATATATTGTATAATGGAAAATGTATATATAAGGAAATCATAATTGATGAATAAGATTTTCATAATTTGGGAAGACATATCCTCCACCCTTGATTGGGAAGTTTATGTTTGATATTGTATCAATAAGCAATATGAAAGTATTATTTTTTATACTTTATTGATGTTTCATCTGATTATATTCATCTATATAGAATTTGGAATTTAAAATTTTATTAGTGAAATAATGAACCCTTTTTCCATTAACAATGTTTTTGGTATAATATATTATTTACAGAATAATGGGTGAATTATATTTTTGATGGGTTATAAGGATATCCGTTTATAGAATATTTTATGTTATAATTAAATTTATTTTTTATATTTTTAATTATTATCTTTACATGTGATTATTTTTGCATATTCAAAAACCTTTGATAATGTTTTTTGTGATAAATATATATTGAATGACCTCTCATTTTATATATGGATCTCGTGGTTTTTTAAATTCTTCTAGAATAGGTAATTTATCTTCATTTAGTCGAATAATATATGGAGTTGAAGTTTATTAAGGAACAAAAGTGTAGTGTTTCCCTTAAATCATGAAATTATACCATTTGTAAAAAATTATTCCTAATTAGGAAAACATTTCATGAACAAAAATATCATTATGTTATCATCATTTTTTATGATATCATTTTCCTATTTCAAGACTCTTTCAGTTATCGATATTGACTGTTAACTTTATCCTAATATAGTTTTATGTCACTCTCATTGAGAACATGATACTTATATTTATCTCACATGTCCTTGTTTTCACTTCTCACATATATTATACTATGTAAAAACGTAGATACTTGTTACTTTGTGTATTTGTTACGCTTTTATATTTCCTTTTTAATGGATGTTTTATTATTCTTTTTTACAATGTTGGTTTTTTTGAGTAAACTATTTATTTATTAAACCATGATAACCGAAAACTATTTTGACAGTGGTACTCAAATTAATGAGGATATAATGTAACTCCTCGTGATTTTTTGAGTAAAAATTTTCAAAATAATTTGATATTTTTGATATTTTTCAATTCATTCAATAGTGAATATAGGTTTTATTATTTGAAAGAAATATGATTGGATTACATTATATGAAACACAATGTATATATTACTCTACAGGAAACAAATAAATTATCTTTTAGAAATTGATACACTCCACTTGTCTTGTGTCAAATGAAATTTCTTCTTCCATGGATAGCTTGTGTAACATGAAAGGCCGAGTTTTACCATACAAAAATAAACTATTAATATTATATTTAAAATGTTATTATATATCCCTCCTAGACATTGTAATGGATGTTACAAATATGATTAAATAAATTCTGAATTTTTTACACTCACATATATATATAATGAATCATTTTTTAATCATCTAATAGATATGAATGTAAGAACTTTTTGAAAATAATGAAATTATATTTCTAAGAAAAATATTTTCACTTGTACACAAACATATTTATCTCAATGTATTAAACATAAAAATTTGATTTATTTTTTTCAATAAAATATATATATTATATATTCAATAAATATTTCTAATACTCATCGAATTGATTTGATATGTATAATATTAGAAAAAATCTAATTTGATGAATAAAAAGATGTATTGTTCTAATAGGTAATTTACATTATTTTAATTATAGAAAATATTTTAAATATAATTTATGAAAATTTTATAACATTTATTTGAAAAAATAAACTTTGTTTCTTATGTAGAAATTAAAATTTTACTTTTGGGGGGTTTTCTGAATTTTTTTGAGAAGATTAATTTTTTGATAAAGCGTGAAAATCACTGAATCTTAATTCAAATAATTTTTTTCATCTAAATTATTTATATAGATAATTAATATTTTTGTTTGGATTTAAAATTTAACTACATTAATTTTAAATCAATTAATCCAATTTTGGTTACTAGATTATATTTCCCCCTCGAATTTTGTCTAAAAATAATTAAATATTTTTAATATTTTTACAATAAAAACCCAATTTGTCTTCCCATCCTCAAGATTAAATTTAAATTTATTTATAAAAATTATTTGACTAGAATTTGGAAAAAAGGTTTAAATATTTTAAATAAGAAGAATTTATAATATATAATATGTTAAACATAGTTTTTTATCAAAAATTATTATAGAACAAGAATAAAACTAATTAGAGTGATTAAGGAGCAAGATATATTAAAAAAAGACTCAACCTTAAAATAAATGGCCAAAATGACCTAGACTCCTATAAAAAAGAAATTATTTGATAATATGAACACAATATACTATTTTTTTTAATATTTACAATTATTGGAGATACTTTAAAATCAAATATATTTTTGAAATTCCCTTTTAAAAAATTTACAAGAATGACACTCAAAATCCACTATAAAAAGGTACCCACCCAACCTAATTATTCAAACCTATAAGCCAATTTTGACAAATAAAATATTTTCAAATATGATCCCCAAACCCAACCTTCATCCTAGAATCCTTAATTTGTGATGATATCTATCCAAGTTAGAGATTTCAGGCATACTAAAAGTAGTTTTCCAAAGAATAGGTAATATCCTTCCTCGAACTCTTTTTTTTCATTCGCCACTACAAAACTTATTATTATTCCATGATTATATTATAAACATAGTATCATAAATATTATGAGAAGTTATTTTTCATTATTTTCAACTATAGTTATAGAATCATACTTCTATTAGGTAATGGCCTTTCTATTCATGTGGACGTTAAACTACCACCTCACGAAATGATGTTGTTTGTCGTTCCCTTACCACCTATCATGGTTAAGAATTATAATGGAATTTTATATTATAGATATGATATATATTATTTCATTATTATTCTATAATTATTATATAAAATTAGACATCATGCATTCCATTTTGAGAAAATATAATAACTTCTCTTGTAAATGTGTGGAATATCGTATCCTCAAAGCGATCTGATTTATTCACTCTTTATATGGAATATATTAAAGATGGTTTCAGTGAAAATATATGATATATATGATATAATAATTCTAATTTAATTATATTATATATATTTACCCTTATATATTTCATTTACATTCTTTTTTTGAATACATTAATAAAACAGAAACATTCTCCATGCACACTTACTGTCTATCGTCTCCATGAACCTTGTATTCCATTTCACATTAATATATTTTATATATTATTATAAATAAGTATATACTAAATATATATTATATTTAAATCATTTTTTTAATGTATAAATAATTACATTATTATCCATTAATAATGATCAATAAGAAAAAGAACTAACATATATGAAAAGAAAATAGGATATTACCTAAAATGCATCTTTACCATCGAGTTGTTAATAAACGGGAAACATAAAGTCATTAATAAATAATAAATTATATATTAAATAATAATCTTATTATGTTTTAGGTTTATGAAAAATTTATAGTTATTACACAGGAGGTTTGAAGGTGTTTGTAGAAGGTCAAGACTTATGGGAATGGTTTTTTCTTATCAGTTTTATTTCTATGAGACTTATGCAATTTTCACCACTAATTTCATTTGTGTGGTTCATATTATACCCATTAATTTATTCTATTATTATTATATGTAATTTTAGGGGTATTTACATATATATTTTATAATCGTTATTTCATGGGGTTAATGGTTCCAACGATACTAAACTTGTAAAATAATTTTTCTCTTAACATGCCTTCTTGGAGATACATTCCTTATTTTAAAACTATATATATATATATGAGTTCTACAAAATGAAATTTTAAATTTTATATATTGATTAAATATTATAAGATTTATTTAATGTTAGTATCTCATAGGGATTACCATTTAATATTACCATATTGGTAAAATTTTATTCCTATAATCTCATCATTTATTGGGATTGTTTATGATTATGATAATATTAATGAAATAATAAAATCCATATACCCATAAAAATCATGGAATTTCATTTAATATGGTTATTAATTTCATATCCATGTAATGGTAAAATACTTTAACTCTTTGGTACTTAATACAACTCTGATAATGTTTTTATGAAAATCTGACAATATTTTTCTCTTCAACCAAAAATATATGATATTATAAAATAGTTTTTTGTAGAAATGTTTGAAAAAATAATTTTTTATTATCCTATTTTGTATAAATAATAAATTTAACAATGTTTTAAATTTTAAAAAAAAATTAATTGGAATATTATTTTATATTTTTGATAAATAAACATTATTATTTTTTTATAATGAATAATGAATGTTCGACATGTGTAAAATTAACTATAATCATGACATTCATTAAATTGATGCTCAGTATGTATGTTTTCAAGGTTGATTTTAAATAATTTTTTCACAAATATTATACATTTTTACTGATTATAAAATGAGTTTATTTTTTTTATAATATTTTAAAATTATTTTAAATCTTCCATAATTCACTATAAATTTATTTTTCAATGAATATGATTTCAATGATTTAAAATATTATTTTAAATTTTATAAAATTATTTTTAATAAAAATTGGTTTTATGTATTTTTTCCAGCTTATTCACATGTTTTAATGATTATTCTTAAGGAAAATGGTTTTAAAATATTTTATATATTTTAAGGCATAATTTTTTATTTCCTGAAGAAATTTTCTAAATGATCTTTATTGATTCCATTATGTTTTTTAAACGTTTTTTTTATTGAAAAGGGTTTTGGAAATGATATATTTTTAAAAAAGTGATTTCCAATGGAAATTTTTGTTCAATGTGATTATTCCAAATAATTATCCACCTTGGATGTCATTACTGTTTATAGTTTGTTCTTTAAAATATGATCTATGGATACTATTCATATTATTTCACTAAATGGAATATTTCTTAATTTCCATATTTTTATGAAACCCATTTATCCTTAAGGGTTTATACCATGGTAATTTCTTATGAAACCCGCTTATTTTCACAGTTTATTCTAGGATGAAATGATTATGAAACCTATAAATTTTCCATATGTAATAATATGATAAAATGTTATAGATATCCATTTTATTTCTAGGGTTATGATATGATGATTATGAAACCCATCAATTTTTATGGGTCATTATAAAATTAATGTTTTATGGAACATGTAGGTCTTCTTTCATTAAAAATTGGGTGGGACTTCTATCTCTCTATGATGCACTTGGTAATAATTTATATCTATTGACATAATGATGGGAAAAAAGTTGAGGGTCTTGATCCAAAATGGGAAATAGTTTTATACTGATCACTTATGGGAAATAGGTTCGTCATGTTCCAAATTTTGAAATAGGTGTTTCCTGATACACTTTGGGAAAAAGTATATCCTAAACCATAATATTGATGGTATTGGTAGTTAACCGTGAATAATTAAATGTTTTTCTATATATATAATGGTTTAACACTTATATTACATGATAATATGGTTCGTGAATGATTTATGTTGATTTATTATTATTATAATTCATGTATTTTGAACTGAAAATCGTTTATCTATGTTTTTTGTATATGATCATTTAAAAACACTGTATGATTTTCAAATATAATTATCATCTTCTCAGACCTTTATTCTCATGTGATGATTATTTATATCCTTTGATTACACTTTATAAGAATCTGAGCTCACCCCTTTCATATGTTTCCATTTCCATGTTTAGGAAGAATAATTGTATGTAGAAGTACAAAAGGAGAGGATCTTTGTGGGAAGTATTAAAGATCATTTTCTAAGATCAAATATTGTCTTCCATGTTTCCAAAAATAGTAAACTATTATAGTCATAGAGAATATTCTTTTATATAGTCAGGAATATTCATCTAAAATGATTTAATATCAATGCATGTTAAACATGTGATTCAATATTTATGACCAAATAAAAAATATAATTATCTTTATCAAAAATATTAAGAGATATTAAATTAAATATAGCCATATTTTAGAACTTTTATGTCATAAAATGATATAAATTTCATTATCAAGGACATCATGAACTAAAATGACATATATTCAGATTTTGGGAATTTATAGCTGAATTTAATCCTTCCAATAAAATAAATGAATGTGTTGGTCTATTTGAGAGATCATACATCAGGTTATTAACCATATTTTACTAATTTTAATCTTAACATGGTGACATATGATTGTTACGATTATTACATATAATGAAAATAATAAAATGGAACAATATACCCAATTAGATCCAAATTATTTTAGATATATAATCCATTTTATCAAATTCAATTGATTTTAGTAGAGTGAATTAATTTATAATTAAACATATACAACCATAGGAAACCGAATTTTTCAAAAAAATTCATTCCCTTCTTGTAACATATTGTTATTCTACAATTAAACATAAAACTAACTATAATGAAACTGAATGGGTTATTAGTAATATACAATCTTAAAAATAATTTTAAAATAATTTTTATAAAAATTAGAACATTTTATATTCTTTAAGAAATAATTGTTTCAATATAAACTAATATTTCACACTATTTATCATTAAAATAATATATTCAAAAAATTATATAAATTTAAATATGTGATAATTTTTTCTCGATGATTTCAAAACTAAAAATAATTAATTAAAAAAATATATCTAGGAGTGAAAAAAACTCTTTACCAAAATAAATAAAAATCACTTTTGATAAAAAAAATTAATTTTTTAACCATATAATGTTCTTTTCTAAAAAATATAATAATATTTATCAATATATTTGATTTTAATAATTACTATACATATAATCTTAAAAAGTGGTTATTCCTATTCAGTGAATGAATTTAGTAGATATTTTATAATGATATACTATATCATTATTCAATTAGACTTAGTTTTTTGTGTATCATCAGGTATGAGTGAAGTTAATTTTATTTGTAAAGAAATATATCAAAAAAAATTAGGGTGTTACATTATACCCAATTAAAAGGAATTTCTCTATTATAATTATATTTTAGAAGCACACACAAATGAAGATATATCTATCTCATCGAATCCTTATGTTCCAAAGTATCCTCATTTTATTTTTTATTCCTTCATAGAGATTTATTCTAGCGAGTAGTCTTATTTTTAAAATTTATTATCGATAATTCATGATTTATATAGGTTTTTTTTCTATAAGAATGATCATTATAAAGTCATACAATCATTAATTTTATTTCTTTTGATGGATTGGTTATATACATATTTAAGAGATATACATGGAACACTTGATGAACATGATAGCGGGTCTGTGGAATCTCTAAGAGAAAAGATTCCATCCAAACAAGATCAATAATATAAAAGTGGACAATATAACTATGTATCATATTTACCTTCATTATAAATCTTATAAACTTGTTCCATGTGTTAAATCAATGTAATATATTCCCACAAAAATCACATTCCATATTTCACCAGTGATTGTCAACATTATATTTTCATTAACACTAAGTTAAATAGATGTGTTACTGAATGAAACTAAATTTATCTCCCATTTCCTCAGGTAGATCGGGTCCCCAAATTTTTCATTCTCCAACTTAATCCCATCAAATTGATGTTATACACATATTTCCATAATGGGATTATATGGATCCGTCTTAACATCCCTGTAAAATAATTTTTTGTATGAAAATTATACAAGTGGAAGGTGTGAAAACCAACCACCATTGAAATACATAGAATGAAATTATTAATTATCATATATGGTTTTTATGGTTATTTATGAATAAACATCTATATAAGGATGATAATAAGTATTGAAACTCAATTCTATATTTATATCCTATTGAATAAATTTCTAAAAGATTGAGGTATAAATTTGTTCTCGAACAAATATAAAAGAATGTTTCAATCCATGAAACCTTATAATATCATAAATATATATTATAGAAAGATAATCTTGATATAAATATTATAAGATAAAAATAAAGGGGGAATAATTTTTTAGGAGATCAACTATAACACATATAACACAACAACCTTTGGACATTTTTTGGAGTCAGATTAATAAATTTATAGGGATTTTTTTATATCCATTATGATATATGAAATGGTTGTAAAATACCATTATAATTATGTCTCATAGCATTAACATACATGAATACCATGACCTAAGATATATACTTTGTAGTATCTATTTTTATGTTATCCCACCAAAAATAATCATTCAAATATATATATATATATATATTTGTACTCTGTTGGTGAATAGAAATGAAAATCTATAAGAATCATTCAACATCCCCTTCATCAATTCTATTATTGATAATAAATATAAAAGGTTCTCAAAACATAAAATTACCTCACAATGAGGGTGAAAATTAGTGTCACGACCCGTCCCTCGAGGCCCGTTCCGTGACTTCCCCAAGCCCGCATTTCATAGGCCAGGGGCTGGCAACTTGCACCAAAAGGCGTAATCCCTAAAATTGGGTAAGCATTTCAATTATAACCTATAAACTCACATAACCAAGAACACAAAAAGTTACGAACATAAAAAAACTGTATAACCAAAAGTGTGATGAATGTGAAAAGGGATGGAATACAAGCCCAACAGTAAATGTACAAGTACAATTGAAATACAATACAACTTATGAAAGGGAAAGACAACTACTGGATTTTCCTCCAAGGTTCCTACCAGAAGGGTAGGTACATATCGCCTCCTCAGCACTCAACATCCACCTGTCTCCTCTGCAAACTGACATGTCGTATGGTGCACCTCTGAGCACCATCTAGTCCTGGAACCCTCGTCCTCTGTCAGCACTATCCGTCATCTACATCCAACCCAACAAGGTTTGGGCATAGCCTATGCAGGGATGAGTATAACGATACCCATTAGGGACCTCGAGATTCTCAAGGTCTCAAAAAATCCATGAAGGATAAACCAAAAAGAATGAAATCAACAGATAACCATACTTATGTATATACCCATACATAAACATGAGTTTTCAAGTAATCCATCACAATCATGAGGAAAACACAGAGGCATTGACTCATCCCACATGAGTGATATCTTCTGGTACAGTAGTAGATATGATTAGATGTAACTAATAAATCATCCTACTTTGTTAGGAGGCTCTTTTGTTAACATGTACAGAATCCCGCTGAGCTGACCCACACAAGATTGTTGGAGCTGACCCACATATGATTACTAGGAGTTGACCTACACATGATCATTGGAGCTTACCCATAGAGGATATATAGAAGCTGACCCACAAAGTATTTCTAGGAGCTGACCCACACAGGATCGAAGGGAGCTGACCCAAACAGGATTTCTAAGTGATGACCCATAGAGGATCACTAGAGTAGACCCACACAGTATCTCTAGGAGCTGAACCACATAGGACCTCTAGAGCTCACCCACGCTGGATCGCTAGGAGCTGACCCACACAAGATAACTAGGAGAACTCTTCTCGTCACAACCAGCTGCTGGCTTTCCATACTAGGATTTCTCTTCTCCGGAAGAATCCGATCCGTAAGCCACTTGTCGATTATCCAACTACCATGACATCCCACAAAGAATTATCTCAATTGTTCTCCACGTCATAGGGGTATCAATGCAACATAAAGTGCATCAATCAGACGCCCGGTCTGTGAGTTATTATCCTTTTAGTCCTCAGGACCCAGTTGGATTCGTGCTAGATCCAAACTGATCGTACCCCATCATAATCCAAAACACTAGTGGGGTATACTCAAAGGGACCATCTCACTCTGAGGTTTCTAGCGCCGTTGACGGTTTTTTAAATTGACGTTGAGTGCCAATGTTATGGTCAAATGAAGTAAATGGGTCGTAGTGGGTGTGGGTCTGGTCCCACATGGTCCAACTGACCTGGCCCGACTAGGCCTGGTCCAAGCTAGTTCAGGTCGACCCGGCCTAGACCGATGGGTTCGGCCCAGCTCGATAGGCCGTGAGGGGCTACAGAGGGCCACGAGTGGTTGCGAGGCCACGAAGTGTATAACGTGGGTACGAGTCTGCAGAGGGCGCTGCATAGGCGCAAGTCTGCGGGTGGCTCAGCCGGGGTGGTTCGGCCGGAAGGGCAGTAGTGTCTCATCCTGGACGGCGGCGGTGGGATGGACGACGGCTTGACCCGGTGACGATGGTTGCTCAGACGGCAGCGGCGACTCGGCCTGGACGACAATGGCGGCGAAGGCGTGGCCTGGCAGCGACGGCTCGGCCCAGACAGTGGTGGTGGTTCGGCCCGGATGGGGGTGGTGTCTTGGATGACCGTGGCATCTTAGCCCGGACGACGGTGTATGCTCGAATGGTGGTGGCGGATCGGCCCGTATAGTGGTGGCGGCTCGGCCCAGCGGCGACGACTCAGAAGGCGGCGACATAGAAAAGCTGTGCGGGGAGGCCGCGCGTGGCAAAGCGCCATGGGGCGTAGAGGCCGTGGGGCGGCACTGTTACTTTTTTCACCTTCATCGTGTTGATAGCTGACCTCCTCCATCACGAAAAACACAACAAATCATCACAAACATTGCGGAGAGGACATACCATGTTTTTTCCCCGCACTCTCTGCATTAGAGCGGTTGCAAGAAGCTATAAACTCTCTTGAATTATGAATAGTCATCAAGAACAAAGAAGGGAAGAACATGGGAATATAATCATACTCAAATTAAACCCCTACCTCATTTGCATGATGACATTGACGAGGTCGCGAGGAAGAAGACGAATTGTTGGGAAAAGATGAATGATGATGTCATCAGTGTTTTCCTCAATTGTCGGTTTGTGCATCGTCCTATTGCTAGATTATGAAGAATGTTTTTCAATGGCATTCTTTATTTGGAGAAGAAGTTCTTTTCATTTAGAGAATAAGTTATTCATTGGAAGAAAGTAATCCTCCAAGAGCTCTCTCCATTACCAACCCAATGGAAAAGCGGTGCCAATAGAATTTAACATAAGAAGAAATTAAGTTCGTACACATACACACAAGTTAGAAAAATTAAACTATGGAATTCGCACAATTAATTTGGAGAAAGCTCAAGAGGATACTCTACATCAAAGAGGGAGTATAGAGGTTTCTCACTCATTATAGGAAAATATCAAGAGGTTAAAGACTCGGTGGTCCCCACCACCATAACCTCTAATAGGAGGTTAGGCTCGGTTGGCCCCCACCATCATAACCTATGATGGGAGGTTTAGGCCTAGTGGTCCCTACATATCAACATCCAAATGGAATAAAAATAAAAACATGATCTACAGAGTTTTATTTTTATTTTTTCAGGAATATGTGAAAAGATAACATCCACCCACCATCTACTACAATCGAGGTGAAGGTCTCCTTAGGTGAACACTGGTGCTGTGAGTTCAACAGTGCCCTCATATTTAAATTAATAGCACCGTTTGAAATATTAGAAAAAACCGCTCACATATTTACTGAACGGACCCAAAATAATGTTCAGAAATTCATTCTGGGCACTCTAGGCCTCAGAATCATGCGCCGTAATTTTTCACAAACTTGTAAAATTACCATTTATTTAAAACAAATTACATGAAAATTATGGGTGTTTACATTCTCCCCACCTTAGGACTTTACATCCCCGTAAGCCATAACTCAATCTAAGGGAACATGTTGGGGTACTGAGAATTTATCTAAGCCCCCCGCTTCCATTTACTCTCATAGATTTTCCTGTGCTGCCAGCAAACTCATAGTAGAGGTATCGACCATCCATGAAGGACAAACTCTCGTCGATCCTCAATATCAACATGAGCCTTCGTAAAAGTTTCCCCATCCTCGACGTCCAACTCTCCATGGTTGAGGATGTGCGAAGGTTCATGCACGTATCTCCTCAGTTGGGATACATGGAAGACGTCATGAACCCGGTGTAAATGAGGTGGAAGAGATAAGTAATACCCCACCTCACAAACTATACTATATACATGGAAAGGTCTGATGAATCTCGTTGATAACTTTCCACCTCGGCTAAATCTCCACAAACCTGGTCAAGGTGAGACACATAAAAAACATGTGGTCACCATATTTGAACTCTAGAGGTCTCCTTATTTTACCGGCATACGACTTGTGCCTACTCTGTGCAGTCTTCATACGCTCCTGGATGATCTGCACCTTCTCTGTGGTAGCGAGTACCATCTCTAGACCCATTAGTGTTGACTCCCCTGGGTCTATCCAGCACAATAGTGATCTGCAAGGTCGCTCGTACAATGCCTCAAAAGGTTCCATCCCAATGATGGAGTGATAGCTGTTGTTGAAAAAAAACTCCACCAAAGGCAATTGATCCTACCATATATGACCGAAGTCAAGGAAACAAGCACAAAACATCTCCTTAAGGGTCTTAATGGTATGCTCAGTCTGACCATCTGTCTGAGGATGGATGGCGGTGCTCAAATAAAGCTGCATCCCGAAAGCCTCCTACATTCCATTCTATAGTAGGGAAGTAAAACATGCATCATAATCGAATACAATCGTTGAGGGTACTCCATGTAGCCATAAAATCTCCTCTACAAAGAGGCGTCCCAAGCTCTCTATTGATCCTTTCTCTCTAATCGGTAGGAAGTGGGTTGACTTGGTGAGTCTGTCGACGATCACCCAAATCGAGTCATGACCTCTAGATGTACGTAGAAGTACTATCACAAAGTCCATGGATAGCCTATACCACTTCCACTATGGGACCTCTAAAGGTTAAACCAAGCCTGATGGTACCTAATGCTTGTCCTTCACTTGCTGACAAGTGAGGCACCGAGAAACAAACTACGCTCCTACTTTCTTCATTCATGGCTACTAGTGATGTCATCAAAGATCATGGTACCACTTCACCACTTTTGGATGTACCTCTAGAGTGGATGTGTGGAACTCCCTCATAACTTTCCCCCACCCCCAAAGTGACATTGGTACCATGGTGCATCCTTAGAAGATGATGACATGCTCCCCAACTTCAGAAAATCCATCAGGTGCCTGCCCTTTGGATATCAGATCAAAACGAGCCTCGCAGACAGAGTCCCCATGTTGCGCCTCCCTAACTCACTGAAGAAGTGTGGGGGGGGGGGGTGAGTATAAGCGGTTGAAGGAAAGATTCTCCATCTCAATCCACAAAGAATATCTGCAAATCATCCAAGAACTTAGCCACCTCTCCTATCAGTTGTATACCAGACCTCATGATGAGTGCATCTGCTACAACATTCCCCTTCCCAGGAGTATAGACTATATCGAAGTCATAGTCCTGGAGGAACTCAATCCAACGTCATTGTCTCCGGTTCATGTCCTTATGAGAGAAGATATACTTGAGAATATTGTGATCAGAGTACACTATAAATATTCTCCCATCAGATAGTGCTGCCACATCTTCAAGGTGAAGACAACTATTACTAACTCCAAGTCTTGGGTAGCGTATTTCTGCTCATGTCATCTCAGCTATCAAGAACCATATGTGATCACTACTTGCTCCTGCATCAGGACACATCCGATTCTAGTACATAATTCATCGCAGTAGACTATGTACCATACGCCCTCCTCTAGAAGCCTCAAGATGGGGGCACTAGTCAGCCTCTACCTCAGCTTATGAAAACACTGTTGGCATCTCTCCGACCACACAAAGGGTTTCCCATTCTATTTCAATGTTGAATATGGTGCTACAACTCTGGATAAATCTAGCACAATCCTCTGCTAGTATCCATCCAAACAGAGCAAACATTGTACCTCCGTCACACTTTTGGGTGTCTCCCAAGAAAGTACCACCTCAATCATTAGTAGATCCGCTAAAACTAAAGCCTCCGAGATGACATGTCCTAGAAAGTGATCCTCTCAGATCTATAACTGCCACTTCGAGAGCTTACCATAAAGCTAGTGCTCTTAGAGTGTGTCCAGTACTACATGTAAATGATAGGCATGCTCTTCCTCAGTATCCAAGTAGATCATAAAGTCATCGATGAAGAGTACTCAAAGAGATCATGGAATGGCTGAAAGATCATGTTCCTGAGTCCCATGAACACTTCTGGAGCGTTAGTTACACCGAATGACATAACCAAGAACTCATAATGGTTGTACTGACATCTTAAGGTCATCTTCTGCACATTCGCATCTCATACTATGAGTTGGTGATAGCATGATCTACGGTCTACCTTCGAGAACCACCATTCCTCCTTCAGCTGATCAAATAGATCGTCAACCCTTGGGAGTGGGTACTTGTTCTTCACAGTCACCTGTTTCAGGTTCCGATAGTCAACACAAAGCCTCAAGCTCCCATCCTCCTTTTTGGTGAAAAAAATATGTGTTGACCAAGGTGAAACACTGGGCTAGATGAATCCCTTCCCCTACAAGTTCCCTAGCTGTACCTATAGCTCACGATGCCCCGCAGGAGACATCCGATATGCTGGTGTTGATATCGGTGCCATCCCATGGTACAAGTCAACGTAAAATTACACCTCTCTGTGAGGATTAAACCTGAAACATCATCATGGAAGACATCCACATCCTGGCCCACCGCTATATGATAGCTCAAACTCACCACATCAACCACTCTGAGGGTAAGTCTAGCCAACTGATGAGTGATCAGCTGCAGTCTCCTCTGGGTAAGTCCAAATTGTGCTACAAAGGCTCCCTTATCAGCGATGAAGGTAAAACCTGTCCCATCAGTGTGGAAACACCGCACATTGTTCCTAATATAGTCAATCTAAGTATTGAATATAGATAACCAGTCCATACCCAAGATGATATAATAAGGCCTCGACACTACAACTAGGAGATCCCAGACAAGGCTCTTGCCTCTTAGAGTAAGCTTACACTGCCGACAACAATTTGTAATGATCAAATCCACTCTCATAGGAGTCCCTAGACATAAAGATCGAGCCAACACCTCCTTCAGAATCTCCGAGCTCTGAATGAGGGAAGTGGCAATAAAAGAATGACTGGAGCCTGTGTCTATATGTAATACTGCTAAGGTGGTGTAGACACATATTTTACATCATATCATATACGAAGAAGAATGATCGTAGGCCTCAGCTGCCTAGACCTGAGCTCTCCCCTATCAAACTACTCCCTACGGTTAGGGTGGACCTCCAAGTGGTGGTGTAAGTAACATATCGAATCGTCTCCCACCGCCAGATACACAACCTTCTCCTCTACCACATCAACCTACACTCTGAAGACCTCCTCGGTCGAATCTCCATCTCTTCCTAGGTGGTCCCTCGACCATCAACTGATCATCTGTACAACGTGTCAGATAGTCACGAGCCATGTGACTCTACCTACCACATGCATAACACTGTCTGATCTTGGAATTACTAGCTCTATCTTGTGTAACCCACACAACCGACCCAGAATCGTGCGGTCGTCCACCTGTAGGTCTGGTCCTGTTGGACCTCTGCGACATCTGTCTGCTGGCAGCTGCAGAGGACTCTGCTACGTGATGACTGGTGGTGGGTCTCACTACTGGTGAATACACAGCAATGAAAATATCACTAAGAGGGCTCTCTCTAACACCCCCATCGGCATCGAGATGTTGAGTGAGATCATCGAAGCCCTAATCTCCTGCTTGAGTCCCTTCTCAAAGGTTCGGGCCCCGAAAAAAGGGTATCACACCATTTATGTGCAGTACTGTGACAGGTCATTGATCCTCACTTAGTACTGAGCTATAGTCCTGATGCCCTACTGTAGATGAAGAATCTCTTGTATGATCACGGTGTGAAGAGTCGCTAAGACAAACTCTTCCCGAAGCAGGATCTCGAAGTCTACCAAGAGAAGCGTAACCTCATCATGATCCTAGAGAATCAAGCTCCACTATCTCCCAGCTGCTACCTATAGAAGGCTGGCGGTAAGGATCACCATGGTATCGGGTGGTGTCCCTACCATTCGAAACACTCTCACTACAGCCTCCAACCAATCCTCAGCTACCTGTGGGTCCGTCTCTCCCATGAACCGGAGTGGCCGCTGGCACAGGAACTCCTGAAACACAATTAAGCAGTGTGCACCATCTGCTGATGGGACTGGTGGCATTGGTGGCCCAATAGGGAATGGTAATGCTGTGGCCTCTATGGGTGCCTCTACTGGAATATGGCCCTACACCGAGGCCTCGTTGCTTGGTGGGTTATCAGTGCGTACAACTCTCGGAACCGTAGCTGGTTGTCTGCGTGGAGGCATCCTAAAAATAAATAGGTGTCCCATGGTCAATAAGTTATACCTGGTGAGATGACTCAAAGTTATCACAAATAAAACTCTTAGAAACACACATGTAATCATTGTATTCATGCATTGAGTTGGAAATCAGAAGTTAGGGTCTTGGTGTATGGATACGTCGGTCATCACACCAACAATGGATTCAATAAACTAATAACCACACTCACTACAATTAACAATATTTCTGTTAAAAATAATGATCAGAGTTCTAGGTTCAATGCTAAGACTGACTCCTCTGATACCAAATTGTCACGACCTGACCCCCGGGGCCCGTGCCGTGACAACCCCAATCCTTCCATCCATAGGCCAGTGGCTGGCGACTAGAACCAAATGTCGTATTCCCTAAAACTGGGAAGGCATTGCCTTTATAACCTGTATACTGACATAACCATGCACACAGTATGATACAGACACAATAAAACTATATAACCAAAATATTGTTGAATGTAAAAAGCGCTAGAATACAAGAAAAACTATAAAGGTATAAGTACAACTTAAATATAATACAACTTAATAAAGAGAAAGATAGTTACTAGATAATCCACTAAGGTTCCTACCTGAATGATAGGTATAGATTGCCTCCTCACCACTCCATACCCACTTGTCTCCTCTGTGCACTGACATGACGTATGGTCCACCTCTGAGCACCATCCAGTCTTGGTACCATCATCCTCAGTCAGTGATGTCTGTCGTCTTCATCCTAAATAACAAGGTGCGGGAATAACACGTATAGGGGTGAGGACAAAGATACTCAGTAGGGACCCTGAGACCTTCTAGGTCTCACAAAATCAACAAAGGATAAACCACAATGTATGAAATCAACATAAAACCATACTTAGGTATATGCCCATACATATACATGATTTTTTAGTAATACATCTCAATCATGAGGAAAACACAGAGGTATTGACTAATCTCACACTAGGTATATCTTTTGGTACAGTATTAGATATACTAAAAAATAATCCTACTCTGTTAAGAGGCTCTACTGCAAATCTGCACTGAATCGCTAGTTTCTAACCCACATAGGATCACTAGAGCTAACCCACACATGATCTCTAGGAGCTGACCCACAAATGATCACTTGAGCTGACCCACATAGGATCTCTAGGATCTGATGAACACAGGATCGCTAGGAGATGACCCAAATAGGATGGCTGAAGCTGAGCCACACAGGATCGCTAGGGAGATGACCCACACAGGATCACTAGCAGTTGACCCGCACAGGCTCACTAGTAGCTGACCCGTGGAGGATCGCTAGGAGCTGACCGAAAGAGGATCGCTGATGTTGACCCACACAAGATCGCTAGGAGATAACCCACACATGATCATTGGAGCTGACCCACACTAGATCGCTATGAGTTGAACCGCAAAGGATAGCTAGAAGCACTCCTCTCATCATGGCTAGCTACTTGTTTTACACACTAGTCTTGCTCATCTCCAGTCGAGTCCTCTCCCCAATACACTAGTAGATTATACAACTTCAACAATGTCCCATAAAGAAGTATCTCAAAGGTTAACAATGTCTTATGGGTCTCAACATAAAAAACAACGCATCAATCGGGCGCCTGGTTTGGGAGTAATTAATATTTTAGTCTTGGTGGCCCGGTTGGATTCATGCTTGATCCATCTGACTATAACCCATCATAATCCAAAACTCAATTGTGGTATAATAAAAGTTACCTTCTCTCTCCGAGGTTTCCAGCACTACTGACTATTCGTGTCTTGTCCGACCAGTTCGAACCGACCCAACCTGACCTGGCCTGGGCCGACCCTGTTCAGGTCAACCCAGCCTGACCCACTGGGTTCGGCCCGACCGGCTGGGCGGCCCGGGCCGATGGGTTCGGCCTGGCCCCCTGGGCGGCCCGGCCTGCTGGGTCTAGCCCAGTATCCTGTGAGGGGCCGTGGAGGACCATGGGAGGTCGCGAGGCCTCGGAGGGTGCCGAATTGTTTTTTAATGAAAGTGGGTATATATATAATTAAATAATTCATTAGTAGTTCTATAGTGAATCGTTTGTTTCTATTTCATCACATCATTATTTTATCCTATAATAGAAATACTAATCAAATGATAGTACCCCCTATCATTATGGATAAGAGGATACTATTGTATATCAACATCATTAGAATTCCAATTTAAACACCATAAAACATAATTCCCATACTACATGAATATAAAACTATAGAGTGTGGTGGTGATTTTGTTGTGATTTCCTATATAATTCGCTATAAAATTCTCATAACTTTAACATTAGATTACAAGGAGGCCTTCCTTTCTTTAATTAGTAAATTTAGATGTGCCGTTATATTAATTTCCTTCATGTATCCTTCCACGTATTTTGAATCCTAGAAGTCTCAAATTCTACCCATTATGGTATTTATAATTATAATATTCATTAAATTTTAGCTTCCTTTCCTTTCCAAAATCATTATATAAATGGGCAATTCTAATATCAATTTCTTACTTGGTAACACATTTGAATCATTATTTATGAATAATATTATCCCTAATGGATTAATCAATTTATAGACATAGTTTCCATCCATTTATAGACCAATAAAATATACTTTTTAGTCAAATGATAATACTTGAAATGTACCTCATAAGCCTTGTAAATTTTTTGATGTTGACACAAATGTATTCATCATCCTTCTTCCTAAACTCAAGGAATTGTTTCCCTTTTTCTAAAAAATATGAGTAATGTATATGATAAATAATGAACTTATAGACTCATCCCACTCTCTAGTGTTAATTATTTGTATTGTGTTATATTTATTATTATATTCCACCATTAATATTCTATAACTTATTGAAATAGATATTCAAAATGGGGTTTTCATGCTCTGAACACTAGATAATGAAAAATAAAAATACTATAGTATTGACAAATTTACCTAAAACTAGTTTATCTGAAGATCCACTAATTAATGGTGGATATTTCCTTATGTAAGACTCAATATAATGTTCATAACATATTTTATCATATGGAGTCAAAACTTTATTTACATATTGAGGAATTTTTATAAATATTTAATTTATATTTTTTCTTTCATCACACACAACATTTCATTTAAATAGAGGAAAATCATTTCTTTTTCCATTGAATTTACCACTATAATTGTCCCCTTATCTTTTATGCATTAATAAAAACCATAAATCATACTGTGAACAATAATAATCATAGTGGATAAATACGTAATCTATAAAAAATTATACGATGTATAAATCATGGAACATTCTTCCCAATTTATGAAACCTTTTTCTTGTCCAAGGTTTAAGATGATCATTTTTATTTAAATCCATCATGATAGATCCTAACAAAAATTATAATTAACCCAATAATATACTTAGGGAGTTTGAAACCATGTGCATAGTTTCAAAAAACTCACCCTGAACTACAATGATGATTGAGATATACTCGACCGACTCTTTTCGAGGATATTACCCCTAGAAGCATATATTAAAAAACTACATCGACATATAGTATCTAGACATGGTTTTTTAATGAAAACCACATTCATTTATTTAAAATGGATTAGTATGTTCTCCTATACATAATATTAAACTATGGTTTCTCACTAATAATTTCCTATCCTTTTTTCCAATGGTATCTCATCCATTCACTAATACCAACTTCATTGACCAAGAGTTTTTATATATAATTATTACACCATACTAGATGAATATTAAATACATAAAATTACAGCCCACACTAGAATTTAAATGGTTCAGTGTCTTTGGGAACAAGGATACATAAAAAACTACTTACTAAAATTTCTACATGTTCTCCCACATAGTTCTTTATAAACATCACTGTTCTTAAAAATATCATACAAATATCTACTATTCATATCTTAGGGAAAGTAAACCATAACAATGGAAAATTTTAGATTCTTATTAGGGGTAAAAAGGGGATATATCAAAATACATATTTAAATAATATTACTATAGTGTATAAGATATCATTACACTAACATATGAAAATGATACCAAATAATTCTTTGATTCTCAACATGAGAAATCGAAATAATCTTGGTGATTCATAAGACATGAATCATAAAAATATCAGTTAACATTATCACTGAGAAGATATAATTGCAAGAGAATAATATCATAACAGAGTTCAATAAAGTCTTGCATAGTTGTAATCTTTATCAATGAAATTTTATTTAAAATATAACCACCAAAATATTTATAACATGTTAAGAATGGTCTAATAGCCCATGTAACTACTATATGTATGGGTTAACCTCCCTTGTAACCTTCCTTCATGTTTGGGATAACCTAAAATGTAATCTATTTACATATGAATATGATAACCTCCAATATACCCATTGAGATCATATGATATTAATATTTACCCAATTTATTTAAGGTATATAAAAATAGTTATCCACCCCTTAATAAAAATAAATACTTATATATATTATATAATAAAATAATAAATCTTATATAATGTAACCCCTAAAAAGGAAAAAATGTCTAGTCAATAATTCATCATCTTAACCAAAATCAATGGAGATAGATAATAAATATGGTATCACTGGATCATATCCCAATTAAATTGTATGAAACATAAGTTTATGTTATCAAAGATGAAAAAATACATTTAATGATCACATGGATATTTCTTGCGAAAATAACCATTTAAAAATTTATATCATATATGAAATATAAAAATATATACCATATATTAATGGAAAAAATACATTAAAAATAAACTTGAAAACTTGTAATGGAATATTGAATGAATTTTGCGACCATGATGATGGGAAATTACATTAATTTCTTATAAATTAAAACAATGATAAAATGTTCTGTTCTTAACAATACTCCACCTCCATCTTTAACACTTAAAACCTTGAAATATCATGTGTTTTCTCCTCCGAATTGGTAAATATAAATGTATTATCCTCTTTTGGAAGGGATAAATGATAAAATGTTCAATCATTAATATGTCAATATCGTAATTTTTATTCTTCCAAAAAATAAATGGTTCTTAGGTAGTTCACCAGAACTATAAATAAAAATATATTAAAACTGCCATAGACCATAAATATTACTTAACATATTTTTAATGAACAACAAAATTAATTCAAATACTACAAAATGTTGGGTCACACAACCAATATGGGTTTAATAATTTAAAATATATTCTAAAAGGGGGTTGCTTCTTAAATGTTCAAATTGTGAATACCACTATCCCAGGTGGATTCTATTTTTTCTATACCATAAAAACAATTTGGGGAATAATATAATATTTCAGGTAATAATACCAATTTTTTATATTATATAATAGTATGTAATAAAACCAGTAATGAAAATTCAATTCCCAGAGTACATGTTAACCAATTAATTATTACCATTATTACATCATCGATGGCTGACCGTACTACATCGACAATAGATACCAATTAGATCAAATCGTTTACGAAGACAAATGAACTGTGCAATTAGAGTAATGACCGAATCATTAGACAAGTGATGATTCTTAATCCAATTCATATTCATTAGGACCTACCTCCTCCATCATTATGTGGGATATTACTATTTCACTAATGTTTTCCAATGAGAAAAAACCCATCAAAAAAATGTTATAATAAAAATATTTCCAATAATGAATTATCAAGGTGATTCTCATGAAAATATATTCTCCCATGAAAAAGATTCATGTAAACCAATGTTCCACTAAAAATATTTAGGATCAGGCGGTGAAATTTATAGATGTGTATGGGGTTAAGGAAGACAAGGTTAGCAATGATTTTGACATTGATGAAAAAATAATTATGAATTTGTATATACAATAAATACACAGATACAGACAATATAGTGGCCTCAAAAAGAGTATGGTTCTACTAATGAGTCATACCTATTTTATTTATGACCAATCCTATAAGAGAAACTATTATAAAATATTTACATACTTGGTCATCATCATAAAATTAATATTCTTTCTCAACTTGGTCTAAAAATAATGAAGATTCAATTAAAATACAATTGTGCAAAGTATTCCGTAGCAAATGAAACTCACAATTCTAATCCTTAGGGCATGACGAAAATATTTGGGATAAGATATAGGACCCTGGTCAAATATTAGGGCATGATGAAGTATATGAGAATTATTATAGCCATGATCTCCATACTGGAAGTCCTTCATATATTAACATATTTCCACAAATCACCCATCAAGGACCTTTTATGCCCTCCAACGTTTGATGATGAGGTCAAAAAACTGACGTAAATATAATAGAAGGAAATATAATACAATTATATACCTTTTTATTTTTAGGATATTTTAAATTCAATTTTTCTTCCACCATTGTAACAATCCAGTGATATAAAAAGTGCGAGGAAAATCGTTTGGGCTAAATAACGAAAAGATTTAAATTTACGAAAAATTTCTATTAATTAGTGTTCACGGTTGTTCATTAAGACCTGAATTAAAACACCCTATTAATAGGACTCTGGATACATTAACACATAGTGGTTCATTCATCAGACCATCTGTGTCTCATGTATTTCATTAGTGGATTGGAAATGGTTTTATGTTGTGATATTTACCCTTGTAAACCCATAAAATATCAATAAATAGAATCAAGATTCAATCAATGTGAGGGAAATAAGATAGATAAATATGTTTAAATCAATATTACTACCACAAAAACTCGGACCATTTCAATACATTACATGATCTTAGTGAATATTACATGGTTCCCACTAACTTAATCAAGGAAATGAATCAAAATTCATACATTTTCACTCATATACTCATGATATCAGTTATGTTTGTGGAACATTCCCAAATGTAAGAGTGTCTTAATTTTTGTATTGATATTTTTTACCTAATGAAAATGATTCATCTTTTTATTTTGTATTGAAATATGCCTCGATATAGACATTTCAAGACCCATAGATAATAGATTATTGTCAATGGGAGTATATAATTTCCACATATCATCTTTTTAATCATGGGATATTTACATTACCTATACCACTGATGATAGTAGAAATGAATGATTCTATATTAATAATCCCCACAATAATAATGACCATGCATTGGTACCATCATTGTATGTAGATTCAACATCATCATTCATAGAATTATATTCCACCACATTTTCATCCAATAGAAAAAATATCCATTAATTTCCTACATCCTTTGATATCTAGGCATTGGATGAAGTGGGAGATTATCATAGAGAATCCCATTTTAAAATTGAGGAATGTGTCTCTTCCACCATTATTGAACTCTGAATGGTGGATAAAGGTATATATGAATATCCACAATCCAAATTAATATATTTTTCCATGCATCCTAAGGAGAAATAGACATACATATAATTCTTGAAATAACACCTGAGTTTGATTCTCATGGAATTATATAGAAATAAATTTCCTCAATCAAAATATAAATACCCATAACTTCAGCCTAGTTTGGGATCACCATGTCCACAATAAAGAATTATTTAGAATAAATCAAACTAGTAATTCAATTGTGTTATCAAAATTTTTAATGATCTTCACATGTAATATCATCAGAGATATGTTGTACTTAAAATGGATTTCAAAAATCATCTCCAACAAGAAGAATTATAGATTAGTCATGGGTTTTATTGACATTGGGAACTAAATTGTGGATTAAAAAAGGTATATTTCTCATTCCCTATCATTAATTGTTATATATATATAACATTTGACATCCTAAATCTATTTATTATAGATTTATATTTTAGATACTTTCAAATTTGAATGACCATAGAAGATATAGAGGCCACTAATTTGAGGTCCCTCATAGTTTGTATTAATATAAAAAATGATATTTTTAATGAAGAACAATAGAATCACATATCATATTCCTATTCACCATACCATCAAAACATTTCAATTTTATACCATGACACAATTTTTCAATTATTTTGTTGTCAAATCACAGTTTTTTTTTCAATAACATACCGACGTTAAGAGTACAGTTGAAAAACTAAGTCAATAAATTATAGAGATAAACCCATTAAAATGTTCTTTGTGGGGGAAATTTTTATGATTTATTTTATTTATGGTACATAATCGTACCATCATGGATGGTCAAAAGAATTATTATAAAAAACCTTATCATTCCACATCCTAAAAGCTTAATGGTGTTAAGACGGGTTCATGGATTCCTATCCTATACTAGATTATTCAAAGATAACAATGTATGAATAGTTTGAACCACAACAGAAATCATGAATATAGGATTCCATTATTTGTTATATAAATATCACAAACACTCTTTTTGAAATATATTTCAATACCTCTTGATCCCACTAGTAATAATGCCACTAGTTGAAAGAATTCTAAAGATCCTATTTGTAGAATTCTTTGAGTGTCATAGGGTTCCTTTATTTTAAAAAATAATAATTCAATAAAATATGACATCTTCAATATTCATATAACTATGTCATATGTTGAGTCTCTTTAATTTGACTTTGTGAAAAAATATCTTTTAGTAAAATTCATATTCAAGAAGCTAATGAACTACCTATGTCATAATGAGATCCAATTGTTCTCTTGTATTAAATGACTAAAATATATCCACATTCATATAATTTTGGCCATATATATAGTGTAGTGAGTGTACATCATATAATAGATTTACATATAGTTCATTCCACAGAAGGTAGTCAATGTTAATGCATTTCTAGACTTTCATGAGGAACATGACACTTTATAAAGTATTCTAGTGGATATAGAAATTATCAATGATGACATGTTCTATATTCCTAACACTCCCCAAACATGTGATATATATTATGATGATTCTCCTAGAAGACCAAAATGATGAATAATTTAAAATACAAAACTAAAAAAATTCATCATCAAAATTTTTATCCTATTTCTAAAAAAGGGAGATTTTCCCTACTCCTTGATGTTGTTAGATTGGTACCCCAAATATGACTTGGAATATCAGGCCCTCGTTTTGGACTTCTAATTGGATTGGATGATTCCATTAACATGACTAAATATTATGGATCATTTAGAGATGGGGAATAATTATATTAGTGGTTAATATTCTATTATGAAAGACGAATTGTTTTATTTTGTCGATTATGTTTGGGGGTAAATAATATAATTACTCTTTAACATAACAATATATTTATTTGATCATTCAAAAAATTATTTTGTAGATATATTAGTAAATGAAAACATAGCCCTTGGATATCTAGACCTAGAAGAGAAAATCATTAGAATTCTCAAATATATGGTGGTCTATACATACAACGATATTGAGATAAAAGAGACCAATGAGATAAACACCACCACCATACAATATAAGATGATATATCTACTGGTAATTCATCCATTAGATGGGTGGACCCCATAATAGACAACACCCAAGGTGAAATTATAACATAAAAGCATGAAATAGAATAGTATATACAATTTAAGGAAGTGAAATTCATTCTTTTCGATGGATTAAATTTATAGAAATTGACCCTAAAAATGAGATTTTAATGGAATCATCATTACATGTATTGATGGATGTGAGACCTTCTCTATCAATAAATATTTCTAAGTCTGTTCTTGTGACACCAATCAATGAGGAACAATGATCTCTCCCAGATCCAGAGGGTAACATACCATTGGCCATTGATAAGATAAGATTGGGGGATGTTCACTATATAATGTTATAAATTAAAATTTAATTTATAAATTCATAGAATATATGTCTACCACTAAATATTAATGGATTTTTCTAAAATCGGGAAGATATTTCATAAGTCCAAATCATATATGTAGAACCATATAGTTTACATAGATCTTTACTTAAATTGAATATTTCAATAAGTGTGATGTGGATATATCTCTAATGTAATTACGACAAAATTCTATTTTTAACTATAAGAAGTTAAAAATAATCAATATATTTGGTCATAGTCACACAATATTGATGGAAAATGAAAAACTTTATGATCATCTATATTGTAAAGTCCATTTCAAAAAAATGTAACTGATTCCAACCACTATTCCCACTAATATGAAAAGGAAAATAAAAAAATAATGGAATTGAAAAAGAAATTATATATAATACTTTATAATAAAGATAATTTCATCATATATGTCCATAAAAAACTCTTACATAGTCTATGGGATTATTCCACCACTACCTGTATTACTATATGAGTGACCCCTTATTCACCTGAAAAAGATATGGAGGTAGTGATACCCATCAAAGACTATGTTTCCTTTCTCTATATAACTTTCCAAAAATAGATATCTAGAGATGAATAATCATTGAAGTGACTAGATGAGTTCCAACTTCCTAATGATAAATTATTTCAATCACACCATAGTCCAATAATACCATGTCTTGTGATATCATAATTAAAATTATCACCTCAATTCATTCCTTTAATAATAAAAAGTATTTCAACATAGAAAACCAATGATACTAGAGAATTGGCCTCAAAATCTCCAAACCAAATTGAAGGTACTTTATGATTCATAAAACATCCACCCCAAAGGAGATTTTTCCATTATAATAATGGATGTACAACACACTATTCTATCCCCTAGTGTTAAGTTTCACAAGAATTAATTTAGACAACATTGCATTTGTTTCCCCTAGAATTCCCAGTTATAAGTAATTAATTTATGGATTATTTGGTCTAAGTCAAATACTAGAAAATAACATCAGAAATGTCATTGTCATATAATGTTAAACTATATGGAATGTCATTATTAATGCATGTCATTAAACTTCCCAAAACATTTCACTTTTTCATATAATTATAAAATAAAGGTACAATTAAGAAGAAATTAAACCATATGATTTGTGTTTTAAAAATCTATGTTATGTGCTCTATTATGGTAGAAGTGGTCCTCTAATTAGATCACATTTCTCACAAAAATTATGACACACATTATCTTATTGTTCATGATAAATTACTCAGATTATCATGAATGGGATGAAATATTTCCAAATGTAAGGAGCAAAAATTTCATTTCATATGATGTTAAACTCCATGACATACATTCCTTCTATATTTCCTAAAGATACATAGAGTGGCATAAAATGCTGGACAAAATTCCAATAAATTATAGAGAAATAAATATTTGTGTTTTCTTAATACAATCATTAAAACAATGATAATATTACTTCCCCAACCCATATGTAAGAGAAATATAAATATTTTTGTGGGGGATTATGAGAAATGTGTTCATATTAATTCATATTTTCCCAGAATAATTAGTGATGCCTAGAACTTTTATCCATACCCCAACTATGAATAGGAATAAAAAAAATAAGTCCCCATTCAGAATAGATTCCTCGATCTTCCTTAAATTAGGGTTGAAAATAATTTTATTCTCTGGTAATTATGTTAGTTTTTTATATAATTAGTCTATAAGAACCATGTGTGTCTTGATTATATTTTTTAGGATGTGTATAGATTCAAATATCCAATATTTTATTCCCAACCAATAATCCCTAGAAAAACACATAATTATCTTAGGTATGAGATATTTTATATTCTCATCATGTTGTACCAATAACGTGATATAATAATAAAATTATCACAGAACGTGCATCATTTAGTTCCATGAAATGTTCACAAAAAAGGGTCCTTATCACATGACCCTGAACAACATTGTATATAAGACCCTACACTATGAAAAAAATTCCCCCATTATCCCTCATGTCTTCAGCAATATGATATCACACATTCTTACTTGGCTATGAATTAGTGCATTTCACATAATTATCCATGTGATTCAGTGGGTTTATAATCCCATACTAAGATGTTAAAATTACCTTTCCCTAAGAATGAGTTAGATCAATACGAAGGCTTTTCATTATAAGAGAACCATGCATGACTTGATTATTATAATCTTAATTTATATAGTGATGTCTAGACCTTATATTCTTGGCCTAGCCATAGGTTAAAATTCATATTCACCAATTTTAATTGATTAAAACTACTAATTTATTGAAAATATCTGGTCTAAAATGCATCCACTATATTTCTGGACATCACTTTTCCATAAATCACACGTTTCCCCTTGAGTATCGTGAATTTCCATAAATAATTTGAGATATTGTTTCCATGTTTATTCACCTACATGGGTAACATCTATTAATATATGTATAATTTACACTGATATAGATTCAAATATATAACTATAATATATACTATAAACTATAGTAATATATTTCCAAAGGGGAAGATCCTCAAATCCATAAACCCCATCATAGCATCATAATATAACCCATCCATAAAATATAGTTAAAAGTTATCCATTATGTGTCATTCTATATCACCATTTATAATATATTATCCTTTAGTTATTATTTTGGACATAATAATTCCGTTTTTAAATGGTTTTGGAATATTCTTATCCTTCGAACTCCATATGGATTATAATTTCAAACATTCTTCCAATCACAAGGACTATAATATATGTGTTCTCAATCAGAAGGTAGAAAACTTTAAAAATGGTTCCTTTATTCAAAAAATGTTAACTATCCATTTAAATATATAATATCACCCATTTATACAATTTTGTAAGACATTAGAATCTTTCACTCATTGGTCTGACTCAATAGAAGTTAAACAACCAATAAAATTAGATATAAAACGTGAAATGTCGAAAACCATTAAAGGGAGGGCTGGTCAAATGTTAATTCTCTATTTGTTAAGAATCCTACTTTTATGGATTTCTAATAAAATATTTAAGGTCAAAAAAATGTTAAAAGTAATAAAACATATATGTCCCATCATATATCCTTATCAATATCTGGGTACTTTTTTTGGTCCATAGATCTGGGAGAATGTTATAGTGATTCAATGATGTTTCTCTCTCCCCCAAATATGTGTTTAATAAATTTTATAATTTCATTATGGTGCCCAATTTTTTTTTAATAACACAACTATAGAAAAATTTAATTCATTTTACAAGTGTTATAATCCTTATAATACATCATCTGTATCAGTAAAGAGTGTATTTGACTCTATGGAACACCTTTGTTTGAATATACATATATTAGCTCAAAATTTGTTTATAAATATTCCCATGATATTACTTATCAACTGGTGGAATCTATATATTACGAGGAGGGTCCTATGATATCTATATACATACAAATCAATGTCGTGGAAAACATCATTCAAATATAGAAAAAATATCTCCGAGACAATATTTTCTTATCTTATTATCCCATATTAAAATCTATTGAATTAATATATAAAGAATAAAAAACCCAAATATTTTGTGGAATTTGACACCCTTGATGTCACACATTAATGTGGCATATTCATTTTCAACATAGATAAATGATATATCATTCTTTTACCATCAATCTATCATAAATACATGACCCTAAACAATATCATACAATTGTATAAGATTCCTGAACATAAACTAGATTCCCCCTTCTAAGGGATAGTCTCTATTAGAAATTAACACTTAATTCATATTAGGTTGACCACATCCACAAAACTATGTTGACTATCCCTATATTTGAAATATTATTTTGGAATCTTGTAGTGCATGTAAATTAGAATTATACTACATTCCATATATCGAGGCTATTTACATTCAAAATATTGAGATTTATATTCCAGACTATATTTGTTCAACTAGTTTTCTATGTGGAATCTCTCAACATACGTTGTACGAATCATACATGATATAAAAATAATCTCATATTTATTTATATTTAATTAAAACAACCTTTTTAGGGAAATAGACAAAGGACTCACTATATTGAGAATCCAGAAAGTGATGATTTTGAAAAACCATGTCTCTCCATACATAACTATCATATATTATTATATAGGAATAATTTTCTATTTAGAATTGGTTGAAATAAAAAATTTCAAGTTGAAAATCATAAATTTCATACCATATAATAATTTACCTTCCTACATATTATATCTCCCCTATACACGGAATAGTAAAATAATAATGAAGAAAAATAAAAAATATACATCCTATGCGGTATACTATGAGATTTATCTTGAATTCAGATTATTCTCTCTAGGTCCCTTATCCTAAGTAAAAGGTATATCAAATCTCCATGGTTGAGTTATTAATTCTAGTATTTCAATTATTCTCATAAATGTGTTATTTAGGACACTTGATCCCTCTTAATCATTCGAGCCATTATTCCAATTTCCACCATTTTGATCTTACTCACATTAAATCACCACTCACTAATGTTCTAATGGAAAATATCTAGTGTTAAAAATATGTTATTTACACTAATACATATATATGAGCTAGTCTTAGGGGTAAAATATCTCACATTAGTTTTTGGGAACCATGTTTACCCGTTATATTCCGAATTCATTGATCATGTTAATTCAATTTTTCTAGAAAATTATTTCTGGGGCTCTACTTGTTATAATGAAGAAATAAATTAAATGAAACAAAGGTCAATGTATTGATAACCAACTGTGAAAAAGGTTGGTTTTAATTTATAAAGGAAGTGGAAGATGACCATTGCGAATTTGGAGTCTCTCATTATAATTGTGAAATATAGAAAAATGATTTCAACATAAACAATAATATTTTCTATTGATTATTGGTATTCATCATTACTATATTGAAGCATTTCCCACTTTTTAGATTCAGCAACATCAATGGAGAAATTATCATACGTCTTGGTGGAATAAATGATTTACTTATTTTTGGATATAACAAGCTTTGTACATCACATAGATTGTAAACCCTTTTATATTTTGAGTTCATGTTTTAAGAATTACACCAGATTAATTACATTTTTTGAAATAAATAATTGTTTTATTTCCACCTCCACATGATGAGAATAGTTTAGATACAATAAAACTTAGATAATAGAGGAATATGATGTTAATTTATAACTGAAAATGATTTTCTATAATTCCTCATACCACTCTTATCATTAATTAACCAAGTTCACAATATTGTGGATCAAAATGCATTAAATCCAACCATAATAATGAATTGTGAAATAATGAAGGATAATATTCATATTTAATATTAGGTTATCTAAATAGTATTGAGAGATTATATTTTATACATATTTCAAAAAAATTCTAGGAATGATGTAATAAATGAATATTCTCTTGGCCAGAGCCAAAATTTCACATTACGGGAGGATTATACTTGAGAAACAATTCTCTAATTGCGGGACTAGTTTCAACAACACTAGCATAAATAGAATTTGTAATAGGAGATTTCACTATAACAAAAAAATATTGGACTATTGATGCAATGAATACAATATGATCATTAGTTTCATGATCCACCATTACTGAAATAGTTACCAATAATATGACTCATAGGAATGAGGGAGTGAAATATTTTGACCAGTGAAATAAAAAACCATGTTCATCCATTAGAGAATAAATTAAATGACTTATAATTCCCCATTTATTGGCATAGTAGGTAGGTATCCTTAAGGAAAAAATGCTCGTAGACTTTTTGATATTTTGTCCATCCCTAAATGTGCAATACTCACCAATACAAAGACATGAATGATTGGTATCTTTGACTGAAAAATTTGAATAATAGTTCATATGAATCAGTATAGGTTATGATATTCATATATAAGTGCAACAACATATATAATAACAAAAATTATTCCAAATATAAAATAACCATGATGATATCAGTAGTTTATTAATTTATCAGGTCCACAATCTCTATCATGTCATCTAATGGATTGGGGTATACATGAACAACATCAAAATATTGGGATTGTATATTTTCTCTAATTACACCTGAACATAATTTACAATAATTACTTACATGTGACTCCCTTTTGGTTGGGTAAAAATAATTTACTATAGGGTAATTTAAATTATTTAGTTTGGATCCCCTATACTATCATTCACTAATGTTTACTCTATAATAATGAGGGTTAAAACAACTAGTTCCAAACACTCTAAATTTTTTATTTCCATTTATCCTTAAAATCAACATTCTTGAATTATAATAGATACATGTACTTTTATATTTGATTCCAATGAGTATTTAATCTATGTGGTGTCACCACAAAACTCAAATTCATATGAAAAGGGACTGATACAGGTGGATCTTTAGTGAGACATGAACTCCCATTAGTTTCTCTTTCTATAGTATCCTTGGATTCTAATTCTTGGAAAATAGAGATTGTATTATTTTATATAGATGATACACATGATAATGTGGAATTAAATCCATCACCTACCTAGTCAAATAAACCAAAACATTCATAAGAATGTTTTTTAATGAAACTCGTATGTATAATATATACTCATCAGTCAAATGTGAAAATAGTTTTTAAAATATCTTTTCCATCCTTTCTTGAAAAATTCCTTCAAGAGTGTCTATTTTTTATGGAAATACTAGGGGTTGTATTTTTGGAATATATATAGTATAGTTAGTGATTAATTCCTTTATATTATCCTCCCCACAAGGGGATCCCCATCTTCAACAAGTTCCTCCAGTATAGAACCATTGTAAATCACCATAATATTGTCTATGTACACTGGCGATATGATTGGAGTTATTGTTTCATATTCCATTTATAAATAAAATAAAATAAAATAAAAACGAATTACTCAACAGCATTTAATTATTAGACGATGTTTCAAACAAAGAAGATTAGTTTAATTGTCCCTAGTAAGTGTTGTTATAAGTCTCTTACTCTTTGGTGTCACGATAATGATTCTTCAACATCACTGGTACTATATCCATGTAATTGATTTAGTTTCTTAGTGAATGGATTGAGACCATATGATAACAAAATTAAAATACAACAACATTTGGTTTATTTTCATAATACGTCACATTTGGAGAGAATATAGACTCATAGACATTTAATAAAATATCAATCCCCAAGAGAAAACATTAAATACACCTAAAAACTGTCATTCTCATCCATGAGTCACATTCCCTCTAAGCTGTAATAAGTTTATCTTCATCAAGGATAATATGGATTTATGTTTAATCACATATAAATATATTAGTTTCTTCAAGACATAACCAATTCGTGGAAATTTGATAGAGTAAGGGATTTTTTAACATGAAACATTTTCTAGGCCTCATTACCTCTGCTAGTGGATTTTCAAACCCATATTTATTTTCTTATGGGACTATTTCTAGAGTTACTTCTTTAAAAATTCATGTAATATTGTGAGACATAATCAATTTCTTAAAATATTTGTTCATGAGACCAATTGTAGCATCAAGTAGTAGAGGTTCAATTGTGATCCCTATGTTTTTCAAACTTAACATAAACCATTTTTAGTGTGTATCCATAAAGTTATTCTCATACAACACACTACTAGGATGAGAATAAATTTAACTATATTTATAATAAACGTATGATAATATTTTTTTGGATAATATAGTTATCATGTTTTCTCACATTTAATTTTTGGAAAATAATACTTTTTACCTCAAATATATAATATAGGCTCCCTTATTTTTGGTTCTATTTGGATTATATGGGACGAAACAAAGGGGTGTCGAATTTAGAGAGAATAAGAATGGATCAGGCCTACTAAAATTATTATTACAATATTTTTATATAAAATATACAGACCTGACACTATTCATACATTATATATAAATCTAGAATCAATCTTTGGTGATATTTTTGACATTTATGAACTTTAATCACTAAATATGGATCATGATGTAACCCCAATGTATCTGAAAATGAACAATAAATTTTAATGGGTATATTCAATTATTATTTACCCTAAAGCGGTTTTATAATTTATCTATCCCTGACATCACATGAAATATTATATAATTTGTCTCAAGTTGAGCCACAAAATATGAATGTCCATATTTGATGTTTTGTATTATACTCTTCTACTGGGAGAATAAACCAACCGTGGAACATGGCGTTAAATGTTGTTATACAGTTTAGTCCATTAATTTTTAGGGATATTTTCTAAAACCATTTGTTGTATTTACCCTATTCAAACATCATATATTATGAATTTTAATCTATATTAATATTAAGAGTTTCAAGTTTTCTCAGTGAACTATCCCTCAACTAATGACTATTTAGCATGAAAAATGTGTCCTCCCATCTGGAGAATGAGATTCTTTTCATCAGACAATGCTCATAATCCTCATGGGTAAACATTACTATAATATTTTATCATTTTCCATTAGATTATGTCTTTTGAAAACCTCCCACTTAGATGGTTGAGGAACAAAGTCATCATATATCTTCCCCATTATTGGAGCACCACTAATCTAGTTCTAAACCTAAAGACCAATACTCACTTCCTGATCAACTTGAAGAAAGGTTTTGGTATCTATAATCAAATGTCTATGAAATTCTAGAAGTATTAACTTATTATATTGGGATAATAACTTCGATATCTTGATAACCTCATAAAATCCTATTTATGTAGTCACACACACAACCTTATAGAATATGTACTTTCAAATCCATCACTTTTTTAATCCATATATCACAACCACATACCAAATTCATAAACCATACCTACACAAAATAACCACATACCAAGACCACATGCCACAACCATGTCAAATACTGAAAAATTGAATCATAGATATCTTAGATGGGAAAATTATGGTACCAGAATGAATAATTGGGATGTACTTACATTTTTTTTCATGGAGTTATTATTTCAAAGTAATAACTTAATAACTTAATTATTTATTTGTTTAGGTAATTAATAAAACCCTCAAAGTTAAAAATAGTTATGGAGAATGAGGAGAAAATATTTATAAATCAAGATACCATCGATTTTTAAAAATAAATAATGAACATGTAAAAATTCATATTTATTGATCAGTGTTGAAGGGTAATGATGTTCAATAAGAATGAGATCAAAAATAATGGCGAAACCTATCTTATCCACCATAGATATCTCATGAATAATATATATTATAATCTAAAAAATATTATAGAACATTATGAAATAATGTACAAAATTATTTTATAATAGAAAAAAGATTATAAATGTTATTGTTTAATGTACTTGTTCTTATAACTCAAATGACTACTTTTTTACTTCAAAACATGTTCCAATATAATAAAAATTTGTTGAATATAACATGAAAAAAAGTATTTCTATCCTAAAAATAAATTAATAATATTATATTCTAATTGAATACTATATGAAAGTCATCTAAAAACAAACATACTTTCACATTACTTAGTACAATGTAACATAAATCGTAACTTTGAATCTTTCATGTTATGATGTGATAAATGTAACACAATGACCAATTTTGAGAAAATATCTAATGTTTTTATTGAAAAAAAATTTAGTTTGATTCCATGGGGTATATGATTCATAATTAGGAGGATGAGATGTGAAATAATATACTATGTAAGGTTCTTTTATAATAATGGACTCTCTTATAGTTTAAATCCATATTCATGAAATAATTTAATTAAACTATATTATGTAACCATTCATGAATGTTATTGATTAACAAAAGAAAATTTATAGAATACTTTAAAGGAATTATTTTTTTAAATAGTTGACACAATTTTATAATTAATATAAAATTCCAATCTATGAAGGATTTAACCTTATAATTTAATGCCATAAAGTGGGGGTATATGTGATGAGTGGAAGTAGAAGGTTCAATGGTAAATGGATTTATCTATTAAATGAAACTTCTTATATAGCCAAGTGATGGAAATAAATACCCATAAAATTCAATGTCACTGTTTTAATTTTTATGACTTGATGTTTCATACATCTTAATTTTAAACAATTTGGACCAGTGATGTGACTTTTTAGGTTATGAAAGTTTGAATAATGGTTTCATTTTTTATGTTCTTGATTTGAATACAAATACAAATCAATTTTTATATTATTAGGAATCTTAATACTATTTGAAATAAACTTATCAACAGTTTATCTATAAGAATTATTAATTTGAATACCTTTATGGTATTTTTTAATAGGTTGGATATGTAAAGGTTTTGGGGTTACAATATGTAGTGTAACAAGAGATCTTGTAAATGAAACTATGTTTGGTTGGACCTTGGTGGAATAGATTGATTAATGTATAAAGGTCAACTTGGGTGAAATATAATGGTTTTTACCTAGTTATGTGATATATAAATAGATAATTCCACTACATTTTGGATGGGTGAAGATACATAAAGATAGTTAATACATGTGTAAAATAATGCCCCAAATATTTGGGTGGACACTTGGAAAAAATTGGAGAGCTTCACATCATTAAGTGACCAATGTGGGTATTGATCCCAAGGTAATAAATGGATGATGGGTTAAATATTCTTATACTTAAAGGGGCTGGTAATAATAACCATAGCACAATATCCCATCGAATCATCAACATTACATGTCCATTTTTTATGATTAAATTTGATACCAACAAGAAGTGTTATGTTATGAAGTTATTGGATATAAGTAATTAAATTTAAACAAACTCCCAACTATATGTTTTATTTGGATGTTTAGGTGTCATTTTTATTAGAAAACAACATTGGGTGGTCAAATGTATTTTAAAATTGATCCATGGGTCCTGATTTGGAAAAGGGCATGAGTAATGCCCAAGCTTAGACTAACATACTGGGAATAATACTTGTGTATGTGCAGATGGGGTTCCATTACATGATTTAGTGTTCACAAAAATTCCTATAATTAATTTTAATTCTAATTTTTTTAATATTTATATACACATTTTTATACAGGGGACCTTGTATTTGTTTACAATAGGGAATATTGGTCCCATGGTATTGTAGGGTACATATGTACTTTGTTAGATTATAGTGGAAAAGTTATTATTTGTAGTAATTTTGGTGGGAACACAATCATCCATTACTTAATACATTAATTTGATAGATTTTGACCTTATAAAATTATATAAACTCATTTATAAAAGATATATCTTAACATGACTGAAATTTTCTATCCATGTGTTAATTCTAGTTGATGGAGCTATAAATTAAATCTAATATATTGATTAACACCTACGATATTAGGTATTCCCAAAGCTCATGTTTTTCATAGATAAATGATATCCAATGGATCATGAATAATGTATCTTATTATTTAGAAATTATTTCCTTTTACAATGGATGGAATCAAAATATTACTCTTCATATGAGGTTCTCACTAACACATCTGAGTTTTGAGAATTTTTTAAAGAATATTAATTCCTTGGGTATTGAGTAATCCTGAAACACATGTAGAATATATTTATGACCTTCTCATACTATGAGTTATTCAAATATTAACACATTATACAAGTGAGGATTATTTCCTAATATTGATGGAAAATATTTCACCAATTTTTTTGGTGTTATAAACACCAATTCTTTAACATCAAAACATGAAAAAAAATTATCACCTCAAAATGAATCAATGATCATGGTCATTTATAATGGTGAATTTTTTTAGATTTAAATTTCACTCAAATTATACTTATCATTTACCTTCAATACTTTAACTCTTAAAAATATATAAATACTCAAAATATTTTCATAATTGAAAATTTAATCATATACAAACCTCTTTCTCAACAAATCTCTCCGTCCATTAACACTCATACTCTTAAAACTACTCATCAAGATCCATGATCTCTAATCATGAATATCCTAAACAACTAAACATCATAAAATGAAATTATACACAATGACTCAAGAAATAATTCCTTATAGATGGTAAAGGGTATATCTATCATCATAGTAGGTTCAACCATTTCCTTTGACTATCCTATTTGAATGTGATAAACGATACATATGTTTTATAAATGTTAAAATTAAACTAAACCCATCCAAAATATTTTTTATGATATATATGAATATATAATACTAGAATTTATGGTGAACATAAAAAAAATAACTCATGGTTCACATTACCAAGAAGAAAACCACATAACAATATACGATGATTTATATTCTTAATCATTAAATAAATTTCCCCAAAAAAACATACACATAATACAATATGTAATATTATTACAATACAAAAAAAATTACAAATACAACCATCCATAAATAATTATAGTATATTATATATTATTTCTCTTTTAATTTAATACTAGGATACAAAAAAAATATAATGGGGAATCGTGATCAAAATAATATTTTCAAAAATGAAATAAAAAATACATGGTAATCATAATGAAATTTCCCTAATAAAAAAAAACAATGGGGTGAAGTGTTTTATAAACATCAAATAACTAAGTAATTGGAACCTCATGAAATGAATACAATGTCAGTCAAAGAGTAACTGATAATCAATGAAAATTACATCAAATCACCAATATCTACCACAGTAACCCCAATAATAGATCATAATATATAATAAAATTATATTCTTGAAATATCAGAGTAATCTTGCACTACCCAGTGTGCTATCATAGTCTTTATATAGACACGATACCCACTAGTTAAATGTGAGATCAACCTATCAAAAAAGGAAAAATCAATTACTTTCATGTCTATAAATGTACCTCAATGAATCTATTTAGAGAAGAAAATATAATATAAATATTATATACAAAAAATATTTTCTCCTTAGATAATTAATTTCTATAAAAATTTACACTCATCAATCTAAGATTAATGCATTATTATAATTCCACAACCCCATTTACCCTAATTTGGTGCCTTATTATATAACATTGACATGATACAAATAATCATGTCCCAAATGACTGATCATTTTAGTTGCCTTGGAAGTACTAGATACATTCGTAAGTTTTACATTACATCATGAAATAAAAACATCAACAACATATTTTCCCCTTTTAAACACACTTATATCCTTAGCCTATCCTTGCTAGTAAACCATAAAATAATTATTCACATCTTGGGAATAATCAAACATAGAAAGGTGTGTGCTCAGATGCTCCGTAAGGATAATAATATAAGGGAAACATTCATAAATAATCATAAACAATTAATTTAATATATAAGACTATAACAAAATCCATTAAACATAAACCTCAGAATAATATGGAAAAGATAGTATAAAATAATTCCATTTACCTGTTCACATGGACATTCTACTAGTCCAATAGTTACATGCAAATCAATATCCACATTCATAATGATGAATGCATAATACCAGACTTTATAACCACATAGTCAAGGCCTTGTGCCAAGAATTTAAATAGGGTTTTGTCAAGTCCTTTTTGCAAGATACTAGTTTGTCTCATGAGTCCTACCAATGCATAGAGTAGCAATAGTAGGCTCTACAAATCTCTTACTATGTACAATGTATTCCTCATATGAAAAGGTTTAAACATAACATATTCATCCATATCAATAATAGCATATGAAATTTCAATACATTATCCACAAACCATGAATGGTGTAAAAATAACACATCCACAGTCAAACATATCACAAAACCTTCAATATAATATAGATGTTTTGTATCATAATTAATAAAATTCAAACAAGGTTAAAATCCATCAAAGTATGTTGACATAGATGAAATCAAATCTTATTTAGAGAAATATCTATTTCTATTTTGAAATCATTTAGAATTCATATAATTATAAAAGAAAAAATTTATTTTCAAAATATTCTATATTCTTTTATGGGATTCTTCAGTGATTTTATAATGATATAATATAGCCGCACAAGCCATATAAGTTAATAAAATACATTCTTAAATTAATTTTGCTGAAAAAGTCATAAAGTAACTTGTTTGAAAAATGACTGAAAGATTATTTTAAAAACATATATGGTCAAATAAGGGAATAAATGACTTTAACCCATCATCTATTAAATAGTAATTTTTTTCAAATTACATTTTTATGATAACACGGATGTAGATGATAAAGGGGTCCCAGTAGATACTTATGTAAAAACAACCTCAGATAATAAATAAATTTTGAAATTAACAATTTTTAATTTTCCTTGGTAGTGGGTACATGGAACTCTTGTATAATAGTTAAATCATTGTTATTAAATTATTACATAACTATTTACATAAATATTATTTCATATATGACCCTCTAATATTGATTTGTTAATAATATTTTAGTAGTATCATCGTTTCGGGTGTTAACTGATTCGTTTTCCTTTGTATATTTGGTTACGTAAGAAGTGTTTGTTATGGAAATGAAATATTTTATTCATACACAGAATGATATTATGATTATAAACATTATTATTAATCATAAAATGAATATTATTCTTGAATGATTATGATGGGGAATGAATCTCATCGGGTTCATGGAGACGGTAATCCGTACGTATACAAGAGAAACAATATCATTATATTGATGGTGAAATCATATGTAATTGGATGGTATATCATATATACAGAATCAGTGAAATTTTATATTTATTATTTACATCTGTTATATTTATTATTATACCCATCCAAAATAATGATGTGTTTGAATTATAAACTACACCACGACGTGGAGACGGTAAGCCGTACGTACACACATATGGTGAATTTTCCATTTATAAGATGGATAGAATAAAGAATATGGTTTCATCATATTAATAAAAACATCAATGTATAATAAAGATACTGGATTTATTATTTTAGAATGGAAACAACAAAGAAAGAGGATGTGTAAGAAGAAAAGATCTTGAAAGAGGTGATGAAATATTAAATTCTTCTTTAGGTTCTTCCTTTCGATTTGATCAAAATGGCTATTCTGGTTGCCTTTATGACCAAAGGATGGCTCTCTATAATGAAGGGAGGATAGTTGAGAGGTAATTTGGGTAGGGTTTGGATGAGGAAAATGGCATAATAAGTGTGAAATTATGATAAGGGGATGTACCGTTTTAAAAGAGAGGTGAGGGGTACTTTAGGAAAAGCTTGAAATATTATTTTATAATAAAATAATTTTCGATTTATTAAGGCCCAAAAATTAGTTATTTGGAGGATAAGGTGGGTATGGTTCTAAAAAAGTTCAAATCATAGATTTTAGAAAGGTTTAGGTCACTATAATAACAATATGTTTTATATTTAACTCTTAGTTAAATAGTTTTACATTTATCATGTCTCATTGTATTTTTATATTATATGGTTAATAAACAAACTATAAATTTTCCAAATAACCCCAAGTGGTTATTTATTAATATATATAATAATATATAATTAATTTGGATGAAATTTATTTTTTAGGAATTTTATATCAATTAATAAGATAATATTTGTTTTCAAAACTCAATTATGTCAATTTTGACACTATTTAGTATTTGGTTTTATTGAAAATCTTAATAGTATGATTATTTTGAAAAAAACTATTTAATTCACCCTAAGATGTCATATTAACCTAGAAAATTAGTGGAATTCATCAAAATTCTCAAATAACATTTATTTTGAAATGTATAATATCAATTATTTTAATCTTTCAGTAATTTAGTAATTACAACATCATAATTGTGACATTAATAAATTAAATTATATAATGTCTAAAAATTATAAATAAACTACCATTATGTAATAAATAATTTTATATTTCTAATTAATATTTATAGTCGATGTTATATTATGTCTATCCCTATATTAAAAATGGTTTAGTTATTAAACATTGAGTTTTACTCTTTTAACTATTCTATTAATAAAATAATAATAAATATCCTAATCTAATCCAAGTGGACCAAAAGGGATCATATTTTATTCATGAGGATTTTTGGTCGAATTACAGTTATCCAATAGAATTCGGACATGTGATAGGGTAATTATTATATCATTTTTACCCTTAATTACCTTATTTACATTAAATTGTGGTAAATAAATGTCAAAAGTTACTGTTTACCAAAAATTATATTCATCTTATAAAACCACATTTTACTTACTGATATCAACCGTGTCTCTTGATTTTTTGAAATTCAACTCGTAGAAGCCTTAATATTGTGTTTTATGCAAAATTGCATATGCTCCTAAGAGGTGTGTAAAATACTGTAAAAAGATCAATAAAATTTTTATATATAAAAAATTATTATGAATTGACTTTAATGAATTACATTGAACATATATATGTGTTATTTATCTATTTTGATCAAAATAAATTTAACTATAATAAATATTAATTCAAATAATAAATTTTGTTTTAACCAATAACGCAACATTTTTTACTATTCATCAAAATTTCTTTATTTCAGAATAATACAAATAATTTACCCAAAGCTAATTTCAATATTCCTAATTAAAAAGTGGAGTCCATTTTAATAAATAAAATCAATTAAATTTCAAAAAGTGGGTATTATTATTCAAAACTACTAATTTTATTGGTCGTGGTGTGTTCGAATCTTGATGTTTCATACAATGCAAACTATTGAATTATTCAAAGAGAAACATACCATGGATGTTTGGGGTGTTACATTCTTCCCTCCAAATAATTTCATCCTAGAAATTTCTAAAGTACTAATACACAAAAATATACAGGTTGTTCTTCATCATAAGTTCCTATGGTTCCCCCATTTTCCTCTTCCATATTATGGTTTCTCAATAGAAATTTTACCAGAAGAGTCGTCCAGTTTCTAAACACTTGTTATCTGGTATCAAGAATCTTGAAATGCTATTCACAATAAGAAAAATATGATTCCAGTTCAATTTCCTCATAGGTGACTAAATGTGTTGGGCCGAGCATTTATTTTCTCAATAGTGATATGTGGAACACATCGTTATCTTTGGAGAGACTTTGTGGCATTGCCAAACGATAAGCTACAACTCCATTTCGTTGTAGAATTTCAAAAGGTTTGATGTACCTAAGAATAAAATTACCCTTCTTATCGAAATTTATAACTCCATTAAATGGAGATAACTTCAAGAAAACATGGTCTCCTACTTGAAAGTCCAAATCCTTCCTTCTATTATTGGAATAACTCTTTTTCTTCAATAGGGCTTCTTTGATGTGGGTTTGGATAAACTTCACTTTTGAAATGGTTTCCTCAACATGTTCTTTGAATATGAGTAATATTCCACCAACATCATACCTTCATGTTGGTGCACGACATCTCTTTCCATATAATGATTCATATGGTGCCATTTAAATGTTGGAATGAATGTTATTATTATATGAAAATCCTACCATAGGTAAATATTGATTGCACATAGCTTGAAAGTCATGTGAGGATGATCTCAACATGTATTCTAATGTTTGAATAGACCATTCTGAATTTTCCTTAGTTTGAGGGTGTTAAGAAGTGTTCAAATAGAGTTCAGTATCTAGGGATTTTAGAAGACATTTCTACAAATTTCATGTAAAATGGGGATCATGATCAGAAAAAATCGATAGGGGTACTCCATAAAGTCTTACAACATCATTAATATATAGTCTTGCTAAATTTTCAAGTGGTAAATATTCTCTTATAGCATGAAAATGTGCGGACTTGGTAAGATGATCAACAATGACCCATATAGCATCATTCCATCTAAGTGACTTTTGTAGCCCCATGAATAATTCCATCGTAATATCATCCCATTTCCACTCGGTTATGGAAAGAGGTTGAATGACTCCTCCAGGCTGTTGCCTTCTAGCCGTCACTTATTGACATACCATACATCTTGACATAAAATCAGCAATCTCCCTCTTCACGTCGTCCCATAAAAAATGTTCCTTTAAATATATATACATCTTGGTGCTCCCAGGGTGTATAGAGAAATTGGAGCTATGAGCATCATATAATAATTCTTTTTTAAGATGATGTATTTCAGGAACACAAAGCCTCATCCAAAATTTTAAAATTCCATCTTCATATACTAATTCATTCAATCACCCATCATTTACTGCTTTAATATTGTTTTGAAATATCTCATCATCAGTATGAGAATTTTTTATCCTTTCTGATAATGATGGTTTGTAATCCATTTGAAATTTCATTGATGTTTCACCTTCCATGGTTATTACACTATCCATATTTACTAGATCCATTAAAATAAGATCCTTTTTCAAATCTCATCTTGTTCAAAACTCCATGATCCTTTTTTCTGAAAGCATATTACTCCTTATATTCCATCCCCTTGTGGTATTGTATAGTGAAATCATAATCCTTTTATAGTTCAAGCAATCACCTTGGACCCATGTTGAGTTCTTTTTTTAAGAAAACATACTTCAAACTCTTGTGATCCGTATAAATCTAACAGTTTTCCCCATAGAGATAGTGGCTCCATATTTTCAGAGAAAATAGTACAACTGCACACTCATGAACATGAGTAGGATATTTTTTCTCTTAAATTTTTGGTTGTCGCGATGCATAGGTAATAACTCTATCATTCTGCATAAAGACACAACCAAGTCATTTCTTTGAAGTATCACTATAAATAAGAAACCAATTGTTCCCTGATGGTAGATTCAATATAGGATAATTGACTAATCATCTATTCAGTTCATAAAAATATTTTTCAAACTCTCCTGCCCAAATATTTCCTAAGCCTGTACGTTTGAAACTGGTTAATGAGTTAGCCAACTGGGTAAAATTCTGGTTGAAACGTCGATAATAACCTGCTAATCTAATAAAACTATGTACCTTAGTTATACTTGTTGGTGTTGGCCATTCATGTATTACCTTGGTCATTGAAGGATCAACAAATATTCCATACATAGAGACAATAAAACCATGAAAAGAAATATTCCGAGGACATAATTAAAAATTTCTAAACATACCATATAATTCATTTATTCTAATATTCATTAGAATATTTCCCTATTTATTTTCATTATCTTCGTAGAATTTGGATTATATGAAGATATCATCAATAAATACCTGTACAATGTCATCAAGATATTTCTCAAAAACTATATTCAATAGATCCATGAATACAGAGGGTGAATTAGTCAATCCAAAAGGCATTACTGTAAACTCATAATGCCCGTACCTTGTTCGAAATGTTGTTTTCAGATTGTCTTCCTTCTTCAAAAACAAATGATGATATCAAGATCAAAGGTCAATCATTATATAATATTGAACACCATGAAGTGGGTCAAAAATATCATCAATGCGAGGTAGGGGTACTTGTTTTTTATGGTTATAACATTGATCTCCCCGTAGTCATTGCACAACCTAAAAGATCCATCCGTCATATTTACAAAAAGGAAAGGGGCTCCCCATGGAGAAACACTAGGGTGAATAAATCCCTTATAACTCAATTCCTTTAGTTTATTATTCAGTTACACTAATTCCACAATGGCCATTATATAATGGGTCTTCGATAAGGGCCATGAACCACTAATTAAATCAATGGAAAACACAATTTCTATTTCTGTAGGACTTCTATGTAAATACTCTCGAAAAAAGCGATATATTCTTTTATAATACGTACGGACTCAATTAAAACATTCTTTTCCTCACCCATAATTATTTCATTCTAATCCCTCCTAAAGCATGAAATATTTTCTACAAGGAATTTATCCATTGCCCATCAACTAATGGATATGTACTACCATCAGGGTGCTCTATACAGGTAAGGTTATAATTCATGACATGATTGAGTGGTCCCAGTATAGTGATAATCTTATACACATTAGTTTCTTCACCAACTCCACTATAATTATCATCAGTTTGAAGTAAATCCCTACGTGAATTAAGTGAATTGATATAGTTTTATTGCCTTCCACATGGTGTCATTTTTAAATAATGGCATATAATAGATAGTTTATGAATCACAATACCTAATCCCAAACATATAAAACACCTAACATAAATTGAACAGTTTATGGATATAATCCATAATCATAAAAAAAATTTCATTTAGGAAGTATATATTGTCCTAAAACCTTCATAATGGTTTGTAATGAAATTGAGAATTACCCTAAGAATATCCCACGGGAATTTCATAACTATGAGTGGAACAAGGACCGTTGTCATGCACCAGTTCCCGTGTAAGTCTAGCTCAAGGTGGTGTTTTAAGGTTTTTCCCTAGGTACATACGTGCCAGAGCAGCCTCTTCCTGCTCGTATCCAGACAGAGATGTATTGCTTGAAAAATTCAAAAAATCCCTACAATACCGAAATTCTAGGATGTTTTTCTATACTAATCCTCAGAGTCTATCTTAGGGTAATGACCTCTAATCATAGTTTTTCCAAATTAAACATCCAAGATTTATACTAAACATCCTCTGATACCATTTGTAATGCCCAAACCCTAGTTACCTAGAGTCGGTGCATTATTACATAACATTTTCATGATACAATGAATCATTTCCCGAAAGACCGATCAATTTAATATCCCTGGTAGTACTAGATATATTCATAATTTTTACATTACATCATGAAATAAAAACATCAACAACATTTTTTCCCCTTTTGAACACACTTATATCATTAGACTATCCTTGTAGGTCAACTATAAAATACTTTCACATCCTGGAAAAAATAAAAAATAGAAAGGGGTGACCATAGATGCTCAGTATGGATAAAAATATAGAAGATACTTTTATAAACAAAGAATACTCATTTAAGTCAATATATAATACTAAGACAAAATCCTTTTAAACTTTAAGTTCATAATAATATGGAAAAGATAAAATGAAATAATTTTATTTACATATTCACAGGGATATTATATAGTCGAATAATCACATGAAATATCAATAGACACATTCATATTGATAGAATGCATAATGCCAGACTTCATAACCACATTGTCAAGGACTTGTGCCATGTCTACAAATATGATTTTTTCAAGGCCTTGTTCGAAGACCCTTGTTTGTCTCATGAGACTTACTGATGCATCTATGAGCTATAGCAGGCTCCACCCATCACTTACTAAGTCCAATGCAATCCTCATATGTAAAGGTTTAAACATAACATAAACATTTATATAAAAACTAGCATAAGAATTTTAAATAATTTATCTATAAACCATGAATGGTGTAAACATATCAAATCCACAGTCAACCATATCACAAAAAATCAATATAATATTGTTGTTTTGTAACATATTAAATCAAATTCAAACAAGCTTAAAATCCATCAAAGGATGTTGACATCGATGAGATCAAAACTTTTTTAGGGAAATATCTCGTTATATTATCAAATTATTTAAAATTCATATAATTATAAAATAAAACCATTATTTTGAAAATATTCTTATAATATTGTATGAGAATCTTCGATGATGTTATTGAGGTGGAATGTAGCCGCACCTTCCGTATAAGTTAAAAAAAGACATTTTTACCTTAATTTTTTTTCGAAAAGGTCATAAAGTACGTTGTTTAAAAAATAAATGAAAGATTCCATTAAAAAATTTATATTGTCATATAAGGGTATAAATGACTTTAAACCATATTCTAGTAAATATTAACAGTGTTTCAAATTAAATTTTTATGAAAACATGGATGTAGGTTGTAAAGGGGTCTCATTAGATAGTTTTGTAAAAACAACCTCTGATAATAAAGAGATTGTGAAATTATCCCTTAACATGTAATTTTCATTGGTTGAGGGTATATTAACCACCTGTATAATAGTTAAATAATTTTTATTAAATTATATAATTACTATATACATAAATATGAAATAATATATGACTCTCTAATATTGATTTGTTAATAATATTTCAATAGTATCATCGTTTCAGGTGTTAAGTGATTCATTTTACTTTATAGGATTGGTTACATAAGTCAAGTTTTTTATTGTTAGGATGTATTTAATTAATATAAAGAATGATATTATCTTCATAAATATTATTTTTAATCATAAAATGACTGTTATTATTGAATGATTACGGTGAGGAATGATTCTCATCCCATTGGTAGAGATTGTAATCTGTACGTATGCATGAGTGACAATAAAATTATATTAATGGTGAAATTGTATGTAATTGGATGTTATATCATATATACAGAATCATTAAAATTTTATATTTATTATTTACATCAGTTATATTCATTATTATACCCATCAAAAATAATGAAGTGTTTGAATAAAAAACTACACCACGACGTAGAGACGGAAAACTGTATGTACGCATGTATGGGGACATTTTTATTTATTCGATTGATAGAATAATGAATATGTTTTTACCATATTTATAATAACATCACAGTATATTGATGATATTGGATTTATTATTTTATAATGAAAACAACAAAGAAATAGGAAGTGGGTGAAGAAATAAACATAAAAGAGGTGATGAAATATTTATAACTTTTTCGGGTTCTTCATTTTGATTTGATTGAAAGGGCACCTAAGTTTGGTTTTCTGACCAATGGGAGGACTCTAGGATAAAGTGGGGAAAGTAGGGAGAAAATTTGGGAAGGTTTTGGCCGTGTAAAGTGGCTTTGGATGTGTGAAATTAAGTGAAGGGGATGTACCCTTTTATAAAATAGGTGAGGGTCATGTTATGAAAATCTCAAAAAATAATTTTATATTGAAATCATTTTTGGTTTATAATGGAACCAACATGATTTATTTCGTGTATAAGTAGGGTATTAGTTGAAAACATCTCAATAAATAAGTTTTATATTGGATTATGTCACTATATTAACCTTATCTATTAGATTTAACTCTTAGTTAAATTGTTTGACATTTACCATGTCTCTTTGTATTTTTATAATATATGGGTAATAAAAATACTATAAACAACCAAAAAAACTGCAAGTGGTTAATTATAAATATATATAACCTTATATATTTTCATTTTCCTATACAGAGATTTCTAGAAATATTATATCAATTAATAATATATAACATGTTTTAGAAAATCAATTATGTCTTTTTGACACTGTTTAGTATTTGGTTTTTGTGAAAATTATAACAGCAATATTACATGAAAAAAATTATTTAATCATCCCTAAAATGTCACATTAACCTATAAAATTAGTTAAATTCCTCAAATGACTCAAATTATATTTATATAGATATTTATAATATCAATTGTTTTAATCATTCATTAATAAGGTAATTACTGTATCATCATTATGTCATAAATAAATTAAGTTATTTAACATTTAAACCTTATAAATAAAATACCATTACATAGGAAATATTTTTATATTTGAAATAAATCTTTATAGTCAAATTTATAATGTGTGTAACCCAATAAAAAATGGTTTAGTTGTTAATCATTAAATTTAACTCTTTTAACACTTATTTAAATAAAATAATAATAAATGACCTAATGTAATCCTTGTGAACCAAATGGGATCATATTTTATTTATAAGGGTTTTTTATCTAATTACATTTATCCAATATAATTAGGACTTGGCTTAGAGTAATTATGGTATCATTTTAACCCTAAATTACCCTATTTACTTTTAACCGTGGTAAATAAAAGTAAAAAGTTATTATTCACCAAAAATTATTTTCATCTAATTGGACCATATATTACTTAATTATATCAACTGTGACACTCATATTTTTAAAACTCAACTCACACAACCATTAAAATTGCGTTTTATGATAATTTACAAATGCTCTAAGAGCTGTGTTAAAAAATGTAAAAAGTTCAATAATGTTTTTATATATTTAGATTTATTATAAAATGACTACAATGAATTAAATTGAACATATATAGGTATTATTTATCATTTTAATCTAAAATTAATCTAAATAAATTAATAAAAGTTAAATAAAAAATTCGGTTTTAACCAATAATGCAATGTTTTTAACTATTCATTAAAAAATTGAATGTTTTCAAAAAAAATACAAAAAATTCACCCTCAGCTAATTTCGATATTATGAATTTAAAAATGAAGTCCATTTTGAAAAATAAAATATATAAAATTTATAAAATTGAATATTAAGATTCATAACAGTTTGATTTGTCGTGGTTTGTTAGAATCTCGAAGTTGCGTGCAATGGAAGCTATGGAATTATTCAATGGGAAAGTACCATCGATGTTTGGGGTGTTACAATTATACTTCTCTTCAAGGGAAACATTTATCCATGAAAACCATTGATAAAAGAAAAAAACATAAAATTCCTCAACATCTTGAATCCATAAAAAGGAAAATAAAATATTTAGTTATATAATTTCTCATCACATATTAGAATGTGACACCATAAGAAACCTCAATATCCATGGTATGTCAAAAAATATTATTATCATTTAAATTAAAACTAGAACAATTAATCACCCATTCAGGGATACACATTCTATATTAACAAAAATTTAAACTCACTCCCATAATTAATTTAATAAAATTAATATTATAATATTCATAAGGAAAACCACATATTGACAATCCATAATGACATATAATTAAACCACTATGTTTTTATGGATGAACAAGACTAAATTAGGTGTTTCTAAATAAAAATATTCATAAAAATTATCATATGAAACAAAAATAACATAATAGTTTCCAAACCTATCAAGAAACCAATTTTAGAATTCTAAAATAACATTATCATATAATAACACTTCCTGAAAGACTTAGCAAACTAACCGAATTTGAATTATTTATTCTAGTGATAGTTATTTACAAATATATACAAGAAGAGAAGAGGAAAAATTCAATACAAATGAAAATATAATGAATGGTCTTAAACCCAAGAATAACAGTATTCAAAATTAAAAAATCCATGGAAACAAATAAATTTCCTAAAAGTGACTCTATTCCCATGTCGATGTTATTTAAATATAAAATCACTATTTCTCTATAGTATTCATTGAAACAGGACTTGGAATGAATATTTTTATAAAACTAATATTTTATTTAATTGGGGAACTACATTTAATAACTCAATTCAATGTTCAAAAATTCTGTAATTATTCTATTTTTTTCAAGGCCAATGTTCTTATTTAATAAAAAACATTATTTATTTTTTAAAAAATTAATCCCCATACTCACTTTTCATGAAAAAAATATATTTCTGGTTGTAAAATCTATTTTATATCAAAACAATGTGTGGGTGTGGTCTTTTTTTCCATAAATAAATAAAAACACTTTTTATTTTAAACTATGAATTCATACTAATATAGGAAATAATCCTAATAAAAAAACTAATAAAAAAATTAATTTCCATAAAAAATGAAATAATATTTATTATAATGTATATCATTTATAATTATTCAAATCATAAAAAAATAACTTTAAGCTTTTAATATTTAAAAATGTCATTTTTATAAAAAAATATAAAAAATGAGATGAAAAATTTATCCAAAATATATTCATTATATTTTTTATGATAAATTAACAATAATAAATTTACTATAGATAAAAATATGTTCATATTTAAATTAATAAACCTTGAGCACACAAATTTATCATTCATTAATACTCTTCAAATTGAACATATATAACAATAATAACATAAGTAGTTGTCATAAATTATAATATCACCTAAATAAACAAAATTCAAAAGAGTAAAGGGTGTTGACCATAATCACAAAATTAAATCTTATATAGTTGATAACTCAGTAAATTGAGTCAAATGGTGATCAATGAATCATAAAAAATGAGGGCGTCCAAAAATATAAATATATACATTATATTATGGAATTAGAGAATAGATATATTTCATTCCTCCACTTGAATTAATGCCTCATAAACTATTCATAAGTCATGATAGTATCAATGTAACATCCAAACCATATTTTATAATCTATCACATAAACTATCTTGTTTTTTAAAAATATATGTACCAATATTATTCCTTATAGTATATTATTACGTGTAATCATTTTTTAGTTGTAGAGTTTAATATTTTTATATATTCAAAATTTATAACCATAAAATAAGATATTTCTCTATAAAAATGTCATTTATACTCAAAATAAAAATAAATTTAACATGATATCCAACAAAAACATTCACATATACAAATGAACATGTTTTCTAGTTATATATCATTATATTGAATAAATGATCATATATTACATTTATATTCTACATTTAATATATAAAAAATCTTATATTCTTGAATAACTAAACTATATTAACAATGATGAATAAATATGCAAACTTATATTAATCATAGTAGTTGATCACTTCATATACCACTCAACAAATCCTGGTCATATAATTTTTTTTGTTTTATTAAATTTACATGGAAAACAACATAGATATTATATAGGAGATAAAATCACAAATCAGTTAAGAGAAATAAACTATATTTATAAAAACATAACAAACCACCACTAATTAACAGAGTCTTAGGGTTTGAAAAATAAATATATATTAAATCATGAAGGTAATTAGGGATAACATCTTTTATTTCTAGGTAACTGGGGATTTTTAGAATTAAAAAAAACATAGTAATTTAATAAAAGTACATATCATATTCAACGTGATATAATCTAGTGGGACTGTCTAGATACAAATGTAATTGTTGTTATCATATTGTTGAACAATTATTCTCATATGATCCTATACTGATTGAAAAAATAATTTCATAAAAATTATTTATTGATAAGATAAATGGAATACATAGTGAATAGTGAGAAGATTTATAGGGTAAAAGATATAGATGTTGAGGAACTACCCTTTAAAAGTTTAGTACAATATAGTGGTAATATTCCAGTCCCTCTATAGATAATCATCACTTTCTCTTGATAAACTTTTGATGCAAAAAAAGAACAATATTCTTTATCACACATGCATCACAGGTGGAGGATATTTAATCTCTGATTCAATAATGATATAAATATTCTGAGGATATAAAAAGTACTCCATTGAATTGATGAGGGACATAATATAATGATGACCACTATGTGAATACTAATGAAAATTAACTAATACTGATTTCATTATAATTAGAAAGAGGGATACTATAAAATAATTCCATAAAATAATATAATATAGATATACCTACCCATAAAAATATAACATTTCCTTAATGGTAGAGCAATGTTAGTCACATGTTATTCCACAGCCACATAAGAATACATGGATTCAAGAACAGTACACATTAAACATTATACCCAAATATTATGGTTTCCACAATAATAAGAGAAAAAATAACAAATTTATTGTTTTATTCCATCTATAGTAGCTAATAATATATTTTACGATGGTATTTTATAGAATAATATCATAAATTATAGTGATTAACTCATCTAATAGGCTAATGATCCTCTGTTTGTGTTACCGTTCAATGGGTTTCATGTATTAGTGACATAACAAATTTAAATTATCTTAGATGTATAACGACCCATACTTTACATACATTGTTATTAATTCAGAATTGAAGCACACTTATTACAACATATAACAAAACTAAGAAAGGACCGTATAGGTATAGTGTCTTTAGAAACTGGGAAACATAAAGAACTGGTTCATAAAGCATCTACTTTGCCTCCAATTTATTTCATCATATCTAGAGTCCCTTTTTGGAATATTCTACTTAACAAACTTCTTCCTGACCTGGGGAAATAAAACATACAAAAGGGTGAGCTCAAATTCTCAGTAAGGGTAAACAAAAGAAATGTCAATCACATCATATACATAAGCACATAACTTTTGGAAATCTTAACCTGCAAAAGAGATCATAATTTAATAACATGGGATAAATCATAGTAGTGAAATGTGATGCCAATAATCATAACTTAAAACATGAATCTTTGTGGCATACACACATAATCATAGAGAATCATTTCTTATTAGTCAAGACTCATTGCCAAGACTATCTTAGTGGACAAAGTCCATTTTTGAACCGAGTTCACTCCTCGTTTCAGTCCTGTTTCACTGAACCGGTATAACCTACCGTTACAGCCATGTCTATCTCATGAGATATGAAATCATTACCCAATGCATTGGAGGGAGATATAGGTCCCACCCATCTCATAATGATACCATTCTTATGTGTGCCACAAAATCATAAACCATACATCATAGCATAACCCATGTAATAAAAATGGGAATATTAAACATCGTGACATCATAAAACAATTAATATAATATAAAGGAATTCATAAAAATAATTCCATCACAACATAATCAAATCAATGTAATAATAGGGATAAAAATAGAACCCTATATTATCTTAGATGGAAAATAATTTTGATAAAACACTTGAACTCCATTCTTGAGGAAAATATCCTTTCTACTTCAAAAACACTTTTCCTTTCTTAACATGTCATACAATTGTAAACTAAAAGAAGTTGATTAAAAATAAACTTGAAAACTTGTAAAGGAAGCTTCTTGGAAATAAGGTTTTAAAAATCCATTCATGCCATATAAGTTAAAAAAACATTCTTCGTACTTTTTTCGGAAAAGTCAAAAAGTACCTCGTATGGAAAACGACAAAAGATTCCTTTCATATCTTTAACTAAAAACTTACCGAAGGGTAAAATTGGATTTAAACAATTTTAGGTGGATGGAAATAATATTACATATTGAGGAAACATGGATGTGGATGATAAAATACACCCCAGTAAATTTCAAAGTATAAACAATCTCGAATAAAAAATGAGATTGTGATATTTCCCTTACCTTAGGTCCGTTTTGCTTCGTAAGTGTTCGAACCTCCTGTATAATGATTTAAATAATGTTATTGACTTATTACAGAATCATACTTATTGTTATGATATCATATATGGTCATATTATTAGCTTCTTATTAGTAATATTTCATTACAACTTGTTATTCGGGTGTTTATTACTTTTTGTTCTTATGCGTGTTTGGTCGAATAAATTCTTATTCTTTTCTTTAGGTTATAGATAACTCATTTAAATAATGGTATTAGTGTAATATATATCATATTAATTAATTCAATTCATTTTTATAATCATTATTAAATGAAGATCATGTTGAACGAGTCGCATCACATCATGGAGACGGTATTCTGTACGTACGCACGAGTGATGATGTCGTTCCTATGATCGTGGAATTGTATTGGAGTGTATGTATACTATTTCAGAATCAATATCACTTTATAATAGTCATATATAGCCATTATTTACACCATTATACCCATCCAAGTAAGGTGGTGGTGGAAAATAGATTACACCACGACATGGAGATGGTATTCCGTACGTACGCACGCGCGGTGATTTATTTTTCCGTAGGATGGATAGATGGTGAAATAGGGTTGTTTCATAATTATAATAACATATAAGTATATGAGAGATACTGATGTTATTAGTTCATAATGAAACAACTAAAGAAGAAGTGGAAGAAGAAATAAAGATGAAATAATCGGTAACAGACATTACCTCTTCTTTGAAGTGATTCTTTGAGACCTTCTTTTAGGGTACTAAAATTGGTCTTTGAAAAATAACAGGACCTCTATGATGTCTCTAGGGAAGTGGAGAGGAGGAATTGGAAGGGGTTGGCCGAGCTTGAAAGCTCAAAGTGGTGTGAGGAAGAGGGGGAGGAGGTGGCCTTTTATAAGGGAGGAGAGGGGCACCTTTGGAATAACTAAAACTATTATTTTATTATAAAGTCAAATTCGGTTTTAAATAGCTCCAAATTGATATATTTCGAAGCTAAGGTGGGTATGGGTCGAAATCCTCTCATCCAATATAATTTAGACAAGTTTAGGTTCCTATTTTAACCTTATCATTTAGATTTAACATTAAGTTAAATAATTTTACTTTTACCGTGTCTTCTTGTGTTCTTATACTATAAGGTTAATAAACTTACTATAAGCAGCCAAAAGAACCCCAAGTTGTTTATTATTAATATATATAACCTTATATAAGTCATTAGGCCGAACCTTAGATTTTTATGAATAAAATAACAATTACTAATATAATATTTGTTTTAAAAACTATTTTATGTCAATTTTGACACTATTTAGTAATTGTTTTTTTGTGAAATTCATAACAGAATGATTAGTTCGAAAAAAGTTAATTAAATCAATAATAACATGTAATATTAACCTATAAAATTAGTGTAATTTATAAAAAGTATCAAATTACATTTATTTTTTTGTTTATGACATCAATTATGTCAATATTTCATTAATAAGATAATTACTGCATCATCTTTGTGTCATAAATAAATTAAATAATTTAATGTCTAAAAATTACAAATAAAATATAATTATGTATGAAATGTGTTTATCTTTCTAATGAATACTTACATTAGAATTTATCTTATGTATAACCTTATATTAAAAATTATTTACTTATTAAACTTTGATTTTAACTATTTTAACCCTTCTTTAAATAAATTAATAATAAATGTCCTAATCTAATCCAAGTGGGCCTAAATGGTCATATTTTATTCCTAAGTTTGTTTTTGGCCGAATTACACTTATCGAATAGAATTAGGACATGTTTTAGGGTAATAATAATATCATTTTCACCCTTAACTACCCTATTTACTTTTAACCGTGGTAAAAAAAAGTAAAAAGTTACTATTCACCAAAAAATTATTTTCATCTCATTGAACCACATTTTACTTACTGACATCAACTGTGTCTCTGGGATTTTCGAAATTCCACTCACAAAAGAGGTAAAATTATGTTTTATGAAAAATTTATTTTTTTAACTACCACTTAGTGGTTTCACTATTCATCAAAAATTGAAAGCTTTCAGAAAAATACCAAAATTTCACCGCAAGCTAATTTTGATATTCTGAATCCAAAAATGAAGTCCATTTTGAAAAATAAAATTTATAAAATTTTAAAAAGTGGTTATTACTATTCATAACAGCTGGGTTTTATAATATTTTAATAGCATATCATTGTTTAGTGAAACTCGGTATTGCGTACGACGCAAGCTATCGAGGAAGGTCGCGATTTCGTGTAAAGAAATCCAGGCAAGTGTTTTGTGTAGAAAAAGATTCCTTTGATGATTTATATAACATAAAAGTCTCGGGTGTTACATTCTACCCCCCTTAAAATGAATTTCTCCCTCGAAATTCGTCACTTTGTAATAAACAGATGAGGATACCTCTCCCTCATCATATCCTCAAGCTCCCATGTAGCTTCTTCTAATTGGTGGTTCCTCCATAAAACTTTCACCAATCGAGTGGTCTTGCTTCGTAGGACTTTTTCTCTACGATCCAGAATCTCAATCAGCTGTTCTTCATAAGAAAGATCTTGCTCCAGCGGTACAACTTCTGAGCTAAGTACATGCGAAGGATATGGTATGTACTTTCTCAGGAGAGATACATGGAACACATCGTGAAATTGAGAGAGATTCAGTGGAAGCGCCAATCGGTAAGCTACCTTACCAACATGATCTAGTATTTCGAAAGGACCGATATTTCTAGGGCTCAACTTCCCCTTCTTTCCAAATCTCATGACCCTCTTCCAGGGAGATATTCGTAAGAACACTTTATCACCCACTTCAAACTCTAGGTCTTTTCTTCGATTGTCGGCGTAACTTTTCTGTCGACTCTGAGCTGCTCTTATGTGTTTTTGAATAGATCTGACCTTTTCTGCCATTTCATCAATGAGATCTGGTCCTAATAGCGTTCTTTCCCCAACTTTATCCCAGCAAGTTGGAGTCCTGCATTTCTTTCCATAGAGAGCTTCATAAGGAGCCATCTGAATACTGGAGTGAAAGATATTATTATAAGAAAATTTCACCAAAGGTAGGTGTTGATCTCAACCACCTTTGAAATCTGTAGAGCAAGCACTCAACATATTTTCTAGAGTTTGAATTGTTCTCTAAGACTGACTGTCTGTCTGAGGATGATGAGCAGTGATGAAACTCAACTCTGTATCCAGAGTATGCTGAAGACTTCTCTAGAACTTTGAGGTAAATCTCGGATCCCAATCAGATATAATAGAAAGTGGTAATCCATGCAAACTTACCACTTCCTTTACATATATCCTGGAAAGCTGATCCAGAGATAAATCCTCTCTAATAGCAATGAAGTGTGCAGACTTTGTAAGACGATCAACTATGACCCAGATAGCATTATTTCCTTTGGATGTTTTAGGAAGTCCTGTGACAAAGTCCATAGTGATGTTTTCCCATTTCCATTCGAGTATGGGTAATGGTTGTAACATACCCTTAGAATTCTATCTCTCAGCTTTAAGTTGTTGACAAACCAAGCATCGAGAGACATATTCAGCAACATCTCTTTTCATTCCATCCCACCAGAAGTACTCTTTCAGGTCCTTATAAATCTTCGTGCTTCCAGGATGAAAAGAGAATGAAGAACTATGAGCCTCTTCCAACAGCTCCTTCTTTAATTCGGGGATGGGAGGAACACAAACCTGATTCCTGAACTTTATTATCCAATCACAATCAAGGTTGAATTCAGGAACATTTCTCACCTTCTTTTGTAACTCGACATCTTCTTTTTGTGCCTCTTTAATCTTCACATGTATATATGGTTGAACATTCATTTGAGAAAGATACGATTTTCCCCTTCTATTATAATTCCAAGATCCATCCTTGTAAATCCATAAATATTGGATCTTTTGTGATCCTCATCATGGATAAACTGGCATGGTCTTGTTGACTTAATGCATCTACCACCTTGTTTGCTTTCCCAGGGTGGTAATGGATTGAGCAGTCAAAATCCTTAATCAGCTCCAACCATCTTCTTTGACGCATATTCAGCTCCTTTTGTGTGAAAATATACTTTAAACTTTTATGATTAGTATAAATGTCACACCTTTCTCCATAAAGATAATTCCTCCAAATATTTAATGAAAAGATTACCACAGCTAACTCCAAATCATGTGTTGGGTAATTTTGCTCATGGATTTTCAACTATCATGAGGCATAAGCTATAACCATATCATTTTGCATAAGAAAACACCCCAATACCTTCTTTTATGCATCACTATAGATCACAAACCTTTCTCCACTACAAGGCAGTGTGAGCACAGGTGCACTGGATAACCTTCTTTTCAACTCCTTGAAATTCTCTTCACATTCTTCCATCCAAACAAACTTAACTCCTTTCCGAGTCATCTTGGTGAGTGGATTAGATAATCGTGAAAAATATTTCACAAAACGTCTATAATATCCAGCCAAACCAAGAAAATTTCGGATCTCAGTTACTGTTGTTGGTCTCGACCATCTTTCGACAACCTCTAGTTTTTCTGGATCCACAGATATCCCCTCTTTTGAGATTATGTGACCCAAAAATGAATCTTTTTGAAGCCAAAATTCACACTTGGTAAATTTGGCATAACGCTTCTCCTTTATTAGGGTCTTCAATATAATTCTCAAGTGATCTTTATGTTCTTCCTTGCTCTTTGAATAGACAAGAATATCGTCTATAAAGACTACCACAAATTGATCAAGATAGTCTCTAAAGACTATATTCATCAGATCCATGAAGATAGCAGGGCATTAGTAAGACCAAATGGCATCACTATAAATTCATAGTGTCCATACCTTGTACGGAAAGACGTCTTTGGTATATCCTCCCTTTTGACCCTTAATTGATGATACCCTGAATGAAGATCAATCTTGGAAAAGTATTGAGCTCCACATAGTTGGTCAAATAGGGCATCAATGTGCAGAAGAGGATATTTGTTCTTGATAGTGATCTTGTTAAGTTCTCGATAATCAATGCAGAGTCTCATTGATCCATCTTTCTTCTTATCAAACAGAACAGGTGCTCCCCAAGGTGACACACTAGGGCGTATGAACCCCTTATCAAGATTCTCTTGGAGTTGCTTCTTCAATTCCTGCAACTCAATTGGGGCCATTCTATAAGGTGTCTTTGAAATAGGCAAAGCACCCGGTACGAGTTCTATTGAAAACTCAACTTCACGATTTGGTGGAAGACCCGGTAATTCCTCCGGAAAGACATCATCAAACACCCGTACAATGGGCATATTTTTAATCATGAGTTTCTCACCAACCATTTGAGATAAATAACCTTCATTTAGTGGAATCAAGACCCATAAGGTAGAAGGAATTTCCACTGGAAGGTTATGTTCATCCTTGCATTGATAGACGATCATAGATTGATCTGGAATATGAAATGTGACTTCCCTTCTTTGGCAATTGATATGAGCTCCATATAAAGAAAGCCAATCCATGCCAAGAATCACATAAAATTACACTATAGGAAGGATCACAAGATTTGCAGGAAGCAGTTTCCCACAAACTTCGATCGGAGAAGAATTATAAACTTTTGATGTGATTTTTGTGCCATTAGGTGTTGTCACAGCTACCTCAACATCTAATTGTTGAGGTAATACGGTGATATCCTTAGAAAATTCTTCAGAAATAAAAGAGTGGGTGGATCAAGAATCAAATAAAACATTTTCTACATTAGAGTGGATGGTATGTGTACCTTTCACCGCATCGTTATCGTACTCCACATCGTTGATAGAAATTGCATGTGACTTTCCTTTGTCTTTAGCCTTAAGAGTTTGTTGACGTCGACCATCATCATCAACACTTAGATTAGGGAATTTATTGGCATAATGTCCCATCTCCTTTCACTTGAAACATTGATGTGTAGTAGGTTCATTCTGTGTATCCCTTCCTTTTTTTCATTATTAGACATCTTCTTCCCATCATCGTGGCATTCAAATGCCCGATGACCTTCCTTTCCACATTTGAAACATTTACTTGTCCCTTTAAGACAACTCCCTCCATGTTTCTTTCCACACTTTGAGCATTAGGGAAAGATCATCTTCTTTTCAGTGTGCTCTTTAGATTTTCATTTGAATTCCATTTTCCTCTTCTTATCAAACCCATATGACTGATGGGTTACTCCAATCCCCATCTCAAATTTGAGAGCACATCAAACGATTTCCTTGTAGCTATTGAAGTCCGTTATGGATAAGGCCCTTCGAAGACTTGGTTTTAAGCCACTAAAGAATCGATCGATCTTACTCTCAGGCTGGATAATAATACCAGAATCATACCTTGCAAGTCTTGTAAAATTTACTTCATAGGTACCAATAGATTCATCATCCTTTTTCTTCAGTTCAAGAAACTCTTTCTCCATCTTTGTTCGGAGAATACGAGGGAAGTACTTATTGAAAAATAAGTTCTTGAACTCGTCCCATTCCATGGACTCAAATTCATCCCTTTGCCTCATATTCTTAATAAGATTCCACCATTGATCAGCATCACCTTCCAAACGATACACTACTAAGATGACATTATCATGCTCAGAACATTGAAGAACTGAAAATATCTTTTCAGTAGTACTAATCCATTGTTCAGCAACTAATGGATCAGTAGACCCTCTGAAAGAAGGTGGACGATGTCTCATGAAGGATTCAACAGAATGTTGCTCCTTCTTTTGCTCGTTTGGAAGTCATGCATGATTCATATCTTGAGAAAGTTGTGTGAGCATGGCTACAAGATTTTTCATTCCAGCTCCCATAACGTTTGGTTACTCAGGGGGACAATCATTCCATTGCCCGTCGCATTCCGCATTAACACGGTTCCTTCGGGTTCCAGCCATTGACTAAAACGAAGAAGAATAGTGTGAGCAACACTAATTGTAATAGGAAAACCACATAATCAAGAATAAAATTTCACACTTAAGGTCTTATCCTAGGTTATTCATGGCCATTTCAAAAACACTAAGATTATGTTCTATTCTTAGACTTATCCTTAGGGTTCTTACTAAGGATTTCACATCCTAGTTTCCAAAGGTTGACTATAACTTTCCTCTGATACCAACTATAACGACCCATACATTACATACATTGTTATTACTTCAAAATTGAAGCACACTTATTACAATATATAACAAAACTAAGAAAGGACCGTATAGGTATAGTGTCTTTAGAAACTGGGAATCATAAACAACTGGTTCATAAAGCATCTACTTTGCCTCCCATTTATTTCATCATATCTAGAGTCCCTTTTTGGCATATTATACATAACAACCTTCTTCCTGACCTGGGGAAATAAAACATACAAAAGGGTGAGCTCAAATGCTCAGTAAGGGTAAAAAAAAGAAATGTCAATCACAACATATACATAAGCACATAAATTTTGGAAATCTTAACCTGCAAAAGAGATCATAATTTAATAACATGGGATAAATCATAGTAGTGAAATGTGATCCCAATAATCATAAAATAAAACATGAAACTTTGTGGAATACACACATAATCATATAAAATCATTTCTTATTAGTCAAGAATCATTTCCAAGGCTATCTTAGTGGACAAAGTCCATTTTTGAACCCAGTTCACTCCTCGTTTCAGTCCTGTTTCACTGAACTGGTATAACCTACCATTCTAGCCATGTCTATCTCACGAGATATAAAATATTTACCAAATGCATTGGAGGGAGATATAGGTCCCACCCATCTCATAATGATACCATTCTTATGTGTGCCACAAAATCATAAACCATACATCATAGCATAACCCATGTAATAAAAATGGGAATCTTAAACATCGTGACATCATAAAACAATTCATATAATATAAAGGAATTCATAAAAATAATTCCATCACAACATAATCAAATCAATGTAATAATAGGGATAGAAACAAAACCCTATATTATATTAGATGGAATATAATTTTGATAAAATACTTGAACTCCATTCTTGAGGAAAATATCCTTTCTACTTCAAAAACACTTTTCCTTTCTTAACATGTCATACAATTTTAAACTAAAAGAATTTGATTAAAAATAAACTTGAAAACTTGTAAAGGAATCTTATTGGAAATAATGTTTTAAAAATCCATTCATGCCATATAATTTTAAAAAAACATTCTTCGTACTTTTGTCAGAAAAGTCAAAAAGTACCTCGTATGAAAAACGACAAAAGATTCCTTTCATATCTTTAACTAAAAACGTACCGAAGGGTAAAATTGGATTTAAACAATTGTAGGTGGATGGAAATAATATTACATATTGAGGAAACATGGATGTGAATGATAAAATACACCCCAGTAAATTTCAATGTAGAAACAATCTCGGATAAAAATGAGATTGTGATATTTCCCTTACCTTAGGTCTGTTTTGCTTCGTAAGTGTACGAAACTACTGTATAATGATTTAAATAATGTTATTGACTTATTCTAGAATCATACTTATTGTTATGATATCATATATGGTCAAATTCTTAGCTTCTTATTAGTAATATTTCATTACAACTTGTTATTCTGGTGTTTATTACTTTTTGTTCTTATGCGTGTTTGGTCGAATAAGTTCTTATTCTTCCCTTTAGGTTGTAGATACCGCATTTCCAGAATGGTATTAGTGTAATATATATCATATTAATTAATTCAATTCATTTTTATAATCATTATGAAATGAAGATCATGTAGAATGAGTCGCATCACATCGTGGAGACGGTATTCCGTACGTACGCACGAGTGATGATATCGTTCCTATGATCGTGGAATTGTATTGGAGTGTATGTATACTATTTCAGAATAAATATCACTTTATAATAGTCATATATAGTCATTATTTACAACATTATACCCATCCAAGTAAGGTATTGGTGGAAAATAGATTACACCACGGCGTGGAGACGGTATTCCGTACGTACGCACGCACGGTGATTTCTTTTTCCATAGGATGGATAGATAGTGAAATAGGGATGTTTCATACTTATAATAACATATTAGTATATGATTGATACTGATGTTATTACTTCATAATGAAACAACAAAAGAAGAAGAAGTGGAAGAATAAATAAAGATGAAAGAATCAGTAGCGGACATTACCTCTTGTTTGAAGTGCTTCTTTGAGACCTTCTTTTAGGGCACTAAAATTGGTCTTTGAAGAAGAACATGACCTCTATAATGTCTCTAGGGAAGTGGAGAGTAGGAATTGGAAAGGTTTGGCCGAGCTTGAAGGCTCAAAGTAGTGTGAGGAAAAGGGGGAGGAGGTTCCCTTTTTTAACGGAGGAGAGGAGCACCTTTGGGATAACTAAAACTATTATTTTATTATAAAGTCAAATTCGGTTTTAAATAGCTCTAAATTGATATATTTCGAAGCTAAGGTGGGGATGGGTCGAAATACTCTCATCCAATAGAATTTATACAAGTTTAGGTTCCTATTTTAACCTTATCATTTAGATTTAACATTAAGTTAAATAATTTTACTTTTACTGTGTCTTCTTGTGTTCTTATACGATAATGTTAATAAACTTACTATAAGCAGCCAAACGAACCCCAAGTTGTTTATTATTAATATATATAACCTTATCTAAGTCATTTGACAGAACCTTAGATTTTTAGGAATAAAATAACAATTACTAAAATAATATTTGTTTTAAAAACTATTTTATGTCAATTTTGACACTATTTAGTAATTGATTTTTGTGAAACTCATAACAGAATGCTTAGTTCGAAAAAAGTTAATTAAATCAATACTAACATGTCATATTAACTTATAAAATTAGTGGAATTCATAAAATGTCGCAAATTACATTTATTTTGTTGTTTATAACATCAATTATATCAATATTTCACTAATAAGATAATTACTGCATCATATTTGTGTCATAAATAAATTAAATTATTTAATGTCTATAAATTAAAAATAAAATATCATTTTGTAGGAAATATTTTTAGCTTTCTAATGAATATTTATAGTCGAATTTATCTTATGTATAATCTTATATTAAAAAGTATTTACTTATTAAACTATGATTTTAACTATTTTAACCCTTCTTTAAATAAATTAATAATAAATGTCCTAATCTAATCCAAGTGGGCCTAAATGGTCATATTTTATTCCTAAGTTTGTTTTTGGTCGAATTACACATATCCAATAGAATTAGGACATGTGTTAGGGTAATAATAATATCATTTTTACCCTTAATTACCCTATTTACTTTTAACCGTGGTAAAAAAGGTAAAAAGTTACTATTCACCAAAAATTTATTTTCATCTCATTGAACCACATTTTAATTACTAACATCAATCGTGTATCTCGGATTTTCGAAATTCCACTCACAGAAGCGGTAAAATTATGTTTTATGAAAAACTCAGTTTTTTAACTACCACTTAGTGGTTTCACTATTCATCAAAAATTGAAAGTTTTCAGAAAAATACCAAAATTTCACCGTAGGCTAATTTCGATATTACAAATCCAAAAATGAAGTCCATTTTGAAAAATAAAATTTATAAAATTTCAAAAAGTGGTTATTACTATTCATAACGGCTGGTTTTAATAATATTTTAATAGCATATCATTGTTTAGTGAAACTCGGTATTGCGTACGACGCAAGCTATCGAGGAAGGTCGCGATTTCGTGTAAATCAAGCCAAGCAAGTGTTGTGTGTAGAAAAAGATTCCTTTGATGATTTATATAACATAAAAGTCTCGGGTGTTACAAGATGACATATATACATTTTTAAATAAGGGTAAGATGATCATTGGAATCCTGTGACAAACCTATATGGTTAAAAAAATATTTATTTATAATGTTTATCAAGGGGATAAAATGAATAGTGCCCCAGAACATTCCCATGAGAGAGTTCTATATAACAGATTCCCAAACACCATTGGTAAATATGTAAAATTACATTTCAAAATTTACATTATCACAACACAAAAATATAGAATAATATTGGGAAAATGTATTTCTAATCTCAAATTTCATGTATGTATCATGATTTTTGATGCATCACATAACAATATTGATTTTCCCATGTAATTATTTATTCCACTGAATTCTATCTAATATTATATGAGACCTATATTAAAAAATAGTGTAAATTTAGTACCAATAATGATCTCCAATGTTGATGTAATTTTAACATATAATTATAGATCATTAATAATTTGAATTCCATTCAAAACATATCTCTATGCACCTTGGATAAAATCTATAAAATTCATCAGATATCCTCAGTATTGTATGAAGCTATGATATGGGTGGAAATACACTCGTTTGTAGTGGGGGTATTGTACACAATTTTCTTTCCAATAACAGATAATCATTATCCAAATGATCCCATGAAAACAATTATTGTTATTTAAAATAGAAAATTCAATGATATTTTATGGGTGGGGAGCATTTCATATCTCATGACAGAAGATATGAGAGTAACAAAATTATTTTATGATGAAATTAACCCATATAGAGTGACTTGAAAATTCAGATAAAAACAAATTTTCATGCATTTACTCCATTAATTCCCCTATAATATTAATGTTAATTCCACATTATTAAATAAATATTGATATACAACACCATATTTCCCAATTATATAGGTTTTTATGCTGAGAATTCCATAAGAAACTGTTGAATGTTAATTTAGTATTCTATATAACTATCATTATAAACATTAACATAGATAAAACATGATTTGTATTTTAGGATAAGACATAGTTCACAATGGTGATTCTTCCAGAAAAGGGATGGAATCGTCTTTTAAATGTGAGGACCTTCCATGTGACTGTACTGATGATGTTATCTAAATAACAGATAAATATTATTCCCATAGATAGTAGAGAATCCATCTAGTCTTATAGAAAGACACTTATTGAGATTAAAATCCTACAATAAATAGTTTTTAAACTCCCACCTATTCATTTTTTAGATATTGAATTTCATCATTTTTATCTCAATGCACTAGATTCTTCAGATACTATAATAATTAAAGGTATATTCAAAAATTTCAATTGATTTACTTTTATCATTAATTATAAAAATGGTGGTGTACACATTGAATAAATATGATATTTCAATAAAACCATATCGACCTCTAAAAGGTTTAATGTACTATATTTAAATTCCTTTATTAATTTTCCCGTTGAGAAAATATTGATCACAAATATTGAGGCCCAGAAAAAGTGGGCATCCTTATGGGACCCCATCATTAATTTAATATATAAAAATATCATTCTCATAAGAGAGACCATAAACCTAAGAGTATATAATTTATTTAAAAATATGTCAAATACACCTATATATAATCAATAAATATGCTGGTCACATAGAATGAACCTCCACTCAATCTTATGGTAATCATTTTCCATGAAAAGTTTCATAAAACCATCGATTTAACCAAATGTATGTGAAGATAAAAAATTATTGCCAAATATGGAATAATGTCACCTTGGATGTTTCTTCAATAGAAGAATAAATGATTCAAAAATAATATTTGACAAATTAGGCTTTGATAAATCAATTTTTTGAGAATATAGACTATTATTATCTATGGAAAATTACACACACATGTATGGTAAAAACGAAAAAACTTACTAGGTTACAAGAAAATGTGTATGAGAAACCACGATAGTGATAGTGGTGAATAAAATGACTATAAACACCCTAAATAATATTGGGTTTCTTTAATGGATTATTTTTGGATTATACCACATACATTTGAGTAAAAAGATCATGTAAAGTGATCGAGGCCATGTGAATTATTCTATTTGAGGATTCTGATTTTCCCTTTGATATATAATTAAATGACGATATATTTTAATATATTACTTTCCTATATATCCAAAATACATGTAATGCGGTGAAGAATTTTTATGGAAACATAATTAATTTTTATCCATTCTCTTCTATCTGGATGAGGACCAATAATGAAATTTGAGTAGATTGAATGTGCTAAGGGTAATGTGATTTTGGCTTCACTACTATAAGATCCATCCTATAATTTCATGCTAGATATCCTAATAGAATTCCTCTCCATATAAAATAATTGATTTTTAATTTGTTCTAATTTATTTCCCTTAGCCTTTTGATGGTGGATCTCTCTCATGGAAAACACTCTTATTCACGAAATATGTCCCCAAGCAACATTATATATGAGTAAAGAGAAATAAAGTTCCACCATTCAATTATTTAAAAATGTATTTTAGAAATTGAGGTTTTTATAATTCCAATGTCATAAAAATCATATTAAACACATTAGATAATACAAAATATAGAGCTTCATTATTATAAAATAATACGATTTTTATATTTGATAAAATCATTACATATAGAATCTGATATATTTAATAAACAACTAAATTTATATAAGTAATATAAATTTTTTGTGAAAATGGTTTTGTCAAAAGATATTTTTATTTACCATGAACAATGACCCTACAGAAATTTACACCACACTAATCAAGGAATTATTCCACAAGAAGATACAAGAAAAGGTGTGTTTATCCCAATGGTGAAACAAAATGTTCATTTAAAAGATTAATCACTATTTATTTTTTTAAAACAGGATTAATTACTTCTAATATATAGTTGACCACCCTATGTTTATTGATAAAATTAATGATTCAAACAGCATATCGTATAATATATGATGATATGATATATATTTCCCCTATTATAAAATAATTCATGATGGATTTCATAGGTCATTTTTTTCATATAACAAAATATTTGAGTTAAAAAATATATTAATACCATGATAAAACATTGTTGTTTTATATAATAAAATTATTATTGTCTCTTACAATGATATTTTATTCACATATAAATATAAATAATAGATCATTAGATATTGTCATGTTCTTGTGGCCTTCTTTACAAAAATACAATGATTTTCACTAGGATTATATTAGTATCTATCCGTAAATAAAATGAATATAACACATTGTATAATTATAAAATGAAATAATATACATACATATTTCTATCTTCCCAAAATAATTAATTTTTTTTGATGATTTATAAACCTCACATCATGTAACACTAGTGAAGACATTTTTCGGAGTCATCCTAGGTAAATATATTTTTAAAATTATAAATATCTAAAATCAAACTCAAAACAAGTAACAAATTTAATAAACTTGTTTATATCTTATACATAGTATATATGATTCAAAACTCTTGTATTTTATTCAGAATATTTTCTCACCATAAAATTAATTATATTTAATTTTATGATATCATTTACAAATAGATGTCTTTCATCTATATTACATCAAAAAACCCACATCACACCAACCAAGGATCTTAAAAATCATGATTATTCAATGTTCTTGGAAAAACACATCTCTATAATTTCATAATAAAAAATTATGTTCTAAATCTAAGATACTTTATTTAATATATAAATGTACCATTTATATATTAATACATTTGAGGCATAATTTCAAGACAATAATAATTTATGTGATACTATATATAGTTCCATTAATAAATTATAATTAAGAAATTAAATATTAAAATCTAATTTATACATCTAAATTTCACAATGAGTTACTATGTAATGAAATATATGAAAGGAATGTATCATCAAAACTAGTGAAAATCTTCTTGATTGTCCATACCATGAATTATTTTCCCATATTTCTTCAAGAAAATTTTATTGGTTGGAATATTACAATAAATGGTAGCATTCTTAAGGAAACAGCACATAAAACCATTGGGGTCTCACTACTTCACGTGTATCTAAAATGTTTCAAATTTTCATAGCATGTAAAAATTCAATTCTAGATATCATGATCTTTAATTTTTGTAAAAAAATTGCATTCTAGAGGGGATCATATTATGTAGTCTGGTCATGCTATATAATCATTAATTTGCACAATTGTTTTTATATAAAATACATATCACTTAGGGTAATAGTGAATCCATACAATCCATAAATGTTCATATATAACATAATTAAATTCACTATAAATATACTCGTTTAATTCCAAACCACATTCAATTATATAAACTATTCATTTTTTTTGAAATTTAGTTCATTTAAATAATTTTATACTCCCACCAACATATAAATTTATGTTTTTATTCTCAAATAACATTCTAAATTGAGACACAAACCTTTTGTTTCAGTGAATTATAAACATAAAATTTTTTCATTTTCATAAAATAATTGTAAAGGTTAATTATATAATTTAGGAATAAGACTATTTGTTACATATTACATTATAAAATCATTAAAGATCAAAATATTCATTAGATTAAAATTAGAATCAAACCTAATCATTATATTGAATGAATTATTAACAACATCATTTAAATTGAATTAAATTTAGTAATATTCAATCATACTTTAGAGAATATTCACATAATGATATTTAATGGAACACTTAATATTTATCAATAAATCCATGTCCAATATTAATTTATTCATTATCTAAAACACTCCATTCCATCATAGTTTTCTCATGGGGGGGGGGGGGTTGAGTTTTGAAAAACTTCCATTATTTCTAATATAATAAATAAATTAATAGTTTTAGTAACCCAACCATGATGTAATTGAAGTACCATTTTAATCATACAATGTCAACTATGATCTTTATTCAAGAACACATAGACCATTTCAGTGGTTTCAGACATAATCCACATAAGAATATAGAATAATACTGATTAAAGTCATCAATGACTATTATTAATTACTTATAATTTTGATTATTTGTATTCTCATTTGAACACATTTATAACAATTTTTTTAAACCAAATGTCCCACTAGTCTGTTAACTATTTCCACTACAATGGGATTTGAATATTTTCATAATGATAATTTTATATTTATCATGTGACTACTAATTTAATGATTTTAATAATAAATTTACATATATTCATTGAAAATATTTTTCATGTATAATTACAAGGAGGAAATTAAAAAGATAACTTGTGTTATAATCACCTATCATGACCCTTTTATCATTTTTTTAAAGACCGAATTATCCATTTCATTATTTTTTATTTTTCTCTAAATTCTAAATTCTAAAATTTTTTTTATTCAAATATGTAAAATAATAACATTTCATAAAGTAAAATGAAAATATTTTATTATCGAAAAAAGTAATAGTAATCAAAATTACATTTATTTATGGAAAATTGTTAAAATTATCTAATTATAGAATAATTATTCTTTATAGATATAGATTTTATATTACTAAAACCAATGAAAAAAACCTTGATTTATTCTAACATGTACATACACTTATTCATTAATCATGTGTATCATATTTACAAGAGTAATGACCTCAAATGCTTAGTGTTAGTGAATTTATATAATGGATAGTCACTAATGGATCTATATACACTATAAATTGTAAATTTATAATTATTTTTTGGTTAGTGTACTAAAAAATATTTAGAATGCATAAATAGGGGTTTTGAAGGTGGGAAGACAAGTTGAAAATACTTGATTTGAACTACCATGTGTTTCATAATTTAAAATATTTTAGAGGGTGGGTACATATGTAATCGAGTAAACTATATGGTAAGATTTGAATCTTTGTGTGATATTGAGTGGTGGTACAAAATTACTTTAACTATAGGAAGGTTGGTTATACTCTAATAGGATCTTAGAGGTCTAATAAGAAGAAGGTGGGGAACTAATAGGTACTCGATGGTTCCTAGAGAATTTACAATGAGGAAAAAATAATATTTTTAGGGATTTCAATTATAATACCCCATTATATTTTAATTTGTGGGTAACATCATGATATGAGGAGGAACACACTACCCTCTTTATGTTTTTATCATTTCTCTCTTCAGTATCCAGGTGATTGTATATTATGCCACATTTAATAACTATGGTAATGTATTTTATTCCTCATCACTTTTAATTTTTCTATTTTTATCAAATAATTTGGTGCATGTGGTCTAGCTATTTAGGTTATAATTACACTTTATCTGAGTGTAATTTCATTATAATCATATTACATTAACAAGAGGTCCATAGATTATTTTGGGATAGAGAGGTTTCATACCATTTTTCATTATTATAGAGATCTTACATCACATAGAGACTTATTATTAGTATTTTTCTTGATAGGATAAATTTAATGTTTATATTTCTTTATAAATCGGTAACATTATTTTATTAGGTCACAATGCATGTTGTGATTCACATAAAACACATTATTAATGGTTTCAATATTACTATGCAGTGTTATTTATCTCCAAAACATTATTAAAATGATATAATATTATATTAATTTAAACATTTATAGGTAATATGGTGATTTTTAATGATATTGGTGGTCATGGAGCCAAGGGATTACTGTATTATTTTGGATAATTAGACTGATAGTGAGGATGAATGTTCCCATATTTTAATAAGAATTTTGACTATTTTGGATTATATAATCTTAGATTCCTGTTATTTTATAATAATCGGTCTATTTTTTATATATTAAGAATATATAAATATTAAATTATATCATTTCATAAAATTGTATAGACAACTGTTGAACTAATATTTACCAAAATAACATATAGAAGGATAAATGGTTTTGTTGTTTTTGTATTGGTCAATAAAATTCAATCATCAATAAATGTATTATATTGTTCTATGAAATGATATTATATTTTTATTTAAAAATTATATAGTTTCACATTATTAATAATTATTTAATTATGAATATTTCATAAATGTTAATTTAAAGGAAATATTTTTAATGAAGAATTTTAAAATTTTCTTTTTTAAAAAAAATTTATGGTATTCAAAAAGGGTTTGTCCAGTTTTTATATGGGCTTAGTATTTTAAAATCCAATAAAAGATTAAATTATAATGAATTATAAAATATTCATTAGAACATTCATTCGTATATAGAAATGTGAACCAGTTATGAAAAATCATTTGCATTGATTGAACTCAAAAGGTAGGTTCCTGGTTATTGAAGAATTCATGAGTGATTTTGTGAACTATCTTAATTGGTTTCATTCCTATGTGTTATACTCTATTATATAGAACTGAATGAAAAAAAGAATCATATGTATAATATATCCCTTGTTTGGTATATTTTTTATATACGAAAAATTTATCCACATAGTAACTTATGGGTTCTCAGTTAATGGAACCAGCGAGGGTGGGCCAATGTCTCAGAATAAAAATACAAATAGTATGGATTTGAGTTATAGAATGTAACATCCCAAGTAATTAAATAGTAAGTATTTTTCATTTTTATTAATAATGATGAATTAGATAATAATTTTACATTAAAAGTTATTCTATTTGTTATATAATACATGACACACAATAATGAGTTTTTCGAAAATATTCTCCCCCACGCAAGACTGAGTAATACCAAATAGTAATATAATCATAATATTTTTGTTATAAGTATAACCTATCACCAAGATGTTATGTTGGAGGATGTATTATGGATAAATATATTTACATTAGGAATTTTTATAGTTTTTGTTGACATTAATTCAATAAATTTTATAGGAATACAAAAAGAATAAATCCAGTATAACATTTTGAGAAGATATTTTTTTAAAAAGTATTTTTACATTATTTTAATGGTGAACCTAATAAAATTATTGATTTTTAAAATTTTAATACATATATATATATGAATAAATAAATTAAATTTTTTAAGGGAAATATAAACCATTTAATTGAGTGAATTTATTGTTAATTTCCATGAAGATTCATTTTTAATAATGATTAATGAAAAATTCTGAATGTTAATTGAGAAATGCATTTTTATTATTTTATTTATATATTTAAATTATTTTTAATTGTTTTTATTTAATAATTTGTTAATTTTTTAAAATAAATCCAATTTATGTTATTTTATTCAATTTTACATTGATATTGGATATAAAAACATGTCAAACTTTTGAACTTTTCTATTTAAAAAACACTCAATCATCCAAACATGCAAGATCAATTTTATGTTAATTTACAAAAAATATGTGTTTATAATTTCAAAAAATGGATTCCATATTTTTAATTTTAATAATTTATAATTTCATATATGTTTAACATAGTTTTTTCACCGAATATATTAGTAAAATCTATTAAAATTAATTACAACAAAAAAGTTACAAATGTATTTTCTTAATGGTTAATCTTAAATAATAAGATAATAAATAAACTAAAAACATGTAGAAAATCTGCTTTATGTATATGATTCTAAAATATCCTCCAGTTATAGATAATTTATCATTATTGAGTCACAATATGTAAGGGGATCCTCTCAATAGTGTTTACCTTTTTCTATTTACAAGAATTCCACTCTATATCAATTATAAAAAATAATTCACCATCCCTATATCATTAATCATATCTAGAACCTTGGATAATACAAAACCTATCCAAATAATCCCTGAAAATAAATCATATAATCATAGAGTACTCAATTTTTGTATAAATACATCTAAGAAATCCGTTTTGTGTAAGCCGAAATGAGTTTCTCAAAAAAGAGGTTACACTCTTATAGATTCATTTATCATTTTTTCATTCCCAACCCATTAATTTCATATTAATACATGATTAAATAAAAAATAAACATAATGAATATAAATATATGTTTTAATTATATTGGATTTTTCTATACTAACACACACACTTCCATCAAATGTGAAGCGCACTAATCGTTCTTGTGTATGATGGACTACCACATCTTGAAACAATGAAATTATTTTCCATTACCACCTACCATAGCGAAGAATTATGATTTATATAATTTTATTATTTTATATTTATTATATTTACGATGTATTCACAGTTATTTAAATTATTTATATCATATACTGTCATTCTTTCCATTTTGTGGAAATAAGATAATAATGTTTGTAGACGTGTGGACTACCACATCCTCAAAGTGATGAGATACATCATCAAAATACATGGAATGTATTAAGGAATATTTTAATAAATATATGTGATATAAATGAAATATATATGACATTAATAACCTAATTATGTTTTTATAAATATAATTTATCTTTTTAATTTTTACCTTTTCAGACACTAAAAAATGGGATATCGTTATTCATGGACATGTGGAAAGCCGCATACACAAAGAGATGTGATTACATTTACAAAAAAATAATTATATATATATAAGCATATAAAATTAAATAAATATTTATATATTATATAATTATCATTCAATTGAGATATATATTATTTAACTTCTTTCCATAATGATAATTGAAAAATGTGAATGTTACTAATTCTTTCCTTCGACCTACAGACTCCATGACTGTAACATTGGTTCCTTTTTAATAATAATTATTCATGATTTGTTTTAAAAGAAAAATTTTTGTATAATTATGATAATAATTTCTTTATTATTATTCATGAGGTGTTTTTTTAATTACCCCCTTAACTATTTTCATCTAACTATAACCGTTTTGACACATAACCTGAATATTGTCAAAACACCGGATGTAGTGTTAATTGTATAAGTAATTGTATAAAGGATTGTAATATATAAAATAAAATTAATTTAAAACATGTAATATGATATTATGGAATAAAATAATATAACATTTGTTTATTATTTTGCAAGATAATGATAACCAAGACTCGTAGCAATTAAGGCAAGAGATTTAATCTCTATCTCATTTCCTTGAGAAATTTCATGATAATATCCACCTTTATTCTCTTATAATGTTTATATATAAAAATTAAATATATATATATTATTTTTATATTACCATGTTATTTTTTATATGTTATTTTTTATGTTAATTATGATTTAAATATTTAGTGTTGTCTTTTATTCTTTGAATGTTTGAAGATTTAATCATTTCCTCTATTTTAATAATCTTGATATTATTTTTATTATTTATTCATATGGACATAAAATTATTATAAAATAAAATTTTTCATCTATTCACATATTTCCATCTCTATAATCCTTCATGTTTTTAGAATAAAAATAATGACCATTTTTTCCTTTTGGGTATTTTTATAGAAATGGGTTTTAAATAAGTATTGATTATTTCAATAACATAATATATTTTATCACGACATAAAATGAAATATTATGAGTGAAATGTTTAAATATTAATTCTTTTTTCAGTGTTATGATTATATAATGGTACACATATAGTAAACCAGTGGTTCTGTGATAAACCAATGATTAGTGGTTTCATGGTAAACAGATGATAGGTGGGTCTATGAAAGAAATCCAATGCATTGGGTATTAAAGTCATAGATATGGATATTAAAATTTTAAGGGCAAAATATATGGATGCCAACCACATGGTTCTTCAATTTATAAAAGTGAAAGTGATAATTTGTCTTGTGATACTAATATGTATTATCTATTAATTTTATGGGTTTTATAATAAACTTATAATTACAAAAAAGTTACTATATGGGTCTATTTTTAATATAAACAATTTAATACATTATAAGAGTGATATTTGTTATATTATGATAATGTTTATTTGGGTTTTCATGTTTGTATAAGGATAATAGTTTTATTTTGTATATCTCTTATAATTATTTTTTTCCTCATCCCTTATTTCCTAATGTTTTTCATAGTATTTAATGACATGTTAGGAAAGATAAAGACTCAAGTAGAATGTCATTGTGATTTTTCCATGATGAAGATCCTTCATTATTTTAAATGTATTATATTAATGAAAAAATGGATACAAGTCATAATAATATAGTTTTATTTTTTTGGTTTTATTATTTATGAGTTAAGGAATAATTCATTAAAACTATAATACTAAATATATACTCATAGTAAAGGAAAGTAAATTACCAAAATAACTCAAGATACTGTGATTATTATGACTAATTACATTTAGTTTCTATTAGAGGAATTGTTATGTTAACTTTAGAGTTTAGGTCAATATTTATCAAATTCCCTTAAAAAATTTCCCATTATGATTAATGTTAATTAATATTGAATTTGAATATTACCTTGTTTTATCACCGAAAGCATTATACTTTAGAATGATCTTCTATAGGGGAAATAAAGAATCATTATTTGGATAAATTGAGAGGGAATTATCCTTCCAAATCAATACCTTTTGATGGTTGGAGATGGAATTGAGCAGTTTGTTATAGTGACATATTAGTTTTCAAAGGCTATATATGGTGGTGGGGTACATAAGAGAATGAGACCAGGTCTAAAAAAGAGGAAGACGATGATAGTGGAACATTTTATGCGACAATATCTCTCATAATTCATAGTATAACCTGATCCAATGGTATCTAAAATATGGATTGAATCTCTAGAAAAGATATTCAATGTTACAGAATATTCCATTATGTAAAAGGGAACTCTTGAAATTTATCGCATAGATAGTGAAGCCCACCAGTGTGATCAATGGTTATGAATATCAGGGATTGTGAAGGTATTGATGCCGTGGTATTAAAATAATTTAAAACACTTTTCCATATGAAATATTTCCTTAATGTTTATTAACATAGGTTGGAAAAAATTCATGGAATTGAGAAAATGATTAAATATTTGATGGATGCATATTTATAAAACTTCACTCAACAAGTGAGGAACATCTAAAAATTTATATGAGAAATTGATTGTTAGATAAATCATTTTATATTAGTATTAAATCCAATATATTCAAGGGAATTGTCTTCTCATGATTTCAAGAGCTATGAAAAACATTTTTGATTTAATGAGAATCTATAAATGGATTTTTCCAAAGATAGTATGTCCGATGCAAAAAAAAGAATAATTAGTCTGGTCAGATGGTACTCAGAAAGAATTAATCTGAGAAATTTAAAGTTAAGAAAACCTAATTTGAATTATGTGATAAGTGTGGTAAATAGAATCCTATAGAATGAAATTTGGTGCATGTTAAGTGCTTATACTATATTATGCTTGTTCATATGGATCATCACATCAAGGAAGATTATCTATAATGAAATAAGAAATCTAGTGGTAAGATATTTTAGTTGAAATGAGTTTGGAAATTATGTCAACTTTTATCCAATATAGATTACACTAGGTGGATACCATCATGATCGAAATAATATGGGTGTGATTACATTTTTAATAGTTTCGTGGTTGATTTTCGGCCATCAAATCAAGGGGTGATAGATATGTTATTACTTTTGTTAAATTATTCCAATACTCTACATGATTCTAGATCATCACATTATTTTATTTCTGAGACATTTTCTCGATTTTTTTTATATCACCACAAGAATTTAATATAGAACATTTGGTAAAAAAGGGTTTGGTGTATTAAAAAATCCATGAATTATATGAATCTCTCTATTTTTATTAGTGGGATGGTATTTCCTAGAAATATTGTTGAACTACTCCTAGTGGTGTTTGATAACAATTTTGGAATATATTAGATATTAGTTTAACATGATAAAATAGTTTTTTTAGGACAAGGTTGTTTTATTTAATGATTTCATTCCTTTCATAACAAACCAAGAAGCTGAGAAATTTATTACATACATATGTGGAGGTTATCTTTCTCATTTTTTTGAATTGAATGAAATAGTTTGGATGAGTGAAAAATAAGTACTAATTGAATTTTTTTATTTCTTTCTAGATGATTTTATGGGTGTTGTTCTAGTATATGATGTTTAATTTACAATTGATTTAGTTCTTGATTCCAAGCCTATTTCAAAACCCCATAATCGAATGAATCAATAATTACATGTGGAATGGAAAAAATAATTATAAAAAAATCACTATAAAGGCTTATTTTGACCTATCACTTCACCATAGGGTTACCATATTTTAGTTTTGAAAATTAATTATTGTTCCATGAAAATTTTATTGATTATATATCCTTAAAATAATTATAGTTTAAATCAATTATCCATTGCCTCATATCAATAACTTGTGTCATCAGCTAAAGGGAGATAGTGTTATTGGAATATTGATTTGCGGTCTAGGAAAAATCAGCTGATGGTAAAGTTGAATGACTTTCAAAAGATGAAATTTCAATCATGATTTGGGCATTATATGCAATTTTGGTTACCTAATGAACCTACTATATTTATGAATCTTATGAATAATGTCTTTCATCATTTATTGGATTATTTTGTGGTTATATTTATTAATTATATTTTAGTGTATTATAAAATATTATTGTAACATGAATGAAACATATGGAAATTATTTAAATCCATAACATAAAAGAAACTATATAGAAAGTGGATTAAGAGTAATTTTTTTTCACTACATTTAATTCCATGAATATATTTTTTCTAAAATTTCAAAATTGTTGACCCTAATAAAAAACGTTCATAATGAGTGACCCTAACATACAAATTTCTTAGAGATTTATAGGTTTCATGCATTAGAGGGTTATTATAAATTTGTATTTGAAATTTTTTCTCATTTATATATCATAAAAAATAAGTTAAAATTAAAGGGAGTTAGGTTAATATTTATAAGATAATGTGATGATTTGTTTCAGGAACTAACTTGAAGATTGATCAATGCCTTAGTTTTGTAATTTCATTCAAACAAATTTGAGTTTTAATCTACAATGATGCTACATTGTAAGTACATGGTTGTATCCTGATTTAGAATAACAAGATAATTTCTCGTGCTTCTTGTTAGTTGAAAAGTCACGAGTTAAATTATCCTATACACTATTTAGATTTTGATATTGTTGTTTGTTCATTAAAAAATCAGAGGCATTATTTTTGTGGATTTATGTGTTAAATATATAATGACCAAAAGGGTGTTAAGAATATATTCACTCAAAATGAATTCAACAAGAGTAAAAAAAGAAGAATGGATGTCATAAAGCACTACGATAGTAGGATTCATTATCATACAAGAAATGAAAACAATGGGGATGATTCATTGAGTCAGAAAATTATCTCTAAATTAACCATGTTATGTTTGGAATGTGACCCTTTTGTTAATTATTTTATGATTTTTTTCCAAATGTTGTGGATGTATATAGATAACCTATTTCTATATGTTTTAGTGTTGTATACTTTGTTAAAAATAATTAATATGACTCGGAAGATGGAATAATATTTAATGAAATGTTATAATCCATTTAGAATAGAAAGTTTCCAAAATTTAATATTTAGTAATATGGTGATTTGTGATTTTTAAAAATATTATGAGTTCCTATTGATTCATATGAATGAAATAGTTGTTAACCAAAGCTCATATTTTTCAATTTTCGGTTCCTTTAAGAAACACTATGACATATAAGTACTGTCAAATATTTTATGGGTTGGATAGAATGAAAAGTGATATTGATGAATTTACCAATAAATATTTTACATGTCAATAGTTAAAAATAGAGTTACATTTACTGGAGCGGTGATTCAACCCTTTCTACTGAAGGAGTGGAATTTGGAAAAACAATATCCATGGATTTTGTTGTATTATTTCCAAACACCTCTCATTTTAATAATTCAACTTTTTTTTATTGTTGATCGATTATCAAAATGATCACATTTAATTCCCATTCAAGATAAAATTTCTTTATATCCACATTCTAGATTGTATATAAAATATATATTAATGATATATGGAGTTCCTATATACATTATATCAACCCATGATCCTTATTTCACATATAATTTATTGAAAAGACATCCGAAGTTGTTGGGTACTAAATTAAATTTTAGTATAAAATTTTATCCTCAACAGGGAGGAATTCCCAAGAGGAAAACTACTAACATAGAAGATATTATTCCATCTTAATCAATTAATTACCTAGGAATTTTGGATAAACATCATTCATTTTTTTATTTTTCTTATAATAAATATTTTCATTCCATTATATAGTTAGAACCATTTGAAGAATTAAAGGGAATGCAATGTTGAACAATATTTTTTTGATGATGTAGGAGAAATGATGATTATGGGAATAGAGTTGGTATTGGAAATGATAGAGAAAGATATTTTTATTTAGTGGAAAATGAGGATATCTTAGATCAATAAGTAAAGTGATGTCGATTAGTAGAGTACATATATTTCTTTTCAGGTATGTGATCATGACTTTCAAAAAAATTATCCCTTGAAAAGTGTGATGTCATTTGTTAATAAGGGTAAGATGAGACCGTTGTTCATTGAACCATATCAATTCTTTTACAATGATTTATTAGTTTCATAATGATTTGTCTTACCAGTATGTTTTTTCATGTACACAACATATTTCATTTTTCAATGTTAAGGTATTATATACCAGATTGATCAAATGATTTGATCCCGTATGTAGATCTATAGGAAGGGAACCATTATTATATGGAACAACAATTTCTTAATATTTACTACAGAGAGATTTTGTTGCGGAATAACTTAATTCAAAAGGTTTTTCTTATAAGGAAAAACCATATGATTTATGAAGAAAAATTAGAATCTTTTAATTCTAGGAGAAAATTTTAACCACATTTATTTAATAAGTGATTACAACTACAAAGTCATAATTTCTAACTGAGGGAAAATATGTAACATCCCAGGTAATGGATGAAGACATATTTTTAATATTTATTAATATTTATGAAATATATATTAATTTTACCTTAAAAAGGTATTTGATATAAAATAATGAACATGACAAAATGAGTTTATTTGAAATATTGAGTTTCACACATGACAATTTTATACAAAATATTAATAGACTATTAATATTATTATTTTAAGTGGTAGATATCTCTTAAATATTATATATGTTGGTGTGAATATGCCAAACTAAATTGTTTTTTACACTTATTTATAAATTTTTTTACATTCATCCACTAAATATTATATGCATAAGATGTGAATAAATCCATATTGATGATTAAAAATAATATTTTTCTAAAACATGATTCACTGCCATTTAATGGAACACCTAATTTTAAATTATATTTTGTAAATTTTTAATGTTTATGTTTTTAAATAATATTGATTTTAAAAATAAATGTAACAATTTTCTACACGTTTTGAATTGGGGATATTTTTCTTTGAAGTTTCTTTCTGTGAGGAAAAATAAAAAATACTGAATTTTATTTGAAAAATGATTTTCTTCTATTTTATATATAGTTAAATTATGTTCTAAATTTTTGATAATGTATAATTAGTTTAGTTTTACATCAATAAATATGTATTATGTTTCCCATATAAATTTCTAATTGAAATTATATATAAAAAATAACAAGCTTTTGAAGTTTTCTCTTTAAAATCCTACATTCTCATCCTGCATTATATATTAATTTTTGTTTAATTTCATCCAATGGTGTGATTATAATAAAGAAAATTGGATTCCATATTTTTAATATCAATATCTATAATTTCTAATTTTGTTAAAATAATTTTCTTACAATAAATAATAGTGAAATCAAATAAAATTAATTATAATGATTACGAATAAAATATTGTTATATAGTAGAGAAAATTAATATTATTTGAAAAAAATGATATTTAAACAAGTCCAAACCCCATAGGATGATTATTATTCGACCAAATACTCAAATATTTAATTCAATTACAATAATTTAGAAATATTATATAAGAGATAAGTTTTAATAGTTTTAACTTTTATATTTAAAGAATGAAAATAATCTACAAAAAAGGCATTCAACCTCCACACATATTCACACTTATAAAGCCCATTATACCATAAAAACTAGAATAAATAATCTCATAAAATCATTTACATCATTCTAGAATCATCACACTGGATATATAAGAAACCAAAGAATCCCTTTTGTGTAGTCTAGAAGGAGTTATACAAAAAAGAGGTAACGTTATTTAATGTGCAATTAAGTTTTATTAATTTCTGCACAAATTCAATTATTCATATTAAATTATTTTTTAATAACATAAGAATTATCTAAATACTTATATTTTTTATTCTAATTTTTATGTCTAAACCTATATGCAATTATATAAAATGTGTAACAAAAATATCATCTAAGTCTTTGGTGGACTAATGCCTTGGGAAATGATGGATTTCATTTTTTCCTTTACCAAATATCATGGATGGGATTTATTATGAACATAAAATTTTTATATTATATTTATTATTTCCTTCATACTTTAGTAATGTTTTATGAAACATAACTTCAGGATATCCTTTTGGTAGAAATATGATAACAGCTTCTATGAACGTGTGGACTACCGTGTCTTCAATGTGATGTGATACGTTCAAACATTACATGGAGTGTATTAAATATGGGTTTAATAAACATTTGAGATATAAATATAATCTATATGAAATTTATAATATAATAATATTTCTATGAAAATAACATGTTTTTTTCTTTATTAAAAGTTTACACACTGAAAAAGTGATAACATCATTAGTGGATCTATAGAATAACTCCTCCACTAATCAACTCGATTACTTCTACATAAAAGGAATTATATATACATATATTTTTTATATAATTAAATAATAATATTTATATTATAAAATTATTATTACTATATAAAGGTGAATTTTACTTTCCTTCATTCCACATTGGTCGTTTAAAATGGAAATGTTGCTTATGAATATATTCGAGAAACCATCTCCATGATTTTATCATAGGATCATTTTTAATATAAATCATAAAATATTAGTGGTAAAAGTATAATGGATCTATAAATATTAAAATTATTTAATGAAAATTATTCTAGATATGTTTTTATAATTAACTACTTGACCATATTCAATAAATTGTAGTTGTTTTGACACAAAAACCGAATATAGTCAAAACACCTAATGTATAATTAATTGTTTACATAGTTTCATAAAAAATTGTAATATATGAATTAAATTAAATGATAAAAATGAAAAATGTTTTAATGAATGTAAATAATTAACATAAAATTATTATTCTAGAATATAAAAACAAAAGTGACATGTTCGTCTCAATTAATGAAATTACATCTCAGTCTCATTTCAATGAAGAATTTATTGATGATTTGCACCTTTATTTTATTATAAGGTATATATACATCCCATTTCACATTCTATATCCATTTTTCTCTATTTTTTTTTAATGTTTTCTTAATTTTTATTGTTTTATAGTGATTATGATTTATGTGTGAAATTTTGTATGGGATTTTTTGAATATCTAAAGAATTAATCCATTTTTTCATTTATATATTCCAAATAATATATCACATATTTATTCATATGGTTTTAATAATATTATAGAGGTTATTTTATATTTATTGTTAGTATTTTTCTTATCATAAAATCTTTCATGTTTTATAGAGAAAAATAAACCCCTCATTTTTCCCTTTTGGGTATTTTTGTTTATGAATATTAGTTTTGATAGAAGATTAATTATTTCAATAACAATTAATATTTTATTATTAATGAAAAAGTAATTTTATGATGATAAATTGAAAATGTCATTCTTTTATGTGTTATTATTATATAATGTTTCTTAGGCCTTTGACATGTGGTTTTGTGATAAACCAGCGATGGGTGGTTTAGTGATAAACCAATTACTAGTGGGAATGTGATATCCCTATAATGCATTTGACATAGAATTCAACCATCTAACTATTCCATATGTTAGAGAGATATGTATAGAAGTCGACCGCATGGTTATTCCATTTACAAGACTGGAAACTAAAATGATTTCCCAAGATACTAATATGTTTTATCTATAAATTCTATGTGTTATATTAAAATAATGTGATTAAAAAAATTGAATGAAATGAGTTTATATTTAAGGTAATTTCCATAATATTTCATAATGGATAAAATTATTAATTTATTATAACATTTACCTATGTTTTCATGTTTTCATGGGACTAATAGTTTTACTTATTTGTGTATCACTTACTAATCTTTTTTGTTCACATCCCACATTGTTTAATTGATATTTGAAGGAATTAAGGATGGTTTTGGGAAATATAGAAATAATGTAGAATAATATTGAGATTATCCAATATATAAGTCAAACTTCATTTTAAAATAATTATATTATAGAGAAAATTTATAAATATTAGAATTTTTCTCTATCTATTTTATGGTTTGGTTATGTATGGGTCATTTAATTGTTCTGTAAATCTCTAATACTAAAAATATATTATAAGTGAATGAATGATAATTTTTGACTTAGCATATGATTATGTAATGATTAATTATGAGGCATTATTTTAAACCAAAAATATCACAATTTGGGTGATCATTTTTCAATTAAATGTGGTTTATTATGTTTTGTTCATTCATGTTGTTATATAATTTACAATGTTATAAAACAAAATATTATAATTTTTTGTTATATAGGTTGAATAACATCAACTGTTATAAATATAAGAAATAAAAAATCTAGAGTTTGTAAAATTTAATATGAGCAATGTGATAGAAACTGGTAATAATATTTTTGTGAGTGGATATTTTGGATTCTTTATGAATTTGGAAGGAATTTATAGAAATTTTAGTGGACATAGAGTTTCGGTTTATGGGTGATTATGATGTTACATAATTAAATACTATAAAATATATAGTTTGGGTATGATTATTTTTTTACATTGGTGTTAAAAAAAGTTTCTTTTCCTATTAGTTTGAACCAATGTGTTAATTTGTAACGTAAAATCAAATGGAGGTTTTAAAATCCCTCTATGATTGAAATATAAATTCAATTGTTTTAGTTAGTAAAATTATATTGTCAAATTACATATATAAGAATCAATATCTTGGAAAAGTAGTTATGTAAGTTAGATTTGGTTTTTTGTCGGGACTTATAAGTATTTGTGATAAAAAAGTGAAGCTATATATTATAGAATATAGATTTTATAATATCATGTATGTGACATCTGAAATCTTGTATGAATTAATCAAATGAATTTTTGATCATATATATGTGATATATAATTATTTATCTATATAATTATTGACATATAAAATTATATGACAGAATTCATATTTTATAGACTAATTTTATGTTATTATTAGGTGGATATAATTATATATAATCAAGAAATTTTGTTATTTTGGTGATATGGAGTTATAAATGAAAATATCTATTTGAAAATATGATTTTTAAAAATTTGAATGAATCCCTATAGTGAATCTTGATTGATTCACTATTATCGTTTTTCTATATCTTCAACAATATTTAAATAAGAAGATAAGAAGGACTTATCATAGGTCAAATAATACATGGAAAAATATAGTTATTATTTAATTTAAAATTAAAACAATTATGGAACATATCATAGATATATCTAGATAAAAAAGAGGGGAATTTTGTGTTATTTATATATTTTGAAGATGAAGATATTTTTTAAGGCATGCTTGAAATGTGAATTGGGTGTTTTTAGTTTGATAACACTATTCATGGGAGATTTCAGAAAATATAACCCAATTGTTTCTTCCACCTTTGCTGTTGTGGTGAAAGATAGAGGAGTGGAAAATGAAAGGAGCTATACCCTCTCTCTTCGACACAGGTCCTCCCTTCTTTGAATTTTGTCCCTCTACAGTGGAGGTCTCTAACATAACAACACTCACCAAGCTTATTACTAATACCTGTTTTAATTCATTTAATGTGGAAGTGAAGAAGAATTTGGATCCAAAAGTATAAAAAACTTTATTAAAAAATGTAAAAATATCTTGTTATATCAATCTCTCATGAGGGATATGAACATGGTGACAAGGAAACAAACTTTTAGTCATTTTCAAACTATGAGTACGACCCTCACATGGTAATATATTTCGGGTTTGGATCAATAAACTAAATATAAGGTAAAAATTCACATTGCATTTCTGAGTATATAAGGTGAATAAATCAATGACTCCCACATACTACTCAAATTTACCAAATATAGTAGTTTGTTGATATTCAGGTGATGTAAATTGTTCTAGGAAGAAAAAAAAGTATGGAAGAATCTATATTAGTTGGTGATGTTGTTTTGAAACATGGTATATAATATAAATATATTCTATCATCCAATGATACATCCAAGGAGGATTATTGTGGAATTTATAAATTTCTATGGGAACTCGGGCTGATTGAGAGAGTGTCCGAGATAAAAAGAATTGTATCAAATTTTTGCTCTTCAAAAGGTTCGTAAAATGATGTAGCTAAGAGAGTCAAGGTACATGATCTTCTCCATCACAAAAATGAAGAGATTTTGTAGAAATATATCATGATTTTTATATCTATATTGGAAACTCATAGAGTTATTTAAATACCGATGTAAGTTAATTTGAATGAAAAAATATGTCTCTTAGATTAATAATAATAATCAGATTCTAATGCATGGATTCAATGAGGGGAAGACAATCGTGGAAGAACCTGATCCGATATGGTAATAAATAGCCTTCCAATTTGAGAAGCTTATCAAATAAATATGGACTCAGATGTGACATCTACACATTGGAAATGATATATTCTTAACTATCAAAGCTATTTTTATTATATTTGGAATTAAGATGTTTCATTATTTATGGTTTGAAATTTCATATTGTTCATGTACGTTAATGGTTTACTACTTTTCCTAAAATTTATATCTTAAAATAATAATCTAAAATTAATTGATTTAGAGAAATTGGGTACGTAGATAATTAGTTAGTGATCATTTTGGAATTGAACATTTTACCATAATATCTCTATGGGAGGTTATATTTAGAAAGGCCTTTTGATTCTTGTTGAGATTAAAGAGTTAGTGTATATTTTCTTATGTGGTCATACAAACAGTTTTAATCACATAGTTGATATGTATGCATTATCTTGGCGGGATATATGTTGCTGCGTAATGTTTATGGAAGGATGAAATGTAAGGATTTATGTTATTTGTTAGTAAAAAACTAGAGGATTTATTACCTACTATCAATTTTATGGACTGTATATGTCCTGTGCTTTGACTGACTGTGGTAATTCTTGTGACATGGAAATCTTGGTAATTATGGTATTAATCAACGATCCATGGTATTAGGGGCGTATTAACCATGATACATCAATATATATAGAGATCTATCCACTGTGATGATGTCTGATATATATTGTATGATAGGAGTTCCTCTTTGGATATTTGAATGGTATTTTTGGTGAGGATCAGCAAGATGAGATATGACAGTTTATAAGAGATAAAAAATCTACAATTTTATGATTATTGGACCCATAATTTACCCATTTATTTTATTTTTTATGTTATTCAAAATTAATTAATCTTTAATACATTACTACCATATTTCACATCCTTCTTTATATCATTGTTTATTAATGATTATTATTGATAGTTGAGACCTATTTGATTACAAATTTCTCTATTTATTGGAATGATCATTTTCCCATGGTATTTTATGTTTTAAAATGACATATGTTTTCCATGGTCATAATATAATTTATTTTAGATATAAAACCCACCAAAATGGTATAATTGTATGTTCACTTAGGGAAATGACCAATAAATTTTTTCTCATTCATTATGATTATCTCAAGTCAGTGAAATTATCCTTTGGTGGATTTTTTATAAAATATATATAAATCTAAATTTTAGTACATATTTAATACATATTTAATAAGAAAATATTGATCCATTTTATGGGAACGAATATATTTTCTAAAAAGATCAATGTAAAGAAATCCAAGATCTATGGTTTTGTACAAGATGTAGTTTTTTACCTAGGATAGTTCTAATTTTAATGTTCCAATATTAGGGTCCAAATCCTTATATTTTCGGATGTTACTATCAAATCTCGTATGTAAATAACATTAACATTTAACAATAAAATGATGATTTTAATGTATCTAAATTTGTTATTGTCTATCTTTTCTATGAACCACAAAATGTTAATGGTTGGTGTTTCAAACATCATAGAATTATAGAATGAGAAAAATGAGGATGGAACATGATGAGATAATGATTTTGGATTGGTGAAGTACTAATTATATATATAATTAATAATTCCTATAATAATAATTTCATATTAACAGACTATTATAATTTATTAAAACTAATAAAAAAATTGATATAATTATATCTCATACCTGATCTATCATCATCATGATAATAATTTCAATTACTATATAAATATTACTACATTATGTTCCATCTATTTATATATGTTTTTATGTTAAGGATTTCAATTAATGAATAATGGTAACTAGGTGACCCCATATAACATCTATCTTCCTCATACCATATTAGTGACACACAATATGGGTGTATTCAGAAATATTCACCCCATGTGGCATAGGTGATTTATTTTAATTTATTCCTGACTCGTCCTATTGTTTCATTATCATAACTACTAATAAATTCAATACATTTCAACCAATGGTAGTTTAATGATTGAAGATCAAGTTAGAAAGGCCAAAAATGACATGGTATAATTGAAATAGTTCAGGTGAGTCAGTTGTTAATTATGAATATATAAATATATATAAATATATAATTTATATATTGATGTATTTAATGATATTCAATATAAGTATTCACAAAAAATAAGATTACCTATCCCTATGATTCTCAAACCTATTGTGAAGGGCCTGTCCCAATGGTTTTGAGACCTGTTAGGATAGGTATCTAACCTTTACAAACGACTTTTCCAAACCATAGGGATATTTGGAAGCTTTCCCAATGGTTTGGGAAAAACTTTGTGAAAAGTGGTCACAATGTTCTATTTCCCAACGGTTTTTTCCAAAACATTGGGAAAAGGGGAACCCATCCAAATAGTTTGGGAATAGTGGTCTCAATATACCCTTAACCAAATGTTTTGACAAAGCCATTTAGAAAAGTAAATACTTCCCATATGTTTTGGGAAAACTGTTAGGAAAAGTGGTGCCAAATTCCCCTTCACAACAGTTTTTGAAATACCATTGCAAAAGGGGACCTATACAAATGATTTGTATAAATTGTTGGTATATATGTGTTGGTATGCATATCATTTCTAGTAGTAATCAAATTATGTATTTAGGAAGCATGACCATAGATAATAGTATTGAATGAAAAACATGTTCATAAATCTCTCACACCATGTCACCTAAAGTTCACCATAACACTACATGATTTTATAATATATTTTCCTATTATATAAATTTAGTGCCATTGATATATTATGATGAAAAAAATCATAATTCATCCGTAATTAATTTTCATTATGAAATAATGATTAAATAGATTATTACATTGGTAAATGAAATCAATAAAATAAATAACCTCATAAAATGGATTAGATTCAAATAAAAAATTCCACATAATCTATATTGAACAGTTTTGTGAATTACACATTAGAAACAAGATAATACTTTTATGGAATTATATAAATAAAAATTAGTGAAAAAATTCAATTCATGATTAATAAAATCCCTTTATGATAATCAATTTCTTTTCGAATAATAAGAAATACTAATATGATAATTCTTCAATAATTATAAAAGTTTTGTTCATTTTTATTATTTATATTTGTTTCCATATAAAATATAAATTTAACTTATTTTGAGAAGTAAATTTAATTAAAATTCTATTCTATACATGTAAAAAAAATGAATAATTGATCATATAATGAATATAAAATGGTTATAAATGACAATTAAATCATTTGATGAAAAAAATTCTAAAACATTGTGTGATGTTAAAAATGTATTTTTTTATAAAATAATTATAACATTATATAAGGATGAATGATTTTAATTTAATGTGTATATAATATACTAAATAATAATATCACATTGATCTATTGGTTTTAACAAGAAAATGAGTTAGAATAAAATCTTCTTTCTTGATCATAAATATTTTTACAAAAAATGTTTTAATAAATTTCATCTTTTTATATTTGAAATAATTTAATTTTCTATTATAAATTTAATTTGATGAATTGGGTTTCAAATTTGGAAACATCTTATTATAATTTTGTAATAATATCAATATAATTTATATCCATAAAGATATGTCACGATGGTAATATTTTGTAACATAGTATATCGTAAAAGAGTGAAGTATGGGGTTAACCTAATGGATTTGGATTCAAATAACTATAAAAAATGTCTAAATTTTATATTATGTGGGTATTTAGACCGCATATCAAATCATTTAAATATTGGATATTCATTTTATCATTCCGTTGAGGATTATATTTTATTAACATTAGATTAATTTGTATTTATATGAATTTCTCCCTCTCATTTAAGAAAAAACCCTTCACCACCTCACTTATCCCCACACCTGGAGAAAATTAGATGATCCAAAAAAACCGAAACTCCTCTGTGACATATGTTCCACATCCCATAGGTCATGTTCATATGATATGATCAATTTATAAAGAAAAATGAGAAATTTTATAGAGGATATCCAATTAATTTTATATCATACTCAATGAATTCACTGAAGTCTCTTTATTCTTCCACCACATAGTAATAAAAAATATCCAATACCAAGTAATTAATTTATTATTATAATAATATTTAATTTTAATTATATTTAATTTTAATTATATTTTTGATAGAAACATCATTTTTATAGCCTATAATATAAAAATAGCTAGTAATATAAACATTTCTATATATGTCAAAAAGGAGCACCATTATTTTCAATATCCATCTAGATTATAACTCTACAATAAAAGAGGGTTTTCTCGGATTTTTAATCATGATAGGTGGAGTATTGGTATGTTTCCAATAATATGCAAGAGTGAGTAAATTAAACCTATAAATAGGATATTATAGCTTGTGGGTATATTCATTAGTCTGATGACTCATTCAAGCTCATATATGCATCCTAATGTGGTGAAAATGTGTGTCTCTGAGGTTGATCGGGTGACTTCATGGACATGTTGGTACATTGATACCAAAGGAAATATCAATATGGATGTGTGTTGGCACTGTCTGATGATCCATTTTAAAATAATGTTATATGTAACTATATATGAGTAAAATCCATGAAGGGAAAACATTTGTAACTTCTTCATTCTTTACTATTATGGTAAGGATCATTACCTAATTCATTGGATCACTAGCTGGAAGAACCCATCATTTATGATATAATGGGATCAACTGGTGTAATCAAGGTTTATCCAATATATAACCTATAAATTGAACACTCAATGGTCTCTTGAAATACTCACTATTACTGTATAACTATCAAATAACATACCAGAAATTTATCTTTGTGATTTCAATTTTATATCATAATTTTTTTAAATCATTTAAACATGTAATCATATAGATTTTGGATATCAAAAACCTATTTCTTTTTAAAATAATATTTCAATTCCAAAATACGCATTTCATTTGAAAAACTCATTTTTATATGAATAAAATAAAATAAAATAGAAATATATTTTCCATTAAGAAGTCATGAAATCATTAAAGGGAATATATAAATCAAATTACAGTCATAGTGGTAGAATATTTATCAATTTATAGAACATTCCTTTCAACATTTATCAAAATATTCTATATAAAACATAAAAAATAATTCATTTTAATGAATTTAAAATAAAAAAAATGGAAAATATATTTACTTTATAAACCATTTAGTTACATTTAAATAAATACAAAAAATCATTTTTAAAACATTTTTATTGAAAATGAAGAGTTGGAAATAAAACATTAGGATGATTTTTTAATGAAAATCCCCTTATCATATTTAAATTATTCGAATATTAAACCAAATGAATGGATAACATTTAAAAAAATTAAATAAAATGAGAATAGTATAGTTAATGAAAATACATGTCATGTTGTCTATATATACAACACATAAAATAGTATAATTGCATAACATCAAAATTTGTCTCAATGTATGAAAAATTAGATGAAGTTCATTACCTTTACTCCGACTATTCACCTTTTTGTTTCTATTCCCAAATAATAAAATTATGTTCATTATTTAATATCATGATAATATTTATAAATTTTTTATTTAATTTACTTTACTTATTTTATGCTATCAATTACATAATCAATTAAGTATTCGTCGGACATTTTTACCATATTCGACTTATGAAACAAAAATGACATTGGAAGGTTGACTATGTTAAAAGTTTTCATTATATAACCATATATAGAATAATAATCATGACATATTTATCATAATAATATGTTAATTTTAATTTTAATAATGGTCATGAATGGTGGTTTTGGGAAATAATTTGTTTTATTATCATAGAGACAGTAGGAAGTATGTACTAATGAGTAACATTTCCATTTTTTATTGATCATTAGGGAAGATTGGTACCTAATATTATATCATAATAAAATGATCATCATATAATATATATCATATTATTTATTTATTTATCATTATATATATCATCCTTTTGGTGTGGCGATTAAATTATAGTCACATTACCTCATGAAAGAGGTAGTCTACACGTTTAGAAAGGATGTTATCATTTTTGAGGGAGTTAAAAGTGAATAAATAAAATAATATATTATTAATTTATAGTAAAATATATGTTATTAATATAATTAATATACCATTAATATCACATATATTATTTATGTTTATCATTATTAATTTCCATGTAATACATTATTGACAAATGATACACATTGCTTTATGAGGTGGTAGTCCATCATACCCATGAGCAACATTATCGTATCCCCTATTAAATGGAAATAAACTAGAAATATATGATATTATGAATCAATAGGTATAATTATTTTATAAATATTATATATATAATTTATATCATTTTCATACCCAAACATTTCTGGTTTAATCAGAAAAATGAATGACATCTGATTGTGAGGCAGTGGTCCATCGTACACATGTATGATGATCTCGTAGCCCATTAAAAGGAAGAGGAGAAGGGATTATGTTATTAAATTAATATAAACACATATTAGTATATATAATATGATTAATTTTTTATTTAAAAATTCTTTATTAATAATTTATCATGGTGTTGGAATAAAAAAATGCTCATTGATGAACATTGCCTCTTATTCGGGTAACATCTTTTGGTTTGCACCAAAGGCTGCACATAGTCATGTTTCAGCCAAAAATATGGAATATATAATTAGTTTAGGGAATTATGGAATTTATTTTGATATTAATTGGATGATCCAATGTCATTTTAATGTGTGAATAATGGAGAAGGGGGCATTTTATTAATGTGGTGTGTTGAACAATTTTAATTTCAAATAATAATGGATTCCAACCACGTTTTCTCTATCTCACAAGGCTCCATTAATAGATAATTTATGAGAGTATAATTTATAATATAAAAATATATCCATGTATAATATTTTATACATGTTTTTATTCTATTTTAACCCTCATCTTTTTCATTTAACCCTTGGTTATTCCATTTTTAACTTAATGATGGTAATTAATTTTTTAATGTTTTCACTATTCATTGTAGAAAAAAATATTATGAAACAATTATAAATTATGAATTTTTATGATTCATATTATTTAATCCATTTCACCAAATTTAAATCAGATAATTAGAAAATTCCCATTTAAAACAAATCCGTCTATCGCGACAAAAAATCAGGTTTTCAAAGAGTGTTATTTTTGAGAAAAATTTGATTCTATATTAAATATATTAATATTTATATTAATTTTACGGAAAAAATTAATATTTACATATATAATCTATATATTTTATTTAATAAAATCATAATTATATATTATTTTAATTTAATAAAATGGTGAAGCATGATGAATTTTAAATTAGTTTCTAGAAAGCCCGTTTTTAAACAGAAACAAAAGTTACAAAATATAAAAATATAAATCTTATTAAAATGTTGTTAATTGGATTAAATTTTACTAAAAAATAATTTTGGTACATGAAATCACATTTAAACCATAATGGGACTTCATAATTACTTAATTTATTGAGAATAGTGGACATTTATAAAAAATCGTTAATCTTCACTATTCACTAAAAAATCTATATTTTCCTCAAAATCTCATAATTTCACCATCGTGATATTTTTATATTATTATTTTAAGAATGATTTTATTATTTTATAAATTAATTACTATAATTTTGATATTAACATTTTAAATAAAACCATTTTTCAAAATAGATTAGACAAACCTATTTCTTTTTCATTTAAAAATACTATAATATATTAACAATGAATATAACATTCCAAATAAAATTAATAAATATTATAATGATTATTTTTATCAGTACATAGGTAATTAAAATATTCCAACATTTTATAAATTATATAATCTCAATTTTATTTACTTATTAAACAATAGGGATATCATTCACTAATAGTTATTCAAGATAACATTGTCGCCCCTTCAGTCAAATTGTTTTTTGATAAAACAATAATCTTATGAATCAACTGATTACACAAAACATAATATATATGGAAAAAATTATAAACCAAATATTATATCAAAGAAAGGTTCTCCTAAAAATAATCTGATTTTTCTCTCAAAACATTATAAGAATATGACACATATTTTCGTAACAACAAAACATGAAATATGTTGTATTATTATGGAATTCTCAAAAGAGAATTTTATCTGTATTTAAAAATTCCATATTTATCTACAATTTCATACAATCCAATTATAAAAATATATACTTTTATTTTCTTAGAAAAATTAAAAAACATGTCCATGGTGAAAATTTGAAAAATAGATGTTCTCATACATAGATAAAAAGATCATTCCTCTATTTATTCACATAACTTTTCTACCTAATATGAGTTGTCCTCATATAATGTTGATTCACGTACACTATCATATACATTTCCTCTACTAACACTTTTCCCATGAAGCTACTTTCTCTTACATCACTCTACAAAGCTGGTCTCCTACGCAAAATTCTATACAATACATCAAATGTTTACATATAAATTATACAATGAAAACCATTGATATTAGAAAAATCTACAAAAGAATGATGTCAATCCGAACATCCCTGGAAATACAATGAATATAAATTATGTATATAACCCATGTTATGAATATATAATCGGAATATACAACATAATAAGACAAAATGATTTTTTATATTTAATTTATTACCTATTATCTTCTAAAGTGTTTCCAAAAATTTCATTTGAACATTGTATCAATGAAGGATACAATTGAGATTTAAACTCATTATAAAATGACCCTCCACTTTCAGTATAGTTGATATTTTTTAATGAATTTATATCTTGAATGGGAAGTAAATGTATAGAATTTGTTAATCGATAAAAAATAACCAATATTGAAATATTACAAAGAGAATTATATGAAAATCCTACCATGAAATCAAATGATATGTTTTCCCATTTCCATTATTGTATATGAAAATGGTAAAACATTCCCTTCAATAACAATAATTATACATTAACCCAGTAATTGTTCAAAAATATAATTGTAAATTCATAAATATATATATTCATTCCATCCCACTAGTAATTCTCCCCATGTTCTCTATAAATTTTATTACTTTCAAAATGAATGGATATAAAGAACATTGAGTTTCACCCAAAAAAATCATTCCTATAATCAATATCCTTAGACCTATATATATATTTTTCCAAATCAATAAATATATTATTCATTAAAATTAATATTTTTTAACATACCCTTCTTAATTGATTATTCCATTTCTGATATATATTGAGCCTCTTTCTAGGCATACTTAAATTTTTCTGAAAAATTAAACTACATTGAAACCTGAAGAAAAAATGATTATATCTATTCATCCAAATCATTATGGAAAAAATGTATCAAATCATTAACTAGAGGGCCATGTTCCAAACACAACATGGTTAATGTATAATTTTTTTTGCTAAAAGAACTGACCACTTTTTGGTATTTTTCAAATATGGTAACAAATCATTAAATAATAATCTTTGATCAGTTCCAGAAATATTCTCAATCCCATTTTTAAATAATTCTTGAAAAATATATACATTATGATTTTTCTTTAGTTTAAATTTTAAACATTTCTCTGTAAAAATTATCCCACCAAATTTTTAAAGGATACACAAAACTAACTAATTCCAAATCATGGGTTGGGTAATCTAACTAGAGAGGTTTTAACAGACGTGATGTATAATCAATTACCTAATCAGTCTTCATTCAGACCCAAAAATGTTCTTTTAATGATGAAACACCCAATGTAGAAAATTCACCATTTTGGATGGTAGGTATAAATTTGGAGCCATTAATAATCATCTTTTTTTTTTCGAAAAAGTGTAATAACTTTCTTTTTCCAAACAAATTTAACTCCTTTTCGAGTTGAATTATTCAGTGGGATAAATACATGAGATATTGTATCAAGAAAAACATTGATAGTAATCCTTTTAGTCATGGAAATATGAATATTTTGAAAAATTATTTCTTTTACTATTCTTCAAGAACATTTTCTTTATCACTGTAAATAGAGATTCCAACTTTAGAAACCTTTTGTCTGAAGAATGAAATTTGTTTCCACCAAATGTAAAACATAATAGATTTCCCATATATATTATATTATTTTAAGGAATTAAAATCAATCCAAAGTATTCTATCATTTCCCTAATAACATTTATAATATAAAAAAATTTCATCAATAAACAAAGATGTTATATTTTACAATAATTCCTAAAAAACATATTAATATGTTACAAAAATAAAGTAGTTCATTTGAAAAAAAAATGATGTAACTACAATATAAATGTTCCCATATCTAGTCCAAACCAATGTATGGAAAATATCTCATTACTTTACATTCTGCCAATAGTACCACAACCCTAGAGAATCATATAATAGATACTAAGCTCCCTTATGAAATAAAAAAAATTATTGAAATGATGAAAACGAATATTTTTGTTAATTGTGATGATATTCATGGCTCTATAATCTATGTAATTTCACATTAAACCATCTATAATATTAAAAAAGATTTGAAGATCCTATTTTTTTCTTGGTCGAATGAAAATTTATCTAATAAATTGTATATTTTTTTTCTCAATTATAATATTTCCACATGGTTCAATTGTCAAGGGGGTCTGGAAGGAGGCTGAGCATGATGTACTAAATAAATAGTCAAATCAAGCACACAACCAAGAATATAACTATTAAAATCATTATAAAATATATTCATTTATGTATTTTCAATTAGAACATCACTATTTTAAAAAATTCATTATTTTCAACAATATGTGATTGGAAACATTCACATCCACCACTAATCAATATCTCCACCACTTTGTAAGTTATCAAAGAAAAAAATTGAACCCATACTTCTTATCATTGTAATATATCATATATGAATAAGATAAATGTAAATCCAAACTAGGAATTATATGAAACACTAATATTTAATGTTCTCCATTTATTTATATATTGGACATCCAACTAAAAATAATAGGAACTTTCCTAAAAAAATTGTTTCATTAATATTTACACCCTGAGTTTCCACCAAAATTTATATCCGCATTTCATATATTAAAATGTCTTTTTTATAAAAAAAATTATCATAAATTAAATAATGAAATGATATGGAGTCAAATAGGGTATTGTAATATTTTTAAGACACAAGTATCATATATATCACCCCAAAATTTTATGACCCAACATCAACCGTAGTAGTAGAAGATGATGTTGATGCAACTATTCATTTTCAGCCATTATGATTTACAACCCATTTAATGAAAATCATTAAATTCTTATAATAATTACCCAAATCAATACAACAAAACCAGATCACCACTAAATGGATATTGGTTAACCCATAATTTTTTTCATGACCTTTTACTTACACTCACGTGCATTGAGATCAAACTGACCACCTAAAAAAATTAAGATCTGTATAAAAATTCATTTAAATATATTTTCCCCATGATTGGTTTATTTTGTAGTATTTAATGGATATATTTTAAATGGTTTATCCTTCTCTTCCAAACACATTGAATTTTCGTACCCCTATTTTTTTGAGGAAGCTACGTGTCAACAAAATCTGTCTCATCATTCTGAGCATAATAAACCACAATATCAATAATTTTAAAGTATCACTCTTCCTCTAATTTTTTGTGAGCATGGGAAAACCATAAATAAAATATATAATCTTTTCAATCACTTGTATGAAAAACATATTTCACACACCTAGCCAATCTGGTAATAGTTTCTTTATATGTAGCTATAGAATCATATTATTTTTTCCTCAGTTAAAGGAAATGTTTCTATTTATAGTAAAAAAAAGGGAAATATGATTCATTTAAAATATAATTAAATAGTTCCTATTAATTGTTGTCAATATTATATTTTTATAAGGTTTTTTAGTCAAAGACCACTATCGACAAGCTTCTCCTTCAAAATGATATATGGAATGATTTGTCATCTTCCATTCTAGACATCCCATGACATCAATTATATAATCTTGGGAATTAATCTCTCCATTATCAATCATGGGGTATGATGATACATTGAATGATGTTGTATGTTATCTCATAAATGAATACAATATTTACATGTACATTTATGGTATATTATGTACCTCTATAGCATTTATACCACCACTATTAATAGGTTTTATAACGTGATCTATAACTATAACAAACAGCTTGGTTCGAAATCCAACAATGTTTGGATGAAAATTTAGAAGGATAGATTCCTACTAGTTCCTCCACATTATATCTTCTCTATTTAAATAGAGGAAAAAATTATGAAAAACATTTTATTAGAAGAAGAAACATGGAAATGATTATATTATATTTTATTTCAACCTAGATATTAGATAAAAATATTCGAGTGAATGTTATTAACATTATCATAACCAATGAATTTAAAAAAAACCCTCTAACACCAAGTGAAATAAAATAACAATAAATATATAATAATCACGAGTTTTCTATCAACATCTCATTCTCTTACATTTTATAATATTTTTAGAGTTATTGTTTTCTGGGATTTTATAATTACTCATACATAAAATAAGAATACAATATAATGTTAACACTTCCAATCATTATCCATTTTTACGATTATATAAAACATTTAAAATAAAGAATTATTTTATTTTATGAGGACTATTACATCATTTTTAAATTTACCACCTCTATTAACTTAATCAAAATTCTTTACATTTTATTTTTTTTATAAATGAGTGGTGAACACCAAAATCATAGAAAGGGACATAAAAGTAAATAAAATTGTCAATATAGTGAAATGATAAAAATAAATGTAATATTTTAAATTACCTTAAATGTTTATTGAAAATATTAAATAATAAATTTACATTAAAAAATGACGCCTTTTTTACAATGTTAGAATTTTAAAATTCATTGCGTGAAATTTTAATAACTTCTGGAAATTAAATTCATCGCATTCATAACCCATTTTAAATATGTTTAAGAAGTATCTTGATTCCAATAAAATATATATAAAAACCATATTGTTAAATCCCAACATAATACCTAGTAATACATGAATCATATCTCAATCCATTGGAGCCCTATCTATGTTCACCGGAATTTTATGCTATAATGGGGTCCCCAGATGATATCTAGATTCACCCATCACATAAGAAATAACGGGATCACCCTATACTATCATAAACCACCCATGTATCATATAAAATGTAAATATATCATATTATGAATAATGTTTTTAAATTATTTCACTTTTTATTCACAAAAAATTTAAAATTTCAATTAAATTCATATGGAAATTACATTGGGATATCAAAATACTCTGTTCTTTTTAAGTCCAATTTTGAATAAGAATTTCCATTCATTTTTGGAAAATGATTTTACATAGAAAAATAAAAATAATTTAATACTTTTTATTGTATTAAATCATTTATAAATCAAAATGATTACAGAAGTCAAATAATGATCATAGTGGAATAATATTCATTGGCCAGATATAGAAAATTCATTTTATTATTTTTCTCATCATTCTATACAAAACAAGTAATCTGATTCCATTTAAAAAAATTGAAAATAAATTTAAACAAAGAATGAAATATAATTTATATAATCATTTATATTCATATTAATAAAATTAATAAAAACATTTTAAAAGTATGGTTGTGGAAAAGAAATATAAGGAAGTAAATAAAAAAAGAGTTTTTAAAGAAATGTCCCTTATAACCATTAAAATATATGAATCATGATCCTCTAAGAAGAATAAAAATTAATGAAAACCTTTAATACCATTAAAATAGACAATTTAATTATTTTAAATTTCATAGGGGATGAATATAAACATATTAAAAAAATATAGGTAAATAAAATCAAAATATGCCTCAGTGAATGGATAATGATATTGATTTCATTACCTTATGTACGATTAGACATGTGTTCCCTTATTTTCTAGAATAATAAAATTATTTCAATTATTTATGTCAATGAGAAAATTTTACACAATTATTATTACTTGTATTTCACAAATTTCCATTTTATATACAATTACATAATCAGTTATGTTTATATCGGATGTTTTGACCACAATCGGCTTATGTGTCAAAAATGAATTTCATAGGGTTAATATAGTCAAATAAAGAATTATTTATACATATAAAGAAAAATAATATTGAAAATTTTATCAAATTCACATAAAATTTATACTTTTAAAGATTATCAAGAAAATGGTTTTGAGAGATAATTTATGTTACAATCAAAGGGATGGTAGGTCGTATATACACATAAGTAACATTTTCAATTTTCAATGATCATTATGGAAAAGAGGAATGTAATATTTTAAATTTAAATAATGATAGAAATATAAAAAATAAAAATAACTTACTTAAATATAATTTTATATCTCATACATCTAGTTTGGTGATGAAAAGGTAATCACATAGCTTCGTGAATGTGGTAGTCCACATGTTTACGCACAACATTATAATTTTTGATGGAGTTAAATGGTAATGATGAAAAATATATATAAATTCTAAGATTGATATATGTTTCATTTATAAGAAAATTAATACATAATTATCACATATTTCAATTTTATCTACTTTTATTTCCATACATGCAAATGTTTACTGAAAAATGAATGACATCACCTCAAGAGGCGATGATCTTCTATACACACGAGCGATGTTATTGTATCCCCTATAGAATGTCTGGTAAAATTGTTATATATGATATAATGAAGAAATTTTTATTATTATATTTTAAATATCATATATGTAATTTATATTCCGTATCATTTACATCCCTTATAGGTGGTTATGGAAAAATGAATGGCATTGGTTTGTGAGGAGGTAGTCCGCCTTACACATGAATGATGATTTTGTAGCCCATTTGAAGGAAGATGATATAAGTTTAGGTAATTAAATTAACATAATAAATTCTCATTTAATGAAATATATTAATTTTATATTATCAATGTTTAAAAATAATTTAATTAGTTTGAGGATGAAATACAATAAAAATGGTATTTCAATAATGCTAGCATTTCTTTGGGTAATTTAAAAAAAAAATTAATTTGAAAGATTTAAATAATGAAAAATGTGGATTTAATGATGTTAGGATATAATTTGGATAGGTATTGTATGAAATAATTTGTTTTTATGGTTTGAATATTGGATGAGAGGGGTGACCTTTTATATGTGAGGTGAGTGCCACACTTGTACGTTTTGAAAGGAATTAAATTCCACCCAAGTTTTTCTAGGTCAAAAGGATCAAATAATTACAATTAACTATTCTATATGTTATATAGTGAATATATTTCATCCGGTTTATTTTATACATGATTATTGGTGATTTTAACCCCATTCATTTTAGTTTAAGAACTAATAAATCATTTTTACGTTAATCAAGATAATTACATTTTTTATTTTAAATATTGTTTTTGTCAAAAATTAATTTTTACATTGTATATAATATTGATATACTATTTCAATATATTTATTCAATTTTAAAAAATTAAATTTTTTGAAGTGTAATAATTCTATTTAAAACACTGCAAATGTGACAAAAAGGCATGTTTTAAAGTATAATAATTTATTTCAAAAAATATGACTCTATATTAACACAATCACTAACAAAAATCATTGTATAAAACAAAAGTAATATTTAATGATACATAATATATAAATTTTATTTAAAATACTCCCCATTATGTATTCTTTTTAACTAAAATTGGGAAACATTATACGTTTTAAAAGAGTTTTTAGAAAAACCCAGTTTTAAAACCAAAAACAAACATACAATGAAAACAAGTATAAAGATTATTAAAAATTAATTCTGTGGATTATATATAAATATATAATACTTATGTTATATTAAATTGTATTTAAAATATAATGGTACTTCTACATTAAAAAATTAATGATAAGAAATTATTTTTTTCACAAAAATTGGAATTTTTCACTAATCACTAAAAAATAAATATATTATAGATATACCAAAAATTTTACCATAGCTAAATTTTAATAAACAGATTTTAAAAATTATATTAATATTAAAAATTAAATAAAAAAAATAAATAAATAAACATTTAAATAATAACCTTGTGTGAAAAGAGTTTTGTCAAAACTATTTCATTTTTGATCAATTTGTTACATAATATTTTTATAAATAATTTAATAGTATAATTCATATAAATAAATATGAATATTATTTCTTATATAATTAACTAGGTTTTTATAATGCCTACCACATCATCTATTAAATTTGGGTTAACCATATTGGACTCATTCAAATTGAATATCTTCATAAAATCCACAAAAACATTATTTAGAACCACTTTAGTTGATAATGTGAAGGGGAAAACTATTTTTAAAACCATAACCAAAAGAAAAATACCTATTAAAACCATTTTAATTACATTATTAAATTTTCAAAATCATTTTCAATATTCATTTAAATAATGGTGTTTCACGATACAATTCAAAATCATGAAGTCGCCCACATTGAAACACATGGAATATCATCTCCCATGGGAATAAATAAGAAAATGTAGAGGAACTTATGAATAAATGAGTGGTACTTTGTAAAGACCCGAAGCTTAACGTACATAGACATTACATTACTTTTGCATAATACTTAGTACATAACAAAAACACACACACAAGGACCGTAATAGATTAGTGTCTTTGGAAACTCGGAATATAATCTTCTAATCGTGGTGAAAGATCTTCAACATCTCCCATAAAGATCTTCTTTTTTTTAAAGTAAATCCTTTCTTTATGTCCTGGGAAAAAGAAAACATAAAAGGGTGAGCTGAAATGGTTAGTAAGGGTAATCAAAAGAAATATCAATCACTTCATATTCATAAAAACATATCTTTTGGAAATCTTAACCTGCAAAAGAGATCATAATTTAATAACATGGGATAAATCATAGTAGTGAAATGTAATCCCAATAATCATAAGCTAAAACATGAAACATTGTGGCATAAACACATAATCATATAGAATCATTTCTTATTAGTCAAGACTCGTTTCCAAGACTATCTTAGTGGACAAAGTCCCTTTCTGAACCGAGTTCACTCCTCGTTTCAGTCCTGTTTCACTGAACTGGTATAACCTACCATTCCAGCCATTTCTATCTCATGAGATATAAAATCTTTACCCAATGCATTGGAGGGAGAAATAGGTCCCACCCTTCTCATAGTGAAATCATTCTTACTTGTGCCATAAAATAAACTTAAAACATTCATCATAACCCAAAGAATAAAATGGGTTTCATAAACATCATCCCATAATCCATATAAAACAAATGGATATTTCATCATAAGAAAATTGAAACCATGTAAATCATAGAGACATTATTCTTGAAACATACACATATGAAATAATGTCATCTTACATAGAAAATGGTTTTGATAAAACACTTAAAATGAATTCTTGAGGAAAATATCCGTTTCTTCTTGAAAATCAATTTCTTTTCACAAAAAAGATTGCAATCTTAAAAGAAAAGGATTTTGTTGAAAATATTCATGAAATCTTTTGGAGTAAGATTCATGAAAATAAGGCTTTATAAAACAGTGAAAATCTGTTTGTGCCGTATAAGTTAAAAAAACATTCTTCTCGTACTTTTGCCGGAAAAGTCAAAAAGTACCTCGTAATGTAAACAAAATAAAGATTCCTTACATACCATGTAGTAAAAGTCAAGAATGGGTAAAAAGGAAATTAAAAATACATGAAAAATCTTTTATAAAACATGGACATGGATGATAGAAATAACTCCAGTAAATACTTTCGAATAAGCAATCTCAGATAAAAATGAGATTTGCAAAATTATCCCTTACCTTATGTCCGATATGCTTCGTACGTATCCGAACCTCCTGTATAATGATTTAAATAATGTTATTGACTTATTACAGAATCATATTAATTGTTATGATATCATATATGGTTCACTTATGACTTTATATTACCCGTTCATTTGTAAATTCCATGTTAAAGAGCGTTTTGGGTAAAATCGTTTCATTTGTCGTCCGTGTTTTGATTTGTAATTATTCATATGATTACTTAGATCATGATTACATAATTCTAGAATATAAAACATGATTTATATATAATATATATTCAGAATATACATATATATAATAGATCAATAAATGGAAAGAAATACACCGTTCATGGAGACGGTAGGCCGTACGTACGCATGGACGCTGTTTTTGTTTCCTTATTGAGTTGAATGGAATTAAGTAGATGAAATAAATATATACATAAATCCATTAGCTTTATAATGTCATATATTTCATTATTATTGCTTATATATACTTTATAATAATTCTTCAATGGTTAACATGGAGAATGAATCTCATCGCGTCATGGAGACGGTAGTCCGTACGTACGCACGAGCGATGATATCATTACCATAATTATTGAATTGAATTGGAGTGGATGATACAATATATCATAATCAGTATGATTTTATAATAACTATGTATAGTTATTCTTTACACCATTATACCCATCCATGTAAGGTGTTGGTGGAAAAACAGATTACACCACGGCGTGGAGACGATATTCCGTACGTATGCACGCGCGGTGATTTTGTTTTCCGTAGGATGCATAGAAGGTGAAATGGGGTTGTTTAAAATTTATAATAAAAAATCAGTATATTAGTGATACTTATGTTATTACTTTATAATGAAAAAACTAATGAAGAATAAGTTGAAGAAGAAAGAAGCTTGAAATAATCGGGAGAAGAAATTACCTCTTCTTCGATACGCCTCTTTGAAACCTCCTCTTAGGGTACTAAGATTGGTCTTTAAAGTAGACCAGAACCTCTAGGATGTTTCTAGGGAAGTGGAGAAGATAATTTGGTAGGGGTTGGCAGAGCTTGAAGGCTCAAATTGGTGTGAGGAGGAGAGGGAGGAGGTGCCCTTTTATAAGGGAGGAGAGGGGTACCTTTGGAATAACTAAAACTATTATTCTATTATAAAGTCAAATTCGGTTTTAAATAGCTCCAAATTGATTAATTTAGAAGCTAAAGTGGGGATGGGTCTAAATCATCTCATAAAATAGAATTTAGACAAGTTTAGGTTCCTATTTTAACCTTATCATTTAGATTTAACATTAAGTTAAATAATTTTACTTTTACCGTGTCTTCTTGTGTTCTTATACTATAAGGTTAATAAACTTACTATAAGAAGCCAAACGAACACCAAGTTGTTTATTATTAATATATATAACCTTATCTAAGTCATTTGGCCGAAACTTATATTTTTAGGAATAAAATAACAATTAATAATATAATATTTGTTTTAAAAACTATTTTATGTCAATTTTGACACTATTTAGTAATTGATTTTTGTGAAAATAATAACAGTATGATTAGTTAAAATAAAGTTAATTAAATAAATACTATCATGTCATATTAGCCTATTAAATTAGTTTAATTCATAAAAAGTCTTAAATTAAATTTATTTGGGTATTTATAACATCAATTACGTCAATATTTCATTAATAAGACAGTTACTGCATCATCTTTGTGTCATAATAAATGATAATTATTTAATTTTTAAAAATTCTAAATAAATATCTATGATGTAGATAATTGTATTAGATTTCTGGAGACTATTCATGTTCGATGTTTCATGAAGTTTATCACTAAATTAAAATTATTATACTTATAAGATTTTAGAAAGTGACATGTTGTCACATTCTTTGGTTTTAATAATAATTAAATTATTTTCATGGACAAAAGTCCACTAAATGAATCTAATCCAACCCTTAGGTGATATGGGTCGACGTTTAGTCATCCAATAGGAATTTTCCAAGTGTTAGGGTAATTTTATAATCTTATATTTACCCTTAATTACCCGATTTACCTTTAATTATAGTAATTAAAATTTACCGTTGTTACTATTCACAATGCCCAAAAATAAAAAGTAGCCTATTAACATAATTTGGACCCACTGAATCCAAATATGGAATCCATTTTTTCAAATTCAATACATAGAAGTTGCAGAAATTAAATTAAAATTAATCCCGTTGCCGAATGAAAACGGGTTTTTGTTTAAAACATTGCAAAAGATTGAATTGATTTAACCTACGAATTCAATGTAAAATCAATGATAATGACATAAATTATATTAAATGGTAAAAATATATTCTTTTTATACTTTAAAACCATTAAATATTATAATTTAACCATATAAATTATTATGATGAAAAAAGTTGTTTTTCATTAAAATATAGCGTGTTATTACTATTCATCAAGATATGAAAGTTACCAGAATAATATGAAAAATTTATCCAAAGTAAATTTTTATTTCATGATTCCAAAGAAGAATTTTATTTTGTCAAATTGAACTTATAAACATGTCAAAAACTAGATTTAAAGTGGGTGCGCCATCAAAAGGCGGCAAAACTGCATTTTTTGAAAAATACTTATTTTAACCGAAAAAATTATTTTGTACTTATACCATGTTCTAAAAAATATGTATGATGAATAATAATGTTATAAAATTAAAAATTTAGTTAATACTATTCATAATGGCTAGTTCATAATAATATTATAATAATATATCATTGTTTAGTAAAAATCGGTATTGCGTACAACACACGCTATCGAGGAAGGTCGTGATTGCGTGTAATGCAAGCCAAGTCAGGGTTGCGTGTTGTGAAAGAATCCTGCGTTGTTTCATATAACAGAATCCAACCAAATTTCATTTATACATTGAATATATATATATATATATATACTCAATGTTGCGTAGAATAACTATTATCAAAATTGTGTATAACATGATCCAAGAATAGTGTTGCGTATACTGCAAGCTAATAGGGTGCTGCGTATAGCGCAAGGTAATATTGGTGTAGCATTCAACATAGGACATTAATTAAATTAAAAGAATATTTTTCATAAAATCTTGGGGTGTTACATTCTACCCCCCTTAAAATTAATTTCGCCCTAGAAATTCGTCGGGGTTATAAATGGTTTACTACTCGAAAGTTTGTTTAATAGAAACCCACATCGTAAAAAGGAATACCAAAACATGGTTTGAAAAACTAAAGTATGAAATGTAACAGTTACCCAAATTAACTCATCACTGGGTTTCCACGTAGGAGAACATAGGTAAAAATATGGATATGGAAGAAAAATCTAACCATCAAGTTCTGATGGAGAGTGGTAGAGAACATGGCTATGAAAAAGCCAACAATCACAAAGCTATTGATTTGTGATGATCTAAGGTACCATCTGATTCATCGGATATAAGGGAACTAGGACAAAATTTTTGGTTTTCAAGATCATTTCCCTAAAGTTGATGAATTAAAAGAAATACTTGCATGATTTTGGTACAATCTCACTATTGTTCGTGAATTGGACAATTTCCACTTCATCCCTTAAAAATGAAGTTGAATTTGTTATTCGTGATGTGTTAGCAGATCATGTGATAGAATGATGGGTCATTCCATCTCTTTCAAACAAAAGGTTAGCAAAAGTTATAAGTCCATCTTATGGTTAGATTAATCGTATATGGTTCCAAAAATGAACTTATACTTCATATATCATACCGCTTAATAAAATAAAACTAGTTTATACTAACCAGGGACTTACTGTAGACCAGTGGTAGGCGATAAAGGCCAGTCACACTTCGGTTGTGGGTTTGATTCCCAAGGCCTTGTCCGATGCGATGGGCTGTCGCCCGTCCCGTAGGTTGTCCTTTTTTTAAAACTACATTACTATATCATCCCATCAATAATATCAAAAAAAGGTTCTATCTTTAAGCAATACTAACTTATGTCCAACATAATCCATTCCAATCTTTAGGCTTATCCATAATATTGCAGTCCATTGTCATATTATAGTGAAAACGATTACCAGAGATTTCATATAAGAAGCATGTTAATACCATCGTTGATCCCCATATATCATAAGATATGTCTTGTTGGTCACATTACAAATGTTCGAAGGCCTTAATCATTTATTCTCTTGAAAAATTAATACCCATTGAACCTTAGTGAAAACATGAATGCAGTTAAAATTTAACACTTTCCACATACCAAAATCATCAAAATTCTATATACTCAAACCATGATATCACTTATTCCTTACATCAATCATGAGCTCATGAATACAATCAAACATCTCATTATCTTCTTATTCCTTCATTATGCGCATATCATCTACTTTAAAGAAATATCTGAATAACATTCCATGGTTACTGGTACCATTCAACATATACTTTCAAATACTTTTAGGAAAAACAATAGTGTAACAATCCTTAGATGATTCTTTATTCCATAGTACCATTAACTATACAACATAACTCTCGATAAACATACAATCATTACACTACCTTCTAAAACAACCGACTGAGCTTCAACACTTCTTTCAGCTCATATATCATTTGTAGTCTCCTCAGAATCATCCACATAAATATTACCCATATGACCATGCTGATTCTCTTCATGAGATTTTCCATTAGGGCATTGGTTTTCATAATTCCCGTACATTCCACATTTAAAACATCTAATCATTGTTGATGTCGTAGCAATCCCATTATCCTTGTCCACGGTGTTAACTGAACCTTTTCCTTTGCAATTACTGGCTTTGTGTCCTTCTTTTCCACACCCAAAGCATCTTCCAGTTCCTTTGAAACAATCTCCATGATGCCTCTTCCCACATGATTTACATGAGGGAAATTGAACTTTATTTCCTCTATGATCATCATGAAACTCCATCTTTCTCTTATTATCTGAGTCAGGATACTTATCAAATTTGAGATTATTGATCATACTATGAGATTGCTGATTAGGCATAATAACTATTTTTGGACTTCCAGATCCCGTTTCATTTGGTTTCTCTTGAAGAAAATCATTCCATTGTCCGTCATATCCTCCATTATCATGAATCTTCCTGTTTCCAGCCATTTTCTAAAACCCAAAAAGAATAGTGTGAGAGGCAAAAATCATGGTAGGGAAAACAACATAGTAAAGGGGATCACCCTCAATATCTAACATCATAGGTTAAATTATATGATCGTTACCATAGTTCTAGGACTATATCCTATATGTATTCTTATCCTTTGGTACATCCCTAGACATACCTTAGAAATATCTCTAGGGATCTCACTAACATTTTCGCATCCTATTTTCCAAAGGTTGACTAAACCTTTCCTCTGATACCAACTGTAAAGACCCGAAGCTTAATGTACATAGACATTACATTACTTTTTCGGAATACTTAGTACATAACAAAAACACACACACAAGGACCGTAATAGTTTAGTGTCTTTGGAAACTCGGAATATAATCTTATAATCATGGTGAAAGATCTTCAACATCTCCCATAAAGATCTTCTTTTTTTTAAACCTAAATCCTTTATTTATGTCCTGGGGAAAAGAAAACATAAAAGGGTGAGCTCAAATTCTCAGTAAGGGTAAACAAAAGAAATATCAATCACTTCATATTCATAAGAACATATCTTTTAGAAATCTTAACCTGCAAAAGAGATCATAATTTCATAACATGGGATAAATCATAGTAGTGAAATGTAATCCCAATAATCATAACTTAAAACATGAAACTTTGTTGCATACACACATAATCATATAGAATCATTTCTTATTAGTCAAGACTCATTGCCAAGACTATCTTAGTGGACAAAGTCCCTTTCTAAACCGAGTTCACTCCTCGTTTCAGTCCTGTTTCACTGAACCGGTATAACCTACCATTCCAGCCATGTCTATCTCATGAGATATAAAATCTTTACCCAATACATTGGAGGGAGATATAGGTCCCACCCATCTCATAGTGAAATTATTCTTACTTGTGCCACAAAATAAACTTAAAACATTCATCATAACCCAAAGAATAAAATGGGTTTCATAATCATCATCCCATCATCCATATAAAACAAATGGATATTTCATCATAAGAAAATTGAAACCATGTAAATCATAGAGTCATTATACTTGAAACATACACATATGAAATAATGTCATCTTAGATAGAAAATGGTTTTGATAAAACACTTAAAATGAATTCTTGAGTAAAATATCATTTCTTCTTCAAAATCAATTTCATTTCACAATACATAAAGCAATTTTAAAAGAAAAGGATTTTGTTGAAAATATTCATGAAATATTTTGGAGTAAGATTCATGAAAATAATGCTTTATAAAACCTTAAAAATCTGTTTGTGCCGTATAAGTTAAAAAACATTCTTCTCGTACATTTGCCGGAAAAGTCAAAAAGTACCTCGTAACATAAAAAAAATAAATATTACTTACATACCATGTAGTAAAAGTCAAGAATGGGTAAAAAGGAAATAAAACATACTTGAAAACACTTTTATAAAACATGGACATGGATGATAGAAATAACCCCAGTAAATACTTTCGAATAAGAAATCTCGGATAAAAATGAGATTTGCAAAATTATCCCTTACCTTATGTCAGATATGCTTCGTACGTATCCTAACCTCCTGTATAATGATTTAAATAATGTTATTGACTTATTACAGAATCATATTAATTGTTATGATATCATATATGTTTCACTTATGACTTTATATTACCCATTCTTTTGTAAATTCCATGTTAAAGAGAGTTTTGGGTAAAATCGTTTCATTTGTCGTCCGTGTTTTGATTTGTAATTATTCATATGATTACTTAGATCATGATTACATAATTCCAGAAGATAAAACATGATTTATATATAATATATATTCAGAATATACACTTATATAATAGATCGATAAATGGAAAGAAATACACCATTCATGGAGATGGTAGGCCGTACGTACGCATGAACGCTGTTTTCGTTTCCTTATTGAGTTGAATGGAATTATGTAGATGAAATACATATATACACAAATACAGTAGATTTATAATTTCATATATTTCATTATTATTTCTTATATATACTTTATAATCATTCATAAATGGTTAACATGGAGAATGAATCTCATCGCGTCGTGGAGACGGTAGTCCGTACGTACGCACGAGCGATGATATCGTTTCCATAATTATTGAATTGAATTGGAGTGGATGATACAATATATAAGAATCAGTATGATGTTATAATAAATATGTATAGTTATTCTTTACACCATTATACCCATCCATGTAAGGTGTTGGTGGAAAAACAGATTACACCACGGCGTGGAGACGGTATTCCGTACGTACGCACGTGCGGTGATTTTGTTTTCCGTAGGATGGATAGAAGGTGAAATGGGGTTGTTTAATATTTATAATAACAAATCAGTATATTAGTGATACTGATGTTATTACTTTATAATGAAACAACTAAAGAAAAATATGTTGAAGAAGAAAGAAGCTTGAAAGAATCGGGAGAAGAAATTACCTCTTCTTCGATACGCCTCTTTGAAACCTCCTCTTAGGGCACTAATATTGGTCTTTAAAGTAGACCAAAACCTCTAGGATGTTTATAGGGAAGTGGAGAAGATAATTTGGCAGGGGTTGGCAGAGCATGAAGGCTCAAATTTGTGCGAGGAGGAGAGGGAGGAGGTGCCATTTTATAATGGAGGAGAGGGGTACCTTTGGAATAACTAAAACTATTATTTTATTATAAAGTAAAATTCGGTTTTAAATAGCTCCAAATTGATTTATTTTGAATATAATGTGGGTATGGGTCGAAATCCTCTCATCCAATAGAATTTAGGCAAGTTTAGGTTCCTATTGTAACCTTATCATTTAGATTTAACATTAAGTTAAATAATTTTACTTTTACCGTGTCTTCATGTGTTCTTATACTATAAGGTTAATAAACTTACTATAAGAAGCCAAACGAACCCCAAGTTGTTTATTATTAATATATATAACCTTATATAAGTCATTTGGATGAACCTTAGATTTTTAGGAATAAAATAACAATTAATAATATAATATTTGTATTAAAAACTATTTTATGTCAATTTTGACACGATTTAGTAATTGATTTTTGGGAAAATCATAACATTATGATTAGTTCAAAAATAGTTAATTAAATAAATACTAACATGTCATATTAACCTATAAAATTAGTTTAATTCATAAAAAGTCTTAAATTACATTTATTTGGGTATTTATAACATCAATTATGTCAATATTTCATTAATAAGACAATTACTGCATCATCTTTGTGTCATAATAAATGATAATTATTTAATCCCTAAAAACTCTACATAAATTCCTATTATGTATATAATTGTATTAGATTTCTAGATACTTTTCATGTTCTAAGTTTCATGAAGTTTATCACTAAATTAAAATTATTATACTTATAAGATTTAAGAAAGTGACATGTTGTCACATTCTTTGGTTTTAATAATAATTAAATTATTTTCATGGAAAAAAGTCTATTAAATGAATCTAATAAGACCCTTAGGTGATATGGGTCGACTGTTAGTCATCCAATAGGATTTTTCCATGTGTTAGGGTAATTTTATAATCTTATATTTACCCATAATTACCCGATTTACCTTTAACTATAGTAAATAAAATTTACCGTAGTTACTATTCACAATGCCCAAAAATAAAAAGTAGCCTATTAACATAATTTGGACCCAATGAATCAAAATATGGAATCCATTTTTTCAAATTTAATACACAGAAGTTGCAGAAATTAAATTAAAATTAATCCCGTTGTCGAATGAAAACCGGTTTTTGTTTAAAACATTGCAAAAGATTGAATTGATTTAACCTACGAATTCAATATAAAATCAATGATAATGAAATACATTATATTAAATGGTAAAAATATATTCTATTTATACTTTAAAACCATTAAATATTATAATTTAACCATAGAAATTATTACGATGAAAAAAGTTGTTTTTCATTAAAATATAGAGTGTTTTTACTATTCATCAAGATATGAAAGTTACCAGAATAATATGAATAATTTATCAAAAGTAAATTTTTATTTCATGATTCCAAATAAGAATTTTATTTTGTCAAATTTAACCTATAAACATGTCAAAAACTATATTTAAAGTGGGTGCGCCATCAAAAGGCGGAAAAACTGCATTTTTTGAAAAATACTTATTTTACACAAAACATTTATTTTGTTCTTATACCGTGTTCTAGAAAATGTGTAAAATGATTAATAATGTTATAAAATTCAAAATTTAGTTAATACTATTCATAATGTCTAGTTCATAATAATATTATAATAATATATCGTTGTTTAGTAAAACTTGGTATTGTGTACAACACACACTATCGAGGAAGGTCGTGATTGCGTGTAGCAAGCCAAGTCAGGGTTGCGTGTTATGAAAGAATCCTTAGTTGTTTCATATAACAGAATCCAACCATATTTTATTTATACATTGAATATATATATATATATACACTCAATGTTGCGTAGAATAACTATTATCAAAATTGTGTGTAACACTATCCAAGAATAGTGTTGTGTATACTGTAAGCTAATACGGTGTTGCGTATAGCACAAGGTAATCTTGGTGTAGCATTCAACACAGGACATTAATGAAATTAAATGAATATTTTTCATAAAATCTCAGGGTGTTACATACATGATCAAGAATTATAAATCCTAAATCTCTAAATTTTTGGGGTCTAGAATTAATAATAAAAAATGAATCACTTGTTACACCAATTCTTAAGTAACACAAATTACAGCTTTTTGATATAATAAAATCCACCCCATTTTGAGTTGGATATTAAAAAAATATGATTTAGAAAATGGAACTAAATATGTAAAATATTCATGAATATAGGAAATAGAGATAAATAAGAGGAATTTTTTGAATAATGATATCCATGAAATAATAGAGATCAGTGTACCAGAATATGATAACAACTTCAATCAATATTTTGATCAATTGAGGAATAGGTTTGAGAGAGATAAATATATCTTAAAGATATATCCAAATTGATATGCAACTAATTAAATTTAAAGGAGGAGGACTAGAGTAAAAATCTAGTTTTTAGTGGAGAAATTTATGAAACATATTATACTACCTTGACCTTGATCGAGACATCAGCTAGCTAATTGTTCTATGTAGAATACTCAAAACTCTATAAGAATAATCAACTATCTGATGGTATTCTACTGATGAGATGGTAGAGTTCCTATATAATGTAAATATTTTTTCCAAAATATTTCTATGAAAGTTGAATTTTACTAGATCCCTAGAGGGGTTTATGTATGTAGACATTATTTATAGCATTCCATTGGCATCCTGGGGACTTTCAGAATCATTCTGATGGTATTGATGTAAATTTTAATAATACAAGGCCATATTAACTCTAATACTGACTAACAAGAACAAAACATGATCTCTAAAATGTGAATCAAACCCCCACTATGTCGATTCATTACAACATAATGCTACTATAATGTTCTTAGTAATTCTAAAATGACCAATTAAGAATTAAATATGAACATGAAAAATCTAGTACCTAAATGCATCAAGGGTATTTTTTAATTCTCAACACCATATTTCGTCATTATAAAAAAAGTGTTGAGAATAGTTTGTCTCTACACTAGTGAGGTCACACCTCCTTCGTCAAAGGCACCATCTCCCATCTCACAAGATAAAAATAACCATGTTTCCAAATAACTCAACTTAAAGGTATATAATTACCTACAAACACCATCAATTAAGAATCAATAATACCATTCTGGTTTCCAGTCACAGTAATGTCGGGTTCAACATCAAGGGTTACCAAAATAAAAACATGAGATATTTCTAGTTAAATTTTTTGAGTTTTAAAACACGAATGGAATTTCATAACTACTCAAATGAAAGAGTAAATCCATATGAAATTTATATTTTCCCAAACATTCATTATTTTTAAATGATCTAAGGCAGCAATGAGCAAGTATACCATTATTATTACTCATCGGCTACCCAATTTCTGTGAGATATTCAAGAACACCTAATCAATAAAAGAGGACTTCTACGCAAGATTTTTTTGTATTTTTGGAACATGAAATTACTTTGAATCATAACCAAACACTAGATAAACAAATTGATCATCACCATTGTGTATTGAAAAAAACATAGTCCAACCAAGGAAATCTATATAACCTCATATACATATAGAATATTGTTGAATGTATGAGAATGAAAATAATTTAAAGGTGTTATTATGATACCCAACAAAAATATTTATTGTAAGGAAATTATACACAAATAAAAATATCTATCATAATAACCTATGAAGTTTAATTCATAGGGAATTCCCATATCTCTATGAATCTAATTAAACCATTCTGTTTACGAGTCCATCTATTAATGATATTGTGGGTCAACCTGACCATGGATTCCAATACTTTACATAGGTCCTTTCAATCCATTGGAAAATTCATAGCTCCCTATTTTAAACAATTTCTAAAGGGTTTTCATGAATCCTTAAAATACATTTCACACATATTTTTCCTCGGTCATCAGCAATCATAGTATCACAAAGGAGTATAATATGAGCCAATGTGGTCAATTTACTGATCAACACCAAAACATTATTCATTACATATGGAGTTCAAGGTAAAACATCAATTAAACCAATCATAATCTCATTTCACTACCATTATTGAATGACAAGAGACTAGATAAATCGTAATTTATTCTTGTGTTAATCGTTATTCAAGAGGAACAGATAACATTGAGCTAAAAAGATGGATATATATCATTTCATAAAACTAAATAATTCCAATATTTTATGTCTTAAAATAAAATTGTAGTTTTTTTGAGGACATAGCACAAATAATGACAAAAATTACAAAAAAATTGATTTTATCATTAATGAAGGGACACTATATCAGACCATGAAGAGAGAATACAATATATGGAGAGAGACCACTCACTAATGGTCAGCCAACCATGTAATGAATTGATGATACACCGAAAGTCTTTATCCTTATTTATCTCCTAAATAATCCACTAAAGGATTGTGTATTTCACATGAAACAACATCAAGACATTATCTTGCCCATCTTCACCAAATATCAAGTGGATTAAAAAAAATTACATTAATTTACATTAAATCATTCCCTAATATAAAATTTTAGAATGGAATATATTCCTTATATAATCACAAAAAACATTACCCTTTATCAATGTATTGTTAATGTCAATGTTGAATGACTATATGTATTCAACTGAACATCTGTATCGGAGGATGAATTCATAATGAGAATAGATTTACCAAATACATTTGTGGCCAAATTATATGATATCCCTCTAGATGAAATGATAGAGAAAATAAATTTTTATGTCACACACAACATCTTGATGTCCTAATTCATGAGTGTTTTTATCCCCTCCTGAAATAGATGCTAATTTAATCCATATTCTACTACCTGATTTCCCTGTAAATGAAAAATACCCATATTGAAACCTAAATAATGATAAAAAATAAATATCCATTTTCATCCTATAGTGTGGTTAAAATTATTTATAAGGAAAAAATTCCAATTAACATATTAAAGGAATCATGATATATTGATTTTGATTTTAATATTACACACATCTTGGTGGTAGTCATCAATAGAGCATGAATATTTGAAATATCCCTTATAAACCACAAATAATAACCTTCAAAACATATGAATCTGTGTATCAAAAAGATGATCCATGGTTTTTCTAATGGAATGAAAGTTTCTATTTTTTTTGTTTCTACTGAGATATCATGGTCTGATATCATGCTTCAAAATAACATAACATCTCATGTCTATAATTGACACTTTTAAAGATAGCATAAAGAAAGTGATCTTCTAAAATTTTCAAAACATGAATTATGTGAAAAACATATCTTTCTCGATATTATATTACCCTTGAATGTCATCCATGAACACCATAATAAAATATCCATGATATTGGTCAAACAATTTATATCTATTAATTAATATATAAGAAAAATTATATAGGAAAAAAACATCACCATTTACATGAAATTCCCATAACATATACTAAAAGAGATATTTAAAATATCCAACTCATTTTTTTGAGTTTCTGATAACCATATAAATGAAAAAGTTTTATAAAACACCTATGACATTTCACTAACTGTAATTAATCATGAAATCATGGTAAGATATATAATATGTTATTGTTACCTACTGGAGGTGACCATAATTGACACATAAGAAAGGTGTTATTTTTTTATTCTCGTAAAAATGAATTGGGGAATCGTATGGTTACACACATGGGTAGATAAAATCCTTTTATCTAAAAAAAACAAAATATAATTCTCCACTTTGTCAAATTATCTAGATCAATATGATAATACAACATCAATATTGGTTAATTATTAACTATATGTTAATAGAGAACTCGACCTCTAACTCCAATGTGAAACTAGATAATCAAATCGGGGGATCATTACAAATATCATTGACTGTCATATGAAGGATACTAATAATATATTATTATTCAAAAAAATCTGTTAATAAATAAATCAACTTACTATCATCAGGAAGAGATATCCACACTTTAATATAACTTGGTTCCCATTCTCCATAGAAATGGAGAGCTCTAATCAGAATTAGTGAAAAACACAAATAGATGATAATAATCAATATGAATATTATTTGTATCAAGAAATACATCCTGATAATAATATTGAATATGTCTAAGTTGAGGAAAAATAAATAGAATCCCAACTCTAAATCTACATAGGGGAAAACAAAATGGGATATATAAATTATACTTCTACTTCCTTTCTAGTGGTATCAAAAATTATATGAGGAATTCCATTAAGTTGATGGTTGTTTAAAAAAATATAATATAAGAGTTGTGAATTTTTTTAAGAGGAGCCTTTATTAACTGATATAGTCTATATGGAAGAATCCATATAAATGGAATCTCTCAGAAACACATAAAGTACATTAACTTCCATTAAACCTCTTTAACTACATATTACTGCTTCATTTCAATGGCATGTGGTTTGAACCCAATATCCCATGAAAAATATAGCTACAATGTAGATCCTTTATTTGTAAATGAGGACATTTAATATTGAATAAATTATGTATACTATCAAATATTCTATATGTGACCACGATTTCCACATGATTTTCAACCCATTTGTTAAAAAGGGAAAAAATTCCTTGTGTGTATCATCTAGCCACATTTGTAACATATCAAACCACTACCCAATAATGATGGTGTGGGAACTGGTTTTGCAAATGTACAACCACCTACCCCATTAATCTCACTCCAATTCATTATTCTGTTCTAATAACAACTAGATCCACCACTATAGGGAAAATGAAACATAGACCAATATTGAATTAACCAAACGGTCAAGATTTATTATTAATTCCCTATAAACAACATTATCATTCCTAGTAAACTTTTTAATAAATACCAATGACTATATATCATCTCAAAGTCTCATATGGATCCTTTGAACCATTATATGCTTGTTAAATATAAACTCATGTGAGAACAAATAATTCATAGAAAATTATTAACATACTTCATCAATGAATGATTCCTTTAATAATGAATGTGGAAATCCATGAATTTATATATGGTTATAGATTTTGAGGATAATTTCATTCATAAAATGGCCTAAACATCCATAAACCATTATCCGTCATTCCTTTTAGCTACAATAAATGAATCCCACAACCTTGTTAAAATAAATTCAATCTTTATGATGGAAAAAATAGTTTAAATAATTCAAGATTCCCTATGAATTCAAAAAGACTCTTGATATTTACCAACTAATTATTCACTTCTAAAAAATCATTCATACATTGTAAGAATGGGTTCTAATATATATGAAACATTTATACATGATTTCTATCCTAATCCCTTGGAGGTTCTACATTCCAAGATTGAACAAGGGAATGTTCCATAGAATTTTCTATAACCTATACCATGAACACCAATAATTGAATAATATTTTGATCAATTGGAGGGTTTGCCTATCATAATAAAATAGTATCACCCAGTTTAGGATGTAATGAATGTATTTTGGGGGCACGATACAACACATCAAGTGAAAAATATATACTAAATTTTTTTTTCTTAAGAATCAATTCTGTTTCAAAAAACAAAATCACATCAAATTTTTAAGTAGAAAATCAAAAATAAAAAATTGTATTAAAACACCCTAAATCTGAAATTCACATTTCTCCAGGACCATGTGTTATATTAAGGAACGTTGTGATGATATTTGACCAAACAACCACTCACATCCTACCACACAAGACCATACATTTCATTCTTCTATCTATCTTGACATCCCAAAGTTCATTTTTACATATAAAATAGAAAAAAACCATTAGTACAATATTTTCATGATTCAACATGGGTGAACCAATCTATATACTACCAATGCTATTCTAGATAGGTCCAGGATGATGTTCATGATCCCTACCGGTTGGATACAAGTGCCTGGGCAAGCAGAACAACCTTTGGGAATGAGTTTCCGATAATAAACCTTTAATAATATTATAATACTAAAAAATATAAAGGTATGAAAAACATATAAAATTCAGGAAATGTAATAACTTAAATAAAAAAAGTGTCCATGATCAATAATGTCCACCAATGTATAAAATAATATCAAAATATCAACTCCATGTGACATGAAGTTACTTATAAAATCCCACCTGCACACATGAAATAAATCCATATATGCTATATAGTTCATTTTCCATATCAAAATAAAATAATAAAATTTATATATGCGTAAAGGTGAATATTAGTTGCGAAGAACATAGACCAGAAAGATCCCACCATGTATTTCAAAAAATGTATTATAAACTATACCAATTATTATCAGGTAATATAAAAAAAGGAATGAGATACAATTTAACAAAACTAATGGCTATATAATCCATTTGTAAAATTAATAACTAATAAAAATAAATATAAATATGTTTCTTAAGCATTTTGTTAAAAATATTAATTATGAATTTGAATAATAGTCATTATATTAAAAATACCGAGGGTATAAATAGTTATTTCTCACTATTGATACTAATTATAATATCTCCATTACTATGACACATTGAGTGAACATCACCATAAAATAAATTGTGTAGCAGTTAGGAGTTCAACCCCGAGATTTAATCATTTCCACAACATTGAAAAACTGGATAAAAACACCAACAGAATAGATCTAGGGGGATAGAGTTGAACCTTGAATAATAATAAATGGCTCTTCATTGATCAAATTCATTTTTACACCATTATAAATATTCAAAGGAGATATTATGATTTGAGCGACACAAAATATTCTTCAAATACAGTTTAGATAATAATAACGATGAGAAAATAAATTATTAAAATCACAAAAAAATATATATTATTTTATTGTAATAATTTTAATTTCATTATCTATTTTTATATATCATGTTCAAAAAGAATATAAGAAATAATGGTACACAAGATAAATCTAAAAAATGAAACAAACCACTTGGAAAAAAATATCATGGGTTTTAAAATACCAATAAGATTTGAGGGACTTATGAATTGAGGTTGGATCCTAGATCATGAATTAAAAAAGTGTGATCCTCCAAAAGAGATTGTATCTAAAATGAAGACAATATATGATAATACATACCATCCAAATTCAAGACTAATACACCAAATGGATTGAAGAACTGATCAAAACCCTTCAATTCTGTAAACCCCACAATTCATTATCCAAAATGCTTGGGTTCAAATCCTAGAAATAGCATTGGGGAATGTAAGATGCATGCCGTGGAACATATATAATATATGTAAATTATGATGTATTCCTGATGAAGTTCCACAATGATATAGGTAGGTTGATGGGGGCATTGTACAATATAACATCTTTTGGCCATGTGCATTGTCCACATAGCCTTGGGCCAATGGGAAAAGTAATTGGTAGACCTATACATAGAAGAAAATATGTCATTAATTTCATAATAAATAATTAGAATCAGCCCTAATATTAAAAAAATGATAAAACAAAATATTAATGTGATCCAATACCAAAATACATATAAACATACCAGGGGAGGATCATAAATTCAATCATCAAATGAATATTCCATGGAATTTTGATGATAGAAGGAAATGAAGCCTCTAAGTGGTGTCTTGGAAATAATGAATAGAATTATGCATGATTGAGAATTATTTATGTATTAAACATTGTTTTTGGGTGGATAAAATTATGATAGTTCCGAAAATTACTTGTACTTTAATGGATCCACTAAAAATCTAGTGGTTCTAGGAAAAATCCACACACCTCTAGAAGCCCCACATGATGGGTAGTGTCCTTCTTACAACTGTTCAGTAGAGTTACTATAGAAAATATGTTCTTCAAGAGTAGAAATTTATACTTAGTGGACTCCTACCAGTCAACTAGTGGGATTCTAATGAGAATCCCCAAATTACAACATGCTAAATAATAAACATTGTATTACATGTATCACTTTTAGTTATACGTCTATGTACTATCCTAGGCCAAAATAGAGAATAACTCTCCATATATGATACTAGAATAAAAAAAATAATCATATCATATATTTTAATATATAATCTTCTATAACATTATAAAAAATATCAAAAAAACTAAATGAAGGAATGAATTAAAAAAGAGTAGTGTAGTACCTGAAAATAGAATGAGAATGTTATAGGCGAGCATGAATTATATATCCCTCAAATGAATTTGGTGACAATTTACATCTCATTAGATGATATAAATTGTAATTGGGTGTAAACATAATCTATAATGGGACTCTGAACATTAATTTCTACTTGAAATGGGGTGTGAATCCAATCCAATATGGGACTATGTCTACTATGTGATGATGGTATTAGAATTAATTTGTGAAAAAATGATTTTTTCTGAATAGGTGAATTAAAAAATCCAATGTTACATTATAATAAATATGTATCTATATCATGGATCATAATTTATTAACAATGTTTAATAATAATTTTTAATCATTTGTAGGGTAAATCCTATTTTATGACTTATGATTCATGATCTATGATTAATTGGGTATGATTTTCATAATAAATGACCATATTCTCATGCCATTATACTCATTTTATCCACACTTATATTCTCTGGTTGATACCTCCAAGGATTAGTATTATTTATTATCAACTATCACCCTTTCATATGTTCTTATTAAATAGGCTATAGAGGCATATCTTATGAATGATATGTATCGAAGGGTACCACATGAAAATAATTATTTTAGGAAATGAAAAATAATTTTCAAAAATAATATTATTATTTATCTAGTATCCAAAATTTGTAAAACCCAACGGATTTTTGATGTTGATAACTGTGAAATGTATAGAATATTAGTATAATGTTATTTAAGTTATATGCATTTTATTATTAAGTAATATCACATTTTATTAGATTATCGTATAATTATTTTTCAAGATTAAGTTATGAATGATGAGAGGGAAGAGCAGAAATCAAATGAGGTTATATGGGTTGAACCTAAATTGTCATATATATAGGTTTAGAAACATTATAATGTAATAGGAAACATTAAATATGTGTACCAATGCTATCCAAATGATTTTTAACTAGAGACAATTGAACAAATTATTTTTTTGAAGATGATAGAAATTTTAATATGACCTTGAAGTGTGTGTTACCATTAATATTATATGGTAAAGTTATATAATGTTTCATAAATTAACCCAACAATAGGGTTTTATGTTAATTACTAGTCCTAATGTGACAATATTTTTTGATACTCATTAATAATTGGGAGTGAAACATTCTCACATAATGTGAGAAAATATACAAACCATTTTAAAAGACCATATTAATTTTTTTGGTTATTTTAAATCACAAAAAAACATTGATTCCCTATGAAAACAAATATTGTGTTATTAACCATTTATGGTCCCATGAAATTTAATCTTTTGAGTTTTTGGATTCATTACCCAGGTTTGGACTTGAGATAATTATTCCTATAAATAAGTGAAAGCCAAGAGAAGGAAGTTAGAATGTGAATGATAATAGGTGGACAATTATTATTAAGTTGTTTTTATTTGGGGTCCACCAAAAAATTCCACCATAGAGGTGAAATAACTGTGTGATGGTTTCTCATCTATTCACATGAGGATTAATTATGAGTTACATAGTTAGGGATCTTTGGTTGTTTCCCATTTTAAAGTGGAATGATTTAATGGTACTGAGAACATGAAGACCCATGTGTATTGTTGGTTATGAGATAACAATATTTAACATCTTTAGAGACATAGACCCAAATAATAGGGGTTAGATTTTATGATTAATACTAAAAAACAAAATTAATTATTATTTTAATATATAATATTCTTCTTTGGAGTCCACGTCAAAACATAATGATTTGATATGTCTCTTAGTACTCATGTTTAAATTTTTATAGAATTTGTAAAATAATTGTTTGCGTAAAAATCATTTAGATTTTTTTCAATCCAAAACATATGATAAATGGGTAATCATGGATGTAATTTTTTTATTCTAGATTTACACATATTTTTTTACTACCACTTGTAGGGGTAAACACATAAAAGAGTTATATAAATTAGTTTAATTTCCCACGTATTCAAATAAGTAATGAAAAGGTAATGTGAAACTCAAACAATTTTTTTTGGAATTAATATTGTATTCATATCTTTGATTTTTTATAAAATGAATTAAATATTCTATTATTACTTATTAATCCCCAATTATAATTATTAGGTTCCCCCACATTGTGATGTTTTTAATTCTAATAACCGATATAGTTTGTGTGTTCGGTTTGGGGTTGTAAGGCCCTAAAGAGTGTGATTGTTAATCAGATATGTAAAATTTGTCACACCTCTAAACTACCACTTTAAATTAAATAAATATTTACCTGGTATTTTTTGTGTACATTCGATCTTTATATACGAATCACACTCACTATAATATACCCTGAATAATTTTTAAAGTACACAGAGGCAAAGTGAATTTTTTATTTTTTCAAAGTTCTCATACTTACTATGAATATGTAGATAATCATAAAAATATTAATTTTGTTCAAATAAAATATTCCAGAATTATAATATTTCTAGGTTAAGAATTATAGATTCCACATAATTTATTCCTAAAATAAAAAAACATAAATATCCTATATCATCACATAATCAGAAAAGAAATTAAAATACTATGATAAAAATCTAGAAATATACTTGAGATATGTCTTCACCCTTCATTGATATTGAATTAATACACCACATAGTTTTAGGTTAGTCCTATAAATATCTTCTAAATTAATACACCAAACTAAATCATTAACTCCTTCATGTAGAACCACATACCAGAAAATCAAGATAAAGGCATAGAAAAAAACAACTTTAGAAACATTATTCATACCATATTAGATGAGATCAACCTATCATATTAAAATATTACATCATTTTTCATGAATATTAATTAACCCACACCCAAAATCACACATTGGATCCTATAGGTCTAGTGAATTTAGATACTTGAATTATAAAAAACTAATTTTAAAACACTGAAAAAAATATCTATTTTCATTCTAGTCTAGAACCCCCTCTTAAAATATTATATGATAAACTCTAGTTCAAATCCTAGGGAATATATACATATGAATGGTTAGAGATTAGATTCTATAAAATTTGTGGCAATAGTTAATGGTAACAAGTGATAATTTGAGATGAATAGGCGCGAGAAAAGATAATCAAGGATCATATACATAACAAAATATAATCAGAACATAAGAAAAATATACTATAAAACCTGATTAATGTCATAATAGTTTTGGAATTATATATGGCTTCGTTTAAAGAACTGTGAAAACATAAGACTATAATTATGATCCAATAATAAGAGTATGACATAAATATCTAAATAAAAAGAAACGGAATAATATTAAGAGACCATATATCATGATAGAGGGACCTATAACCGTAGATGAAAATAAATATACCATATATTAAGAATTATGGTACATGAGATAATATTTATGAGATATAGGGTATAACATATTATTATGGTAAAACATAAAAATGTCACCTAAACATGTTCATATGAAATTATAACATTAGAAGAATACCTAACCATAATAATATCAAAACAAAAATAGATGATCAAATATTACAATGATTGAGTCCATAGAAAAACATGTGAATAAATATACCTATAATCATTCCACAAAAAAAAACATGTGTGAGAACATCTTACAATCATGTTCACACCTGAACATGTGAACAAACATACTGATAATAATGAACTCAAATAACATGTAAAAAATCATTTCAAAATCATGTCCACATTAAAAATTATGAAAATATATTCTAAAATCATTGAAAATCTAAATATGTGAAAAATATAACCATAATCCAGAAATAAAGTTAACATGGGAAAAAAGAATCCTATAATGATTAATACTGAAAAAACTTTAAACAAATGTACCAACAATGATATCCACCGACACAATTATAAAAAAAATCAACACACAACCATGTACAAAAAAAAATTAATATCACGTGATATATAAATAATTACTCATTGAGTTAGAGTGATATAAGGATTTATCCTTCACATAATGATAATTCATACCTGCATGTTCTGGACAATAGAAAAGGATCCACAATTCCATCATAACTTATTCAACATATTAAAAATAACTATATGTCATGAATATATCTATAAAACATGATCATAAAAATTTTATAGTCAAAATATACATTTTTTAATTATGTCTTATTCTTAGTGAAAAACAAGAAAGTGATACTGGAAATGTTGAAATGAACTATGCATAATAATTCTAATATTCCATTAGAAAAAAAGAAATGTATTTAGTTTTTTATCACATATTGATTAATTATATAAATTATATAAAATATGTGATTAATAATTACTTTTAAAAAACATAAAAAATTACAATGGAAGATTCATTCCGAATGTCAGTATAATTTTAAGAAAATACATGTATATGGTAAGAATTAAAAAGAATGATTCTTTAAAAACTTAATTTATTCAAGGTCAATTGAAAATAAATCATGTATAACATTTAAAAAATATTCCATTAATTTTTTTAGTAAAATATAATAAAAATATACCTTAACAATTATTATAATTATTTAAATTGACATTTTTAGAACATCATTGTTATTATAAACATGGAGAATAATGGTTCTTGAATGAAATGAAAATACAAGATCATATATAGATATAAGAACCTTTTGGTTTATTTAATAAAAATGGAGGGGAAATTGTAAAAAGACATGTAAAACCCAAGAATAAATATAATAGAGAAAATTATATGTGTTTTGGAAAGAAATATCATTAAATTTCCCATGATGTTAATTTAGATAGACACAATCATGAAATCAAAGTAACAATAGAATAAAATTCATTACATCTTTGGAAACATTTGGATCAAAATACATTGAAAGAAATAAAAAAATACCTAAATCTTATTTAAAATGAAATATATTATAAAATAAACTTATGGGGTGTTATATACACCATAGAATGAAAAAAGTTGTTAATATAAAACGTATCCCAATAAAATAAAATCACAATGATAATCACACACTGTTACTGAAAAACATCCATATATGTGACTTAAATAAAATTTTTATAAATAAAACAATATTAATTAATTATTTAATAACATATTTTATATGAATTTATATTTATTCTATTCATCTAAAATAAAATATTTATATATATATTAATTATTAATTGTTAATTTTAATTATTGTATATCTGTAATTTTGTTTTTTTATCATTTTTTATGAATATATCAATATTCTTTTATTGAAAAAAATTCAACTATAATATATCATTAATGATAATATATTTTATTGTGTTTTAATTATTTATTTTTTCCATGATAATTTGATGGAAGAAATAGGTGCGGTTTATGAGAATGAAATCCATGATGAGTTTATATTTGTTAATTTTCCAATAAAAATTTGTTTGTTATAATATTTAATCATATTTTTACATTATAAAGTTATTTTTATAAACTATATTGATCTTAAGTTTAAGTTATTAAATGTATTAATTTTTTTACAATAAATAATATTTTAAAAAATGAATATAATATATCATCATTTATCTATGTGGTGAGACAAACATAAACAATACCATGTTATTCTAACGAATGATAAAGATGATTTATTTTTATAATACGAACATAATATTACAATAAAAATAATGATATCAATGTAACATCATTTCATTGGATTGTGTTAGTTTTAAAGAGTGGTTAGGAGAATGTATTTTAAAAATCAATGATAGGAACTATGCATACACTTTGATGAGTTCTCTCTTATTTGAAACAATTTTCAATAGAATGAAGTATTAAGTCTTTATTTCAATCATAATTTATTTAAACCGAACATTTAATGATATTTTAAATATAATTAAATTTTTTTCCACCAATATTAACACATGATACCTCGTTTTAATGTAGTAACTCAATTTTTATCTCTAAAAATTATATTTATGCATAAAAATAAAATTGTATTACATAACTAATTTACATAGGAAAATTAATATTTTTAACTCCATTTATTCTAATTTAATTTCAAGATCCGATAATTTAAAAATAGAATGAAAATATAAAAATTATAAAAAAAACTTTTTTGTAGAAAAATTTAATTTTATAACATTACCTGTCATTTCAATTATTTTATATCAACAGATAATAATTACTTGATATTTTTTTAGATTATTATAAAATTTAAATTTAAATATGATATTCTGAATACCATGATATTTTTTTCTTAGAAAAAAAATACACAATACATTAAAAAATTTATGGAAACATGAATATTTATGACATAAAATGAATCTAATTTTAATATATAGAATGTAATAATCATTTCACGGATGTTATTTTTATTTAAATATATGTAAAATAAATTTCATTAAAATAATTATTTAATTTTTCTAATTTTCATTTATAATTATACAAAAATTTTATAGAAATAGATCATTGAAAAATAGGTTCTTATTAAACATTGCTTGTTTTAAAAATTGTTATTATGTAAATAATAACAATTGAATAAATGTTAAACAAATATTATATATAAAAATGTATTTTATTTCATTTAAATTTCATACTCCAAATATGAAAAATAAATATTTTTAAATATATATATAATATAGAATTAAAATATCATTTTTAAACAAAATATTTTTCCTTATCCATAAATAATTTAATTATATTCTCTTAATGTTAAATAATCATCTCTTAAATGGTATTAATTTTTTTTTCTAATAGTCATAATTATTTTATCAAAAACTATAATTGTTATCCGATTTATAAAGTATTATATTTTTCAAAAACTCTCAGCTAATACAAAAAATTATATCTAATCAATTGAACTTTCACCAATGAAAATATTTTAATAATTTTTTAAAAATAAATTTTTTATTTAAATGAATATAATTATAATTAAAATGGTTATATTTCAATAAAAAATTATAAATAATGTTTATTAACTATATGCTGATAATTCCAAACATTATACTTGTTTTTTTGTTTTATAAAAAATAAATATATACCATTTTAATAATTGTCATATAATTGATATATTAACCCCATTACATCCAATAAATTCATTCGATTATATCTTCATCAATTTACATCACATTTATATATTTTCTATATACGTATTTTCATTATTCTTTCTCAATTCGGGATAAATCTTTTTTACATTATTCATTTATTTCTACTTTCGTAAATTTTATAGGGTGGATGATGATTTAGGTGAATTTTTATTTTTGAAGAGACCATTATTTTATTTTCATTATCCCGTTTTAATTTATGCATTTTGAAGGAATATAATCATTAATGGAATGTAATAGTCTATAATTTGTAATACATAATTTATTTGACATTTCTTGTAATGTGCAATTATTAATAAAACATTTTCTCGTAGTATCATTCATATATTGTATGACTTATTTTATATTAATGTTTCATTATATGGAAATAAAATAAAAACTTATAATTGAAAAAATATTATTTAAAGAGTGAATTTTTCACCAAAAAGCAATAATGATAGAATCCCCATAAAATAATAGCATACTCAACATATTAATTATCCCTCACTGATTATAAAATATTTTGGTATACATATGATTTATATAAGTGGAGAAATAATTTTATATGAGACTTAAGGCTTTATAACCATGTTTGGACATGCTAAATTTTATTACCCAATTTTTTTTTATTAAAATACCACCCATTATATGGTGAAAGGTCTTATTGAAGGGTTTTTACATCTATAAAGTGTTCACAGTTATCATTTCCCCAAAACATGATTAATAGTAAATTTAGGATATAATATAAGAATTCCTTGTCTTGAAAAATAATATGGTATCCATGTTTATTGAACTAATCCCTTCCCAAAATCACATGAAATTCTACTAAAGTGAAAATTAAAAAATTTAAAAGATCACATTTTCACAATCATCTATTGGAGAGTAGTTTTGTACTTATTAATCATTCTAATTGAATTTAATATTAATAATAAAATATATAATTTATGGGGTGGGGATTTGATGATCATAAAAAACATTATAGATATAATGAAGTTGATAGAACATTAAAAAAGTGAAAATTGTAAGTTCTTGAGTTAATGATAAGTGAATAATTCCCCACATTTTTTTCGTGATCGACTTTAACAGTTGTGATTTCATAGGCATTACCTTTTTCCATGGTCTTAACAGATATATTGCATCAATTTTTGTAAATGAAAACTGTATTGGAGCAAAAGTTCACATAATTTTCATAATCCTCATAATTGAATCATTGGAGATTGGGATGTGCATCAGATTGATACTTCATTTAATTCATTTCATAAGATATCCTCTTCATATCAATTTGATATTCATGATTTGGATTGATTTCTCTTCTACCCAAGATGTATTTAAATATACCTCTAAATAATTAATAACCATTATTCTCCCTTGTTATTCATATTTAAGGAAGATTAATTTTCATTCCTCCATGAGTTTTATAATTTTTCTTTTCATCAAAAATCCATTTTAAATTTCATATAATTAATATTATTATGATATTGGAAGTCATCGATATCCATATATACCGTAATTTCACATAAAAAAATTTATTTATAGATATAATATTCACATGCGTCATACTCCCCCCACATTATCTTGATATGAGGATTTATTTCTACTTGGTATTAGGTGATATTGAAAATACAACAAAGTATGGAACAAAATGATAAGGGATTCATTAATAGATGGGGGATGATTTTCCATTTTAAGAATAAAACAACCAACTATGATTATCACAACCATATAACCAATAAATATATCATGGTATAAATTTATAAAACATATTGTATATAAATTTATATGAAAATAAACTACGAATTTTAAACATTTTAGAGTACCCAGTGAAAACAAAACTATAATCATAATACAAAGTGTAGGATGAAACCAACAAAACTCAATGTTCCACATTCACTTACTCCATAACTACCAAAAATATATAAGATCAAACTCCATATGACATGGTCTATGTATCATGAATAATCAATAAATAGATGGAATAAATTACCATTGTTGGTGTCTCATTAAACAATATATGGAAACACACCAAAGTACCAAATATGATGGGTGAGTATTGAAACTTAATATGTTTTCCCAAAATGACTTCCCCACTGACACTGGTAGGATAGAATGTGATAGAACATTTACATAAATTTTTTTATTTAAAATAATTTAAAACAACATTAGAGTTTTATAAAATCCATAGTGTTTCACCCCATAACATTTTTCAAGGAATGAAATAAACCATCAGACCATTTATCAATCCATTTGGATTAAATCCTCCCAATACACAAAACCACACATCCACACATGCATATCAGGTGAGAGTTCCATACAAATGAGAATTCTCTCATCTATTTACCATGTCTTCACAAGGTAACCATATACCAGTTCCTTAATGGCACACAACCTATCCATAAGGTCACATTAATGAAAAAGAACACAAGCCTACCAATTATAGTAATTCCATAAAAAACAATTGTGCAACACTATTTCAACAAAAAAACCCTTTCAAACATTTTTTCCCATAAATCAAACAAAACATATATTTTAAAAATAATAATTTTTTAAAAATTCAACAAATCCCATTGCACAACAATTCTACAAGCCATCCCTAAAGTAGTTATCTACAAAGCATTGTAGAACAATTTAACAAATCCATGTACAATCACTAAAGAGGGTTTATAATATTATTTTAGCACCAATTTTACTATATATTTCAATAAGTAATAAAAATTTAAAACTAATACATCATTTTCTAATAATAGGATTAAATAGTTAAGAAATATACTTTTGAAACTATGGTAAGAATGAAGAATTACATGAATCATTCACCAACCAAGGTTGAAACTCCAAAAATACACCTTAGATCTCTTTAAATAACAAAAAAGGGAAATATCATCATAATTGGTATAAATAAACATAGATCTATAACCAATAGATAAAATATATGAATTTTTTATAGGGGAGTTGGGTAGATAATTAGTTACCACAATACTGAAGAGTCACCAAGAAGTCCAGCCTTCAACACACCATGATTTTCAAATGGAAGACTTCCTAATTGAAAGAGAGAGTCTCCAAAACCTTTTTTAGGATCGAAATATCAATTGGGGTTGAACAAGAAAATAGTGTATTATTGGTAATGTCAAGTGAAATTAAAATATTATGGACTTAATTTTTAACCGTGCATGGTTGGCTTAAATGGTTTGGAATATCGTACACATACCATGCTCCAACCACTGCATCCAAACAACCATAAAATGGTTGGATAACATGGTATGACAAATCATGATCATTATGTTGTGTTTTATATGATCCACCTTTATGGTTTCTATTTGTTAGACGAATGGTTTGGAAAAATAGTTTTCCAAACAATGCCCCTACCCAAAGACCACTATCTCACTTTTCATATTTTCTTATAGGAGTCGTACTATTTCTACTAATCGTGATAAAAAATTCTCCTCCACAAAAAACAAAAAACAATTGAATTTCCTTCCAAATGATCCAAAACATCACCCATGAACTATAAATACCTAAAATAACAAATGAAAGGGGTACATTATGAAAACTAGGGGTGTTACATTCTCCCCACCATTATGTTATCTTCCATTATAATATAAAACCCCACAATTTCCCTAAAATCGTTTGTTCTATTTCCCAATAAGTTCTTTCTCCTATTCCCTAAACTCTTCATAAATCTGACTATATTTCTAAAATACACTCACTAGATATATTATTTTCCCACACATGGCATTGTATTTCCTTTCCAAAATTTGTATCAGTATATGTACCTAGGAAGAATCTACCTCTAGGACAACATGATCCTAATAAATGACATGGTTATGATATGGATAATACATTTCAATATGAGATAAATAAACCAAATTTTACATAGAACTAATATATGGTGGAGAATTCGACCAATATTCCACCTCACTAACCCATTCATGTATCTCAAAGGGCCTATGTAATGAGGATATAACATACTCTCTAATCATAAATAAAGATACCCATTAATTTTAGATATTCTCATGAACACATGATCTCTTAGCTAGAATGAAAATGGCCGTCATAGAGGATCTATATATGATTTCTAATGGATATTATCCATATCTATTCTCTTCATAATTACCTGAATATATTCAGTTGTTTCTTTGACCATACTCATCACAACCAATGATTTCTAGAATATTTCTACAAAAGAAAGTAAAAAAGGAACCATTTACAATGATTCAAAAGGAGACATATGTATCAAGGCCTTATTACTATTAAGGTATGATAACTATATTAATTGTATGTTATCCTCCAATGAGCAACCAAAATCCAATATAGATTCCCGATATATGTATTTCAATGTTTGCATCATCCTTTTGGATTATCCACTAGTATGCAGATGATACACTGTTACCATGGTCAAATGAGTCCAAAGGGTGGGTTATAAGGATTTCAAGATGTTAAATGTAAATCATGGGTCTATCTCTCATAAAATTGAATCTAGTATTTCATTACTATTTACCAGGTCTTATATATATTTGTTTGGCATGTCCTTCACTATATGAGATACAATAATAGGGATGAAATGGACAAACTTTTGAATAGATATTTTATAAAAAATATATCATATTGTATTTGAAATATACATGGGAGAAGTTTCACAATATCAATGGATATATTATACCATTTACAAAATGGATTAGGTAGAGACTATAACATACCCTTTGGCTATTGATTCACTATATTAACATGCTGAAATGTTTTGTATCTCGAGAGAAGAACAATCACCATCCTTTTCCGGTCATCCAATAATAAATGTTCTTTCAAATCCCTATACATAATTTATATTATTGTGTAAAAACCCCATTTGAAATGGTGGTATACAAGAAGGTGTTTTTAACGACAAGACATAGGTATGAAAAACTGATTTCAAATCCACATAATTAAACCCCCATCTAGTTTTCATCATTCCTTGGTCTCCCCAACATTGATTTTTTATCTAATCACAACAAATTCTATATCATATTTTTTTAACTCGTTAATAATCTCCAACCAATCAATATCCAAATAAATTAGAAACAACGCAGCAACATTATCATGGTATTCAAAATCCAGGTGTATTCCATATATCACTAACATCAATGACCACTGATTGGAAGAATCTTTTGTCAACTGAGTATATGAGTTTATTCTTAATTCATATACCAATGAATTTTCATTATCCGATATATACAATATGTAAAAAATCAATCATTTGTATTTACTCCATCCGTCTTATTTGTCTCATATAGAAATTTCAATATATGAAAATACAATTCAAAATATTATAATCTATAAACACTATAAATTCTCAACGAATAGGTATTGAAACCAATTCATTAAAGAATGAACTGCAATAGATAACTATAAATAATGGGTTGTGTTGTTATTCTAATTAACTATATCATTCAGGAGACAAAAAATAACATCATGTAACATAATGAGAACATAGTATATCCTATTCCCCAAAGAATCTAAATAAACCACATTACCTTATCCCGATTCCCAAAATATTTGAATCAATGCCAACTTAAAAATAAATCATGTTCTGGAAAATCATTCTACAAATTTTAACTTCTTTAGAATGGGAAAATTAATCCTTTTAAAGCTGTCATAATATAATCTATTCATTAAAAATAATTAAAAAAATTTAGTAATAAAAATCAGATCAATGGAATCTATGTATCACAAAGGAATTATTTGGTACCCATTTAGAGATAAAAAGTTCAACCTTTTTTGGATCTACATAAACACTAAATTTAGAGATAACATGGAATTATAAATTCACTCATTATATCAAAAAATATCACTATGATAATTTTACATAAAATAAAAGATCCTAAAAAATTCCCAACAAAGTTGTTACATGTTCATTATGCTCAGACCTTCTCCATGAATAAACAAATATGTCATCTGAAAACACCAGTACAAAATATACCTAATACCTACAACATATATTATTCATCAATGAAATAATGACTACCAGTGCATTAGTAAGACCAAGAGGCATGACTAAATACAAATAATGGCCATATCTACTCATAACATATTTCTTTATAATATCCCCTTCCCAACCCACAGTTACTGATATTCTAGTCAGAAGTCAATATAGAGAACCACTAGGTTCCCCTGAATTGATCAAACCTATCATCAATGCATGGAATTGGATAATAATTCTTAATCATAATATGGTTTATCTTACGATAATCCATGCACAACCAAGGTGTTCTATACACATTTTTTTAAAAAAAAATTGGTGCTTCCCACATAGAAGTTCTAGGATAAATAAACACTACTCTTTCCCTCTCTACCAACATTACTTTTAATTCCATTAGTCCTGTTCATGATATCCATTAATATGGAAGTTAGATTGGATTGGTCCCCTAGAAAAGAGAAATTGAGAATTAAAATTCTATTATGGGAGGAAAAAATTATAAATTTTATTGAAAATCTTCTATAAATATATCCACAACTGCTAAAATTGCTATTCTCGAACTATTCCCTTGATGTGATCTTCAGAGCTGGAAACTGGTATGAGATCATTCCAAATTCTACTGCCAAAAAACATGTTTCTAATCCAAATTTATTCTATCCTCTTCTAAATTAATTCTTGATTCCCTATTCCATCATAAAACTAAATATTAAGACATAATAGACGATGTGTGCATTAATATTTTAGAAATAAAATCTATGCCTAGGATTATTCTATGAAAACCCATATCTTGTATAGATAAATCCAATATCAACATCGCATTATCAATATTTATAGAATATATTCTATACATAATGGCTAGAAATTCACTTCCAATAAGTAAATATTGTACAACCCAAATAGAAATAATCATCTCATCATTATCAAACCAACAAATAAAAAGACTGAGAATCAATAAACATATAGGGTAATCTTACCTCAAATAACAATTTCATTAGATAATAATTAAAATGAGTCATGAATCTCAGCATTGATGTCCCAGATTGATCATCCAGAATAATATTATTATCTCCAAATAACTTCTTAATTATTTTACAATGTTCATTATTTCCCTATTGGGATTTCTCTACCTGTGTGATGGTATTCCAAGGATCACCCTAGATTTTTTGGTTCTACTAATGTTTGGTATTCTGCTTTTCCCATCGTTTCAAGTCATATGATTCCTTTAAAACATTATATGTGTCTCGGAGACTTGAACTCAGATCAATTTGAAAATAGAACTAAATATTCCCCATCTAATTCAAATTGTGTCTTAATCTAGGTGGCTACATAAAATCTATCAATATTTTATCCCAATATCCACATTTGAATGTTCCATCACTACCCTTGGGTATTGGTGGAAGATTCACCAATTTGTTCATATGATTCTATGTCATTACACTACCTTGGATATTGGTGTCCCTCTCCCACATGGTTCTGACATTAAACTTCCAATCATTTCCTATAGGTATCAACATGCTCCCTCCACCCATATCCCGTGAGATGTACCTTTCTACAATAATCTATCATTTGACCATATTTATATAATATACTATATAAAGCATGGAAATCATCAAGAGAATATTTTTTCCCCACAGACAATTAAAAAAATTCATACAATCATGGATGAATTAGTAGCAAAATCATGATAGCAATGGAATAAAGTCATAAATTTAAGAAATTTCTCTTTCCCTAAGAAGTTCTCATGCTTCAAGATGAAAAGTTATATCATTCCTGCAATCATGAATGCGTGATGATATAATTTTTTGTTAAAAAATTAATCAATATTTTCCAATGCCATGCCATCATATAATTTATCCTAAATTACTAAATACCACCACAATCACAAAATATCCTCTAGCATGTATGTTTCCTTAGTGTCATTCATATACTCTATTATTCCATGTAAGTAAAACATTTTATACAACCTATTGATCCCAATCCTTTCATCCTTTGTTTCCATGTCACCCCAAATGTATGGTGGATTCCACTTCAACAATAGAATAGAATGGTCCAATTTAGTTGGCTCATCCCGTCGATTCCCTCTATCAACTACCTAAAATCATTGGACTATACTCAAAAAATCTATTGGTTCACCTGTGGTTCAGGTCTAACCATATTAATATTAGCTTCATCTGGTATATTTATATTAAACCTACCTAGTTCCATTACCAATAACCAATAGAAAACACCATATGTTTAAATTCTAATAAAATGACGGCTTATCAAATTTCAAATTACCATGTCCCAACTATCACAACATGACTTTACTAAAATATTGTACTTTAATTTTCATCCAGTTTCTTAAATTTAAATCATTATTTTGATAATAAATCTATTTTCATAATACAACAATCATACCATTTCTAAAATATAACATTTAATTTTTTTTCACACTTTTCAAAAAATAATTTTTTTTTTCACAAAATCATAAATCATTACTTAATATTAAATATTCACTCATAGTGGGATGTCATTTTATTTATAGTATGTATTTATAATATCATTTGATAAAACCATGAAATTGAAATTAATACTTCTATAAGTGTCTCTCAAACACTTATGTACCCATGTCTCTAGTATGTTGAAGTTCAACCTAAATATGTTTGTTATGTAGTTTTATGACAGACATTCCATGTCTCTAAAATCCTACACATTTCTACCACAATGAGTCATGATCTAATTATAAATTAAATTCCAACACCATGACCAGCATAAATAATGCAATAAAATTTAACAAACTGACCCCACTTTTAACATGTTTCCCCTACTAATTGGATTGTGCGGAGACAAAAGTTCTACCTAGACTTAGGTGAAACCCCAAAAACACCAAAGGTTATAAATAAGTACCAAGAATTAATTTAATGTTCTTGTAGAATAATATATTTTTAATATCAAAATACTCTCCAAGATAATAACAAACAAATATCCATTTATTAACGTGTGATAAAAATATATAAAACTCAAAGTATAACAAATTATAATAGAAAAACTAAAACTATGGACTATATTAGAGTGCCATGAAAAAACCAATCTAGAATCAAAATACAAAGTTAAAGAAAAAACGAAAATAACTCAATACTACATAATCACTAACTCTACTGATCCCAATATTATCCACGCTGCAATTCCACATGCCATACCAATAGTATCACAAAGAATAACCTGATAAATGAGATATATTTTCTTTACATGTGTATCATTAAACAATATCTAAAATCACATGAAATTTTCCATGTAGGGGTGAGTAATGAAACTTGGTTGGATTTTGTATAATATTTTCCATACACACATGACTATGACAGAACACGTTACATATTTTTATTAAATAATTTAAAAAAAATTAAAACATCATAACTATTTATATAAAATCCATGTAGTTTCAAATAAAAATGGGTTCCAGGGAATGAAACAAGACAAATATTTAAACCATTTGACATTTCATTTTCCATTACCCATTATAATCTACACGTCCACACAAACATGCACATGAGAATGTCCCATACTCATGAGAGATATCATGTTGATCAACAAAGTCAAAAACAATTCCTTATACAAATGCATCAATGGCATAGAAACCTTCCAGAGAGTCATGTAAATGGAAATAAACACACACCAACCATTTATTCTATAACCATTATAAAATGTCTCTCTGAAACATTAAAATAATACAAATTATTATATTAAAAGAATTCAATTTTTTTCCATAAATCAATAAAAAAATGATTTTAAAAATTCCATTTTAAAATAAACAAAAAATAGCTTTTCACAATTTTTCCAAAAATTCACCAACCATATCTAATGTCATTTCTACCAAGGTTTCCCAGAAAATTTAAAAAATCCACAGACCCTCACTAATAAGTGTCGCTGACATCATTATCACACTAATTTAACAATAAATTTAAATTAATTTGAATATTTTGAATCAAAAATTTATTTTCATATAAGAAGTGTTGAGAGTGAATCCACAAACCATTGAAACTATGGTGAATGTGAAGAATAATAGAAAATATTCAATAAAACTGAGTTTAAACTCCAAAAACCCACATTAGTTCTTTTTCTTGAACAACAACATAGCCACATGTCATCAAAATTTGAATATGAAAAATAGAAATCTATCCAAAAAATAATCTATATAAATACATGTGAGGTAAGAAAAGAATATCTAAAAACCCCACCAATAATGATGTCTTAGAATGAAATCCATTAATCAACATACCCAGATTCTCTAACAGATCACTCTATAATAGAAGGGGAGTGTATCGACAACCATTATATGAGTAAAAACTATGTCTGGTATGAAATTTGTGACATATGTAATTTTATAGGTAATACCCAGTGATGTCCACAATGGAAGGATCTTATTTTTAACCATGCTTTATTGGATCACATGGTTAGAAAAACTATGTGCCTGCCACTACATTAGAACAACTTTTTCATAGTTTGATAACACAATTAGACAAACCATGTGAGAAATATGTTTATCTGATATTTCACTTTTCATGGTTACTACTATATTTATACATGGCCTGGAAAAGCTATGCACCAAACCATGAACCTACCTAGATCCCATTGTCTCACATTGTATGGTTTCATGTAGGAGTATTACAGTTTATAAAAACAATAATCAAATCATGAACCTCTAAAAAAGCCCTCAAAATTCCAAATGCCTTATAAAACCTATAATAATTCATAGAAACACTTCATATATATTAAATACATTATGATTGCATTCATATAATTGAAACTAGGGTTATACAAATTTTCTCCATCTCCCATCAGGTTCTTGATTTTAAGACACCAAAAAATTATAACTCGAATTGTATAGTCAATGATAATACAAAAGAATACCTCAAATGTATTGTGATGTTATCCTCATATCTTGGAATGAATTCATCCTCAATTTTCATTGAATAAAGGAATTTTTTATTCATATAGTTTGAAATTTTTTGGAATACATATATTGAAAAATACATTCATAAAATCCTCCCCTACCAAAGAGTTGATTTTGTCCTCATTCCTCAAATTATTAATTTGGATCCACCCTTGATATGCATCAAAATATAAATGATAAGTATCTAGGAATTACATTTCATGTTTTGAGAATTAGAGAAAAATACCTTTCATACAGTGTTGATGCACTACCTGAAAAGTGATTGATTAGAACACAAACTAAAAAAGGGTGGATCATCAGGGGCTCAAAAATGATTTAGTTTATTTTTCATAACCTAAGAAAAAATTTTAATATAGTATTTCACTCTATATACCATCTTATAATATTTATCGTTAAGTCAATCACTGTGTTTTCAATTATAGACATTGGTAACTAAATTAATCTTGTCTAAAAACAAAATTTTTAGTGCGAGTATAAATATATAATAATCACAGAAATAAATTATAAAGAAAGAAAATTCTTATGATATCCTAAATTATAAAACCTTACCAACACCCTAGGAAATTTGGGGTTAATCCTACAATAAATTTTTTCATCAAAGTTCTTTAGATCAATCAACTTACTCTTAATAACAAAATAATGAAAATTAACTAACCTCTCTCAGAAACCATATCTTTTTTCTGAAAACCATACACTTATATCTAATGGTAAAAAAAAATTTATTACACCCATTCTTTAATTCTTGCTATGACAAGATATGTTTATCAAGCATACATCACCGTGCAAATCATTTTTTTTTCATTTTCATAAGCCGGTTTAGGGGAACCGGTACCCCAAACCGGTTTAAGGAAAACCGGAAACCGTACAAGCTCATCCCACCACATACAGCATTCAACGAGGTTCAAATTTCAAAATTCAAACTTCAAAATTCAAATTACAAACATCAAACCAAGAAGATCCACCGAAACCACGCGCTCCACTTCGAGCCGCGCGCCCATCATCACGCTTCGAAAAACATGAGCCCCACCTCGAGTAGAGAACCAACAACATGCAGCACCAACCACGTGCCCCACCTCGAGCAGGGTACCCATCATCATGTGTAATCGCCGGTGAGACAATCCGGCCGACCACCAAACAGATCGCCGGCGAGCAACACTGGCGACCGTCGTCACCATCATCAACCTGCAAAACGCCGACGAATAGAATCGACGTCCTTCATCACCATCACCATTGGAGGAAACCCGACACCGCATCATCACCGGTCCAACCCAAAATCCATGAGCAAACAAAAGCTCGTCCGTCCGACAAACATTAACAGATCCAAAAAATCAAACGCAACATGTGCGCATCACAACCCAGAGAAACCAGAAAATAAGAACGTCATAGCGAAACACCATCATCGTAGAAAAAATCACGAACGAAACCAAATTGAACTCAATAACACCATCCAGCCGCGCAAGCAACGCCATCTGTCTGAAGCACCCGCCGCCACCACCAAATCGGACGCTTCAGACACAACGAAACCCCAATGCACTCACCTGAGAAAAGCCGAAACCCCACGCAACGCCGCCACAAAAGCGCGACCATCAGATGCTGAGAAGCTCACCGCAGGACACCAGCGAGCTACCGATAAGGAACCCATGGGCGCTCCGTAGAGTGTGCCGTCGACGGGGACCGGTCTTACACCCGTAGGTCTTAACCAGCAACAGCCGAAGCCCAAAGCGAAACTCCACAGCAAGGGAAGACCACGAAACTATGCAGTGCCGTAGAGATCCTGACCGAATCACTGAGCTCAAGGGGAAACGCCACACCGTCCGCAGCGAAGGGGCGGCGGCGGCGAGAGGAGAACCCTAGAAATGGAACCATAAGAAAGGGGTGATGTTAGATTCAAAGTATGGGTAAACGTATGAGATAAAAATTAAGTTTATAAGGTATCATAAGAATAGAATAATGGTATGTTATCATAATAACGGTTCATGTACATAACATTAGATAACCATACCCAAAAAACACAGATAATAAAAAATTATAAAATATTAATTTTATCCTTTTATTTGACATGAGTGATAAAATTATTAAAACATGTGCCTATAATCATGAAGCGTTAAAATGATATAGGATAAAATATCAGACTAAAAATAATATTGAATCATAGTATTTTTCTTGAAGGCAGGATAGAGGGAAATATAATAATAAGGGACACACATATACCATGTCTTAATCATGTGGATACAAGAGACAATAATCTTGGGAAATGGTGTATAACATAAAAATATGATATATCATTGAATCTAATATTATAAAAAATAGAGTAGATAATTACATTGTGAACATAAAAAACTATATTCATGTCCAAAAATGAACTCCTATATAGATATTCTATTAATTATTTCAACACAAAAAACTTATGAATAAATACCCCACATATAATATCTCATTATTTTTTGGTAAAAATAAACAAGAAACCATGTACAGACCCATATATGTGAAAAAAGATACCATGATTTATATATAGATATAACTATCTGAGAATGTATTCCCGTATTCATGTCCGCTCCCAATTTTTTTGAAAAAAGATACCAAAAATCATCTACAAACACAAAATCTTTATAACATGAGACAAACAACATTAAATAATTATTTTGAGGAATATAAGGGAGAAATCCATAACATAATTATAATATATATGTAATTTTTTAAATAGAACATAAAATAACTCACAATTCCATTATATAAATATTACGATATGTGGATGAAATGACATTTATAATGATTTCCCAAAAACAATACCATAATACAACCAAATAAAGTGCATGGATGGTATCAATTTATATTATCCCTAGTGAAGCATATGGGATGATAATGTATGTTGACCTAGATTATATTTTTTTAATAACATTATATAATTTATTTTGAATGTAATTACAAATAACCATTATAGTTTGATAACATTTAGTTTAAATGTAAATATTTTATAAAATAAGAGGTTTGAAATTAATGTTTAAAACCATGTAAATTTTGAAAATATTTTTAAAATAAATTGATATAATAGTCAAGAAATTCATATATATAATAAGAATTAAAGAAGATTATTTTTTTGATTATTTTTTTAATGAGTGAAATAATCATTATAAAACTTCCTTTGAAATTAATAATGAAAATATACCATTACAAAATATGTAAATTAAGTCATATATAGTATCAAAACGAACATAATAAATCATATATGTCTAAAAAATAGAATTTATAATTTAATTTAAATAATATGAACATAAAGGATAATCATTTAAAATATAAGGCAAATATTATGGTTGGTCCTACATTCAAGAACCATTTCGATTGATTGAAAAACCATTTTTTTTAAATAATCAAAAGACATGAAAAAAACGAGAATATAAAATTTAGTGAAAAATCATAATGAATTTAATGGGTTACTAGAATGAAAATACATGAGGATTTGGAAAATTTTGAATTATAATCCATTTAATGAAATTAAATGGTATAAATAAGTTAATCCCATGAATCTAAAGAAAAATATGGTAATAAATATTCAATAGTTATAATATAATCAACATAACTGAAGAATATGGTGAATATATAACATATATTAGGTAAATTAAATTGAGATGACAAACCCTTAGAGTTACATGAGACATACAAGATTATGTTTTAACATCATGAATAATAAACATGAAATATTTAACAACATATTTAATAACCATATTTATATCTATTATGTTATATATTATTCAACTATAATCATTAATTTCAAATTTATTAGTTACTTATTTTTTTTATTTTCATCATTGGATGTTAATACTTTTGATTTTTTCATTCAAGATTGAAAAATCCATATGTCGATCCATATATGATGGTACAATGTTCATTATTAAAATAATAAGAAAGGTATCAGAATAATTTTTTAATAAATTATTCAATATTATGATCATTTCATGGATGGCATGGGTATGGTTATTGAAAATATAATCCATGATGAAAATGTTTTATTTAATTTACCCATAATAATGAGTCATACTATTATGGTAATTATTTTTTCTACATCACACCTATAAATCCATATTAAAAAGAAAACTTACTTTTTAGTAGCCTATGTTCCCATTATTATTATATATATACTCATTCATGTGGGAAATAGTGAATATAGTATAACCTAACTCATTTTTGTGGTAGAATAGACCTATGAAAAAACGAGTTATACCAATGAATGAAGAAAGAATATTGAATTATATTATAGTAATAAAATTTTATAATAATTATATAAAAATGTTAATATTACATCTTTATAATGGAGAATTATATTTATAGGGAATATATATTTTAATGAAATTGAAAAATATAGTGAAGAATATTGTAATTTGAAGATATATATTTCTCATAGAATGTGTTCCTTTGTAATAATGTGTTTAGGCTTCCTTTCTAAAACATAAAGGTACTAAATGTATATAATAATTTATTAGATTAAAAAAGGTAGGAATTTTGAAAATATTTTAAGTGAAGTAGTTGTTTGAGCGGGGTAGAGAAGGGGTTATAAGTGTTTTTAGAGTCATTTTCCAAAAAAATATTTATTAATGTGATTGAATGTATTTTTAAATGGTCTATCATTCCATATTAAAAAAATAATGGTGGTGGGATATGATATTCTCTACAATGACCTCATATTAACATTTATTCTCAAGTTTTTGTTCATTAATGTTTTTAGAACTTATTTTAATCCTTTTTTCCTAATTTTATCATTGTTTGTCATTTTTTAGCTCACTAACAATTTTTTTTTCATAAATATGTAATTAAAATAGTTACCCATTTCTATAGTTAAATTAAAAATATAGAATCGAATTTATATTATTCAGTTTCTAATGATTAGAAATGTAAATTCTTAATGAAAATATAATAACATATATTGGAAACTATTTTTAATGGAAAATGTTATTTTTAAACATTATGTGTTCTAAATATTATTTGGTATTAATTATTAAAAGCTATTTTGTTATATTTTTTATAAATATAAACATTAAACTTTAATTGGAACATATTAACACTATTATATATATTTTTTTCAGATATAAAAAAGATAGCACAACAAAATTGAATTAAAATAATATATATTTTTAATATTTTTAATGTTTCTAATGTTTTTCAATTCCATGTAATATTAATGGAATACATAATTAATTATCTTTTAATTTATATATATATGTACAATTTTTGATAAGAAAAATCCTTCAAACAATGATAATTTTAATTTATGAAAAATGTAAAACACATAGAAAAATAATTACATTAACAATAGGTCTACTTAAAAGTGAATGATTTTTTTATTATTACTAATGAATTAGTAATCAGTGAATGAATTATTATTCATATTTTACATAAATATAAAATTAAAATATATTATTTATATAATTTAGATATGAGAAATTTAACAATTTTGTAAAATACAATATATTTTAATAATATTGTCTTTAAACTAAATGTTTTTCTTCATTAATAAAAAATTAAATATGTATCAATTATAGTAAGATAATTATATCTTAGTCATTATTAATTTATATTAATATTTAATAAGTTTAAATTATCGATAAATATAATTTGAATGAAATTTATGGATATAAATTTAATAATACTTTTAATTCCTAAAACAAATTCCATCATGACAAATAATTTTTCCATAAATCTGTTTGTTTTAATTTTTGTTACAAAAAAAATTATTTTATTCAATGTAATATATTGTTACAAAAGAATTTAATATTTAAATAACAATAAAATATTATATTAACTATATAATGATGATATTAAATTGTTAACATTTTGTCTAGAACTATGCCCAACAACTATATATCGTTTTATATTGTTCTTATAATGACTATATCACACCATCACATACTATAAATTCATTTATTTCAAACTTCACAACAAACATTTCTCATTCCTATAAATTAAATTTATGTTTTTTTAAAATTATATCTATTTTAATGATACATCACCCCATGATTTATATATATTATTACTTTTAAATTAGTCCATTATTTTTATAGTTTATTCTTTATTCAAAACTAAACATAAATGAAATCATTATCGTTTTAGGTGAAATATAAATACTTAATTACGAACATTGAAACCTAGAAATTTAATTGAAGAAATTGAAATATTTTAATACTATAATAAATATATGTACGAAGAAAATAAATGCTTTATTTTAATATAAATTAAATTTTATTAGATGATCTAAAATGAAAAATAAGTTCATTTATTTTTTTGGAATGTATTTTTTACACAATTTATTTTAATGTGATGTAAATTTATATATCAAGAAAAATTTCAATAATGATAATAAATTATGATTTATGTTAATAAATGTTTTTCATATAATATTTTTAAAGTTATATAAAATAAGAATAGTTATAAATAATATTTCAAAGAATTATTTTTTAATAAAAACATATCTTTTTGTATTTTATTTTTCTATTAAAAATGGAATTTAATATTTTAATAAATAAAAATAAAAAAAAATAAAAATAATTATTAATTTCTTATATCAATATTTAATTATTATAATTTATTTATAAATTTCTAAAAAGATAAATTTTAGGTGAAAAATATTGTTTTCAAGAAACAAGTAATTTTAAGGATTTTTGAATTTTGTAAAAATGATCAATAATATTAAAAAGAATTAATAGATAAATTATGAATATATTTAATAATATTATTGATTTTAAATAAAAAAAATTCTTATAATTCATATGTTAAAATATTTTAGAATGAAATTAAAATAATTGAATAATTATTATTTTGGTGATTTCTTTATATAAATTTTTTTCAAGTTGATCTTAAATTTTTTACTTTTAATGAAATAGAAAAAAACATTATTCATTTTATTATAATCCAATTTATTTTTTTTAATTAATAACTTTAACATCTATGGAATATATTCAATCGTTACAGAAAAAACATTTTCTAAAAATTGGATTTTACATGTTATGTATGCTAATATAAATATTAACTTCGCAAATACATAGAAATTTTAATATAATTAATTATTTCCATATTATCTACATTATATTTTAAATTTGGTGGAAATTAATTTTTTTTCCATTACAATTAATTACTATGGTTAAAAATGAATTACTATAGTAAACGTGAATTCAAGCATAGGTTACAAAATAAAAAATTAAATCATCAAAACAAAGAAATTTATCACACAAATGAGTTGTTTAGGTCAATTTAGTCCGAGTATCACAAATACATAATATTTTTAATATTTTGGATCTATTTATCAAAGAATACAGACATCATAATATTTAATATGGTAAGCATGCTTCCAAAAGTTTCTTTATCATCACTTATAAAAAGTTAGCACTCCCTCTACATCAATTATATCATATTAATATATTAAAAAAAAAAAAAAAACTCTTAGTTTACCCTCCCTATATCCTTATATGATGAAAATAATCTTCTAGTCACAGTATGATAGTTCAATCCATTCAATTATATAATATATTTGAATTATAGATCATTTTTATTAAATTAGTATTGTCAACAACATCACTTTTCTTCATAATCCAAATAGATAAAATTTATTATATAAAAATAATTTAATTACATTATAATAATTAATTTACTTTTATGTTATTATATTTAAGATAAAATCATAATATACTAATATTATTCATCCATTAATGAAAACAAAATATTCATTCATGGGTTCGTCAAGACAGCAACCTCCAAAATCTGCCTCTTTCTATTTTTCATTATCACCTATCATGGATGGTAATAATAGTGAAATAGAATAATATATACAGATTTCATGATATTATTATATTTATATTTAAATTCATCATAAAACATCATTACATCAGTCCGTGGAGAAATGGGATCATTAATTAAGCGTACAAGCATACTTCCCCATACACGGGTGAAAGATTTCCTATGCTATCACCACAAAACATGGATGGTTATTATAATTATTATATTGAAGTTATATGATATATATATATATATATATATAATTTTTATGTTTCTATAAATATTATATTCATATAATATAATCAAATTTTTTTTTTCATTAAAACGTTATAACATTCTATTATTTTGGTCGAAGTTACCACATACATGAATGATGTCGTATTGTTTATGTAATGAATGATTAAGTCATATAAATAATAGAAATAAATAATACTAATAATTTATGAATGAAATTTTAATTTTCATGAAATGTTAAAAATAATATATAATCATCTTTTTAAAATATCATTTTCTTTTATTAAAAATTGTAAAATCAATTTTTTCACCATTTCGAATTCATTATTTTTAAGCGAAACTCCCATGGAATGAAATTAGAAAATTATTAAACATTTTAAAATATATATTAAAATAAAAAACCATTTAAAAAATATAAAATTTAATCCAATGAGTTATTATCAATCTAATCAACCTGCTTTTTTTGTGATCAAATAAAATGAGTGTTCTAACACAAAATATTTAAAATAAACTAAAAGAAGATGATATATTTGAAATATATGGTTATTAAAAAACTTTAAAAAAGAAAATTAAGACTGAATTATCGATATTATATAAATTATTATGTTATTAATGTTCATTATACAGATGATTATAGAACAAATGAGTTAGCATGAATATAATGCAATGGGTTTTCATTTAAAATTCATTTATTAAGACATGTTTAGTATTATGAAACAATTTAAATATTATGGGGTATATAAAATCTAATATAGATTAAATATCATGAATTATATTTTAATAATGATATTTCATGCTGTCTTTTAAGGCCTCTATTTAATGGTGTTTTTATTTAAATGTTAATAAATCCATTGGGGCTTCGTAGTCTAAATTTTAATTCTCTTGAGACACATAATACGTTATGAAACAAGTTCTCTTTGTACAATGTTCTATTAATTTACTATCCCAATAATGTTTTATTATTTAGTTTCATGTATTTTAAGGGATATACTAGAAAAATGGTGTTTCCTTATTCATTTGTTTATTTATATTGTTTTATTACTTATTATTAAATATTTATTGTAACTCAACATTTATTCATTGAGTTGTGATTATTATCTAGAAAATATTTAATATCATTTTAATAGATCCTATAATTCAATTGTTTTATTTGGTATTTTATCACTATTTTATTCATATATAAATTGATATAACCTAATCCCTTTCAAAATATTTCTCACTTTGTCATTTTATATAAAAAAATTCGACCTTCTATCTTTTGATGTATTATGATCTTGTTATTCTTGTATTGAATTGGCCATATAGTTATTCCAACTTATAATGTGATCTTCAAATTTTACATATGTAAAATTTTAAAATATTCATATAGAAAAAACCTTATTGTAATAGAATGTTGAATGGTTTTAGGATTTAATATGTTTTTATATTAATATATATTATTATTATCATGTTGTGTATTTATGGTTTTATTATACATGTTTCTATACTAGATGTGGTGTATTTATGTTTTCCATTTTTTCATGAGAAAAAATAATAGAATTATATTTTTTAGAAAAATAAATATTATAATTTTCTTGTTAACTATATATTATTTTTCCATCCATATGCATCTTCATAGTTGGTTATGATAATGTTATCCCTTTTATTTACATGGGGGAAAGTGTTGTAGTTCCATATATTGTTTAAAAATATGTATTAATATTGGATAATTGGATTTTTATTTTTTATTTATTTTCAACAATGATAAATTCAATCATTTTATATATGTTTTTGGTGGGACCTGTAATTATATTTCACCTCATTCTTCAGTAGGTTTCATAAGGTCATCTTTATGTATTTTTATCTTCACCTACCTAGAATAAGACTATACATTTATCTTAATATCATGAGTTCTTAGATTATTTAATGGAATTAAAAATTTTAAAACATGAATTCCATAACCAAAAAATAATTTATTGATATAAATGTGATCTATTGATTTTAATTATTATCAATGGGTACATTATGCTTTCATTTTCATTTTATTATAAAATTACTATTTTTATCTAATACATATATAATATTTATTCAATTTTTATGCCATTATTTCTCGAGTTATATATTTTACAATAATTATCATTTGATCATATCCCTTCCTAGGTTTCCATTTCCCCTCAATATAGAGAAATGTATTACACATGAAATGTCTAACACGATAGCATATATGGGGAATTTGTGGGTGAAATTTATGTCTTTTAATGTATTAAGAAGTTTAATATAAAATAAAAACAAACATCATTAGAGAAATACATTAATTGTTTTATTTTATGGTTTTCATATATCTATAATTTTCCAAAACCATCACACCTTTATCCAGTTATAGAAACAAGAACATTAAATTTCTTAGTTTGATACCAATTAAAGTGAAATAATTTTTTCCATCCAAACCATTCAATTGCGAATGTGAAAGTTGAACCACTTACATTATTATTGTATTTTTAGGTTTGGTGTTTTAATGTATTAGTAATAATTCCTACATAAAAAAGACCCATGTAATCAAATTAATTTTCTCCCACTTAACATAAATATACTTTTTTCACATTTAGTTATAATAATCATCCATTTGAAACACTTTTCGACACAATTTATTCAACGTAATTATTTTTGACTGAGGTAAAAGAAAATATAAAAGTTTGAAATAAAATTCCCTTTATGGGAAAACGTAAACATTAATAGTATACCATCATCAAAGAGCAAAAGAGTTGCATAATGGTATGGCGTAATAATCAGAGTGAATGAGAATATGATAAAATATATCATCCCAATGAATACCTTAACAACAAATCATGAAACATGTGATGATTTTTAGACATTGGAAAGAGTTATCATAATAAATAATCATGAGCCATATGATACAAATCATGATCAAAGGAAATATTAAAATCCCATGGAAAGTATGTGAAAATGTATTTAAATAGTGGGACCTAATATTCATAAAAAACTTACATAACCAAAATAATTCAAATAACAATAAGATATACTTATAATGTAATTATTTTGAAAACATAATCAATAATCATTTAATAGGAGGGATACATGAGAAATAAATTGATTATAGGTATATCTGGCTCATCCGGAATTAAATATTATAACCATTCTTTATGAAATGTCAAGGTAACTTGTAGAAAATAAATACTTTACAATTTTACAACATGGCCCTACATCTAGTAAAAACACCGTCTCTATTTTTAGAGTGATTTTTCATCACTCACAGACACCCTAGGACACATCCCAGAAGGTCACAAATATTGATAACTACTCTATGAAAATAAAACATAACTATGGACCTCAAATAATGTATGCTCATGAAATGAATTTTATACCTTATTTATGTGAGTAATTATATTTATTCATTTATCCCATATTCATTATGAGGCGTTACATTAAACACACATAGATAAAAACCTACATTGTGGACCCTAAATCATAACCATGATTGTTCCACCAAAAAATATTGTTGGCTGACTCCTCTGATTCCAATGTAATAACTAGGACCTATTGATAGTAAAACCACCCTACCATAAATGGTCACTGGGTCTTCACCCGTCAGGTGTAACAACCCAACTCTGGTTTCACACACCAGTTCCTCAAGCCGATCAGTCACATAAACTCAATAAGGATGCCCCAATACCCCAGAAGATTATGACTAGTAGAGGGGGTATGATATGTCAATGAGGAAGATATTGTACCCTCTTTTTTGGAGTAAATAGAAGGGGAAATAAGTATAAATAATACTATAATATATAATCATAAAAAAAAAATATATCAAGATATTCCCTAAATAATATACAATATCAAATTGAAACCAAAGGTATTATTTGATGAAATACGTTTCAAGGGTATAAAATATTAATTTAATATAAGACAGAAAACACTAAAAAACGGGCCCAGAACCCCGTTATGTTAATCAAACATGATCCATTTGGACATATCCATATAACAAGGTCCATTTTCCCTTATCATGTCCTATATCCATGAAATCTATTCAGGCACCGATCATGCAGCCTCATATGGGTTTTAGTACGACTAAGTACTATACCAACAATGGTGTATAAAAAAATTCCAGTGAAATAATAGTGTATAAAGTTGTATAATAAATAATATCAATGTGTATATTAGTTGTTATAACATTATAAATTTAACAATATTTAACTAGACTATCCCCCAGGGATCACTTGGACCCCTAACTCTCAATAAATGCTTTGGATTTTATCAGAGTCTAATCCTTATAACATATTCAATACATATTTAAGTATTATTCCTACTTATTCCCATATTCCATTTAAAATTTTTTGGTGTATATATCCAAGTCTACTACCCTATTTATCAAACACGTATATATCAATTTATCTATCGTGGTTATATAATTCCTTTTCTAGAACCCCAATTCGCAATCATGCATATATACTATTGGAATAGATCATCATGTCTATCACCCTCATTCTCAATTATGCACATATATCATTGGCGTATATCATCATTTCTAGAATCCAATTTATTAACCCTATAGATAGGTCTATCATTGGTACAAATATTCATGTGTATACCCTATATAACAACCATACATGTATATCATCACTTGACTATATCATCTTATCAAACCCCTATCTTTCTACAATTAATTAATTCATAAATTAATAAATCCAATCTCATTAATCAATTCAAATATTACTTAATCACATATCTTAAAATTTTAATCAGTTCAAAAAATAATTAATATTTCTCATACTCAATGTTTAATAATTAATTCCCTAACAAATTATTCTCAATTTACATTTAGTCAATTAAATAATTAAGAAAAAAATTAATTATCACCTAATTCAACATTAAATAACTAAATAATCTAATTATCAATTAATTATTCCAATTCCACAATTCCACAATTCCACTGATTCGATCATAACTTTAATTCCTCAATTTAGTCTTCAATAATTAATTCATCATTTAATTACCCTAATTCACAAGTTTCTAGAAACATGAAATTAATTATCCAATTAGTCATCTTGTTCATTGATAAAATATAACAAAATTTCACAACTCTATCAATTAATGAATATTCTTTGTTAATTAATTCAATTATATTTTTCAATTGTTAAAAAACACTAGATATAGTATGACTCACATATTTGTAATAAAAATAAAAACTAATAAAATTGAATTTTAGACCAACAACCATTAACCAAAGAGTCAAAAAAATCAACATTCATAATCTATGTTGAAAGATTTGGATGGTTGTAATGAATCTCCTAGAATAAGATTGATGATAGACAAAAGCCAAAATAAAACATTCCAAGGGGTTTTATGGAAAGATGTTGTAAAAGAAGGAATGGAAAGAAGAAATTAAACCATTAATAATTACAAAGGATTGATTACATGAACGGAACATCTGGAATGGGGCTTGGTACAAAAAAATCACTTAGAGGGTCTCCCTAGTTTGGGTGGATAAGATACAATTCATGATAAAAAATCAAACCCATGACCACAAAAAAATTGTACCTCGAACATTTACATGGAGTGTAATTCCTTTAAACATCTTGTAAATATTTTCAATCTTTTTAATAAAGAAATACAGTACCATTTATTTATTTTATTAAAACCCATGAATAATTACATGGAATTTAGTCTCATTACCTAATGTGTAAATGATTTGATGATGATTTTTCATCCCATTATCCATTTTAAGCCTCTTAACTCACCATGAAATGATTTATTAAACAGTTGACCAATTTATACGTGTAATACATTAAGTCAAATGAGCATACATCCCCAAATGTTATGTCATTTTATCTACCAAATTATCTCTAACTATGAATATTATTGGGCAATTTAAATAACATATAAGGAAAATTTGCTAATAAATATGGTATCTTACAATGCTCCAACTATATAAAAATGATTCATCAATCTACAATTACAAGAATTACTATGATTCTAAAACAAATAGATCGGGAAACTGCGCCAACATATCTACTTACCCTTCCAATGTTTCATCATATACATGTACTTATTCACACAATAAATGAACTAACCTCACAATCCATTCCCATAATAGATTCTCCCTTAGGCCCAACACACACATCGTATGATCCTCAAAGGACAAATCTATATGCAGATCAAAATCATCCCTATATATCAGATGATAAGGGTCTAGGTGATACCACTATAGTTTTGATACATTGAAAATTTGGTGTGTAGTGCTGTATTTATATAGAAGATATAATTGTCACCCCCACTGACCCAATTCATTCAACAACCTCAAATAGTCCAAAAACCCTAGTTTCCAACAAGGTGGGCCTCTATATCCTACAGTGTCCCATCCTAGGCAACAACTAATGGAATAATTGATCATCCACTATAAAATATAGGGTTCATCTATGTTATTCATCATTCGAATTCTACCTAAACTGATCTTTAACCATATGTTTTGGATTTAGTTGTACCTACTCTGATGTCACCTGCACGACACTCTGTCCGATAAACTATGACTCACTAGCCCAGATCTAGTATAGTTGTGATCTAAAAGGCATACATTAAAAATAATCTCTTGGTTTCATCTATATAGTGTGATGAAAACTATTGTTATAGGAAAAATCCAATAAATCCAAGTGATTATTCCATGTCCCACCAAATATAATAAAACAAACCCACAATAAATCTTCCTGAACATATATAGTACCCTCTCATTATCCATCAGTCTATGGGTTGATATTCATAGTCAATATTACCAATATACCATGTTCTTTCTGTTAAACCTACCAAATTATTGAAGGGAACCTACAGTAATGATTAAATACTATAATTAATGGAACCCTATAGAGATTGACTATCTCAGATACATATTGTTCTACCATATTTTCCACAGAGAATGTCTCGTATATAGGAATAAATTGACCTACATTATTTATTCCATAAAAAATAACCCAAATAGAATAATCATTTCAAAGGCTTATTGGAATACCCACCCCAATGTCCATAGATACATTATCTCACATCAATTCAACAAAGGGAAGTTTATGAAGAAAACAACAAGTCATTGATGCTCTGCCTTTACCTTCTAATATGCATAACATCATTTCGTCAACCCTACAAAATAATTTTTCAGGAATTTCCACAAAAAATTTCATCATTGGTAAAAATATATTTTGGTCACCCCTAAATGTACCACCCTTTTTTAGGAATGAATCTCTCATATGAGATCCTATCACATGATCATAAATACAATAACCTTATTCCAAAAATATATTATATTATCATCATCTCTGGTTCAATAGAAAGGTTACTACCCACCTTCAAGGATTTACCTTAATTTCAAACACTAAAGTTCCACATACAACCTTTATCAAATACATATTATATGTTTAGACTCCACTGAAATTGAATCTGGAGTCATCTTGTCAATACATTAATGAACCACCACATGCATCTCAGCCAGTAAAGTCATGATCTTCCACGCATAACTAGACTCCAAAACCATCTAAGTCTTGGTTTTCCTACTCAAGGTATCACCCATACTATTTCCGTTCCTAGGTATATATGCTAGCTCAATGTCAATCTAATGTATATACTCAATCCCTCTACAATTTTGACGATTATTATCTCATTATGAGAAAACATACCAAGAACTCTTGTGATATGTAAACACTATAATCTTCTCAACCGACAGATAATTATTTCAACACATAAAATACTAAATTTTTTTAGCAACATAATTTCATGCATAAGGTAATTCTATTCAATTGGAATAATCTGTTGAGTCCCATGATTCAAAACTCGATCTCTCTATATCAACACCACTTCGAGTCCAATCCCAAAAGCATTACAATACCTAGTGTACTCCACACCTGGATCGAGTAGGATCAATATCAATTCTAATTTAAAACGATTCTTCATATCATGGAAGGTTTCATCACATTATTCTAAATATTAAATAATTATCCCTTTTTTCATGCCGAAATGTGATGATTCCAAACTGGAAAGTCCTAGATGAATCTCACATATTATCTAGCTAACCCAAAAAGCTCCGTATATAGAAAAAATTAATGGTATCCTCCCATGATAACACTAACTGAACAATCTCTATGTGAACAAACACGACTTCCTAAAATTTGATGTGCCCATGTAGGTCACATAGTCAGTTAAAAAATAAATCATAGGAAACATTTTGTAAAGCTGATACCCTCTTAGTGTAATTTGGAGGATGTCAAGATGTTGTACATGATCGTCATGAGTCATAGATTACATAAGTATTCCATCGACGAATAATACAACAATGAGATCCAAGTAAATATGTAAGATACTCTATCAAGACTATAAACATTAATGTTACATTCTTCAAAACAAACATAATTATGATGAATTCATATAAGACATTGAAACTTACAAAAGTATTATTTGGTATATTAGATGTCTAATATCTCAACTAGGGATAACTAGATCTCAAGATAATCATTATGAACAAATAATATCCTCTAAAGTAGTAATAAAACCATCGATACAGTGATGTGTATACCAGTTATTCATATTTATTTTGTATAAATTCTTGTAATCGACACACTATCATAAATTCCCTCTAGCCTTCATTTCAAATAATAGAGGTGAACCCCAAGGAAATGTACCCAAATAGATATAAACGTTATTCACTAACTCCCTAGTTGAGCCCCGAGCTCTTTATGATTTTTTCCATTATGTATGATGGAATTAAAACTGGATTAACACCCAACAAAAGTTTAATAGTAAATTCCAATTCCCTCTACATTGGAATCCTGGAGAAGTATTTAGAAAAAATATCATGAAACTATTCCACCACTGGTGGAAATATATTATGCAATACTCCTACATCATCTAGAAATAAACTAAAAACCCTGGAATTGATATTTATTAGATGTTGAGTAATTGACCTACTCGACCTTCCTGGATATCCTTCTCCCCTCAATAAATAGTCACCCATAGAAGTCTCAAATATCACCCTCCTATGGTATAAATCAACGCGATCTTGGTATGCAATGAGGAAGTATATATCTATAATTAAGTTGAATCCTAACAAGTCAGGAAAATAATTATCCCACAAAAAATGATATTCCCCTTTTATAAGAGAACATACCTTTCCCAAATAGATGTATCTAGATTTTACCCACAATAGTATATCTATAATCATTATTATACACCTAAACTCCACTTCTTGTCTCAAAACACTAAATAGACTCTATTTATAAATGTACTTGAGGAGCACATATTAGTTAGGGAACTAGTTAATATTGATTGTTCAATAACATTAACTCTCATTTTCAATTTCCTAGACTCACTATCCCATGTGTAGGATGCACTACATGCAGAATTCTTATCCCTCTTCACCGTGATTTTGTCTCACTACCCAAATATTCACCACTCAGTCGATATGTGAGTTGTTTCTAAGAATCACCTAGTCCACAACCTCTACTACCTTGACTAATAGAACACTAGTTACCATACTAATATATTGTAGAAGATACGGTTCCTTCCCTCTAGTTTGGTCTAAATCTGCAATAACTAACCATATATCTCGGGTTTATGTTGATCCGCTATATATGTCATATCATTACCTTTAAAAAGTACACTACTGGTGGTTGGGGACAATGGTTATCAATGTATCTCGGCCTCCCAAACTCGTGGCAGAGTACCTGGGTTAGATACTGAGCGAAAAATCCCCCTGACAACCTAATTTTCTTCCCCCTAATCTGGTAAGATTTTATTAATGACACTTGTTTCTATTAATAAATGTACTTATAGATCATCTAATGGAATCCACCTATCCACCATTGGAAGAATAATTTAGTTTCCCATACAACATTAGATCCTAATACACTACATTTGAGAATTTATTCATTCTTAAGACATTCACATAGGACTTAATTTCACATATATGTCCATCACAATTTTTTTTGCTGAAGAAACCTCATATTCCACCAATTCATGATCATGGAACTAAAAATCAATAATGTATCTAGTATAGTACATGACATACATGTTCCCTTGAGTAAATATCATGAACTCTTCTCCTCTCTCCCACCTCAGCGTATCTGGGTAGAAGTGCTCGATGAACATATCTAATAATTACTTCCACAACCTGCCATCAATATGTTAAGTCTAAGAAAAAATATCAAAACAATTATTAGATGATCCATATGTCATATTTGAAGACACCATGACTATATTATCAGCATGATTCTCAAAATGGTCATGTATCATCTCGATCAACTCAACCTAGAACTCAGCTGCCACTGATCCACCTTCAGTAATAAAATTTTTAGGGTGATGTAACTAAAAATCAATTTTTAGATCATATATACTCTTAACAAACCACCCTTGGTCTCATGAAATTATGTTCATGATGTGAGAAATGTTTTATCAGAACTTATTCTCTTCTTCCTCACAGGTCATTGTGGTTGAATACCTCTAATAAACCAAACACACATATTAGGATTCATAAAAAAATATCACATAAATGTAATAGGAAAAATAGTAAAAATTCATAATATGTCTCTTCCCCAAATCTCACCACACTCTCAAAATAGATGAACCATCATTGCCCTTATCCATCCTACAACATGGTTTCATTTTAAAAGGGAATTATCATACCATGTTTCTCATTCAGACAACTATTTATTCATATTTTATAATATTTTACCACATTCGATTCATATTAGGCATCATTTTTTGTTCAATTTTACATGTAACAAAAAATAGTCTTAGTTCAACAACATTCCCAAAACTGGTTTCCCCATGAATTCCAATAATGATGCCTGTAACAAAATAAACCACATTGGCCATAATGATACATCCAAAATCATATCTCATGTCATCCCGAGTGATGAATAAATTACAATTATTCTCAACAACAACCATCAAAATAAATAACATGTATATCACCCGTGGCTAAATAACATATAATAGTTACAACAAAAAACAATAACAATAATCCCACCCTGAGTGCTTGGGTTTCCCCGGTACATGGGTTTGCCACTCCATGTAATGAGTTAAATACTATGCCCAGAATCTTTCTAATCTTCAATATACCATTCCCAAATTGTAATATAAATGATGAATAATATACAACTAGTAATATAATACCACCTTTAAACATCTACGCCTTGGTGTCAGGCACTGGTGCCCTGATCCTATCAATCACAAGACCTCACGAATGTGAATTGCATGCCAGAGGGAATCGACCAGAACCTAGGGAATTACTAGTCAATAACGGGGATACTATACTATCTATCACTTGAGTAATCACTAGCTAAAATAAAAAGAAACAGAAGAACCATATATAATAAAAAAAATACCAATATATCATGATAATACATTTAGTAAACACAATATCAAAATGAAAAAGAAAAAATGTATGTCTTAGGTATGCGTTATGTTCCTAATATGAAAAATGAAAATAATTCACTAAAAAAACTATACAGGTCTAGAACCAAGTTTAGATCCCTTAAAATTTCTCCATCATGAAACAACTATCTAACACAGACCCTTTTATTTTAACCAATCATGCATCCATGAATTCTATTCTTGTACCAATCAAGCATCCTATGTATGGTGTGGTTACAACCCAGTAGGACACCACCAAATGTGTATAAAACATATCCAGTCAAATTATGGAATATTAACTTGTTTAAAGAAATTAATAAAATTCACAAATAATCATTTATCACATTATCAATCAATCCTTATTTAAATATATAATCCCCTGGGTTCATGTGGACACCCAAATCTCAATAACTTCTCTAGACCATGCTATAATTTTATCCAACAACATATTCAGTTCATATTTCAATATGTTTTCCACATATACACATATTCCATTGAGAAAATTTTCATTCTAAAACTCCATTTCTAGTTCCTCATTTTTCACAAAAGCATGTATTTATATATTTCATGGTCATAGAACAATATGTCTAGCACCCCAATTATCAATAATGCATATATACCATTGGTGTAGATTATTATATATAGAACCCCATTTCTTAATTATTTACATATATCATTGGTTTAGATCATCATATATAGCTCTGAAATTATCCACCCTATTGATAGATAAATCCATGGTGTAGATCATAATGTCTAGCCACTATTTAACATCTATGCATGTATACAATCATTTGTATAGATCATCATGTCCGACATCAGTTTTTTATGAAATAATTAATTCCTAAATTAATTAATCCAATATTATTAATTTATTCAAAGTTAATAAATAACACTCATTTTTTATTAAACAATTCAATAAAAAATTAACCCTTCACATAATCAACATGTACTAATTAATTTAATAATTAAATATTCTCAATATACAAATCACCAAATCTATAATTCATTCAATAATTAATTTTACCTGGATACACGATTCAATATTTCTATAATTAAAATTTAAATTAATTATTCCTATCTCACAATTCCCAATATTTGATTAAATACCAATTCCCACAATTAACACCATGATCATTAATTTATCAATTAATAATCCAAATTCTCTAATTATTAAAATATCATAATTAATTTTCCAATTAATTATCTCCTTGATTAAACCAAAATATCAAAATTTTATAACCATATCAATTAGTTAATTTACAAAATTATTTCGTTCAATTATATATTTCAATTGGTGAACAACTTTAGAAAGTATTCAACTTGAATATAGGTAATAAAAATCATGGCTATTTGAATTGAATTTTAGACAAAATACCTTTAACCAATGATTCATCAAATTTTCTAATGGCCAACGTCCATGAGAAAATATGATTATGGATGTAAAGTGGCACCTAGATCATTACTGATCAAGATAAAAACCAAAAGCACAACATTCCTAGGGGTATCACATACCTAGGTGGGAAAATCAGGAATATAATGAATAAATTAAATCAAAAAGAAATTCCCATGGGTTCATTACATGAATCAATCCTCTGGAAGGGGGTTTTTCACTCCAAACTTTCATAGAAATCCCCCATAGGCTGAGTGAATAAGTGTTGTAGTGGGTTCAAAAAAAATCATTTGCACTTCCAATTTAAAAAATATGGGTTGAAACATTACACCGTGTGTTATTTTTCTACATATCATATAAATATTTTTAATAAATTTCCCTGAAAAATCAATCAACATGGATTTATTTTATTAAAACTAATGAATAATGATATGATTTATAATCCCATTATATGATGTATGAATTTTCTAGTGTTTAGTTTCAGCCTAATTTTTTAAATACTTTAAACTCTCCATGAAACCATTTTTAACACATAACCAATTTATACTAGGACTCTGGTAATTCAAACAAACATATAGACCCAATCATTATGTAATTTTTTCCAATAAAGAATCTCCCTCTATAAACATGATTAGGCCACTAAAAAATAAAGAGATAAAATTACTAGAAAATACCAGATCATACATGAGGTACCTTTAGTTACACCAAAAACATGTGGTTCCTTTATTAGGGGCCACCAAACTATCCAAGTGGGTCATTAGACTAATGAGTATACCCACATTACAATAATTTTTTCCTTTAGTTTATTTATTCCCACTCAGAATCCTCCTGGGAAATGTCCCCTAGAAAGTCATCCATCATGATCACTTCTTAAGTCTATACATGCTTAACTGTGGATTTATAATCAAGAAGGATCCCAAAAACATAGAATCATCTTGTTAATATGAGTCATATCATTCAATCACATAACCCTTTGTCATTATAGGGTTTAAAATTCATTATAATATCATTAGAACATTATCAATCCATGTAAAATAAATGGACTCCATAACAATCTCTTTGAAATTTGAATAACCCATGGAAAATAAATGTTATCTATTAGAGTGTCTTTGAAAAATAATAATCCATCAATATAAAGAATCAATATTATATTGATTAAAATAAATTTTGATTAAAATAACATTTTTATTTTGAATATCATCATTATATACTATAAATTCATAAATTTATTACAAAATCAATTTCATAAAAAATATTGGACTTTTATAAAGTAACCCTTAAGAACAATTTTAAAATTTAATTGATTAAAATATCGATTCTGTATTGAAAAACACTTATTTTCAAAAAAAAAATGGAAAATAAAATTTGTTGAAAATAATTTATAAAATTAAATGTAATATAATATAAAATAATGTTAAATATGGTGGGTAGTTATATTTATGATGTACATATTAAAAAAAAATTCCATTATTATTTTTAATAAAAACATGATTATTTTTTTAAAAAAATTAACATCAAGAGCCCTTTCAAAATAATATTTAATAAGTCAATTATGGGTAAAAATGTATGTAATAAATCATTTTATGAATGATAAAATAATTTCGAAATAATTTTTATAAATAATGGGTTTTTAAGAAAAAGGGTTTTTAACAATAGAGATAAATAAATATGATTTTTCTGAAAATCATTCTAACAGAAAAATCAAAATATGTGAATAAAAAGTGAACCGTTTAGAAAATGTGAAGACATATTATTTTGAATTTATTGATAGAAATGGTAATGAAAATGGAATTATGAGTTTTTTCAAAAGTAAATTATATACCGTAATATATAAAATAATGATATGTGAGAGAAACATATTCAATATAAATTAAAATTAAAGATCAATATCACCTAGAAATGAATTTCACGATATTTATTAAACATATATGGGAGAAAATGGAAACCAAAAAAATAGAACCTCATTCATAACATGTCAATAATAATAGGATGTGTATCCATAAAATTAGATCATATGATTTCCACTAATTTAAATTATAACATAATCATCTTCGAAGGGAAATGTATTATAACATAAGGCCATTTCCACCTTGTTTAATTTTAAATAAGTAGACCCATGAATGAATAACATCAAATGAATAATATAATATCATAGAAATAAGTAGTTTAATGATAGAAAATTTCATTTGGATGTTTATAAACCCCCAAAAGTAATACATCAAAATATCATAATCGTATGTCTTAGATAAAAAATGAGGTGAATAATCATACTAAAAAACATACTATTGGTTTTAGAAATTAATTATTGAATAAATTATCTGTATATAATTTAGTTCTGTAAGAAAAAAGTTTTAATATAAAATTATATAATATAATATATATAAAAAAACACTTATAGAATATTACATACAAATAAGAGGTAATGTAATCCAGTGAAAAGTAATTGAGTAATAAAATTCCTTAAAACTTCGTAAATTCCTTGTCAAATACACTTAGATGAAATAAATCTAATTGGAATAAAAAATACATTCATATATGAATTATTAATGATATTACATTTAAATAAGATATTATATACACATCATAAAAAGAACAAGCAGTGAATATGAAATATGTCTCAACGAAGTAAAATTTAGACCCGAAATCCATTACCTTGTGTCCACACATTCCTCGTATATCCATTAGCTCATTAATAATAATTTTAAATAAATTATTTAATTTTGAATAATCGATTTTTTAAATAAATTTTAAAAATTCAATATTTTTTATTTTTTTATAATAGAATATTCAGATACTTAATATTTCAAGTCTACATCAGGCGTTTTGAGTATGTTTAGTTAATTATTTTAAAATGGGTTCAGTGTGGTGGTTGTGGTTAATGTGGTCAATATTTTCACATATATAGAATTATAATCATAATAAAATTACCATATTTATACATAAATTATACTTTTTATACAATTCATGAAATTTGGTTTTGAGAAATTATGTATTCCACAACCATGGAGTTGGTAGGATATACGTACACAAGCGTGATGATTCCATTTTTCAATGATAACTATAGAAGGGAGGTAATTAATATTTTATCATTACATAATGACCATAATACCAAATTTACCATATTATATATTTAAATATATGTATACATATATATTATTAATATGTTTTTGTTATGGTAAGAGAGTGACATAGGTACATGGGGGGTGCATTCCACACGTTAACGAATGATATTATAATATTTCATTGTGAGCGAATGTATGAATAAAAATTATATATTAACATTTATGAATGATATATATTTCATTAATTTATTAATTATTTAATTATTATAACATATATTCATTATTTTTATCCTTAATAACTTTTATTTAAACTGTTAGTGAAAAACAAATACTCACACTTCATAAGGTGGTAGTCTATCATACACACAAAAATGATATCCTAACCCCTAAAAATACAATATATATATATATATATATAATTTTTTAAAATAAAATATATATACATTTTATCCAACATCATAACCAACCGTGGGAGGTGGTATTTGAAAAATGAATGACATCAGTCAGCGATGTAGTATTTCATTGTTCGCATGAATGATAATTACATAATTCATTTAATGGAATAAGAAAAGTTATTAGGTTATTTAATTAACATAATAAAATATCATTATATAGGATGTATTTATAATATTAACTAATAATAATTCCAGATGAGTTTAATTGGAGGTGGATGAAATAAAATAAAAACACTCATTGAAGAACATTTCCTCTTCTTCGGGGAAATTAATTTGGATTGAATAAAAAATTACTCGTTAAAATTTGAATAAAAAATAATGATTTCAGTATTATATGAGGAAATTCATGAAGTGATTTTTGTATGTATATATTAAATGAAAGGTCTTAGAATATATTAATGGGGGATTTGAGAGTGCGACCTTTTATAATTGAGGTTCGTTGAAGACATATAAATTTAAAATGAATAAAGTGTACCCATGTTAAAAAATATTTTAAGTGGTTAAAATTAGAGTATTAATGGGATCCATAAAATATAATGTCCATATATTTTTATGAAAATATATTATATATTATTTTTTTATTTGGTAAATTATATTTAAATTTTAACCCTAATAAAATTGTTTTCAGCATTACGATGGTAATTATTTTATTCTATTTTTTAGAATTCCTTATGCTAAAAATTATGTTTACTATATTAGTTAAGATAAATTATTAAAATTTAAAATGTGAAATTTATATCTCTAAACTTAATTAATATAAGAGGAAAATCCAAATTTAAAACAAATCACACATACTTGACAAAAAAGGTGTTTTAAAGTTGTGTATTTTTCCAGAAAAGATGATTTTATATTATCGTTACGAATAAAATATTTATTGATTGAATATTAATTATTATTTAATTATGTAAGATATAAAAATATAACTTTATTCATCCATTATTTGGAGTATTTTAATAAATGAAAATTGTTGATATTTTATCCCTTGCAATACAATGTTTAGTGAAATCTGATTTTTTTACCCAAAGAACAATGATAACAAAATCTAATATGATGCTCATATATAATAAATTAATTAAGTTAAATATAAATAAATTAAAATTATGTTACATTGAATCATCTTCAAATGATAATTCCACTTATAATTTAATTATTTTATTTAAAAGACATGGATTTTTTTAAACATTATTTTACAATATTAACTGAAAAATAATCATTTTCAAAAAATAAAAAAGTTTCTCCCAAAGTATATATTTATATTACAATTTTTTATGTTAATTAAATTTTATCATATACGTTTTCTATATGTTGTAGATATTAATTATAGAATATTATCACAAAAAAAAATCTAAATAATTTTTTAAGAATCATATTTTTGATGAAGAAACACACTTTAACATAAATTAATCAATTATTTACTGTAAATTAATTAAAAATATATTTTATATCATATATATATATATATCATAACGTATTATATACTGTTTATACATGCTAATATCATGTATTGGTAAATATAGTAATATATTTCATGTGTTATTTAAGCTCAAAATTTTGTGTTGAATAGGTTTTCGAACATAGTTGGTATTTTCAATAATTTCAAGGTGTTACATCCTCCCTAACATAAAAAAATAACATCCTAAAATTTTTATGTTTATATTTATTGTAATTGGTATGATATTTAGAAATATATTTAATGGAAACCCACATCATTAAATTATATAACAAAACATTATATATATATATAAGATAGAAAAAAAATTATAATAGTTATCCTGAATAATATATTCTATGTTTTCGAATGTGATGTCGTAGGTGGGAAGTGATGATTTTGAAATTAAAAAAAATCATAATACCAAAATAATTATATGGAGTGTTAGAGATTGTTCATTAGATGATGTAGAATGATAAATACAAATTTAACAACCAGATTACTATTCAACAAGGAGGTGTGTAATAGTTCATTGATATAATAAAAAGTGATGGCAATGGGAAAATGTTTTTATTCATAATCCTTTTACTAGATTTTAGGAAATAATTTTACTTATACACTAAGATCATATTGGAATATAATTACTTCATGATTAAAATTTCATCCTTTTAATAATTCACAACATAGTGTCATTTTTTCTTAAAATGGTTAGTATTGATGATTAATATGTAATGCCCTAAGCTCAAAAATAAACTAATAAGGACCAAATAATTGTACAAAAGATAAAAATATATTTTGAGTGTCATTATACACAATCTAAAATGGTGTTTACATAGTGAGCTAATTTACAGAATGAATAAACCATCATATAAAGCATTTATCGTCAAATTCAATAGTATTAACCAATGTATAAACTAGATCATTTTGTAAATAAATATAAATATCTCCCAAATAAACATTATAGAAATTACATTAAATTTTATATGATCCTCAATGTTTATATCATAACATTCATCTTTCAATAATATAAATAAATTTATCTATTTACTTACTTATTACGAAAATCACTTTATAATCCCTTGGTTATCTATTTAATAAAAAATTTATTACCATAATTACCCCAATATCCAAGATCATATAAACCCCAATGTTCATGAATACCTTAAATCATGTTTACAAAAATGTAAATGAATATATCGCTTAAAAAAATCGATTTACATAATCACTAACTCTATAAAATGCCTTGTAATGTATCATTAATCACATAAAGATCACATTTATTAATCCCTAAATAGGTTTCATAACAGTTTGATATTATTATAATCATTAAAAATATATACCTATGATGGTGCACATAAATACTTTTATACCCTCATAGGAAAACATACCGATATCTAATGTTATCTATACCAACCTATGATACCAACTATAATAGCCTAGAAGCTTTACTCTAATATTTTGTTCAAAGAACATGATCATTAGTTTATTAAATTTGATAATGTTTAAGGATATCCAATTTTTTGAATAAAATCCTTTCAATGTTAAATGGAAATTTCGGATCACTTAAATTCAAAAGAATATTCTAGGTTTGCTATTATAGATCATTAGTACAATCTATTAGATAAAAATACAATTTTATTTTATTTATAATTTCTTCCACTTATCCCTGATTTTCATATTACACATTAATTCATTATAAAAATACATATGAAACACTTCATGATGTTATTAATTCAATTTCATTACTTGTTACCTAGGGAAATTAAAACATATGAAGGGTGAGCCAAAATTCTCATTAAGGGTAAATATAATCATTAATTATTCAATATCATAATTGAGAATATGAGGTGCATAAAGTTATGACTACATAATCGTTACCAACATTCTAATTATAAAAGTACTCATAAGGATCAACACATTAATCATCAAACATGACAAATGGACTTTAACATTAACAATGGAATGATTCATAATAATAAATAATCCCAATATATGTGATATTAGTCTTGATCAAAGGAAATATTATCAATACCTAGAAAGGATTGATAAAATTTATTGGTATTATGGATCATCATCATCACATAACCAGTATAAATAAAATATAATTTGAATAACCATATTGTTGATATCAAATTTAATTATTAGGTGAATATAAATTTTAACCAATTCATTGGAGCATTATTCAGGTGCACGCATCATTTATGATATATCGAGATCACCCGATACTATCTATGAACACCCATTGTATATGGTATATCAGTCTCACTTGATACATTCTTGGAACACCCATTATATTAAATATCTAATAACCATAATTTTATTAAATAAAATACATGATATACTTCATCTTATTCTTATATAAATTGTTATTATTCCTTTCATAACATGAATAACTTATAGAATGTATATGCGATCCAAGATATTCTATTTGAAATATGATTAACCTATTAAATAAGATGATGTTCAATAAAAAAACACATCAAATCATCCTTAACCCAATGAAAATAAATGGGATATGTTACAGTTTCATTAAAATAATCAAAATCCATCAATAGAATAAATATAATGGTATCATTATAAATTATCCCCTTTGGAACATATGTAACAATAAGGGTTTTTGACATTTATGAATTAAAATACCCTTATAATATGATTAATGATGTTTTTAGTAATATATCATTTTAATAATGAAAATCAATTTTTTTGAAATAAATTCCAAAAATTATTAAAAGAGTTATTTATTTATAAAATAACATTTGAAACATATAAAGTAACCCTTATAAATTACTTAAAACATTTATTAATAGAAATATCTTTGGATTTTTGAAAAACAAATATTTTTAAATAGAAAATTTTAAGAAAATTGTTTTCTTTTAGAATAAATGTCAAAAAATATAGAGGAATATTCAATGAAAATAATTTTCATGTTGGTGCTAAATTCTATTGATTTCATAAATTCTAATGTAAATATAACATTCAAATTTTCAGTAAATGAAAAACAATTGTTTTTTGTAAAATCACAATTATATAACATTAAAAAGATGTTTAAAATTATAAAATTTAAAAAACATATTTAAAAAATAATTTAAATTCCGATAAAATAATTTATAAAAATTTTCCAAAAAACATGATTTTAGTAGAAAAATGTGTATTAAATTAAGAGAGAAATAGAAATACATTTATGACAGTATTTTTTTCAAAAAAAATTTAAAAATAAATGAAAAGATTCCAATCATGAAAACCTTGTGAAATTCACATATAATTTTTTTTAAATGAAGGTAAAATAAAATTTAAAAATTAATAAGGAAAACATTTACATTTATAAGAAATTATTTATAAAAACATTTTATAAAAAAATTATTTTGTATTGAATGATACATGGTGTAAAATAAAATAAAATATCATTATGAAATAAGAATTAATTTCTTGATATTTTTTTAATCAATAAAGTAGAAAATAGAATTAAAGGCTGTTATTGACATTAATTAACATTGGATAAAAATGATATGTTATTCTAAAAAAGAAGATGATATGATTTCATCCATAGGAAACATGAGCATAAACAATCTTGAGTGGATATAGATTGTAACACGAAGCCTTTTCCACATTATAATATCTTTTTTAATATTCCCCATGAAAAAATAGCATCAAGTGATACTATATATATCATGAAAATAAAGAAATTAACGATATAAAATATCAATTAGATATTTATAAACCTCAAAAATTAATATGGGTTCAAATCATAAATGTATTTCTCAATGAAATAGAATTTTAGCTGAATAGTCCTTATAAATATCATACAAGTGAATTTGAGAATTAAATAATGAATAGATAATATTTATAAAATTTAAATACACATAATTTTTTTATGAAACATATAATATATTTAAAATTAAATATACCCATAATAATATAATTTCAAATAAAATGAACATGTAATATAAACCAATTAAAATAAAATGAGTTATGAGATTTCATACCACATAGAATTAACCTAATTTAATCACATTTGTTGAAATAATTTAAATTTAAACATGAAATAAAATTATATATGAATCAATGATATTATTACTTCTAAAATCTATAGTATATATATGATAAAAATAATGTTAAATATGGAATATGTCTTATATAAGTAAAAGTGAGATGATAAAAACATTAACATGAGTCCATACATTCCTTGCCAATCCTTTAACTCCTATATAATAATATTATTTTAATTATTTGAATTACTTATAACCCATTATATATATTTAATAAAATATAATGAAATTATATATATTATTCATTTATAATTAAATATTCAAATACATTATCAGTAATGTGAACATCAATGATTTTGTGGATGTTCTGGTCATTATTCCAAAACAGATTTACTGTGTCTTTTATGAAAAAATAGTTATTTATATAAACATTTATAAAATTATAATAATAATAATATAAGTAACATATTTATAAATTAATTATTATTTTAAAACCAATCATCAATGACAATTGTTTATAAATGAACTATGTCACAATCGTGGATACAATTGGTTTTATGTACACATGAATGACATTTCTATTTTTCAACAATCATTATGGAATATAGGTAAGTTATATTATGTCATTAAGTAATGAAAATATATAAAATGTAACATATTATTTATTATATTTACATATATCTATCATCAATTGTGTGGGATGAGTAAATGAGAGTGACATCGATTGCTGAATGTAGTAATCCACATGTTCACAAACGACCTTTTAAATTTTCAGTGAATAAAAAGAAAACAATGAAATTGAATTATTATATTTCAATAATTATAAATTTTTTATTAATATAATAATTATTTCATTAATATAACACATATTCATTATTTTTACACTTATAATCATCCATGTAAAGCTTTGGTTTAAAATTAGTCACATCACTTCGTGAGGCGGTAGTTCACGGAATAGATGAGGAATATTATCATATCCCATAAATGATTGAAACAAAAAATATCTAATATAATATAATTGTTTGGATTGAAAACTATGTTTTAAATTTCATATATATTCTATAGATCCATAATCAAACCCTACAGTGATAGGTGGTTGCAGAAAAATGAATGACATGAGTATGTGAGAACGTAGTCTGTCTTACACATGAACGATGATTTTGTAACCTGTTTGGTGGGAGAGGAGAGTGAGTTACGTTATTTCATTAATATAATGAAACTTATGTATATGTTATATACTTATGATATTATATATTCATGTTTTTCTAATAATTTAATTTTGTGGTGGAAGAAATAATGTTAAAATTATTGTTGATGAACAATACCTTTTTTCATCAGGTTAAACCATTTGGTTTGAACAAAAAGGATTATACGTTTTTGTTTTTGAAATGAATAAGGATTATAGGACGAGAATAGGGAATAAGAGAAGGTACTTGGGTAGTTATTTTCCAATCCAAAAGGATTTTATATTGTGAAGAGGATAGGAGAGTGGTGGATTTTTATAATTGATGTGAGTGACACACTTGAAATTTTTTAACATTAAATAGGTTACCGACATTTTTACCTAAGAAATGGGTCCAAAATAGATAATTTAATATAAATATAAATATAAATTATATGGTAGACATATTCTCATAAAATATTTTTCATACATATATTCTGGTCATATTAATAGTTATCTTTTTATTTTGTTCATCCTATAAAACTGTTTCCACGGTAACCGTGAAAATTAATTTTTACTATACCAACTATTATTTATTAAACACAATAAGATGAAATTATCATGATAAATAAATTATTATGATTAAAAATATATAATCTATTTTACAAAATAAAATAAACAAAAATGGAAAATTTTATTTTAAATGAAAACACATAAACACGAAGAAAAAGAGAGTTTTCAAGAAATTTAAATTCAAAGAAAAAAAGATTTTCTATTATCTTTATGACAAATAATAATAATTTAATGAATTTTATTTAAAATTAAATGTTATTTAATATATATAATTTATTTTATTAATTCTTCATCATGGTAGGTTTTAATGAATTAAATCATATAAACAATATATTGTTTAAATTTGTTTTAAAAAATTTGATTTTATAACAAACCAAAATATTTCTACTAAAATCCAATTTGATACGGATTGAAAATAAATTAAATTGATAGAATATGAAAAAATAAAAAATAATTTACATTAAAATATTTTTAAAACCAAATAGTACTATTAATTTAATTAATGATTAAAAATATATTATTATTTTTAAATAATTTTTATTTTGCAGTATTCATTACAAAACTTATATTCTTATAAAAATATAAAAATTTCACAGAATATAAATCTTGATAGTATGATTTGAAAAATTATATGAATTTTGAAAAATATGTTTTATAAAATATCTAAAAAACAAATACAATTTTTTCTTCACAAAAGTAATAATAATTAATTTTTAATAAAATATATTTTTTGAAAATAAAATTACATTACTAAAAATTGATTGAACATTTACTAATTATTCATAAAATATTTATATAAATTAAGGAATATAGATAAATATATTTCATAATAGGGTTAATATTATTCATACAGACAAATTTAATGTCTAGATTATAATGGTAATATATTCATGAGTCGTTTGAGATCAATGTTCTGTGCTGAAAAAACTAATGATCATGGTTTTATTTTCTAAAATTTATGGGTGTTAGAAGTTATATGATACTATGAATTTAATATTTCATATTAATTTATGTAATTTAATATTTTCATATTTTCATATTTCTATTGTATTATTTTGTTCTCTAATTTTTAATTAGTATTCAAACAAGTATGTAATGTATGTGTTTATGTGGACTAGATCCATGAGCACAAGTTTGTGGTGTTATCAATGGTATAAATAATGAGTATTTAAAACTTCACTATTTAATATATATTTTAAATATTATATAATGTTTTATTAGTTATCATTTATCATTATTTAAACCCTAGTTGGATTATATAAGATTTAATTCTTTAGAAACAATGCACAACATACTTTCATATTAAATAGTGAGTATTGTTGAAAAAGTAATAATAATATGTCTAAGTATAGGATGAAATAATAATGATTAATTAATGTCTAATTTATGTGATTTTCCTAAAAATTACATCATCATTAGGATACTAAATTAGTGATGAGGTTCTAGAATATATCAACATAGGGGTAATAACCCCAATGTGGGTGTGTTGGGTATTAACTCAAATGTGATCAAGTGCACACCAAATATGACTTATTAAACACATTGATATATAATACTGAGGGATATTCTACATGAGTTAGAATTCTATTTATGAAACATTATATAGGATTTGAATTTGTTTTTTATAGATAACCTAAAAATGAAATTACCATAGTGAACACTGATTAAAATATAGAGACTAATAATTTTAGGAATATATTAATTTATATGTTCATTCCTTGTTTATGGATGTGTAATATTTTTATAGAATAAAATAAAATTGTATTTGTTTCTATGAATATGTATTAAAAGATCATAGAAATTTTGGATTGTTATTTTCATGAATAAGTCTAGAAGTATATGAGAATTTAACACAACGTAACATTTTTTAAATGTAAAATTATATAGGTTAATATAGGGATGATATATTTTGATTTATGAGTGATATATATTGAACTAAAATAATATTAGGAAAACAAGGATAAAAAAATTAATCATCTCTAAGATAATATAAATAAGTTATGTCCTATGATATTTATATTGTTGGGTGTTAGTCATCAAAATGATGTGAAAAAGGTGTAATTATCCACGACTCAAAGAGTTACGGATTCCTTATTGGATTCTTACTATATCCACCATATTGAATCGCTGATGTATTCATTTGTTGAAAAATCACAACATAATTGATTTAATAATAAATTTAAAATTCTAATAGATAAATTATTGTATTCCGTGTTTATTTTTATGGAAATATTTATCATATTTTTCTCTCATTAGATGGAATTTATGTGATTCTTGAAATGGATTTCCCAATTCAACATATATATCCTATCAATTTTATTGTTATTATATTACCCATAACATCTATTTAATTAAAAATGGATTAGAATGGTGAAAAAACTAATAGACTCAAAACAGATATCATAACATCAATGTAATAGAAAAAGAAATAAGTAAATCATGTTTATCATCATACATTGATAGAACACCACCATGTACATTCCATTATTTAACCACATAATAAAAATTACCATTTGAATGACATAAGTAATATAGAAACCATATCCACTACTTCTAGATCAATAGGATACTTTTATGACGTGGAATTGGGGAATACCTCCCCATGTCCTTGATTCTGGGAGATGTTTGAAAATAATTTCAATTCTACAGATCATGTAATACCATTTACATTTAATTAAAAAAAATCATGTTAGAGAGGGATATGTTTGGGAAAATAAATATTCATATAAAGTGAATTTGGTTGGGAATACTCCCCCACCCCACCAAAAACATTAAATTATGATTTCTTCAATGAGTGGTAATTGAATGAACTATTGAAATATGCATGTGAAGAGACATGTAGTAATCTGTTGAGGCATGCGACACACGTGAGAGATATTTTGGAAAGGACATATGGTGGATGTGTCTACTAATGAATAGGAATAAAGGGGTAGAAATATGGATTTCATTGAGTATTATGAGTTGGAGGAGAATTTGTAATTGAATTCAGAATATAACATAATCTTCTTAAAGGTTTATCTACATTGAAGAATCGTATGTGAATATGGATGTATTTGTGTGGTATGACTTTGTATCTACATGCATGATAAATTACCAAGAAAATGGTATCATATTTCATTATAAATATTATCAACATATCATTAAAGATTCACTATAATATCATGGAGAAAAAATAGGTCCTGACCACCAACAATTAGAGTAATTTTCCTTAAATGTATGTAGAGTAACTCGGTATTGAGATTTTCTTTATAGGTGTTTTTCCCTATTATCCATGATAGTAATGTTGATAGGTCAATAAATTTCATCATTTTGTATATTGTTATGTATTTTTTAAGGTAAAAATAAAATTTCAAATAAATATTTAATTGAATGTGGTGAGGGGTGAATATAACTCCCCATGATTTTAAAATCTAATTATCTTTACCAAATAAAATACATTTAATTTTTTTTCATGCTACACAAAACACAAACAAAAAAATTATATATTTATAAAAAATAAAAATATTTTAGTATGAACAAAAAAATATGGCTATTAATTTTAAAGTAATCACTGGAAGTATCTTCTGTTAAGAAATATATTTTTTTAATAAAAAATTAAATACTTAATATGAATGAAATTTAATTAATTTTAAACAAATACAAAAAAAATCATTTATTTTTTAGTAAATTGGTTTTTTAAAAAATTATATTTTTTGTGATATTAATTACTATTTTAAGACACGTATGATTAATGAAACTTAATTATTTTTGAATATTATAATTTTATACCAAAAATTTTGTTGGTATATAATATGAAATAATAATTATAACGTAATATAATATTTTGAAATATAATTCTTCCATAAAAAACTTGTTATTATTTTTCATTTTTTTAGGAAAATAAATGATAATTTTTTTTCAATTAATAAATCTGTATAATGATTGATTTACTGATTTAAATATTTACATAGTGTAAATCATTGAACATTTTTTTGTAAGGTTATAGTGTTTGAAAAAACATAGGTTTCATATAAATATTATTATTAACAATTTATCGTTATATAAGAATGATCTATACGATTAAAAAACGTTAGGTTATAAAATATTGATCTATGAAGTATATTTATGAAATATTAATATATTATCTGAGCCTACGAGTCAAAAATACATTATTTTTAGAATTAAAATTATTTTACATTTTAATTTTTTTTACCCATAATATTTTAATTAAATCATGTTTTTTCAATGTGAGATTTTTTTTTGAAAATCCACAAAACACTCAGAAAATTTATTTCATTAAAATAAATTTATATATTTCACGGAAAATTATAATTTTAAAAACCATGGATTAAATGAAAACATTATGAATAAAAATAATTTTTTTCTAAAAACATTTATACGCATTGTGTGTGATATTTTTAGTATTTAATTTTTAAACCATCATAATTATATTTAATAAAATGTTAGAAAAATTTTGTAATATAGTTTTGATTTTTTTAAAAGTTAGATATTGAATTTCTAATTAAAATTAATTATTATGTCTATAAATTAATTACCCTTGTGAAAGTAAATTTCTATATCAGGTTAAATATTATAATAAAAGACATAAAACATTAAACATTGTACCTAAAAGGAGGTTTTGATGTGTGTTTGGACCTAAAATATATTTCCCCTCTTTATTTAACTATTTTGGATACTTTTTTCAGTAATAGTGACAACACATTATTTAACATGTTATGTATTGTTCCATAATGTCCCATCCATTCACATTAAAAAGGTAGCACCTCTTCTAGTTTAAGACATTCATATTCTCATAATTAATTCATATAAATATGAAATTTTACTATTAATGGAACTATATGAAATAACAGTAACCCTTTGGTTACACTATGTTATTTTAATCCCTTCGTCTATTTGAAGTATTACATGGAGAGATCAATTCTACAACCATAGTATTATTAAATACATTACTTTTCTTCTTAATGATAATTTGTTAAATTTGTTATAAACACATGAATTTAAGTACATTTCATTTATTTATATCATGTATTATTAATATATTGATGAAATAATTATATTATTTTATTATATCTCAGTCATTAAGAAAAGAAAATCATTATTTATGTTAGTATGTAGACAATCCCCCCACAAAATGACACATTTTATTTATAATTAACAACAATAATGTATTATTATAAGGAAAACATTTATGAATAAATTTTGTGTATATAATTTAATTTTTATTCATGTTTTTAAAATTATCAAATAACATAATTATGCCTATTCCTTGAGATGTGGCATATTTAATTATGTATACGTGCGGACTATAACCTCTATGTGTGATGAGTTTCATCAATCATCACTACCAAAAAAGAAAAATTATAAGAAAAAAATTAATTTAAATGTATAATATATTGTTGATCATTTAATTATGATGTAATGATAATATAAAATCTAATGATGTTATTATAATATCATCATTAATCATTAATAAATACCAAATCTAGTCTTTCATCACATTCATACTCATGAGTCAAAATTTATTCATTCAAGGAATGAATGAAGAACATTATGAACCATTTTTTATTATATATATATATATAAGTACCAAAAATATTTGAATTAATAACTTGAAACTAATTAGTTTGAGGAAATCCATTCTTTGAAAATATTTTATGAAACATACTACCTAATGTTCTAACAATCGATAGTAAAAATAATCAAATATTTGTTCATATATTTGTAATATAAGAATATAAGATAATTTTAAATATCTAGTATGATTATATTATATTTCATAAATAATCTATTATCAGGGGTATCTTCAATATACATGTGGTTATATGACCATAGAGTAATAAAAAATACAAGGTATGGGGTTTTCATTTCAATTTTTTCTCTTTGATACAAGAATGTAATTATGGACCAAATTTCATTTTAATGGTGCATATATGACCTATTTGAGATAGAATATCATTAATTATCATTTAATAATAAAATATTATGAAATATCAAAATCCAACTTTTTCAAGGTGTTTTGATTAAAATGTTACTAATGCTACATGGGCTTTACTGTTGTCAATTTTGATTTGTTAAGACATGATATATGTTTCGCACCAATTTCCCTATATATGGTTTTCAATTTATTTTCTATCCAATGGATAATATAAAATATAATTATTATTACTTCATGGGAGTTGCAATAACAAATAATTTCCCCTTATTCATGTGGCTATTTTTTTTAATTGTTTCCCCAATAATAATGATTTTTGAAAACTCAATACTCATTCATTGGGTTCTGGTTAGTATCTCGAACTAATTTCACATATGTTTTGTAAATTAATCAAATTTATTTTATATTGTCATATTATTTAATTAATGTTTTGGTATATACATTTATAAAACATAAATCCTTTGAAAATGTCTGCTCACTTATTGGGTTATATTCTATTCCATTTATACACCTTCTGTCTTAGGATAAATTATCATCATGTTATTCTATTATTGATATAGTTGTGTACCAATTGAGCTATATAGTGTGAATATGAAATTTTATATAATTCACCTAAGTTAATATTTTCCTTGAATGAATATTATTCTATTGGCTTGGTAATTTTTTTTGTAATTCTGTATGTTGTTATTCCAGTACAAATGATTATTGAAATATTGTCTATGAATTTTTCAACCATCCACAATCGTCCATTGGAATCTTTCTAATGAATTTATCATTTTTATATATGGGAAAAATTATTTTCACTCATTAGGTTTTCATTCCAACATATATGATTATTGGAAAGATTAGTATGCATGTTTAATAGTCTACCTTCTAACTCTGGAAGGGTTATGATTGTCTTATTAATTTTGTAGGCATAAAAAAACTGATGTTATTCGCTATGTTGTTATAAAAATACATATGGTTATTGGAAGCATTAATTATGACATTAATATTCATTTTCCTATATAATGAATCCGTTGGATGTAAACAAATGAAAAACAGGGGAAACATCTTTTATCCCCTTTATGCATCTGTAAGTCTCATAAGAGAAACTTACTTGGGTAATTTTGTGTATTCCTATCTATAAAAAGATTTTTCGTTAATCTTAATATCATGATGTCTATGATCATTATATATTTTCTTAGTACGTGGAATTAACAATATGATAGTATATATTCCATTTTTAAAGAAAAAGTATTAATATCCATGTGATATATAATTTTTACATTATGATCCATTGGTTCATTATGAAATCATTTTTATTATATAATAATTTTTTTTGGATTATATAATACTTCAATAACATTTATGATATTTTAATGCCCAATTCACTCAATTATTTTATTTTTCTGAATATTTTTTTGAGATTAACCCTCCTTATGTTTCCATTTTTGTCGGTTATGAAAATAATTATTAAATGTGATATGTCTTATAGGATTCCAAATTTGGATTATTTTTGTGAAATTTCGAAAAATTATTATAGATTATGAATTATATTATATCGTAAAAAATATCAATCAGTTTAGAAAGGAATTATTATTTTTATTGTTCTATAAATAAATAAACAAATATAATATTGGGAATTTTTGTAACACCCTATCATCTTCAATTAATATATCTATTGGATAATTTTGTCCATAAATCGTATGTCATCATTAAATATAGTGTGTAATGAATATTTTTATGTGATGAAAATATGTGACCATGGTTTTGGGGTATCACACATGGTTTTCATTGATTATATTCTTAGATATTCATATCATGATTATGTAGGGTGAATATAGTACATGGAAATACTAATTCGTAAAGATGATAATATTTTTTATTTTTTATCTTATTGTTTTTTTAATTTTAAGGGATTTAATCTTTTATGCTTTGTTATAATCTATGGTTCATAATACATGGTTTTTATAGTTTTGCATAATGTTCCTTTATGAATAAATAAATTTTTTATTTTGATTTATATAACCTATAGAAGAGAAACTGTGGAATTTTGAATCTTTTTAAAAATATATATAAATATTTTAGAATTTTACCCATATATCTCAATTAATGAATTATATTTCATAAAAATTGTGGTGTTATATTTCCACATAAGTAAATTTCATCCTCATAATTTTAATTATCTATCACTGACAGAAATATTTTAGTGAATTGATAAGATATACATGACTAAATATATAATTTTATAGGAGGCATCAATCTTACTATCATAGGTATGATAAGTAAACTCATCTCTTCCCCTAACAAATTTCAGGAAAAAACCCCTCATGGTTCAGTAACGTGACCAATACAAGGGATGTAATATCTATAGAGAGGTTATAGTAATCATTAAGCATGTAGAAATTGATTTGTTGATTTTGGATATGAATTGTGAATTCCTGATCCCAATAAAAAATAAGTTATCTATCAATAGAGACACAATCCATTCTAAAAACAACATAACATTCCTATAAAGGTATAATAATAAGATTTTAAGGATGAAAATATGAATAATCATCTATTAGAGTGTAGTTATAGATGTAATAATTCTACCAATTTAGTTTTCCATTGATAATTTAGTATTTAATCATTATGATAGTGATTTCATAGTACTAGAAAACATTCCAAATATAATTGAGTGTGTAGAACTAGAACCAAATAGGGTGTAAGAACATGGATTTTATTTCTGGTATGTATCATTTTCATTTTTCCTCTAGTTATTTATTTCTAGACTATTATGGATGAAATATAACTTCACAGTTGTTTTGGGGGTGTCTAAGGCTTATATAGAGCTTGTAACCCTCGGCAGTGTGGAAGAGGATTCTATTGCATGGTTTGTTGAAACCGTATGAGCGAGTCTTCATGATTTTTCCAACTATGATAAGGATGAAAATATGGCTTCAAGATGCCTCACATATTATGGAAACCCTAAAACTGGTGGTGTACAATAGTTGAGTTAGCTGTGAAACATCAAGTAGCGGTGTGTACCATGGTTTTTTAATGGTCAGTTAAGATGTGAGCATGAAAAAATTTTGTCTCCCTATTGAGATTGTGAGAGGTTATTGGATAAATAATTGTTGGGCCATCCATGTGACTACACCATGAGACCCTATTATTTTTTTGTTCAAATATCCAAAATTCCCTTAAAATATTAAATAACTCACCACTCTTATTGGATTATCATTTCTAGTGATAGTATAACTTATTTTCCCCATTTAGAGGTCTCACCAAGACTAAACATAAGTTTCTTGATATCTATATGATCCTTATTCTGATCAATTCACTATTTATCTCATTAGATCCATATTGGTAAGAGATCAAATCCATTACCTTATTTTCCTGTTTCATCTTTCTAGGTTTTATACTAATTTTGTGATTTCTCATATTTCTTATTTTGAGGGAATTGAACTATGTTTTAGTTTTCTTGTGATATAGGAAAATATAAGGGCCTATACTAGACATGGAAAGTGTTATAGGCTAAAGTTAGGAGGTATATAAATCATCCCTCAAGCATTATTATTTTATAAAATGTTTTCATTGTGTGAACTTCAGTTTCATGAGGTGTTTCTTATTTAATTCATATTCCATGCTTATAATATGTGTGCTTGTATTATGGAGAACAACTTATGTGTGATCATCACATCATTGGATGTTATGACCGCAAAAAATTAAACCCCAAGGTGGGAGATTCATTAATTATGACTTGGTTTCCCAAGTGTGTTTATCTGAGTCATCAATTGAGTATGTGGCCAAACCCTAATAATGATAAATTTTCAGAATGTAAATGACTTATTAATCACTAATTGCTAAATTTTTTTGATATCCCATGAACCTTAAATGGTTAGTGTTCCATTTATTTAATGAACATTTAAAATGAGAAATTGAAATTATATTTATAGATATCACATTTCCTAGTTAATTATGACTAAATTTCAAAAGGTTTAATTTCATTATCTATAATTTTCATGGTTATAAATGTAATGGAATATAATGAATAATTGAATATATAATCAATGTAATAATTGGATTAATTTCCTCATCCCAAATTTTCATTCTTATTAAAGGTAAAAAATGAACATAATAATCGAATATGAAATCAATGTGAATATTGTTTCTTGTCTTGAGAACTCTTTTCTGTATTTTGAAAGGAATATTAATTAACATATAAATTGAATATAGAATCAATGTAACAAATGGTATAATATCATTAATTCAACATATGACATTTACAAATGCTAACAAAATGAACAAATTGACTTGTTAAAATGCATGAGTATTAGAAAGCCTAATTAATGAATTAAATTATTATTATATAATTTTTCTATTGGATATTGAAATTTATATCTTTATATGAGTTGTAAAATATGATCTAGCCTAGTATTCTTGAGGGAAACCATTTAAAATTCATTGGATGACATTCCAATTTAATGATCCAATTTCTAATGGAAATACCCACCTTGAAACATTGTCCTTTTCTACAATTAAAATCATATAATGAAGTCATAGGATCAATTCAATATCATATAGATATTATGATACCTCATATAAACTCATTGGATACTATTGAGTCCAAAGTCCTCTTTTGAATTCTATGTTTTGTTTTGGAAATCACAAATGTCTTGTTAATCGGACTAACCTTGTCTATCGTATCGTACTGGACATACTGATCGTACTGACCATGCTGATCGTACTGAACATGCTGATCGTACTGACCATACTGATCGTACTGACCATACTGATCGTACTGAACATGCTGATCATACTGAACATGCTGATCGTACTGACCATGCTGATCGTACTGAACATGCTGATCATACTGACCATGCTGATCGTACTGACCATGCTGATCCTACTGAACATGCTGATCGTACTGAATATAGAAATTGTATTGACTTTTCTTTACATATATTTCATTACATACTTGTGTTGGTACTTTTTCAAAAACACATGATTCATTTAAATCATACTCTTGATTATCATATTCATATATCTTGTTCTAACCAATACGATGTCATTCAGTTAGTTACAAACTAATCAAAATGATGTCGTGCTTTCTGTTTCAATATGACCGTTATGATGCCAGGTGTCCAAGTCCCTCCGAGTTTTTTTGTAGAAATATGACCATTGGAGGAGATATGACCATTGGAACCTGATGCCTATAAATAGAAGGTCATTTGAAGCTAAGAGTAACAATAGACGACATACAAGAGATCAAGCGTGATACAGCTGTGATACTTTGCTTCTATCAAGTTCTAGAGAGAGATGCTGTGACCTCTCTCATTCCTTGTGCTTTGTGCGTCCGATCATCGTATCGAGGGCTTTCAAGTGATTGAAAGACATATGTGCCGATTACCTACATAATCGAGGGCTGCTGGGGATAGGCAGATAGACGGTCCGATCATCGTATCGAGGGCTTTCAAGTGATTGAAAGACAGAGGTACCGATTACCTACAAAATCGAGGGTTGCTGGGGATAGGTAGACAGACGAATGGGGCTCATAGTTCTTCTTTCTCTATTCATCCTGGAAGCACGAAGATGTATAAGGACCTGAAAGAGTACTTCTGGTGGGATGGCATGAAAAGAGATGTTGCTGAATATGTCTCTCAATGCTTGGTTTGTCAGCGAGTTAAAGCTGAGAGACAGAAGTCTAAGGGGATGTTACAACCATTACCCATACCCGAATGGAAATGGGAAAACATCACTATGGACTTTGTCACAGGACTTCCTAAAACATCCAAAGGCAATAATGCTATCTTGGTCATAGTTGATCGTCTTACAAAGTCTGCCACTTCATTGCTATTAGAGAGGATTTCTCTCTGGATCAGCATGCCAGGATATATGTAAAGGAAGTGGTAAGATTGCATGGAGTACCACTTTCTATTATATCTGATCGGGATCCGAGATTTACCTCGATGTTCTGGCGAAGTCTTCAGCATACTCTAGATATAGAGTTGAGTTTCAGCACTGCTTATCATCCTCAGACAGACGGTTAGTCTGAGAGAACAATTCAAACTCTAGAAGATATGTTGAGAGCTTGCTCTATGGATTTCAAAGGTGGTTGGCATCAACACCTACCTTTGGTGGAATTTTCTTATAATAATAGCTTTCACTCCAGTATTCAGATGGCTCCTTATGAAGCTCTATATGGAATGAAATGCAGGGCTCCAACATGCTGGGATGAAGTTGGGGAATGAAAGCTATTAGGACCTGATCTCATTGATGAAATGGAAGAAAAGGTCAGATCTATTCAATAACACATAAGAGAAGCTCAGAGTCGACAGAAAAGTTATGCCGACAACTGAAGAAAAGACATAGAGTATGAAGTGGGTGATAAAGTGTTCTTACGAATATCTCCCTGGAAGAGAGTCATGAGATTTGGGAAGAAGGGGAAGTTGAGACCTAGATATATCAGTCCTTTCAAAATACTGGATCGTGTTGGGAAGGTAGCTTACCGATTGGCGCTTCCACCGAATCTCTCTCATGTTCACGATGTGTTCCATGTATCTCTCCTGAGAAAGTACATACCTGATCCTTCACATGTACTTAGCTCATAAGTAGTACCGTTGGAGCAAGATCTTTCTTATGAAGAACAGCCGATTGAGATTTTGGATCGTAGTGAAAAAGATCTACGAAGCAAGACCACTCGATTGGTGAAAGTTTTATGAAGGAACCACCAATTAGAAGAAGCTACATGGGAGCTTGAGGATATGATGAGGGAGAGGTATCCTCATCTGTTTATTACAAAGTAACGAATTTCGAGGGCGAAATTCTTTTTAAGGGGGGTAGAATGTAACACCCGAGACTATTATGTTATATAAATCATCAAAGGAATATTTTTCTACACACAACACTTTCTTGGCTTGCTTCACACGAAATCGCGTCCTTCCTCGATAGCTTGCGTCGTACACAATACAGAGTTTCACTAAACAATGATAAGCTATTAAAATATTATTAAAACCAGCCGTTATGAATAGTAATAACCATGTTTTGAAATTTTATAAATTTTATTTTTCAAAATGGACTTCATTTTTGGATTCAGAATATCGAAATTAGCCCAGGGTGAAATTTTGGTATTTTTCTGAAAACTTTCAATTTTTGATGAATAGTGAAACCACTAAGCAGTAGTTAAAAAACTGAATTTCTCATAAAACTTAATTTTACCGCTTCTGTGAGTGGAATTTCAAAAATCCGAGAGACACAGTTGATGTCAGTAAGTAAAATGTGGTTTAATGAGATTAAAATAATTTTTTGGTGAATAGTAACTTTTTTACTTTTTTTTACCACGGTTAAAAGTAAATTGGGTAATTAAGGGTAAAAATGATATTATTATTACCCTAACACATGTCATAATTCTATTGGATAAGTGTAATTCGACCAAAAACAAACTTAGGAATAAAATATGACCATTTAGGCCCACTTGGGTTAGATTAGGACATTTATTATTAATTTATTTAAAGAAGGGTTAAAATAGTTAAAATCAAAGTTTAATAAGTAAATAATTTTTAATATAAGGTTATACATAAGATAAATTCGACTATAAATATTCATTAAAAGCTAAAAATATTTCCTACATAATGATATTTTATTTGTAATTTTTGGACATTATATAATTTAATTTATTTATGACACAAAGATGATGCAGTAATTATCATATTAATGAAATATTGACATAATTGATGTTATAAACACCATAATAAATGTAATTTGAGACTTTTTATGAATTAAACTAATTTTATAGGTTAATATGACATGTTAGTATTTATTTAATTAACTTTGTTCTAACTAATCATTCTGTTATGAGTTTCACAAAAATCAATTACTAAATAGTGTCAAAATTGACATAAAATTGTTTTTAAAACAAATATTATATTAGTAATTGTTATTTTATTCCTAAAAATCTAAGTTTCGGCAAAATGACATAGATAAGGTTATATATATTAATAATAAACAACTTGGGTTTCGTTTGGCTGCTTATAGTAAGTTTATTAACATTATAGTATAAGAACACACGAAGACACGGTAAAAGTAAAATTATTTAACTTAATGTAATATCTAAATGATAAGGATAAAATAGGAACCTAATCTTGTCTAAATTCTATTGGATGAGATGATTTCGACCCATACCCACATTAGCTTCTAAATATATCAATTTGGAGCTATTTAAAACCGAATTTGACTCTATAATAAAATAATAGTTTTAGTTATTCCAAAGGTGCCCCTCTCCCCCCTTATAAAAGGGCACCTCCTCCCCCTCTTCCTCACACAACTTTGAGCCTTGAAACTCGGCCAACCACTTCCAATTCCTCCTCTCCACTTCCCTAGAGACATCCTAGAGGTCCTGGTCTTCTTCAATGACCAATTTTAGTTCCCTAAAAAAAGGTCTTAAAGAAGCACTTCGAAGAAGAGGTAATGTCCGTTACCGATTATTTCATCTTTATTTCTTCTTCCACTTATTCTTCTTTAGTTGTTTCTGTATGAAGTAATAACATCAGTATCACTCATATACTGATATGTTATTATAAGTATTAAAAAACCCTATTTCACCATCTATCCATCCTACAGAAAAAGAAATCACCGCGCGTGCGTACGTACGAAATACCATCTCCACGCCGTGGTATAATCTATTTTCCACCACCACCTTACTTGGATGGATATAAGGGTGTAACTACTGACTATATATGACTATTATAAATTGATATTAATTCTGAAATAGTATACATACACTCTAATACAATTCCACGATCATAGGAACGATATCATCACTCGTGCGTACGTACGGAATACCGTCTCCACGATGTGATGCGACTCGTTCTACATGATCTTCATTACATAATGATTATAAAAATGAATTGAATGAATGAATATGATATTTAATACAGTAATAAAATTCTATAAATGAGGTATATATAACCTAAAGAGAAGAATAAGAATTTATCCGACCAAACACACATAAGAACAAAAAGTAATAAACACCCGAATAACAAGTTGTAATGAAATATTACTAATAAGAAGATAAGAATATGACCATATATGATATCATAACAATAAGTATTATTCTAGAATAAGTCAATAACATTATGTAAATCTTTATATAGGAGGTTCGGACACTTACGAAGAAAAACGGACCTAAGGTAAGGGAAATATCACAATCTCATTTTTATCCGAGATTGTTTATACTTTGAAATTTACTGGGGTGTATTTTATCATCCACATCCATGTTTACTCAATATGTAATATTATTTCCATACACCTACAATTGTTTAAATCCAATTTTACCCTTCAGTAAGTTTTTAGTTAAAGATATGAAAGGAATCTTTTGTCGTTTTTCATACGATGTACTTTTTGACTTTTCCGACAAAGGTATGAAGAATGTTTTTTTAACTTATATGGCATGAATGGATTTTTAAAACATTATTTCCAAGAAGTTTACTTTACATGTTTTCAAGTTTATTTTTAATCAACTTCTTTTAGTTTAAAATTGTATGACATGTTAAGAAAGGAAAAGTGTTTTTGAAGTAGAAAGGATATTTTCCTCAAGAATGGAGTTCAAGTGTTTTATCAAAATTATTTTCCATCTAAGATAATATAGGGTTCTGTTTTTATCCCTATTATTACATTGATTTGATTATGTTGTGATGGATTTATTTTTTTTGAATTCATTTATATTATATGAATTGTTTTATGATTTCACGATGTTTAAGATTCCCATTTTTATTACATGGGTTATGCTATGATGTATGGTTTATGATTTTGTGTCACACATAAGAATGGTATCATTATGAGATGGGTGGGACCTATATCTCCCACCAATGCATTGGGTAAAGATTTTATATCTCATGAGATAGACATGGCTGGAACGATAGGTTATACCGGCTCAGTGAAACAACACTGAAATGAGGATTGAACTCGGTTCAGAAATGGACTTTGTCCACTAAGATAGTTTTGGAAATGAGTCTTGACTAATAAGAAATGATTCTCTATGATTATGTGTGTATGACACAAAGTTTCAATATTTAAGTTATGATTATTGGGATCACATTTCACTACTATGATTTATCCCATGTTATTAAATTATGAACTCTTTTGCAGGTTAAGATTTCCAAAAGTTATGTGCTTATGTATATGATGTGATTGACATTTCTTTTGTTTACCCTTACTGAGCATTTGAGCTCACCCTTTTTTATGTTTTATTTCCCCAGGTCAGGAAGAAGGATGTTAAGTAGAATATTCCAAAAAGGGACTCTAGATATGATGAAATAAATGGGAGGAAAAGTAGCTTCTTTATGAACCAGTTGTTTATGTTTCCCAGTTTCTAAAGACACTATACCTATACGGTCCTTTCTTAGTTTTGTTATATGTTGTAATAAGTGTGCTTCAATTCTGAAGTAATAATAATGTATGTAAAGTATGGGTCATTATAATATTGGTATAGTATATTGGAACAATAGATAGATACGAATGAAATTCATATGTTAACTACATAACATCCTACTAAATTCATTATTAAAATATCCCACTTTAGAGATATAATAAATAATACCATACTTTATACCCTATGAGTGAAAGCATAATAAATTGTGATCATAGATTCCTAGTAAGGGAATATTATGGATATATTAGTGATCATGTAAACAAAACATGAGCATAATGGTATGAAAACATGGTAATAACATTTGAAAACCATACAATTCATATTAATGATTATAACATGAATCTTTGCATAAGTCAAAGAAGATAATTATACATGAATCATATAAGAGTCAATGGAAATGATCAATTAGATCATAACATTGGAATCATTTAAAAGTTTATGTCAGATGAATTAGAATAAAAGAATCATTTTGTTATCAGAAATAGATCATTTTAATAACTAAGATATTTTGGTGAGTTAACCATAGAAACCAACATATTAGTCAATTTTCAATTCGAGGACTGTTATAATTGACAAATCGCCTTACAAAACCTGATTCAGTCCCTATTTAGTACTATTTATCTAATGAGATATCCATAATTAAACAAATCATATTAGTGATATATATGTATGGTCACAAAAATCACATTATAAAATCCATATATATGTATTTTATATGATCATAAAAATTTCACACTATAATCATACAATAACATGAGGAATGAAAAGATGTTTCACAATCATCAAGAAGTTATAACTATAAACCATATTTGAAAAATAAATGATGGATTTTTTAGATCTATTCCCATGTAAATTTTATGTAGAATCATATTATGTAAACTTATATGAAATAAGGTATTTAAAAGATAACATGGAAATTTATTGAGGAAAATATCATTTCATTATTATAATAATTTATTAAAAATATTAATTTTCCCCAAATATTAGTGAATTTTTTCCTAGAATGAGACAATGGAAACTCATATAGGATTCATAAATCAATAGAAATATAACGACACTAGAAAATTAATCAAGGAAATGTGTACTAAAACTGATATTCCTTTCATATTTCAAGTAAAAAGTCAGAAAATACTTCATTAGGAAAATGAAATTATGAATAATTTTTATTTAAAAATAATAATAAAAATTTCTGATAATATTATATCGAAAAACTCTAATATAGTAATATAATATTAATGAATTTATTTTTATAAATTTTAGAAATGGAAGATAATTGATTTTTAACCAAATAGAGAGATAAAGATGATTTTTCATAAAAACATTTGTTCCATTATTAAAGTACATAAATAGAAAAAAATGAATGAAAAAAATATATTCTATAAAAAATAAAAAATTATACTAATGTTATTGATATTCATGTGTAGTATACCATGGAACTTCATCATCAGAAATATAATTGTAAATAACACTGATAAATAATCATATTTTAATAAATAGACATAACCTAGGAACCAAATTCCATCGAAATGTTAAAAATTCATGTATAATAAACATAGATTTATTATAATTATATTATAAAACCATAATATTTTATATAAATTCATGTATGACATACTTATATTCCTTAATAAAAAATTTATTAATAATTCATTATGAAATCTATCTGTTAGTGTGATAACAATTTCTTTTTTATCATGTATTTTTTCACGTGGATGTTTTTTCCATTTACTTTAAACATGGTTGCATTATAAATAGATTTTTAATCATGATATTAATATAATATATATTAATTGAGTACATATTAATAGTCATCCATAAAAATTACAAAACAAAACTGAATTACTCATTTTCATGGTGTAGAGACCTGCAAATTTCTAGGATTTTTTTTCATAAATTTTTTGGGATTTTACGTGTACGCAGTTTCTGACGGCACCAAATTCTGAGGCCCCGTGTGACAAGAATCAATTTCTAATGTTTAGATAAGATACGTTCAGTGAACAAACGAGCAGGTTTTTATAACTTTTGAAATGGTGCTCGGATTTGAAAACTGAGTGCACTGATGGAACCGCAATGCCAGTAATTGCTTAAGAGGACTTTTACTGTATATGAGTTTGCATGAGAGGAGTTTAATTTTGTTTTTTAAATAATAATTGAATAAAAGTTGTAGAACAATTTATTTTCTTTATTCTAAGTGGTTATATCCAAGGTGTGGGAGTTGGGGTGGGACCCACTAGTTAGCTACTACCCTTGAGAGGATAAAGGTGAGGTTTGGCCCACATGAGCCCCAACTATTTGCATTCCCTAAATCCCTAACTCCACCTTTATTTAAGTGACTTATCCACTTCCACTATAATAATTCCAACACAAATTAATTTAATTAATTGAACATCTTCAATTAATTGAGTTATGTGTTTGAATTTTGGAAATATGAACACATTACTTGAATTAATAAAAAAAGATGAAACTTATTTTATTTTTGGGATAGCTTGTTGTGTTAAGAATTGGGGAGAGAGCACTAGTTCCTCCTGCAAAGAATGTCACCATTCGAAAAAGAATGCCATCAATACAAGGAGAGATGATGTTCCATCCTTCATCTATTCGCAGCTATTGTGAGATGTCGTCCCCTCCTTCGATGCACGCCAACGCCGTCCTCGAAACCCACCCTGCGACACCGTCTTTTGCGTTGCCGGAAAACGACATCGTTTATCGAGGTAGGGGTTATATTCGTTCAAGTTTATTTTAACTTTCTTCGTTGATTAATTTGGCTGCTTGTTATCGTCATAATGGGAGGAGATCGGACGACACAAACACAGTTGATCCTCCTCCCATTTTCTTGTTGATCTTCGTTGATCTTTGCGGCGAAGGTAGCATGGTGCCATTGCACCACGCGGGAATGAAGGGGACCGCAACCGGAGCGGGCCGCGGGGGTGGTGGTTGGCACCGTTGTGCCGCACCGGTGATGCCAAATGGACCACGGATGGAGCGGGCCATGGCGACAGAGTAAGGCACCTTCGCGCCACGCCGGAGGACCCAAGGGAGGCCGCGGCCGGAGCGGGCTGCGTGGAAGGGGCACGGCGCCATCGCGCCGCGCCAGTCGAAGGAAAGCCATGACGGTCTCTAGCAGGGGCGCCTGGGCTCGGTCGGCCGCCGACGCTCCAGGAGGCAGGACCCTTCAGGGTCCCTTGGCGGTTCAAGAAAACCGGTCCGCCATAAAGGTCGGCCGTTTCTCGGAAAAACCGAGGGGTGTAACCCCCCCCCCCCCCCACCAGAAAATAGGGCGGACGACAATATGTCAGCCATTTCAGAGACAAGGGGGCGGCTTCCCACTTCGCACCCCGCTCGGCCGTGAACCGACTAACTGTCGGCTTCCGAGCCGGGCTGTTCTAGCTGTGCCGCGCCACGCGTGCCGGGCTATGCTGTGCTAGCCGGTCCGGGCCGCTCCCAATCGGGCTGGACCCAGACCCGGGTTGGGTCGACCCAGTTTTGGCTGACCCAGGGGGTGTTGGGCCTAGTCAGACCGGGCCCAAACCCCCTATTTTCGGACAGGATCGTTCAAACACCCATATCTTGGGTTACAGACCTCCGATCGATGCACCGTCAGTAGCATTGGGAACATTGGATCGAGGAATTACTTTTGGTATATTACACTAGAGGTTTGGAAAATTTATTGTATGGCCGGGTTAGTTCGATCTCAAAACCAACATGGCCCTTGGAGCAGAAATTCTTACAACGTAACGACTGGACATCTGAATGTTGTACAGTCAATCACGTTGTTTTACTCTCAGTGAGATGGTTCATTAGGCTTACTCTACTTGGGATTTGGGCACTTCTAGAGTACGGTCGTGTTGGTTTTATTATAAAAACCAACAGGGCCCCTGGAACAGAAAAGCCAATTTATCTCAGACCAAGCATCCAATTTACGCACCGTCTGTCACGTTGAGTTCCTATTGATGAGACAGAACTTTATGATACATAAACTCTAGACTTTGTGACAGTTGATTTATCAAAACTCTTGGATCCTGGATCTAACCCTCCTAGAATCGAGCATGATGTGTGTGGGAACCCTAGAGCAGGCTGCCACTGCGACGACGATGGAGACTGTACGTGGATCCTACATGGGTACGGCAGCGAGGAAGACTGTACTTGGATCCTCCGTGGGTTCGGCAGTGATGATGACTGTACTTGTATCCTACGTGTGTTCGATAGAGATGCTTACTGTACTTGGATCCTACAAGGGTTAGGCAGTGACAACTTCTGTACTTGGATCCTACGTGGGTTCGGAATAGGAGATGATTCAGAGGCTACATCTAATCATCTCCTCCCCTCTTCGTGAGTAGTATACCTGTGTGAGATGAGTCTTGACTTCAAATCATTAGCTACGATCTGATTTTCATGCATTACTATGTGGATTGTGTTGTGCTTTCTTCTTTGTATTGGGTTATGTTTTCCTGTGTGGACTGGGTCGTACATGGGCTTGTGAGTTGGAGCAGAACTAGAATTGATGACTTTGGTATATGTATGGGCATAGACCTAAGTAGAGTTGGTTGATACTTGTGTTTGTATCTTTCCTTTGTGGTATATCTTTTGTGGATTCTGGGAGGCCTTCAGGGGTCTCGGGGTCCCTACTGAGTATCATATACTCACCCCTGCACGGTCTATGCCCGCACTACATTGTGTTGGTTGCAGATGATAGATAGCACTGATCGTGGTTGATGATTATGGAATGGGACAGTTCCTGGAGGTGGACAACTTGGCGGGACGTACTCAGAGCGGTCGGCCGGACCCAAGGAGCTAATGAGACTATCTGTACCCACCCTTCAGGTGGGAATTTCAGAGGACGACTTGGTGGTTACTGCTTACTTTTAAGCTGTTGTACTATCTTTTCTCAGTTGTAATGTACTTTCAGTTGGGTTTGTATACTAGCCCATTTACATTCCATCACTTTCTTTTGTACTCAGTTTACTTAGTGTTTACTTCAGATTCTATACTCTGTGGTGTTTTTTTCTTATATAATGGCAATGCCTTCCTTTTTTTCAGGATTTATGCCTTTGGTGCTAGTCGCCAGCCCCTAGCCTATGGAAGGTGGGCTTGGGGTAGTCACACCATGAGCCTTGAGGTTAGGTCGTGAAAAATTGGTATCAAAGGAGTCTGTTCTACGACAGAACTCAGGACTCTGAAAATTTCTTCTATGTGAAGAAATAATGTTAAGGGTATTGAAAGTGGTTCTCAGTCCATGGAGTCAAGGGTTCGTGCAGCGGCCAACGTATCCATACACCAGGACCCTGACTTCTGATTTCTGACTCAATGTAAGAAAACATTGATTGCATGTATGTTTTATAGGTTTTCTTTGTGATTACTTTGTGTCTGCTCACCAGGTATACTGTATTAATCATGCCACACCTGTTTCTCTTCAAGATGACCCCATGACGACAGCCAGTTGGGGTTCCGAGCTTTGTGTGAGATGGAAGCCCACCGAGCGACGAGGCCATGGTGTAGGGCCCCATTACAGTGGAGGCACCGGTGATACCTCTACCCGCCGAGCCACCGATGCCACCTGCCCCAACAGCTGAGAGTGCACGTTTCCTGAGTGCACTGCACGAGTTTCAGCATCAGAGATTGTCCAGGTTCCATGGGGAGAGAGACCCTCAGGCTTCCTAGGATTGACTGGAGGCTATTCCTCGATTCTTCATATTGGTAGGGACACCAGCAGACCTCATGGTGATCCTTGGGGCAAGTATCCTGCACGTGGAAGCAGGTAGATGGTGGAGCTTGATGGTCCAGGTGCACGAAAAGGCATCTCTTCTTTCGACAGACTTAGAGAGCCTCTTCTACTCATAGTTAGTTCCAGCCACCCTCCATGCGGTGCACATCCAGGAGTTACTACAGCTGCGGCAGGGCATGAAGACAGTAGCCCAGTACTCGGCGAGATTTACTAATCTCTCGTGCTATTCCACAGACATGGTACAAGACCCATTCTTCTGGGCCTGGACCATCGAGCTGGGACTGAGGCATGAGATCAGGGCATCGATGGTCTACCTCAACTTTTCGACGCATGCAAGAGTACTGGAGTGAGACCTTCTTGTGGAGACCTTTCTTGCTGAGCCTACACCAGCAGCGAGACCTACCACAGGGCGGCACGTAGCCGAGTCTTCTCCAGCCGACAGTAGATAGATGTTGCAATGTTCCAAGCGGACCATACCATAAGGTGGGTGACCTCAGGATACTGGTTCGGAGGTGCAGGGCACAAGCAACAGAGGCATTCATACGAGAGGGAGACAGTGCAATGCATGTGGCGGGCAGGGCCACATGGTTCTTGACTGCCCGAACAACCTTGAAGAGGAGCATCAGATGGTTGAGGGGCCAACCAAGTAGAGACAGAGTTTCGACCATGGCAATCCGCAGGGAGCAGGCGGATGAGGTAGAGGTGCTGGTTGAGCAGAATATGGTGTATGATGTTTCGAGGCTCTACCACCACCACCACCTAGAGATCCACCCTGACCACAGGGAGCTGGCGAACAGAGGCAGACTCAGCTTCAGGAAGTGGAGTCCTACGACCACGGTGCACCAGAGATGATTCAAGTTACAATTTGTGTCTACTCCACCCTTTCTGCAGTTATTATTGACACAGGAGTGAGTAATGCTTCCATTGTCGCTGCCCTTGTTCAGAGCTCAGAGATTAAGATAGAGACATTGGCTCGATCCTTACGGGTAGAGACTCTTACTGGAGTAGACATGACAATTACGCACTGGTTTTGGTATTGTGAGCTTACTCTAGGAGGTGAGATATTCGGCTGGTATCTTCTTGTAGCGGCATCAAGGCCTTACAACATCATCTTGGGCATGGATTGGTTATCTACGTTCCATGATCAGATCGACTGTATTGGGCGCAAAGTGCGGTGTCTCCGTACAGATTGGAGAAGGTTCAGCTTCACCGGTGAGAAGGGAGCCTTTGCAGTGCAAGATGAACTCACACAGAGGAGAGGACAATGAATCACTCATCAGTTGGCTAGTCTCATCCTAGGAGTAGTTGATGTGTGGAGTCCGAGTTTTCCTGTTGTGGTGGATCAGTAAGTGGACATTTTTCCCGAAGACATTCCAGGACTACCTCCTCACAGAGAGGTAGAATTCTATATTTACCTATACCCCGGGACAACCCTGATATCTACTCCAGCATATTGGATTTCTCCAGCATAGCTTCGGGAGCAATGAGTATAGTTCGAGGACATGCAGGGCAATGGATTCATCTGATCCAGTGTGTCACCCTGGGCTTCCCCAATTTTGTTCCCCATGAAGGTGGATGGGATCTTAGACTATGTGTCGATTACCATCTATAGAACCAGGTGACCGTGAGGAAGAAGTATCCACTTCCAAGGATTGATGACCTATTCGATTAGATCAAGGGAGAACGATGGTTCTCGAAGATAGGCCTCAGGTCATGCTATCATCAGCTAAGAGTTCGAGATAAGGATGTGCAGAAGATAGCCTTCCGGTGTCGGTATGGCCACTATGAGTTCTTGGTTATGCCTTTCGGCGTAACCAACACTCTATAAGTGTTCATGAGTCTCATGAATAGGATCTTCCATCCTTACCTCGATCGATTTTTCGTAGTCTTCATCGATGACATATTGATTTACTCGACTACTGAGGGGGAGCACGCCTACCACTTGTGGGTTGTACTGGACACACTCTGAGAGAAACAGCTTTATGGTAAGCTCTCTAAGTGTCAGTTCTGGATTCGAGAGGTCCACTTCTTGTGGAACGTTATCTCTGAGGCGGGGTTTGCGATGGATCCTATAAATATTGAGGTAGTACTAGCTTGGGATCCACCTAGGAGCGTGATAGAGGTGCTGAGATTCCTAGGTCTGGCTGGGTACTATCAGAGATTTGTGCCAGACTTCTCTAGAGTTTCATCACCACTTTCAGATTTGACGAAGAATGGGAAACCCTTCGTGTGGTCAGATTGATGTCACAAGAGCTTCCAAGAGATGAGACAGAGATTGAACAGTTCACTCATCTTGAGGCTACTAGAGGTGGGTGTAGGGTACGTAGTTTTATGCAATGCATCAGGGACCAGACACGGGTGTGTCATGATGCAAGAGCAGGAAGTGATTGCTTATGGTTCACAATAGGTGAGGGAACATGAGCAGAACTACGCTACCCATGACCTGGAGTTAGTAGTAGTGGTCTTTGGCTTGAAGATGTGGCAGTACTATCTGATGGGTGAGCGCTTAACAGTCTACTCTGACCACGAGAGTCTCAACTACTTCTTCTCGCAGAAGGACCTGAACCTGAGATAGCGGTGATGGCTCGAGTTCTTCCAGTACTATGTCTTTCAGATAGTCTATACTCCATGGAAGGGGAACATAGTATCTGATTCTCTCAGCAAGAGGTCGGGCATTCAGCTACATGGAGAGGTGATAGAGCAGTTAGCCTCTTTGTAGATATCCTTCGTGGAAAGAGATGGGGCAACCTTTCAATAGTCGCTCATAGTCACTCCTCCACTACTTCAGCGGGTCATGGAGGCACAGCGTGGGGACGTTGAATGTGAGACGCGACATGCATAGATATCCATAATACAGGCACCTGATGGATTTTCTATAGGAGGAGAGCACACCATCCTTTTCAGAGGACGTACCATGGTACTAGTTTCATTACAGTAGGAGGTGCAGGGGGAGTTTCACACTTCCCTATTGGAGGTACATACAGGAGTAGTGAAGATGTACCAGGATATCAGGTGATAACACTAGTGGCCAGGTATGATGAAGGTTGTGGTAGAGTTCGTTTCACGATGCCTCACCTGTAAGTAGGTGAACACGAAGAACAAGGTACCAACAGTCATGGTACAACCCTTAGAGGTCCCGTAGTGGAAGTGCGATGGGATATCTATAGATTTCGTGATGGGGCATCAATGTACTTCCAGAGGACAAGACTCTATCTGGGTGATTGTCGACCGACACACCAAGTCGGCCCACTTCTTACCTATCAGAGAGAAGGGCTCAGTGGAGAGTATAGGACACCTCTACGTTCAAGAGATCGTATGGCTTCATGTTGTGCCATCGTCTACCATCTCCGATCGAGATGCTCACTTTACTTCCTGGCTTTGTAAGGGGTTGTAGGAGGAATTTGGGACGGAGCTACGCCTGAGCATCGCCTTTCACCCTGAGACGGATGGCCAGACGGAGAGGACTATTCAGACTCTCGAGGACATGCTCTTTTCATGTGTCCTCGACATTGGTCGTAGATGGGAGGATCACCTACCATTGGTGGAGTTTGCTTAAAACAACAGTTATCACTCCACCATCGGGATGGCACCATACGAGGCATTGTACGACAGAACGTGTAGATCACCCATGTGTGGGACAGACCCTGGGGAGTCAGCACTTGTAGGACTAGAGATAGTCTAGGCCATGACAGAGAAGGTGCAGATCATCCTAGAGTAGATGAGGACTGCCCAGAGCCAATAGAAGTCATATGCTGACAAGAGGCGGAGACCACTATAGTTTGAGGATGGCGACCACATTTTCTTAAGGGTCTCACCTCGATGTGGATTAAATAGATTTTTCCAGTGCGGAAAGTTTATCTCCGTGCTTCATCAGACCATTACAGTTTCTCAGCAGGATAAGTGAGGTTGCTTATCACCCATCTCATCCACCTCAGTTAGACCGGGAGCAAGACGTCTTCCACATATCTGAGATCAAGAGGTACGTGCACATCCCGACACATATCACTGATCACAGGGAGTTGGACATCGATGACGGGGCGTTGTTTGTGGAGGTTTCGGTGGAGATCGAGGATCGATAGGAGTGGGTCCTACATGGATGGTCGATTCCTCTTGTGCGCATTATATGGCAGCACGGGAACCTCCATGAGATCACATGAGAGAAGGAGGCCCAGATGTGTGTGTAGTATCCTCATTTGTCTCCCAAATTCATGATGTATCTTTACGGGAACGTAAATCCCTGAGGTGGGAGTAATGTAAAGACCCGTAAATTTCAAGGAATTTTTTTTTCATAAATAATTTGGGATTTTATAAGTACACAGTTTCTGACAGCACATGATTCCAAGGCTCGGTGTGCCAGGAATCAATTTCTAAAGTTTAGCTCGGGTATGTTCAGTGAACGAACGAGCAGGTTTTTCTATCTTTTGAACCGGTGCTCGAATTTGAAAACTGGGGGCACCAATGGATCCTCAACGCCAATAATTGGTTAAGAGGAATTTTACCGTAGATGCATTTTCACGAGAGAAGGAGTTTAATTTTTTTGTTTAAATAAGAATTGAATAAAATTTGTAGGAAATTTTTTATTCTTTATTCTTAGTGGTAATATCCTAGGTGTGGGAGTTGGGGTGGGACCCATTAGTTACTAACTACCCTTGAGAGGATAAAAGTGTGGTGGGGCCCAGACGTTCCCCAACTCTTCACATTCCCTAACTCCCTAATTCCCCCCTTTATTTAAGTGACTTATCCTCTTCCACTTTAATAATTCCAACACACATTAATTTAATAAATTGATCATCATCAATTAATTGAGTTATGTGTTTGAATTTTGAAAATTTGAATGCATGGCTTGAATTAATAAAATAATATTAAACTTATTTTATTTTGGGGTTAGCTTGTTGTGTTAAGAATTGGGGAGAGAGCTCTAGTTCCTCCTGCGAGGAACGTCACCCTTCGACAAATAACACCATCACCACAAGGAGAGACGACATGCCATCATTCGTCTCTTCGCGGCTAGTGTGAGACGCCATCCCCTCCTTGGAGACACACCAACGCCGTCCTCGAAACCTCACCTTGTGACACCATCTTCCACGTCCCCGGAAAACAAAATCATTTATCGAGGTAGGGGTTATCTTCATTCAAGTTTATTTAAAGTTCTTCATTGATGAATTTGGCCTCTTGTTATTTTCATAACGGGAGGATATCGGACCGCACAAACACGGCTGATCCTCCTCCACTTTTCTTGATGATCCTCATTGATCTTTGAGGCGAAGGGATCACAGTGTCGTTGCACCACGCGGGAACAAAGGGGACCGTGGTCGGAGCGGGCCGCGATGGTGGTGCACAATGCCATCGCGCCGCGCCGGTGAGGCCGAAGGGACCGTGCCCAGAGTGGGCCGCGGCAGTCACCAGCAGGGGTGGCCGGGCTCGGCCAGCCACCGGCTCTCAAGGAGGTGGGAACCTTCAGGGTCCCACGGCGGTTCAAGAAAACTGGATGGCCATAAAGGATGGCCGTTTCCCAAAAAAACTAGGGGGTGTAACTCCCCCCTGACCAGCAAATTGGGTGGACCCCACTGGGTCCGCCGTTTTGGAGACAAGGGGGCGGCACCCCCTTTGCACCCCACTCGGCTGCGAGTCGAGCCGCGGCCGGCTTCCGAGCTAGGCCACAGGCCACACCCAGCTGGGCTGGGCCGCACCCAATCAGGATGGACACGGACCCGGGACTGGTCGACCCGGTTCGGGCTGACCCAGGAGGTATTGGTCAGGGTCGAACCAGGCCCAAACCCCTTATTTTTGGAGAGGTTCGTTCAAATGCCCATATCATGGGCTACAGACCTCCGATCGATGCACCATAAATATTTTTGGGATCCTTGGATCAAGACAGTCGTATTGGTATATTACACTTGAGGTTTCAGTAATGTTTGAGTATGGCCGGGATGGTTCGAACTCGAAACCAACTAGGCCCTTGGATCAGAAACACTTATAACTTATTGACCGGAAATCCGAATGATGTGCCACCAATCACATTGTTTTCCACTTAGTGATACGACTCTTTTGTCTTAATCCACTTGGGGTTTGGACACTGCTGGAGTATGGTCAGTTTGGTTTTATCTTAAAAACCAACCGGGCCCCTGGAACGGAAATGCCAATATTTCTCAGACCGGGCGTCCGATTGACGCGTTGTCTGTCACGTTGAGTTCCTATTGACATGACAGAACATTGTGATACATCAACTATGGACTTCATGATAGTTGATGTATCGAACCTCTTGGCTCATGGAGAGGACCCTCCCAGAATCGAGCGTGTTGTGTGGGAACCCTAGAGCTGGATGTGACTGCGACGACGATGGCGACTGTACATGGAACCTATGTGGGTTCGGCAGTGAGGATGACTGTTCTTGGATCCTCCATGGGTTCGACAGTGATGACGACTGTACTTGGATCCTACGCGGGTTCGGCAGCAATGGTTACTATACTTGGATCCTATGTGGCTTCGGCAGCGACGACTTCTGTACTTTGATCCTAAATGGGTTCGGCAGAGGAGATGATTCAGAGGCTACATCTAATCATCTCACCCCTCTTTGGGAGTAGTATACCTGTGTGAGATGATTCTTGAATTTTAATCATTATCTATGATGTTATTATCATGCTTTCAAATGTGGATTGGGTTGTTCTTTCCTAGGTGGATTGGGTTATTATTTCCTGTGTGGACTGCGTTGTACATGAGCTCGTGAGTTAGAGCAGAACTAGAATTGATGACTTAGGTATATGTATGGGCATAAACCTAAGTAGATTTGGTCGATACTTGTGTTTGTATCTATCCTTTTTGATATATCTATTTTGGATTCTGGGAGGCCTTCAGGGGTCTCGGGGTCCCTACTGAGTATCTTATACTCACCCATGTCTAGGCTATGCTCGCACTACGTTATGTTGGTTGCAGATGAAGGAAATCGTTGATCATGGTTGAAGCATGTGGAACGGGATGGTACCTGGAGGTGGACCACTTGGTGGGACGTACTCAGCGCGGTCAGCCGGACCTGAGGAGCTGAGGAGACTATATGTACCCACCCTTCAGGTGGGTATTCTGGAGGACGACTTGGTGGTTGATGCTTACATTTCAGCTGTTGTACTATCTTTTCTCAGTTTTACTGTACTTTCAGTTGGGTTTGTATACTGGCACTTTACTTTCCAGCACTTACTTTTGTACTCAATTTACTTAGTGTTTACTTCAGCTTCCATAATCGGTGGTGTTTGTTTTCTTATATAAAGGCAATGCCATCCTTTTTTTCGGGATTTACTTCTTTGGTTCTAGTCACCAGCCCCTGGCCTATGGAAGGCAGTTTTGGGGTAGTCACGACACAGGCCCTGAGGATGGGTCGTGACACATAGAGATTGTGGTCAATATTTACGTATGAAAAATGTAATCTTTATTTTATGGATGTAATGAAATGATTTAAAATAATAAATAATTTGAAATAAACATATTATTATAAAATACATATCATATATATTTTATAAATATATCCATATTACCATCCATGTAATGATAAAATGAAATGTTAATCAAATCACATTTTGGAGGTGGTAGTCCACACTTATGCAGAAGTGGTGTTATCATTTTACAAAGGAATTAAATATAAGAAGGTAGATTTGATACTATAATTATTATAATATAATTATAAAATATTAAATATATATATATATATATAAACATAAACACATAATTATATCACACATTCAGGTTGTGATTGATAACAAGTTATATATATTCCGGAGGCGGTAGTCCACAATATACACCATGAAATATTTTTTCCAATTTGATTAATGATGTAATAGATAGAGGTTATTAAAATAAAATAATAATATCTTAGTATATAGAATATATTGGTTTTAATATTTTATAATGGTTTAAGAGGAATATAATGTGGTATAATAATAAATAAATCAAATATTTTTTGTTATGAACTACACCTATTATTTGAACAACCACTTTTGTTTTATACCTAATCAAGCCTACGATAGTTTGATTATAATAAAATGGGATATAGGTATTGGTGAGTAATGTATGTAATGGAATTTCATATGGGTTTTCTAAAAAAATGTATCTCGATGTGTGTATAGAAGAGGGAAGGGGCATCCCTTTATATGTGGGGGGGGGGATGACCCACTTTGAATTTCAGTATATGAAAATATATATTAAACACTTATTTCTACCAAATGGAACTAAAATGAATCATTATTGATTTTATATGTGATATGGTCACATTAGGTGTATAAAATATGATTTACACAAGTTTCTAAGTTATTGTGACCTTTATATCATTAAACAATGCCCCTAAAAATATATTTTAACTTGAATCGTGGTAAAATATATTAACTTATTTTATAAATAATTATGAAAACTATTAAGTAAATATCATTACATAATATGAATTATTAAAAATTAAATTATGTTTTACATTTTAGTAATTTAAATTCCCTGTGTTGGGTGAGTTTAATTTAAAATTTAAACTATAAATATGAAAAAGAGTGGATTCCCAATGATAAAGTTATCTTATGTGTAATAAGGTTTTATATCAAATTTTTTCATTTATTTTATTAAAATAACCCCATTTGGTCTGATAATAATATAATTCATGAAATTTTAATTTTGGAATATTTTATATCAAAATGGATCTTTTAAAATTCCTTAAATTTTAAATAAAAAAATTTAATAAAAACACAATATTGACTATTTATTGAAAAATTAAACTTTATTAAAAATTAACAAAACCCACCCAAGGAACATTTTAACATGTATATTTAAATTTTAATTTCAAAGGGAAAAAATCACTATAATGTTAACAAATATGTATTATATTATTTTATAATAATATGAAATAAAATTTATTTTAACGAATTTTTTTAGTAAATAATTATATCACTAATAGAATATTTACATTATCTCAAACATTTATACCTATATATTAAATATTGGAATAGATTTTAAATTACCTAGTTTAATGGATAGGTTATAATGGTATAATATATTAGGGTTCATTTAGAATAACGTTTTGTAGTTTCAAATGCTATTGTAAATATGTTAGATTTTTTTAATATAAATATGTCATAAATTGGTTGGGTGATACATTCTACAACATTACAAACAATTCTTCCTATGAAATAATTATACATTGAGAAAAAAGAAATATTACATACCAGATTCATTAAATCCTCAAGTTCCTATGTAGCTTCATTGATTTTTGATTCATTCTTTTAACATTAATGATGTGAGTGGTGATGTTCAATATAACTATTTTATAAAGTACAATATTAAATAATGTTCACATTCAATGGAAAGATTATGATCCAATGTAAATAACACTAAATTATTTACATTTCATGGATTAGGTGTATAATACCCTAATATAGACACATGTGATACATTGTGATCATGAGATCGGTAATGTGGAAGCACCGACTGATCATAATCCATGCCAAATTGATTATGAATTTAAAAGTGAAAAATATAGAAATGTCTCAACATTATATTATTCATGAATATTACTATTTTCTTCCAAGGATTTTTTTATTTAATAAAAATCTCAATAACATTAAAATTAAAATCTAACAGATGATTCTCCACACAACCATTCTAAGGAATACGAGATATGTTCATGCTATGTTTAGGGGTATTGAATTTCTCAGCCATTAATCCATATAGCTCAGGTCCAATTTTATTTTCCTCTCCATCTTCATCCCAATGTGATGTATTCCTATAATTACTTTTACATAATTTTTAATATGTATTATTGTGGATGCTCAAGTGAATGTTATTATTGTACGAAAAATCAATAACAAGGATTTTTTATTCAGAGTAACCCTTGAATTATAGAGAATAAGTCATAAAATATTCACTACAGTTTTAATGGCTTACATATATTATTAGACTATATATAGATGGGATGTTATATTGAAGTCATCACTATATCTAGATCCTACTAAAGTGTTTTACAAAAACTAGAGGGAGTCCTAGGATCCTGATTAGATAAAATAGAATATGAAACTCTATGAAAAATTACCACGTCAATAATATATAACATGGAAGGGTGGTCCATAGAAAAATATTCTATAAATGAAATTAAGTGTCTTAAATATGTCAGTTGATTAATAATAACCTAAATAAAATCATATATTTTATACTTTTTTGGAGTGTTTTAAGGACATAATTCATGGCGATCTATTCCTATTTTCACTCTAGTATGGGATGTGATATTAAAATAACCTATTACGTTTTTCCTTAATCCATCAAATAAAGACATATTAATCACAACGATAGATACACTTAAATATGTCAATTTATTTTTTCCTAGCATAAATATTATTGAAAATACTAATAAATCATCATACATATAGTATGAATATAGAATTATGATCTATGAGTTTCATATAATAGTTTCATAATGACATTTAATTTATATAGAACTCATAAATGACTCCTTAATAATAAAAATCTATCATAATAACTGATTAAAATTGAAAAAAATTTCACTTTATAGTTTTAGTTCATCATTATAACTGTTTTTATCTTTTATCCACACAATATTAGAAATGTGATGAATAATTTTAGAAAGACCAAATTTCTACCAAAAAATTAATATTTCATTATTAGTACATTGGAGTTCCATATATATTTGGTCTTTTGTAATATTAGTCAAAGATAAGGTAGCATGTTCTTATTGACTCTGAGAAGCTTTACCATGTTCACATTCCAAGGGTGTTAATGTTTTGAGTATATATATTCAATAATAAATTCCAACATTTTCCTATAGTGATTACTATTCAATATTTGAATGAATATATATTATAAACAATTGTGTTCATTATATATATCACAACTATCTCCAATAATATAATTCCAACATATATTTTATTCAATAATTACTACAGCTAACTCTAAATAATGTGTTGGTTAAATTTGGTTATGTTCCTTCAGTTTTCATGTCACACCTAGATTTTTGATTTAACCATTTTTCTGGTTTATTTTTTTGAATTTTTTCATTATTGAGTTTCAGGAGTGACATGTTTGGATTTTTAGGTATTTACAGTTTTTAAATTTATTCAAGTCTTTTCCCATGAGTCTCCCACTAAAATATTCATAATGAATACAATTTTTTGGCTCTCAGATTGATGTGCATGGTTGGGACATGGTGTGTAAAACCATGCACTATTCTCCGAGTAATCGTGTGGTAGGTAGAAATTTTTATCAAGATGATTCTAAAAGGATTATATCTAGTATTTCATTCCATGAGGTCTAACATTGTGTTATGTGTCTCTTATACATAGATCTATGGTCTCTGTATTATTTTATGAACTAATTTAGGCTAACCCTGCATAGTTTCTAGGTTATTAAAAAAAATTTCTTTTACTATTTTCACAATTTATTTTTACAAAAAATCCCCCTCTCCTCCCAATTCAGGATTCCTAATCCTAGTATCCTCTCCTCAGTCCATTGGATCTATTTTATCTTCAAACCATTTTTTCGATAGGTGCAATTTATCAAGTATTTTTCATGTATGTCCCTCCATTTAATTGTTTCTTCCACCATTCTCATGTTTCCTTCTTTCTTTCTTATGTTAACATTATTTAGGGGTGTGTTTGATCATTGGAGGGTTTTTTCTTCCAATTTTTTTGTGGGATATTGATGATATGTTTTCAATCATTTTTTTTGTGTTTTTTGGTAGTATGGTTGAGGTGGTATTATTTTTTTGAAATAACCATATAAATGGTAGGTGGTTCTATGATATAGTATTTTTAAATGATTTTAGATTACATAATTTAGTTTATAAATATATTATATGATTGATTAATGTTGTGAGAATCATGCTTTATAAGGGTTTCGAAAAAAGTATTTATTGAAAGTATAATTTATAATGAAATAGTGATCTTTTTAGGAGTTATTTGTTGTGATTTTTTTGGAATTTTTTTAGGAAATGTTTGTGGGATGTAAAACGGGATATGAAAGGATCATGAGGTTTGAATGTATATCAAAGTGAGTTTTTGATGGAAATTGATTTTTATGGACGATTTAATTCCTTGTTGTGTAAATTTAATTTTAATTGTGAAATGTTTATATTTTTTGAATAATTTTTAAAGTGGGATTACTTTATTTGTATATTTGAAAGGGTCCTGACCCATTACAAGGGTTATTTTGATTAGGTGTTTTTTCTAGAATGTTGACAAATGGGTTCCTATGATTTCTGTAAGCGGTGTGAAATATTTTTTTCAAATTGTCATGGGTTTTATAAAATTTGATGTTATTAACTTATAAAAAAGTTAGGTTTTCATGTAAATATTTGTAGAAGAGTTGTTTACCTTATGTCCTTGGAAATGATTATTTGAAATTTTTATTTGAGTAATATGTGAAATAAAAATTGAGAATGGAGGGAATACTAGTTTTCTATGTGGGAGGACTAAGACTACTATACTAGTTGTATCAGTGGGGATGAGGCCCAGTTCTTTCTAGATGGATTGATTATTACAACACTAACATAATATTAACATTGGTTAGAGTCACATATAATTGTGGATAGATTCTTATTTAGTGGGTCATGCATGACGATGATGATAATTATGGTTTCTATACCATGTTTCATCATGATTGTAGCTACATAGTTTTCGAATCTCAGTAAGATCATAGAGGGATATCTCATTACATATTGATCACTTGTGATATGGTTCCATCAGTATGTATATAGGGGCCTTTATTGCATTTAATTTTTATGGATATTTATCTAAATACATGTTTTTTTAAATGTTTCCTTTATAAGTGTGGTTTTTTAGTGTATCCTTGAAAATTGTTCTTCTTAAAAAATTATTTCAATTTTTTTAAATTTCAGCATTGTTTAAAGATGATGTCAATTTATATATTAATCTTATATAATGGAATCATTTTATTGTGTGGAATCCTATTGGGATTTCTATCACACCCTACAAACACCATTTTGTTTATGTATATTTTTTTATATAACCTTGTTAATTTCACGGTTTTTCATGGTGGACCCTGGTAGCTATTATTTCATGCAGGTGTTAGTGGTGATAGTTTGAGGGTTATGTCCCTCATGATTCAAATAGTATTTTGGGATGTATTGGAGACTCAATTTCATTGTAGTATTTATTGTATTTAGTTTGAGGATGTAAATTTTGAGTATACTATTTTTTTGCATGATTTTTTTATGTTTATTCAGTTCTATTTTAGTTAATATTTTTTGAAGATTAAATTTATGTCATCTAGTGAGGTTTTGGATAACATATTTCATTGATACCAAAGACCATTTTTCCATCATTGGAAATTTCGAACACACATTGGTTAGAAAATTCCATGTACTGAGTTGGGGTTCCGGTTTGTTAGAACCCCTTCCTAGTGTGTAACAAAATGATATCAGAGGGAGTTAGTCTCTTTTTGGGTCATGTTAAATGGAAAATATTGTTAATAGACTAGAGATTATATTTTCATGATTGTATATTGTAGTTAAGAGTAGGGTGTCTGGAATGAAAACATAATGTCCTGAATTGAGTTTCCACAGGAAATCAATTATCTTTTAGTTCTTGTGTGAATTTTTTAAATGATTATAGTGTTCGGATAAATTTTTTAATGAGCTTTATTTTTAATGAAATCCTTTATGAGCCAGAAAAATGGTATTAGAGCAATCTCTATAATAGTTTTTTGATTGGCGTATAATGGAAAACCATATTCCAATGTCACCAATTTGTTCTAGTTTATTTTTTTGAATTTTTCATTGTCCTCTGGGGTTCTAAATGTTTTTTGGAAATTATTTTCTTTGGAACCATTAAAAACCTAGTTTTTTAGATGATTTTTTTGGATTTAGGTGAATAGATATTGGATTTTTAGAATTAATATAATGAAATATTTAGAAAACCAAAATTATATTAAATTAAATTTGAGTAAATGGGGATGAATTCCTTGATATTGAATTTTTATAATTGAAACATGTGTGTTAATGATGTTTTTTTAAAACATAAAATTTTGATTTAGTGATGGTTTGAAATTTTTTTTTATGAATAGGAAGTTTTAATGGAATAGGTTTTTTTTATAGAAATGATATAGAATGATCTAACGAGTGAAAAATGATCTTATTCTTTATTTGGAGATACTATGATTTTGGAATTTTTTTATAAATTTTTTAAATTTAAACTAAATTAAGAAGTTGAAAGTGTGGTTTGAATGTTTCAATTCGGAATGTGGAAACATTTTATTAAATTTGGTATTCCCTTTAGTGACTAGATGCTTGGATATGTGTGGATCGTGGATAACAAGAATACATGCATTCTCAGATTAGTATAAGTGGATCATTGTCTCGTTTGGAATAAGAAAAAGCATGTCTGAGGATCCGTGAGATACTATAGGTGAGTGTAAAACCCACAATGATTGTTTCTTTTTAAAAACTTTTAAGGTATTGTATGATTTTATGATAACCAATGATTGTGTGGGGTGTCTATTTGTGATTTATAAAATGAATCATACAAGGTGTATAGAATTTGAATACTTTTCTCGTTTGAATGGTTCTTTATTTTGGAGTCATTTTCAATGAGTTGGTATTGAAATAATGGATAGTGGGTTAATTTCGGAAATGATAATGAAAGTATTTGAGTTATATTCCATTGTGTGTTCAATGCTTGTTTGTGGTTTTTTCTTGTTAATGGACTTGTTAGACTCATTCTGTGTTTTCCCTTTTTATCTAGTGTATGACCCCATAAATAATTGGTTCACTTTTGAAGTGTTTCCAAATGTGATTCAATATTGATATGCACTCTTAATGATCAATTTATAGAAATTAATATTATTTTTTGGATAAAAAATTTCTCTATTATTTCGGATCATGTGAATCCTCTATCTGCAGAATAGTGGATGTGATTAGAATATAATGAAATCCTAAATTTCTAGAGTATCTAGAAAAGCTAGTGGGGATGGATTCCACCATTATTAATAAAGGTACAACCTTAGAGTGGTGAATAGATATTCAAGAAAAAGAAAATGGCCGGAGTCTATTGATGTTGGAAACATTCTTAAGAAGTCCTTTGTATCTTTTTCTCATCTTCCTTTAGGCATAGGATAAAAATGTTCCATTACTCTGACATGTCCGGTCATAAGAATCCTCCATATCCAAGAACACTACATAACTTATGTGAATATGAATCCACAATTCACTTTAAGTGTTTTATGTTGGGATGTTCTTTGGATACGTTTTGAAGCTATGTACGACTCTAGGAAGACACCCCTGACCACTCGCATGAGTTGTGCTCTGTTTGTGGTTCATCATAAAGTCCCATTCCTTTTAATGAAGCATTGTTTAGAATGATCATGTTGAGTTGAATTTTTTTGTGTCATGTTCTCCGTATAATTAAAAGGTGCATGTTATTTAATCCTTCAAGAACATATGTTTTACCACAATCATGTTTCCATTTAAGAATTATAAATTCCTCCAGTTTAAATGTAAGAGACTTCCTTGTGTTCAGGATGTTGTTGTTTTTAATTGAGAGTGAAGAGGTACGGTGTGCATGCATCTTCTATATCCATGTCTCTATGAAGTACCATGTTAGTGTGAAGTGAGTCCATTTCCATATTGTTCTTCTTTTTTGGTTATTACTTTTTATTTTGGTGTCTAATTAAACTAAAGAAATTGTTCAGACCCAAGATCTTTGATGCCTAACTATGAGTTAAGAGATGATTAAAAAATAAATCTCCACCCATAAACCCTAGAGTGTTGCCGGTGTATAGTCAAGAATAAAATATAGTCTAAAGGACCACGACCAAGATTTGTCCCAAGTATTGTATGGGGACAGTTCATGATACTCCTTTGTAAAACTATTGTTTTTGGAAGGGTCCTATTTTTTGGGAAATGGCATAAATTCCTCATTAATTGTGTAGATTATTGTGGGTGGAAGAGCCCCTTAGTTATTATAAAGAGGTGAAAATTATTTTTTCATGAATATAAATGTGTCTATACATATGTGTTCAGTTGTGTAAATCAATTTCTGTTCGATTATGTGATCATTTAGAATTATTCACGTTTGAAATAAAGATAAATTTGGTTGTGCTCATCTTTTTTTGAGTGTATTTAATAGGTCCCCCAGTGGTGGGATTTAGTCTATGTGGGAAGTTCCTAAGATGGACATGTCAAGTTTCCATGGAAGTTTATACTAGATGGTTATGATGGTTGGTTCTTATGGAGGGAAAACCCACCATGGGTATCGCTAGAATTAATTCAAGTGTAGATTATTGTCAACCCATTTCAAATGATGGGGAGTCCATTTAAGAAATCTTATATAGACAATCCATGGTCATTTCTATTGTTGTAATGACAGTGGTTAACTTCATTTAGAGCTTTATAATTTCTTGTTCTTTATTTTATAAAAAATTGAGATTGGAGAACACTTAGTTGCATTGTTGAAGTACTATTGTGGAAGTAATCATCGAGATGTGGATAGAGTTCAATTTCTAATTACATTAATGTGGTATGAGTTTATTTTGGAAATATTTTATGTGTTATTGAATTAAAGGGTGGGATAATAATGTTTTTTATATTCTTTTTTTTATGATTGATCAATTGTAGGTGTCTCATCTTCTGGCGGTGGAAGGAAAATATTAGGGATTCCATTCTGGCCTCCAAAGATCAACATGTAAAGTTATTATATTTTTCACAATGATCTTGTTTTACTTTCAGTGATTTTTTTTGTAAATCTCCTTAATATGTGGGGGAGTATAAATTTTTTTGGATGAGGCATTGTTGGGGATTTCTGGTGGAGGAAATCGGTATGGGGGGGGGGGTAGAATTTCCACATATGGGTTTTTGATTTCAATGATTGATCTACTTCATTTTTGAATTTTTTTATTCATTCTAATGTTTTTGGTGTTATGTGTTCAAATTATTACATATGTCTTATCAATATTTCCTATCTAGAACATTCCCATGAGTTTACCCCATGAATTATTTTTAATAATGGATGTTATTTTATTCAGTAGTTTTATGTGCAATGTTGGAGTAGGGTTGGTAAAATTGTGTGCCATTCTCTAGGAAACCATATAACTGGTTAACATTTATCAGAATGAAGCTACCTCATGCATTCAAAATGGTAATTCAGGCTAAGAAATTTAATTGTGTTATAGGTATCTCTATGAAAGATTGGGTGCGCAGTTGCTGCACGGTTTGATAAACCAAGCAATCTAACCATGTGCGATTTTCAGGTAATTAAAATTTGTCCATTTACCACATTCCCCCTATTTTATTTTCTCTCAAAAACTAACCATATCCTCCAAATTTATTATTATAACCCTAGGTGCATCTCCCCCACCCCTTGGATCTCTTGGATATCCACTCCCTTGGTTTCTTTGGTGTGATTTCTTCATGATTTTTCAAATAATTCCCCTCTTTTCATGGATTCATCCAAAATTCTATGGTTTCCTTACCTCGTTATTGAGTTCTCATTTTCTAGAAGGATGTTTGATATAGTTATGGTTTCTTATTTTTTGTCTGGGATACAAATGTTTTGTTTTTGATCATACCATTCTAGGGTTTTTTGGGGGTTTGGTTGATGTTTCATTCCATTTCCAAAAATCGTGAAGTAAAATGTATGTGGTTCCATTAATTAGCATTTGTAGATGTTTTTAGCATTATTTATTGACTTTATAAACAAGTTCTATGATTTATTGGTGTGGTGAAAAAAATAAAATGGAAAACTATTTAGCTGCATATATGTTGGAAATGGATTTTATAAAGAAAATGGTTATATTTTCATGTATCCCTTATTTTGACAATTAATGTGAATGTTTTTTGAATTGATTGAGGGATAAGAAATGGGGTTTCAAAATAAAAATGGTGAAAATGTATTTAAATGTTATTTTTAAATGTAATGGAATTTTATGGAATTATTTATTCCTTGTTGTGTACTTATGATTTGAAATGTGAATTTTTTAGATATTGAAATTCATGTTTAAAGTGCAATTGCATTACCTATGGATTTGAAATGGGCTTAGCCCGTGATAATGGTTAAATTTATTATGTGTTTTATTTTAATGTGTCCAAATGGGTTATTACGAGTTTCATATGTAGTGTGAAATTTTATTTCAAATGGTTTTGGTGATTGTAAAATGGATGGTTCTTTACTAATCTAAAATTGTGGTTTTCATGTAATGATTTGTGGAATCACTGTTTCCTTTGGGTCATTGGAATTTATTTATGAACATGGAGGTATTTTTAATATATACAATGAAAAGTTAGAAATAAGGTAATCATAGGATTCTAGGAAAGGACTTCGGGAATAGTATTCATATTTCTTCAGTGGGGAATATGACCTATTCTTTCTATAAGGATTGATGGTTACAACACTAAACAAATATTTATGATAGTTGGAGAGAACATTAATTTTGGATAGAGTCATATCCAATTGATCAAGCAAAATGATAAGGACCAATGTGGTCAATATACCATTTTTTATCATAAATGAGTTACCTATTGTCCCACTTTTAACTCGAGCCTATAAGGATCCTTGATGACATAGTGCTCACTTTTTATGTGGTGTCTTCCGTTTGTGAATAATGAACTAGGAGTTCATTTCATTTCTAAATAATTTATAACTTAATAAGAGATTCCCTTTGAAATGTATCTTTTTTATGAGTTTTTTGAAATATTTCCCAAGAAAATAGTTTTTCCTAAAATGTTATCTTTCGAAAATGTTTTAAATCATTTTTTCCATAAATGAGCTTTTTAATTCCTCTTTTAATTCTATTATATAGAATATATTTTTTGGGTAGAATTTTACTAGGCTATATCACATTCCCTACATACAGATATGGGTGTTTGTAGAACATGTTTATATTACCTAGGTAAATGGAATGTGTGTCATGGTGGACCCCATGTGATAGTGTTCCCTATATGTTAAGATTGTTGTAATTTGTGGGTGATGACCCACATGTTGCACAATGATTTTTTAGATATTTTTTAAATTCCCTTTCTTTGTAGTATTTCCATTTTTTGGATATAGGTTGTAAATGTTAATCATAAAACATATTATTCAATATTTGGTGTGGTTATTGAATTCTGTTTTATTGATTATTTTGGGTTTTTAATATTTATGTTGTCAGGTGAAATCATTCCAATTGTATTCCATTGATAGCGAAGTTGTATTTTGCAGCCCGTGGTTATCTGGAACGCCATTTGGTCCCTATGAAATATCAGGTTGGGGGTCTAGTGGGACGGCACCCCAAAGTAGTTTGTGATTTTTCATGAGGCATAATATATCAACACATCAATCTATATATTAAGGAAGTCAAATAACCTTTTTAATGAGTCATTATATATTACAAACCCATTTCTACTATAGTGTAATGAATGTACATGTGTGCTGACTAACTTTCTCTTTAGTTCCATGAATGTTTCATCATATTAGAATGTATGATGAAATTTTTTCCCTTTTGAGTTAACATAGACTATATATGTGACAAAAATGAATAAAATTCAATAATTAATTGATAATATCCCACATAACATAGGAAACAATATATATCACTAAATATGATTAGTCTATAATAAATTTCAGTAATATCATCCATTGAAACATCCCTCTATATACCCTATACTAATTTTATATGAATCATAAATGAAACAATTTTTATCATAAATTTTCATATGGTAAATTTATCAAATAATTTTCATCCCTTAGGGTGTTCAGTAAAATCCTCAAGAGACCTTTATCCTCTCCCTTTTTCATAGAATATGTAAGGGCTTCATATATAAAGAATACCAAAAAATATCTAGGTGGTATATAAAAACAATAATCATTAAATCGATGATGATTATAGGAGAATTGGTAATAAAAAATGGAATCAATATATATTAATATTTTCCATACATTGTACATAATAGTATCATTTTTATATCATACTTCATAATACTCAATTGATGATATCTAAATTTATGATGATTAATGGAATTTTTTTGAGATCCAAACTGTTTATCCAAAATATAATCAATATGAGTTATTGGATAATTATTATTGATTATGATGTTTTAATTATCAAAATATTCAGTATAATGTTTCATTGATCTATCTTTGTAATTAAGAAAAATCATTTTACTACCATATGGTTACACTAATGGACTAGTAAATAACTATTCAGGTTTATCTTAGAGTTGTATCATATAATATATAATTTCAATGAAGTTTATTATACATTGAGTCACTAAAATAAATATAGCACCAGGTATGATTTATTTTGAGATTGAAACATCATGATTCACATTAAGATGTGGAATAACATTTATAAATACATCAATGAAACCAGTAGAATATATATATAATTGATGTTGAGTATCTCAAAAAATATTTGAGAAAAATATCCAATTTGAAGAGGAAATAATAACAATATAATGGATGTTATTTTAGTTTAATTTTCATAAATATAATTAGAATGTTATAAATATTAAGATTTCCTGAAATATCAAACATGGATTCCCTTCCTTGGAAATTGATATCATGTCTATGTAAATAACAAATATACAAATAAAAAAGAAATTAATATTTTATGAGTGCGATAAAAAATTATGTAAAAGGATGAAAATTCCTTCAAAATTTACAAGAGATTATTTATATTCATGAAATTTGATCATCTCACCATTAGGGGGTTTCACTGATTATTCAATATATCATGGTTTGGTGGAATTTTAATACAAATATAAAATCATTGGATGATAGAGATTAATTGGATTTAGTGGAAAATTTGAAATTACCAAACATAGAGTGGATAATATATATACATTTCAACACATCTTTATCATACCATAATCATAAATAGTGATCTCATGATATTTCCCTTTGTCTCTATGATTAAAGGGATTTTGACATTGATATTATGATTAACCTTCATATTTGACCACTAGTTATCCCAATTCCCATACACCATTCATTTGTGACAAGGAAGACTGTAAAATGAAATATTTTATTCATTCTCAAATCATAATAATTATCTAGATTCTTCCCATGACATTAGTTATCAACTTCTTGATGACCAGACATTCCATAGATAAATGATTTTGAATTATCATTAAGAAAATTTCAAAAATGTTTTCTTTTGACATTAAGCATAATAAATGGATCATCCACTACTCCCAATGGATTTTTTTAATTTCTATTAACTTCTCTCGTTATTTACATATCAAAACCAAGAAATTTCTATGAACTCCAATATATATTGTTATATTAAAAAATGGATTCTCTATAGCTGCTGAAGTCCCTAATGAGTAATAACAAATAGATAATTTGTTTAAATCCACATAATAATTGATCAACCATTATTTTAGGTTGGATGATAATAAAAGTAGTGTACCTCACACAACTTTTAAAAATTCTACCATAGTTAGTGATGGATTCTTGAATCATAAACCATAACTCAATGAATTCATTCAATATTTTTTTAATGGATCAAAAGGAATGTATTTATTTGAAAATATGCTCTTAAAATCATCACACTTCGTTGAATTTGTTTCTTGTATTAGATACTATCCTTGACAGGAGATAAAAAATGATCTACATCACCATCCAAATGAAATAAATATTAAATTAATTTTCCATTTATTGGACACTATAGAATGGATAATATATTTTTATTATATTCAATACCTTGATTAGAAACTCATGGATCATAGAAAACACTAAAAAATATGGAAATATCCTCATTAAGGAATCAATATAATGCTATTTCAACCATTATTTATTTTTATATTCACCATGATTCAATGAATAAATAAGTTTCATAATCATGTCAATAAAATTTTTCATTTTTCTACCATTAATGTTTTGTTACTAAGTGGTAAAATCACTGAATAATATTCCACATATATTTTTAACAAAATTCCTTGAGTTCTATCTATTGAGAAAATCTAAAATCATATTATGTTCCACAATAATCATATTTAGAAATTTCATAATACTGGAAAATCAATTAAAAAATATTTAAATAATGAAAAATTAATTTAATTTATTCAATACATTGGCTTTAAATATGTCTTCAATAACCAATATCTGTTAAAATAATTTATGTTTTATCATAGTGAAAATTTTAATTCATAAAAGCATATAGCTCGAGACTGTGAAACTAGGTTTGCAGTAAGGTAACACTCACTATAACCCCAAATTATTGATCAGATATACACAATCCACAATTTTTAGATTTATTACCCTAATTTACATATTTATATAAATTAAATCTAAATGTAGTATCAAAATAGAGATTTTTTCTTTGCAAAAATATTCCTTCATTAATATAACATAAGAAGGTCTGGTATATTTACTATTTTACTAAGGGTTCTTATTATTAGTTATTATCCATGTTTTAATGGAAACTAATATTTTCTCTAATATCAACTATAATGACCAATACATATACAACATAAATATTACATATTATTAGATAATTATTTATTAAATAATATAACGGTCCATGTTTAAATAGTACAGGTCAATTTTCATCAGAAACATTGATACAATTTTTTTAAAAGTGAATTACATCCCCTATTTCTATAATATTCCTAGTCATATCCCTTAATAAAAACATCATACATAACACCATTAGTAATAATTTATTGAACCAAATTATAAGAAAGGGTGACTTCACATGATAAAGAATAGTAAATAATAATGATATCAATAATCACTTAGATATAAAATTGATTTAAGGGTATGATAAAATGTTCATATAATTTAAAAAACATGAACTGAACACCATAGATCATAATTAAGATTCATGGAATAAATTTTGTAATATAATAATACATGAATCATAAGAAATCAAATTACTTGATCAATGTGAGCATAAAATTTGAATTCTATGTATGTTTTTTCATAAACAGCACTATAAAAAATAATTTTCAACGATAATTTCTATGACTATCATTGTGAATTGAATTTACTACCTGATCTATTATATTATTAATGGTTTACTCTAATGAATAAAATAATGGAGTGGTTTAAATATTAAATTGGTTTCACACCCTATTTTGTTATTTCTTATATCATTGGATTCTAATCATTACCTAATGAATTGTAAGGATATATAATTCATTTCTAGAATATAACATAATGAAAACCACATGTATGTGTGCAAAAACATCATAATACATCATCATATCATCATATCAAAACCCATGAAATGGATATGGGTATCATGAAAATATAAATATTACAATCATAGACCATACAAATAATGAGTATAGAGGGAATCATTGGAATATATCATCATTTTAATTATTTAATACCAAAATATTTAATTATCTATGAAAAAATGAATTTAAAATTACAAATAGAATATTATTTAGAAAAATGTCATTTCCCCAATGAAATCACTTATTCAAAATCATAAAAATTTAAATATAATATGGAAGATATTTTTAATGAAAATTGTAATCTAGAAGTATATGATTCAAATTATTGAAAGATATAAAAGTTATAAAACATCATTCAAGATATCTATGTTAAAAATATGATTTAGTTCAAATTTAATGTAAAATGGAAAAAATACCTTGTTTAGAATATCAAAATAATAACCCTTTAAAATCTTGTTGTACAAAGTAAAACATGGGTAAAAAATAAATTATACAATAATAAAATAATAGATCAACAATATTTATATAATTTTTTTAGCATGTGTACAAGGAAGATAAATAATTATTGAATGAAACGGTAAAAAACATTATTTTCAATAAAAATTTTCATCCTGACACCTTAGTAATTAAATTTTAGAAAATAAAATTATTGAATTCATTATTTTTAAATAACCTTGTAAATATAAAAATATATGATATATCTAAGTGTTGGATCATTAACGTCCAATATTATAAATGGAATCAACAACAATCCTAGTAATGAATGAGATTGTAACATAAAACCATTGCATTAGGTTTGACATTTTTCATACATGTTCAAACCTCATATATAATAAAAATTAATTAATTTAAAATATATTAAAAAATCAATATAAAATACATAATATATTATTTTTGTTACTTATAACTTCAGATCACCTTTTTATTAACTATTCTTTATTATAATCATAGATCTAGGTGATAATTGCTTCATTTCTTCATGTCAAATGTGATTCTATAGTTTTTATACATGTACATTGATCATTTTTTTGATTGTGTAAAAATATTTATAGTCAATTTAATATTATTTATAGACATTATATATATATATACTTATTTATTAATATATAAATATAATATATTTAAAAATTACTCCCCATATTCATAGAGACTGTATATGATACATACGATAAAACAATGTTTTAATTTTACAAAACAATGAATGAAAATGATTTAAATAATAATTCACATATTAAGAATCATTAATATTACATATAAATTTTATATATTGAATAAATACATCCTTATTACCATCCAGGTAAAGTTGAAATGAAAAATGAAACAAATGAATTTGCAGAGATGGTTGTCTGCCCATATACATGAGTGAAATTATCAATATCCAAGGGTTAAAATTAAGAATTATGATTATATTTATGTAAATATATATATTAAAAAACTATATTTATGTCATAAGTTTCATGATTAGTCATTAAATATTTTATTATATCCATCTTTTGGAGTAAAACGAGTTAAATCAGATCCCAAGGTTTTAGTTCATTGTACCTGTGATCATTTTATTAATTTAGATTTTCATATAGGAGGAGATAGATATAGTTTATTATAATAAATTAATTATATATATTTATATGTATGGTATTGGTTTTATAATTTCATATTAGTTTAATTAAATGTGAATGACATACAAGATGAAATAAAGCATAAAAGTGTGGTAAAAAACTATACATAATCTATAGACAACCTCTTTTCGTTTATGTCTAATGTCTTACTAGGGAGGATTAATAATAATAAATGGAATCTGATTTTTGTGTAGGAAATTAATTAAGGGAATTTTTTATGTATATATGAATTTAATATCTTTTATTTTTAAATAGGAGAGTATAAGGAGAAACCTTTTATATGTGGGGGAGACACAATTGGTATTTTTTGAAAATATTAAAATTTATGAATGTATTATTGTAAAAAGGGATCTAAATTGAATATTACAATAATAAATATTATATAGGTTATATATATGAAAATTAACTAGATATTATTAATCATGAGGAGATTTTATCCCTTATCTATTTATTTTATCACCCTATAAATGTATTTTATCCACAACTATGGTCAAAATGTTTTTATTATGTTACTATTATTTATGACCAAAAAATATATAGAACATATTTCAAAATATTTATTACATTTTTTTCTATATATTGACCCAATATCAAAATAATTATTTAACATAAGTGGTCTAATTTTACTTTAAAATAAACCCTAAAATATAATAAAATAGAATTTTCATTGTGAGAGGATATCATGAGATTAAAACAAATTTACAATAAAAATAAATATAATTTTTTTCAATTAAATAAATTGTATTAATAATTATATAGTTTAAATAATTAATATTTTTATGAAATGTAATAATGGATTGGTGATTTATAAATTATTTAAATGAAAGGGAACATTTTAAAAAAATCAATATTTTTCAATATTCATATTTAAATTAATCATTTGAATAAGTTATACAAAATAACTAAAAGATAATATTGACATATTGATTTAAAAAATTATGTTAATTTCACAAAATATATTTTCTAAAATTTGAAAAGAACTTCTTTTATATTCTACAACATAATGCAATAAAAACTATTCTAAGGAAAGTGTTTTTTCATAAAGCCTAAAAATACTTTACTAAAAAAATATTTTCATTATCAGGATATCGAATAATATATATGATTAAATATGTGATAATTAGTATTAAAACTTCCAATTAAATATCATAGTAATAATGGAATACTATATTAATTTTCAATAATTTTTGGGGTTATGTGTACCTCAAGGTATTGGAAAAAGTCTTAATTTATATAAAAAATATTTTATAACATTAGGGTGACACATTCTATCCCATGAAAAATAATTCCCTTTAAATATTATATCACATGAATTTATGAAATTAAGATAATCATGTTTCAATACACCATCGAGTTCCCTAGAAGATTCTTCCAAAAAATTATCCATATAGATAACATTTATCTTATGTTTTTTATTCTTTAGTATCAATTTATCTCAACATTCAATGATTTATATAGGTATTTTTTCATGAGAATGATTATTCTATAGTGGTATCACCTTTGATATTAGGACATCTATAGAATTATGTATTTATTTCCTCTATATAGATACATAGAACACGTCGAGATCTTAGTAGAGGTTTGTTGGGAGAGTCTTGCAATAAGCTATCGTCCCAACTTGATCAAGAATCTCAAAGGGGGCAATATAAATAGTTCTCAAATATCTGGTCTTATTGATTATCATAACATTACTCAATTCGTAAGTCATATAAACAACCTTCTCACATACATAATACAATAATTAAAAATACTAATTATCAGTGTTAAATTTCTATTAAAAATATGTTTACTTGATGTGTTGTTATATTGTTCTTGAATTATATTTTATTTATTCATCAACATGGATTATTAATATAATTCTTACAAATACATAATCCCAACACATTGGGATTCTATATTTAATGTTATTATTTATTGAGAAAGATTTTTATTATTTCTCAACATTAATTTATTATTAAAAAAATAATGAATGTAACACCCCAATCTACCACGATACTATTCTCTTTCAATAATGCATTAGCTTGCATTGTACGCAAGTTAGAGATTATAACACACCAAGACCAATCAAAATAGCCGTTATGAATATTAATACCCACTTTTTGAAATTAAATAAATTTTATATTTCAAAGTGGACTTCATTTTTGGATTCAGAATATCGAAATTAGCCTGTGTTGAACTTTTGGTATTTTTCTGAGAACTTCCAATTTTCGATGAATAGTGAAAAATACTTAAAAACAACTTTTTTAATCAAAATAATTTATAGTGATAGATTATACTATTGAGTGGTTTTAATGTATAATTAGAATATATTTTTACCATTTTATCCAATTGTGGTCATTATAATTAATTTTACTTTGAAATTGGACATAAACAATTTTCAATCTTTTGATATATATTGTTTATTAAATAAACGCTATATGTTGTGACAGTGGGAATTAATTATTAAATTAATTAATTCAATATGTATGTTTTGAATTTTTTAAAATAGACATCATTTTTTAATTTGGAATATCAAATATAGCTTAGGGTGAATTTTTGGTAATTTTCTGAAAAACATAAATTTTTGATGAATAGTGAAACCACTAAGTGGTAGTTAAGAAAGTATATTTTAATTTAAATGAAACTTTACCACTACTGTGAATTGAAATTAAAAAATCTGACATACATGCTTGTCATTAGTAAGTAAATTTTAGTTCAATGGGTTGAAAATAATTTTTGGTGAATAGTAACTTTTAAGTTTTATTAATCGCGATTAAAGGTAATAAGTGTAATTTAATGTAAATATAATGTTATAATAATATGAAATTACCTTTACACCTGTCCTACCCTTATTGTATGAGTCATGGCCGACCAAGAAAATCCATGGGTCAACTTGGGGACCCCATTGGAGCCACATGGGTACGAAAATGACATTAATAACTTTTTATTTAATGTAAAAATAAAATTGTCACAAACATGTGTTGTTTTACTAATACAATTATTACATGAGGTTATATAAGATAAAATATATACAATAAATATTATTTGGAAAGATAAAACGATTTTCCACATCATGATATTTTTTTATAATTTTTAGACGTTAAATAAATTAAATTTTTTATGACAGCAGGATGATGCAGCGATTACCTCATTAATTAACGATTTAAATAAAATTAAAAGATAATGTAAAATCTATAACTTAAAATTTTCAAAATCCTATTGGATGATTATATTTCGAACCCCTATCACCTTATCATCCAAATATATAATTGTGGGACCTTTTAAATTATAAAATCACTTCAGGATAATATAACATTTCATGACTTTTCAAGAGATCCCTTCCTCTCCTCTTATAAAATGCCCCCACCTATACCACCTTATTCACACCATGAAAGCCATTTGTCTCGGCTATCATCTGCCCAAATAATCTCTAAACATCCCTTTATTACTCTTATAAGCCTCACATTGGTCAGAAGTCTTTCGAAGGAAGCATTTTTCTCAAATCAAAAAGAGTTACCCGATTTTAAGGTAATGTCTTCTCTTATGTTATTTTGTTTTATTTTGCTTCTCCAACACCTTAAACTCTTTTAATTCCTTTATTTTGTAACTCAACCAGTATATTCAATATACTAGGATGTTTTTATGAGATTTATTTGATTTACACTTACACAAACATTCATCTAATGGTTAAAGAACATACTGTTTCTCTGGGTAGCGAATTACTGCCTCACGAAACGATGATTGTTCAACCTTCTTTTAACAAATCTCATGGTGGCCATTAATATGTCACTATATTTATGTATGATATATATTATTTTTATGTTTTCTTTATTCTTCTGTATATTTCATTTATGGAATACCTTTTTTATTTCCATTATGGGTAAACGCGTTAATTTTATTTTAGGAAGTGCGGACTACCGCCCCTCAAAGTTAATTCAATCGTTAATGCCATACGTGGGACATATAAAGGATGGAGTAAATGATATTATATATTATATTATACTGGAATTATAATATACCTTTATATCATTATTATTTCATTCCATTAAATACAAAATAGAAATGAAAGTAGCGTTCATGCGTACATACGACTTACCGTATCCATGAACGGTGCATTTCATTTCATACCTCTAAGTCTTATGTAATATTATAAATGAATGTATATACTCCATATGTATGATATATATGATATCTATATCATGAATATAATTCTAGATATAATGGATATTTTACCACATGAACAACTTGTAATTATAATAAGTTTATTTTTGACTCAAGTACCAAAGATCGACAAAACGTCCGTTATTAACTTAAATAATTACATAATGTTCATAACAAGGTAATAAGTGATATAAAAGGAATAATGAACTTGAAAAATGATATTAACCACTTATAAATTAACTCTAGTTTATTATTAAGGAGATTAAATAACGATCGAGTCAAGTCGGACATGAGGTAAGGGAACTTCTGAACCCAATTTCAATTCTTTGGGTTAATCTTCTACCTTCAAATTATGTCATGATATTATTATGACCTATCCTGTATTTGTATTTTCTTTATGTTTAATTATAGTGAATACATAAAATAGATCTATTTTATTTATAAAATTATCTTTGTAAGGTACTTCGTCTTAATCTTTTTTCATTGAGGTATATTTTTTTTAATACAAGACATTCTTTTATACGGTATATAAACCCCTTTAACATTTAATTTTATTAAAAAGGAATATTTTTATATGAAGAATTTTTACTAAATGACAAAAGAAGTTTTTTGTCTTACGTATGCGGTGACAACAACTTCTCCACTGCCGTGACCATTATTTTATTTTCTACTTCCTCTACAAGCCATTACTTTTTTAAATGAAAAATAAACACCATGTTTTAATTTTCTTTTATTTTGGTATTGAAAATGGTTTTGATAATGTTTTTATTATATCAATGTGTTATATTGATATCTTGTTATTGAAATGTGGAAATGTTATGTTTCCTTTATGCATTTTTATGTGATACGATTATGTTATGGTTTATGATATGTTTAAACCTTTTCATATAAGGAATGAATTGGACGTAATAAGTGACGGGTGGAGCCCGCTATAGCTCCTCGATGCATAGATAGGCCTCATTAGACAAACTAGTGTCTTGGCATGAGGCCTTGACCAAATCTTATTTGTAGTCTTGGCACGAGGCCTTGGCTACGTGGTTATGATAGTCTGCCATTATGCATTCCATCATTATGAAAGTGGTTATTGAAATTGCATGTGATTATTCGACCAGTAGAATATCCATGTGAATAAGAAAATGTAATTATCTCATTTTACATTTTCCATATTATGTTTAAGATCAAGTTTAAAATTATTTTGTTTTAGTTATACATTTCCTTAAATGTTTATGTTTATTTAGGAAAGCTTCCTCTATATTGTTATCCTTACTGAGCATCTGAGCTCACCCCTGTCAATGTTTTATTTTTCCAAGGATGTGAAGAAATACTTTATGACTGACCTACAGGGATAGACTGAAGGGGATATGGGTGTGGACTATGTAGACTACGTTATAGTAGTTTTTCACATTATGATGCAATTTAACATTTGTGAATGTATCTAGTGTTTCCAAGGCTACTAAACTAATCAGCGTTTCGATACATGATCTATTGTGATCATACCAATGTTATGTAATAATTCACCGACTCTGGGTAACTAGGGTTGGGGCGTTATAGTTGGTATCAAAGGATGTTTAGTAATAACCTTGGAAGCTAGATTTAGAAAAACTCTGATTAAACCACATAGCCCTAAAACGGGCCTTGCTGCACTCTTGGTTATGACACTCCCGGGGGATATGCTTAGGATAATTCTAATTTTCTTTAAAAAACATTATGAAGTGTTTATGAGTATATACTTCATCAAAGAGAACATTTTTTATGGATTATATACAAAAATAGTTCAATTTATGTTATGTGTTTTACGAGTATGGAATTATGTATTTCGATTCATAAACTAATCTAGTTTATGACATTGATTATAAATGGCGCCTAGTGGAAGGAATGGAATCTGTATCAATGCACGCACTCCATGTAGGGATTTCCCTCCTGCTCAAGATAATTATAATGGAGTTGGTGATACAACTGGTTCTGATCAGCTTATCACTATACTAGTATAACTCACTCAGGTTATGAATAATAACCTTACTTGTATGGAGCACCCTGATCCGTAGCGTGGAGGTTCAATGTTAGATCGTTTTATGAGGCAGCAACCTCTAACATTCAATGGGAGTACAAATCCATTAGTAGCTGAGCAATGGATAAGTTCCCTAGAGAAAACATTCCATTCCTTGGGGAGTAATGAAAGGGAAAAATTTATCATGACTGTTTACCGCCTCTCTGGAGATTCTTAGCAATGGTGGTCATTGATTCAAAACACAAAAGAATATGAAGAAGTATCTAATATGGAAGGGAGGGAGTTCGAAGGGATTTTGTTAGAAAAATACTTTCCTCGTGACCATCGAGCATATATGGAAAGGAAATTTCTGAGTCTGAGACAAAAGGAGGATGAGAATATCGCAAAGCATGATGCAAACTTTACAAGGATAGCAAGGTAAACTGGAGATTATATACATAACCCATGAAGTAAGTTTGATCATTTCTTTGATGGGATAAAACCATTTCTCCGTCAAGCTTTTGTATCACAATCCTTCTCATCGTATGAAGATATTATCTCGTGTTCTATCAAGAAAGAAAAGGAATTTTGTAATTCTTATGACAATAAAGTAAAGAAAGAGAAGAAGAGAATGGTGGAACAAGAGACAAATAAAGGGAAAAAGGGAATGAAGGATTATCCACTATGTGATAATGTGTGAAGAATCACCCCTGTACTTGACTAAATGGAATGGGAGTTTGTTATAAATGTGGAGAAAAAGGTCACCAAGCTTGTGATTGCAAGGGAATGAAAGAGGATATCAATATTCAATGCTACAATTATAGATAAATGGGGAATTATGAAAATGAATGTCCTAATCATTAGGGAAACTCACCTCATAAAAGGCCAAGGGATCAAGGAAAAGCTTATGCTGTTACTATAGTTGAAGTGGAATAATTAATGTATTGGTGTTTTGTACTGAAAGATTATATTCTTGTTATAAGAATAATATGATATATATAAGTATTGTACTGCAGTACTTGTTTTTTTCATTAAGGTTTTAATATGATGAAGGTAATCTTATTTTTAGTATGTGACAATAAGAGAAACTTTACATTGTTTGTGGAATCTGATATTACAATTGATTTTGGAATTTAGATACCTTTTAGAGAATGTCTGGACAGAGGTATTTTGGATAACTACAAAGGTTGGAATGGATTCAGTTTAACTTTGGATAGTATTGTTTAAGGTTAAAACATTTCTGAAGATTATTTTTGGAATATTATACTACTATAGTTTCAAGAAAAGGACAACCTCCTAGTTGGAGGATAACCTGTCGCTTCAGACAAAGCTGTAGGAATCGAACCCACAACCATAGTGCGACATGCCTTTATTACCTACCACTAGCCTACAGGATGTCCCTAGTTATTACAAAATAGTTTCCTAATCTAATTGGTATGTGTTAATAATTGTAACCTTGTACGATTAGGATAAATATAATATTTTTGAGTTCTATTATATTTTGAATGAAAGATGGGTTTGTGGTAAAAATTTATTAAATAATGAAAAGTATACATGGAATGTATGTATATTTCCTTATATTATTTGTAAATCTGGTAAATAAATTCCTCAACATTATTAAAGGTAACTTAAAACAAAAATATTGGCGGTTAACTTTTCCTACTGGGAATCAATGATCGTTTAACTAGTTAAAAGTTTGCGATTTTCTTGTAGTTAACTTTCACCTAATTTTGTTTTCTACAACTCTCCATCAGACTTTGATGGTTTGTTTCTCCTTCATATCCATGTTTTTATATAATCCTATTATGGGCTATCTCGGGTGACCTTGGTACTTCTTTTTCTTTATTTTAAAGTTATATTTTTATTAACCCTATTTTCGATATGGGTTTTCCACAAAGGTATTTTCTATTTTCAAAATTTTGTTTTCGAAGAACAATTTCAAATTGCGAGGATGCAATTTATTGAAGTAGGGGAGAATTTAACACCCCAAGCTTCCACGATACTCTTCTCTTTCAATAATGCAATAGCTTGCATTGTACGGAAGTTCCAGATTCTAACACACGACAACCAATCAAAATAGACATTATTAATATTAATACCAACATATTAAAATTATATAAATTCTATATTTCAAAATGGACTTCATATTTGGATTCGGAATATCTAAATTATCCAATTTTGAATTTTTGGTATTTTTCTAAGAACATCCAATTTTTGATGAATAGTGAAAAATACATAAAAACAAATTTTTTAATAAAAATAATTTATAGTGATAAATTATATAATTTAGTGGTTTTAAAGAATAATTAGAATATATTTTTACCATTTTATCTAATGGTGGTCATTATAATTAATTTCACTTTGAAATTGGACATAAACAATTGTCAATCTTTTGATATATATTGTTTATTAAAAACACGCTATTTGTTGTGATAGCAAGAATTAATTATTAAATTAATTAATTCAACATGAATGTTTTTAGTTTTGTAAACTAGACATCATTTTTGAATTAGGAATATCAAATATAGCTTAGGGTCAATTTTTGGTAATTTTCTGAAAAACATTATTTTTTGATGAACAGTGAAACCACTAGGTGGTAGTTAAAAAACTAATTATTTATTTAAATGAAACTTTACCACTTCTGTGAATTGAATTTCAAATATCTAACATACATGGTTATCATCAGATAATAAATTGTGGTTCAATTGGATGAAAATAAGTTTTGGTGAATAATAACTTTTAAGTTTTATTAATCGCGATTAAAGGTAATTAGTATAATTTAAGTTAAATGTAATTTTATAATAATTTGAAATTACCTTTACACATGTACTACCTTTTTTGGATGAGTCATGGCCGACAAAGACAATCCATGGGTCAACATGGGGACCCCATGTCGCCACTTGGGTAAGAAAATGACATTAATAACTTTTTATTTAATGTAAAAATAAAATTATCACAAACATGAGTTGTTTTTCTAAAACAATTATTACATGGGGTTATATAAGATAACTTTTCGACTGTAAATATTCATTTAAAATCTAAAAATATTTCATACATCATGATATTTTTATATAATTTTTAGATGTTAAATAAATTAAATTTTTTATGACGCCATGATGATGCAGCGATTACCTGATTAATTAACGATTTAAATAAAATAAAAAGATAATGTAAAATCTAAGTCTTACACTTGTAAAAAACCTATTTTATGAGTATATTTACAACCCTTATCACATTATCCTCAAAATATATAATTTTGGGACCTTTTAAATTCGAAAATCATTTCATAATAATGTAACATTTCATGACTTCTCAAGAGTACCCCTCTTCTCCTCTTATAAAAGGCCCCCACCTTTACCACCTTATTCACGCCTTCAAAGAAATTTGGCTTGGCCATCCTCTGCCCAAATACTCTCTAAAAATCCCAATATAACTCTTAGAAGCCTCACTTTGGTTATAATTCTTCCCATGGAAGCCTTTTGATCAAACCAAAAAGAGTTACCCGATTTTAAGGTAATGTCTTCTCTTATGTTCTTTTTTTTTATTTTGTATCTCCGACCCATTAAACTCTTTTAATTCCTATTTTTTTTGTAACAAAACCAGTATATTCCATAGTCTAGGATTATTTTTTGAGAAGTATTTTATTTACACTTACACACACATTTGTCTAATGGTTAAAGAACATACTGTTTTTGTGGGTGGTGAATTACTACCTCACGAAACAATGATTGCTCAACCTTCTTTTAACACCTCTCATGGTGGCCATTAAGATTTCACTATATTTATATATTATATATATTATGTTTATGTTTTACTTATGCTTCTGTATTTTTCATTTATGGAATACCTTTATGATTTCAATTATGTTTAAACACGCTAATTTCATTTTAGGAAGTGCGGACTACCGCCCCCTCAATGTGATTTGAATCATTAATGCCATATGTGGGATGTATATAGGATGGAGTTAATGATATTATATATGATATTATACTGGAATTATAATATACCTTTATATCATTATGATTTCATTCAATTAAATACGAGATAGAAATGAAAGTAGTATTCATGGGTACGTACGGCTTACCTTCTCCATGAACGATGCATTTCACTTCTTACCTCTAAATGTTATGTAACATTATAAATCAATGTATATACTAGATATGTATGATATATATTATATCTAAATCATGAATATAATTCTGGATATAATGAATATTTTACCACATGAACAACTTGTAATTATAATATGATTATTTTTGACTCATGTACCAAAGATTGACAAAACGACCGTTATTAACTTAAATAATTACATAATGTTCATAACATGGTAATAAGTGATATAAAATGAATAATGAACTTGAAAAAGTTTATTAATCATGTATAAATTAACACTAGTTTTTTATTCATGAGATTAAAGAATGATCGAGTCAAGTCGGACACGAGGTAAGGGAACTTCTAAACCCAATTTCCATTCATTGAGTTAATCTCCTAGTTTCAAATTATTTCATGATATTATTATGTCCTATCTTGTATTTGTACTCTATTTATGTTTAATTATAGTGAATACACAAAATAGATCTATTTTATTTAATAAATTATGTTTTTAAGGGACATTATCTCAATCTTCTTTCATTGAGTCATATTTTGTTTTAATACAAGAAATTCTTTTATATGGTGTATAAACCCCTTTAACTATTACATTTATTCAAAAGGAATCTTTTTATATAAAGCGTTTTTGCTCAATGAAAAAAGGAATTTTTTGTCTTACGTATGTGGAGACAACGACTTCTCCACTACTGTGACCATTATTTGAGTTTCGACATCCTCTACAATCCATAACTTATTTAAATGAAAAATAAATATCAAGTTTTAATTTTCTTTTATTTTGGTGTTGAAAATGGTTTTGATAATGTTTTTATTATATCAATGTGTTGTATTGATATCTTGTGATTGAAATATGGAAATGTTATGTTTCCTTTATTCATGTTTTATGTGATATGATTATGTTATGGTTTATGATATGTTTAAACCTTTTCATATAACGAATGCATTGGACTTAATAAGTGACTGGTGGAGCCCGCTATAGCTCCTCGATGCATCAGTAGGTCTCTTGAGACAAACTAGTGTCTTGGCACGAGGCCTTGACAAAATATTATTTGTATTCTTGGAACGTGGCCTTGGCTACGTGGTTATGATAGTCTGGCATTATGCATTCCATCATTATGAATGAGGTCATTGATATTACATGTTATTATTCGACCAGTAGAATATCCATGTGAATAAGTAAATGGAATTATATCATTTTACTTTTTCCATATTATTTTGAGGTTCAAGTTTAAAAGGCTTTTGTTTTAGTTATACATTTCATTAAATGTTTATGTTTATTTGTGAAATCTTTCGCTATATTGTAATCCTTACTAAGCATCTGAGCTCAACCCCTTTCAATGTTTTATTTTCCCTAGGATGTGAAGAAATATTTTATGACTGACATGCAGGGATCGTCTGAAGGGGATATGGGCATGGACTATGGAGACTATGTTATAGTATTTTTTCACTTTATGATGTAGTGTAACATTTATGAATGAATCTATTGTTTCCAAGGCTACTAAACTAAGTATTCTTTCGAGACTTGATCTTTTGTGATCATGGAAATGTTACGTAATGATGCACCAACTTTAGGTAACTGGTGTCAGGGAGTTACAATTTACAAGGAGAAAATTTTAGTTAGAACCACCATTGAATTACAGAGAACAAGATTTCAACATATAGTCTAGGGATTGAGTGGTAATCATAGAAATTCCAACTATAAGAGGACGAAATGTTATACATAAACTATTCCATACTTCCAAATCTAACATAATAATTCACTAGAATGTCAAGGTAAACCATTGATCCTAATAAAATTAAATAAAGTGTTCTATAGTAAAAAACCTTTCCAATTACATATTGAAAATAATATAATTATGACCCCAATTGAAAACACATATAAGGTAAATAAAGTGTGCTGACATGATAATATGATCAACTATACCCAAAATATAATTATAGAAAGTTGAATTTTTTTGGAGATTAATGACAATATCCATGTTGATGTTATCTGATATCTATTAGTGTATGAGTAACAATTACATAAACCCTTTATTATCTAATCTATCAATATTATCATTAGAAAATTTTATACCTCAATATAATGATACCACATTATCTCCCTTTTGTTGTCCCATGGGAAATAATCTTTCAATCTTGATAAATCATCATAATTATAGTATGAATAGAAAATGATGATCTATGATATTCATCTAGAAATTCCCTTAAAAATATATTATTTATGGGACAAATATAAGATTACTAAACTATATCATTCCATAACAATAACAGTCAATCGTAAAAATATTTCCCATCATCTTTTATATTTACACATCATTATTTTTTCCTCATTAATCATCGCATTGAATGATGGTTAATCACTCCTTTGAGAAGTATTAGATATCTACCATTTCATTACAATTTCCATATCAATGTTTAAAAAAATATTGAATCTCTTTTAATCATCCTCATAGTGAAGTTAGAAATACCCACTTAAAATAGATCATATACAATATTGTTTGATTTCCCATGTTGTTAGTGTAATGAGCTATTATAATCATTAATCAACTAAAATAATCTTATCATGACCATATTTTCATATTTTTTATTGAATATGTATTTTAATATTTAATGAAAATATATATATCAAAATATTCACCATATATAAATTGCATCAATATTTTTAATTATATAATTACTTTATCAGAATTTTAATCATGGTCTGGGTAATATTTAGCTTGAGAAACCTATTATAATATGGAATAATCTATCACCATATAATTATACTTGTAAAATAATCCCAATACCGTATTTGATGCATCAATTAAAATTACAAACCCATATCTACTTTATTTTAATTTAAGCACAGGTGTACTGAATAAATATCCCTTCAGTTCCCTGAAATATTCTCCACATTCATCCATTAAAAGAAAAAATTATCCCTCATAAATTACATATCTAAGTAGATTGGGAATAATTTAAAAATTATAAACAAAATTTAAATACTATTCAACAAAACCATGAATATTATTAATTTCAATCAATATGGTACGTATGGGTCAGTGTTATCTATATTCTGTTTTTATGGGATCCTCTAAAAAACCCACTCCAGAGATTATATGACCTGAAATGGTGAAATGAAATTACTAAAATTGAATCATTTTTAAATTTCAATATAACCTTTTCTAGCGTAAGGTCTTATTTAACATAAAAAAGTGATCAATATGCTATTCCATATCTATGAATTTATAAAATTATATAATATAAATACTACCAAAAAATATCCAGGTAATCTTCAAATACTCATATCAAATAAATGATGATTATGGGGGAATAAGGAAAAATCCATTCCCAAAATATTCACTCTTTCCATAAATTGTAAAAAAATTATAATTTCTATATAATTATTCTTTACTATCAATTGATAATATGAATAATGAATATTAATCTTTAAAAAGTATTAAAATAATTTTATTTGGTCAATGATTACATTAAAACGATTTAATGGATAGTTATCAATGATTATGATCATGTTATGTTCCCAATAATAATTATAGAGACACATTGATCGATAAAATTTATTAAAAAAGAAATATGATAGACCAAAGGTGACATACATGGATAGATATATAAATATTAACAATTCTCCTTGAGATTATTATTTAATTCATGAATCCCAATGGAGTCTATTCTTTATGGAGTCTTTAAAATTGGGGTAGTACCCAGAATGGGTTATATTAAGAGATCAATATCATGATTATACAAAATGATATTAAAATATTTTGGAATGATATAAAATGGTCCAAAATTATAGTTATATCATCTATGATTAATTTCTTCCTAACAATATATTATTAAAATACCTCTTGAACTTTAATCAATACTTTTACAATATATGTGATTTCCATCAAATTTTCATGTCTTACATAACACTAATAGACGAATATTGGTTTTTTAAATATTTATTATTAGGTTTCGTCCTTAAAAATGATATGATAATTATGTAGAAAAATAAAATCCATATCTATGATGACATTATAATCATATAAAAGGAGAGTAACATGATTTTTAATAAGAAACTCATGATAAAAATGTAAACCATATAATACTAATTAAATTGTGAAATTAATATCATAGAATTGGTGTTTTCACAACTAATTAAACATCAAATTATTTATAGGGAATATTGATAAATATATAAAATTATTCAAATATAATATAGTGGTTAGATCAAGATTCAATTAAGACATTATATTTTTTATAGTGAATGGTAAATTTACCTTTGACACATGATTATTACAACACTCATCAAAAATACAAATCAGATGGTATTTTCAATTTTTATTGAGATTAATATTTTCTTATCATTGATCGTCTTATTTGTCTTTTTGATTTTACCTCTATTAATAATTATTCCCACGTATGTTGCATTTGACACACTAGAGTGGGCATTTTTCTTTCTAAGGAGATTTCTTTATACCTTTTCATTATATAATTTATTCATGTCACATAGGAATTCAATTTATCAATTAAATACATTTCCATAGATAAAATATTTAACAATCCACTTATGATAATTTACACTGTGATTCCATCGAGACATTTAGTATTATGAAAGGATCATCATACTCTGTCCATGGTTTTTAAGATTTCCTTGAAATTCCACCATTCCTTCATAATCAAAACCATGATGGATGGCCAAATCCAATTACCATTTCTTCATTGATAGAAAATAAAATGATTTCTTTATAGAAAATGATTTCCTCAATGGATAAAAATCATTAGGGAAAAGGATTTAATCCATAAATGAAAATATCCTCTATATCTTCTGTATCATATAAGGATTCATATACATGGACATCACATCATTTTAGTATAACATTATTCTCATTACAAATGTACATTAAAATAGAAAATAATATTTTATTACCTATTGAAATGCATTACATAATATTAAATCAATGTGAATGATTTCAATGATTCACATAAAGATCACACCATTTTGTACCCCCACTTAAAACAATTCTTCATATCCTTGGAAATTGATATAGATGAAAGGGTGAGTAAAGAAACTTAGTCAGGGAAAATAAAGGAGATATGTAAGAAAAAGATAAACATAAGGTTATGATATTATGACTATAAAATTGCAATAATATACTACAAATATAAAATAAATTAAACATAAATCATGGAATACGGATTTAGATTTTATAATATATGAATTATAATGGTGATAAATCAGAATAAATACTTCGTAAACCATCACCTAATTTCACAAAAGCTTCACACCTTCATAAATATAAAAAACCATTTCATGTGTCATGGTTAACTAAAAATACCATCAACATAGTGAATTAAGAAACAATTATTTCCTATTGTGGATTATGATGAACCTATTTCCCTTTTTGGGTTAGGATGCACTTATTTCATATTTTGGATCATGACACACTTATTTTACCAGGTGAATTCTGTCACATTGGTTTATTATAGTGGACTAGGATATTAAAAATTCCATTATGGATTACAAAACACATATTCCCTATTGTGGATCAAGATTTTAAACACATTTACAATTATTATATCATGATATATAAATATTTCCCAAACCCATTCGTGGGAGGTATATCTCCTACCTCTGACATAATGAAATTCAATATACATGTTCCAAAATATAATAAAAAATTCATCATATCATAACACATTAAATGATATCTGTATCATAAACAAGTCATCATATCATAACCTATGTCAAAGGGATAAGACTCATAATAAAAAAGAACTCATGAATGGAGGAAAGTTTCTTATGAATTTAATCATGCTATAAATCATGTATGAGACTTGATTTTCATAAGACACTCATCAAATTAAACATAAAACAATCAATGAAAAAAAATAACGTTATCCTTGGATCCTTACACGAATAAAGTATAATATATATCATTTCATATCATATTAGTTAGATAATTATTTTTAATGATCACACGGATCATTTAATAATGGAAATAACCTTATATTAATTTTTTTTAAAAGTTAATAACAAAAATTCATTTTCATTTAAAATATATTGAAAAACATATTTTTATGCTATAAATTTTTTTATGACATTTCAAAATGAAAATATCTTTTTCAATTTGAAAAGATATATTGTGAACATAAAACCTTTTAAAAAAATTTTCCATTGAAATAACGTTTTTAAATCTAAATTATTCTTTGAAATCATTGAAATAATTTTGTTAGAAATTAACATTTTGGAAATATATTAATGCATCCTTCATTATCATTTAAAACACCTTGTAAACTTATAATATTTTTGAAAAAAAATTCTATGCAAAAAATAATAAAAAATATTTCCCATAGTATAATAATAATATATTTTCATATAAAAATTTAATCACATAAAAATTAAATGTAAAATATTAATAAATGACAGTCACAATAGTGGATAAACTCGTTTATACTGATCATTCTTTTTTCACGGTAAAATTATATAAATTTACCTTTCATGGAAAATAGAAATAGGATTTGATTTTAAGAAATATTTTGTCCAAAAAAATAAATCATGAGAAAAAATTTGTTCCATATATAAATTGATAATATTTGGAAAATTATGAAAACATTTGTTGAGAACATGGTTTTGGAAGAAGATTAGTTTTTTAAAGAAAAAATAATGTTTGATTTTCATAAAATGATCTTATTAATTATATTAATACAAAAGAGTGGTTAAATGGTAAAATTAAAAAAGTATATATTTAATACCCATATCATAAAAGTTTCATGAAAATTTTTGAGATATGTATCATAATATAAATTCACTAGAAGTATAATAAAAACAATCGCGATAAATGATAAGATTTTAATAATAAACTCCTACCACATTGGATGAATTGATCATAATTCTTATGATGTAATTAAATCAAATGAAGCATAATGTATCATAAATTTAAATATATTAATTATAAAACCATTAAAAATTTATTATAATCACATCATAATTTAATATAAATGCATAATAAAACATGTCCCTCGACGATGAAAAATTGAGGGAAAAATTCCATACCAATTTTGTATCCTTAGAACCGTAAAACCCCATGAAATACATCTACACAAATTGATATGAAAATAACCATAGATTTAATTATGAGGATTAAAGAAAAAATTCATGGTATGAATATATATTTCAAAAATTAACCATATAGTGAATAAATAATATGTCTTGCAGAAATACAAATGTCACTAGAAATCCCCTCAATTCTTAAGTAACATTAAAATCATGTGATATCTAAAAGAAATAATAAAATGAATATTTTCATATAATTAATTAAATTAAATTAAATATATAAAATTTTAAAAGTTATTATACACAATAAAAAATTATAATTAGTGTTGAATATATAATATATCTCATAAAAATAAAAGCGAGACAATAAAAACGTACAATAATTCATGACCTCCCTCATACAAATTAAAACCCCCAATACAATAAAAATAATTTTTTTAAATCTAAAATATAACCATATTGTTATATATAATTAAATATAGGATCTTATCATGAATTTATATTTCTTATTTACTAATAATTCTATGTGGAAGTTAGGTTTTGGGTAATACCATCATTTTTTCACTTGTTGTTTGATTTGTAATATTTTTTATGCTTTAACATTTATAATTATTTAAACAAATTATTAATGATAAAAAATATATAAATCAATAATTATTCACTATATATGTTTTTATAGTGATCTATAAATGATACAAATATGAAATTTAAAACGCACCTCAGGGATACAGTAGGCCGTATGTATGCATGAACACTGTATCTATTTTCTTTTTTAATCAACAAATGAAATTAAATGAAATATATTTATTTAAATATATATTATCATTATATAATAATTATTATGTAATATATAACATATAAATTATTCTAAAACCACCATTAATATATTCCATGTATAGGGTCAGATAATCCCATCACATTGTGGAGGCAGTTATCCACATGTCCACAAACTAATTTACCATATTACCCCAACATGGAAATAATAAAAATATATGTTATATAATAAATATATATGCCCAAATATAACCTAAAATTAATATATATGATATAATTTTTTTCATTATTGTTTCCAACCATTAATGTTTTTAATGGAAGAATGAATAGCATAGGTTCATAAGGCGGTAGTCCTCTGTACACACAAATAATGATTGCACATCCCATTTGATTGAATTGTGTGTGAGCGTATGAACTAAACAAAATAAAAATCTAAATATTTTGATGATATTGAGGATATTATATATGAATTGAATACAGATAATAAAGTGGGTTTGGTAGGGAAAAGAAAAAAATGTATATTGATGGTTTTTGTTACTCTTCAGGTAAATCAATTTGGATTACACCAAAGGGCTTAGTTGTTTGGATTACATCAGAAAGTGATGATTCAAGATTAATATGATGTAATTTGGGATATTTTTTTTCTTGACGTGGATGAGAAAAAGGTATTTATTTTTGAGAATATGTGGCTATGTTGAGATTCCCATTATAGAGGAAGTAGCGTGGTATTCATGTAAATATAATAAGCAAAAGTGGTCTCCCTGAAATCATATGCCTCCAAAAATTGTAGAAATTCTATATAAGTTAGTATATGGTTTACATATATCCATAATATTTTTTTGGACATATTTAAATGGTATTTGGAACATTGTGTATTTTTTAACTACTATGTAAACTCATTTTTACCATAAGCACTATAATTTATTTTTAGTACAATCACCATTTTTTTTGGCCAAAAATAATCTATACCTTAATTTAAATTTATATTTTTCTGATTAATAATATTGTATGTATTTATTCAAATTCAAAAAAACATATGTTTAATAATAATATTTTAAATTAATATCACAGATGGGGTTCAACAACGGGTTTTTATTGGAAAAAAGTTTAGAAGATGGAAATGTTTTTATATCAAGTTTCAATGTGACATTGATTCCGATGACCTAAATTTGTATAATATATTTAAAATGGAGAAAAATAATTTAAAAATTAATATAATTTAAAATTTATCTACATAAATATATTAAAGTAAAATGTAGTTTGAAAATAAAATTATGGGTTTTAACTATTCATGAAAAATGAAACATTGTATTGAAAACAATTCACCAAAAAGAAATTTTAATATTAAAAATTATAAAATATGTTATTTATGGGACACATATAAGATTACTAAACTATATCATTCCATAACAATAACAGTCAATCGTAAAAATATTTCCCATCATCTTTTATATTTACATATCATTATTTTTTCCTCATTAATCATCGCATTGAATGATGGTTAATCACTCCTTCGAGAAATATTATATATCTACCATTTCATTACAATTTTCATATAAATGTTTAAAAAAATATTGAATCTCTTTTAATCATCCTCATAGTTAAGTTAGAAATACCCACTTAAAATAGATCATATATAATATTGTTTGATTTCCCATGTTGTTAGTGTAATGAGCTATTATAATCATTAATCAACTAAAATAATCTTATCATGAACATATTTTCATATTTTTTATTGAATATGTATTTTAATATTTTATGAAAATATATATATCAAAATATTCACCATATATAAATTGCATCAATATTTTTAATTATATAATTACTTTATCAGAATTTTAATCATGGTCTGGGTAATATTTAGCTTGAGAAACCTATTATAATATGGAATAATCTATCACCATATAATTATACTTGTAAAATAATCCCAATACCGTATTTGATGCATCAATTAAAATTACAAACCCATATCTTCTTTATTTTAATTTAAGCACAGGTGTACTGAATAAATATCCCTTCAGTTCCCTGAAATATTCTCCACATTCATCCATTAAAAGAAAAAATTATCCCTTATAAATTACATATCTAAGTTGATTGGGAATAATTGAAAAATTATATACAAAATTTAAATACTATTCAACAAAAACATGAATATTATTAATTTCAATCAATATGGTAGGTATGGGTCAGTGTTATCTATATTCTGTTTTTATGGGATCCTCTAAAAAACCCACTCCAGAGATTATATGACCTGAAATGGTGAAATGAAATTACTAAAATTGAATCATTTTTAAATTTCAATATAACCTTTTCTAGCGTAAGGTCTTATTTAACATAAAAAAGTGATCAATATGCTATTCCATATCTATGAATTTATAAAATTATATAATATAAATACTACCAAAAAATATCCAGGTAATCTTCAAATACTCCTCATATCAAATAAATGATGATTATGGGGGAATAAGGAAAAATCCATTCCCAAAATATTCACTCTTTCCATAAATTGTAAAAAAATTATAATTTCTATATAATTATTCTTTACTATCAATTGATAATATGAATAATGAATATTAATCATTAAAAAGTATTAAAATAATTTTATTTGGTCAACGATTACATTAAAACGATTTAATGGATAGTTATCAATGATTATGATCATGTTATGTTCCCAATAATAATTATAGAGACACATTGATCGATAAAATTTATTAAAAAAGAAATATGATAGACCAAAGGTGACATACATGGCTAGATATATAAATATTAACAATTCTCCTTGAGATTATTATTTAATTCATGAATCCCAATGGAGTCTATTCTATATGGAGTCTTTAAAATTGGGGTAGTACCCATAATGGGTTATATTAAGAGATCAATATCATGATTATACAGAATGATATTAAAATATTTTGGAATGATATAAAATGGTCCAAAATTATAGTTATATCATCTATGATTAATTTATTCCTAACAATATATTATTAAAAAACCTCTTGAACTTTAATCAATACTTTTACAATATATGTGATTTCCATCAAATTTTCATGTCTCACATAACACTAATAGACGAATATTTTTAAATATTTATTATTAGGTATCGTCCTTAAAAATGATATGATAATTATATAGAAAAATAAAATCCATATCTATGATGACATTATAATCATATAAAAGGAGAGTAACATGATTTTTAATAAGAAAATCAAGATAAAAATTTAAACCATATAATACTAATTAAATTGTGAAATTAATATCATAGAATTGGTGTTTTCACAACTAATTAAACGTCAAATTATTTATAGGGAATATTGATAAATATATAAAATTATTCAAATATAATATAGTGGTTAGATCAAGATTCAATTAAGACATTATATTTTCTATAGTGATTGGTAAATTTACCTTTGACACATGATTATTACAACACTCATCAAAAATACAAATCAGATGGTATTTTCAATTTTTATTGAGATTAATATTTTCTTATCATTGATCATCTTATTTGTCTTTTTTGATTTTACCTCTATTAATAATTATTCCCACGTATGTTTCATTTGACACACTAGAGTGGGAATTTTTCTTTCTAAGGAGATTTCTTTATACCTTTTCATTATATAATTTATTCATGTCACATAGGAATTCAATTTATCAATTAAATACATTTCCATAGATAAAATATTTAACAATCCACTTATGATAATTTACACTGTGATTCCATCCAGACATTTAGTATTATGAAAGGATCATCATACTCTGTCCATGGTTTTTAAGATTTCCTTGAAATTCCACCATTCCTTCATAATCAAAACCATGATTGATGGCCAAATCCAATTACCATTTCTTCATTGATAGAAAATAAAATGATTTCATTATAGAAAATGATTTCCTAAATGGATAAAAATCATTAGGGAAAAGGATTTAATCCATAAATGAAAATATCCTCTACATCTTCTGTATCATATAAGGATTCATATACATGGACATCACATCATTTTAGTATAACATTATTCTCATTACAAAAGTACATTAAAATAGAAAATAATATTTTATTACCTATTGAAATGCATTACATAATATTAAATCAATGTGAATGATTTCAATGATTCACATAAAGATCACACCATTTTTTACCCCCACTTCAAACAATTCTTCATATCCTTGGAAATTGATATAGATGAAAGGGTGAGTAAAGAAACTTAGTCAGGGAAAATGAAGGAGATATGTAAGAAAAAGATAAACATAAGGTTATGATATTATGACTATAAAATTGCAATAATATACTACAAATATAAAATAAATTAAACATAAATCATGGAATACGGATTTAGATTTTATAATATATGAATTATAATGGTGATAAATCAGAATAAATACTTCATAAACCATCACCTAATTTCACAAAAGTTTCACACCTTCATAAATATATAAAACAATTTCATGTGTCATGGTTAACTAAAAATACCATCAACATAGTGAATTAAGAAACAATTATTTCCTATTGTGGATTATGATGAACCTATTTCCCTTTTTGGGTTAGGATGCACTTATTTCATATTTTGGATCATGACACACTTATTTTACCAGGTGAATTCTGTCACATTGGTTTATTAGAGTGGACTAGGATATTAAAAATTCCATTATGGATTACAAAACACATATTCTCTATTGTGGATCAAGATTTTAAACACATTTCCAATTATTATATCATGATATATAAATATTTCCCAAACCCATTGGTGGGAGGTATATCTCCTACCTCTGACATAATGAAATTGAATATACACGTTTCGAAATATAATAAAAAATTCATCATATCATAAAACATTAAATGATATCAGTATCATAAACAAGTCATCATATCATAACCTATGTCAAAGGGATAAGACTCATAATAAAAAAGAACTCATGAATGGAGGAAAGTTTCTTATGAATTTAATCATGCTATAAATCATGTATGAGACTTGATTTTCATAAGACACTCATCAAATTAAACATAAAACAATCAATGAAAAAAAATAATGGTATCCTTGGATCCTTACACGAATAAAGTATAATATATATCATTTCATATCATATTAGATAGATAATTATTTTTAATGATCACACGGATCATTTAATAATGGAAATAACCTTATATTAATTTTTTTTAAAAGTTAATAACAAAAATTCATTTCATTTAAAATATATTGAAAAACATATTTTTATGCTATAAATTTTTTTATGACATTTCAAAATGAAAATATATTTTTCAATTTGAAAAGATATATTGTGAACATAAAACCTTTTAAAAAAATTTCCCATTGAAATAACGTTTTTAAATCTAAATTATTCTTTGAAATCATTGAAATAATTTTGATAGAAATTAACATTTTGGAAATATATTAATGCATCCTTCATTATCATTTAAAACACCTTGTAAACTTATAATATTTTTGAAAAAAAATTCTATGCAAAAAATAATAAAAAATATTTCCCATAGTATAATAATAATATATTTTCATATAAAAATTTAATCACATAAAAATTAAATGTAAAATATTAATAAATGACAGTCACGATAGTGGATAAACTCGTTTATACTGATCATTCTTTTTTCACGGTAAAATTATATAAATTTACCTTTCATGGAAAATAGAAATAGTATTTGATTTTAAGAAATATTTTGTCCAAAAAAATAAATCATGAGAAAAAAATTGTTCCATATATAAATTGATAATATTTGGAAAATTATGAAAACATTTGTTGAGAACATGGTTTTGGAAGAAGATTGGTTTTTTACAGAAAAAATAATGTTTGATTTTCATAAAATGATCTTATTAATTATATTAATACAAAAGAGTGGTTAAATGGTAAAATTAAAAAAGTATATATTTAATACCCATATCATAAAAGTTTCATGAAAATTTTTGAGATATGTATCATAATATAAATTAACTAGAAGTATAATAAAAACAATCGCGATAAATGATAAGATTTTAATAATAAACTCCTACCACATTGGATGAATTGATCATAATTCTTATGATGTAATTAAATCACATGAAGCATAATGTATCATAAATTTAAATATATTAATTATAAAACCATTAAAAATTTATTATAATCACATCATAATTTAATATACATGCATAATAAAACATGTCCCTCGATGATGAAAAATTGAGGGAAAAATTCCATACCAATTTTGTATCCTTAGAACCGTAAAACCCCATAAAATACATCTACACAAATTGATATGAAAATAACCATAGATTTAATTATGAGGATTAAAGAAAAAATTCATGGTATGAATATATATTTCAAAAATTAACCATATAGTGAATAAATAATATGTCTTGCAGAAATAAAAATGTCACTAGAGATCCCCTCAATTCTTAAGTAACATTAAAATCATGTGATATCTAAAAGAAATAATAAAATGAATATTTTCATATAATTAATTAAATTAAATTAAATATATAAAATTTTGAAAGTTATTATACACAATAAAAAATTATAATTAGTGTTGAATATATCATATATCTCATAAAAATAAAAGCGAGACAATAAAAACGTACAATAATTCATGACCTCCCTCATACAAATTAAAACCCCCAATACAATAAAAATAATTTTTTTCAATCTAAAATATAACCATATTGTTATATATAATTAAATATAGGATCTTATCATGAATTTATATTTCTTATTTACTAATAATTCTATGTCGAAGTTATGTTTTGGGTAATACCATCATTTTTTCACTTGTTGTTTGATTTGTAATATTTTTTATGCTTTAAAATTTATAATTATTTAAACAAATTATTAATGATAAAAATTATATAAATCAATAATTATTCACTATATATGTTTTTATAGTGATCTATAAATGATACAAATATGAAATTTAAAACGCACCTCAGGGATACAGTAGGCCGTATGTATGCATGAACACTGTATCTATTTTCTTTTTTAATCAACAAATGAAATTAAATGAAATATATTTATTTAAATATATATTATCATTATATAATAATTATTATGTAATATATAACATATAGATTATTCTAAAACCACCATTAATATATTCCATGTATAGGGTCAGATAATCCCATCCCATTGTGGAGGCAATTATCCACATGTCCACAAACTAATTTACCATATTACCCCAACATGGAAATAATAAATATATAGGTTATATAATAAATATATATGCCCAAATATAACCTAAAATTAATATATATGATATAATTTTTTTCATTATTGTTCCCAACCATTAATGTTTTTAATGGAAGAATGAATAACATAGGTTCATAAGGCGGTAGTCCTCTGTACACACAAATGATGATTGCACATCCCATTTGATTGAATTGTGTGTGAGTGTATGAACTAAACAAAATAAAAATCTAAATATTTTGATGATATTGAGGATATTATATATGAATTGAATACAGATAATAAAGTGGGTTTGGTAGGGAAAAGAAAAAAAGTATATTGATGGTTTTTGTTACTCTTCAGGTAAATCAATTTGGATTACACCAAAGGGCTTAGTTGTTTAGATTACATCAGAAATTGATGATTCAAGATTAATATGATGTAATTTGGGATATTTTTTTTCTTGACGTGGATGAGAAAAAGGTATTTATTTTTGAGAATATGTGGCTATGTTGAGATTCCCATTATAGAGGAAGTAGCGTGGTATTCATGTAAATATAATAAGCAAAAGTGGTCTCCCTGAAATCATATGCCTCCAAAAATTGTAGGAATTATATATAAGTTAGTATATGGTTTACATATATCCATAATATTTTTTTGGACATATTTAAATGGTATTTGGAACATTGTGTATTTTTTAACCACTATGTAAACTCATTTTTACCTTAAGCACTATAATTTATTTTTAGTACAATCACCATTTTTTTGGCCAAAAATAATCTATACCTTAATTTAAATTTATATTTTTCTGATTAATAATATTGTATGTATTTATTAAAATTCAAAAAAACATATGTTTAATAATAATATTTTAAATTAATCTCACAGATGGGGTTCAAAAATGGGTTTTTATTGGAAAAAAGTTTAGAAGATGGAAATGTTTTTATATCTAGTTTCAATGTGAAATTGATTCCGATGACCTAAATTTGTATAATATATTTAAAATGGAGAAAAATAATTTAAAAATTAATATAATTTATAATTTATCTACATAAATATATTAAAGTAAAATGTAGTTTGAAAATAAAATTATGGGTTTTAACTATTCATGAAAAATGAAACATTGTATTGAAAACAATTCACCAAAAAGAAATTTTAATATTAAAAATTATAAAATATGTTATTTCATTCTGATAAATATTATAATATACTAAAATAATATATTTAATATAGTTGTTCCTATAAAATGTGGTAAAACTACCTTTTAGAACAACAGAAATATTTATTCTCAAATTTTGATTTAGTTTTATCTTATGTCTATCAAATATATTGCATGAGGGTAAAAGATTTTGATTGATTATGTACTATATAATTTTTATTAAAAACATTAATCAAAATTGTTTTTATTAATTTATTGTGGTATAATTGTGTTTATAGAAAAAATATAGTTTTCATAAAAAATGAAATTTAATTATTTCTAATTACATATAATTTAAAATTCTATCAAATTGGTAACCAATAGATTAATTTTAAATCCATTTATAAATAAAATAAAATTATTTATAACTAATTACATTTTTAACTTTAGTTCCAATAGCTAGGTGGTAGATATAATAATATTTTAACAACAACATTGATATTATTTTGGAGATCAATAATACTCACCCATGTGAGTTACACAAGCTATAAAAGTGACACGATTTTTTGGGTAATACTATAAAAATAAATTTCAACATGTATTTCAATATAATTTATGTTATTAATTTAGCACAAAATTTATATGGTATTATTTATAATAAAATCCCAACATATTTATTTTATATTATAAAATCAATATATAGAGTTACCAGAAATGAAAAATATTATAACGATAAAATTATATTAATACAATATTTCACAAAATCATATAATCCTATAATCTTTCTACCATAAAATAAATTTCACCATATAAATTCATATGGTACATCAAAGTATTTGTAATTGAATGTTCCATTCATATAAACCCATATCGTAATAATGAATAATAATAAAAATCTTTAAAAAGATATTATGAAAACATAACAGTTACCAAAAGTAACTCACAACTAGGATCCAACATAAGATAACATAAGAAGAGATTTAAATAATTTACATCTATTAGATATCTCACTGTCATGTTATGATTGAGAGTTATTGAAAATATAATTTGGAGAAAAATTAAAATTAAAGTTAAAATAAACTGAAGAGGCTTTAAAAAGGTCATTCACATGAAATTATTTTTGGATATTGAGACTCCATATTATTTCATTAATCTTTTTCCAGAGTATGATAATTTTTTACATGTATTGATATTTACTTAGTTTAATTCCATTTCACAATCCCAATATCACAATTTGGTTGTGTGTAGAACAATTTTTACATCATCTCTTACTATAAAAAATGATTGTGAATTTTTTATGAATAAATAACTAATACATTATAAATTACTATTTTTGAATGATAAGTAATTACATATTCCATTTATTATACTCACTGAAAAGATGTCAGAACTATTCATAAAATATGCATAGATACTCATATGGAGTTATTATAATTTGATCTATAAAATCACAACTGATGTTTAACTTAATGAATTCCATAAATGGTCACTCTTTTAACCCTTTTAGAAGATTATAATAGGAAACATTAAAAATAAGGATACAAAATTTCACAAATTAATAAAAACATTGACAAGTATATATAATACTTTAGCAATTTGTTGTCACATACCAATCATGTGAATACATTTTTCATTTTTTTGATAAAAACATTTTAATATCACGAAATTCCTAGCATCCTTATAAAAAATGCGTGATTGATTATTCCAATGGTTACCTCATATATTATTTAAATCAAAAAATTCTATATAATCCATCCATTATAGTGAAAACCAATTTTTGGAATGAAATCCTTTATCATTCTTGTGGTGTTAAATTCTAACGAATTTAGATTATACAAATTTTCATATATTTATCAATATAAAATATTAATATCCTCATACAAGGGTACAAGGTAAGGGATAAATTTCAAAAATGAAACATTTCAATTAAATAAATATTCTAGGTCATTAGTATCCTTTATAACATTTTTGAAAATACATAATGAAAACTTTCAACAAAATATCCATAAATACTTCATGATTCATGTAGGATAATATTTTAATTCAAATAACATACACAATATAATTATAAAACATTATTTTTAAACCCTTACTCATGCATCAACATATTAATCCATAATAACTCTTTCCATGATTATGATATATGAATAATTTCATATGGTAACTCAACTTAAATACAATCATTATTATTACTTTTAATGTATAAAATACTGAAAGAACATACCACATCATTCACCTAGAATTTATAGACTCTTTATCATTATAAGAATAACCAATACCTATACGACCTACCATATTCTCTTAATTATATATATTTTGAAGGAGTTAATTTGTATAATTCACAAACAATACTACATCATAAATATTCAATGTTAACCTAGTTCCTTTTAGTTCCCACTATTGACTATAACTGGAAATCATAGTGTCATAAAGAATTATTATAGAAGAAAACCACATTATCATGAAAAATTTATTATATTATTCTGGTACAATGAATTATAAATTTAATTTTTTTACACCATAGTATTTTATTAATATTAATAAAAATATATATCAATAAAAATATTTATTGTTGTCTTATAAAAGTTCTCTCATCCTAGTTCACAATGGTTGACTAAACATTTACACACATACCATCTATAGTTATCCAAGGCTATCATACATGTATATTAAATCATTTACGATTAATATTAGTAACAAAACAATTTTAAATTAACAAGGAATGTAATATTGTAGTGTATTTGGGAAATTATAACTCAATCATCTAACATGGTGAAAGATCAACAATTTTTCCCACAAACATATTCCATTTCAGGTGTCATCTCTTACTACTAATCCCATCAACATATTTAACAATGGAACACCTCTTTCCCATAGTGGATCAGGATCCCCCAATTTCAATTTGAGGATTAGGTGGAACATATGTCTTATTGTGCATCATGACAAACCTGTTTCCCATTTTTGGATGATAACACACCTTTTTCCCATTGTAGAGAAAGCATGTGGACTTGTTTCCCATAATTATCTCTTGTAATATAAAAAATTATATATTTCAATGATATGAGATATAGGTCTCAGCCATCACATAATGAAATAATTCAAATGTATGCCATACAATAGAAAAATATTCATCATATGATGACCCATAAAAAGATATGGAAATCATAAATAGGAAACCTTATCATATCTTATGAAAAAGATATAGGTTTCATAATAATAGAAAACCCGTGAAATGAGGTAGGTTTTATAAGAGTTTTATCATGTAACAATCACTAGAAATTTTTTTATAAACAAGTATTGAATTTAATCATATAACATTCAAAATAATGAAATAGAATATTGTCCTTGGATTTAATACCTATTAAAGCACAAACTATATAAAATCATGTAATCTTTTATTGACAAGGATTTCAAATGTTCTCTTGGTGTATTTCTTTGGGGAAATAAACTTCTGTTGATAATCAATTAAAACATACAACAGTTTAACAATAATTTTCATTACAATAGATTTTAAACATTGTAATTATTTTCTAAAACACATTTAAAACATTTCTTAATGAAAATATCCATTTCGCATAGAATATTTGTTTTTTAGGAAATAAGAAATTTTAATATCTAATTAATTTGAAAATAAATTTGAAAACATATATATCGTTTTCAATTCTTTTTTATACAATTATTAGTAAATATACATTAGAAAAGATATAAAAGATATTTTCAGACCACTTAAAATAGTTTTTAATAATATAAAATTTTCAAAACCACTTTCATTAAAATGAAAATAAAAAAATGTATATCAAATTAGGTGTTTTTAAAAAAAATATTCATCTAAAAATTAGAAGGAATATTCAAAGAAATTATGGTTATTCCTAGGTATAAATACTTACATAATAAAATGTCCTTTCAATCATTAAATGTATTAAAATAAACCGTGATTCAAAATTGAAAATATGATTCCATTTTAAATAAAATATTATTAAAATAATAAATCATGTGTAAAAATATATTTTTAATATCCTATGATAATAGTAGAAAATTTTTGGAATCATATTCAGAAATTATGTTAATATATGGACATATATTTCTGATCATAATGAGAAATAAAATCATATTTCTTGAATATTTTTTCTTAATTATCTATGTGAAAAAGAATGGAAATATGGTAAAATTTCATGAATATTATTGAATTAACATATAATTTAAAATTTAATTATAATTCATGACAAATTAGAATTAATATTACATCTATATAATCATAATAATAAACAGTTTTTATAAATTATGGGATTTTTTGTATAACCATTTACAACCATGAAGACATTGAATCTTAATCCCCATGTAAGAATAAAAACACATGAAGAATTAAATATAAATAAATTAATATTATTAATGGTATAAAATGTAAAATTTTAGTATATACATTTCAAAAAATGATATAGGTTTATAATAAAATATGTATCTCAAAGAAGGCATATTGAAAAAAATTACATTACCGATTTGGAAAATTCTTAACAGTAAAACCCAATGAATTAGAGATCATAAAACTGGTATATAAATTAAAATAAATTTATTTATATTAATCATAGATTAAATTTATATTAATTATATACTGAAAACAAATTTAAAATGTGGTAAATAAGGCATAAGTCTTCTAAAAATAAAACTGGGACTTGAAATCATGGAACATCTTTGATAAATTTTGAATCATGAGATGTGTGAAATAATAAAAAAAATTGAAATATTAAAAATCATGAATTATATTATATTATTTATATAAAATTTCATATTTCAGTATACATGAAAAAAATAAAAATATGTGGTGAATATAACATATATCTGACATTAATAAATGTGAGGCATGAAATCACATACTGTATGTTTTGACTTTCCTCATAATTGTTCAAATGTAATATATAATAAGTATAATTTTATTATAAATTAAACATAGACACATATTATTATATAATATAAAGTATATTATCTTATTAGAAATTTATATTACATTTTTATTCGTAATTCTTTGATAATGATACGTTTGGGGTAAAAAATGTTTTGTTTGTTGTATGTGATTAGAATTGTTATATTTTTTGACCTCTATATTATTTCATGATTTAATAACCTAAAAATGATATAAATGATATAAATATATTATATATTAAATATTTATGTTTGTTAAATAATCAATAAAGGATATAAATTTTTTATATAATACACCGTTCATGGAGACCGTGGGCTATAGGTACGCATTAATATTTATTCAGTTTTTTAATCATATTAAAAAAATAATGTGTATAACATATGTGGATATATATCATCATTACCATATAATTATATATCCATATATATCATATATATTTAATAAATATATTATTAATAAATTTCTTGTAATGTGTGAGTGAATCTCATCAATTTGATAAGGTAATAGTCCACAGGACCACAAATGAAGATAGTGTATTCCCATAAAATGGAATGCATGATGGCATATATTATATGAAATATTGTGAAAAATAAATACATCTCAAAAATAAAATATATTAAATTAATATAGTAGCACCATAATTACTCCCATTCTTGAAATGTGTTAATGGAAAAATGCATGTCATCGGTTCAAAAGGTGATGGTAAATTATTGATAGGAATGATGATTCCATATCCCATTTGATAAAATTTTATATGAGTTCACATCATAACCATAACAGTAAAACATATATTTTTATTTTTGAAATTTCTTTTTTATATAATATTGTAATATGAAGAATTGAGTGGGTTCGTGAAGGATAAAAAATTTCATTTTGATGAACATTAACCCTTCTTTAGTTAACTCATTTAGGATTGAATGGAAGGGCTAAAATGGATAGACTTATTCTAATGTTTCGGTAATATTAATGATGTGATGGTATATGGGATCTTATTTTCGTCAATATTGGAAGATCCAAAGGTAATTATAGTTGTTAATAGGTAAGGGGTCTATTTTATTTTATAGTGGATGTGGTGTGACATTTTTCAAAATATAAAATGCTAAACAATATTGTGCGGTCTACCTACACCACCAATAATTTTTCATAGAAATGATAAGGTATTATATGGCCTAGATATATCTATAAAATACTTTTTTGATATGTTTTTACGGTATTTTTTCCCTTATGATAATGTTTCACAACTATGTAAATAAGCTTTTACCTTATTCATTGTAATTATTTTTTGTTAATTTCACAAACTTTTTGGGTCAGAATAGAAGATAAAATTACTTGACATTATATATTTAGAAGATTATATATATTTAATCCATTTTTTGAGATTTTAAAAAAGTAATTGGTATAAATAAATTAAAAATTGAACCCACAGATAATATGTTATAACATATTCTTAATGTAAAAATTTCATATTTTGAAATGATTGTGTAACCAATTTCAATGCGAAGTTTATTTAAATGAAATATATTAGTTATGGGGTCCTCTTAAATAGTACATTCAAGAGTAAATTTATAATGACTCAAGATATATCATAGTATATTACCTTGGGGTCGCTCTCAAGGAAGTAGAGTTGAATTCACGAGTGGTTGTTCTGAAAATCTATTTATGTTTTCTTAAATATTTTTGAAAACAAAAAAAACTCTTAAGAAAACACAAAACTGTGCTGAAGTCCTCAGTGGAGAGAGAAAAATTGATTTAAAAGTTTAAAAAAATAGAGACATTGAACAAATCCTCGAAAATAAAGCAGGAATAGACACCACATAAGTCACAGAACAAACAGATGAAACCGAGACACATAAGACAATAGTCAGTGTGACAAAGGCCAGACCCAGGTCAGTCTACCCTTTACTTTCTATCATATATATATTGAATAAACTAATCAATAAAATTTTATCCACTCAATACATGTCTGATGTCATGGATCACACACCAATATGGTTAAAAATTAAACACTGAAACATATAATTTATTTACTTCTCAAGCATTCATCCGAACTGCAAGTGATTCACTCAACAAGTCATCCCAAGAATGTATCATCAATAGGAAAAAATCATAATACTATGGTCATCATATTTCATGACCAATCTTGATTCTCTATTTGAGATGTTATGATAAGGAGGAGATAAGATGAAAAATGAGAGATTAGAAGCCCGATCCATCATAAGGATGCACTCACATGCACCCCAATTTAAATTCATGGATTACAAAGGGTATAAATAAAATATTGATTTTTTATGATTGAATATCCAGATTGCATCCGATTTCATAAGCTTGATCTATCCCCGCAAGGTAGATATCGATTAATTGAAATTTGAGAACACAAATCGATATGAGAAAGAATATATGACCTAAACAATCAAACATGAAGAACATCACCATTCAATTATAAACATGAAACACTATGAGTGTATTTACAGACCAACATAAAACAAAAAAAGAAAAGAATGGAGAAGAGGTTGAGAATAGAAGAGCTTGGCCTAGTCTCTATGTCGTGATACAGTCCCCAGTCTGTGAGATGTGGATGGAGTGTGGTTATGTATGGTTGTGGAGTTTCCTCCCCCGCTTTGAAATGATACCCCATAGTGCAAGAGGAGTCAATGTATATCTTAATAGAAAAAACACAACTATAAACAGAGGCAAAATGAAAATTTGTTAATCCACATTGCATGCTACAACGCACTCATGACTACCACTTGATTGAACTCCCTGTGAAAGATAACAACCCCCCTACCAAAACCTCACAAATATTCTCTCTCATTTCAAGTGAAGTACCAACAACTTCCTTCATCAAATATTCTAACAGTAACCCCCACCCCCACTGCTATGTAACAAAAAAAGTAGAGATGTGTTAGTAAAAAAATTAACAATTATATTTATAACTAAATATAAATATATTCTATATATTAATATCACTATTTAAGATTAAAATTAATAAAATTATAAATTTATTTAATAATACCAAATGTTATTATTAATAATTTACGTTTAATAAGTATTATATTTATTTAATACATATATTATTATGATATAAATAATTCTTATATTCAATAATTATTAATCATATTATTAATATTGTATTTTATATTATATTGATATTATAAAATGTATTATATTGTATATAAGATTATATAAAAAAATAAAAAATAAAAAACAATATTGAAAGATGAAATGGGGGGTCTATATGTGCGGTGTAAGGAAAGGGAGAGAGGGAATGTGAGGCCGAGGGAGGGGGAAAAGTGAAATGGGGTGATTCACGTGACAAGGGGAAAGACTCGAGTGGAGTATAAATTGAGTAAATGTGGAGATGGTGGATTCATGTGATGTGGGGAGAGAAGGATAAAAAGGGAAGGTTTCAGTGCCTGGAGCGGCGATGTGCGGGTGCTATAGCAGAGGGCATGGATCGGGTGGGTAGATATAAGGTGAAGGAAAGGGTGGTGATTCACAATTGAGGTAGAACAAGTTATTATTTGAATGTTCAGATCTGGATTTTCGGTTTTTTCGGATCACGGTGGATCCATTTTTTGATTTAGGGGTTCTTTGATCATAAATTTGTTGTGGATTTCTGGTTCAATAAGCTGTGGATATTTGAAATTTTATATATTGTAGTGTGTTAAAATTTTTTGTGATGGTGTGCGGGAAAAGGCGGTAGAGGCTGAATAGGGGGTTGTAGAACTGATGAAGGGAGATGGAGGATGCTAGAGAGGAAGTGGTTCCACCATTTGGTGGTGAAACAGTGGGATGGGTTATTGTATAGAGGAGTGGCAATGCAGGGGTGGCACCATCAGTGACCCACATGATTTCTGTGAGATAGTAAGGTTATGGGGTTGGGGGAAAGCTCGTGAGGCACTGTGAAGGTGGGTGTAACTAACATTGTCTGCTAATGGTGGCTGTCTGTAGGAGAAGAAAAAGGAAATTGTGGACCTGGAAAACATGAAATAGTAGCTGGGGGTGTGAATTGTGAGAATACGTTAGGTGCGACCAAAACATCTACAAATCAAAAAATAAATAAAAGAATTTAAGAAAATATATGATTTAATAAAACTAGAAAAATATTAATAACTCAATAAATTGTATTGATAGAAATAAAATAAACAATGTTATGTTAAATAATAATTATTATTATGAATTATTTAAAAGAATGAATTTATTAACATTATAAAAAACATAATTAAGAAAATTAAAATATTTACCTAAACATAGTTTAATAAATTAACCAATGAATTATATAATTAATTAATTAAAATAATGAATAAAAATATTAATTGAATAAAATTAAATTGTTAAAACTATTAATATTATTGAAAGACTAAAAACTAAAATGAGTTATTTATTTACAAATTAAAAATAATGAATTAATAAAATTAATTAATTATTAAATTAACTATAATGAAAATTAAAATAACTAAAAAATTAAAATCATGAAAAATGGAAGTTAAAATAAAAAGGATTATTTAATTTGATAATTATTCAAAATTTCACAATTAACCACCACAATAGATGATTTACATAAAAAATGATTATTTTAAAAATTATTGTTCAAAAAACACCACAAACAAATTATTTAACAATAAACAACACATTGGTATTAAAAATATAATAAAAATTAAAAAAGGATGTGGTAAAGAATGTGAAAACACCACCACATAAAACTCCCCCACACATAAAACATTGTTTGTCTTAAAATAAATTCATGCCTTTAACATTAAAACGGAAAGATGTTCTATGAGTTTTTATTTAGAAATTTCATTATTAAACATTAATACCCACTAGAACATGGCCATACCGTGGCTTATGATTTTAAAATGTGTTCAAATATTATTTCCTCATTATCTTCAAAAACTCATTAGAATTCAAAAACCCAAAAAATTCATACATTATCAATTACATAAGGACTCATACATGCACTCATTAACTAAAGTAATTTAATTACCTATTTATGTAATGATTCAAGGAGTGTTTATAAGATAGAATAAGTGGAAGTAAAAAAATAACCAACAACACCTTCAATTCTCACAATCCACCAGGTTCCAAAAATTAATGTCAATTAATTTATTCACTTTATAAATTCTACTCAAATGAATTTTAACCATGTAAACTGCTCCCTTCTTCATCTAGGATCAAAATTCATTAGACCTTCATGAGTTCATTTTGTACACGGTCACCTAATTTTAATTTATCCCATACATATTCTATTTGTAGAGCACTATGAATAACACTTATTATTATTGAATTTGGATATATTTTTTTTCACAGAAATGAACCTAGTGCATTTTATCATAGATACTCATTGTGGGATCCCATTTTTCATAGTTTACATCAATTATAAATGAAATAATTATTAATCAAGTGAGTTGACTTCTTAATGTTATTGAATATTATTATTTCATAAAAATTTTGAGTCCCCTGGGTTCTAGTGAGAACTTCTAGTTACCTTAAATCTGGATCCTTATTCCACAACATCCTATTACACTCAGCAATTTCACCCAACAATCACTCATGCTTATTAGTTTTTGAATAAGTGTCACTCCCATCATATAATGAGAAGTTATCCACTAACCAAGACAGAATTGGGATAATATTAAAACTCTGATGACCCCCATTTAATAAAAGAGTATGTCATTTTGATAGATTTTAATACTTTAAAAAAAACAAATGACCATTTTTTATCAAACTCATGTTTAAGAAGGTAGAATTTGTAAGAAAGTAGAATGTCCCCTATACCCCACACATAAAACCCACATTTTCCCCAATGTTTAATTTTAATGTGACAGACAATATGCATCATGATTTATAGATAGTTCATCTTAAAAAGGATACAGATGGGTACAAATAAGGTTAAAAAAAATTATTTTCCACATAAAAAATAGAAAAGAAAAACCAAAATAATATAAGAATAAAAAATCACCAAAAATAAAAATCTACAAGCACAATTATATTCCCTAAATTTTCATGCACTGAATTTTTAAAGAGAAGACAAATGATTTTATCAATATACTTCAAATAGTTTCATGATTTACGATAATGCGTAGTGGAATCATAATGAACTAGAATGTTGTGAGTGCAAGTATGTTTCAAAAAGCATCTCAAGAAAAATTCTCAACTCGCTATATACTAGTAGAAAAATCCCCATGGAAGAGAACATATTAACTATTCAGAAAATTAGGGGACTCCCCCACACATAATACACAACAAAATGTGATAAAAATGAGAATATTTAAACATTGCAACATATAAAAAATACTCCCCTGAATGTAAAGATTCTCAAATTTACCATTTTCTCCCTTTTAATGTTTTGTGTATGAACTCTGGCATGTCCAATTTGGCACCTGCTTGATGAAACAATTTAAAAATAATAATCATGATTTTAAGTTCAAATAAAAATTATATTCTAAATTTGATTTATTTATTTTTCATACATTAATCCAGTGAGTTGCACCCTTGGGACATGAATGATATCCAAGTAGATTCTACTGACTATTTATTGTCCTAAAAAAACAACACTCAAATAAAACCAACAAGAAAAAACTTAACAAATCAAAAAATTAAAAGGTATAATCTTTGGATAACCCTTAGGGAGTGATTTTGTATACCAATCAACAACTGGACAGTCCTCGGATCAACCCCTGTTGGCTGGGGGATTTAGTTTCTTGCATAAGAACCAACAAATGTGGTTCCTTCCAACTTCATTGATTTTCCATCATTGGAATACCCCATGTGTAGCTTCATCCAAATTCTCCTCTGGGATAGTGAAGTACTTCATAATGAATGGTGGAGGGGAAAACATGATATAGGGGTACTTTCATACTTCTTCTGTTTGAGTTTGATTGTGCACAAGTTGTTATGTTGGAAAAAATGGATTTGACTTGTCTTCTGGTTGAATCAAATAAAACAGTTTGTCCACAAAACAAATTATTGTTTCATTATCCACTTCTCTTATAGTGAACAACTCTAATTATTACTCTCCAAAAATAACTCCCAAATTGGAAGGGTCATTCAGAATTTGATGTTCCATTAAATCTTCCAAAGAAGTAATCATATCTTCTTTAATCTCAATGAATTTAAAAATGTGAGATACATCTCAAATACCTCAATATGGAGAAACACAATTAATATTATCTTTGATTTAATACAAGTTGAAAATTTATACAGCTTCTTCCATATAATTTTCAACTACCTTTATCAATGTGGTTTGTTCCTCTACATAATGGAATAGTTATATTGGGAGAGGGTATGCGGAAAGAGTGAGGTAGTAAACCTCTTCCAAACTTTCGTCAAAACACACAACCTAACATACCAAATATTATAAGGTAAAAGAATGGATATCATGTGTTGGATCTACCTACAGAATCCATGAAAAATCAATTAAAATGTTATTGAAAAAAATTTATTAGAATAGAAATCAAGGAGAAAATTATCATCAAAGAAATGCCCAACATCGTAATGGTTCGGAAGTTCCATCTCATGCGTACCCATAAAAACCTCCTCAAAAGATAGTTCTCGAATTTCCCCCCTTTACTCAATGGGAAAGTACATATCAAATATGTGTAACTCTAATGTTATAATTATTCTATTTATTTTCACTTTCATTCTCAATGACATTCCAAAATGATGGACTTTAGTGGGTGGTGGGGGTATGATATAATCTTTTCGGTATCCCTTAACTTTATCCCTGGCTTGTTGCATAAACTACATGATCTCATGAGAATATGTCATCTCCTCATCAGTAATGTCTTGATGTTATCATTCATGAATCCAAATTTTTAATTTATCAAAAGCTTCCTCATGATTTTGAACTAAGTCAATCAATTTTAGTATATCTTATTTGTAAGTGTCCATCACTGTTGTGGGTGTGTGTGTTTTTTTGATTTTTATATATGTTTCTTTTGTTTTTTTATTTAAAATAAAAAGATTAATTTGTAAAATCACTTAGACACTTGTTTCTTCCCCCAAAACAGCACCAAAATTTGACGTGGCCCTTATTGCGATGACAATCCCATTTATATCTATAAAGTCCCAAGATATAGCATAATGTCTAACCTCTTGGAATCTCTCATGAAATAAGTGTTGAATGCACCAATGTTCATTCCAAAAATCCATTTGTTTTATTTTATATATTTTGAAAACATTAATACAAAAACTCTTGAGAAATCACTGATCAGTGTTTAAAAGCACTATGGATAAAGAAACAGAGATGGAAATGTGAAAAAACAATGAGACACTAGAAAAAACCAAGAAAAGAAATCAGGCACAGACACAACACAAGGCAGAAAAAAAACAAATGACACCATGACACAGAAGAAAATAGTCAGTGAGACAAAGGTATAACTTTGGTTATTCCACCCATACTCCCTATCCTAGATCTATTAAATAAATTAATCCACAGTTTTGAATCCTCTCAATGCATGTCTAATGAATCAGATCACCTACCAATCTTGCCTAAAAATTAAAAACTCAAACATTTAATTTATTTACTGCTCAATAATTCCTCCATTCTTCATGTTATTAACTCAAAAATTCATCCCATCTTGGTATCTTCTCTAGGAAAAAATTGACCCTACTAAGATTGTCAAATTGCACAACCAATATTGATTCTTTGTTTGAGATTTCAAGATATTAAGGGGATAATATGTGAGACAATAGATTAGAAACCTGATCCATTGCAAGGATTCAGTTTCATGCACCCTGATTCAAATTCACAGTTTACTATGGCTAAGAATCAAATTTTTATTACATTGATTCTCATATCTGTAGATAGTATCTGGTTTCTGAACATGGATCTAGCTCTGCATGTTAGATCTCCATTTCTAGAAATTTTAGATCACAACAAGAGATCAGAAATAATGTATGCCATGAACGATCAAAAATGAAAAACATAAAAATTAAATTAACTAATCATGAAACACTATGAGAGTATTTATAGACTCAACATAAAACCCTAAAAATGTATGGAGAAAAGGTGGGGAATGGTGGAAAATGTTCCCATCTCCAAGACGTGTGACCCTCCCTAGTCTGTGAGGTGTGGAATGAGTGTTGTTATTGAGGGTGATATAGTCTCCTCCCAACTTTAAAATGATGCTCCCCAGTGTGGGTGGAGACAATATCTCTCTTATTCTGAAAAACTCAACAAAAAATAGAGGCCAAATGTTAAGTAGTAAATCCATATTGTGCGCTGTAATGCACTCGTCACCATCTCTCACGTAAACACCCTATGAATGCAAACAACCACCTTACAACAACTTTGTAAATATTCTCTTTCCTTTCCCACGATGTTCCCACAACATCCATTATCACCGCTTTTACATGTATCCCACCTTCTTCTATGCAAAAAAAAAATGAAGAGATGCGTTAGTAAAACAAATATATATATATTATATGTATAACTAAATATATATATATATATGTTTTATACATTAATATCACTACTTAAGATTAAAATTATTAAAATTACTTATTTATTTAATAATACATAATTTTATTATTAAAAATATATGTTTAATAGTTATTCTATTTATTTAATATATATATATATATATAATTATGATATATAAAAGATTATAATCTATTTTTATTATACATATTATTAATATTTAATTTAATATGATATATATATTATATAATATATTTTGTTATATTATATATTATTATGAAATAAAATAAAAACTAAAAAAGGGAAAGAAAAGATGAAATGGGGTGTTGTTCATGCGGTGTTGGGAGAGGGGAGAGGGAAGGTGATGCTAAATGAGAGGGTAGAGCGAGAGGTCAGAGAGAGAGGGGGTTCTTCATACGTCAAGGGGACAGACTCAACTGGCATGGAAGGAGAACATAGGTGGAGGTGGAGGCATTGAATGAAGCGGGGAGAGGAGTACCGAAAGGGAGTGTTTCAGTTGGACAGAGCAGTGCTCTGTGGGTGTTCCCGTAGAGGGCAGTGGATCGTGTGGGTAGATCTAGGGTGAAGGAATGGATGGGGATTCATAGGTGAAGTAGAACAAGTTGGTATTTGAGGGTTCATATATGGGTTTTCAAGTTTTAACGGATCTTGGGGGATCTATAGTTGGAATTGGGGGTTCATTGATCTTTAATTTTTTTGTGGATTTCTTGTTTAATTTGTTGTGGCTATTCAAAATTTTATATATTGTTGCGTGTTCATTTTTTTGTGTTGGTGTGAGGGAAGAAGTAGTAGTGGCCGAATAGTGTGTTACATAACTGAGGTTGGGAGATAGAGGACAATGGGGAGGGATCAGTTCCATCATTTGGTGGTGAAATGATGACATGGGTTGTGGAATGGTGGAGTGGCAACACAAGGGTGGAACCATGTGTGACCCTCAATGTTTCTGTGAGAAATCAAGGAGATGGGGCAGTGGGACAACAAGTGAGGCACCGTAAAGGTGAGTACTGCTCACAGTGTCTTCTCAGGGTGGCTATGTATGGGAGATGAGAAATGAAACAGTGGCAAGACAAAGCAGGTAATGGTGGTTGGGTGTTCAACTGGTGAGAAAGAATAGGGTGCAATTTTAAAATCATCAAATCAAAAAAATATATAAATAAATTTAATGAAATAAATAATTTACTAAAACCAAAAAATAAATTAATAACTCAATCAAATGAATTTATAAAAAAATAAAAAGGTATGTTAAATAATACAATTAATAAGGAATTATTTAAATGAATGATCTCATCAATATTATAGACAAAAAAATTAAAAAAAACTAAAATATTTATATACACATGCTTAAATAAATTAACCGAGGAAATAAATAATGAATTAAAGAAATTATAGAATAAAAATATTAAATGAATTAAATTAAATTTATAAAACTAATTAAATTATTAAAAGACTAAAAACAAAAATGATTTATTTATTTACAAATTAAAAATAAATAACTGCATGAACTAATTAATTAATAAACTAACTTTAATTAAAACAAAAATAAGTGGAAAATTAAAAGAATGAAAAATTAAAGTTAAAATATAAAATATTATTTATTTTATGAATTATTAAAGAAAATATTAATCACAAAAATAGATGATTTACATAAAAAATTATTATTTTACAAATTACTATACAAAAAAACACAACAAACATATTATTTATTAAAATAAAACACTTTGGTAAAAAAAAATCCAATAAATAGACGAAGAAAGATGTGGAAAATAATGTTAAAAAACCGCCACATAAAACTACACAACACTTAAAAATTATTTGTCCTAACACAAATCCATGCCTTTGACATTAAAATAGAATAGATGATTTGTGAGTTTCAATTCAAAAAGTGCAAGATTAAACATTAATATCCACTATAACATGACCAAATAGTGGCTCATTCTTTTCAAAGGTGTTCGTATATGATTTCCTTCCTATCATCAAAAACCCATTACATGTAAAAAGTCTCTAAAATTCATACACTTTCAAGTATGTCATGCATCCAACATGAAATCATTAACTATCCTACTTCAATTTTTAATTTATGTACTGATTCAAGGAGTGTGATAGGTTAGAATATGTCAAACTAAAAAAATAACCAAGGGAACCTTCCCTTATCACCTTCTCCTAGGTTCCAAAAAATAAAGTAAATTAATTTAATCACTTTATTAATTATACTCAAATGAATTTTAAACAAGTTAGTTTCTATCTTCTTCATCTATGTTCAAAATTATCCACACCTTAATGAGTTTATTTTATATAAGGGAACGTTATATTAATTTTCCCCATCCATATTCCTTGTGAAATGAATTGTGAATAATAGTTATTAAGATTCATGATGGATTTATTTCTTCACAGAAACACACCCAGTGCACTTTGTCTCAAATAATCACTGTGGGATCCCATTTTTCCATTTTACACCAGTTACAAAGGACATAATTATTAATCAATTGAGTGTAATTCCTATATTTATTTAATATTATTATTTTTTTAAAAATGGTAGTCCCTTGGGTTATAGTAAGATCTTCTTATTAACCTAAGTCATGATCATTATCCATAACATCCAGTTACACTCAGCAATTTCACTCTGCAATCACTCATGCATAATAGTTTCTGAATAAGTGTCACTCTCAACATCCAATGAGAAGTTATAAACTAACCAAGTTATAATTTTAATAACAATAACCCATTTATGAACCTTGTGTCCTAAAATAATATCACATTTTGATTTATTTTAAACCATATTTTGAAAAAAATTAACCATATTTAAACAAACATAGGTTCATGAAGGGAGAATTTAATATAAGACAAGATTGACACCACTCCCCCACAATTAAAACCTAAATTTTCCCCAATGTTAAATTTTTTGGATTGTGATAGTATACATCAATATTGATGGATATATCAACATAAAATGGATCTGGAGGTGTAGAAATGTGGTTCAAAAAAATTTATTTCCAAATATAAAGGAAAAATAAAAAATAAGAGAAATAAAATAAAATACACAACCTAACCAACCATCACAAGAAACAAACACAGTTCTATTTCTAAATTCATAATGGATTAAAATTTAGATAGTTTATAAATGGGTTTATCACATTAATTCATATAATATCATGATTAAAATAAATGTGCAGAAGCAGAATAATGAAGTTGAATGTAGTGGGTGCAAGCATGTTTCAAAATTCATCTCAAAATATTTTTCCAAATATTTGGATACTAGTTACTAAAAACCCATTGAAGAGAAAATATTCAATTTTTACAGAATATTAGGGGACTCCCCCACACACAAAACATAGAAACATGCGATAAAAATGCGATTATTAAAAGATTGTAGCATACTGAAAATACTCCAATAAATGTGAAGGTTCTAAAATTTACCATTGCCTCTCTTTGAATGTTTTGCGCATGAACTCTAGCTGGACCAGTTTGACACCTACTTGATGATACATTTTAACAATAATCTTCAATATTTTATGTTCAAATACAAATTATCTATAGTGTGTGATTTAGGGAGTTTGTATACATTAATCCAGTGAGTTTGTCCCTTCTGACTTGAATGAAAGCCACATGGAATCTACATCCTTTTTATTGAAAAAATAAAACAACACTCAAATAAAAAAACATGAAATAAGAAACTAAATCATGAAATGAACAGGGATAATCCTTGGATAAACCACCATGGGTGATGTAGTTTAACTATACACAACTGGAAAATCCTCACATCAACCCATGTAGGCTGGGGGATTTAGCTACTTACTTAAGAACAACTAGATGTGATTCCTTCCAACTTCATTGCATTTTCATCTTTGGAATACCCCATGTACTATTTCAACCAAATTCCCCTCCTATAAAGTGAAGTACTTCATGTTGAATGGTGTAGGGGAAAACAAGATATTGGGGTATATACCAACTTCTTCTGCAGAGGGTTTATTATTCACAAGTTGTAATATTGGAAAACATGGATGTGACTAGTCTTCTAGTTGAATGTATTAAAATATTTTCTCTTTGAAAACATTTGTTTTGTTATCATATACTTATATTTTAGTGGACAACTAAAATTATTCCTCTTAAAAAATAACACCCAAATTGGGTATTTCATCCAGACTTGGATGTTCCCTTAACTCTTTATCAGATGCTACCACAACTTCCTCACTCACCAAGAAATCAAAAAAGTGAGATGCATCTTCAACACATGCACATAGAGAAACACAGTTAAAATCAATTCGATGTAATACAATTTGAATAAAAATATATATTATTCTATAAAGTTGTCAAATCCAATTATAAAGGTATTTTGTTCCTCTTCGTAATGAAATTGAGATTCTGGGAGAAGTTTTGGTGTACGAGTGAGCTAGTAAACCTACTCCATCCTTTCTTAAAAATACACCACCTTATATAATGAATCTTTTAAGGGAAATTATAGGATATCATGTGTTGGTTTAACCTATTGAATCATTAAAAAGTCATTAAAAAAGTTATTACAAGAAAAATTATTAGAATTAAAATCAAGGATAAAATTATCATTAATGAAATTCCCAACATCATTAATATCTGTAACTTCCATCTCATTCCAACCCTTGAAAACAGCCTCATAAATTGGTTTAGGAATTTCTATCATTGATACCAAGGGACATTCCTTTTCAAAGATGGGTAACTCAAACATATAATTTCTTTTGTTTCTTTTCTCATTCCTTCTCAATGACTATCCAGAATGTTCGACATCAGTGGGTGGTGGCGGTACTACAACATCTTCTTGGTATTCTTCATCCATATCCATGGCTTGTTAAAAAAACTGCATGATCTCAAGAGAATAAGTAGTATCTTCATTAATAGGGTCTTTATTTTATCATTATTATATCAAAATTAAAAATTTAGCAATATCATATTCATGCTTCTGAATCTATTCAAACAATTACAGTATATTAGATTTTTTCGAGTTCTTCGTTGTTGTATGTTTGTGTGTTTTTTTGACAGTTTTCTATATATTTTTATTTAAAATAAAAAAGTGATTGGTAAAAACATATATAAACTTGATTTATCCCTAGAAACAATACTGAAATTTGACATGGTCCTTGTCCTGAGGATAGTCATGTTTACATTTATAAACACCCAAGATATTGCATAGTGGCTAACCTCACAGTATCACTCAAAGAAGAATGGTCGAAGGCACGAGTGGTCATTCTGAAAATCATTCTGTGTTTTTTTCAAATATTTTGAAATCATAAAAACAAAACTCCTAATAAATCACTAATCAGTGCTAAATGGCACATTGGATAGAGAAACAATGATGGAAAAGTAAAAATACATAGAGACATGAGACAAAACCATGAAAATAAAGTAGGAGTAGACACAACACTAAGCTTAGAACAAAAAATGAAACCATGTCACAGAAGACAATAGTCATTGAGACAATGGTCAGACCCATGTTTTTTCACCCTCAACTCCCTACCATAGATCCATATAATACATTAATCATCAATTTTCAATCTACACAATGAAAGACTAATGCCATAGATCACACACCAATCTCACCTAAAAATAAAACACTCAAACATATAATTTCATTAATACTCAATCATTCCTCCAATCTTCATGTTATTCACTCAACAAGTCATCGCAGCTAGGCATCTTCACTTGGAAAAAAGTAATCTTACTGATATCTTCAATTTTCCCAACCTTTCGTGATTCTATTTTCAAGAAGTCCAGACAATATGGTGATAATAAGTGGGATGAGAGATTAGAAACCTGATTCAGCACTAGGTTGTACTCGTGTGCACCACAATTCACATTCACATTTTAATATGGTTGGGAATCAAAAAATGATTTCATTGATGTTTGGATCTCCAGATTGCATTAAGTTTCCTAACATGGATCTTGCCCCGCAAGTTAGATATCCATTTCTAGAAATTTGATATCACAACATGAGGTGAGAATGAATATACGACATGAAATATCAATCACGAAGAACATCACAATTCAATAAACTAAATAAGAAACACTATGAGAGTATTTAAAAACTCAACTTAAAACACCAAAAACAGAGCATGCATAAGGGGCCTATAATGGAAGAGTGTGATCCCATATCCATGTCTTGATATGGTCTTCAATCCATGAGATATGGATTGAGTGTGGTTATAGATGGTGGTGGAGTATCTTACCCTTCTTTGAAATAATTCCCGCCCAAATTTCGAGAAGAGTAAAGGGCTCTATTATTCGGTAAAACTCATTTAAAAACAGAGCCAAGTAGACCAAAAGCAAATCCATGTGGCAATATCTAATGAACTCATCACTATCCCTCGAGTAAACACCCTGTGAAATCAAAACAAACCCCTACAACAATATCCCAAATATTCTTGTTTCATTCCTGTGAAGTGCCCACAACGTCCTTTATCACCATATATACTAGTATACCCCCACTATAGAGTAACAAAAAATACAAGGATGCATTAGTAAAAACACTAAAAATTATATGTATAACTATATATATATATATTATATACTAATATCAATACATAAGACTAAAATAAATAATAATACTTATGTATTTTATAATACATAATGTTATAATTAATAATATATGTTTAATAAGTATTAAATTTCTTTTATAATTATATTATTATGATATATGATATCATATATAATATAATTATTATTCATATTATTGATATTTTATAGTATATAATATATAATATATATTATATTATGTTATATTATATGTTATAAAAAATTTGATAAAAACAAAAAAATAGATAGATAAGAAGAATTGTGGGGGTCATTTGTGCTATGCAGGGAAAAGTGGAGATGAAAGGCGAGGCTGAGGGAGAGGAAAGAGTGAGAGGGTAGAGAGAGAGGGTGCGCCTCATGAAACAAGGGGAATGAATTGATTTTCACTAAATGAGAGCATAGGTGGTTTTGTCGACTTTGAGTGATGTGGGGGGAAAGAGGACAAAAAAAGAGGGTTTCAGTGCGGTGAAGCAGTGTTGTGTGGGTGTTCCATCAGGTGATGGTGGCGCGAGTGGGATGATATAGGGATGAATAAAAGTGCATTCATTCACATGTAAGTATGAACACATTGGTATTTGATGGTTTATATATGTTTCGTCAAGTTTTAATGGATCTTGGTTAACCTGTATTTTGATTCAGGGGTTTATTGATCTTTAATTTGTTGTGGATTTCTAGTTCAATTTTCTATGGCCTTTCAAAATTTTATGTATTGGTTTTTTTAATCTTTTTTGGATGGTTTTTGGGAAAAAGTGGTGAAGATCCAACAGGGGGTTATAGAATAGAGGTAGGGAGATGGAGGAAGATGGAGAGGGAGCAGTGCCACCATTTGGTTATGAAATGGCGGCATGGGTGTGATATGGAGGGGTTTCAACACATGGGTGGAACCTTGAGTGGACCTCACAATTTCTATGTGATATTAAGGATATGGGGCAGTGGGAAAACATGGGGGGAACCATAAATGTGGGTGTAACTCACAGTGTCTTTTCATGGTGGTTGTGTGTGGTAGAAGAAAAATGAAACGGTGTCATTGTAAAGCAGCTAACAGTGGTTGGGGTGTGAACGGTGAGACAACACTAGGTACGACCGTAACATTTTCAAATAAAGAAATAAATAAATTATTTTAAATAAATTAATAATTTACTAAAACTAAGAATAAATTAATACCTCGATAAATTGAATTAATAAAAATAAATAAAACAAATTTCTGTTTAATAATAAAATCAATTATGTATTATTTAAAATAATGAAATTATAAATAATATATATAACATAATTTCAAGAAATATATATATTTACAAACACGTCCTTAAATAAAGAAATCAGGTAATTAATTAAAGAATTAATTAAATTAATGAAAAAAATTAATTGGAAAAAATTAAATTGTGAAAACTAATTATATTATTAAAAGACAAAAAACTAAAATAAGTTATTTAATTAAAAATTAAAAATACTGAATTAATTAAATTCATAAATTCATAAACATACTAAAATGATAATTAAAAGTGGTAAAAAATTTAAAGAATAAAAATTAATGTTAAAATAAAAAAGTTTATTTAATATGAAAATAATTAAAAATAATACAATTAGTCATGAAAATGGATGATTTACATAAAAACTATTATTTTACAAATTAATGTACAAAAAACAAAACTATCAAATTATTTAACAAAATACAACACTTTGGTATTATAAATACATTAAAATATAAAAAAAAGGATGTGGAAATGAATGTGAAAACACGACCAAATCAATTATATTAATTTATTCAAAATTGATCTCATTATAATAAAAAACTACATAAAATATAATTTAATAATATTAATATATTCGGTATAAATTTAGTTTTAAATTAAAATTTACTATTTTCCATTCTTTATCCAAAAATGAATCTTCTTAGAAAAACAAAAAATATTTAATCAAGGTAAATATTGATAAAAATAATTACAATATTTTTTATAATTTTTTAATATAAAAACTATAATATTGAATAAAACTACCTTTAAAATATGTTAACAACTAAAAGCTGGTAAAATACCCTTTTATAAATATAAATATTTTATTCATAAATTTGATATATTATTTTCTTATAAAAATAAGTTAATATCAATAGTGTAAAATAATTTGATTGAATATAAAATATATAATTATTTTTTAATAACATTCTAAAAAAATTTAGTAGATTTTTTTTCTTTAAATTATTCATGTTAAGAAAATTGTTTTCATATAAATGGAATTTCATTATTTTCAAATAGTTCTTAATTTCATTTATTATTAATTTAATACGAAAGGATTAATTTTATATAAAAATATGTAAGTCATATATTCCAAATTTAGTTAGTATTATATTTAAATTAGATTCCAATGGATTGGTGGTAACTATAACAATATTTAAGTAAAGATATTGGTAATATTTTTTAGTTCTGTAAAAATAAAACTTGAATATACAATAATCTATTAAAGGGACATAGTATTGGGTGTAACATAAAACAAAAATAGTTATGTGTGTATGGAAAGATACTCATATATTTTTGTGTATTGAAATATAGCCATGGAATTGAGTATAACGTGACAAATAATTAATGTTTTCATATAAAAAAATATATATTCAGTTTTGCATTAAATGTTGAAAAATGAAAACATTAACTTATATAAATATAATTATGAAGATACATGAGGTGATACATCATGAAGTTGGGTGACAATACCATAATGGTACCTTACATTTATTGAGATATTTTACTTATAGGTAAAAATATTTCCATTATAATTTTGATTTTGTTCTAGGAATTTATTCCCCATTTTCATATAAAGAACATACGAAATTTAATTGATGAAAAAATTTCTCTTAAAATCATCGCACCAAATATAGTAGTTTTATTTTTTTCCACAATTTATTGACAAGAGTCAACCATTGATCTTATTCACCTTTTAAAAAATAGGAATGGAAAATGATTTTTTCATGATCTAAAATCTAGAGGGTTGAAATATCCTTTCAATGGTACTAACTCATTACATCCAAACTATTTTAATAATCTATAAACTACAATAAGTTGGAATATCCCTCAAAGAATGATCAATATAATTTTCTTCCTTCCATTGGTTATTTTAGTGTCCAACTTGATTTATTTCATGAAATGGTTTTATAACCATATATACATGTTTTTTCATTTCATTTCCAATAAGACTTCGTTTATATGGAGGAAAATAAATGAATAATAATTCACATTATATAATAACATAGACATATTAGGTTCTATCTATTGACTTAAACTAAAAATATAGTGTTATAAGAAATACTCGTTCTATAATACCTTATTAAATTAAAAAATCATTTTAAATAATGTAAAATAATGAAAAAAACATTTAAATCATTGAAACCATATGTTTTTTACATTTTATTCCCATCCATTACAATTTCAAATCCATAATTTGGGTTTTTAAAATAATTATGAGATAACATAATAATACCCCAAGCAATGCCAAACTAGGTGTGCAGTTAGGGAACACTCATTGTGGACCCAAATTATAGATTCAACATAATAAACTGACTCCCACGATCAATATCCCACAATATATATTATTCAAATCCTCTCCCACATATATTATCATGACATGGAAGTTTTTATTGAAAAAAAACTAATTTCAATACCACAACATATGAAATTTATCAAAACATTGTATTGTTTTATGTTTTTTACTATAGTGTAGCTATCGTATTTTCCAGAGGTAACTAAACCAGACTCTTATACCAACAATAATGACCAATGCATTTCATGGATATGCATTAAATCTAATAACACGAATATTTGTTGCATATCTTAATTATCCATAATAGAATAATATTGGTATAGTATCACTAGGAACATAGATAAATAAAAAAACTATAACATAATTGAAATATATCATATAATACTCTATTATTCAGATCATGAATCAATTATTGACATATCATACATAATATCATTCTTCATAACAATTGGAAAGGAAATATTAAAAATAGTGAGAATGTATTATTTGTAAAGGAAGACAAGAGAGATAACAATGATCACTTAATTATAACATCATATTAAATATAATATTACCTGTAAATAAATATTAAAATCATACAATTTATATCAGAAATCAAAATCTTGATTCTTTTCATAAATCATGGTGTTTATAAGAAAAATAATAAAGGAATAAGTAAACATAGTCTTATAGAAAATATAATTATCATATAACATATTTTTATTGAAAACACATAAGTATAGGAAATTATTTCATTAGTAGACTATGCTCATTTCCAAAAATAGAAAATTTTATTGATTTAACTCCCCAATCTATTATAGTAGTAATATTTAACTCCCAATACAATCATAGTGGACCTAGTCACGTACTGAAAAAGGATTACACTACATTCATGTCATATTTCTCTCATGAGATGCCTAAATTTTACAAAACAATTGGAGGACTATATATTTTCAATACCATGTTTTACAGAATGAAATCCAAATATATGTGTTCCACAAGAACATAATTTATTCGTCATATCGTCATATAATAACCCATTGATAGAACATGGGTTAAAAAAACATCTTGTAATTATAATCACAAAACATATAATGATATAATAATTATTGTATATTTTGATCACATCTATATTAATATTTATCTAACATTAATGGATATACAATTTTTTGAAAAATTATATTAAATTATCTCTTAGATGATTTTTTGAGGAAAATAACCTTTTCACATTAAGGTATGTTGTTGAAAATATAAAATTTCCTCAAATATTATAGGAAATATTTTCATCGAAATATCATTTGAAATATTTCATGGAAGCATCAGTACATTATAAATTCATGAGTGTGTAAAAGTTTATTCTTGTCACTTCTGATAAAAAATGTTTCCATTCACATATTATGAAAATAGTAAAAAATTAACTCATTTGTGAAATGAGATAAAGTGTCATTTTAAACCTGTTTTTAGAAATTAAATCTTCTCTAAAAATTTATTCAAATAATCATAAAATAAAATTAAATCAATTATGGATTTTTTTAAATCCTGGTTATTGATGATAATTGTTTTTGACTTAAAAATGAAATAAACAAGTTTTGTCTTAAAAAAATTCAGTCTCTTGAGTACTTTAATATAAGAAAATGATTGATTTTTTTACAAAATAAAAAATAAGATAATAATAATTAATTAAATCACATTGTCTTAGATTAATAAAATTTGTTATCAAAAAATTAAATATAAATATCCACACTAAATAATTAGATTGTAACGTAAAATTCTTACCAACAGACCAACATCCTTCATTCCTGTCAGAATATATAATATAATAAATATATATTTCTAACAAAAATTAAAGAACAATAATCATATATATCATATAATATATAACATCTAAAATTTTATAACCTATTTTTTTCAATTATTTATTAAAACCGAAGTTCTGAATGACATGAACATCGTTTTTATGTCTTCTTTGATAATTCATTGTACATTTATCAGGGTTAAATAATATCTAAAACAATATTAATAATATAAAAATCATATATATATATATTCAATATATAAATATTTATATTCATCCATGATTTTTATATATATAATTCTGAATTACACCCTTCATTGAGATAATTGGTTATATATACATTGAAATATGGTTAAAATATTTTATGAGCTACTACAAAGAATTTATAAAATATTTCATCTTTAAAAAAGATTTATTATATCATATATATCATATATATTGAAAAAAATAAATTATTTTTAATATACTTTTATGTATTAAATGATAAAAGAATTACTTTGGAATATGTAGTTGGTAGTCCACACTTACACACGAGGGACATTATCATGTTTTGAATCATTTAATTATTAGAAGGAAAATTTGATATTATAATGTTATAACTATAATAATGTCCTAATATATATATATATATATTTAATAAGTATATAATTATATCCACATTTTAGATGAGTTAATGGAAAATGGATGACATCGGTTCACAAGGTTGTTGTCTTCCATAAACAAAATCGACAAATTCATTTACGATTTGAATGAAGTGGAGATGGATATATTTTAATAAATTAAATATAAAATTTCTATAGAGAAATTCAATAAAATTATACATTAAACTATTATTTCATGGTTTTTTGATCAATTTGTGGACTCATGGTCATGGGGAGGAATATGATGTCAAATGTTTGGTTTTACATGGATTATCCAAATGGTTAATCATTATTGTATAAGAGTAAAGAGGGGTGTTCATAAATAATATTTGGAGAGAAATCAAATAGAATATTGGGGTACAATAAAATATATTAATTTCATGTTTAAACCAAATGAATACAAAATTGAACATTTTCATATAATAGAAAAGATATTGTGAGTACATTTCTAGAAAAATTAATTTATTCTTGTGTCTAGGTCATTATAACTATTACATACCTTGATTAACCTCCCAGTAAATATGTTTACACCCTAAATGCCTTATCTAATATGATTTCCTTAAAATATATATAATAAGAAAAAATTATGTTTACAATATTACATAATATGAATTATGATAACTAAAAATATAGAATCCATTGTATCGATTAAATCTATATAAGAGGAAGAAATTATTTCAAAATATTTCCTAAAATGTGAATTAATGTTGGTTTCCAGTGATAATGTTCTCTAAATTTTAAAAATCATTTGAAAATCCAATAGAAAATAGATTCCAAAGACATAAATTTAGTAAAACATAAGACAATCAAAATATTCTTTTCTATTAAAACTATTTAATATGAAAATATTACATTTAAAATTATTTTAATGAAATGATAATTTTTCTTTGAAATAAAAATATTTCAAAACTAATTAAATTATCAATCATATCTCAAAATTCTAATAATATAACTATAGGATAATTTTTAAATTCTATATTATAAAATTATGTTAATTTTTTCAAAAAAAACAATAAAATATGGGAAAAATTAAATTATTTTATTTTGTTAAAAAAAGAATGAAAATTATTTTAATGAATGATAATTTTTATTATGAATATAAACAATTCAGTAAAAAATAATTTACTTTTACTAAAACCAGTGTACATTATATTAAATCTTTCTATTGCTATTCATATAACTAATCTAATAGCTACGCTAAAATTTTATAGTATATTGTGGTTTTTTATACAATATTTTTCATTTATCACAATCTATCAGAAAAAAAGTATATTTATCAGAAAATATATATTTCATAAAACATAAAGGTTTTACAATTTCAAAATATTAAGCCATTTATGAGGCATATTATTTTAGTTTTATTTGTTTTTATTTACTGGAATATGATTATAATATATATACATCATTGAATATTCATTCTTATCTTCATATTCCACCTTCATTATCCTTTGATCCAAATTTGGCCATATGGGCACACACTCAAAAGGAATATTCAGATATGTTATTTTTTTGTGAACTCCTTCCAAGATATTGATGATATATCAATATGAGATATTATAGTTTTATCGTTGATTACAAAAAATTTCATTTGACTAGAAAAATTTATTATACATCATAAAACACAATGATGGACTATTTTTCACCATCTATAGAACTCATATCTAGAACTCATGTTACTCATTTGGAGTATTCTTTCATCCTCTATATAGTGAGAAACAACCTCAAAATCCAATTTTTTTGTTGATTCTTATTTGGATTACAAATTTACTATTTTAACCATTGATGATTGATTCCATTTTATAATCTACTATTTAGTGGAATCAAATATCATGTTTGAAAGATATCCATTTCTTTGGGTCACAATCATTATATTTAACTAAATTCATGTGTTTTATTTAACCAGAAACCAACATCATTGATTTAAAACCCATCAAAACAATATATTTTTTTACTTTTATTCCAAACATATAGTTTTATCACACAACACTAAATAGTATAAGTTTTTACTTGTTTTTTATACCATTATTAATCATAGTAGTTTTCATTCAGGATGAAAAAATATTAGTATTTATTATATTGTCAATCATTATCAATTTTTTTCACTTTTCCTATGATTTCTGTTAATCCTAGTCATGATTACATTTAACATAATTGTTTCTCCAACATTATTTTGATATTTATTTAATTTTATATGTTTTTATATTATTTAAAAAATCCATGATACTATTTCATATTTTAAAACATAACCATAGACATTGAATAAAACAAATAGATTTCACATTTTAATTATTGTTACAAGAATGAAATGATTATTATTTTTAGTTATTTTATCATTTCATTGGGCTTTGCTAAGGATAATTATTATCTTATATATACACAAAATAACCTCTCCTTATTTGGATGTAGTTTTTCTATGTTTCAACTTAAAAATTTGTAGACTTATATATTTTTACATAATTATTCTAAAAATATATTCACTGCATATATATTTATCTTAAAATTTAGATCAATTATTCCATGTTCAAGAATGTCTTTTTTTTCTAAAACATTACATGCCTATTTTGCTACATTTTTGTGTATTTTTGAAGACAAAATCCATTATATTGTTTGTTCTGAGTATTATCCATCCCCATATTGATTATAAAATTTAGGGTTTTTAGTTTAATAATTATAAAGTCAAACTCCTACTCTAGAAACATCATATTGATGGAATTAATTTCATCATATAATCAGCATGAACATACATCCCAACTACATTCAATATTTTTAATTTTATTCAAATGAATTTGTGTTTTATATGATAGTGAATATAGAAATATTTTATTCTCTTGGAATTCACATCAAACTGAGACTCTTTGACATTTCAGGAAATTATATCCATCTTATTAGATGCATGGATCACTAATTTAATAAAATTTTCAATCAAAATGATCATTTTAGTTATTTTATTCATAATATAAAGTAATTTATTTCAATTTGAATTAGTTTCACCCAATGTTTTAATAATTAATGTGAGAGTGTATAGGATTATTGTACATTTATACATGGATTCATCAATTGTATCAAATTATTTTTGTAGTTTTGAAATTTAAACAATTAGTCACTTTATGAATCTAAATACATGTGTGATAATATCAAAAATGATTTTGGTACAAATATAATTATGAAAAGGATAATTTTTTTTTAATTTATCAAATTCAATGTCATGAACTTATGATTTCCTCATCAAAGTATTCACAATTTTTCGATTAATAAAGAAAAATACTCTTACTAATAAATTTAGTTACTGATTATTCCCTATTAATGTTTGGATATATTTTCACATTATATAATCTCTATTTTTCCTCCTTCAAATATAATTTACTAAAAATTCATAATCTACATGAAAATGTGTATAATAAATTTCACACATATGAGGATCTTCCAAAAAATAAGATTATTTTATATTGTCTTTGAATTAATTAATATGGAAAAAGATAATGAAATATTTGTATTTAATTTCAATCATCAACAAATTTTCCTCTTATATCATTTATTATAGAGAATATATATATCTAATCATAGAGAACCTACTACTTAGTATCAATTTTGTTATCTTTAGTATAATGACCTATGAAAATCATATATGTATATTGAATATTTTTAGATGAATATTTTGAATAATACATAAGGAATGTAATTGTTTTTTGTCAATGGAAATATAAAACAATATCTTCTAACATGGTAAAAGATCTCCAATATCTCTAATAATGATCAACCCGTTTATTAGTCCATATTAAAACTTATCATCATATCCTAGGTAACAGAAAACTAAGACTGGGCGATCACATATATTTATTAATATTTAGAAATTATGATATGTAAGAAAGAATGACCATATGGGCATGAGAAAATGCAAATAAATTTTTAATAATATTACCAACATATAAATAAGATTATAAATGAGTCTTGGAATAAATATTGGCTATTCATATGAAAAAATAAATTTGGAATCAAGATCATTAGACATGAATTTCTAACAATGGAACATGAAATGGATTGGGAAAAACAAATACACTAACGGAATTATTTCCATATATGTTGTGGCATACAATTGGGGAAATATTAGTGGAATGGGTTCAATCCCCAGTCCAAAATTCCTATTAGTCATGTCTAACACCCAATACCATCACAGTGGTAAATGTATGTTACAGAACTGTGTTAAATCCACATTGAAGCCTAGTATTATTGAACTTGGTTTATTTTCTATTCCAACCCTCTATTACTGAACTGTGTTAACTCATTATTCCCGCCTTGTATTATAGAACTGATTTCACCCCTTATTAAATCTCTATAATACTAAACCATGTTCTCTCTTCCCTCTATCCATGTTTATATCATTACATTCAAATATTTATCAAATTCACTTGAATAATATATTGGTCTTACCTTTTATATAATGATATCACCGGGGTTCTATAAGATAATATAACATTCAATATATTCTGACCCACATAGTGTGATGGGTTTTATAAATATCATATCATAACCCAAGGAATAATATGGGTATCATATAAAATTAATCATATAATAACAATTGTAATAGATATTTGTTTCATAATCCTAGAATCACATGTGGATGGAATTAGGTTTCATAATCATTTTATAATTCTTTATCCTGTGGAAGGGAAATGAGTTTTTCAATAACTAAGTCATCTTAATAATAGACCATCAAAATAATAAATAATAATGGATTCCATGGATCATATATATAGTAAATATTCATTTAATTAATGTATATCTTATAATATAAAGATCTATTATGATAGAACACATGATCAATTCATAAGGTAAAATAACCTTCAATTGAATGTAATTATTAAACCATAAAACATTTTGAAAATCATTTTCATTAAATATAACTATTTTAGACTTATAATAGAATATTTAAAAATAATATTTAATTCATTATAAAACATATTATATTTTAAATATAATTTTCTTGTAAAATGATTAAAAAAGATAATTAATAAAATATCAAAAAAAAAATGAAAATAATGTTTTTGAAAAAATCATATTTCCAAATTAAGAGAGAAATAAAGTCATATTTTCAAAAAAACGATTTATTTTATATCATAAGTACCGAATGGTGTAAAATGTGAATAGTACATGAATATATCATGAATACATAGAGTAGAATAAAATACATGATATTTATTAACATATGGATCATTAAATGTCTCCAATGGAAACCGAATCATAAAAAATCTCAATAAGATGAGATTGTTGTAATAATATTTTCAAATATGGTAATGTTGAATTATGAACCCAATGAATGAATTACATTACATGAAGCATAAAATATAATTATAGTAAGTATATTCAGGATTTTACAATTCAAAGTTATGTTTAAATACCTTTTACAAGAATATAGATGTAGATGATAATATGTATCTCAACGAAGTAATGTTGAGACAAAATTACATTACTAATATGGTGAATTTTATTCAGTAAAACACATGAAAGAAAGATAATAAAATGGATATGTAAATACCCTAAAAATTAAGTACAATAATAACATAATAAATTATTATGGTTTATATACAATACACCAAATAATCAAGCATTGAATAAGGCACAGCCTTATAGACATAAAATTGAGATTATAAATCCCCATACCTTTTATGTAACATTTGAATCATGAGATCCTTGAAACAATTACATTATTTAAATTTTTTAATAAAAATAAATAATTTAAATTCATGATATTGAATTTAATTTTTCATTATGTATACTACACATTAATAATAAATGGTGAATATAGAATATATCTCAATGAAATAAATGTGAGACCAGAAAATACATACCGTATGTCTTGAATTTCTTTGTAAATGTTCAAAACTATTGTATAAATATTTTTTTTTATAAATCTACCAAAGAACAATATTATTAAATATAATACCATATATTATTTTATTATGTCTTTATATTACCCATTTAATTATAAATTGATGTTATTGTTACAATTCATATAATAAATGCTTTCATTTTCAAATATATTATTGCATGTTATTTTTGATACTATTATAATGATAATTATTTACATATATATGTTGTGTAATAAATGATATAAAATTAAAATTAATTATTAATGTATTTTTTATAGTAATTTATAAATGATACAAACCTGAAAATAAATATACCATTCAAATAGATGGACATCCATCCATACACAGAAAAATTTATTCAAATTTATTATCTTATATTCAAATAAGGTGAAATAATTTTTATACATAAATATATCAAATAGAATAAATATTTTATAATTATCACATGTTAAAACAAAATCCATCCTTAAAACCTTGTATGTAATGTGTAGATGAGTCGAATCAATTTTAGGAGGTGGTAAATCACATGTCTATAAATGAAGTTATCAATTTCTAAAAAAAATAGAAAACATCATGGTATGTGTTATATACTATTTACATAAGAATAAATATGTCATAACTATCATATATATATATATATTCACATTCTTTAAGAGTTCCAAGAAAAAAACGAAAAACATTGGTTGGCGAGATTGTACTCAATGTACACACGAATGATGATTCAATATTCCATTGGAATGAAGTGTGTATAAGTGTAGAATGAAACCATAACATAAAAAATATTATTCAATTTGGTATACTTAGGATATAATAATACAATATAATATGACGAATTTCGGTGTGGAAAAATAAATAAAACAAAAGTTATTATTGATGAATTTTACCTCTTATGTGGGCATTTATTTTTGGTTTCCACCAAAGGACGTACATCGTTTTATTTCTGACAAATGTGATGGTTTTGGGATTATGTGAGAGGATATGGGATCCTATTTGGGAACATGTAGATAATCAAAATGTATTGAGTTGTTTGAAGAAGTTAGTGGATCAGTTCCCTTTTATAGGTGAGAATGAGTGGCCATCTTGTAAATAAGAAAAGGTCAACATTAATGAGATATATCCCTTATTTTAGAAGCCTCAAATAGTATTAATAGTTTGGTACAAGTGATTATTTTTTCAAAATAAATCTATAAATGGAAATTTTGACACATTTATCAGTTACTTGGCCTCGTAGGTCAATGTATAACAACTTTGTAATCTTGTTTTTTACATTAATAATTATATTTAATTTTATTTTTATCATTAGTATTTTTATCCAAAAAATAAATTTAAATAACCATATATTATAAAATAATATTATTAAAAATATGATATCCATTTTTAAAAATTCCAAAAATTAATAAGAAAAAATTAATTAAAAATTAATCCCACAGACAAGATGAGACAAGAGGTTTTTAAAGTGAAAATGTTCAAAAGATTAAAATTCATTTATTTCCAATTTCAATGTGGAACTAATTACAGTAAACTAATTTTTATTAATAAATGTATAAATGATCTAAAAAAGTTTTAAATCCTTTTTAAAATATAATATTACTATATTGAAAATGTTAGAAGAATATGTTGTTTTTAGTTAAAATTCATTGCTTCTATGTATTCATCAAAAAATAGAACTTCTATATAAATAAAAAACAATTACACAATGTAATTTTTTATTTTATATTTTAAATATAATGTTTTATTAAAAATTAATAATTTAAAAATTTTAAAAATTTTGATTTCAAATATGTACACCACTAAAAGGAGCTAAAATTTCATTTTTAAAATATATATAAATTTGATGTTAAAAATTGGATTTATTATTATTTATTAAATCAAAAACAGATTAGATGAATGTTTAATAATTTAATGAATATGGTATAGGTATATTAAATTAATATATTCTACAAATAGTTTTTTATCAATTTTTTTATCCTAATATGAGTTTTATTTCTTAAATATAGTTTTCTATCAAAAGATTTCATATATTTTAAAAATGGGTTTATTTTATTTTCTACAAAATTGGGAAGCAAGAAATTATTCTAATATAAATATGTAAAACATATGTCATAATTATTAAGTATTATTCATAAACTCTAGTTCCAACAACAAGGTGAAAACTAGAACCAAATTTGAATAATAATATTAATAATACATGGTCGTTTTGTAAAACGGTGTATTGTAAGTTATGTAAACTATTTAAGTAACTCAAAATTGTGTGTAAAACAATAAAATCGTTCTATCACATATACCACTTGATAATATAAGTGTTATTTATAGGAAAATATCATATCAATAATGATGTACATGGTTTGTTGTGAAATTCAATCCAACAATGGTATTTAATTTCTGCTTAAAAAAACTAATTCAAATAAAAATAATTTTTCCCATTATACCTACTTCAAAATTATTTCCCCCTAAAAATACATCTGCATTATTAAAGGTTTAGTACGTGAAATTTACATTAATAGAAACTGCCATCATAATGATTAATTCTAAAACATTCTTAAAAAATTAATATTTAGAACCCAATGGGTCCCAAAATTAACTCATAACTATCTTTCCACATAGGATAATATATGTTGAAAGTCAAAACATGGATATTGAAGAGGAATATAAATATCATGTTCTAATGTAGAGTTCTCGAGAATATTGTCACGATAATATTAGTGATAAAAAATACGTAAAACAATGAGGCTTTAAGAATGTCCTTGATGTAATAATAAATTCAGATAATGGTAAAATATATCATTTCATCCCCTTTTCACTAATGTTGATGAATATTCACAACGAGAAATACATACATAATTTCATTCCCTTTCATATGAACAACTTCAGACATTTTTTATTTCATGAACAATTTTTATGTCATCTCTTACTCAAAAAATAAAGGTGTGTTTTTATCTATAATCACTAACAGATCATATGATCCATAAGTATAATGATAAGTCATTCCATTAGCCTCTACTTATCATCATAGAAAATATTTGATCATGTGATATCAAGCATGTATAAATCTATATATTGTGAGATAATAAATTAATATCTAAAAACTCATCTGATGTCTGTCTTAATCCATTTTATAAATGATGAATTTTAAAACCCATCCAAAATATTATTTACCCTTTAATAAAAAAATATGTTGTTATCTTATACCAAAATATTTTTTTCTAAACTTGTGTCCATATATGTACAAAAAATATATAAAATATATTTTTATTATTCCTAAATCCATGTAGAGGGATCAAATCACATGAAACATCACTAAAGGATAAACTATACTATTTTCATATTGCTGATTGATAAAAATTTAAACATGAAATTAAAAAACATTTAGGGGAGGATAATACTTCCATAATTATTATTTATAACTTTACACATTGAGGTTTAACAGGATTTACACTTCTATGTTTTCCTGAGATGTATTAGTGGAATATGATCCATATTCACCCATGGATTAGGGAACTGATTATCATAATTCCCAAACTTCTTATAATTAATGCACTAGAGTATGGGAGTTCCATTTTGTATTAATTTATCTATATTCACATTGTTAACTGACATTTACCTGTCATTGTGACAATAAATTATCCCAATGACCATCCCTTCACATTTAAAACAATTATCCTTCCAATTAAATAAATTTCAGTTCGGATTCGTCCCATACATTACGAATAAAGGAATGATCTTCATATTAACTCTATGCTCATTAGATTTTCCATTGAACTCCATATTCTATTTCTTGTTAAATCCAACACATTGATACATAACCCTAACCTCTAATAAAATAATGATAGAACATCTATCATTCTCTCCACAACTACAAATGTAATTTAAGGTACAACATTTATAATACACAGTATTGATGCACTAATTAATTGATCAACCTTAATATTTTATTTTATGATAATACCTTAAGAGAACATTGAAATCTGGGTAAAATTATATTTATTGTCACCAATAGATCCATCATTATGATACTTAATCCCTAAGAAGTCATTCTCTATTTTCATACAATGAATATGTGGAATTAACATATTTGAAAATATGTTATTGAACTCATCTGAATCCGTGGATTCGATTTCATATTGTTTCCTTTTATTATTGATAAGATTCCACCGTTTATCAACATAACAATCCAAATGCATGATATCCATAGTGAAATATTCATTCTGTTAACAATGGATAATGTAAAATATCATTTCAAAGGTACTGATGAATTCATCTTCAACTAATGGATTAATCTATCCATTAAAATTGAGGTAAATTCCTACGAAAGTAACAAACCATGTATTGTTACAACATTTTCTTATTTGGATAATCAACAAGATTCATATATTGAGAATGTTCTATGTGAATAGAAGTGAGGTTTCTTATTTCATCTCACATAACATTATGATTCTATAGAGGTTAATAATATCATTTTTTATTTCATTCCTCATTAACAAGGTTCTTTTGTGTATGATATATTGATTAATTACAAAATCATATTGCAACGAACAATAATCATAGTGAAAAAAAAGTATTCCTGAAAAATAACTTATATTATATATAAATAATGATTTAAAACTCATTATATATCAATTATTATGTATATCCTAGATCATTTAATGTCATTATCTATATAAATACTGCATAATGGTTCATAAAGAGTTTTTGAATTCCAATTATATATCCCCTGAGAGTGTCAGACCATGTACGTAGAAATGACCATTATTGTAAAGTAGTTCATGGCCGCGGATATCTTAATATGTTGTTTTGGGGTGAATACCCCAACGTACATCTTTTCCCAAGCCACATCCAATTTTATTATCTAGGAATGGATGTATTATTGGAAAACCACTACCTTTCTCCTTTACAGTGTTTAGAGGCCATTCTCTTATACATTCAACTCATTCTAATACTTATCAATTGATATATTCCTAGAAATATCCTTATACATATCTATATGTATCCCATTAATGTTTTCTCATCCTAGTTTCCAATTGTTGACAAAATCATTCCATTGATACCAACTATAGGGAACTATGAATAACATTCATGGATAAAACATCATTTTAGATTAATGTTATTTAAATTAAAATAACACATGCCTAAGGACCATAATAGTTTAGTTTCTTATGAAACATGGAAAAATATCTTCTAACTCCGTGAAAAATCACCAAAGTCACTGATAATGATCTTCTACTTTAGTACTCCTACATAAAAATTCACTTCATAAATAAATAATAGGACACATAAAAAATAGTGAGTTTCAATACACATTAATCATAAATGGGAATGATGTATAATGATAACATCAACATAAATGTATGAGAACTTTAGAATACTATTTGATGATCATACCATAAATATAAATTATAATATAAATAATCAATTGAATAAAATATTCAATAATAACGATATGAATCATATGTAAATAAATTGAATAATACCTAGAAGCATATCATATATATATAATATATATAATGGTGAAGTAATAATTAACATATAAAATGACATATGTAGTAATCAAATTTATCCTCTAAAAAAATCATTGTGCAATGGGTTCACTCCCCAAACTATCTAAGTTTTAAAGGATCACAACTAAGACCATATTATTGTAAATATTTTTAATGAACTAGGTTTTCTTCCCATTCCATCCATGTAATACTGAACCTGTTTCACTCCCTGTTCTAGAAGTATATTATTGAATAGAGTTTACACCTCTTCACAACCATGTATTACTGAAATAATTTCCCAAAATATTCCAACGCTCTCAAACTAGAAAAATTTCACTCCTCATTCAGTCACAATTTGTAACGCCCCAAGTTTTATAAACTGGTTCAAGTAAACAATGTTGTGCTTTTAATGATGTATCTTGTTTTATTTTATTTTATGGTTTGTGTGCTGATAAAGAATTCAAGTGGAAATCAAACATGAAGAATACGATAAACTATTATATATTTAAAAGATACGTTACAACAAGACCCACCTAATTGAAAGTACCATGCACAAGACCTAACACGGCCACATCAAGACTACAAAGAACCACAACACGGGCAATCAGATAGTCGTCATCTTCAGGGTCCATCAGTGTGAAAAGAATAACTGCCAGAATCACCGCGCACGCACTCAACACCAGAGGTATGAGGAGAGCCATCCGCCAAGGGTCCGGTGTTTTGAAAATATAAAACATCCTACCCCTTGCTTTTATAATGGACCTCTAAAAGGAATATGACCGTTTTTTTACCGTTGGGTTCCAAGGGATTAAGTGCTGTTTTTTATAAAATTTTGTCCTTATAACGCTTTTATAATATTATGGTATTTCAATTTTTTTATACAAAATATTAGAATTATATCTTCAAGTATTAAAAATAAAATATTATTCTTGCAAAATGAATCTATTTTGATCATGATGATATTTATATGATGGAAAACTTGTTTTTTTTAAATGTGTTGAACATCAAGTCTACAGCGGTATCAGCAATAATTGAAAAAAATGTATCTTTCCGGATCTCTAAAACTATGCGTTTTGAATTAGAGAAAAAACTACGGGTCTTTTAAACATAATTTTATAAATAAACAAGTGAAGTAAGTTATAAATTGGATTTTAATGGTTATAAGATCATAGTAGTTATAAAAGTGTATTATTAAAGAAAATAATAGTTATATCAAATAGTATCATTTGTTTACTTAAACTAAAATGAGATTTTTGGATTTGAAAATTATGAGTTAAAAGTACTTAATATGTTTTATAAAAATTCCAAATTATAATGTACCGGTTATATATATATATATATTGTGAAGTAGTATAAATTCTAATTTAGCATTTATTAAACTTTTTTTATTAACACACTACTTATACCCGGAGAGGCAGTTGCTGGTCGCGCGATGGTCTCCACCGTCCGATCTCACCATGGAAAATCCTGGTCGTTGTTATGTTTTAAAAATCTCTTTATTTTTCATTCGTCCGATCACGCCGAGGTCGAAATCCCAACCATTGTTTGTTTTTTTTAAACCGCTATTCGCGTCTTCTCCTACCTCGCGACGGGGACCCGCGAACCAGACATGGTTTGCCCGAGACGCCTCCCCCCACTGCTCACGTTGACCTCGCGCACCCACCTCTGTAGGCTCGGCCTAACCTTCCCCGGATCGTCTTCCTTTAAGAACTGAGAAACCCCAGTGAAAACGGGACCTTCGGAGCCAACCCACACCACCGCGACACCAGCCTCGCCGCCGCCTCGCTGTCGCCTCGCCACCACGAACCACCTCCAGTTTCGCACCTCGCCCCTGTGCACGACCACACTAGTTCCGGCGCTACACTGCTGGACACCAGGCCGTCGCCTCGCAGCATCTCCATGTGGCCGCGACCTCACCGGACCACCACCGGCCACCAATCTTCTCCTGGTTCACCGGCCACCCAGCAAGCCTCCTTCCGGCGAGCTCCTCTCTTGAGCGGTAAGGGTGCCACGTTTATATGTTTTTTTCCACCCTTGGTTCTCGGTTCAAGTTTTTATATACATAAGTATATATATATACACCTAATAGTTAAAGGAATATATATAACTTTATATATATATATATGTTCCATGCAAACCATACAAAATATGATTCTAATACTTTCTTATAATTCAGTATTTTATGTTATGAATTATACTTTTGAAAGGGTTACTTTAAAACAAGTCCTAATGTGTACAATCTTTATGTAAGCCTTATATATATGTAATTATATAATTTTATTAGTTATGTATTTCAATGAAAATCAGTTTTTGATTTTTACTTTGTCTATGAATAACATTGGATGCGAACTAGGTATTTGGTTTGGGTGCAAACATGTTATAGTTGAAATTGAAGTTTAATATATTTATGGTTTCATGAACATTTAAAACCCATAAGGTTTTGTTCTTTTTAAAATGAATAAATGATAGATTGTTAGAGGTTTCGGATTTCAAGAGAACCATGTTTAATTTATGAGAAACCCTATATATATATATATACTTTGTGTATATATATCCCTATGTATGTATGTGTTTTTAAGATTAATATCTGGAATCCTAGTTTCAAGAAATTGTTATTAATATTTTTATGCATGTAGGATTTTAGTGCTTGCCCATGCTGTTTTATATTTCTGTGTCTAAGGGTACCCCGATGAACTTGATTAATGTCGCCCTTGAAATGATTTGTGTTTTTTTCAAAAGGATATTCCCTTGCCTGTTTTAAACTTGCATTAAAAGGATATGGATTTAAGGGTTATGCTAATATGTATAAATCCTCTATTATTTTTATACCAAACTCATTGCAGTGATTTTTAGTGAGCAGAGTGTAACTGCAAATTCTATGATTAACGAGGAATAATAATTAATGACAGGTATTATTTTTAATGTGGTTTACTTCGAAGCGTCATAATTTTAAAGATGGAAAGTGTTTATTATTTTTATACCAAGCATGCCGCAGTAATTAATAGTGGATGAATATTTGTTGCAAGTACTGTGACCTGTGAAGTACAAAAGTTAATGCCAAGTAGTTCTTTTCCATGCACTAGAATTTTAGAAACTCATCATTTAATACCCATTGGGATCAAGTCTCACACATTCATCATCTTATGTGCTTAAATAATTGTTCTATGCACATAGTACGCTTGCTTAACCGTGCCTGCTTTTATTCCATATTTTCCATTTTATCTGCCATAACATGTATTTGTAAACCAATTATATAATTTTTGCCCTATTCATATTGTTCATGCATATGACTCAACATGATAATGAACTAAGAACTAAAATTACCCAAAGTGGTATGGGACACCTTGGGTAATGAGAAATGAAAATGGTATTACCCAATGTGGTATGGGACACCTTGGGTAATATGAAATTAAAATTAAATATTCAAAGTGGTATGGGACACCTTGAATTTCTGACCCTATCGACATGTGAGTAATGTATGGGACTACCCGGAATGGGGTCTGGTAAGAAGAAAACCCTCCAGGTTTGGGACTGGTTAAAGTAAGCCCTCCGGGTTGGAGACCGGTAAAAGTAAGCTCCTCGATGCATCGATAGTTCTCGAGACAGTCAGATTGGGTTTTTACCCTTAGGTCATGGCACAAGGCCTTGACACAGAGACCATGAGTCCTTCAGCATACATTTCTTTGTTTATGACCAACCTAGTGTTTATTCCGATTAGAGGAATATCCTTGGTTATAGAACCTTACCTATGAGTATCAGATAAAAAAAAGAAACACAAGACATATGATATGGAAATGTTGATGAATGACCAATTTCTTTTTCATAACTTCATTTCAAATGTTGTATTTCAATTATCCTGTCATAATGTGCATATTTTGTGTAGATGATGCGCTTGTGTGCGACTCTGATGACATTTTCATCTTATTGATCATACACACTTTTCTTGTTTATGGACACTTTACTTCATGCAACCCATGCCTTTTTATTATTATGCTTATCTTGTTTTCTAAGTGAGTTACCGCTAAGTGTTTTAGTGCATACGTATGAAGTACTTTAACTCTGATGTATCAACCTTGGTTTAGTCTTGAAGTTTTTCTTTTAAGAAATTTTCTAAGTATGGAAAAGTATTTCTCAACGTAGTTTTCAAAAGCTGTATTTTAAGTATTTTCAAAAACCCCTTACTGAGTATTTCAATGCTCACCCTATGTTTTATGTTAAATTTTTATAGGTTGATAGAGCCTTTACAAGACTTGGATGTTTGTTCTTAGCTCATAAATAAAGAAGCAAAGCTGCTGTCTCTGATTCTCCATGATCTAAACCAGAAAGTTCCTCCTGATGGGTTATGATGTGTGACTTATTTGTTTCATTTGTACAAAATAAATTGCACACCATAACCGAAGCACCGGCACTGGGCTACCGGGGTCGGGGCGTCACAGTTGGTATCAGAGGAATGGTTTAGGCAACCTTGGAAAATTAGGACAACACAAAAACATTAATAATGTTTTACTAAGAAAGGTTTGTTCTTAAACTTCTCAGATGGAAAGACAGCGAACCACGCCTAGACTCTTGACTGTCCCTACAGAAATCATAGAGGCTATTGTAGCAAAATCCCGCTCAACATGTTACCAACCTTTTGTTAACTTACGACTCATGTGCAAAACCCTCTATGAAATATCGAAAAGCTCGAATGTCCTTCGAATCTTCCGAGGGTCAGAAGTTGTGTATAACCTAATGGCTAGTGCGCTGTTTGAGAATTATAAAAAGAAAGGAAAGTATTATGAGGGACTTTTCCTGTGTTTCACCATGAACAATAAATGGTTGGCCTTCCCGGCATTTGGAGAAGCTGCAAAGCAGTTGGACTTCCGTGCAGTCTTTATGTACCAAATCCTGTGCTTCAGCATGCTTGGGGAGCTCTGCGATTTTGGATCTTTCCTAGAATCCTTCAATTATGAGATGGTTCGAGAGATCTTTAGGAACCAAATCCAAGCGGACGTCACGAAGCTTGATGTCACTCGTTCCCATCTCTGGAAAACCACCTGTATTAAACGGGAGCTTGGCTTCAACCACGATCCACTTTGCCAAAAATGTATTAGGGAAAAGGAGACCCACAAGCTTTGTTCAGCCCTGGGGATTGAGTTGAATAGTAACTTCTTCCATGGGCCTTGGAGGTAAAGGGACATCACCAAGGGTGTCAGAGAAGCTGTGTGAGTAAGTCAGTGTTTGTACGCCGATCGAATTGCGGGGACGCAATTCTTTTAAGAGGGGGATAATGTAACGCCCCAGGTTTTATAAACTGGTTCAAGTAAACAATGTTGTGCTTTTAATGATGTATCTTGTTTTATTTTATTTTATGGTTTGTGTGATGATAAAGAATTCAAGTGGAAATCAAACATGAAGAATACGATAAACTGTTATATATTTAAAAGATACATTACAACAAGACCCATCTAATTGAAAGTACCCTGCACAAGACCTAACACGGCCACAACAAGACTACAAAGAACCACAACACGGGCAATCGGATAGTCGTCATCTTCAGGGTCCATCAGTGTGAAAAGAATAACCGCCAGAATCACCGTGCACGCACTCAGCACCAGAGGTATGAGGAGAGCTATCCGCCAAGGGTCCGGTGTTTTGAAAATATAAAACATCCTACCCCTTGCTTTTATAATGGACCTCTAAAAGTAATATGACCGTTTTTTTTACCGTTGGGTTACAAGGGATTAAGTGCTGTTTTTTTATAAAATTTTATCCTTATACCGCTTTTATAATATTATGGAATTTCAATTTTTTTTATACAAAATATTAGAATTATATCTTCAAGTATTAAAAATAAAATATTATTCTTGCAAAATGAATCTATTTTGATCATGATGATATTTATATGATGGAAAACTTGTTTTTTTAAATGTGTCGAACATCAAGTCTACAGCGGTATCAGCAATAATTGAAAAAAATGTATCCTTCCGGATCTCTAAAACTATGTGTTTTGAATTAGAGAAAAAACTACAGGTCTTTTAAACATAATTTTATAAATAAACAAGTGAAGTAAGTTATAAATTGGATTTTAATGGTTATAAGATCATAGTAGTTATAAAAGTGTATTTTTAAAGAAAATAATAGTTATATCAAATAGTATCATTTGTTTACATAAACTAAAATGGGATTTTTGGATTTGAAAATTATGAGTTAAAAGTACTTAATATGTTTTATAAAAATTACAAATTATAATTTTCCGGTTATATATATATATATTGCGATGTAGTATAAATTCTAATTTAGCATTTATTAAACTTTTTTTTATTAACACACTGTTTATACCCGGAGAGGCAGTTGTTGGCCGCGCGTTGGTCTCCACCGTCCGATCTCACCATGGCAAATCCAGGTTGTTGTTATGTTTTAAAAATCTCTTTATTTTTCGTTCGTCCGATCACGCCGAGGTCGAAATCCCAACCATTGTTTGTTTTTTTTAAACTGCTATTCGCGTCTTCTCCTACCTCGCGACGGGGACCCGCGAACCAGACATGGTTTTCCCGAGACGCCTCCCCCCACTGCTCACGTTGACCTCGCGCACCCACCTCCGTAGGATCGGCCTAACCTTCCCCGGATCGTCTTCCTTTAAGAACTGAGAAACCCTAGTGAAAACGGGACCTCCAGAGCCAACCCGCGCCACCGCGACACCAGCCTCGCCGCCGCCTCACCGTCGCCTCGCCACCACGAACCACCTCCAGTTTCGCACCTCACCCCTGTGCACGACCACACAAGTTCCGACGCTACACTGCTGGACACTAGGCCATCGCCTCACAGCGTCTCCAAGTGGCCGCGACCTCACCGGACCACCACCGGCCACCAATCTTCTCCTGGTTAACCGGCCACCCAGCAAGCCTCCCTCCGGCGAGCTCCTCTCTTGAGCGGTAAGGGTGCCACGTTTATATGTTTTTTTTCCACCCTTGGTTCTCAGTTCAAGTTTTTATATACATAAGTATATATATATATACACCTAATAGTTAAATCAATATATATAACATTATATATATATATATATGTTCCATGCAAACCATACAAAATATGATTCTAATACTTCCTTATAATTCAGTATTTTTTGTTATGAATTATACTTTTGAAAGGGTTACTTTAAAACAAGTCCTAATGTGTACAATCTTTATGTAAGCCTTATATATATGTAATTATATAATTTTATTAGTTATGTATTTCAATGAAAATCAGTTTTTGATTTTTACTTTGTCTATTAATAACATTGGATGCGAACTAGGTCTTTGGTTTGGGTGAAAACATGTTATAGTTGAAATTGAAGTTTAATATATTTATGGTTTCATGAACATTTAAAATCCATAAGGTTTTGTTCTTTTTAAACTGAATAAATGATAGATTGTTAGAGGTTTTAGATTTCAAGAGAACCATGTTTAATTTATGAGAAACCCTATATATATATATATATACTTTGTGTATATATATCCCTATGTATGTATGTGTTTTTAAGATTAATATCTGGAATCCTAGTTTCAAGAAATTGTTATTAATATTTTTATGCATGTAGGATTTTAGTGCTTGCCTATGCTGTTTTATATTTCTGTGTCTAAGGGTACACCGATGAACTTGATTAATGTCGCCCTTGAAATGATTTGTGTTTTTTTTCAAAAGGATATTCCCTTTCCTGTTTTAAACTTGCATTAAAAGGATATGAATTTAAGGGTTATGCTTGTAGAAATCCTCTATTATTTATATACCAAACTCATTGCAGTGATTTTTAGTGAGCAGAGTGTAACTGCAAATTCTATGATTAATGAGCAATAATAATTAATGACAGGTATTATTTTTAATGTGGTTTACTTCCAAGCGTCAGAATTTTAAAGATGGAAAGTGTTTATTATTTTTATACCAAGCATGCCGTAGTAATTAATAGTGGATGAATATTTGTTGCAAGTATTGTGACCAGTGAAGTACAAAAGTTAATCCCAAGTAGTTCTTTTCCATGCACTGGAATTTTAGAAACTCATCATTTAATACCCCTTGGGATCAAGTCTCACACATTCATCATCTTATGTGCTTAAATAATTGTTCTATGCACATAGTATGCTTGCTTAACCGTGCCTTCTTTTATTCCATATTTTCCATTTTATCTTCCGTAACATGTATTTGTAAAACAATAATATAATTGTTTCCCTATTAATATTGTTCATGCATATGACTCAACATGATAATGAACTAAGAAATAAAATTACCCAAAGTGGTATGGGACACCTTGGGTAATGAGAAATTAAAATGGTATTTCCCAAAGTGGTATGGGACACCTTGGGTAATATGAAATGAAAATTAAATATTCAAAGTGGTATGGGACACCTTGAATATCTGACCCTATCGACATGTGAGAAATGTATGGGACTACCCGAAATGGGGTCTGGTAAGAATAAAACCCTCCAGGCTGGGGACTGGTTAAAGTAAGCCCTCCGGGTTGGAGACCGGTAAAAGTAAGCTCCTCGATGCATCGATAGTTCTCGAGACAGTCAGATTGGGTTTTTACACTTAGGTCATGGCACAAGGCCTTGACACAGAGACCATGAGTCCTTCAGCATACATTTCTTTGTTTATGACCAACCTAGTGTTTATTCTGATTAGAGGTATAAACTTGGTTATAGAACCTTACCTATGAGTATCAGATAAAAAAAAGAAACACAAGACATATGATATGGAAATGTTGATGCATGACCAATTTCTTTTGCAGAACTTCATTTCAAATGTTGTATTTCAATTATCCTGTCATAATGTGCATATTTTGTGTAGATGATGCGCTTGTGCGCGACTCTGATGACATTTTCATCTTATTGATCATACACACTTTTCTTATTTATGGAAACTTTACTTCGTGCAACCCATGCCTTTTTATTATTATACTTATCTTGTTTGCTAAGTGAGTTACCGTTAAGTGTTTTAGTGCATACGTATGATGTACTTTAACTCTGATGTATCAACCTTTGTTTAGTCTTGAAGTTTTTCTTTTAAGAAATTTTCTAAGTATGGAAAAGTATTTCTGAACGTAGTTTTCAAAATCTATATTTAAGTATTTTTAAAAACCCCTTACTGAGTATTTCAATGCTCACCCTATGTTTTATGTAAAGTTTTTACAGGTTGATAGAGCCTTTCCAAGACTTGGATGTTTGTTCTTAGCTCAGAAATAAAGAAGCAAAGCTGTTGTCTCTGATTCTCCAGGATCTAAACCAGAAAGTTCCTCCTGATGGGTTATGATGTGTGACTTATTTGTTTCATTTTTATGAAATAAATTGCACACCATAACCGAAGCACCGACACCGGGCTACCGGGGTCGGGGCGTCACACAATTTATATCATGTGATGTAAATCATTTCCATATGAATTGGATGTATATATGGGTTCCACCAATCACATAATTAAATAATAGATACGTATACCAAAATATAATAAAACATTAATCTTATAATAACACGTAAAAACCATTGTCTTTTATAAAAAACATATTATAACCCATGATATTAATTTGGTATTAAAAAAAGATAATCATGTAAGAACATTTTAAAAAGTTGTAGGTTTCATAATGATTAAATAAACCATTAAATTATGTTGGTTTCATAAGATTTTTATCATTTTATAACCGATGGAATAGAAATAGTATTTGGGATCAACATTCCATCTTAATTATAATAATTTTTAATAAAGAATAAGAATTGTGTCCTTGGATCATACACCATGAAAATAATAATCATTACCAATGGATATCATTTTATGCAGAAAATTATTTTGATATATCACTTGGATAATTTTATATGATAAAATATCCTTTCATTAAAAATACCATTTTAAAACATTATCCTTTTTTAAAATCATTTTCATTGAGAATAACTTTTGAAATCATATAATTGTAAATTTTAAATTCATTGATAACATGTTTTAAATAATATATTTTTATAAAAAACAATTTTAATTGAAGAATAGTTTAAAATATAATTTGATAACATTTTTGATGAAATTTTTATAATACATGATTTTGGATGAAAATAGATTTCTGACCGAAGAGAGAAATATAGAATGATGTTATTAAAAAAGTTATATTATTTTGATTAATAACCCATGAGTGTAAAAATGGTATCATTACATGAATGTATCATGAATAAGTTGATTAGAATAAAATTCATTAGAGTTCATGGGATATGGATGAAAAATTTTCATTAATGGAAGCATAATCCTATAAAATCTATATGTGATGATATTACAAAAATTCACGGTAACCACATTGGAAATATTGAATTATGTACACATGAATGAATTAAATTACATGAAGAATAAAATATCTTGAGATTAATTTTATCAATGATGAATCATGTGACAGGTTCGTATATTAAACTTCTGAAATAAAAATGGTTCAAAACAAAACATGTGCCTCAAAGAAGGAAAATTGAGGGAAATTTAAACAACTGATTTGGTAACTATTGATACATAGGCCACATGAAAGAGGTATAAAAAATATAAAATTTATGTGAAATTTTTTTAGGATAATAATCATATAATATTATCATGTGATGTATATTAACCATAGAAAAGAGATGGATGGTGAATAAATAATAAGTCACATAGAAGTAAATGTGAGACTAGAAATCCTCTCACTAGTATACAAACGTTTGAATCATGAGATCTATGAAATTATAAAATAAATTTAAACTCTTTATATAATAATTCAATTTAAATTCCTATATTATATATCATATATTTTTATATACACAAAACATTGAGAAAAAGTGTCATATATATCATAAAGTTCACTGAATTAAAAGTGAGATGAGAAAACCATTACCTAACTTAACATGTACAAACATGCGATATAATAAATTTATGTTTATTATAGATCTACCATAGAACAATATTCTATTATATTATAGAAGATATTATTTTATTAAAAATTTATATTACCTAATTAGTAGTAATTTCATGTTAATGTTACGTTTTGTGTAGTAATAATGTTTTTTATGATTCGACTTGTTATTTGTGTTCCTATTATATAAATCATGATTTACATATTCCAAAAATATAAATATTTATCAAAATATCATATAAATTCATATATAATAATTTATAATAATTTATAAAATAATTAAATATGAAATAAAATACACCATTCATGAAGATGACAGGCCGTTTGTATGCATGAATATTATTTCCATATTATTGTACTAATATAAAATAATGAAATGTAAATGATGTAGGAAAAAATATCTTATCTTTTTATAATTTCTTAAATATAAAATATTTTTAATAAATCCATATTTAATACATTATATGTAAATTGTGAAAAAATCCTATAGGTTTGAGGTGGCAGTAGTCCACACGTCCACAAATGAAGTTATTATAATCCCAAAAAATTTAAATCAACGAGGTATGTTTTTTATAATACCTAAAAAAGACTAAATATATCATAAATATCATATTAATCATATTATAATAGAAATTACATCATTTCTATCCCTTATTAATTTTGGTAATAATAAAATAAATGACATCATTTCAGGATGCGGTAGACTTATGTAAATCAGAACGACGAATGTTTATCCCATTTGATGGAAGATTGTATAGGTATGAGTATCAATCATGAAATAAAGACATATTATTATATTTGGGATACATAATATAATTTATAATGATGTATGAATAATCATTTATATGGTGTGTACAAATATAATACAAAAGTTCTTGTTGAAGGATCTTGCTTCTTCATTGGGGAATTCCTTTTGACTTTCATGAAACGATAAACTGGGACTGGTTTACAACCAAATTTAGTTATATATAATTAGAGTAGTAATGTTATAATGTTATTAGTATTTTTATCATCCATATGGAACAAATAGGTGTGGATAACTGATGGGGTATGATCCGTTTTATTGTGGAGGTGGTGTGTAATTCTTGTAAATAAAAAAACATAATAACAATGAGAGGCATCCCTACAACAATGTACCTCCAATAATTTCCAATATTAAATTTATATGATTATATGGATGAAATATTACCACATATTGGATTTAGGTAATGTTATTATTATATTTTCCCCATTACGTGAAATTTTAACAACAGTATAATCTTTTTGACATTATTTACTCTAATTTATTTTAATTAAATTCAAATATATTTTCGATAAAATATTATTTTTAACGTAATTAAAATTAAAAAACAACTCACATTAAATATATGACATCCATTTTTTCAAATCGTAGTCATAGAAATGGAATAAATGAATTCAAAATTCATCTAAGAGACAGGTTAAGATAATGTGTTTTTAATGTGGAAATTTTCAAATGATTTCAAAGTTATTATATCCAATTTTAACATGAAATTGACTCCAATGACCTAAATTATATTGTTATATATCTATAATATATTTAAATATACTATAAAACTGAATTAAAATATAATTTACCTATATCAATATATTATACACAAATACATTTTTCAATTAAATGTTGGTGTCTTTCCCTATTCATAAAAAAATGGACTTTCTCATCATTATAAAGAAATTACTGAAATAAAATTATGATATTAATGTTTCAAAATGATATTCTTCAAAATAATTATTTAAAAATGTCTAAAATTTATACTAAAAATATCTGCCCCATTAAAAGTTTGTGAAATTGCGTTAAAATAATTTATAAAATATAGAATATGAATGTTGTGTATTTGACTAAATATATTATGAATATTTAATTAATATAATATATAAAATGTGTTTTCAAAATTTTATTATGGTCAAAATGGATTTATGTCTTTCCAAAAAATATTTCTATATATTCAAATGGTTTTATTTTTCATTTGAAGATAATTTCTTGGAAAATAATTCTTTTTATATACAAGTGTAAACAATATTTTCATAATTTAATTATGATTATTCATAACTAATATTCCACTGGTCTAGTGACAAATTTAATGATCTATCAATAAAAAATTGAATTATAAATTTTAGTTTGGTTAAACTAGTTCATTTATGTAATGTATTTTATCAAAATAACATGACATTATGTGTAACACAAGTCAAAAATAGTGTTTCATGCCCTGAATTCTAGTATATATGTTCTATATATCAGAAGATCATATATATAAATCATAACATGGTGTACTATAAAATTAAATCCCTAAAATAAATTTAATTTATATGATATAAAATAATTCATAAAAACACAGGGTATTACATTTTGGATGTGTTAAAGAACACAAAAGTGGGTGACTCAGGCGATGTCATGTTTTTACTAATAAATATCATAATTTAATCATTTAAATTCATTGGTATTGATATTATTTTAATATTTAAGACAAAAGGATAATTTAATTTATTATAGGGTAATAATATATATTTTTCATATAAAATAATTATGTATTTCACCGGAGTATTTTTATGGTTCAAAACCTCCAAAAAATCCTACTGCATGTTGTATGTGGGTTAGGTACTTCAAAAATAATTTTCAAAAATCTATATTGAAAAATATTTATAACTTATTATAAAATAATTTGTTTTATATATTACTTAGTTGAAATATTACTACATAGAATATGTTCATTAAGTAGCATCCTGATATATTTTTTACACTCACATTCAAAAATCATAAAATGTTTTCTACTACTGATGTTGATCTATAATAATATATGAAATCCAATACATCTATATGTAAAACTTTTATTCCCCATAAGATATTCATTGACTAAATTTATATAAACAAGATCATAAATAACACATTCTTTGTTTTATCATATATTTAGAATCTTCTTCAGAAACATTTATTATAAGCACACCCCTCAAAATACATCCAAATAATTTTATTGGAGAGTATATAAAAACTGATTTTTATATTATTCTTCACTACAAGTAGATTGTTAGAATTTATTTCTAATATAAATTCCACAAACATGGGAATTAGTTTTTCATGATATCATAAAGATCTCATCTTCATTCTACGATTCCTCTCTTCAAAATTATATTATTCATTCCCTTTTTTGATGAATCTATCTAACATGATAAATTAAAAATATTTTTTTTCTTCTTTATTTTAATATTATCTTATTTCTCATCTTAAATAATGAATTATGTTTCGTATTATCATATTAAATAATTAATTATACCTCTTATCACTCTCAAAATTACTAAAAATTCAACTACAACACACCTCCCTTAGGTTCCTTGGTAATTTTCCTTCCCAAGAGACACTAGATTTTCATGTAGAGGAATCAATGTACCAATTTTTGTGTAATATTAATGATTTCTATGATTTCACATATAGAATACAGAAGTTTAATGCATATAAAATCAGATACAAATTTTAATACCATGATCAATATTATATCATCTTTCTCTCAAATACTTTCCACATTAAAAAAGAAATCACCCCCCATAATTTTCATTTTCTACTCATATAAAAATGTCTAAATTTATCATCTATTTTATAAAGAATACTAATTCTACATTATCTTATCAAATGTATATTAAATTTTAAAATCATTTCAATCCCTCTTACAATATATATGAAATTAAATAAAATACCCATATCTTATAGAATGGAACCCAGCTTACTACATGGGAGATTCATTATTACAAGTATATATTTACATAAAATACATAAAAATAATCATTATGTTCTTATTATTATTCATATAATCTATTTTTACCAATAATAAAAACTCAATAATGATATTTGAAATAATAATTTTTTCCACTATCGTAGAAATATTTTCATTTCAAAAATTATTTATCCTACAAATAAACTAATTTTTGTGATTATCATTCTCATATAAATTCCACTAAAACATGATATTCTTCTCACTAAAATGGTTGGATCAAATATTTTATTAATTATTAATTCCAAATAAAAATTGTCCTATCATGATCAAAATTTATTTATTTTTCTGAAAATAAATTTATGAAACACAAATTATTGTATCACCAAAAATTTAAAAAAAAGCAACGTGTTGACCTTCAAAAAGAAAGAAGCTATTACATTTGATGTTTAATTGTCCCAATATGTTACCAATATTCATATAAGCGAAATCATTATGACTTATTTTGACTCAATATTATAATTTATATGAATATATAATACCATGGTATTAATTGAACAATTATCGATCAAAAACCTTACAAATATCATGTTTGACCTTAAGATGTTTAGGTACTAGTTGTATGATTCGTTTTTCAATCATTAAATTATAGAAAAAACATTATGGGAACATGATATATTAATATGATCTATCTATTTTAACGATATTATTATCTTTTAAAATATGACATTGATGGTTTTTTTAACCTCATTTAATTGTTATCTCATCCTTATGGGATTCAATATATAGAAATTATTCTTAAATGTCATCTGATAACATCAATATTGTTCCAATTAAATATTAAACATCTCAAACCAACATCCACTGATGTTTCTAATATATTTAAAAATGTTTAATATTTTGATTTGACATATTTTGTGAACTAATTACGTTACCTTTCTCCAATCCTATCAATTTTTTAACTATTTTTTTAATATATATAAAATACTTCAAACATGTTTTTATTCGTTCCCTAAAATCATAAAATGTATCATTTTCTATTGATTCACCATGAAAAAAAATAAATTATTTAGTTATATGGAATATAATATATTTATCCAATATCTCAATGACATATATTTACTTGTTAATTTTATATAAACACAATGGTAGACCATTTTTTACATAAAAAATAATAGTTAATCACTTAACGTGTTGGATATCATTCAGGTAACCTAAAATAAATTGATTATTGAAGACCAATAACAAGATGTACCACTGCAAACTCCTATATCCCAATTTTCTATTTATTTATGATCATTAAAATATACATTCTATAGGTGCAGTGATGTATTGACTAATATTTTTATAAATATCACTATAGATAATTTGTAAAAAAATTGAGTTATCATTCTCATCGCTCAAAATGAATAATTATTAACCCATGATTTATATGAAAATTTTAAAAGAAAATATAATTTTTATCTTATAATTACATTAAATCCCTCACAAACCCCACCTATATATTCCTAAAAATAGTTCAGCCTCCCAATCATGATGCACTAGTTGTAAATTCATTATCATAAAATATGAGGATAAAATAAGAAATAAAATACATCTTACTATGCCTCCCCATTAAAGAGTAATGACGAAGTTGTTTTTTTATGATAATTATTTAAATTGTGTGTTCATACCATGTTTGAGTTTATGTGGTTCTATAATGATTAATATAAACCAAAATTAAAAAAAAAAAAATTTGAAGCCTTAGGTAAAAAATATCTCACAATTAAATTTTGTAAGAAACTACATAATCAATATAGAATTTAAATATTTTTTAATATTTCATATAGAAGAATTAAAAATAGTTAGTATTAATTAAGAAGTCTATTCATTTAAAATAATACATTAAATCTTCATTGTATATACTTAAATATACAAAGAATTAATGTTCACTATTCTAATACCAAACTACATAGGTACTCAATGAAATTGATTGTGTGGTGATTAGATCATCCATTGTATGTGTTAGTGAATTGATAGTTACATAGGGTAAGAGAAATAATTTATTGATAATAAATATTTATGAAGAACATAATATTTCCCATGGTGTTTGAGAAATGATCAACATAAAACAAAATGGTGTCATTTTTTAGAATCATTGATTTATTTAGATATGGATATGTATATTGTTCGATGTATTGGAAGAAAATTATATAAATATTATAGTAATTTTTATAATAATTTAATTAAACAATTAAATTCAACACATGTGGTGAATGTAAGGTAATTTTCCAAACATATTTATTAGATTTAATTAATTTAATATTAAATTCTATGATCATATCCCTAAAAAAAATTATGATAAAGATAAAATGTGGAGAGAAATTTTTTAACTATAGAGATGTTATAGTGAAATAATATCGTACATTATATTTGTAATTGTTTTTTTACCAATAAATGGATTTTAATAAAGGATAGTTGAGAGGGTTTAAAAATTCAAAGAATATGTTGAGAGAATAATATAAATATGGAATCAAGTAATTCAAGAAAAATAACTATAATAAAAACAAAATAAATAGAGATAAATAATTGTTTGAGAAAGATGATACATGGATAAATTAATGAGTTGTGAGTTCATTCTTAGTGATATAAACTATAAGTAGATTTTATCAATAATATTTTTAATCTATTTTTATTAAAGATCGCCATTTTGGGTAGGGAAATATAGTAAGTGGGCCAGAATAAGTTATAGATAGTTGAGGAATTCTTGGTTTATAATGCCATTATTAAAATAGGCATTAATTTGAGTCCTAATGTAATTAAAATATTGATTTTAATTATTTATATAGATTATAAAAAATAATTAAAGTGTAACTATTATTTCATTGGTAATATATATATATATGTTATTAATGATTTTGTCCTCCTATATAAATTTATTTTTTCAAAACAACATATTGGATGAAATACCAAGGATGATAATAAAAATTTAACATTAATTAATAATTAATGGGTGGATATTGTAGTGAGTTCAGGGTCATATCCCTTAAAAATTATTTTTCATAATAAATTTCTGAATAGTTTTTGTATTTATAATATACATTTGACTACAAATTATATATCACATCATGAATAACCTTTATAAAAATTCTCATATTATATTTATCATAATTTAAATAACAATTATCTATGAAATTGAATAAATAGATAAACGAGGAAAATAAAAATCAGATAAGATTGTGGGTTTTTAATTTTTTTATAATTAATTTTTCAAAAATGGATTAAATAAAGACAAAACAATTTAGAATATTTGATATTGAAAACATAAATTTTGAAAATAAAATATACAATGTATGTGTTATTGAAAATAATGGTAATGATACATCATTTAATCAATTCTTGATATTTCTCATTAAACTAATATCTATTTTCATTGAATATTATTTCATTTATTCAATTAGTTACCCTAAATAATTGTGGAAACACGATCATGATCATGAGTTTTCTCAATAATCATGATTTTTTATGAGGAAAAACTTATAAAACATGTGTTTTATTAATTTACATTATCTATAATGGTGTATTATAGTGTAAGGATAAATTATAGAAGAAAAAATGCTAAAATAAACATATAAATATTTTCATTTTCTTAGGTGTCTCTCCTAATCACATTAAACTCATATTATAATAATGAACTATATGATACAAAATAATGTTCATCTAAATATAGTACTTTTATAGATTAACAAATTTTTTCCAACCCCATCAATAGGTTACATAAATTTTTTATATAACCTTATATATCTAATTAATCATTTTGAAATTATTTATAAGTGTATTATCTATATTCATCACCCCTTAATAAAAAACTAATGAGAACTATGGAGGTATGAATTATTTTTTGAGATTAGGGTATAATTTCTATTCAAATTAGAATCCCAATTACCTAAAATGGTCAATACCATTCAACAAGTCGAAGACAAAATGATATAGTTTGTTCTTATCTTTCTATATAAACAGGTATTCTATACTAATAATATAATTTATCTTTTCCATCTTTTAATTCTTATCATGTGATTGTATATGACCTGTCATATTATATATATATCAATGATATTACGTAGCATTGGAATCTCTATTAATATAACTGATTTCATATTGAAATTTACATAAGAGATTTAAATATGGAATCATCTATAGGATTAAATTTAACAATCACAAAACCTCAGAGGGTATGATTTGAAATATGGTATACCAAAAACTAGAATAAAAATTCTGGATGTGTTGTTGTGCGTATAAATCTATACTAATGTCATAAACTATATGTTTATGTGGACTTAATCTGAGACCTAGAATGATCATACTATTATAATTGTGTCTCTATTACATTATCAATAGTGTTTAAATCATGTTAATTTATCATTATCTATATTATCAAGACTAAAATAGAAAATTTTATTTTAATAGTCTATAATATTTTTTGAAATTATTATAATTAGATATTTAATACAATAAGTCTAATCACATTGAAATTATAGTAGAGGGGATCCAAATTTCCCTTATGATAACATAAAATAAAACATAATCTAATTTAAAAAATTGTATTTAGGTAGGTTCAATTTTCCAATGCATTAACACAATGATCCTTAATCCACCAACTAGGCACCCTAGTCCAAAATTTATTGAACTAAATTTCTTCAAACAATATTACATTATATTTTAATTTAAATTCTAAATATAATAATTTCATGTTTGTGTTGGGAGTTATAACCCTAATAAAATGAACCTTAATAGTTTTTCAAGATTTTAATTTTGAGATATATGTAGTTTTTTGGAAAATACAATATTGGAGAAATGATTCATGGTTTCTATGAGTTCTTAGTGTTCTATAATACAGTGGGTAAAGGAGTCACCATGTATAGATTTTTGGTAAGGTAAATGATCTATTTTTCTAAATGGCTATATTATAGATAAAAATTCATCACCATCATGGCATGATGGTAGTTGGTTTCATTTGACCTCTAGACCATTGCAATGAAAATAAAATTTAGTGGAATATTTTTCCCACTACATTTTTAGGGGATATGTGTCATGGTCTAAGGATCATAACATTGTAGTATGTCAAAGATTTTTTTAAATTTTTGAAAAATTTATACCCCAAGTAGAGTTACTATTAAAAAATATATTCCATATGGTTTTCACAGCTCGACCACAACACAATCTAAACATATTTTTAAAAATATATTATTCTTCTTTCAATGTATTAATTCATATTTTTCTTTTTCCCCTCTTAATATTTATCTTTCTATGGAGTATGTGTGATGGATTTTTTACCATTATCTACAGAGATTGAAATACCTTGTTTTAGTATATATTATGTAGATCATATCCTTAAAAAACCAGATCATCATATATATTCTTCTTTAACCATAGTGGATTTTTTTTCATTCCCCTAGATTCCCTGATTACTATAGTCAATGAGTTTAGTGTTTAGAATGAAGTTAATTATGAAAATTGGATGTAGGAGAATTGTATATGTATTATAATTTCATTTATTTCATATCATTTAAAAATATCACCCTTTTCCATATTTTATTGAATAGTAATTTCTTGTATCCAAATAAAGATATTCTCTCTTTATTGTTATAATTATAAACAAGAATATATATATATATATATGATTCTAGAATTTATCAACAACCTTTTATAAGAACCGTAAAATATATTTTTTGGAATCCTACTGGGCTTGATGTTCTAATACATTGTATATACCCATGTGTCTGTGTATAGAACATTGTTTTCAAAGCAAAAAATTAATTTTTTGAGATTTATTTTGTTTTTATACATTTGATTATATGGATATATGGGTTGGGATGAAATGAGTGGTGATTCGTCAAATGTAATGGATGTTTGGATGGTCTAGTTATCATTTTTTTATTACAATGGTTATTTATCAATCATTTTATCCACATTTATATGTAATTATTTTTATTGTGTCATTTATATGATATACTAAATAGAGTTTTTATTATTATTTAAGTTTTGGTTATATACATGATATGTTACACACAACATGTTTAGATATAAAAAATTTTAAAAAATATTTTAATTTTGTGGAAATCAATTAAATGGATGGTTCATGCTTTTTTTCCAGGTGCAATCCATGTAGTGGATAAATTTTTTCTAGGGGTATAATCATTCCTAGTGATATGTTTTGATAATATTTAATAGGAATCTAGCTTATGGATTTTGTAAATTCACCTTATAAATTAAAAAATATCTCCTCGATAAGTATTTTAGTTGAATCCCTTCCGAGTTCACTGAAAATTGAATGAATGAACATTATTGATGCTTGATGGTCATCTTGGTATAACTGATATTTTTACCTACATTGGGACACATGATTAATGTCATGAATGTGTTTGTTATCTCTACATTACATGATTTATGTTTATTTTCGACATTTTGAACATGGTCAATCCATTTATTATATTTATAGTTTTATTATTTATAATGTGTTTTGATACCCCTTGAGATACATCAATGAATATGTGGATATAATTATTTTTGGTGTTGATATATAAAGTAAACAAAATATGCATATTAAACTCACATGGGATGTTAAAATATGTCGAACCATTTCACATTATCATGATTAATATTTTGTTATTGTGTAATTATTCGGTTATTTTCCAAGAACTTTTTTATTCAATTTTGGCACCACTGTGAATCTTTCATTGAATTTTTGTTTGATACTTTTTTGGATTTTAATATCACTGTATTTTCTATCCAAAAATTACTGATTGATTAATGTGGGGTGTCTATGGTGATCTACTAATTTTACACACACAAAAAGAATCCTCATGTGATGGGTTGTGCTCATTGTAATTATTTGAATTTTAAAAATATTTTGTGTAATAATGTAATTACCTAAATGGTATAGTATCAAAAGTTCGTTTTTAGTGCATTATTTTTATATAATTTTATTTTCCTAGACTATGTATTCCAAATTTGTCAAATTTTAAATTGAATTATAGTATATCTTTAAAGTAAATTATTTATTTTGTGGTGTTATTTTTTTAAAATATTGATTTATATTTTTTATTGGAAAATGATATTATTGGGGAATATTTATTTTTGAAAACATGTTTTACGGGTTATTTGTTATAGATATATAATTCATGAGACATTTATTTGAAAGTGGATGGTATAAATATGATTTTTACTAAGAAAATGGTTTGAATTCCATGACATGGTTGTTTAAATAAAGTGGAGTGATGTCATTATAATTGTAATGTTTGTAAAAATTATATTTACAGCCTTTTTTATATATTTTTATTTTTATCATTGATTTTTTCCAATTAATAGTATATTGAAATTTTACGATCCATGGGTAGTTGGACATTATAATTTAGTTATCTGTACATAAACTTATTTAATTACATTACTCCTATTATTATTATTTTTTCATTCAAAATGGTAACTATAGATTATGAACATTAATTTTTTGGAAGTCATCATTTGGGTGGTCGTCCTCATATATTAAAAATTATCAACATATTTAGAAACTCTTACCAAAAAACAAGATATTTATCTTGATTCACATAAGACACTATATTATTTATGTCTCTTTTATTTATTTATAACTTATTTTTTATGGTTATAGGTACCAAATTTTGATTTATAGAGGTTGTAAATGGTTGTGGAATCCTTAAATATCTAGAATCTCTAACAGAAATAAAGGTTGAAGCCATTATCAAATTACTCGAGGGACCTAGTATACTATTGTTATATTTTCATTTCACTTCAATGAACCATAATAATTTGCCTTTGATATTTGAAAATATAACATTAAATTGATTTAATTTTATAGTGTTCATGATGTTAAATGTGGAAATAAAATTTACCTGTCTCCTTCAGGTTGATCGAATGACAAATTTGTTTTTCAATCATTTTTATAGACATTATTTAGTTTTTAGGATATATGAATCAATGATTCAAATATTTGTGGAATCATTATAGGAGGTCTTCACCTAGTCTATATATATGTTGTGTCAAAATTTACCATTGAATCATATTATGATGTTGCTAAAAGTGATATCATGTAGGTGTCATACCATACTATACTAGATGAGTTAAGACTAAAAAGTCATCCTGTATAGGGTTACCCATCGTTGAGTTCTTTATTTTATCATTATATGAATACATGTTTTGTTCCTCTCTATTTTGAATCTATTGTCAATTATAATCCCTATTATATAATGAATTTGAGAACCTGACTCTAATGTGGTCCTTTGGGAAATCATCATAAATATTCAATTTATAATCATTATAATAAAGAGTTTCATTAGTGATTTTGTATTATGATTCTTATTGCTTACATGGGACTTATCTGTGAATAATTTCAATCAACATATATTTAGAGATTACCCTTGATTGGTGAAACTCTTTTGCGTACTGATTATCAATAACATTGATGATATACATTTTTATTTTTTACATATCACTTTTTGATGAGTTTATATACATATGGATTATATATGATGTTATTTTCTGACTATTTTCATTTTGATAAATAATTCCTAGCATGATATTTTGATTTCTGTTTGGAACTGGTAAAAGGGATATTTGAGTAAAAATTACTCCCTTGGTTGGGCGTTTTTTCATTCATTGGATACACATATTGAATTTATTCTATGAGTGAAGCTTTCAGTGCATTATAATTTCATTGAGACCAAGGGTTAAACCATTTTTGTTCATTATTTGTGGATTTTTCAAATTTAGAAATTAATTTCCATTCTGTGAGATTTTTCTAGATTTTATTTATATGATTTTAGTGTTTTAGACTATTCTTGTATTTTACTTACTTTAGGATATCATTTTTTTATTAGATTAACAATGATAAATGATGTGGTTTGATAAGTTGTATAACTAAATATGTTTAATATTTATTTGGTTACTTTAGAGATATTATATAACAACCATGCTCTTTACTTCACACTTGATCAAAATTTCTTTCATAAACTCTTCAAAAGATAAAACCCTGAAGATTGATATGTCTACTATCATTGGGTCTTTAGAACACTATATAACAATATAGAACATGAAGTACATATCCTTATTGATAACTTCTTTTACATGTCCTTACACATTCCTTCCTACATAGCATTGAATGGGATAACCTAATGATATTCATAAGAAAAGGGAGAGAAGTAAATACCCTTTATGATGTAAATAAGGCATAACCTGAAGAATACAGTACATGTTAGGAAATAGGAATATCAATGGAGCATAAGAGAAACATGAACATAAAAGGATGATATATCATGATTATCATAACAAGGAAATGTGTCATCAATATTTAACAATATATATTCATGAGCCTATTATAATTGAATAAGGATAATGAGTAAACCATCATTACACTTTAATTACCTTGAATAATCACTCATTTAACTTGATGTATCCTTACACTAATCTTAACACAATGCCTTGAAGTACTATCAGGGAACAAAATTATTAATCATTTATTTAATACATATGCAGGCCACATGGATTATATATAAGAAATTCATTAAAGATCATCATTTATTCAATAAGTTTGGAATTTTCAATTAATAAATGAAAAATATATAATAAATAAGAAAATTTAGGTAAATTTGAATAATCATGATAGAGAAATGGGCATGGTATTCACTTTACAATGACATTGGCATAGTAAATCATGGTGATATTTCGGTAGCATTACCTAGTGACATAAGAATTCATAAAAATAGTTGATGATAGAGAAATTGGTGTAATATCATATTTACATGATAAAGATAGTATGGGGGTCATATAGATACATGTCTAAAAATATGTATGGTAATTTAGATTCATAATAAAAAATAACTTTTTCAATGTAAATGATAAAAGAAAAAATCCTTACCAAATTTCGGTGTGGTAACATGTGTACATGGGAGCAATTAATGAGTGTGAAAGAGGCTTATCATAAATAAAAAATAATTAGGGCAGTGTGTGGGTGTTTTGAAATCCCACCCCAAAATTTTTAATTGGAAAGAAAATGGTAAAGAAACATAAAGAATCTTTGAAAAAAATGATTGAGGAGGAAATCCCTTACCTCGAAGTTTGATCCCAAAGTCTTGGGAGTGGCTTAAGGGAGGCTTTGTGAGATCTTGGGGCACCGTGGGAGGATTTTACAGAGTGGAGGGAAGAGGTTGGTTGATCTCTCAATTTTTTGAGTTAATAAGAAGTTGGTGCTTTGGGGGGGTTATAGAGAAAAAGAGTGGGAGTAATTTATTATTTAGGTTTTGGACACTTCAAATTAAACTAATCAAAACCACAAAACATCAAATGATTTTTTCAAAATTATAGTGGAAAATACGTTTTATAAGGCCAATTTCAGATCTTATTAAAATATTATGCATTCTTATGGCGAGGTGAGTCCCGCTCTCAAGGAAAAAATTTAAAAAGATAAAACGTTTTATAAGTCTTGGAGGGTCCAGTAAGGCACCATAAAATGAATCAAATAAATCTAGAATCAAATTATTTTAAAGATAAAACATATATTCTATGAACATATCATTTATAATATTTTATTACATCCCTATTGGGTCATTATAATGTCATAAAACACATTATATATTTATACAGAATTTAATTTTTACACAAATGTTCCATTTCCTCATAAAATTATGAAAAATTATCCATTGGATAATTTTGAAATCTTGGATCCAAAAATTATAATCATTTTATTTAAATAAATTTCTAAATAAGTGATATTTTCTTTTTAAATAAAAACCAATATTTATCATAAATTCATCTTTTATGGTAAAAATGTGTTTCAAACCGTAATAAAAAAACAATTTTATTCATAAAAATTAAATGATCATTTATATTTGATAAAAATAAATTTATTATTAGTATTTTAATAAAATATTATTTAATTCAAATATCCATTAATTCATCAAAATATATTTTTTAATTTAATATTAAATTAAAAATACTATTTTTTGCTTTAAAATTATTTACAATGTAACAATAATAAATTGAATGTATATTTTATATTCTATTAAAAAGTAATACAATTAATCATGGTTTAAGGGTCATGTTATATAACCTGTTATAACACCAATATACGACATAAGTGTAAGGTGTGTGATAGTGGCAAACTATTGTGCTGGCTCAGATAACATCGCTTGGGGTTTAATCTCTATTAACATAAACTTCTCTCAGTGGATGTTCTATTCAAGAATAACATGTTGAAGCTTAACTTGGGCTTCATAAAGAATGAACCCTAATGATACTACCTCCTTTTCAAGATCTAAAAAATTGGCTTCTTATGGATAAATTCTACTATATGTGTAAATCCCTTCCTTTGTATGAGTAAACTGGATTTGTTAAATCCACATATTAATACTAACCAAGTGATCACTATTAACCGGCTATATTAGCAACAATAACGAATTTTAATGGTATTTTAAAATAAATAAACATAAAACTAAGGAATTAAAAATTTAAAATATCCATTTTACATAGTAAGACATTTAATTAGATCAAGAAGAATTTTTATTAAAAAAAATTGGGTCGGTAAAATATTCAATGCTTAAGAAATTTCTCCCTCATAAATTCCATTTCTCACATTAATTTTTTTTTGGTAATGTTGCTCCATTACTTCTATTTATTCCAACATTTCCTCTACAAACTTGTGGGTTTTCCACAACACCATGACAAGGGGAATTATCTTATTTTGTAGAACTTTTTTCCTATGATATAAGATCTTCAATGACTTCTCTTAATAAAAAAAGGTCATTCTATAATGGTACCACCTCTAGATTGAGTCTATGCGATGTGTTAGGTATGTTTATTCTCAAGGGTGATACATGGAATATGTCATGTACTTGATATAGGTTTTGTTGGAGTTCTATTCGATAGGCCACTACTAAAATGAGATCAAGGATATCAAGAGGACTGATGTACCTTTGACTAAGCATTCCCTTATTCCCAAATCTCAAGACTCTCTTCTATATAGATATGTAGAGTAATAACATGTCTCCAACATCAAACTCTTGTTCTCATTGATAATTATAAACATATCTATTTTTCTCCTCTATGATTCATTAATGTGATGACAGATGGTCTTAACCTTATCCACCCTTTCATAAACCTTTTCATGACATAGGATTTTTCGCTCCCCAACATCATCCCAACATGCCGATAATCTTCACCTCATCCCATACAGAGATTCATAAGGGGCTATTTGGATAATTTAGTGGAAATAGTTTAGGTAAGAGAATTGTGCTAGAGGAATATGTTTCTCCCAACCGCCTTTTATGTCCATTGATAATTCTCTCAACATGTCCTCATGTGTTTGGACAGTCTGCTCAGATTGGCCATTAGTTTGATGATGATAACAATTAATGAAGTCTTGCTCAATATTTCGAGAATTTTGAAGACTCTACCCAAACATATTAGTGAATCTTAGATCTCGATCAGATATAACATAGTGGAACATAATGCATCCTTAACACTTTGTTGATATATATCCTTTCGAGTAGATGGAATTATAAATCCTATAGAATTGGATTAATGTGTGTAGTATTTTTAATACAATCCAAAAAATCCCAAATATATTTATCTCCCTTGGATGTCTTCAAACATCCTGTGAAAATGTCTATGGTGTTGTTCTCCCAAATCCATATTGGTATGGGTAATGGTTGCATCATACCCTGAGGCATATACCTCTTAGCCTTGACATTCGGATATACTAGGCTCATTGATGTATACTCAGTGATCTCCTTAATCATGTTATACCACTAATAAAGCTATCAGAGATATCGATATACATTTCTGTGTTTACTAGGTTAATAGAGAGATTTGAACTATGTGCATCATCCAAATGTTCTTTCATTATATTCAGATTTTAGTGAACTCATAGTTTTGACCCAAATCTCACAATTCCTTATTCATTGACATTAAACTCCGAGGATTTCACTTTTATGATAGTTCAACTTTTTTAGGAATTCCCACATCATCCTTTGGATCATCCATTAACTTTTACAAAAGAGATGGTTGATAAATAATTTTTCAAAAGATTTATAATGTTCCCTTCTTTATAATTCCCATTTTCATCTTCATAAAATACATGAAGATTTGATCCTTTACAATTCTCATAAATGATATAATCGCTGAGTCTTTCCTAATTTGAGCATCGGCCACATTGTTCTCTTTCCCTAAGTGGTAATGTATTGAGAATTTATAGTCTTTGATCATCTCTAACCATATTGGTTGGCACATATTCACATATTTTTGTGTGAATATATACTTGAGGCTTCTGTGATCCATATATATTTCACACTTCTCACTAAAGAGATATTGTTTCTCAATTTTTAATGAGGAGAATACTGCATCTATCTCTGAATCATGTGTTGGATAGGTTTTTTCATTAACAATGAATTCTCATGATGTATAGGTAATGACATTTTCATTTTGCAAAAAAACAAAACCCATTCCCTTCATCAAAGAATCACTAAATATGACAAAAATTTCTCCAATGATGGGTAGTTTGAGAACTAGCACAGTGATAGGCCTCATTTTCAACTCTTTGATTCTCTCTTCGCATTCATAACTCCACGAAAACGTTACACCCTTACAAGTTAGATTGTTATGTGGGTTGGACAGTGGTGATAAATTTCTCACAAATTTTCGATAATATCTATCTAACCCCAGGAAGATACGACTATATGTTTCTGATGTTGGCCTCCAACATCCCTCAATGGTAGCTGACATGGAGGGATCTACAGATACCCCATTTCTTGTGATGATATTACCATAAATAAGGCGTATTTCATCTAGAATTCTCACTTTTTGTACTTTTCATATAACTTATCCTTTCACAAGGTCTCTAGTACAATTGTTAGATTCTCTTCATGATCCTATATAGTTTTGGATTATATTAGAATACCATCTATAATGTCTACCAAAAATTTGTCAAGGTAATATCTAATGACTTTATTCATCATGTATATGAATATTTCTCAAGCATTAGTGAGTCATAAAGACAATACTTTGAGTTCATAGTTCCCATACCTTTTCCAAAAATCATTCTTGTGGATATCCACTTTATTCACCCATGCATGATAATATCCCGACTGCAAATATACCATGGAGAAGTATTATTCAGCATGTAGCTGATCAAACAAGTAATCATTTCGAGATTGAGGATAGTTGTTCTTTATCATGATTTGTTTAGCACACGATAATAAATGCAATGGTGCATTGACCCAACCTTCTTCTAGACAAAGGGGAATGGTGCACCACATGGTGAAGCACATGGGCGTATAAACCCTTTATCTAGAATCTATTGTAGTTGAATCTTCATCTCCTAATGCTCCACACTAGCCATTCTATATTGAGTCGTGGATAATGGAAACTCCCTAGGAATAATATCCATTGAGAATTAAACATCTATTCTAGGAGGAAGCCCATGTAATTCCTTGGGGAAGACATCAGTGAATTTCCTCACAATTGGCATGTTTTAGAGGATACTTTCTTCCTTAGACTGAATCATCTTAGTAAGATACATGATCTCATAGGGAAATAATATCTACACTTGAGATGACATAGCTAAATAATATTTTTCCTCCTCCTTGCACATGTAAAGAATTGGGGGACGATTCACTATATGGGATATGATTTCCCACTCACGGAAATTTATGTTGGCTCTATATAGGGAAATCCAATCCATGCGAATAATTTCAAAAAATTCAACTTCAGTGATTATGATGAGGTTCGCCGCAATGGTCAAACCTCTATTTATGAAAGGGGAGGTGTTATATTCAAGGAATGTGATGATTTCCCCATTTTGTGTTCTCACCGACATCTCTAAATACATGATTTATGGTGGTGTGGAGATAGATCTAGTAAACATTCGGGATATTAAATAATGTGTTGAACCAGAATAAAAATTTCTATTTTCTATTCAATAATGAAAAACTATCATACCTGTCAACACTTTTTTTCATGCTTATCATCAGTGGTCTTGATGGAAAAAAGCTCAACCATCTTTTTTTGAGGTTATTGGTTGCCTCTGAAAACCACTGTCTTAGAGAATTTTTCTTAAAATTACACTGGTTCATTGCAGTTATACGAAGGAACAATGCATTTATGGTCGAACGGAGAATTCCTATCATCAATCATAGCAACAGGTATTTCATATTAGTTTTTAATAAGGATGTTCCCAAATAATCCAATCCTAAATCATTTTATTTTCCACTTTATGAAATTTCCTCAGTGCTTTATTTTTGTACCATTGGCATGTGGGGTGCATGATTTTCATAGCACCATTGGATTTATCCATCATATTACCATAATTAAAGTAATCCTTATGATTATTATCCTCATAATACCCAAAAGTTTATATGATCTCCATTTCCTCTTTGAGGGAACATAAAAAAATTTTCCCATAGCACTCGAAGTCACGGATCACAAGGGATTTTTATAGGCGAGGTTTTCTCCCACAAAAGAAGTGGTCAAAATTGAATTCAGGGGTAATGACAATTCAAGAGGCATATCATGCAGTATTTGTGAAGTTTTCCTCATACAAATCAATGGATTCATTATCATTGTTTCTTGAGGTAATGGAAAACCATTTACATCATAAGTAAGTGGGTGCATGGAAAATATTTATCAATAAATATTTTCAGGAAATCCTTCCACTCCAGCGCATCAATCTCCTCATTAGTCTTTGTATTTTATAACATTGTCATTCATTAATCATCTTCACCCCGAATACTATATGAATCCACATGAACATTATATTGTTCACAAAATTAATGTATAGATAATGTCTTTTTAATGGAGTTGATCCATTTTTCGGTAATTGAGGGATCATATGATCCATTAAAAGTAAAAAGCATTTGTTTGATAAAGCTCTTGATCCTTTCATGTTCATTATTATAGGGATTGATCATTCATCTTGACCTATGTTTCTATTCAAAAAATCACTTAATTGAGAGTGTATCATGACAATATTCACAATTTCCACTCCCATAAGAATGCAAATTTCATTAGAACGGTCATCACATTGATAGACCCATCAGTTGTTAGGTTGAGTCCTCCTATTATATTCTATTGGCTAGAATAAAAGGATAGCTATCTATACCACATAAAGGGTAATCCAAATACAAATAATGGATGACTTATAAATTACATTTTTTAACTAATGAATTTATAAGCAACGATCTATGTTATTCAGAATAAAATTCCCAACATATATTCTTAGAGGATTTATTTATTCACTTAATTATGGTTAATAATAATATTCTAAATTTACCAAATCATATACCTCAGGTGTGTTGTACCCAAGAGTTTTTCATGACCCATCTTCGTGAACCAGCTCTTATTCGAGTTTTTTCTCAAATAGGTATTTTCAGGTTTTACCCATAGATAGGTCTGTGCTAGAGTCGCCTCTACTTACTCATATCTAGAATAGGATGTATTTAATTGATAAACCACTTAATCAATAATCCTAGAAATTTTGGGTTGTTTTTAATATACATAGACTTATCCCTATGTCATTCATGAGGTTTTTCTAATCCTAAATAAAAAAAACGAAACCCATCATCTGAAACCAACTATAACAAACCTAAACTTTTACATCATACATAAAAATAATTTATTATATAAACTCATAAATAGATACAACATTGATGATTTATAGGTACAATGTCTTTGAGCATTAGGAGCATTAAATAACAACTTATAACATGAAATACACATCATTATTTAAAATATCTTTTATTTGACCATACACAATCCTCCGTACATATAATTTCCTGAGATAAGCTGAGGACATGCATAACGAATGGGTGATCTATAAAGCCCAGTAAGGGAGTAAATAAATAATAAATTGAATAATATAGTAAATGTTTGGAATATTGAATATAAATTGATCATAATAGAAACATGAACATAAAGTCATGATATAACATGATTATCAAAACATAGAAATGTGGAATCAACACATAACATGAAATTAGCGTGAGACAATTCTCATTTCACATGGAGCATTAGTGAACTATCATTTAACATTAACTATAATGAATAAACCCTAATTTCACTTGACATATCATTATACCAATATTTATCCAATGCATTATTGTTTTATTAGGGGTCACCATTCTTAATCATTGAATTTCATGCATATGTGTGGAACATGGATCAAATAACATAAATTCATCAAACAAAATTATTTATTAAAAAATAATATAAAGTGGAAATAATAAATGAAAAATCCAAAATCAATAAGTAAATGTTCATAATGTTGAATACCCTAGATTGGGAAATGGACATGGTATTCACTACACAGTGGCTTTGGCTTGGAAAATCACAGTGCAATTTCAGCAGTATAACAACATGACATAAAAATTCAAAAAAATGGTTTATGGGAGATAAAGTTGTTTCTCATGAAATTTTCATGAAATGGAATATACGGGGTTCATATAGATTTTTGTACAAACATATGTAATGGAATTTAGATTCATAACAAAAAAGAATTTCTTGAATGTAAATGAGAAGAGTAAAATTCCTTACAGAATTTATGCATGGTAACGGGTGTACATGGGAGGCATTAATGAGAGAGAAATAGGCCTATAATAATTAATAAATAAGGAGGAATGTATGGGGGATGTGATAAATCATACCCCAAAATTTATAATAGAACAGGAAAGGGTATATCAACATAAAGAGACTTGCATAAAAATGAAAGTGGAATAAATCCTTTACTTTGAAATGTGATCTAAAAGGCTTGGTAGAGGCTTCATGGGAGTGTAGGGCTCATTGAAAGGATTATAGAGGGTGTAGGGAAGAGTTTCATTGAGTTCAAAATGACTTTAGTAAATAGTAAGTGGGATATTCTGTGAGTTCATATAGGATAAGAGAGGGAATTTTTATTATTTAGTTTGGAAACTACACATTGAAGAAATCAAAACCAAAAAACCAACCCATGGTTTTTGTCCATGGATCATTCCAATGGGGAGAGGATTAAATAATTTCATAAGTCCAATGTCCATAATTTTTAAAATATTTTTCTTTCTTATGTGGAGGTGAGTCACACACTCAAGGAAATCAATTTAAAATGTAAAAATATTTTATAAGTCGGGGGGGTCCACTTAGGCACCAAAATATTAATCAAGAAAATATCAAATCACTTTATTTTAAATATAAAACATATATTTTCAAACATTTGATTTATAGTATCGTATTAAAACACTATTAGGTCATTATTATGACATAAACCAAATTATATATTTAAAGGGTATTTAATTTTTACCCAAAAATTCCACTACCTTAGACAAATATGAAAAAAATCACTATTGGATAATTTGGAATTCAGATTTAAAAAATAATATTCATTTTATCTAAATAATATTTTAAACATGTTAATTTTTTTTAGAATAAAAACATACATTTATCGAAAATTCATGGGATTTGGAAAAAACAGGTTTCAAACCATAATAAATATTTCAATTCTATTAATAAAAATTATAAAATCAATTATATTTAAAAAAAATTATTTTAAAAAATATTTTATAAAATATTTTATAAAATTATAATTTTATTAAAAATTAATTTACATCATCTAAATAGATTTTTTAATTTAATTTTAACAAAAATATATTATTTGTTCCATAAAACTATTTACAATGTACCAATAAAAATTTAAATGTATATTATTTATTCTATAAAAAATAATGAACATAATCATAATACTAGGGTCTTGTTACATAACCCCTTATAACACCCACATATGACCTAAGGGTATGTTGTGCATTGGTGACAGACTCATGGGGTGGCTTGGATAACATCACTCAGGTGGTAATCTCCATCAACATCTACTTCTACCATAGGCAGTATCATTCCAGCTTAACATGTTGAATCATAGCATGGTCTTGGTAAAGAGTGAAGCCCGGTGATGATACATTCTTTGTGAGCTCTGACAAATAGGTTCTGTATCGTGAAATTCTACCTAATGAGGCCACCAAACCCTTTTTAGAAGTAAATTGGATATGTAAAAGCCCTGTATTTGTATTAATCAAGTGATATTTGTTCAACAACTATATTGGAAATGGGTACAATTTATAACAATAATTTAAAATCCAAAAAAAATAAATCCATAGAAGTGGATATTTTATGTACCCATATTACATAATAATATAGATTATTAAATCAATATGATTTTTCATTAATAAATTTTAGTGTCGGTACATAGTCATTATTTTAAATCAAATTATCTTTTATTACACCATTTTAGGTCATCAATAAATAATGGGGATACTTGTTACTTGTATCCTTACTCATTAATACTAGTGACTATGGATTGTAATTTGGATTATTCATTGAGGCGTTGATTATGCTGTGTAAGTAGTTTAATTTTTAGTGAATAATTTCATTAAGTTTTATTTTACTCATTTGATTGGGAATATACATTTTCATATCCTTTATTCCATTTTTGAATGAAATTATAGGGGATCAAAGCATAGTGTATGGGAGAATAGTGACACCAAAATGACTCATATTTGTTATATATTAGATTATTTTTGGGATTTCATAAGAGTTATTGACATGGGAAAACATTCCTGATGGGATTTTATAGTGTTTTTCAGTGAAAATATTATAGTCTATTTGGGACCACAACACAATTGGGGGTATGCTATTTTAGTCCTCAGATCAAGTGGACCATGATGTTGTGCTTAAGTTGTCAAATATATGTTGTTTTATGGAAAGTTACAGAACCAATTTTATATTTCAAATAAAAAAATACTCTAGAGTACACATCACAACATGATATTGTGGAGGGTGATGTGTATATTAGTAGTTCTTCACTATGAAAATATGAGGTAGAGGATCAGGGAAATATTCCATTTTTATTTATCCAACACCATGGTTAATGGAATACTCTATAGAAAACCCAACTAAGGTTATTACTGGTGTGGGGAATTTGGTTGTGTAGTGGAGGGTTCCAGGTTTCCATTTAATACACATTGGTGATTAGTTTAAAACTATAAATTAGTCTGTCATATTTAATTAAATGAGTACCATTTTTCCTTGTTGTATAAGATTTTTTAACCTCATTTTCTCCCTCCCTTATTTGGATGAATAAGAAGAATTAGTGATGAATTTCTTACATATCTCCACTAAGCATCTATGACCCTTTTCTTTATATTTCTGGAATATTTGATTGTGAGTTAAAAATATTTTTTACTTCATATTCAAACATTTAACAATGCTTTTTCTTTTCCATCAAAATCCAAAAACCCATATGAACATTATTATATGTTTTTTATTTACTTTTATTTTGACATTTATTAACCTTGGGCTTAAAGGCTGCATCTCTTATAAGGGTTTTATATTTTTATTAAAATAGGATCATTTATTATTGAGTAACATTGGATTCTATGTTACATTTTTAATTTTACATTTCATAATATTCCAGAAAGTTTTAATAAAAATATTGTGGTATTCTATAGATATTAATGATGAGTTGAGATTTATTAGAAATTTTTTCATGGATTTAGGATTTTTAGTTCAAGGTTTTTTATTAAGATTTTTTTATGGTTTAATATACCAATATTTTAATGCCCCATGCTTTTCAAAATTAAAAAATTATTTCTTCAAGAATATTTTTATCATAATGAATTTTTGGAACAATATTTATAAATTTAAATATAACTTTTATTTTTTTAAATGTAGTTCCATATTAAAATGGGTTTTTTATATCCTGATTATAATTGTTTGTGAATTTTGTAATTTAAATTGGAAATATGCTATCGAGAACCCTCACCCTGGTGCATTAATTTTACCCTAATTGATGCAAGTGGTGGTTAATTTTTTGCATAACCATTAATACAAGGTCACCATTTTTATTTTTATTGGAAAAACCCAATTGTTAACATATCTATAACTGGGTATAGTCCAATATTAAAAATCAAGGTGTTAGGATGGGGGTTTAGACATAGTGAAACATATGAAAACACATTAGTCTAAAGGATAGTAGGATGGTATCATCATAATTATTTCGGGGGATTTTTTCTGACATCCGTACTCTCTTATAAATTTATGATATGTTTGTGAATATCTTCATAATTCAAATATGGGAATGGTTTTCCAATACAAATGATAATAGGTTAACAAATTTTCTAATAAGAATAGTGGGTTCTCATCCATGAGAACATCTCAATGTATGGGAGGTTCTTCATTCATATCCCAATAATGAATAGGTACTTATATTCAAGAAAAACATAACTAGGGAAACATGAAACTTCATCCCCATAATGAGGTAGTTATTATTCAATAGTAGGGATTAAAAAATTATGAAGTTTCCTAAGTATCATGTTCAATGAAGAACTTAGAAACCGTGTTGTTTATTAATACTATTCTATTTAACATCATTTGTAGAGGACAAATAAGCAAGCACATTGGCACCAGATATTTAAAAATATGTCTCTAGGCCACATCCTATGTACACTTTCTATAGTAGGAATAATATTTATCATAGTTCAATCTAACTCATAGGACATTACCTATGGTATATGCACATATAAGAGAGTAGATTATATCATTTTACTCATCAGTTCTTGAATATTAAGATTCCCCTAGTAGGTGGAGATTTACGATATGAATGATTTGACTATTTCCCCACACAAATGCATTGTGACCTATGTTCGATGTATGAAACAATGGGTATACATTATAAAGACTCAATTCATGTGTATGATCCTATTAAATGTTGTTATTTACATTAGTATGTTTGTTAAATGGATTTCTGGCCTCATGGAGGTGTAATAATTGTCATTGATATAATAGGAATCAGATTTATCATAGTTCAATTGATATCTCATCATACAAATAGATAATGTAGAATGATCATCCCATCAGAATGATTAGGTCCAGATGGATAAAATGTCAGAGACATAGAGGACATACACTGTTGTGGATTCATATTTGATCATGAGATTTATGAATCCATCCTATGTATCCTAGTTATATCAATAATCATATGTATCATAGTTTAGATCTTTGGTGTACAATGACATTTCCCTATGTGAATTATATGATTATTTCAACTACCTAATTCCATGTTATCATAACTCTATGTGAGAAAAAACATGGAATATAATCATTGTCATAACTTATTGATGTGGGGAATATTAACCAGGACATCACTTTGGGTTCTTAATATTGGGATAGAACCTCAGAGAGGGTTCATATGTATCCACATTAATAAAAGATTCAGATTCAATTCAGGTTTACAATAGAGGCTTGCATGCTGATGTATCTATATAAACTAAGGATTGAAAATTTATAATAGACAGGGTTATATTATATTGGGATTCCCTTTATGAAATGTCCACTTTATCTATGGATATTTCATTATAGCCTACCTGAAACCCCTAGATTTCATATTTGACATGTTATAGAATTTATAAGCTTGTATGGTTTTGTTGTAGACTTTTCTAAAGACAATCACATGTTCTTGATTTTTTATCTGAGGGATGTCCCATAACATAGATGTCATTTTTTAAGTGTTATCACGTGATCAATGGTGAGTTGTTCATAGAAAATTAGAATACTTTGATAGAAAATACATGAATCCATCACATGATCATTAATGGAATTCTTATAGGGTGTCTCGTGATCTGTCAAATTTTTCATTTTTTCATCATAAAAGCTGGATAACGAACATCAATTGCATCATGATAGTGAATGTATCATATCTGGAGGGTGAATCATTATTTAGGATAACATGTCGCATGGAAATCATGAAACTGGGTTTTCTTATACAAATTTAGCTGCAAGATACTGCTGACATTCATGGGTTCCACATCAAGGCTCAGCTGACATGTAATAGTTTCACCATATGGGATGTGTGACATGTCTAATAATATTGAAAGGATTGGATATAGAGCCTAGTTTTTTTCATGATACCAGGGTTACATGCTAAGGGGGCCACTCGGGTACCTGATTTGATATTTATAAGGGATTTTTATGGATACAACAAATATTCCAATAGAGCATGGGGAGATCTTGGAGACATGTATTGTTATTGTCGCATGACCAGGGTAGCCACACGAAACGAATGATGAACAATGTATATATTCCTTTATTAATTTTCATGAACAGTAGAAATTATTCCAATATATTATTGTGAAAGTTTTCCGTTTATTCCATTATACCTTATTTTATGTATCTTATGATCTAGAAGACACATAGTATATTACATGCATGTCCTCCATAAGTCCTTTATGTGATCTATTGTGATCATGTGAAGTAGTTATGCATGATTGATGAATACTTTATATTTTATTATAACCTTATACGATTGATGAATTTCTATACATGGGATAAGAAACTCTATTAAATCTGATCTGGTGCCGGAGAGAGGTTTCAAGGGAAGTTTAGTATGTTCCGAATATTGTGGATAATTTTTTATACTAGGATGGGGGAATTTTAAACCACACCACCCATGAAATTCAATAAATTATGCTATGTGTCTTGTATTAATCAATGCTATAGTTGGAAGATGGATTTCATTCCATGCACTCTATAAATTCCAACCATCATTCGTTTTTGAAAAACTGCATGATTTTCAGTGACCTCAGGATCCTCACGACAATTCCTCCTATGTTTTATTAGAGACAACTAATAAGGATTTTTTAATAACATTTTCATGTTAATGGATTTCCATATTGTCATAATGAAATTTCCAAGTGCCATTATTATACCAGGGTGCCTATTGATAGTATTTAACATGATGCTCAACTCCTATACTAGGATATTACATTAGATAAGGATAGATTTCTGAAGTGTCTTTGTGAAATCATGTTGGATTTTCAAGGGGTCATGTGAGGTCATTTTTCAGACAACATTGGTTCATCTTATGATTTTTAGCACCTTGGGAGGCTCTCACCTCCTCACCATTTTATTTCATTTTTTACATAAAAATTTTATGATATTTCATGAGTTTTTATGAGAGGTGTTGAAGACAATGACTCTACCTATTCAAGAAGTTTAATATGAACAAATGTCCCTATTGTGATGAATGAAATTTTCAGGAAAATATAATGTTTTTTATTATTTGGGATCCAAAGGGGGACCATGGGGTCACCTGGACATATCTGTGGCTCTCCATGTGTCACAGGTAAGTTATCAGGGGAATTTTTTGAGATATGGTGGACATGTCAATAGAGTGTTTTGAAATAATTTTAACCACATGGGAACCATCACAATACATTTAAAATAATGGGAACCTCTTACCTCCGTTATTTTTAATTCGTTTAATTATTTTATAATTGTTTACGATCTCATGGTATTCATTGAATATTATTAATGGATAAAAATTATACCCATTTTGGATTTATAACCTGATTTGTTCGGTTGTAAGAGGATATTTATTTTTAGATAACTCTCTCATATTATCAATACATTTATAGATGGTTTGATAGGTGTCTCTAAGTTGAAAATCCATATGACCTGGTGTATCTTATCTATGTAATGTCACATGACCAGTGGTTTTCTATGGTGCCCCCAGATTATCAGTAAGAGTTTTTTTAAATAATCTTTCCGGGATATTCTATTGGGTATTTTATTCACATGATTCCTTCATACGAACATATGATCGTAATGTGACAACTTATCTCTTATAGGGTCAACATATCCATGAGTATTGTCTAAGGGATTCATTCTTTTATTTTGTGAGGTTAAACAATAACTATATTCCCATATTTCATTATTTTTTTTATTTTATGATGATAATTTTGTGGGAATTAATAAATTCCCCTCCCCCACATGTGTGACGTCCAGGGGTATTGGGGCTCAGTATATGGAATGAAAATGAGAACCCAAGTCATTGGTTTTGTCGCCAATTGTTGTCTATGGGTGTTTCTGGTTCCATCGAGAGATATTCATTATTCCATTGAATTCCCTCTAAATAGGGGACCATAGATGGATTAATTAACAGTTTTCTCATTTATCTAGATATCTCTTCCACTACATCTATCACGTTTCATTGATCATGAGAACATTTTATGACATTTGATAATGAGACCTTACTCTAAGTCCATTCTGCAGAAACATTTTTATAAGAAAACTTTTTCTATGGTTCTAATTCAAACCAATCATGATATTTCCTTCATTATTTTATGATCATTGGATATAGTGATGATCAAACATCTTCAGGGATTCTTGGAAATTTTTAATAGGGTACCACCATCAACATCCTAGGTTGTTTCTCACGTGACCATGTCCACGTCATGTGATCATGAAATTTTTAGAATTAATGTTGTTGTGTGATTCCATGTGAGTTTACCCAACCTGTGATATTTTTAGGAGATATGTGACTCACAAATCCCTTTTTTAATAATTGATTCCCTTATTGATTATGTGATTAACATTACACTTCTATTATTATGCATTTTTGATTGAAAAGATTTTTTTATCTATCTGACATATTCAACTTAATTCTATTTATATGGATAAATTTTATAGCCAAAAGTCCATAAATCCTCCAAGGAGGGATGAAAAAATAGTGATATCCTATCATGATTCTAATGTGGAAATTGTAAATCCTACATTTTTTTATTCTATGGGGTGTTTACAGATGATGTTGGTAATGGTGATGTTATTAAATCATAGTGATGGACCACATTTTTATATTATTCCCCTTTATTGTTTTTTTACTAATAATTATAATCCCATTTTTTCTTCATAATCATTTTTCATACCCTCTTATGTGATTTAAGAAACTCATTACAATTTCTAGGTAAACATCTCCTATAAGAGACACTTTTTCGATAGGGAGACCGTGATGATGGTCATGTACTGATGTATGTTACAATAAAATATTATGGGAATGATTGGGGTGATTATTTATTTGTAACAAATATAATTAAATAATTTTGAATTAAACCTCCAACCATATGTTTATGTGGGATCCCCAATAGGACATTTTATCAGGATTTCTATATGTGATGGACTGGTGTGGGAGATTCTAGGTATAATACATAGCTTCTGAATTTTAGGATAAGTTGAGGAAAATTAGGGTGTATGATGATATATCTATAGAAAAGAATTCTTCATATTAAAAATGTCCTTAAAAAGGAACTTCCTAGTATTCGGAGTCCAGATAAGAAGAATTTTGGAATCCCAAATGAATTCATTGCAACTCTATGGTTCAAGGATGATGGATGTTGGGGTGTCACTACATATCATATGGGTCTCACAATATGACACATCTTCTTTTATACCAAATTGTAGAATAGAGGGATTTTGGGAATGATATATTATATCCATCATTCCCCAAACTCATTACAAGTCTTTTCATAAGTGGAATGGTAGAAAGCCACTCTATTGGGTAGGGAGCAGCGGTGAAGAACAAAAACATGAGGTAGTGAACCAAAGATGATGACATAATGGTGTAAGGTCCTGAATCCCAAATTTAGTTCATATAACTAGTATAATAGATGTTAGGAAATATTCAGATTCAGAGGGAATGCACTATTCGGTGGGTTTAGAATCCCAAATGGATGTAGTGGATCCCTATAGGTCAAGGTTGCTAGCTGTAGGGGTTTCATGATGTGGAATATGGTTGTAACATCATAAAACATATTTAATTATCACACATATAAGACTAAAGGGGTGTTAGTAGTTATATATAATCCATAGACACCACCTCCCATCACATGGACTTTAATGTAGGGGGTGGTAGTAAACCACTCTCATGGGTAGTGATTCCTACTAAAAAAACCCCAGGAGCCAGATAACTATGGTGAATCATATTATGATGTAGGGTCCCAAATCCCTAATATAAATAATGAAAACACATTACACCTCATTAATGGTTAGGTTTGTATTTTTATATGGTATTTGAAGAATATATATGGCACACAAGTAATAGGTGTGATGTATGATGAGTCCCCCCCTGCACCCCTCAATCTGCTTAGGATTAGATTATGATGACTTCTTCTCTCACCCGTGAATTTATCAGGTTAGATGAAAATGCCCTATTCAATGAGCCACTTCATAGGGAGAATTTCCTATTGATTACATGCACTAAAAATAATTCTTATACCAACAGAATTTTGGTGACAAATAATATTTTTGTTGGTAAAAATGGGCAATTCAAATAGATATTAAGTTCCATTAGTATTATATTTTAGTACCAACACATCTTTTTAACAATATATATATATATTGGTGGTGATCACTCAATACTAACATATCATCTATTAATTGTTGAATATATTTTATTATCATTCAAACAACCAAATTTTTTTATTAACACCTGAATCAATTATTAATAATTCTATTACCAAAAAAATAATTTTCTGTGAATAAAAAATGTTACAAGAAACCATTAAATAACCAAAAAAGTATTAATGACTAATAAAGATAAACAAAGTGTGTGTGTGTGTGTGTATTATTTTTAATATCACTATAAAATTTTATGTCATGGTTTTTTTAAACATATCGTAATTGATTTTAATTTTAAATATTCTTGAAATATTAAATGATTTTATTTTTTTTAGTATTTATTATTTATTTTTCTTGGAATATTAACTATTTTCATTTGTTTAATATTATTTATTCAATAAAAATTATATAATTTTTTTTAAAAAATAAACACCACTAAAACGGTAATCTTTATCAATGCATCATCATGTCCGACCACCATGCCTCATGTCCCTCTTCCCAACACCGACCAACCTCCCATCATCCGATCAGGAATTGCATGGCCCCAATCTCACCTTACATCCTACTCCATATTTGTTTCTCTCTTCAATATCATTCCGTTACATTTTCTTCTTCTTCCTTATGATGCTATGATGGGTCAATCTCATAGTGTGATTTCATATTTGTTTAGGTTTATTGTGGTGATATCACTTTATTTTTTCATACATGTAAATTTGGATCAAACCATGAAATAATTTTATATTCCCATTATATGTTTAGATTTGGGGTATTTTGATTTACACTTTAACTGGTTTTAATTTCCCTATTTTGATTGTTGTTTCAGTCGAATGATCTCAAAGACGACCGTCATTAAGGGTGGATGAAATTGTCATCATTGGTGCCCAGCTAGGAATTAAAGGTGATCACCTTAGCCCAGAATAGGACTATTCTATTTATATTGATATGAAAGTTATTCGAATCATTGACATTCTCATGATCCTCTGTATTTAATTGTGGTAAGTTCAATCCCTTCATTGGAGTTTCTATTATTTTATTTTCTAAATTTCATTTAGCAGGGATATTTGACGGATATGGTGTTTTTTTTTAGGTTCAATTTTTTTTCTAAAATTGATGTTAACCGAGAATATTTAGACAGACTATATGACACTTTTCATGTTCAATATTTTCCCATTTTGGTTTCGATCGGTGTTAAAAATCAATCTTTCATTACATTGGATGGAATACATGATGATTTCTGACTTGTATTGTGATAGTTATAATACCTCTAGAAATGGAAATACCTCCCCTGTTGTAGCCAAAGAAACATGGGATATAATTAATCAATTCCATATTCAAAAATAAAACGAACTAAATCATTTTTGAATGCTGAAAAAGAGTAATGTGATCTAGATGTCCTTGAGATATTTTTGTGAAAGGATCTTCTATGGTTTCTGAAATATCTATATTTGATGAATATTAATGTATTTTAATAGTATATTAACACATAATGGTTAGATTTTAGGTTGGATATTAATTTCCACTATGTGTTACCCACAATCTACTCATCTGTGTTGTTTTTCATATTGGGATATACCATCATGATGGCACTGCAATGCACACTAACTCTAATAGCTTGGGGATGGTTCAACCATTGAATGGTCTATTTATCTTCCCACGATACAATGATAAGAAGGGGTTCATGGATTGCAATAGGAGACTAGGTGGCCCTATTTCACCCCCTCACTGCTTGCCTATATTTCTTCTTCTATAGCTTTAATGTTTTTTTTTCATACGGAACATCATGATATGACTGATTAGGTTGATTATTGATATAAATGTGAATAAGGTAAATATATATATTAATGTATATAGGATGTGATGTTTTTAAAAAATTTATATAGTACTTATATTTGGTGATATTATTGTTGTTTTTAAAGTATTAATTTAATATTTATATTAAATGTTTAGAAGGTTAAATGTAAAAATGATACATTTTCATGGAACATTCATGGGAATTACTTTGTTATAGATTGATTATGAGGTTGTTTTTCTTGTCTATATATTAGGGTGATGATTCTTATAATTCAACTGTAATATTTTGTATGTATGTTGTTGATGTTTGTTCATTAAAATGTTGTTTGTGACAGAAAATAGTTATAGACTATATTTGAAGAATGCAACACTTCCTAGATTTAGTGATGCATCAAGATCTCACTCAAGGATTATCTATTCAATGAACCATAGTCGGGAGATTATTTATGATTATTAGGATATAATGCGTGAGTTCACACTTTCTCAGTTTCATGTTTTCTTCGACTAAATTTTTTATTTTTATTGTAAATTGTTTTGTGGTATATGATTAATGTTTTTAAAATCAATTTTTTTGGAAAACAATGATAAATTACTTATTCATATTTAACTATTTCATTTTGTTATGTATTATTTTTCATATTGCTCATAATGAGCTGGTTGTACAAAATATCAATGGTGATGTTATATTTTACTATTATTAATCTTTTTTAAGAATTACACTAATTTTTAATAAATGAATTGAAAAAATAATTGGAAAATATTAAGATGTTTGAATGCTCAGTCTGTCCTTTTATTAGTATTTCATTATGATGATCAACTCATCTGGATGGAGGATTTATAAATTTTTATCATATTTATACTGAGAATTTATATTAACAATGAAAATGATCTTGTATAAGTTTCTTTATATTTACATTCCAGATTTGACAATTAAACTTTATGACTTTTCAAAAATGTGAGTAGAAATAGATGTTGCAAAGATAAAGGATTCATGGTCAACTACATGAGAAGCCCTTACAAAATTATGGAGTGTACTGTTAGCAGTTGTATTCATCATTTTGTAATAAAAACAGTCCCAAAAATGATATCATTTTAATCCTCTTCATGTAATGGAATGAATGTGTAAGTCTGATTGATATTCAATGTTACAATAGGTATGCACAAAATTGAGAAATTGGCATGTAGGTCTCATCAGGCCACAATGATAAGCCCAACTAGCTATTTTCATAGGTATTCCATAATATTTTGTTTCAGATAAATACATTATACCAAGGATCATTTCTATTGTATGTGAACTCATATTTTTGTGTTCACTACTTTTGATTCCATAATGTTTGCTGAATCTATAGAGAATCCCTTCATGTTTTGTCGGACTACATGAGTAGGTAGTGTTATGAATTATTTCTACTAATTATTTAACATATGTTTAAGGTAGGGTATTCATGATTTTATTATGTTATATAACACCTTCTGTTGCTTGATCAAAAAAATTCTCAATTTAGGTCAAGATCCTTAACGTTCAGGATAAACATTTATGTAATCCTCAAGGTAAATTTACTAATTTTTAATTCTCCAGGTTATCTTTTTTACTCATAGTATTCTCTTAAATATTTTAATGGTTTTTATAAGTCCAAATCATTGTTTAATACATTATTGTTTTTTCAAGTAGATTGATTGCATGGTGATGGATAAAGCATATAACCATTGTATTATAACATTTTCTATACTTCTTACTAGATTTAATAAGCTCTAATTTATTATAATATAGTGAGGAGTAATCTAATTCTAGTCCTGGGGAATGGATGGATGGGTGTATGATGTAGGCTGGCTCCTGGTGTGGCATGTATGAGCTTCTGTTGGCTGACTCGCATGGATGAGTTGCTGCCACTCGATGGTCATGGGGTATTGATATTCTGAATGTCATAACTTGTCCCTGGGGTAGCATGGATGGGTAGTTGGCATAGGGTTGGGGTGGTCTGTGTGTTTTTGGGTTGTGTGGGGTGTGATATGGGTCATGCTAGGGATTTATTTTTATATTGATTAATTTTGTATTAATTTCCATTTTTAATATTAATTTTTTTTTCTAATTTAAAATATGTTTCATAATCATCATCTCATTAATAATTTAAAATATTATTATAAATGATAAATTAATAAATATTATATGGAATTTAATTAGAAATAAAAATTTATAGTTTTTTTTGAAATATAATTTATATACATATATAATATGTTGGTAATATAATTATTAAAAAAACAATTGTCATTAGTACATGTTGCTAAAAAATTTATACAACATAAATATTATTTTTTGGTATTATTATAATTGTAGAATAATGATTTTATCTATCGCATAAAACATTTAGCGATAGATTTTTTACAAATAGTTTTGTGACCAGCACATATATGTTGGTAAAACATTTTACTAATAGAAAGTGTAATTTTTCCAACAGATACACCCCCGTTGGAAAAAGTGAAATATTTTGTAGTGATGGTTGGGGTACATTAATAGTATTTCCTTATATAAGAATGAGTCCAATATTAAAAAGGCCTATATTACAAAGGATTCATATAGTGCACCAGGCCCTTCCTGGACCAAGGTTGAGTAAGGGAAATGTATAGAAATGGGATGAGAATTTTTAATTGGTTTTGATGGGTATGTCTAACAATGAAACTTCCAAACCATCAAAATTAGTAGAAAAATAATTCCAATGAATGGAAATTTTGGAGTTGGATTTTACACATTCTCCAAGGAAACCTTAAGGTCTTTGAGAGCATACTGGGATAATTTTCCCTATACTAGAAACACACAATCACCTTTTGAACCATGTTTCCAAGGGAAATACCATATAGGATTCAATTCCCCTTCCATTTATTATGCAGTTAATAGGATCTCTATAGGGAGGATTTGAATATCTGAACATCCAAATAATCGCCAATGTTTTTTTGGTACATATATTCAATTTATCAGTGGGTTTAGTGTTGTTACACTTCCAAATCTGGAATACTTGGGCTTATACAATCCTCAATTTAAATTTCTCTATCATACCATACATAGAAATTCTAAAGATGGAATATTTTTATACTCGTGTGTCTATTCATGAATCATGGGATATATATTGTCATTCTTTGAGGGAATCCATTCAAACCATTTTGATGGAGACCTGATATGTGAATGGTACACACCATGTCATCAATGAAATTAGTTCAATGAATTCAATCGATATTTACAAAATCAGTTTATTTCCAATACAAGAAGAATCTGATAATGGTTATCCAAGTTTTTTTAATGTTCACAAGTGAGAAAAACTGGGATGAGATAAACCTTACCCCATGAAATATATTGTTTGGTATATATCGTCCCTTTTCTAAGGTCTATAACCACTCATATGTTAGTGGTAAGTTATCTTGTTAGATACGAGAGGCCTCAAATCATGTTAGAGAACAACCATAGGCCCAAAAAACAGGTGGATTCCGGAGTTCCAATTGCCCTGAAAGTGCCACACTAAGAAATATGGAATTTTACGACATCTTCTTTTCCAGTAGAGGTGCACCCATATGTGGCTGTACTGACTGTTGAAAACGTCGGTGAGGGAACATCAACATTATTATTTTATTGAACATCCAAATAATTGATGGAATTGATGACGTAGAACTCAGAGTCTAGGAACTGTTGTTTGTTTCATGAATTTCAGTTACCATTAAATGGATTTTCCAACATATATACCGCCTAAGTAACAATTTTATAGACAAAACTAAATAGGTTTAGACATTCTTCTAATAAATTGACATAACGCGGGATAACATTAAATGTAGAGGTTCTGAATCACGTTTGTTATATTTAATGGTGGTGCATGGGACATTTAGAATTGTCACCAATGATTTCAGATATCCCATGTAAGTAGTCGTAATAATAACCTCACAAATATTAATAAATTGTCATGGTTCTATTTCAACAAATTTGTAATTTTTTGGGTCTTCAAATATACTAGTGTAGGATTTTGAAGGTCGGACAGACCTTCCATTAGATGAATATTTTTATATTATCCCAATTTTGATAAATAAAATCTAGGGAGTGAATCAATGTATGAAAACAATTAAAAATATTCCCTTAGGATCTATTTTCTTCATTAAAAAATTATCATTCCTCTTTTTCTCTTAGAAAAAAAAATACGTGAAATCATGAACATGAGACAACATTTTTACTTGGTTCACCCACATAGGGCTATCTACAATGAGGATACAAAGGAATTTTTTTGATTACAATATTCACTAAAGCACACTACTATTATAATTCTTGGATCAAACTCACAATACCCGGTATACAGCCAATCACAACATGAAATATCACTACTCTCTCAACTAATGTGTACTCACTTCTTCATTAGAAGGGTATCCATTTAATTACATTAATAAATGTGGTTTACACATCAACTAGTTTATAATTTATTTCCATATTCATACACAATAATAACATGACATCCACACATATTTGTTATGAAATCCCATCTGGTTCACACGTTGTCTTTTTCACAACCTTTTAAGTTGTTCTGTGAAACATCATCACCTTGCGTGTATATTTTATACTATGCATGGGACTCCCTTGGACATCCTTACTAAATTATCACTTCCACACAAATTATTTTTTATCATTTTATTCACACAACTATTGTGGTAGGAAACTTTAATGTCTTGAGTAAAACTATTTTAAGATTCATTGAACTTCATTTATCAATCAGTTGAAATACAGAAATGATGGTTTTAAATACTTATTTATACTCTCGATTGACCCCGCAATAAAAATTATTTTTTTATATAAAATATGTACATATTATTTTGCTAATTACAGAAGTTCTTGATTTGATGTATTATTTTTCACATAACTCTCCTTGGTAAAGATCACTTCATATTTATTTCACCTGTTCTTGCAACTCATCATTCATACAAAAACATAACATTCCATGAATCTTTATTTTTCATATTATAATGAGTTTATAAAATAAAAATATATTTAAAAAAATTAGATTCACCTTTAAAATTTTCACGAATTTCTTTTCCATGTATAACATTCCCCATTATCCAAATTTTTGACCCTAAAATTTGGTAAACATCGGAAAACGACAACACATTGTGTAAAAACTTTTTATATAGCCTCTAGAGTGTCCATTACATTATATTGGACCATTTTCAAAATATATTTTTAACTAAATAATTTAAATTCATATCCAATCCATGAAAACCTACATTTTCGAAAGGAAAAATCAACCCAAAACCAAAACAATATTACCTTCAGGGATTTTTTCCAACTTCTCCCTAAAGTAATGATGTGGGATATTAATTTTCCATCAGTTAGGGGACTAATGATATAAGGTCCCCAAGATGATAAAATTAGATAAATGAATTCATTTTAGATTTTGGGGCATCACATTGGCTTTAAAACCTTATACATTTCCTTTTTAATAAGGAATGGGAAAAGGGTGATCTCTAACTTTTCCTACCATTATACTCCACCTCTAGTAAGTATTAAATTTCACTCATTTCTTGTGTTTTGATTATCATAGAAACAAATAATTATTTATAAATATTATGTAGGTCATTGATAATATATCCTTAAACTGAATGTATCCACTTCTAAGGATGAACACGGGAATTCAGACTCTTTGAAAGACCCTTCATTATCCGCCCTAGTCTGTCAAAATATAAAGATGTCTATGGTGAAAAATCAATTGCTCTTTTTTCCTAATTAAAATTTCCTTCTTATCACACCAATATGTTCGTCATCGGTGGAAACATATTTGGAGGATACATACATATGGATCTATTCTTCTACCACCTTATCCTTGATAGAAGCAAGTTTTGGAGATGGTGGATACTTCTTCATGTCAGGACACATTGTTTATTTGATTCATAAAACCTTATATATTTTCCCTCTATTACTCATGTGTGTTGTGAAAATAATTCATTAAGGAAAATCATCAAAGGTTCCATAATGCTACTAATCATATGAACAAATTACATATTCACTTATGGATGATTTCATTATATTTTATTTCTTCAGTTTAGAGATAGGTAAGTGATTGAATCGATCCTGGTCCATTTTCAAAAATTACATCGTGATATCATACTATATATCATGTGATTGATAAAACTATATTCCAATATCTACAGTTCATTCACCATGTATTTTAGAGACTCTAGTCTCTAATCCCTTAAGGGTTAACCTCTGACAGGATCAAATAATGTAGAGTCAAACTCCCCTTTCATTAAAGAATATGTGGAAACTATTTATCTTAGTACATAGAAGTGGAATATATCCTCATTTATATGATAAATATTTATAAATTATCCATGTTTAAATAAATTTGTTAGTGGATGCAGTGAAAATGTAGATTTATGTATTGATTTTAGATTTATAAACCCCATTGGAATTTTTGAGGTATAGATTAGTCCATCCTTAATTCAAAATACCACACTTGGTTATGAAGGTTTTGTCTATTCCACCATTCATTACTGGTGAAAGAAGTGGTATCATTGAGATAGGAGAAGGGGCCCCTTGTATTGAGTGTATAATGTATAGACACATTAACATTAGTGAAGAATAATTTGAATGATGCTATTAATGATGATTTAAAGCATGCGATAGTGGAAGCTTTATATTAGGATGTTGTCAATTCTCAGAATAATGAGACTGGTCATCTTTAGTATGAAATTAGTCATATTCAAGAGGATCCATCACATATTCATCATGCACTTGAGATATTGTGGAATACCATCTCTGATCTTCAAGGTCTCCTTGACGTAGTAATGCTATTTTGGCATGAAGTTATTTTCTGAGAAGAGTACTAGAAGAATGCAGTGGAGGTGTATAATGAATCTATTACTATGCTAGGGAAATCTTTGAGCTATCTGGAACAGATGAATTCAGAGCTCAATTACACCTCTGGGAAATATTTTTGAAGGATTTTTCATATTATTTCTCAACTTATCTATGAATCGTATTTCATGAGGGAGGATATGATATGTTAATGTTAATCACCTTTTCTGTTGTCAATGAATAAATTTGGTGAATATTATATGGTGTTTTCTAGTTTTCCTCTTATTTATAATACTATTATATTTTCAATTCTTGTTTATTTTTCAAATCACCAATGATACCCATCCATTTCATAATATCATGAACACATGAATTATTGGATCTTAATATTTAAATCATATTAGATTCTTTTATAAATAGCTCATTAATGACCCCCACACGTGTTACCTTAATGAAAAATATACTCTATCTATCTTGAGATCACCTTATTTGAAAAAATTCTATTCTGGGAGAATATAAATCCGTAGAGGGAGAGAACTCTTTATTTGACTAAATCTAATAGGGTTTCCAACCATAGTATGATTTTATACAAGTCCATATTGTGGGACGTACAATATTTTCCATTCATGTAGACCAAGATCCAAATGGGATTTAGTTTAGTGAATTTTATCTCATACCTTCTATTATTCTATTGTAGGGTCTTTTAGGTCACACATTACATAACTATATTTTTTTACTATTTAGTTATGACCAAAAATAATTATAGTTTAGGTTCTTTTAGCTCATAAAATCCATCACATTAGTTTAGGTTCTTTTAGCTTAGACAATCTATCGCTATTGATTAGGGTCTTATATCATAGACCATATATCATTATTGTTTTGAGTCTTTTAGATCAGTCCTTTATCACTATATATTATTTTAATCTAGATTGGGCCTAATAAATGATAATTTATTTTGGTGTATACATTCATGTAATGAAAAAAACATTTTGAGGTTCTGAGTTTTTTTGTGGCATTGCTAAGGATTTCAAGGATTAGAGATCCCTCCATGAAAGGAGGAGATACCCCGGTTTTGTCTTCCAATGCCCTTATACATCTGTTGCATTATCAAATAGAGTTTTCTCCACTCTCTTCAAATGGTCATGAAATTTTTATTATTTTAATATTAGTTTAGGTAGAAATTATATGGATTATAGGTCCATACAAATAGTTAATGTATGAATGATGTAAATCATAACTCAAAAGTTTGAGACAACAAATATGGGATGGAGAAGACATGCATGGGATGACTCAAAATACTTGGATGTTCCATGTTCCATCCCAACATTGTTAGAGGTCATAAATATGGATCTCCTCACTTGTAAGAGTGATATGCCTTTATTTGGTTGTTCAATGACCTTATGTGTTGGAAGAATGCTCAAGAAAATGATGATATACACTCCATTCTGAGGAACATGAAATGTTTTTGAAAATTCAATCATCTAAATGATTTGGTTGAGTATGGGAGGAAAGCTATCTAAGAAGGGTTCTTGAACCCTTGAGAATTTTGGCTCTTCTATTATGATGCTCGAGCCCTACTCCATGTGGGATCAAATCATTATTTTTGAAACATCAAATGTTTGAGAATGTAGTTCTGCATTCCTACATTGAGAAATGTTATAGAAGACTATAACATAATATGGATGTTACAAAACACTTTTCAATAATTTTGTATGGGGATTTTAAATCCTGATCCAATGTTTAATTTTTAATAGGATGATATGGAAACATTTTAATGGGAATGAACCAAAACAAACTATGTTTTTGAGTTCTTTTCTAGTGAATTTTGGGCTCACATTGAACATATGTCCCTTTTTGTAGAGTGTTACATTATCTTTATGACCATCAGCTAATATGAAATATCCATAGGCATAAAAGTGTAAGGAAACGATAGGTCCCTTAATGTATGATGTCATTTCTGTGGTCCATTGATGATTGTGGAAATCCAAGGCACTCAAATCATGATATTGGATATGAGGGAAGAATTTTATCAATGAAGTGTTATAAAACCATTATTTTTGTGTCACCGCCTACAAATAATATTCACATGGTGAGGAGATGTGAAAAATAATAACTATATCTTTTCCCTGAACATGGGGGTATACTAGGATAATATTAAATTTTAGTAGGGCTACAGAGTAAGCCCTTTGAGAATTATGACAGATTTATTTCCACAATAATTTTTTATTTAAACCATTGATGTTAAATGAATAGCTTAAAAATAATTAACATCTTCTCAGGATTCCCTTTTTTGGATTCCAACCTGATTTTGTTTTTGTGTCTCTTCTAATCGATGTTTAAGGCCTTGTGCTTTGAACCATTATAGTGTTGTATTTTAGTTTGTACATATTTGACTAGTATGTAGGTCATTTATGGTCATGACACTCAAGGACCTAATATGTGAATGTTTTAAATGAGCCTAATTAGGATACCCAAGGACATGAGATCTCTAACATCCAATTGAATGGGAGAAGGAAATAGTTTAAATCATGGTGATGGTTCTTTAGCCATGATTGATTATATTCGAAAATAATATTGGGAAAGGATCAAAACACACTAGTGTGTTGAGGTCTACCACGATGTTGTCAGAGATCACAATGATCAGAAAACTTTTTTGTTAGAGGGATTCATTTTGTTGAGGAACATAGGGACATACATAGGAGACATAGGCATACACTCATAATCAAAAAAGGTCTTTTTATGAAATGTATCATTTCTAATTATCATAGATTATTTGTCTAAAAATAATGTGATCATGACATGATGTATAATATATAGATTGATTTGAAAAAAATATGGTGAAGCACCTCCTACTATATATGAACAAGGTAAGGCTCTCATTTTCATTTGTAATAGAATGAATAATGGGTAATGGTATGAAGAGTTTATTATCATGTAGTGGGGATGTATTTTTTTCCATTTAGTTTAACATCATGTTGATAGGACATTGGTCATGCTGATTATTTTCACATGGTAAGGATATTTTCATACTACTATATTAATTTAATTTTTCATTCAGTTTTACGCAATGTGTTAAGTACATGGGAACCAAGGTAAAAATAGTATTCAATATATATCCTATGGAAAATAATGACGTACAACAATAAAACTCGATATAGGTGAAATAATCTTGTATAATCAACCCCTATATAGTTTGAGTTGAATTTTTTTCTATTGTTGTAGCTAGATTCAGGATTTGATCTATAGGAATCACTAAGTATCCAAGGATGAGAAGAATCAAGATACATGTCATTATTGAATGGGAAACACTTTAAGTAGGTCTGGTATATACTATGAGGTGGGAATTAATTCAAATGAGTATTGTATATGGGCCTTGTATTTGAGATTCATGTGTCACCACATATTATGTGATGAAAGGAATTAGTATACACATAGTTCTTGAGGAATACACCTTATACCAAATACTCTCATGTATGCAATGATTTGGGAGTTTCTAGATTTATTTTGACCAGACATTGGATTTGAGGATCCAAGAATGATTATATATCATGTGATGTTTATATTGAATTCACACACAGTTCTTGAATTAAGGTGTGGTAGTAGAGTAGAAACCAATGAATATTGTCCTCTTAGGTGAGGTCCATTGGAATATGAATTTTTATATCTAGCAAAGTAAATAAATCATGTAGTTGTACATCTTTCGGAGATCCCTCATTGTATGACATCTACGATCTTTCATTTGGAACCATAATGAACATGTCACAAGTTGTTATTACATTACTTTGTGAAACCCTTACTGAAATTCCTAATATCACATGAGCTATGATTTGTGTGAGAAATGGGGAATAGAAATAGTCCATCTCATAGTAAATAGGAAATTAAGGATACAAAATGGGTATTTTTTATAATGTGGTGGTTATATCATGATATAGGATTGAGGTTTCCCCATGTATCTCATTTTAAAAGATAATAATTCCATATATAGTTCTAAACACCATTTTAGTTTAATGTCAAGTATTAATGACATTGATCGTGTAGTATAATGTCAGGCATTAATGACGCAGATCAACTAAAATCAATGAAAAGAAATGATGTCGATAGAATATAAAAATATCTCTGGGATTTACTATGAATCATTTGAATGAATTAATAATTCCACATAGAGTTATGGAGAAACCATACTGTTTAGATTCATGAATTAAGGAAATATATCTTGCAGTTTGATGTCATGCTGCTAGGATTAAAAATGTCTTGTATATTAACATGTTTCTCTATGATGAATCTCTACATTTTAAAATCATATGGTCCTAACTTTAGATTCAATGAAGTTCAAATTCATGGATTCATGACAGAAAATGCCTTGAATTTTAATGTATTACATCTATAAAAACATGTTCATTTTAATGTCAGGCCAATATGATGAACTTGTACAATTTAACTTCATGAAACTAGGGAAAATTTGTGTAGTTTAACATCATTCTAATATGATGAAAATATCCTTATTCATTTGGATAATGAATAAACTTCATTGCGATAAACCATATATATGACTTAAGGACATTCCCATTTGGGTTACATCATCAATTGATTCTTTCCTTGTATCATAACAATATGGAGATCCTGAACCATCTCTCCATGGATGAATGAACAAAACTGAACCCTTTTATTGATGTCTCATGTGATCTGATTATGATGGAGCTCAACGTAATGTAGTTTACACAATGTGTTCTCATATATCCACTCCAGTTCATGTAAATAATTTATTGATAGCTCATCATCATATAGTATTCCCCAAATTTCTATTTATTGTGAATGAGAAAATATGTATATGTGTAACTCTACCTCTATCGTATACTCCAATGTGTATTGAGTTGATTATATAATAGTATGTGTGGTGGTAGAGTAGGACCATAAGTATTAGAGGATCTTTCCTTCCATGATATGATTACCTTGTTCGCTATAATTTAAAGTTTATTTGGTTGGGTCTTATTTAAGGCCTCTATCTATCCATTTTCCACAACATGATATTGATATCAGTTATAGGAATTGATATTGTACTCCTAGAATAGTTTCCTCAAATCATTAAAATATAATTGGTTTTTTTTTCCATCAATATTATTTGAGGGAATTCAAACCATGTGATTATATAAGACATTAAAAATATAATGGTGCCCTTTACCCCAAATTCTTTTAGGGGTATATCCTCATCCGATTGAGAAAATAAGTTGGATTTTGTAAGGATTTATTTGAATTTCATAGTTTTAGCTGGGGGATATTGGCTCCACAACATTCATTCCCCAAATGGAATAAAACCAAGAATATTTATCACTGTTTAGGAATTCATGTTGTTGATGGATGATGCTTCTATGTATTCTTTAGGAATTATATTTATAGATTAATTCCACAGAGACCTGTATCATGGTTTTCCAATAAAATATTAACCTAATTATTTGGTGGGAGTGTCTATTCCATGTCTGATGGGCACCACAATATCATGCATGGACATCTAACATAACGGAGAGAATTTATCCCTATACAATATATCTAAGGATTATTCTATCAAAGGAACCCTTAAAGAGTTTTATTTTGTCATTTAGACCACAATGTATATTATTTTTCACTACATGACAAAAATGATATTCCCTTCCATCTCTATCTGTCTTAATGGTGCAATTTTTCATATAACTAATTAGGGTCTCTATCAATAAATGAGTGTCAATCCATTCATAATTCTCTAGGGTGGTGTGGACCAAATTGATATCTTATGTATCCCATACAATGATCTATGAGACCATTCTTCAATATGTGCTATGTATGATGGATCATGGCTGGCCATGATAGTGGATACATTATACAATGTGTCGCTGTGAGCATTTTATGATATGATACATGGTGTAATGTGTCCTCATAAGGTATTTTTTTCTATAGTCCCCAAACATAGATTCGGAGAGGGTAAAATTGTTTCTTCTTTGATGGAATATTCTTTTTTGATCTATATTGTCAATAGTTCTAAGTAACTTATGTTCTTCTAGTAGTATATTTTCAGCTATAAAGAAAATTCTTATCCAGTGATGATGGACTGGAATTTTTTCTTTATTTTGTTTGTGGCCATCATATAGAGAAAACGAGTATAGAAAAATTATATTTTGGGTAAGAAAAATAAATTAAATTAGGCAATACAATTGAGTTTTATTTCAAACTTTTTATGATAGGACATTTGCAGGCAGAATAAAAATACATCCAACATGTTTAAAGGTTTCATGGGTATAAATGACCTCCTCATCTTGAAGTTAAGTGTCCACTAGTGCATTATATAAGATATGATGTGTTGTAAAAAATTCATTCAGGGTATTCCTTTTTAACTAATTATATGATACAAAATTAATGTTGTGTTGATGTAGATTAAAATGCCATTAGTAGAACCACCCAGTCAACATAATATTACAAAATATTATTTTGAGTAGATAAATACGAGACACCAAAAAAATGCATAGTGCTCTATGTAATGCCTTATTCATTCAATATGAAGATGACTACGAGGTAGATCATCTCAAAATTAGAGTTTTAGGACTCAATACATATAATCTTCCTTCTATGGTATTAGGTAATGTTCTTGTAATGACCGAAACATTCATTAATGAAAATTACACTTGATCAGATTAAATTTCTTATTATGTAAAATTGTTATGTAAAATGTATGCACCACTTTGGTTTTATGTTTTTGGTTCTTTAAAATACCATTATTAATTATGACCATTTCTAATATAGTAATTGATCAGTGATCACATGATTAGTATAAATATAGGGATTCAACTAATAAAATTTATTCAGATAAAGGAAGAGATGGACTCATCAGTAGACTTTACCCATGTTAATCCCATTTGTCGGAACTCAAAACGGAGGTGACATAATTGGGATTCACACTTGACCAATCCCATGGTGAGATTCAACATGATATGTTTGAACAGAACTGCCTACGACAGAAGTGGACGTTGATATAGATTACCACCTGTGAAATGTTATTCAAGCCACCCAAATAGTCTGTCACCATCGCACACCTTACCCTTCTGTATTATGCATGTTTTATAAGAGAATATGTAACACACTATAGGACATTGAATATGTGCATTATTTTTGTATATAATAATGAATATACATTCATTTTATTATTGTTACATTGTAAATATTTTTTAAAGTGAAACCAGTATTTTTAGTTAATATTCATCCCTGAAATATATTTTGAGGAACTAATGGATTTAAAAATTAAATAATGTTATAATAAAATATTATTATTATTATGAAATTAATTTTTATTAAGTATAAATGATCTTATAATTTAATGAATGAAATTTTAATTTTTTTAAGGTATGAAAGTTGTTTTTGTCAAAACCCACGAATTTTCAATAAATGTCGGTTTTTATTTTAAAAGTAAAAATTCACTTATTTAGAATATTATTTGGATAAAATAATTATGTTTTTTCGAATGAAGACATCAAAATTATCCAGTGGTTTTTTTCATAATTTTCTGATACAGTCGAATGTTTTGTTAAAAATTAATTACCATTTAAATATATAATGTGTTTTATCATATAATAATCACACAACATTGATGTAATAAAATACTATGAACATTAGTTTTAGAAAATATATTTTTTAAATTTAAGATAATGTTATTTTAGTTTTGTTCAATTTATTTTACAAAACCTTAGTGGACCATTCAATACTTATAAAACATTTTAGCTTTTTAAATTTATTTACTTGAGAGTGTGACTCACATCCAAATAAGAAACCATATTATTTTAAAAAGTTTTCTTATTGGCCATATAAAATAGTTTTTCCCACTCCGATTTGGAAAAATCCATGCTCAAAAAGCAAGGTCTGGATTGTGGTTTTGATTAGTTTAATGTGTGGTGTCCCAATCCTAAATATTAATGAATTAGCTCTCTATTCCATAATAAAAACACACAATCTCCCACTTACTCCTCATTCAAAGGCTTTGGAGTTCGACCAACCCCTTCCCTCCTCTCTCTAGAATCATTACAAGGCTCCCTAAGCTCCCAAGAAGTCTATCTCAGGCCCCTCTGAAGCCTTTGGGATCACACTGTGAAGTAATGGATTCTCACTTTCCATATTTATGTCAAATTTTCCTTATATTCTTATACCCTTTTATATTAAATTATGAATGTTGGTTTATGATTTCACACCTTCCCCATATATCCATTTTCATTTTTGAATAGTGATATATCCTCTTTCTCTCTCATTAATTCCTACCATTACACCAGTTACCATGCCGAAATTTAGTAAGAATTTATCCCTTCTCATTTACATTCAAGCAATTCTCTTGTATTACATATCTAAATTTAATTAAATTTATTGGGGAATGTATCTATATGATCCCCTTATTTTCAATTTTATAAACATATGATGAGACACAAATTTCTCTATATTTTACCATATTTATAAATTTTTATGTCATGTCGTTTGGTTATTGAAATTGCACTGTGTTTTTTCAAGCCAATATCATAGTGTAGTGAATACAATTCCCATGTCTCTATAAACAGTATTATCCTTAATGCACATATACAAATTTAATGGTAATTTTATTTTTTTATTCCATATTCCTTAATAGTGGAATAAATTATGATGTAGATTTTTTCCATATTATATGATCCATGTAGAACACTTATGCTTGAAATGAAAAGATTATGAAGGGTGTGCCCTGATAGCCCTATAATGCATTGGGTAAAGTATAATATCATGATATATAGTGTACAATGGGAGATGAAACGTTCTATTTCATGTGAAATGAGGTTTTACTCGTGCTTCATGTGAAATGAGGGTTTACTCATGCTCCATGATCAATGATCCATGCCTCAATGACAATTCCATGTTATGTTTTGTTTCCACATCCCCATGATATGATTATCATGCTTTATTATGTCTTTATGATCGTGTTTATCTTGTGCACCATTGAAATGAATATTGCCTAAATTTTTTGGATTCATCATGTTATTAAATGTTTATCACCTTATAGGAAAATATAGCCCAACCTTTTCTCATGAATGTACTCATGTTATCCAATGCAATGCTAATTACGAGGGAACCTATTGGTAATGTAAAGGATGTTTTCAATAATGATGTTATGATTACTATTTTATGTTGTTATGTATTGTTCAGAATCCCTAAATACAGTACACCTATCAATCATCCATGTCATATCAATTGATGAGTTTATGTAATAAATAATGCTCAAGTCTGTAAAAAATAATGGATGTCAGATTTCGTGTCTAAGGATAGGTTTAGTTATTTTTGGTATTAGGATTAGAAAACCCTATTGAACCCTTAGAGACATGACTATGTATAAAAAAACATCCCTATGTTTTTATGAGTATTGGGTAATTGGTTTATCAACAAATATATCCTTGTCTAGTTAAGTTCATGTAGAGGTTTCTCTGGAATAGATGTACCTATGGGTGAATACCCCCAACAAGGATTTTCGGGTTTGACAAGGGGTATCCTGGCACATGACAAAAGGCCTTGCTGTACACTTGGTTACGACAATCCTGGGGGATATGATTTGGTAAATTCATAAGCATATTATGAACCATTATTAATGGAATTTTAAAAAATTACCCTAGATATATATGTTAGAAAGTATATCATGGATACCCTATATTGAATAATATACATTCATAAGTTAAGAAAATATATGTTATCTATATGTCATCCATTTTATATTTGGATTCCCCTTTATGTGTTATTACCCTATAATACATATCCCTATGCATATATTGGATTGAGTAGAACTAGAACAGAAAAAATTGAAAGGTGGAGTTATCTTCTATGGTTCTATGCATTTTTTATATCCTAAATGTTTAGTAGAAAAATCCCAACACAATCAAAAATCGTGGAAGTGAAAATTTCGGTGACTACTGCAAATGGGGAAATCATTGCATCTTTTGAATATAACTCCTATCCTATCATAATTTGTGGATTGAACATCCCAGAAAACCTCGTCATACTCCCTCTGGTAGAATTTGATTCAATTCATGACATGGATTTTCATTCCTTATAAATAGACAACATACATTGCTATGAGAGGGAAATCACTCTCCAGGGGGAGAATCAACCCCTGATTATGTAGAAGTACATGCAGGAGGATGAATCTTCTTTAGTTAAATCATCTCAAGAATGGATATTACTACCCTATTAGAACACGTATCTAGATCATATGATTAAGTGAAAGGAAGCAACCATCCATGAAGTCATGACTATTGTAGGGGAATTCGTTGAAGTTTTTCCCAAGGAATTGCCTCGTCCCCATCCAATATGAGATGTTGAATTATCTATCAACCTTATACCTGTGGCATTTCCAATATCCAAGAAATCTTATAGAATGGCTATTATATAGCTTGAATAGATAAAGAAACTACTACAGGAGAGCCTAGATAAAGGGTTCATATACCCATGTGCTTCACAATGGGGATCACTAGTCCTCTTCTTCATCAAGAAAGATGGTCGAGTATGCCTTTTCATTGATTATCGAGAGCTCAACAAAATCATGATAAAAACAAGTCTTCACTTCCATGAATGAATGAAATGTTCGATCGGCTGTGTGGAGAACAATATTTCTCGAAGGTAGATTTGTGGTTAGGATATTATCAAGTAAGTGTAAAAAGGAAGATTTTCCCAAGACTTCTTTTCGTACAAGATATGGGTAATATAAATTCATATTAAATCCTTTCAAACTCAATAATTCTCCCTAAATTATCATGGACTTGATAAATAGAGACATTATAGAATACTTTGAAAAAAATTGGTAGTCTTTATAGATGATATTCTAATATACTCCAATAACAAGGAGGAGCATGAAGAGCATATAGAAAATGTACTAGAGTCCTTCTAAAGGATATGATCTATGAAATTTAAATCAAGTGTGAGTTTTGGTTGAAGGAGGTCTCCTTCTTGGGCAATATAATCACAAGAAATGGGATATCTATGGATCCATCCAAGATAGAAACAATATACTGATGGATAATGCCGACATTGGTAACATATACCCTTAGCTTGTTGGGGATTATATAGATATTATTTATGATTTGTGAGAATTTTATCATGATTTTCCAACCCCTTACCATGATAACTCAAAAGGTATTACAGTTTTCTTGGAGAGATGAATGCCAAAAATAATCAAGATGATAAAAAAGAGGCTTATCACTATTCCTGTGCTCACTTTACCCACAAGTGGAGAACATTTAGTTGTATTTAGTGATACTTAGAAGAATAGGATTTCTTGTGTGTTCATTCAAAATGACAATGTCATTTCCTATGCATCCGGGAAATTAAATGTTCATGAGTATAATTATACAACACATGATCTAGAGTTGGATGTGGTGATATTCATTTTAAAAATATGGAAGCATTATGTTTTTGGGTAGGAGTGTGAAATATATATGGACCAAAAAATTCTCAAGTATTTATTAACACACTATGAGTATAACATACTCCAATGAAGATTGTTATTGATGATCAATGACTAGGACTTCTCAATCCATTACCACCATAGAAAATGTATGACATGGGTGATGCCTTAAGTAGAAAGGTCCCAACAATTATATCATTGATGAGTATTGAAAAAGATCCAAAATCCCTAGATTTAATGAATATTGAAAAGGGAATCATAAACAAGGAAACATCATCAATCCATTCAAAAATGATTGCTCAACCATATATTTTGGAATGGTTAAATGATGGTCAAAATGATGATGTATGAGTTTAAAATAAAGTGGAAGCTATCCTAAAAGGGAAATACTCGGAGATCAATATTAATGAAGAAGAAATTGGGAGATTTTGGAAAATACTGTGTGTTCCACAATGATCGGAGATGAAGAACAAACTTTTGGATGATGTAAATAGTTCAAATTTCTCAATTCATCTAGGAAACACAAATATGTGTCAAGATATCCATGATCATTATTGGTGGGATTATATTAATAAAGAGATCACTAAGTATACATGAAATTTCCTGGTGTGTCATCATGTGAAGGAAGAGAGGCATAAGTCAAAGGCGATGATGCAACCATTTTCAATACCGATATGGAAATGAGAGAACATCACCATGGACTTTGTCATCGGTCATACAAAGACATCCTAAGGCAATAATGCAATCTGGGTTGATATGGATCATCATATAATGATTGCACTCTTTATTGAAATTCGGGAGGATTTTTCATTAGATCAAATGGCATATATATATATCATATGTGTGGTAAGGATTTATAGATTACCACTATAGATTGTATCCAATCGAGATCTAAGATTCACATCTAAGTTTTGTAAGAGTCATCAATATGATATGAATACTAAATTGAACATCAGTACGACCTATCATCCTTAAACTGATGCCCAATATGAACAAACTATTCAGACATTAGAAGATATTTTAAAATCACATTCAATGGACTTTGAAGGAGGATGGTATCAATATCTCTTCTCTTGTTGAATACTCATATAATAACAATTTCCACTTCAGAATCTATATGGAAACTTATGAAGCCCTATATAAGAGGAGGTGTTGAACACATGCATGTTGTGATGAAGTCATTGATCGTAAGCTGATAGGACCAAAAATGGTGGAAGAAATGCTGGGGAAGGTGAAAACCATTAAACAACATATCAAGGTAGCCCAGAGTTGACAGAACGGTTAAGCATGTAACTGTCAACGAGACCATGAGCTTAATGTTGGAGACATGGTATTTCAATGCATATCTCCATGGAATAAGGCCATGAGGTTTAGAAATAAGTTTAAGTGAAGTCCAAGGTACATCATACCCTTAGTGATTCTTGATCATGTTGGGGTTGTGACCTATCAACTAGCACATCCACCTACGATGGACAAAGTACATGATGTCATTCATGTATCCCTCTTTCGGAAGTACATACCAGACCCTTCACGTATACTCTCTTCAAAGGTATTATAGATATGTTGTGATCTTTCTTATGATGAGAAACTATTAAATATCTTAGATCGTAGAGAAACGTTCTACAAAATACTACAATTCCCCTCGTTAAGGTCTTGTGGAAAAAAACACAAGTTTGAAGAAGAGATGTTAGAATCAGAAGAAGTGATGAAGCTGAGTTAACCACATCTGTTTTAGTGAGGGTAAAGAAAATTTCTATGGTAAAATTTCTTGAGGGGTGAGGATTGTAATGACCCAACCATTCGTTAATGAATATTCATCTTGATCTGATTAAATGTATTATTATGTTAAATGGCTATGTAAAATGAATTCATATCTATGGTTTTATGTTCTGGTAATTTTAAAATATAGTTATAAATTATTACAGTTTCTAATATAGCTATTGAACAATGATGACATGATTATTATAAATATATGGTTTTAACAAATCCAATTTACTTAGATAAAGGATGTGATGGCCTCATCATGTAGACTTTCCCTATACAAAGCCCATTTTTGGGAGTTCATAGAGGAGGTTGCATCATTGGTAATCACTCTTAAACTGTAATGAACCACCAATTATCATTGGCTTGAGAGTACAACGAGTCATTACTAGGCCTTAAGAGACAACCCCAAGACGCCAAAGGCTGGCAATAAATGCCGAAGGGTTTTGATGAAAGTGGGGTAAGAATTACCCTTTTAGAAATTAACCAAACAAATCATCACTGAAAACCACTATATGATGCATGTTAATCCAACAACCAACTCTTGCCTTACAAAAAGAGAACTACACTGTTCCACCATAAATACAAACGATCACAAGATCAGAGTACCAAGCGGAAGACTAATCAAAAGACTCAAAACAAGCCATGACACTCTTCATGGCTCCACACTGAGCACCATGCACCAAGCACCACCACATCTCCCAAGCATCACCACGAACCACTATAAATAAGATGATTTTCCTTTACCTGTGTCCCAGAAGTAGACATCTGCAAAAGCACCAAAGTGTCAAAGCAGGGGTGAGTATAAAACTCAGTAGGTTTTCCCCAATGACTTCCATAATCACGCCACTAGTATAGAAGAGTTAACAAACATTTATATAAAATAATTTCTCAAAAAAGTTTATAACAAAATATAAACAAGCTTCCACAACCAATTATATCCAAAAACATCCTAGTGAATTTGAAACCTATTACCAAATAGTTATTTTTTTCCAAAAAAATAACCAAACAAGCTTTTAAACCATTTCACAATATCCCTTTTTGGAAAACCAACCATTTCAAAAACCTGTGAAATCAACCATGCATGCTTCGTTATGACAGTTCAATACTCATGACCGGTTTCTCATCGATCTACCAAGTCATCACAAGGTAATTTTTTCCCATGCTCCATTAAACCTTTAGCACCAAGCACAAGGTCATATTTCAACCAAACTTGTACCTGAACTTCACATCTACCATTAAACCTATGGCACTGAGCGCAAGGACATATATGCACCAAGACTTGTATATGTAACATGAAAACACACCACACATTCACGAAAATCATTCCAAAACCTTACATTACACCTTTTTATTGAATACCATTTCCATCAAAACCAAGTGTGTTCATCTAATTCAAACCATTTCAATAAAACAGTTATTTTATTGAAAACCTAAGAATGAACTAATTTCATCAAGACATTTCAATTCCAAAAAAATTCAACAAAAACAATCCTTTTTATTTAAAACCCATATTTCGTCAAACCATTTACCTTTCGAGAAAGTCAATAATTTAAAATCACAATTTTAAATTCAGGAATCCAAATCACTTTTCACAACAATTCACTAAGATTTCACAATTTCATCAAAACCATAAATCATCACAAAAGAAGATTTATTCCATGCATTGCATAATAAATTTCATTATAATAATCTAATTTGAATCTATTCCAATAAATTATAGAAAGATGATTAATGATTGAAGCCACCTACCTCCATGGTTTTGACAAAAACCCTAACGAATGAAGAACACACAAGAAAACTGGGCTGATTCACCAAAGATCCTCCTTATATATCTTCTCCTAACACAGCCAAGACCAAATATCATAATTTTTGGCATACACACAGATAGATCTACCCGTAATAGGTGTAGATATATGAAACCGAGAGAAAAGGAGAAGTAGATCTTAGTAGATCTGAGAAACCAAACAAGAACGATCACATACCGTAAGAATCCAGCTTCGATTCGTCAAGAGAAGCCTTCAGATCTCCTCCAGAATGATACGCGAACCCTCTTTGACATTAGGAGAAAAAAATCCCACGTTAGGGATGATTAAGAGCATAAAAGAGTGGGTTAAATTATAAAACAGATTAGATAATTAAAAATAGGATCTAAGTTGGCTTCACGCATGGTTAGTCTGCACAGTAAGTCAAACCATGCGCTAACCGTGCGATAGTCACTACTTAGAAGGGGTGCTTTGGATGGCCTCCTAGCACAGTTTTCTAGAACCGTGTGCACACCATGCGGTCTCCTCTATCCAAGGTGACACCACCTACACAGCTTCTCCACGATTTGGGCAAAGCGTGTAAAGCCCGTGCATCACCACCTTTTGCCCTTTGACATTTTAAAAGTCTCCAAACGTTCCCCGACCATTCCTCATATGATTCATGTACTTAAAAATCATAAAAAAGGATACTTAATAGAAATAGGGGGTACTACATTCTTCCCACCATTGGCCTTTCCATCCTCGGAAAGTAGAAAACCATCGCATGCCTGAAAGAGTTCTGGCCATTGCTCTTTCATTTATTTCTCTCATTCCCAAGACTCTTCCTGGATCTGACAAAGCTGCCATAAAACCCGCACTAGACCGATGATTTTTCAACGCAAGACTTTATCTTAACTGTCTACAATCCATACCAGGATATATATCAACGAAGAATCCGGCTCTAGGTCAATGTGATCCCATCTGATAAAATGGTTAGTATCAGGTTGATACTTTTTCAACTGAGATTAATGGAACACATTATGCACCACACTGAACTGTGGTGGTAATGCCAACCGATATTCCACCTCTCCAACCCATTTCAATATCTCAAAAGGTCCAATGTATATAGGAGATAATTTTCCCTGCTTCCAGAAATGACGATGTCCAAGTCTTAGAGAGATCCTCAAGAAGACATGATCACCCACAAAGAACGAAAACGGTCTTCGACAGTGATCTGCATAAGATTTCTGACGACTCTAATCTGTCTCCATCCTCTTTCTAATCAACTGGATCTTCTATGTTGTATCTTGGAAAAGGCTTGGCCTGACTAGTGAAGTTTCACATGTTTCCACCCAGCATAGTGGAGAACGACAAGGACTTCCATACAATACTTCAAACGGAGCCATGCATATCGAGGCTTGATAGCTGTTATTGTATGAGAACTCCACTAAGGGTATATCCCCCTCCCATGAGCCACTAAAATCCATTACACAAGCCCGTAACATGTCTTCCAATGTTTGTATCATCCGCTCAGATTTCCCATCCGTCTGAGGATGATACGCCATGCTCATAGTCAACTGATTCCCAAGGTCTTGTTGTAATAAATTGCATAAATGAGATGTAAACCTCAGGTCAATATATGAGACTATAGACACTAGTAAACCATGCCACATTACCATGTCTGAGATATAGATTTTTGAAGTATCTTCCACCATATGGGTTTCACGAATAGGGATGAAATGGGTCGACTTGGTAATCCGGTCCCCTATCACCCAAATGGAATTGTGTTTCTAGACCATTCATGGAAGAGATGTTAAAAAATCCATTGCTATCTGATCCCATTTCCACACAAGGATATGTTATGACTGCAAAATACCTGCTGGCCAATGATGTTTTCCTTTAACTTGATGACAATTTAAATGCCTCCAAACAATTTCAGTTACCTTCCGTTTCATACCACTCCACCAAAATTTCACCTTTATCGCCTTATACAGCTTCTATATTCCGGGATGAATATCCCTTATATAATGGTGGTAAGCGTGAAGGAGTTGTTCCTGGGTAGTTAAAGGTACAACCATCTGATTTCGAAACCACAAAACTGAACTCCCATCCAGCTTCTATCCCTCAATGTTCTCCCCGCCATTGAGTTTTGAACTCATTGCTACATAGTCTACATCATATGCTTATGCCTCCTTTAATATCTCCTCAAAATAAAGAACAAGTGAAATGGGAATGAAAACCACAACCTCAGATCGGGCTTCACATTCCACATGCTTTTCGGCTAGGACCGACATCAACTGCCACTCATCTGAAGCTTGTTTCGCTAACTGAGCATATGACTTTCTGCTTAATGCATCAGCCACCAAATTTCCCTTACCCAGTGTATACATCAAGTCAAATTCTACGATTTTAAGATACTCCATCCATCTCCATTATAACATATTCAAATCTCATTGTGAGAAAATGTATTTCAGGCTTTTGTGATCTGTAAACACAGTGAATTTCTCACGAAATAGATAATGTCTCCATGTTTTCAAAGCATGGATGACTGCACCTAACTCTATATCATGTGTTGGGTAATTTTTTCCAAGCACTCTCAACTTCCTTAAACCATAAGAAATCACTTGGCCTATTTGCATGAGAACACAACCCAACCATGTTACCGAATCATCGTAATACACCACATACCACTGTCCTGATTCAAGATAGATCATGATGGGTGATGATGTTAGAAGAACCTTCAGTTCCTAAAATGGCTTCTGAAATTTTTCTGTCCATTGAAATGGACAATTATTTTTTGTCAGATCTATCATTTTTATGCTAGTAGTGAGAAATCATACACAAAGTGTCGTTAGTAACTAGCTAGACCAAGAAAATTGTGTATCTTGAAAACATTCTTCAGTGGTTTCCAAGAGATAATGACTTTTATATTTTTTGGATCCACTAAAACACTTTCTCAGAAACAACAAGGCCCAGAAAGCGTACCTCTTGTATCTAAAAGTCCCACTTTGATAATTTGGAATACAATTGATGATCTCTCATGATTTCCAACACTATCGCCAAGTGTTTCTCAAGCTCAACCCTTGTTCTTGAATACAATAATTGTAACATCCCAAGTATGTAATTAATAATAAATATTCTTATCTATGTCTATTTATGAATTATATAGTGTTTTAGAGGCTTAAAATGTGAAAAAATCCAATCTTAAGCATGGAATACACTAATATTTTAAAAGATTGTTTTACCACCTTTTGATGGAAAACCATTTTTAAATCCAACTTTTGACTATTTTATAAGCTATATTTGACAAAATAAAATTATTATTTATTATTGGGATATTTAAATTTACTTTGGATAAATTTATGGTATTTTTCGGATAATGTTCATTTTTTTATTGAATAGTGAAAAATGATGTATTTTAATTCAAAACCTCTTCTTAATATAATTTATTTAAATGATTAAATTATCTTTTGATTTGGTTTTAAAGTGAAATTAGAATATATTTTTACCATTTAATCTAATAGTTGTCGTTGGAATTAATTTCACTTTGAAATTGGACTTAAACTATTGTCAATCGTTTGATATATATTGTTTCATAAAAACACGCTATTTGTTCTGACAACGGGAATTAATTATTTTAACTTATATGTTTTGAATTTTGTAAAATAGATATCATTTTTGAATTTGGAATATCAAATATATATTAGGGTGATGTTTTGGTATTTTTCTGAAAAACTTCAATTTTTGATGAATAGTGAAACCACTAAGTGGTACTTAAAAAAACTGATTTTTTATTTAAATAAAATTTTACCACCTCTGTGTTTTGAATTTCAAAAATCCTACATACATGTTTTTTATTAAGAAGTTAAATTTTTTTCAATGGGATTAAAATAATTTTTTGGTAAATAGTAAATTTTATGTTTTTAATCGTGATTAGAGGTAATTAGTGTAGTTTAAGGTAAAAATAATGTTTTAATAATATGAAATGACCTTGACACATGTCCTAACATTATTGGATGTGTCATGGCCGACCAAGAAAACCCATGGGTCGATTTTTGGGACCCCATTGTGCCACTTGGGTATGATAATGAAATTAATGCCTTTTATTTAAAGTAAAAGTAAAAATGACACAAACATGTATTGTTTTACTAAAACAATTTTTACATGGGGATAAAAAAGTCATATTTTTTCCTATAAATAGTCAATGGAAAGAGAAAAATATTTCCTACATCATAGTATTATTTTTATAATTTTTATACATTAAATAAATTATATTATTTATGACATCATGATGATGTAGTGATTACCTCATTATTTAACGATTTAAATAAAATGAAAAGATAGTATAAAATCTAAGAACTACACATTTAAAAAACCTATTGGATGAGTATATTTCGAACCATTATCACCTTATCCTCAAAATTAATCAATGTGGGGATTTAAAATCCGAAACTAATTTGGAAATAAAGTAACATTTTTTAACATTCCAAGAGTGACCCTCCTCTCCTCTTATAAAAGGCCCCCACCTCTACCTCCTTACCCACACCTCTCAGGCATTTATCTTGGACAACCTCTGCCCATTTTGTCTCTCCCCATCCCTCTCCTCGTCCTATAATCCTTACCTTACGCAGGGAGCTCTTCAAGAAGCCCTTTTGGTTCAAACCAAAGGGAGTTACCTGATTTTAAGGTAATGTCTTCACTTGTGTTCTTTTGTTTTATTTTTCTTCTCCAAACCCATAAAATATTTTTATTCATTTATTTTTTAAAAACTCCAGTATCTAAAATATACCAGGATGTTGTTATAATATGTATTTGAGCTACACTTACACACACCTACATCTAATTGTTAAAGAACATACTGTTTCTGTGGATGGTGAATTTCTGCCTCATGAAATGATGATAGTTCAATATTCTTTTAACACCTTAAAAGGTGGAGATTAATATGAAACTATATTTATATATGACATATAATATGTTTATGGTTTCCTTAAGCATCTGTATTTTTCATTTATGATGTACCTTTATGGTTTCCATTATTAGTAAACGTGATATCATCATTTTAGGAAGTGCGGACTACCGCCCCCTCAAAGTGATTTGATTCGTTAATACCATATGTGGTACGTATAAAGGATATATTTAGTGATATTATATATGATACCATACTGGAATTATAATACTATTATGTATCATTGTTTTTTAATTCCATTAAATAAGAAATAGAAATGGAAGTAGCGTTCATGCGTATGTACGACTTACCATCTCCATGAACGGTGCATTTCATTTCTTACCTCTAAATGTTATGTAATATTACAAATGAATGTATATAATGGATATATATTATATATATGATATATACATAATGAATATAATTCTGGACATAATATATATTTTACCACATGAACAACTTGTAATTATAAATAGTTTATTTTTGACTCAAGTAGCAATGATCGACAAAACGGTCATTATTAACTTAAATAATTACATAGTGTTCATGACATGGTAATAAGTGATATAAATGGAATAATGAACTTGAAAAAGGTTCTCAAGAATATATAAATTAACTCAATCTTATTATTCAGGAGGTTAATTAACGATCGAGTCAAGTCATTCACGAGGTAAGGGAATCCATCTCAATCTCCTTTCATTGAGGCATATTTTGTTTTATACACAACAATATTTTATACAGTGAATAAACCCCTTTGACTTTTACGATTATTCAAAAGGAATATTTTTATACGAAGCATTTACTAAACGACAAAAGGGAATGTTTTTTTTCGTATGTATGCAGCGACAACGACTTCTCTACTACCGTGACCATTATTTGAGTTTCGGCTTCCTCTAAAAGCCATAACCTATTTTTTAATGAAAAATAAATACCATGTTTTACTTTTCATTTATTTTGGTATGGAAAATGGTCTTTATAATTTTTTTATTATATAAATCTGTTATTGATATCTTGTGATTGAAATGTGGAAATGTTATGTTTCTTTTATGCATGTTTTATGTGATACAATTATGTTGTGGTTCCTCGAAATTGTTATGAAGATGGGTGGTTCCATGATAAACTATGGGCGGGTGAGCCCGATATATCTCTCCAATGCATTGGGTAACGTGAAGGAGTTAAACATTAAGGTTTCTCTGATGAGATTTAGGGAATATACCATGACGGGTATTCCAAACGTAACCAAGAGGTCTACTCCCTACGTAAAAATGTTATGAATGCCTCTAGTTACCTTTATGTCATATGAGTTCTATGATTTATTCATTATTTGATGAGGTATGTCAAAGTACTTATGTTGTATGGGTAATGTATGATTTCATTCTTATGAATATATGAAATAATGTTTCCTTCCCATATTTTTATAACCCTTACTGAGCTTTTTATGCTCATCCCAAGTTTTTGAAATGTTTTTCACAGATCAAGGGAATGGTACATGATATGATGATAGTGTCTAGGAAGTGTCAAGAAAGAATCCATGTTTGATTTTAAATATGTTTTCGTTGATGGGAAAAATGAATTCTATCTTTTATGTAACCACTTTGTTTTAATGTAGAATGTAATGCATTTTTTATTATCTAATTCTCTAAAACACTAATCCTGAAAAGATCCTCGACGTCTAATCTTGTAATAACTCAAGAATAAGTAAGGTTTAAGGCTGGGGCCTTATAGTTGGTATCAGAGGTCGGTTTAGATAACTTTAGGGGATAGAATTCTAATTAAATCATTATCCAAAAATATTTTTTATGGTCAAATTGAAATTATATAGCATTTTAAGATTACCATGTAGCTTCATCTAAGACATGTTTGTTCAGAGTGGTTTTCCACAGAGGAAATAGGGATGTTGTGCTAGAAAGGCATACAGGAGGAAATGACCTTTTGAATCAGCATCCTCAGATGGTTGGAATTGGAATTGAACAATTTGTTGCAGTAATGGCGCAGTTAACTCATGCGATAAATGGTGGTGGTATCCATACATGAGATCAGCCATATCAATCGTAGATGAACATGTCAGTGCTGGAAAATTTCATGAGGCAACATCCCCATCATTCAGAAGATCATCTGACCCTGTGCTAGCTGAAGGGTGGATGAAAGCACTGGAGAAGATTTTCGATGTCATGGGGTGTTCAGACAATCAAAAGGTTAGTCTTTCTCTTTACAGTTTGGAGGGTGAAGCAGATCAGTGGGGGTCGATGGTTAAAAATATCAGGGACGCTGATGAGATTGATGCTCTCGACTGGGATGAATTCAAAGGTATGTTTCTTTAGAAGTATTTTCCTAAGGCTGTTCGACTTAGGATGGAAAAACAATTCCTTGAATTGAGGCAAGAGGAAGACTCAGTGGTTGCTTATGAATAAAGGTTCACTCGATTGGCAAGGTATGCTCCAAATTTTATCTAAGACCTTGATAGTAAAATCAATTGTTTTTACTCAGGATTAAAGCCAAAAAATCGAAGGGAATTAGCTTATCATGAGGTAAAAAGTTATGGAAAGCTTGTTCGATATGCTGAGAAGGTGGAAATAGAGTTTTTCAATGATCAAGTGTTCTATAACAACCAACAGAAGAAGAGACTGAGGTGGCAGGAGAAAGGAAAAAATTCTTCAAAAATGTCTGATGATAATAAAACTATGTTTCCAGTTTGTGATAAATGTGGTAAAAGGAATGCAGGTAAATGTCTTCTGAATTTTGGAATGTGCTGCCGATGTGGTAAGATGGGACATAAGGCTCGTGATTTCACTGAAAAAGATCAGGGTGATGGTAAGACCAAATTTGATTTACAGCTAGTGAAATGTTTTAAGTGCAATGTAATGGGCCACTATGCAAACGAGTGTCCGACAATGAGCTCGAGTGATGGGAAGCAGTTAGACTACAAGCAGAAAGGGGTGGTGAAATCCTTTTCAACTACTTCAGCAGATGTTGGGCCATCAAATAAAGTGGTATCAGGTACTTTGGTTGTTTTTTCAGATTATGCCAGTGTGTTGTTTGATTCGGGGTCTACACATTCTTTCATCTATGAAAACATTTCTAGTAAAATTGGAATAACATCTCAATAAATAACTCATGAACTTGTGGTAAAAACACATGGGGGAAATTTTGAGGCAAAAAGAATTTATAAGAATATTCCTATCCTTATCAGTGGAATGAACCTACTTGCAAACCGTATTGTTTTACCTTTAGTAGTGTTTGATGTTATCCTAGGTATGGATTGGCTCTCTATTTACCATTCTAAGATTGAATGTAGAGCTAAAGAAGTTTATTTTTAGAAAGAATTTTAGTTTGTGAACAAGAATTAACCCTTACTGTTGATAACATATCAAGAGGCGAAGAAACATGTAAAATATGGAAATGAATGTTACCGTGCACACATCGTTGAAAAAAAAGGAACTGTTCAGATTAATGATGTGCTAGTGGTAATTGAGTATCCAGATGTTTTTCCTAATGAGTTTCCTGGAATAATACTGAATCTGGAAGTTGAATTTACTATTGACTTAGTTCCCGATGCTAAGACAATTTCATAACCCCCTTATCGAATGGATCAAACTGAACTTTTAGAGTTGAAGGAGCAATTGCAAGATTTATTAGATAAAGGTTTCATTCGACCTAGCACATCACCATAGGGTGATCCTGTTTTATTTGTTAAAAATAAAGATGGTTCTATGAGACTTTGCATTGATTATAGAGCCTTGAATAATATCACTGTTAAGAAAAAATATTCTCTGCGTCATATCGATGATTTGTTTGATTAGCTCCAAGGAGCTCAGTATTTTTCAAAGATTGACCTGAGATCGGGGTACCTTCAGTTGAAGGTAAATGAAGCAGATGTTCCGAAGACTGCATTTCGAACAAGATATGGCCATTATGAATTTGTAGTAATGCCTTTTGGGATAACCAATGCACCTGCTGTATTCATGGACCTTATGAATATAATTTTCCATGAGTTCTTGGATAAGTTTGTGGTTGTTTTCATTGATGATATTTTGGTGTTTTCTAAAAGTAAAGAGGAGCATGAAAGACATTTAAGGGTTATTTTTCAAACCTTAAAAGAAAATAAATTGTAAGGGAAATTCAGAATGTGTGAGTTTTGGTTGCAAAAAATTTCATTCCTTGGTCATATTGTTTCTAAAGATGGAATAACTGTTGATCCTACAAAAACAAAGGTTGTTGAATAATCACCGAGACCCACAAATGTAACTGAGATTCATAGTTTTCTTGGTTTGGCAGGCTATTACCGAAGGTTTGTAAGAAATTTTTCACGGTTATCAAGTCCAATGACTAAGCTAACTCGGAAGGGTGTTAAGTTTATCTGGACAAAATAATGTGATGATTGTTTTCAGGAATTGAAAAGAAGATTGGTGAATGCTCCAGTTTTGGCACTACCTTCCAGGAATGGGGAGTTTGTTATCTTCAGTGATGCTTCATTGAAAGGACTTGGTTGCGTCCTAATGCAGAATGAATAGGTTATTGCTTATGCTTCATGTCAGTTGAAAACTCATGAGGTAAATTACCCTACTCATGATTTGGAATTAGCTGCTGTTGTTTTCACTTTAAAAATTTGGGGGCATCATTTGTATGGAGTAAAGTGTGAAATATATACCAATCACAAAAGTTTAAAATATATATTCACTCAGAAATAATTGAACATGGGACGGATGATATGGCTATTATTAATCAAGGATTATGATTGTACAACTCATTACCATCCGGGAAAAGGAAATAAAGTGGCTGATGATTTGAGTCGAAAAAGTAATGCTTCATTAACAATGTTGCATTTGGAACCCGATCCTTTGGTTAAGGATTTGATGAACTTTGGAATAGAAGTTTTTGGTTCAAGATGGTCTTCTATTTTGTTTCAGGTATCAGTGAAATCTTCTCTATCAGACAGAATTACGCAAGCACAGAAGCAAGACATTGAGTTGCATAAAAAGGTAGAGCTGGTTTAGAAAGGTAAGTTGCATGAATTCAACATTGATAATGATTGTGTTTTGAGATTTGGGAAGAGATTGTGTGAGCCGTGTGATTCACAGTTGAAGAGAGAGTTGTTATGTGAAGTTCATATTTCTCCATTTTCTGTTCATCCAGGCAGTACTAAGATGTATAGAGATCTTCGGGAGTATTACTGGTGGGACAGAATGAAAAGGGATATTGCTGATTTTATTGTGAAGTGTTTGACTTGTCAACAGGTAAATGTAGTGCGACAGTTACCGAAAGGGTTGCTTCAACCATTCCTAGTTACAGAGTGTAAATGGGAGAATATATCCATGGACTTCATTGTGGGATTGCAGAAGACACCTCGAGGTAATAATGCAATCTGGGTTATTGTTGATCTCTTGACTAAATCTTCTCATTTCATTACTATATGAGATACTTTTTCCCTAGATCAATATTCCTATTTGTATCTTAAAGAGATAGTCAGGTTACATGGAGTTCCTCTCTCCATTGTATCTGACTGTGATTCCAGGTTTACTTCTAACTTTTGGAAAGGCCTTCAGAAGTCATTGGGTACTGAATTAAATTTTAGTACAGCTTTTCATCCTCAATCAGATGGGCAGTCAGAACGAACAATTCAGAATTTGGAAGATATGCTATGTGCTTATTCGATGGATTATCAGGGACGTTGGGACCAACATATTTCTTTGTTTGAATTTTCATATAATAACAGTTTTCATTCCAGTATATAGATGGCGCCATTTGAGGCGTTATATGGGAAGTGGTGTCGAACTCCAGCTTTGTGGGATGAAGTGGGTGAAAGGAAGATGATGGGACTAGAATTGGAAGAAGAGATGGCAGAAAAATTTCAGTTGATTCAGAAACACATGAGAACAGCTCAGAGAAGACAGAAGATTTATGCGGATAACTGGAGGAAGGATCTATCTTTCGAGGTAGGTGATCATGTTTTTCTCAATGTTTCACCATGGAAAAGTGTGATGCGATTTGGTAAGAAAGGAAAGATAAGTCCAAGGTTCATTGGACCATATGAAATCCTGGAGAGAGTTGGATAAGTTTCATACTGAGTGGCTTTACCTCTGATTTTATCTCAGGTTCATAATGTTTTTCATGTTTTGATATTGAGAAAGTATATGCCAGATCCATCTCATGTTTTGAGCATAGAGGTGGTTCAGTTGGAAGAGAATCTCTCTTATGAAGAATAAATAGTCCATATTCTTGACCACAGGGAGAAAGTGTTACAGAATACGGTGATTCATCGGGTAAAGGTTTTATGAAAAAAATATATTATTGAAGAGACAACATGGGAATCTGAAAATGCAATAAGGGATAAATACCCCCACTTATTCGATAAGTAAATAAATTGCGGGGACACAATTTTTTAAAGGGGGATGGATGTAACATCCCATGTAAGTAATGAATAATAGATATTCTTATCTATGTCTATTTATGAATTAGATAGTGTTTTAGAGGCTTAAAATGAAAATAAATCCAATCTTAAGCATGGAATATACTAATATTTTCAAAGATTGTTTTACTACCTTGTGGTGGAAACCCATTATTAAATCCATCATTTGAAAATTTTATAATATCTATTTTTCAAAATAAACTTATTCTTTATTATTGAGATATTGAAATTTACTTTGGATAAATTTCTTGTATTTTTCTGATAATGTTCATTTTTTTAATGAATAGTGAAAAATGTTGTATTTTAATTCAAAACCTTTTCTTAATCTAATTTATTTATATGATTAAATTATATTTTGATTTGGTTTTAATGTGAAATTAGAATATAATTTTACCATTTAATCCAATAGAGGTAGTTGGAATTCATTTCACTTTGAAATTGGACTTAAACTAGTGTCAATCTTTTGATATATATTGTTTCATAAAAACACACTATTTGTTCTGACAGCGGGAATTAATTATTAAATTAATTATTTTAACTTATATGTTTTGAATTTTCTAAAATAGAAATCATTTTATAATTTGGAATATCAAATTTAGCTTACGGTGATGTTTTTGTATTTTCCTTAAAAATTTCAATTTTTGATGAATAGTGAAACCACTATGTGGTACTTAAAAAACTGATTTTTCGTTTAAATTAAATTTTACCACCTCTGTGTATTGAATTTAAAAAATCCGACATACATGGTTGTAATTATGAATTAAAATGTGGTTCAATGGGATTAAAATAATTTTTTGGTGAATAGTAAATTTTATGTTTTTAATCGCGATTAGAGATAATTAGTGTAGTCTAAGGTAAAAATAATGTTTTAATAATATGAAATGACCTTGAAACATGTCCTAACCTTATTGGATGTGTCATGGCCGACCAAGACAACCCATGGGTCGATTTTTGGGACCCCATGGAGCCACTTGAGTAAGATAATGACATTAATGCCTTTTATTTAATGTAAAATAGAAATGACACAAACATGTATTGTTTTACTAAAACAATTTTTACATGGGGTTATACAAGGGAGATATTTGACTATAAATATTAATTGGAAATATAAAAAGATTTCCTACATCATGGTGTTTTTTTATAATATTTAGACATTAAATAAATAAAATTATTTCTGACATCATGATGATACAGCGATTACCACATTATTTAACGATTTAAATAAAATGAAAAGATAATGTAAAATATAAGACCTAAACATGTAAAAAACCTTTTGGATGAGTATATTTCGAACCCTTATCACCTTATCCTCAAAATAAATCAAGGTGGGACCTTTAAAATCCTAAATTCATTTGGAAATAAAGTAACATTTTGTAACATTCCAAGAGTGCCCCTCCTCTCCTCTTATAAAAGGCCCCCACCTCTACCTACTTACCCACACCTCTCAAGCCTTTTTCTCAGCCAAAACCTGCCCATTTTGACTCTCCACATCCATCTCCTCATCCTATAAGCCTTACCTTAGGCAGGAATCTCTTCAAGAAACCCTTTTGGTTCTAACCTAAGAGAGTTACCCGATTTTAAGGTAATGTCTTCACTTCTGTTCTTTTGTTTTATTTTGCTTCTCCAACCCCTTAAGCTCTTCTTTATCATTTATTTTGTAAAAAATCCAATATCTTCAATATAACAGGATGTTGTTATAATAAGTATTCGAACTACACTTACACACACCTACATCTAATGGTTAACGAACATATTGTTACTGTGGATGGTGAATTTCTACCTCAGGAAACGGTGATTGTTCAATATTCTTTTAACACATTCAAAGGTGGACATTAAGATGTCACTATATTTATATATGATATATAATATGTTTATGTTTTCCTTAAGCTTCTGTATTTTTCATTTATGGCATACCATTATGGTTTCCATTATGGGTAAACGTGATATCTTCATTTTAGGAAGTGTGGACTACCGCCCCCTCAAAGTGATTTGATTCATTAATAACATATATGGTACATATAAAGGATAGATTTAATGATATAATATATGATTCCATACGGGTATTATAATACTATTATGTATCATTATGTTTTAATTCCATTAAATAAGAAATCAAAATGGAAGTAACATTCATGCGTACGTACGGCTTACCATCTCCATGAACAGTGCATTTCATTTATTATCTCTAAATGTTATTTAATATTAAAAATGAATGTATATAATGAATATATATGATATCTACATAATGAATATAATTCTGGACATAATATAAATTTTACCACATGAATAACTTGTAATTATAAAGTGTTTTTTTACTCAAGTAGCAATGATAGAAAAAACGACAATGATTAACTTAAATAATGAAATACTGTTCATGACATGGTAATAAGTGATATAAAAGGAATAATGAACTTGAAAAAGGTTCTCAATCATTTATAAATTAACTCAATTTTATTATTCAGGATGTTAAAGAATGATCGAGTCAAGTCGGACATGAGGTAAGTGAATCCGTCTCAATCTCCTTTCATTGAGGCATATTTTGTTTTATACACAACTTTCTTTCATATGGAGTATAAACCCCTTTGTCTTTTTTTATTATTCAAAAGGAATCATTTTATACGAAGCATTTACTAAATGACAAAAGTGAATGTTTTTTTTGTCGTACCTATGCGGTGACAACGACTTCTCCGCCATCGTGACCATTATTTGAGTTTCGGCTTCCTCTACAAGGCATAACTTTTTTTTAATGAAAAATAAATACCATGTTTTACATTTATTTTATTTTGGTATTGAAAATGGTTTTGGTGATTTTTTTTATTATATCAATATGTTATTGATATCTTTTGATTCAAATGTGGAAATTTTATGTTTCATTTATGCATGTTTTATGTGATATGATTATGTTATGGTTCTTGGGCATTGTTATGAAGATGGGTTGTTCCGTGATAAACTAAGGGTGGGTGAGCCTGATATAGCTCTCCAATGCATTGGGTAACAGGAAGGAGTTAAACATTAAGGGTTCTTTGAAGATATTTAGGCAATATAAAGTAATGGGTATTCCAAACGTAACCAAGAGGGTTACTCCATACGTAAGAATGTTATGAATGCCTCAAGTTACCTTTATGTCTTCTGATTTCTATGATTTATTCATGATTTGATGAGGTATGTTAAAGTGATTATTTTTTATGGGTAATGTATGATTTCATTCTTATGTATATATGAACTCATGTTTCCTTTCCATATTTTTATAACCCTTACTGAGCTTTTTATGCTCATCCCATGTTTTTTAAATTTTTTTCATAGGTCAAGAGAATGCTACATGATATGATGATAGTGTCAAGAAGTGTCAAGAAATAATCCATGTTTATTTTAAATATGTTTCTGTCGATGGAAAAAATGAATTCTATCTTTTATGTAACCACTTTGTTTAAATGTGGAATGTAATGCAAGTTTTATGATCTAATTCTCTAAAAATCTAAACCTGAAAAGATCCTCAACGTGTAATCTTGTAATAACTCAAGATTAAGTAAGGTTGAAGGCTGGGGCCTTATACTAATATGTCCTCTACAAGCACCAAAACAAAAGAATCAAGATATCACTGAAATATATGATTAATCAATGCCATAAAGACTACTGGTGAATTCGTAAAACCAAAAGGCATGACTACATATTCGTAGTGGCCATATCATCTTCTAAAGTCTGTCTTCGGAATATCCTCCTTCTGAACTCGCAACTGGTGATATCCTTACCGCAAGTCAATCTTAGAGAACCATTGAGATCCCCTCAATTGATAAAACATGTCATCAATTCATTGAAGTGGATATCTATTCTTTATCCTAACTTGTTTATGTTTACAATAATCCACACATAGCCTCAAAGTTCCATCTTATTTCTTTACAAACAAAACTAGTGCTGCCCATGGAGACATGCTTGACCAAATAAAACCTTTATTTTCCTGTTCTTCCAACAACACATTCAGTTACATTAACTTAATTGGTGCCATCCTATAAGATAGTCGTGAGATAGGGCTAGTCCCTAGATGGAGAAAAATCGTAAACTCCACTTCTCTTACAGGGGGTGACCCTGAGATGTTTTCCAGAAAATCATCAGGAAATTGATCCAAAACTACTGGAAAACTGTTATTTGGGATCTCGTCCATTGATTCAATGTTTAACGCAGCTAAATGGTAAAAGATTGTTTCCTCTACTTGTGCCAACTAGCCCGTTGCACATGCCTTATCCACTCTTTCTTCTCTAAAGAGATGCTCGATGCCATCCTTAGTCGTGAAACTGATTGTTCTACTATAATAGTCAATGTGAGCTCTAAACTCTTTCAAGAAATTCATACCTAGGATTATATCATAAACATCCATCTCCGGCAATGTGAAATCCCATTTCATATTAGCTCTATCAACATTTATAGAACATTCTCTACACACGAAGGCTCTATATTCTCTTTCACCGAGATGAGTTTGAAGTTTTATAAAAGAAGGAATCATTTCAAGTTTTATGTTTAGCAAATCAGCAATATGAGGAGCAAGAAAAGAATGTGATGCACTAGTATCAAACTACACTTTCATGAGGGTAGAATTAAAAATAATCATACATCTCAGCATAGAATGTCCAGACTGGTCATCCACAATCACCGTTTCTTCTCCATACAATTGCTTTGTTGCAGCACTTTTCTCCTTATTTCCTTGTTGAGATTGTCCTCACTGAGGAGTCATGGTATTCATGGAATCAACATAGATTACTCTATTCAACTAGAAAGACTGAGTTTTCTATCCTCTCCATGTCGAAGCATAAGATGCTTGCGACAATTGAGAAGGGTCACAAACACTCGACGGTGGAGCACTGAAACAATATCGCTGAAGATGAACCATCTTGTTGCAATTGTGGCAGGATCTCGGTGGTGTTGTACATTTTAATTTCATGTGATCAATCGTGACACACTGAAAAAATCTAGCTTTCATCATGGGTCGTCGAGGAAGATTCCCTGATCCCACCGTCTGATTCTGATTTGCACTCCCACCTTGGAAATAGGTGTCCCACTTTTTCTTGTTCCCAGCATTAGTGTTCCCACCCGTTCTAGTGGGTATTATCATACTCACTCCTCGCATAAGTCTTGATATGTCTCTTTTAGCTACTGTTTCTCTGTTTACCATCTCTGTATAATCTGTAATATAGAGCAGAACTATCTATGAGAAAAACTCATGTCACAACCCTGATTTGAAGATGCATTCCTTCAGCGACACACTTGCAGCAACATCCAATGAAAAGCACACTAAATTCATGAATTTAGCTGCATACTCCGTGATAGACAAATTCTCCTACTTCAGGCAGAACAAGTTTGTCGTCCTCTAGATCATGAACATGTTCGAATAGAATTGTTTATTGAACAATTCCTCAAATTCCTCCTAACCCAGGGCTTGATCTGCATTAGCCTGCACCACTAGCTCCCACCACCGTCTTGCAAGATCCTATAGAATATACGTTTCCAACTTTACTTTCAGTTCTGCTGGTGTGCTGATGAAATCAAAGATACGATTCATCCTACTTAGCCACACCTCCACGTTTTCATGTTCAATGTCACTCTAAAAGGCTGGTAGATTCTGCTTCATGAACTGGATGGTATGATCCACATGCCTTGGTTCATTCCTTTGGATCCCCGTATCCACAGCTTGAAAAGCTAGGATGATACTCTGAACCATCTCTTGGTTCACACGTGGTTCAAGTGTAAACACGTTCTACGCAGCTTCTTCGGGTTGGTTCCGACAACGCCTACCGGGTGCCAAATTCTAATCCAAAAACAACCTCTATCAATCTCACTCTCTATCAAATTGATGGCTTAGAATTTTAGATTCAATCACATTATCTATCACAACATTGTTTTCAAAACAGACTTTTTTGTATGTTCAACAATTTTTGAAAACATTCAACATGATTTTTGAAAATCAACACATTTTCAAAATATAACAAATACCCTATTTTCAAAGTCTTTCCCTTGAATTTTTTTTAGCATTTTTACAAAATTTGCACATTGCACAAAATCCTTACTCAATCCTTACAATTATATATGAAATCCTAGTGGGATTTCATTCCACTATAATGCATGTCATGCTCCTCTCATTGGAAAAACCCATGACAATGTGATTTACAACATTCTAGAAGTGTATCCAAAACACCTATGTACCCAACACCCTGGTAACTAGAAGTTCAGAAAAAAAGGGTTAGCTACATCCTTTTATTCTATACATTTCATGTTCCAAAATCCTAATCATGTCTAAGATTTTGACCCAAGGAATAGACAAGAATGAATTTCAACTCCAAGACTAAGAACATCGATGACTACTTGTTAGGCAAGGACCGAACAAGCTGAAACCATTTGTAATGACCCACCAATTCTCATTGGCTTGAGATTACAATGAGTCATTACTAGGCCTTAAGTGACATCCCCAAGATACCAAAGTCTTGAAATAAATGTGAAAGGGTTTGGATGCAAGTGGGAGACGACTTACCTTTTGAGAAATAAACAAACCAAACCATCACTGACAACCACTATATGATGCATGTTAACCCAACAACCAACTCTTGCATTACCAAAAGAGAACTACACTATTCCACCACAAATAAAAACCAACACAAGATCAAAGTAACAAGAGGATGACTAAACAAAAGACCCAAAACAAGCCGAGACACTCTCCACATCTCCACACCCAGATGAATGAACCAAGCACCACCACATCTCCCAAGAATCTCCACGAACCACTATCTATAAGATTATTTTCCTTTACCTGTGTCCCGGAAGATGAAATCTATAAACGAACCAAAGTTACAAAGCTAGGGTGAGTATAAAACTCAGAAGGTTTTCCTCAATTACTTCCATACTCATGCCACTAGGATAGAACAGTTAGCCAACATTTATATAAAACAGTTTATATAAAACAATTTCTCAGCAAGATTATAACAAAATATAATCAATCTTCCACAAACAATCATATTCAAAAACATCAAAGTGCATTTGAAACCAATTTCCAACAAGTTATTTTTTTCCAGAAAAATTACTAAAAAATCTTTCAAACCATTTCACAATATCCCTTTTTGGCAAACCAACCATTTCACAAACCCGTAAAATCAACCATGCATACTTCATTATGACAGTTCCATACTCATGAGCGGTTTCTCTTCGATCTACCAAGTTGTCACAAGGTAATTGTTTCCCATGTTCCATTACACCTTTTTCACTAAGCATAAGATCATATTTCGACAAAGCCTCATACATGAAAGTCCCATGTGCCATTACACCTTTGGCACTGAGCACAAAGTCATATTTCAACCAAGCCTCGTATATGCAACATGAACACACACTACACATTCACAACAATCATGACAAAAACATCCTTTCAATAAAGCACACTTTTATTGAAAACCATATCAATCAAAACCAAGTGTGTTCATCAAATTAGGACCATTTCAATAAAACTGTACTTTTATTGAAAACAAATGAATGAACCAATTTCATCAAGCCATTTCAATACCAAACCATTTAAAAAAACACTTCTTTTTATTGAGAACTCATCTTTCATCAAACCATTTACCATTACAGAAAATACATAATCTAAAACCAACATTTCAAATTCAACAATACAAATCACGTTTTACAACAATTCACCAAGATTTCACAATTTCATCAAAACCATAAATCATCGGGAAAGAAAAATTATTTCATGATTTTCACAATCAATTTAATTCAAATAACATAATTTGAATCTATGCCATTAAATTCTAGCAAGAGGAGTCAAGAGTGATGCCACCTACCTCAAAGGCTTTGAAGAAAACCCCAACGAACGAAGAATTCACAACAAAACCAGGCCGATTCACCAAGGATCCTCCTTAGATCTATTCTCCTAACACAACAAATACCAAATCTCATCATGTTTGACATCCACACACATAGATCTACCCATAATGGGCGAGTATCTATGAAACTGAGAGAATAGGAGAATTAGATCTAAGTAGATATGAGAAACCAAATAAGAACGATCACATACCTCAAGAATCTGGCTTAGATTCGTCAAGAGAGGCCTTTAGATCACCTTCGGAATGATGGGAGAACCCTCTTTGACCTTAGGAGAACCAAAATCCAGATTTAGGGCTGCTCAGAAGCATAAACGAGTGGATTAAATTATAAAATGGATTAGATCCTTAAAAATAGGATCTAAGTTGACTTCATTCAAGGTTAGTCAGTATGGTTAGTCAAACCATGTGGTAACTGTGCGGTAGTCGCTGCTTGGAAGGGGCACTCCGCCCGGCCTCCTCACACAGTTTTCCCAAACTGTCTGCACACTGTGTGATATCCTCTATCTAAGGTGACACCACCTGGGGGTACTACATGAACATTCACAAGCCTATCTTCAACACATTATTCTTGAACAGAACCACCTATGGGAGAAATGGAATTTGATAGAGATTAACAGCCAAGAAATTTTATCTGAGCCACCCTTAGAGTCTGTCACCATCACACACCTTATCTGTTAGTATTCTGTGGGTGTTATAAGAAAATATGTAATAATACCTTTAGACTATAAATATGTGCATTATTTTTTATTTAATAATGATTACACATTCATTTTATTATTGTTACATTGTAAAAAAAATTAAAGGGAAAATAGTATTGTTGTTAATATTAAACCAAGAAATCTATTTTGATGAATTAATAGATTTTTTAATTAAATAATATATTAATAAAATATTCTTATTATTATTAAATTTATTTTTATTAAATATAAATGATCATAAAATTTTATAAATGCAATTGTAATATTCATTAGGGGTTGAAAGTGGTTTTTGTCAAAACAGATGAATTTTGATAAATGCCGATTTCTAAAATAAAAATAAAATTTCAAAAATTATAAAATTTATTTGGAAAAAATGAATATTATTTTTAAAATTAGGACTTCGATATTATCCAATGGTGTATTTCTCATAATTTTCTGTGAAAGAGGAATTTTTGGGTAAAAATTAAATATCGTTTAAATATATAATATGTTTTATTACATCATAATGACCCAATAGTGACATAATAAAATATTGTAAACATTATATTATGCCAATATATGTTTTAACATTAATATAACGTGATTTTAAATCTTTTATATTTATTTTAAAATGTTTAATGGACCCTTCAAGACATATGAAACATTTTACATTTTAAATTGATTTACTTGAGAGTGTGACTCACCTCCACATAAGAATAACTTTTATTATAAGTTGTTTGGAAATTTTACTTGTAAAATATTGTTTCCACTCCCGTTTGGTAAACCCCATGGGACCAAACTAAGGGCTGGTTTTTTGTTTTGATTAGTTTAATTTGTGGTGTCCTAAATCTAAATAATAAAGAATTCCATCTCATTTTCTACATAAACCCACCCAAGCTCCACATCCTCTTCACTCAACAACTTTGGAGTTCAACAAACCCCTGAAATCCCCTCTATATAATCCATTAATGGTTCCCCAAGATCATAATAAGTATATCTCAATCCCCTCCCATGCCTTTGGGATCACACTTTCATTTTAGGGATTTTCACATTCTTTATTTATGTTTAAGTTTCCTTATATTATTTTCCCTTTTATATTAAATTACAAATGATAGGTTATGATTTCAAACCTTCCCAATACATCCGTATTTATGTTTTAATAACACGATATCCCCTTTATCTCTCATTAATTCCTCCCATGTATACCCGTTAACATGTAGATATTCATTAATATTTTCTCCCTGTGCATTTACCTTTAACCATAATTTTGTATTACTTATATAAATTAAATTAAATATGTTGGGAAATTTATTTATATGAAAAAATTAATATCTATTTAATTTAAATATTATGAGACACCCATTTCTCTCTCATCAATAATTTTTATTAATTCCTATGTAACGTCGTTATGCAGTCGAAATTCCACGGTGTTTTTCCATGCCAAGATCATAGTGTAGTGAATACAATACCAATGTGTGTATCAAGGTTATTCACCATTGTGCACATACAAAAATTACTGGCAATTTAATGTATTTTTTCAACATTCCATAATATTTGAATAACTAAGGATGTTGATTTATTCAATTTTATATGATCCATGTAGCACACTTATGCATGAAATGAAATTTTTAAGACGGGTGAACCTTGATAGCACTCCAATGCATTGGGTAAGGTATTATATTATGATACATCATGTGAAATGGGTGTTGAATCATTCTAATTCATGTAAAATTTGGGTTTACTCATGCTACGTGTGAAATGAGGGTTTACTCAAAATCCATGTTCAATAAGACTTTGCTCATGCTAATTCCAGGTTAAGTGTGGTTTCCACGTCTCCATGTTATGATTATCATGATTTATCATGTCTATATATTCATGATTCTAGTGTGCCCCATATATACGAAAATGTGCTAACATTAATTGTATTCCTCATGTTATTCCATGTTTTTCCCTTAATGTTCTTTATAGCTCACCCTTTTCTTATGCATGTCCCCGGGTTATCCCATGCAATGCTAAGTATAAGGGAATGTAGTGGTCGTGTAAAGGATGTTTTCAACAATGATGTTGGGTTTCATGGCGTAATTGGTTATACAATGTTCCTAATCCCCAAAGACAATAGAACTTTTTTATCTTCCATTTTGTATCAAGTAAAGAGTTTATGTAAAAAAACATGTTTATTTGTGTAATAAAAGAATAGCTGTCACGACCCGTCCTCGGGGCCCGTGTCGTGACTACCCCAAGCCCAGCTTCCATAGGCCAGGGGCTAGCGACTAACACCAAGGCGTAAATACCGGAAAAAGGGAAGGCATTGCCTTTGTATCGTAAACAAGCACCACAGAGTAAACAAGCGGAAAAGTAAGAACTAAGTAAAAACTGTAACAAGCTGTGCTGAAAGTAAAAAGGGGCCGGAAATAAAAGCCCAACTGTAAAGTATAACTGAAGGGAAAAACAGAAACTGAATGGAAAAGCCGCAGCGTCGAGCCGTCCTCTGGAAGTCCCACATGAAGGGTGAGCACAGATAGCCTCCACAGCTCCTCGGTCCACCCGTCCTCTCCAAGTACGTCCCGCCCAGTGGTCCACCTCCAGGTACCATCCTACTCTGCATGCCTCCACCACGATCAGTGATGTCCGTCGTCTGCAACCAACACAATGAAGTGCGGGCATAGCCCGTGCAGGGTTGAGTATAAGCTACTCAGTAGGGACCCCAAGACCCCCGAAGGTCTCCCGAAATCCACAAAGGATAAACCACAACGGAAAGATACAATCACGAAGTAACAACCGACACTTCTTAGGTATATGCCCATACATATACCTAAGTCATCAATTCCCATTCGGCTCCAACATCAAGCCCAATCACAACTCAGTCCACACAGGAAAGCAAAACTCCACACAGGATAGCTCAACACAATCCACAAAGGAAAGTAAAATGTAAATCCACACAGGATAGCTCAACACAATCCACTAAGGAAAGTAAAACAGAGTTTCAACTCACACAGGTATACTTCTTCAAATGACGATAGAGATGATCACTGATCCATCTAAGTCGTCGGACCCATGAAGGATCGAAAGTTACTAGCCCCCGCAATGACCCACATAGGATCGGACCCACATAGGATCAATAGGTAACTAACCCCCGCAAAGACCCACACAGGATCGGGTCCACACAGGACCTGTAGGCACTGGCTCACCCAGAACCGCTGAGCGCTGACCCACACAGGATCAGATCCACACAGGATCTGTAGCACTGATCCACGTAGGATCGCTGAGTGAAGTAGTCATCGCAGTCCACTGAGGATCTCTGCACAGTCGTCGTCGCAGTCCACTGAGGATCTCTGCACAGTCGTCGTCGTAGTCACAGTAGCAGTCGCAACCTGCTCTAGGGTTCCCACACAGAGCAAGCTCATTCGGGAGGGTCCGCTCCACGAGCCAAGAGGCTGATACATCAATTGACACAAGTCTGAAGTTGATGTATCCAAAAGTTCGGTATCGTCAACAGGAACTTCACGTCGCAGACGGTGCGTCAATCGGACGCCCGGTCTGAGAGTTATTGGCTTTTTCGTCCCATGGGCCCGGTCGGTTTTCAAGGCAAAACCAACCCGACCGTACTCCACCTGCGTCCAAACCTCGGGCAGAGTATGCCAAAAGATCCATCTCACTTAGATTAATTCAACGAAGTCGACGGTACATCAATCGGACGTCCGAGGCTCAAGATATGAGCGTTTCTGCTCCGAGGGCCTGGTTGGTTTCGTGTACAAACCATCCCGGCCGAACCCAAAGTATTCCGAAACCTTGAGTGCGATATACCGAAATGACCGTCTCGATCCAAGGATCGCATCGCCACTGACGGTGCGTCGTTCAAAGGCACTTAGATCAAGTTACGAGAAAAAGACCGAAAATGGTCCGAAGACGGGGGGTCTAGGCCCGGACCGACCCGGCCCAACCCCCCTGGGTCGACCCGACCCGGGTCCGGGTCGGACCCGGTTCGGCACGGCCCGGTCCGGCCAGGGCGCGACCCTTCCGGTCGGGTCGACCCGGCTTGGCTCGGCCGAGCGGCCGAGCGTGGAAGCCGCGGGGCACTGCCCCCGCAGGATGGAAGGAGCCACGACCCACGTGGGGCTACGCTGGAGTCAACAGATGTGGAAAAAGCCGCGTCCCGTGCGTGTGAGCCGGACCCACGTAGCCACAGGTCCGCTGGCCGCCGCCACCGTGGCTTCAGCCGCGGCGGCCCTGTCTGGTGGCGCGCCGAGGCGCCGCTGCCTCCGGCTGTCGGCGCCGCCAGTGGCTTCCGCGAGCCACCAGAGTTGCTCCGGTGGTCCGTTTTCCTTCCCGTCTGCGCCGAAACTCCTCCCGTGTCCCATTCTTCACTGCAGAAACAACGGATCATCCCTGCGGCATGTTTTTTCGTCGCCCGCCAAATCCGTACAACAACGAAGAACTGCGGAGGGTTGTCGGGCCGTGTTCATTTGGCTCGTACCCTCCGCGTTAGGTGATAACAGTTGGGAGGATTAATCAACACATAGTAAACATAACAAATAACACTTTTAATAAATTAAATTTCTTCTTATGAAACCAAGTTCTTTGTTTTAAAAGAAAAAATCATGGGAAATAATGATTGTTCTCAAATAAAACCCCCCTACCTCGTCAAGTTGTCGCACGCGCGTTCTTCGCGGAATTGATCGTCACGGAAAGAGGGGATCGTCGCATCGTCGCGGTATCCGTCGTTGCGTCGACGAACTCCGAGGACCAAGAAACAACAGATTTAATTAATAATAATTAAATCCATATTGTTGTTTTAGTCCACAAAGGAAATTTAAAAAAGGAGAGAAACCCCCTACCTTTTCGCTGCCGATCGAAGGTTGTCGCGGGGTTGGATTGTCGCGAAAGAACGTCGCGGAAGAAGAATCGCCGGCGTCGTGGAACTTGGAATCCCATCGTCGATTTCTGAGGGCTCGGTGTTCTTCGCATTCTTCGCGTTCTTCGTGTTCTTCGCATTATTCGCGAAGGAGGATGAAGAACTCTTGGTTTCTGTCAAATCCTCTCAACGAACATTTTTCCAGAAGTCGTGCGTTGGTATTATTTTATTATTACGCCAACGGATTGAAAACAGGTTAAGAAACGATTAAATTAATTCATAGAATTAATTCAACAAATAAAACCTCCCAATTAATTCAACGAATAAAACTACCCAATTAATTGGTGCGTTAATAAATTAAGAAAACGCATCAGTTAACTTCCATAATGACAGGTTTTCGCTGGTGAGTTACTTAGCGGAATGAAACGGTGGGGCTCGTGCGGGCCCCACCTCCCAAATATCCTACTAAGTGGGTAGGATATTTTTGGATAGCACCCTATCCGCAACAACTCAGTTTAAGTAGCTTTAAGTGGCTTCAAGTGGCTTCCAAGTGGCTTAAGTGAAATAAAATAAAGTTTGTCGTACAATTTATTTTATTTCTTATCTTTAAGCCCAAAAATTAAAAACCACACCCGAGCAAACGCAACTCCGGAAGAGGCGTTTCTAAGCAATTACCAGCGCTGTGATTCCATCGGTGCCCTCAGAATTCGATTCTGAGCACCGGTTCAAAAGTTAGAAAAACCCACTCGTCCTTTCACTGAACGTACCCGAGCCTTACTTTGGAAAATGATTCTCGGCACACCGGGCCTTGGAATCAGGTGCCGTCAGAAACTGCATTCTTATAAAAATCCAAAGAAAGTTAAGAAAAAAAATTTCCTTGAATTTTTCGGGTCTTTACATCACTCCCACCTCAGGGCTTTACGTCCTCGTAAAGATACATCATAAACTAGGGAAACAAATGTGGGTACTGAGCACGCATCTGAGCCTCCTGCTCCCAAGTGCTCTCTTAACGGTTCTCGTGCTACCATCTGATGCACACTAGAGGAATCGATCGTCCACGTAGGACCCGCTCCTGTCGATCCTAGATCTCCACCGGGACCTCCACAAAAGTCTCCCCATCATCAACGTCCAACTCCCCATAGTCAATGATATGCGTCGGGTCGTGCACGTACCTCCTCAGCTGAGATACATGGAAGACGTCGTGCACCCGGTGCAACTGAGGTGGTAGAGCCATGCAATAAGCCACCTCGCCAATCCTGCTGAGGACCTGGAAAGGTCAGATGAAGCGTGGAGACAACTTGCCACCTCGGGCAAATCTCAGTAATCTACGTCGAGGTGAGACACGCAAGAAGACATGGTCGCCATCCTCGAACTCTAGTGTGCTCCACCTCCTGTCATTATAAGACTTCTGCCGGCTCTGAGCTATCCTCATCCACTCCTGGATGACCTAGACCTTCTCTGTCGTGGGCCAGACCATCTATGGTCCCACAAGTGCTGACTCCCTAGGGTCTGTCCAGCACAATGGAGATCTGCAAGGTCTGCCGTACAACGCCTCGTATGTTGACATCCCGATGGTGGAGTGGTAGCTGTTGTTGTACGCGAACTCCACCAAGGGTAGGTGGTCCTCCCAGCTGCGACCAAAGTCGAGGACACATGCGCGGAGCATTTCCTCGAGAGTCTGAATGGTCCTCTCTGTCTGACCATCCGTCTGAGGGTGAAAGGCGGTGCTCAGACGTAGCTGTGTCCCGAACACCTCCTAAAACCCCTTCCAAAGCCGGGAAGTAAAGAGAGCATCTCGATCAGAGACGATAGATGATGGCACTCCGTGAAGCCGTACAATCTTCTGAACGTAGAGATGCCCAATGCTCTCCACTGAGCCCTGCTCTCTGATGGATAAGAAGTGTGCCGACTTGGTGAGTCAGTCAACAATCACCCAAATGGAGTCATGACCTCTGGAAGTGCGTGGAAGTCCAGTCACGAAGTCCATAGATATCCCATCCCACTTCCACTCCGGGACCTCCAAGGGCTGTACCAAGACTGCTGGTACCTGATGCTCTGCCTTCACCTGCTGGCTGGTGAGGCATCGAGAAACGAACTCTACCACAAAATTCTTCATGCCCGACCACCAGTGCTGTCGTCTGAGGTCCTGGTACATCTTCGCCACTCCAGGATGTACCGCCAAAGGAGAAGTGTGAAACTCTCACAGCACCTCCTCCCGTAAAGCAACTGGTACCAAGGTACGTTCTCTGAAAAGGACGTCGTGATCTTCTCCAAGGGATAAACCATCAGGTGCCTATCTCGAGGATATCTGTGCATTCCGTGTCTCACAGTCAGTGTCCCCACGCTGTGCCTCTCTGACCAGCTGTAGAAGTGAAGGAGAGACTGTGAGAGGCTGAAGGAAGGTTGCTCCGTCCCTATCCACGAAGGATATCTGTAAGGAGGCTAGGTGCTCTGTCACCTCCTCAAGTAGCTGAATGCCCGTCCTCCTGCTGAGGGCATCAGCTACTATGTTCCCCTTTCCAGGAGTATAGACTCTCTCAAAGTCATAGTCCTGGAGGAACTCGAGCCATCGCCGCTGTCTCAGGTTCAGGTCCTTCTGAGAGAAGATGTACCTGAGACTCTGGTGGTCAGAAAAGACTGTAAACTGCTCGCCCATCAGATAGTGCCGCCAAGTCTTCAGTGCGAAGACCACTGCTGCCAACTCCAGGTCATGTGTGGCGTAGTTCTGCTCATGCGTCCTCAACTGACGTGATCCATAGGCAATCACGACCCGATCCTGTATCAGGACACATCCGAGTCTAGTCCCTGATGCATCGCAGTAGACTACGTATCCAACTCCCTCCTCAGGCAACCTCAGGATAGGTGCGCTGGTCAATCACTTTCTCAGCTCCTGAAAGCTTTGCTGACATTTGTCTGACCACACAAAGGGTTTCCCCTTCTTCGTCAAAGATGAGTGTGGCGCCGCAACTTTGGAGAAGTCCAGAAAAAATCTCCGATATTATCCAGCTAGTCCCAAGAAACTCCGCACCTCCGTCATGCTCCTGGGTGGCTCCCAAGCTAGCACTGCCTCGATCTTCACAAGATCCACCGCAACTCCCGCCTTGGAAATTACGTGCCCCAAGAAGTGGACCTCACATAACCATAACTAGCACTTCGAGAGCTTGTCATAGAGCTGGTGCTCTCGGAGTGTGTCTAGTACAACCCGCAAGTGGTAGGCGTGCTCCTCCTCAGTCGTCGAGTATACCAAAATGTCATCGATGAAGACCACGACAAATCGATCGAGGTATGGCTGGAAGATCCTGTTCATGATGCTCATGAACAACGATGAAGTGTTGGTTACGCCGAAAGGCATAACCAAGAACTCATAGTGGCCATACCGACACCTGAAGTCCGTCTTCTGCACGTCCTCGTCTCGAACTCTGAGCTGATGATAGCCTGACCTGAGGTCTATCTTCGAGAACCACCGTTCTCCCTTGAGCTGATCGAAGAGGTCATCAATCCTCGGTAGCGGATACTTGTTCCTCACTGTCACCTGGTTCAGGCGACGATAATCAACACAAAGTCGCAAGCTCCTGTCCGCCTTCTTGGCGAACAATATAGGTGAAGCCTAGGGTGAAACACTGGGTCAGATGAAACCCTTTCCCTGAAAGTCCTCTAACTGTACCCGTATCTCTCGAAGCTCAGCGGGGGCCATCCGATATGATGGAGTGGATATCGGGGCTGTCCCGGGGTACAGATCAATATAAAAGTCTACCTCTCTGCGAGGAGGTAGTCCTGGAACGTCGTCGGGAAAGACGTCCGCATACTGATCCACCACTGCAGGAAAACTAGGACTCCGCACTTCAACAGCTCCTAGGATGAGGCTAGCCAACTGATGAGTGATGGGATGTCCTCTCATCTGCGGAAGTCCATCCTGTGCTGCGAAGGCTCCCTTCTCACCGGTGAAGGTGAACCTGCTCCCGTCGGTGTGTACACATCGCACCTTGTGCCTAATACAGTCAATATGTGCATGGACTGTAGATAACCAATCCATGCCCAAGATGACGTCATAAGGCCTCGACGCTGCTACAAGAAGATCCCAGCCGAAGCTATCGCCTCCTAGAGTAAGCTCACACTTCCGGCACCAGTGCGTAATTGTCGAGTCTTCTTCCGTAGGAGTCTCTAGCTGTAAGGATCGAGCCAATGGCTCTGTCGGAATCTCCGAGCTCCGAACAAGGGCAACGACTATGAAAGACTGACTCACTCCTGTGTCTATAAGAACTGCAGCAAGGGTGGAATAGACACAGATCGTACCTCGAATCATCTTGGGCGCACCGTGGTCGTAGGCCTTTACTGCCTGGAGCTCTGTGTGTCTCTGCCTGCCAGCTCCCTGTGGTCGGGGCGGGCCTCCTGGTGGTGGTGGTGGTAGAGCCACAAAGCGTCTCCCACCACCTGCTGCTCGGCCAACTCCTCTGCCTCATCCGCCTCCTCCATGCGGACCTCCACGGTCGACCATCTGCCTCTGCCTGGGTGGCCCCTCAACTATCTGCTGCTTCTCGACACGGTGGGTCGGGCAGTAACGAGCCATGTGACCCTGCCCGCCGCAAGTGTAGCACTGCCTGCCTCTCGAAAGACTGGAACCGTGTTGTGTGCCCCGCACTTCTAAGCCAGTGTCCTGAGGCCGTCTGCGTGAGGGTCTTGTCTACCTGGACCCTTGAGTCATCCGACGACTGCCTGCTGCGGAAGACTCTGCTACGTGCCGCCCCGCGGTAGGTCTTGGCTCTAGAGAAGTCTCAGCAAGAAAGATCACGATCAAAAGGGCTCGCTACAGTACTCCGACCTGGGTCGGGATGCTAAGGGAGATCAGTGATGCCCTGATCTCGTGTCTCAATCCTTGCTCAAAGGTCTGGGCCCGGAAGAACAGTTCCCGTACCATGTCGGTCGAGTAGCGCGAGAGATCGGTGAATCTCGCCGAGTACTGGGCTACCGTCAAGCTGCCCTGCCGCAGCTGAAAAAGCTCCTGGATGCACACCGCATGGAGGGTGGCCGGGACGAACTCTGAGCAGAAGAGGCCCTCAAAGTCTGTCCAGATTAGAGAGGCCTCATCGTGCACCTAGAGCATCATGCTCCACCATCGTCCCGCTGCTGCATGCAGTAGGATCGTCGCGAGGATCACCATGAGGTCTGTTGGTGTCCTCACTAGCCTGAAAACTCGTACGACCACCTCCAGCCAGTCCTCGGCTGCCTGGGGGTCCATCTCCCCACGAAACCTGGGTGGTCGCTGGCGTTGGAACTCGTGCAGAGCTCCGAGGTGATGTGGATCGTCAGCGGTCGTGGCGGGGAGCATCAGTAGCTCGGCGGGTAGAGGTACCGCCGGTGCCTCCGCCGTCAAAGGGCCCTGTACCGAGGCCTCGTCGCTCGGCGGGCTGTCATCACGTACCACTCTCGGAACCCTAGCTGGCTGCCATCGTGGGGCCATCCTGAAAAGGAAACAGGTGCGCCACGGTCAGAACAGTATACCTGGTGAGCTGATATGAAGTAATCACAATGAAAACTTGAAACACACATCCAATCAATGTTTTCGTGCATTAAGTCGGAAATCAAAAGTCAGGGTCCTGGTGTATGGATACATCGGTCGCCAAACCAACACTGGACTCCCTGGACTGATAACCACACCCAATACGCTAAACACTATTTCTTTACATAGAAGAATGATCAGATTCTACGGTAGAACCAACCACCTCTGATACCAATTTGTCACGACCCGTCCTCGGGGCCCGTGTCGTGACTACCCCAAGCCCGCCTTCCATAGGCCAGGGGCTGGCGACTAGCACCAAGGCGTAAATCCTGGAAAAAGGGAAGGCATTTCCTTTGTAAAGTAAACAAGCACCACAGAGTAAACCAGAGGAAAAGTAAGCACTAAGTAAAAACTGTAACAAGCTGTGGTGAAAGTAAAAAGGGGCTAGAAATACAAGCCCAGTTGTAAAGTAAAACTGAAGGGAAAAACAGCAACTGAATGGAAAAGTCGCAGCGTCGAGCCGTCCTCTAGAAGTCCCACCTGAAGGGTGAGCATAGATAGCCTCCCCAGCTCCTCGGTCCAGCCGTCCGCTCCGAGTACGTCCCACCCAGTGGTCCACCTCCAGGTACCGTCCTGCTCTGCAAGCCTCCACCACGATCAGCGTTGTCCGTCGTCTGCAACCAACACAACGATGTGCGGGCATAGCCCGTGGAGGAGTGAGTATAAGCTACTCAGTAGGGACCCCGAGACCCCCGAAGGTCTCCCGAAATCCACAAAGGATAAACCACAACGGAAGGATACAATCACGAAGTAACAAACGACACTGCTTAGGTATATGCCCATACATATACCTAAGTCATCAATTCCCATTCGGCTCCAACATCTGAGCCCAAGCACAACTCAGTCCACACAGGAAAGAAAAATTCCACACAGGATAGCTCAACACAATCCACAAAGGAAAGTAAAATGCAAATCCACACAGGATAGCTCAACACAATCCACAAAGGAAAGTAAAACAGAGGTTCAACTCACACAGGTATACTTCTTCAAATGACGATAGAGATGATCACTGATCCATCTAAGTCATCGGACCCACGAAGGATCGAAAGGTACCAACCCCCGCAATGACTCACACAGGATTGGACCCACACAGGATCAATAGGTAACTAACCCCCGCAAAGACCCACAGAGGATCGGGCCCACACAGGACCTCTAGGCACTGGCTCACACAGAACCGCTGAGCGCTGTCCCACACAGGATCAGATCCACACAGGATCTGTAGCACTGATCCACGTAGGATCGCTGAGTGCAGTAGTCGTCACAGTCCACTGAGGATCTCTGCACAGTCGTCGTCATCGTCCAATGAGGATCTCTACACAGTCGTCGTCGCAGTCACAGTAGCAGTCGCAGCCAGCTCTAGGGTTCCCGCACAAAGCAAGCTCGTTCGGGAGGGCCCGCTCCACGAGCCGAGATGCTGATACATCAATTGACACAAAGTCCGAAGTTGATGTATCCAAAAGTTCCGTATCGTCAACAGGAACTTCACGTCGCAGACGGCGCGTCAATCGGACGCCCGGTCTGAGAGTTATTGGCTTTTTCGTCCGCGGGGCCCGGTTGGTTTTTAAGGAAAAACCAACCCGACCGTACTCCACATGTGTCCAAACCTCGGGCGGAGTATGCCAAAAGATCTGTCTCACTTAAAGGAATTTAACGAAGTCGACGGCACGTTAATCGGACGTCTGAGGCTCAAGATATGAGTGTTTCCGCTCCGAGGGCCCGGTTGGTTTCGTGTACGAACCAACCCGGCCGAACCCAAAGTATTCTGAAACCTTGAGTGCGATATACCGAAATGACCGTCTCGATCCAAGGATCGCATCGCCACTGACGGAACATCGTTCGGAGGCGCGTAGCTCATGTTACGGGAAAAAGACCGAAAACGGTCCGAAGACGGGGGGTCTGGGCCCGGACCGACCCGGCCCAACCCCCCCGGGGTCGGCCCGAACTGAGTCGACCCAACCCGGGTCCGGGTCAGACCCAGTTTGGCGCGGCCCGGTCCGGCCAGGGCACGACCCGGCCGGTCGGGCCGGCCCGGCTCGGCTCGGCCGAGCGGCCGAGCGTGGCAGCCGCGGGGCGCTGCCCCTGTGGGATGGAAGGAGCCACGGCCCACGTGGGGCCGCGCTGGAGTCAACGGATGCGGAAAAAGCCGTGTCCCTTGCGTGTGAGCTGGACCCACGCAGTCGTGGGTCCGCTTGTCGCCGCCACCGCGGCTGAAGCCGCGACGACCCTGTCCGGCGGCGCGCCTGGGCACCGCCGCCTTCGGCCACCAGAGTTGCTCCGGTGGTTCGTTTTCCTTCCCGTCTATGCCGAAACTCCTCCCGGGTCCCGTTATTCACTGCGGAAACAACGGATCATCCCTGCGGCATGTTTTTTCATCGCCCTCCAAATCCGTACAACAACGAAAACTGCGGAGGGTTGTCGGGCCTTGTTCGTTTGGCCTGCACCCTCCGCGTTAGGCGATAACAGTGGGGAGGATTAATCAACACATAGGAAACATAACAAATAAAAATTTTAATAAATTGAAATTGTTCTTATGAAACTGGGACATTTGTTTTAAAAGAAACAATCATGGGAAATAAATATTGTTCTCAAATAAACACCCCCTACCTCGTCAAGTCGTCGCACGCGCGTTCTTCACGGAATTGATCGTCGCAGAAGGAGGGGATCGTTGCGTCGTCGTGGTATCCGGCATTGCGTCGACAAACTCCGAGGACCAAGAAACAATAGATTTAATTAATAATAATTAAATCCATATTGTTGTTTTAGTCTACAAAGGAAATTTAAAAAAACAGTGCAACCGCCTACCTTGTCGCTGCCGATCGAAGGTTGTCGCGGGGTTGGATTGTCGCGGAAGAACGTCGCGGAAGAAGAATCGCTAGCGTCGCGGAACTTGGCATCGCGTCGTCTATTTCCGAGGGCTCGGCGTTCTTCACGTTCTTTGCGTTCTTCGCGTTCTTTGCGTTCTTCGCGAAGGAGGATGAAGAACTCTTGGTTTCTGTCAAATCCTCTCAACGAACATTTTTCCAGAAGTCGTGCGTTGGTGTTATTTTATTATTACGCCAACGGATTGAAAACAGGTTAAGAAACGATTAAATTAATCCATAGAATTAATTCAACGAATAAAACAGCTCAATTAATTCAATGAATAAAACCGCCCAATTAATTGGTGCGTTAAGAAATTAATAAAACACGTTTGATGACTTCCATAATGAAGGGATTTCACGGGTGCGTTACATAGCGGAAAGAAACGGTGGGGCTCGTGCGGGCCCCAGCTCACAAATATCCTACCAAGAGGGTAGGATATTTTTGGACAGCACCCTATCCGCAACAACTCAGATTAAGTAGCTTTATGTGGCTTAAGTGAAATAAAATAAAGTTTGTCGTACAATTTATTTTATTTCTTACCTTTAAGCCCAAAAATTAAAAACCACACCGAGCAAACACAACTCCGGAAGAGGCATTTCTAAGCAATTAATGGCGTTGCGATTCCATCGGTGCCCTCAGAATTCGATTCCAAGCACCGGTTCAAAGGCTAGAAAAACCCGCTCGTCTGTTCACTGAACGTACCCGAGCCAAACTTCGGAAAATAATTTCGGGCACACCGGGCCTCGGAATCAGGGGTCGTCATAAACTGCGTTCTTGAAAAAATCCAAAAAAAAATAAGAAAAAAAATTTCCTTGAATTTTTCAGGTCTTTACAATGGTAGTCATAGTTTTCAATTCCAATATTATATTTATATTCCAAGAAGGATACCAATGAAGATTCCATGGTGGAAAAAATCAAGATGAGTGGACACCCTTCCAATAGAGGCATCTAAACAAGTAGGAGCAATAAATAATATTTTTTTCAGTCGAAGGATTCATGGTAGTCATCATACCATTGATTGAGATTTCTTTCTTCATCAGCCTGGGAAAGGGGGGCATTTCTATCCATGCTGATTATGAAAAGTCCAATGTATTTTATGTGCCCTTAGAAACCACACATTTTATTGATATTTCTATAGAGTGAAATTTCAAAAATAGAACTACTATTATCTTGGTCGACATAAATGTCATAGTGGAGTTACAAAAGTTCAAGAATCATTCGAGAGGCTACACTAATGGCACATCTCTGTAGATGAATCCTCACACTAAGCTACATCATATTTTCAAATACAATTAAAAGATCTGTGAATTGATCAAATCACTATAGGGATTTTACAACATGGTTTTTGACAGAAAACATATTTATTCTTCAAAATAATGTTTTAATGATATGATGAAAGGCCCATAGAAATGTAGTTCCAATAATCATTTTTCACAATGGGATTGGACTGGTAGAAAAAGATACCCTAAGATAGTTTGAATGTAGTGAGTTCCTTGTCTTCATGGGCCATCATTATTTTATTGTAGTCTAAAAGCATATCCTTGATGGAAAGACACTTGAAGCTATTAGTTTCATAGATAAATAGTTTTATGATTGATAATGGGATGTTTTCCATTTAGAAATAATTATTATGGTCTATCAAATCATATCAACCGTTAATCTACCCATTATTTTTCTTGATAGGGATGATATTGGAGAGCCATTATGCGTATTTCACTTATCTGATAAATCTATCATTGATCAATTTTCAAAATACCACCTTTATAATTGTAGAATAAGTGGGGTTCATCTTCTTCTCTCACTTCATGAATCCTCAATGGTTAATGTATAGGACAAGATAATGTGTATAAAATTTGGGGTTTATTATATGAATTTATGTATAGTGCGAAGAGAGAACATATTGATTCTTACTTAGAAATCCAATTTACATATCATTCTCTATGAGGTGCATGGAGGAAATAACTTTAGTAGGTCAAGGGTCTACATCTATTCCATGATTTACCTTCCTGAGTTTGTTGATGGTGGGGTTGAAACCATTCTCAAATTATGAAGGGAAATTACTGAATTCATACTTATCTTCATCCATATGTTAGTATATAGCAGCATTTTTAGGGGGGGATAATAGTCAGGTGTCATCGTCATCAATATTAAGGTGTGAGTTTCCATGATAATTGACAATATCATCCCTTATCACTGGAGATGTCATAGAGTGATTATGATGATGATAGTATTTTATAATGAAAATTGAGATAGATGGTGGTTGGGTATTTAGGTCTAGGTCTAAAACATCAATTATATTTATAGGTAGAACATTGTCACTGTCGAGCATACTCAAGTTATTTTCAAGGAATTTCCCCAACCCATTAGGGTATGCATATTATATGTCAACATCCACTATTAGTTGTTTGCCTCCTAATTTTTATAACCCATATTTGGGATATTCAGATTCACAAGTATTAGAGGGGAAACCATGATCATTATATATTATGAACTTTCCATTGATGTGTAATTTCAGTCACTGATAGAATTTTTATTTTACCATATTGTTCTAATGATACTAGGGCCATCCAATCATGAAATTGTGTATGGTGTGTTGATGGATAACCATAAACTACACAATATATGTGTGACCCCTGAATGAAGGTTTGATATTGATATTCCTAATAGGTATCTTCGTAGACATAACAAAACCATGAATTATCACCATTTTGGGGGATTTTCATGTCTCCATATCCTAATCATTTTAAAGTTCAAACTGGTATACAATTGATCCTATAACCATTATCAATAATAGTCATTCAAAAAAAATTATTGAGTCTTTCTAAAACATATAGGATCTATTTGTTCCATTGGATGAACCTTTATTGATCATGGTTGGTGAATGAGATTGTGGCATCAATGTGGCATTGAATTATGACTGAATGGTGTCCACTCAATAAACCTCAACTACTACAACTTCAGTCTCTAAATAATATGGGATCCAGAAGGCTTCAACGATCGTATCCTTATGTTATTTTGAAATTTATGGTGAATATATGCTTTATATATTCACGATGAAAACATCAATCTATTTTAGAATACCGTAATTGTGAGCTAGAGGTATGGGATTCTAGATATGGGTATTGTCCTTGAATGATTGCAAAAAACACATGGTTCATGTGGTGGAATTGCTTGATGAATGGGAAGATGTTGACGGAACACCTACTTCAATTGGTGTGAGTTGCTTTGGTCATGCTCAATAGATTTTAAAGTAAGACAATAATACCACCACTAGGCTATAATGTATGAAAACAGGTCTTGAGAAATAGCTGGAGGGTATTGGAACTATTCCATACCTCTTTTGGGATTTCGAGAATCCCTTTCCCCCAAGTCTTCAATATATATATCTGGTTTCTGGGGGAATGATTGAATTGATGGGATTGACCACACCCTAGTTGTCCCATGCATCCTCATCTCCTTCACATGCATCATCTTAATCCCTGGTTATATAAGGGGAAATTATATTTTGTGGTATATTCATCATCAGATAAGTGGTGTGAAATGTGTATCATGTTAACATAACCAATTATGAGCTCTTCACCTGATATGTATTCCATTTGGTTAGGCAGTACCCATGATACAGATGCTGCACGGAAGGAATATTTAATAGTCATATATTTCATTGGGTAAAATATTATGATTAATTTAGTATTTATTAATATGTTTGATTGTCACATACACCACTGGGATGAATATTCTATATATCTCAATTTGGTGGTGTAGCCTTTGTGGGACTATGTAGTTGTGCTCTATTGGTGGCATGAGCTTGGTCAACCATTTTTTAATCATATAGTTGAACAAATTTTCCCCATTCATGTATATGACTTTCTTCCAGACACATACATATTCTGTCTGGGAAACGTTTATGCAGGCCACCTACTCAACAGAGTTATTTAACACCAATTTCCATAATTAACCATTCCTTGAAGGATTACTTTTATGAAGATTCAATCGTGGATAGTATGACTCATCCTTCTCGTGAAAGGGTAGTAGTGAGGAAATTCTGTGAGATTGACCTCATTAGGATTCAAGGGCTATATTATCTTGATAAGGTTACAATCCGTGGCCCCCAAGACATAATAAGGCAGATGGTCATTTTGAATGGATTATTCTTTATTCCTCCAATCCTAACATCCCATCCATCCCTTATTTTTCTATGATTCATTCTAAGGGAAAATTTGAGGTTACATTCACTCAATAATACGTGTTTGGATGTTCACAACCATACAAGGTTTTTTTATGGGTACTACTACTATCATGAGAGTGATAACTAAATATTTTACTTTACTAAGCTTTTTCCACTATATAGGATGTATGTGTCTTGATATTTTCGAGGTTCAAATAATATAATCCTTAGGACATTTTTTTTATTTAAAATAACACAAGGAACCCACCTAAATACTTCATTGGGATCAGGGATGCCTAAAAATAATCACAAATATTTTTGTCATAGTTTCCCAGTAGTTTCTACTATGATAGAGGGATACTTCATTAAATGGTTAAACCATTCGTTCTAACTAAAAAGTTAGAAAAAAAATTCATTTTTAATGGATTGGGGTTTATCTAGTTGATTATTATTATTTTCCTCTACATGGATCTATAATAATAAATGAATTGATTATTAATGTCCTACTATCCATTAATAGATCATAATAGAAAAATAATTTCACCAAACAAAGACTGATCATGTTAGATTATTTGAAAAACACATCATATTTGTCCCCTCATATTGATCTTCGGGGCCCATCACAGCCCACATCTAGAGGAAAAGTGTTTGAGATATTTCACATTATCTCTTACACTGTAAATGGTCATGAAGGTAGGATTTCCAATATTATATAGAGGGAATGCTTCATCCACCCATTGGAGATATGAAATCCTATCGGGATACATATGTTCCCATCACCTTTCCATGGATTCAATTTTAGTATCTAGGGTCTCGATGATGTTAATCAAATTCAGTGGCACTGATATCTAGTTTATCTCCCATTTCCTGAGAGATAGTGGGGGAAGATGAGATTTCCACACCTTAATCACATACCGATTTTCAATACATTATACGAATAACTAATATCACTGGTGAGGGAAATGATATCTCAATAGTGGAGGGAAGTCACAATAATTTTCAACTATTAAATTTATGTATACTAGATTCATGGTTCCTGACCCTTCCTGACACTCAAAAACCACTCTTTCATCTGTATAATATCTTATAAAAGGATGAATTTTCCCCACTTCGTTAAGATGATACTCGGAATAAGTATCTCACCTTATGAGTTCCTCATTTCATTGTTCAATATTTTTTATCTCATTATAAAATTGTGACAATAATTTGTCCATAAAATTAACTTATCCTTTATGGGGTTGATTAGGATGTGGCCACACCATTACCTTTTCCTTATAAGCGTTCTATTTTTGATGTGGAAAAATGACATTTGGAGTAACCGGGTTTTAGATCCACCTTTCTGTGTATGAGCATGCAACCTCGGTTGGTGCTTACAAATATTCCTTCCTTCAATGTACAATTTCCATGTTGTTCATTTAGTGTTTTCTTCTTTATCCAAAATATCTATCATATACAAAATGATGAAATTCGTAGATGGTTTTTGGGAAATTATAGTTTTCCTATTACATTCACCGCAACAGGATGATTATGGACATCCTTAATAAGGGACATTCTTAGAACCATTTTTCACATTGAGCTATTTTTTCTTTCAACCCCATTTATTTTTTATCACCATTATTGTATGCTCCTATCATCCTAGTCAATGAAAATAGCACATGATGGAGTTATTGGTCGTGGTTTCCAAATGAGGCCAAAAAACATGGTTTTTCTTATAGTGGGGGGGGGGGGTAGATGGGATGTTGATTATTGATTTTGACACCCCCCACAATAGAGAAGAATAATTACATATGTGGCCATAATGATGATGATAAAAACACCTCCATCACTATGGGTTAGGGGTTATTAAATTCAATAGTTGTCATTGATTTTTATTATTGATTAAGATATAATGATTTTATTCCAAGATTTGATGATTCTTATGATAGATAATTATATATAAATTCCCCCCCAAAAGGGATTGTATTGATTTTGAATCAGTATTTATGACTCTTGGACCCTCTTAGGGATTGATGAACCTGGTGATAGTGATTGAGATATAAATTCTTTCTTCCTAGTGGGATGGTTTTTGTTTAAAACTTGTAAGGACGTGTCTTGAATCTTCATGAGAACTGATTATCTGAGGGATAGAGGTAGTGGTAGATATTCCCCCAACCTAGTGTGGTGGGTCTACTTCTTGAGAGATGCTTTGTGATGTGCTACTATGGCCCATTTGATTCATCATAACTACGATTGCATATTATTAGGGTGCATTTGAATCACATGATTTGATCCATTACATAGAACATGTTTTTGGTTGATCGAAACATAGAGCTAAATGTTTAAAATGGATTCCCATTAATTTTTTTGGACCATTTTAATGTCTTTTTAGCTATCCAGTCTCTCTGATCATGATGTCTATGAATCATTCATGTGGTGAAATTTTTTTTAGTGACTTAATCAATCCTTCTTTACCTTTCCTCTAATTTAACCAGAGTCTATGACATTAAAGGATGTCAAATATGAAAGGCGTGCTATTCTTGGGACATATTAAAGTGTATTACTCCACATTTATCCCAACCATAGATGCACATATCTTGTAACAATAATTAAATTAGTCATTAGAGGGTTGTCCTATGATGGAGAAAAACACTACGTATACATTTTTCATGATTTTCCACTCCATGGTTTTAGTCTATGAAAAATTATGCAATATCCAACTATAAAAGATTATATTGATGGGAAGAAGGTGATAATCATATCCTATATAGTGGAGATATCTATCATTCATTAAACAATGTTTAGCCCACATATTTTCTCTTATATATGTCAAGAAATCATTTTCTATATTTCTAGGACATCATATTGGGGATTGTGATGGGATAGAATGTGATGGTGGGGTTTTTTCTAAATATCTCCCTCCATATGTCAATGTTGACCTCTTTTTCATTGTATGTACATGCCTCCATTAGGACATCACACATGATATTTTTCATTGGTTGGCCTACTAACACATGTAGATTGAATTTGGGGGTTGATGTGGATCTATATGTGGTCGACGCCAACGTTTCATGGAACTCTATGTATGAAGGTTTCTTAGTTTTGGTGACCTCTATATATAGAGGTGTCTTGGAATGGGAAGAATTTCCTTATCTGTTGGATATATCACTCTAGTGAGGTTTCCCAAAATGGATGTCATTAGTAGAATCCATGTGATCCATCTCCACACAAATATTAGGAGGATTATCCTTGTAATGATAATCTAATGATTTGATTAATGAGTTGACAGACCATTGAGGTGTTGAGAATGTGTGTTGATCAACTCAAGGACAATGACATTGATCAAATTAGAAATATGGGTTATATCATAGGTCATGGGGGAAATATGTAAACGTTCATTTTGGAAATGAATAGGAATTTGAGGCTTTTTATTGATAGGTTTTTAACATGTTTCTTACTGTTTGGCTCCACAAAAATATGATCTTATCGACGATAAAATGATATAATATTCCAGTGAGATGTATCATAATTTAAATGAATGTGAGCCTATATCGAGGTATGATTCATTTTCAATTAGTTAGACTTGGTTAGGATATGAGTATGAGCCCAAAAAAAGACTTTGGAATATGTTATTGGTCATTTTTTTTGGGATATAAGCCTCCCCTAATGAAGGTTCCACTCTCTCATTTTGATCCCCAGTTATAACTTGAATATGAGGCATGTATGAATATTTTTTTCCAACCAAAATATGTTTATGGTTCTATGGAATGTGAGAATGGATATGATCCTCCTCATATATTGTCTAAAATATATGATGGTGCAATTATTCATTATAAGATGTAGTAATATGGTCATGCCTTTTGTAATATTCTTGAATATTCCCAAAAAATTAATTGATAGTAATATGATCCTTTTCTGAGGATTGTTCTTTATCAAATGGGTAGAGATGTCTAGAACTGTTATATATGTCCGATCACAGGCCATTATAGTATACAACTAATATTCTTTGATAGTAATATGAGCATGTCTCAAGGAATGTTCCTCTTTATCATGGTGATCCATATCAAGAAAAAGTATATGAGCCACAAACATGTCCTTCATAATATTCCACCAAACATTTTTGACATGCATACCACATATACCAAGGCATGTGATTCTCTCAACTGGAGAACCTTGGTTAGAATAAGAATATGATCATGATATAGTGCCATGTCCATTATCTAAATATACTAAAAATCCGTATAGATATGAATGTGAATAGGTTATTGATCTAAGTAGAAAAATGTTCATAATGATCAGTGTATTGATCTATCATGGATGTAATGATATAAATATGTATCTATCCATATATATGAACTAGTGTTGGAATATGCAGATAGTGATATTCATCTATAGATATAATGTAATGGTATTTTTTTCAATGTGTGTGTTGTGATATAACCCCACACATTATTCATATCCTTATATACTGGTATATATAATTGATTAATTTGTAGATATAATCCCACATAATTCATTCTTCTGACACTAGAATATTATGATGGACTTCATGCACTTTGGTATAGATATGCACCATTCCCATGCCTGCTACAAAAAAATGTTGGGAGTCTTGTTTCGTGTGAGCATGGGTATGAGCCTACTAATTCATTACAAATGTAGTATGACGGTATACATCATTAATGGTTTTGGGGATATAAGACCAATAGAGTCTATCTAGTGCCATGTTTTATAAATGTGTCTTCATTACTACCTATGCATGGGCATCCGAGGTAATATTGTGTAAAGTAGTTCCCATAGTAGTCTACTTGTTGGTACCTGTGGGATGAGGCTGGTGGAAGACTTTGATATGATACTACCTTAGTGTAACATAAAACCGATGGTATTTGTATTTGACTACATGATACTCCTTTATCAAATATAGATGGTAGTGGCTATTCCACTCTGGTGATAATCTATTGAAGCTATAGGTTGGGGAAACGGGGGACACTGGAATAAATGCTGCTTTCCCTAGATGATTTGGAAAAATAGGATTAATATCATAGAGACCCTCCCAATTGTCTTCATGTTTTGTGATTTTACCACATCAATCGTTCTTAGGGACCATTGTGTTCACCACCTGACGCTGAAACTATCGGAATGGTGAGAAAATTTTATCAACCATTGGGGTTATTTCCAAATTTAAATTTCTAGAGTGGTTACTAGATGATAAAATTGTCATATATTAGAGTAATACTGATGATAGATGTATATACAGTCATACAAGAATATTATTAACAATTACACCAATTAGTGCATTATTGAAGAAAATATATCTTCTCAATCAGATATTCATGTATAACATAATCTTTGTCATATTAGTAATTCAAAATTATTATCATGTGGACTTATCAATGAAAGGATGAAAATATTTCATGGATCCATAATTATAAAGGATCATCATTAAAATTTATTTCATGCATATCATCCTTGTTTGTTAGGCCAAAAATGTGGTCTGACATGTAGAAAATTAGCCATCCTATTATTTGAGGTTTTTATATTTGGATCATTATTTTGGTTTCATATTAAAATAATGATTTTCAGAGAACTTGTTTATCGGATTGTTTTATTATTTGAGATACTCATGGAAGGTTCACCATTTTTATTTCAGTAAGATAGAGATGACCATAAATGCTAATCAATGAGGATACAGTTTAGACCAATTGATTAGTTTGGGGTTTAATTTCTTGTGAAAATATTACCATTAAGTCTCCAATTCCTTTCATTATGAAAAATCCCATTAGTTCCCCCATTTTTCAAAGTGTACATATCTAATTTCCAATGTTAGGTTGTCATCTTGGGTTATAGACCCAGTTAATCATAGTGACTTGCATAGGTTGAGATGATGGGATTTTAGACTCATCACACCCTTTTGGGGGAACATTTTCATACATTTGGACTATCTTATAGATTTATGATATGTTCATGAATTTCTTCTTAATTCCAACACTGGACTGCTTACTCTAACAAAATAATCATATCTTAACTCCTTTTATATATAGTAGGACATGTTCCAATATTTGAATTCATCTTTATGTATCTGAAGTTCATAATATATTTTTCAGTAATGATTAGTTGTATATATTCCAAAACTACATAACTAGCCAATTCAGAATTTTATTTCACAGAGGGAGGTAGTTAATATTATGAGGTGGGGACTAAGCCATAATTATGTATCCTACTTATCAAATTAATTACAAGATTCAAAACCCACACATTTCATTAATCAATATCTTTTTAACTATATATATATATATATGATATTTACCGGACACATAGGTAATAGATATTTGATATTGAGTCTCAAGAAGACATCCTATGTATCCTGGTTATAGTAGGAATCAGAGTTATTATAGTTCTTTCATTCCCATAAAGATGGCCCCAAGGTAGATTCCCTTACATGGTAGAGGTTATTATCATGCCAATAATCATGGATTACATAATGACATTTCCCTTGATTGTGGAGATTCATGATAAAAATATTTTGACTATTTAACCACCCAATTCCTACATGCGCTATGCTCGGTGTTAGAAGAAATTGATAGCATGTAATAAATATAAATTCATGTGGTTGAAGGGATTATGTTTTGGTAAATCCCACAGGATATGTTTTACATGGAGGTAAGTCCTCTGGTAGAAATCCAATGAATCCTGGTTAATGAAGAAATCAGATTTATAATACTTTAGTTTATTACATAGTATATTGATAGATTGGGTAAAATTAAAAGTCCGTCAAAATTATTGGTTATGAGTGGTTGAAATTTAAAATACATGGCGGACTAACACTATAGTGGATTTCCTTTTTGATATTTATCCTTATGATAGAACCCTACTTATCCTGGTTATTAATGGAATTAGTGGTTTAATGGTTCACACTTTTGGGGCTAACACACTTACATTGTTCTGTGTGAATGATATGACAATTGCAACTCCCATCGCCCGCATGATTGATAATACATGTTAGATAAAATGGATGTAAAATAATCAGTATCATTTTTTATGGATGTGGGTATTATACACTGTAAAATACCGTTGGGTACATAATATATGGTTCAATCATTGAGGAGGTGTCTTGTATATAGTATTTATTACTGTAATAAAATTCATCATAGATCCCTAGTAAGGGCTTACACACTAATGTTACACTTTAAATATGGGACTACACAATGAGGATGGATATGTTTATCATGTACTATGATTCCCTACATGACCAATCCTGGTTTTCTACCTGACTTTGTTGATTAACTCACTAACATTAATTGATTTTCTATATAACATGTTGGATAATTCCTGGACATGTCTGGTCATGTTGAGAACAAGCCCATGGAAAATCACATGATCGAGTTGGGTAGTCTGTGGGATGTTACATATCCAAGATGGTATGTTTTAGGTACATCATATTTCTAAGGGTGAGTTTTCTAGTTAAAATCATGAGGCAAAGCCAAATCATATTGGAATCCATCACATGATCCACGCCAACATCCCCAGTGGGTGTCACAGGATCTATCTGACATGCCCCAGTTTCCTCAAGAAAGCCTTTTGATTTTCTTGAAGGGAACACAAGACACAATGTGACATTTATAGAGGGTGATGCCTAAACCAGTATGAAATGTATGGAGGACATATTAATCCCTAATTGGTGTAATAATATTTTTTGCAAGATCTAGTGGACATAATCGGGTGCTACCGGATGACTACGTTGACCTATAATGGTGTCAGCATATGGGGTGGCTGACATGTCTAAATAACATCACAAGGATTTGAAATTGCGCCTGAAATGCTCCAATAAGATAGGGGTAAATGCATGAGGGATTCCATTTTACCTTAATTTATATTTCAATAAAAAAAATCACATGATCCAAAAATATACCTAATAAGAGCAATGAGACATGTGTGACCTATCATGGTGAAGTCACTTGATCTGGGTAGTTCATGATAATCATATGAGGAACATCATATTTTTTTCATCGGTTTTTTCACCCATATAATATTCTTTTTTATAGTCATTTGTTGTGGATGTCTTAGATTTTTTTAGTGTTAGCTTGTTTAATATCATGTGTTATATAGTATATGTGCAAGAGGTTCCTCCCCTACTCAGTGTGAATTGCTTCACATTATCTATGGTGATCATTGAAAGATCATATGAATTAATGAATGTCTTTTCTAGCTATTCACCAAATCATACCGTATAGAATAACAATCATCCCTATGATCTACAACTCTATGAAATATACAATTTGCACCCATATGATCTTCTAAGGAAAATTTTGTATTCAACTGATTGTTGTGGTTCATTATTTATGCTGTGGTGGTGGATTTAAAGGCCTCATGTAACACCTCAATCTTCTACAGTACGTTTCTCTTTGAATAATACAGTAGCGTGTGTTGTACACAACTTCGAGTTCTAACACACACCACAAACAATCAAAGTAGCCATTATGAATAGTAATACCTAATTTTTAAAATTTTATAAATTTTATCTTTCAAAATGGATTTCATTTTTGGATTCATAATATCGAATTTATCCTAGGGTGAAATTTTTTAAATTTTCGGATAACTTGTATATTTTGATGAATAGTGAAAATTACTAAATTTTAATTAAAAACAACTTTTTTAATAAAAATAATTAATAGTGATAAATTATACTATTGAGTGTGTTTAAAGTATAATTAGAATATAATTTTACCATTTTATCCAATGGTGGTCATTAGAATTAATTTCACTTTGAAATTGGACAAAAACAATTGTCAATATTTTGGTTGATATTATTTCTTAAAAACACGCTATTTGTTTTGAAAACAAGAATTAATTATGAAATTAATTAATGAAACTTATATGTTTGTAATTTTGTAAAATTGACACCATTTTTTAATTCATAATATCAATTATAGCTTAGGGTGAATTTTTGGTATTTTTCTGAAAAACTTTAATTTTTGATGAATAGTGACACCACTAAGTGGTAGTTTGAAAACTAATTTTTCGTGTAAATGAAACATTACCACTTATGTGATTTTATTTTCAAAAATCTGACATACATGGTTGTCATTAGTATGTAAAATTTGGTTCAATGGGACGAAAATAATTTTTGGTGAATAGTAACTTTTAAGTTTTATTAATGGCGATGAAAGGTAATTAGTGTAATTTAAGGTAAATATAATGTTATAATAATATGAAATTACCATTACACTTTTCCTACCCTTATTGGATGAGTCATGGACGACCAAGAAAATCCATGGGTCAACTTTGGGACCCCATGGAGCCACTTGGGTATGAAAATGACATTAATAAATTTTTATTTAAAGTAAAAATAAAATTGTCACAATCATGTGTTGTTTAACTAAAACAATTATTACATGGGGTTATATAAGTTACCATTTAGACCATGAATATTAAATGTAAAGATAAAAATATTTCCAACATCATGATATTTTTCTTATAATTTTAAGACATTAATAAAATAAATTTTTTATGACACCATGATGATGCAGCCATTACCTCATTAATTAACAATTTAAATAAAATGAAAATATAATGTATAATCTAAGACGTAGAATTGTAAAAAACCTATTGGATGAGTAGATTTGGACCCCTTATCATCTTATCCTCGAAATATATAATTATCGGACCTTTAAAATCCGAAACTCATTATAAAATAAAGTACTATTTCTTGACTTTCCATGAGTGCCCCTCCTATCCTCTTATAAAAGGCCCCCCACCTCTACCACCTTATTTACACCTTCAAAGCCATTTTGATCGGCCAAACTCTGCCCAAATACTCTCTCAACTTCCCTCTATTACTACTAGAAGCCTCAAAATAGGCAGAAGTCTTCCGAAGGATTCCTTTAGATCAAATCAAAAAGAGTTACCCGATTTTAATGTAATGTCTTCTCTTATGTTCATTTGTTTTATTTTGCTTCTCCAACCTCTTAAACTCTATTAATTCCATTATTTTGTAACATCAAAATTATCATTAATATAATATGATGCATTTATGATATTTAATTTATTTACACATACCCAAACCTTCGTCTAATGGTAAAAGAACATACTGTTTTTGTGGGTGGTGAATTACTGCCTCACGAAATGATGATTGTTTAATCATATTTTTACACCTCTCATGGTGGCCATTAAGATGTCAAAATATTTATATATGATATATATTATTTTTATGTTATCTTTATGCTTATGTATTTTTCATTTATGGCATAACTTTATGATTTCCATTACGTGTAAACGTGATAATTTCATTTTAGGAAGTGCGGACTACCACCCACTCAAAGTGATTTGAATTGTTAATGCCAAATGTGGGACGTATAAAGGATGGAGTAAATGATATTATATATGATATTATACTAGAATTATAATATACCTTTATATAATTATTATTTCATTCCATTAAATACGAAATAGAAAATAAAGTAGCGTTCATGCGTACGTATGGCTTACCATCTCCATGAACGGTGCATTTCATTTCTTACCACTAAATGTTATGTAATATTATAAATGCATATATATATACTGGGTATATATGATATATATGATATATACATCATGAATATAATTCTGGATAAAATGGATATTTTACCACATGAACAACTTGTAATTATAAGAAGCTTATTTTTGACTCAAGTACTAAAGATCGACAAAACGACCGTTATTAACTTAAATAATTACATAATGTTCATAAAATTGTAATAAGTGATATAAAATGAATAATGAACTTGAGAAATGTTCTTAATCAATTAGAAATTAAATCTATTTTATTATTCAAGGGGTTAAAGAATGGTCAAGTCAAGTCGGAAACAAGGTAAGGGACTTCATCTCAATCTACTTTCATTGATACATATTTTGTTTTATAAAAAACATTATTTTATACGGTGTATAAACCCCTTTGACTCGTACGTTTATTCAAAAGGAATCTTTTTTGATACGAAGTTTTTTACTAAATGACAAAAAGAGAACGTTTTTTTGTCGTATGTATGCGGCGACAACGGCTTCTCCGCCTCTGTGACCATTATTTGAGTTTCGGCATCCTCTATAAGCCATAACTTTTTTTAAATGAAAAAAATACAAAGTTTTAATTTTCTTTTATTTTGGTATTGAAAATGGTTTGGATGATGTTTTTATTCTATCAATGTGCCGTATTGATATATTGTGAAAGATATGTGGAAATTTTATGTTTCCTTTATGAATGTTTTATGTGATACGATTATGTTATGGTTTATGATATGTTTAAACCTGTTCATATGAGGAATGCATTGGACTTAATAAGTGACAGGTGGAGCCCTTTATAGCTCCTCGATTCATCAGTAGGTCTCATGAGACAAACTAGTGTCTTCTCACGAGGCCTTGACAAATTCTTATTTGTAGTTTTGGCATATGGCCTTGGCTACATGGTTATTATAGTCTGGCATTTTGCATTCCATCATTATGAAAGTGGTTATTGATATTGCATGTGATTATTTGACTAGTAGAATATCCATGTGAGTAAGTAAATGGTATTATTTCATTTTAATTTTTCTATATTATTCTAAATTTCAAGTTTAAATGGTTTTTGTTTTAGTTATACATTGCCTTAAATTTTTATGTTTATTTATGAATGATTCTGTTGTATTGTTATCCTTACTGAGCATCTGAGGTCACCCCTTTCTATGTTTTATTTTCCCAAGATGTGAAGAAATATTTTATGACTGACCTATAAGGATAGTCTGAAGGGGATAAGAGTGTGGACTATGGAGTCTATGTTATTGTGATTTTTCACTTTATGATGTAATGTAAAATTTATGAATGTATATAGTGTTTACGAGGCTACTAAACTAATCAGTCTTTCGAGACTTGATCTTTTGTGATCATGCCAATGTTACATAATAATGCACCGACTCTGGGTAACTGGGGTGAGGGTGTTACAGTTGGTATCAGAGGCAGTTTAGTACTAACCTTGGAAGCAAGATTTAGATAAACACTAATTAGAGCACATAGCCCAAAGATAGACATTGAGGATTAGTATAGAAGAACTTCCTAGAATTTTGGTATTATATAGATTTTGTGAGTTTTCCGAGAAATACATCCCTGTCTGGATACGAGCTGAAAGAGACGGCTCTGGTACAGATGTACCTAGGGGTAAAACCTGAAAACACCAATTTGATCTAGACTTGAATAGGAACTAGTGCACGACAGTGGGCCTTACTGCACTCTTGGTTATGACACTCTTGGGGGATATGCTTCGGATAATTCTCTTTTTCTTTACAAACCATTATGAAGGGTTTATGAGTATATACTTCCTCAAAGAAAACATTCTTATTATTATAGTTCAATTTATGTTATTTGTTTTACAAGTATGGAATTATGTATTATGATTCATAAACTAATCTAGTTTATGCCATTGTTTAGAAATGGAGCCTAGTGGGGGGAATGGAAACCATATCAATGCACACAATCCAAGTAGGGATTTCTATCCTACTCAAGATAATTATAAAGGAGGTGGAGATACAACTGGTGCTGATCAACTTATCACCATACTGGGACAACTCACTCAGGTTATGAATAATAACCTTACTTGTATGGAGCAACCTGATCCACAACGTGGAAGATCAATGTTAGAATTCTTCATGAGGCAAAAACAACCAATATTTAATGGGGGTACAAATCCATTAGTAGCTGAGTAATGGATAAACTCATGAGAGAAAATACTCCACGCCATGGGGAGTAGCGAAAGGGAGAAGGTTGTCATGGTAGTTTACCACCTTACTGGAGATGTCGATCAATGGTGGTTGCTGATTCAAAACACAAAGGAAGATGAAGAAATATCAAATATGGAATAGAGATAGATTAAGGAAATTTTATTAGAAAAATACTTTCTACATGACCATCAAGCAGATATGGAAAGGCTATTTCTGAGTCTGAGGTAGAAGGAGGATGAGAATGTCGCAAAGTATAAGGATACCTTTACAAGGTTAGCGAGGCATGCTTCAGATTATATACGTAACCCAAGTAGTTTGATAGTTTCTTTGATGGGTTAAAAAAAATTCTCCATCGAGCACTAGTCTCACAAACCTTCTCGTCGTACGAAGATATTGTCTCGTGTGCAATCAAGATGGAAAAGGAATTCTCTAAGTCATATGGATTTATAGAAAAGAAAGAGAAGAAGAGATCATCTGACCAATATAGAAATGGAAATAAGGGGAAGGAGGAAAAAGTTGAATATCAAACCTGTATTAAATGTGGGAAAAAACACCCACGTAATTGCTTGAAGGGAATGGGAGTCAGTTACAAGTGTGGTGAAAAAGGCCACCAAGCCAATGATTACAAGGGAAAGAAAGTTGATGCCAATGTGGAATGATATAATTATAGAGAGATGGGAAATTTTTCAAATGAATGTACTAAGCGTTAGGGGAACTTACCTCAGAAGAGGCCTAGGGATCAAGGCCAAGTTTATACTATCAATACTGCTGAGGGTGAAGCTCCGAAATAAGTGGTGGCAGGTAATTTAATGGTTTCCTCATGTTTAGAAAATGCATTATTTGATTCTGGATCATCAAATTGTTTCATATCTTCCCAGTATGCTAAGAAAATTAGATATTTCCAATTTGATTTAACAATAGAATTGTCAGTCAAAACTCTTAAGGGACGTATCATTGCAACAATGTTTTGTGAATCAGTCCCCACTAGAGACAATAAATGTTCATTATTTGCTGATCTCATTGTTATACCTATGATTGAGTTTGATATAATCCTCGGTATGGATTGGCTTTTAGACTATGATGCAATGATTTATTGTAAGAAGAAGGAGGTTACAATTTTTGATGATGATGATAAGCAACACCTTATATTTAGAGCATAATCGTCACCCCCTAATTCTTATTTAGATCCACCCCTAGTAGCTTAACTAAATTCAATTATTATGGAGGAATAGAAGGAAATGACTGAGGTCGCAGAAAGGAATGTTCAAATAGAGGATGTACCTGATGTGAAATAAAATGTAGATGTGTTTCCTGAAGATTTACCTGGACGTCCTCCAGAACGAGAAGTTGAGTTTTCCATTGATTTAATTCCTGGATCAAGGCATATATCGAAGAACCCTTATAGAATGGCCACAGTGGAATTATTTAAACTAAAGAAACAACTAGAGGAATTGAGTAATAAGGGATTTATTCACCCTAGTGTTTCTCCATGGGGATCCCCTGCCCTTTTTGTTATGTAGAAAGATGGATCTATGAGGTTGTGTGTTGACTACATGGAGATCAATGCTATAACAATAAAGAACAAGTATCCCCTACCTCGAATTGATGATTTATTTCACCAACTGCATGGAGCTCAATACTTTTCAAAGATTGACCATCGATCTGGATACCATCAGTTGTGTGTGAAGAAGGAAGACATTCCCAAGACAACATTTCGAACAAGGTACGAGCATTACGAGTTTACAGTAATGCCTTATGGATTGACTAATGCACCCTCTGTATTCATGGATCTAATGAATAGAGTTTTCAAGGAATATCTAGATGATTTTGTGGATGTATTTATTGATGATATCTTGGTATACTCCAAAAGCTACAAAGATCATGAAAATCACTTGTGCATTATCTTGATGACTCTTAGAAGGCATGAATTAAATGGGATGTTTAGCAAGTGTGAATTATGGCTTCAAGAGATTTCTTTTATTGGATATATTTTCTCTAAGGATGGAATTTCTATTGATCCTTCTAATACTAAGGCAATCCAAGAATGGCCAGGACCGATGACTATAACTGAGGTACACAATTTTATTGGTTTGGCAGGTTATTATCGAAATTTTGTCCAGAATTTTGCCTAATTGGCTAACACATTAACGAAGCTCACACGTAAAGGGGTTAAATTTGTTTGTGAAAACAAAGTGTGAGGAGTTTTTTGAAGAACTGAAGATAAGATTAGTCAATTCTCCTATATTGACTCTACCATCGGGGAATGATGGGTTCGTTATTTATAGTGATGCATCAATGAAAGGACTTGGTTGTGTCCTTATGCAAAATGATAGTGTTATTTCCTATGAATCACGATAGCTAAAAAATCATGAGCAGAACTATCCTACTCATTATCTCAAGTTATTTGCTGTAATATTTGGCTTGAAGATATGGAGACATTATCTCTATGGTGAAAAATGTGAGATATTTACCGATCATAAGAGTTTGAAATATATTTTCTCACAAAAAGAACTCAACATGAGGCAAAGGCGATGGATTGAACTACTTAAGGATTATGATTACACGATACACTACCACCCAAGAAGGCAAATAAGGTTGCATATGCTTTGAGTAGAAAAGATCATGGTTTTTTGAACATGATGAGAGTAGAGAGGGATCTTATTTTCACATATCTAGTAAAGATGGATATGGGAATCACCATGGAGGGTGAAACATCAATTTTTTTTGAAATGGTTGCCAAACCATCTTTACTAGAAAGGATAACGTGTTCTCAGGCCGATGATGAGGAGTTAAAAAAGAAGATTAATGTTGTTAATGATGGGTGATTGAGTGACTTTGTGTATGAAGATGGAATTTTCAAATTTGGGAGGAGACTTTGTGTTCCGGATATACCTGATTTAAATAGGGAGTTGTTGGATGATTCTCATAGTTCCAATTTCTCTATACACCCTGGGAGCACCAAAATATATTTAGATTTAAAGGGACATTTTCGGTGGGACAACATGAAGAAGGAGATTGCTAATTTTGTGTCAAGATTTATGGTTTTTCAACAAGTGAAAGCTGGAAGGAATCTTACTGGTGGAGTATTGAAACCTCTTCCCATAACTGAGTGGAAATGGGATAATATTATGATGGACTTTGTCATGGGACTACAAAAGACTCCTAAAAGGAATGATACAATATGGGTCATTGTTGATTGTCTCACGAAGTCAACACATTTTCTTGCTATAAGAGAAGATCTACCACTTGAACGTCTAGCAAGACTATATATTAATGATTTTCTGAGACTTCATGGAGTAGCCTTGTCGATTGTCTCAGATCGTGATCCCCATTTTACATCAACATTCTGGAAAAGTCTTTAGAATTCCTTGGATACAGAACTTCATTTGAGCACTGCTTACCACCCTCAAACAGATGGACAATCAGAACAAACTATTCAAACCTTAGAAGACACGTTGAGATCATTCCCACTTGACTTTAAGGGTATGTGGGATCAATATTTACCTCTGGTAGAATTTTCCTATAACAATAGCTTCCATTCAAGTATTTGGATGGCACCATATGAAACGTTATATGGAAAGAGATGTCGCACACCAACCTGTTGGAATGAATTTGGTGAAAGAAAACTTGTAGGCCCAGACTTGGTGGAGGAAATGATGGAAAAGGTGAAGGTAATCCAAAACCACATCAAAGTAGCTCAAAGTAGGCAGAAGAGCTATGCTGACAACCGAAGGAAGGATTTGGAGTTTTAGGTAGGAGATCATGTTTTCTTGAAGGTTTCTCCATGGATGTGAGTTATACATTTCATTAAGAAGGGTAGAATTGAGTCCCAGGTACATCAAACCCTTCTAAATTCTAGAACGAATTAGGGTTGTGGCTTACCATTTGGCAATGTAACCATGTCTCTCCCAAGTTCACGATGTATTCCATCTATCACTGGTGAGAAAATACATGCCTGACCCAACACATGTAATCACCTATGAAGAATTTAGACTGGAACCTGATCTGTCTTATTTTGAAGAGCCGGTCAGGATTCTTGATATAAGAGAACAAGTGCTGAGAAACCGGACGGCTCGTCTGGTAAAAGTTCTATAGAGAAACCATAAGATAGAGGAGGCAACGTGGGAACCTGAGGAACATATCATGAAGAATCACCTGAGTCTTTTTATAAAGTGATATTATATGAAATTTCAAGGACGGAATTATTTGAAGGAGGGGAGAATGTAACAACCCAAGATTCCACGGTACAGTTCACTTTGAATAATATAGTAGCGTGTGTTGTACACAACTTCGAGTTCTAACACACACCATAACCAATAAAAGTAGCTGTTATGAGTAGTAATACCTACTTTTTGAAATTTTATAAATTTTATCATTCAAAATGGACATCATTTTTGGATTCGGAATATTGAAATTATCATAGGGTGAAATTTTGGAACTTTTCGGATAACTTTTATGTTTTGATGAATAGTGAAAATTACTAAATTTTAATTAAAAACAACTTTTTTAATCAAAATAAATAATAGTGATAAATTATACTATTGAGTGGTTTTAAATTATAATTAGAATATAATTTTACCATTTTATCTAATGGTGGTCATTAGAATTAATTTCACTTTGAAATTTGACATGAACAATTGTCATTCTTTTGATTGATATTGTTTCTTAAGAACACGCAATTTGTTTTGACAACAGGAATTATTATAAAATTAACTAATGGAACTTATATGTTTGTAATTTTGTAAAATAGACACCTTTTTTGAATTCAGAATATCAATTATAGCTTAGGGTGATTTTTTGGTATTTTTCTGATAAACATCAATTTTGGATGAATAGTCAAACCACTATGTGGTAGTTTAAAAACTAATTTTTCATGTAAATGAAACATTACAGCTTCTGTGATTTTATTTTCTAAAATCGGACACACATGGTTTTCATTAGTAAGTAAAATGTGGTTCAGTGGGATAAACATATTTTTTGTTGAATAGTAACTTTTAAGTTTTATTAATCGCGATTAAAGGTAATTAATGTAATTTAAGGTAAATATACTGTTATAATAATATGAAATTACCATTACACTTGTCCTAACCTTATTGGATGAGTCATGTCTGACCAAGACAATCCATTGGTAAGAAAATGACATTAATAACTTTTTATTTAAAGTAAAAATAAAATTGTCACAAACACGTGTTGTTTTACTAAAACAATTATTAAATGGGGTTATATAAGTTAAATTTTAGACTATAAATATTCATTGGAAATCTAAAAATATTTCCTTCATCATGATATTTTTTTATAATTTTAAGACATTAAAAAAATAAATTTTTTGTGACAACATGATAATGCAGCGATTACCTCATTAATTAATTATTTTAAATAAAATGAAAAGATAATGTAAAATTTAAGACTTACACTTGTCAAAAACCTATAGGATGAATAGATTTAGAACCCTTATCACCTCATCCTAGAAATATATAATTTTGGAACCTTTCAAATCCAAAACTCATTATATAATAAAGTAACATTTCTTGACATCCCAAGAGTGCCCGTCCTCTGCTCTTATTAAAGCCCCCCACCTCTACCACCTTATTCACACCATAAAATCCATTTTTCTCAGCCGAAATCTTCCCAAATAATCTCTCAACTTTCCTCTATTACTCCTAGAAGACTCACATTGGGTAGAAGTCTCCCAAAGGAAGCCTTTGGCTCAAATAAAAAAGAGTTACTCGATTTTAAGGTAATGTGTTCTCTTATGTTCTTTTGTTTTATTTTCCGTCTCCAACCTCTTAAACTCTTTTAATTCCTTTATTTTGAAACAACACCAGTATACCTAATCTACTATGACGATGTTATGTGAATGATTTTATTTACACTTACACACACCTTCGTCTAATGGTAAAAGAGCATACTATTTTTGTGGGTGGCGAATTACTGCCTCACGAAACGATGATTGTTCAATCAACTTTTAAAACCTATCATGGTGGACATTAAGATGTCACTATATTTATATATGATATATATTATGTTTATATTTTCCTTATGCTTCTGTATTTTTCATTTATGGCATACCTTTATGATTTCCATTACGTTTAAATGCGATAATTTCATTTTAGTAAGTGCAGACTACCTCCCCCTCAAAGTGATTTGAATCGTTAATGCCAAATGTGGGACATATAAAGGATGGATTAAATGATATTAAATATTATATTATACTGTAATTATAATATACCTTTATATAATTATGATTTAATTCCATTAAATATGAAATAGAAATGAAAGTTGCGTTCATACGTATGTACGGATTACCATCTCCATGAACGGTGCATTTCATTTCTTACCTCTAAATGTTATGTAATATTATAAATGCATATATATACTAGATATATATGATATATATGATATCTACATCATGAATATAATTCTGGATATAATGTCTATTTTACCACATGAACAAATTGTAAATATAAGGAGTTTATTTTTGACTCAAGTACCAAAGATCAACAAAACAACGGTTATTAACTTAAATAATTACATAATGTTCATAACATGGTAATAAGTGATATAATAGGAATAATGAACTTGAAAAATGTTCTTAAGCAATTATTAATTAACTCTAGTTTATTATTCAGGATGTTAAAGTGTGGTCGAGTCAATTATGACACGAGGAAAGGGACTTCGACTCAATCTCCTTTCATTGAGGCATATTTTGTTTTATACACAACATTATTTTATATGGTGAATAAACCCATTTGAATCTTATGTTTATTCAAAAGGAATATTTTTTTTATGAATCATTTTACTAAATGACAAAAATGGAATGTTTTTTTGTCGTACGTATGTGGTGACAATGACTTCTTCGCCACCGTGACCATTATTTGAGTTTCGGCTTCCTTTATAAGCCATAACTTTTTTAAAGGAAAGTAAATACAATGTTTTAATTTTCTTTTATTTCGGTATTGAAAATGGTTTTGATAATATTTTTATTATATCAATGTGTTTTATTGATATATTGTGATTGAAATGTGGAAATGTCATGTTTCTTTTATGCATGTTTTATGTGATATGATTATGTTATGGTTTATGACATGTTTAAACCTGTTCATATGCGGAATGCATTGGACTTACTAAGTGACTGGTGGAGCCCGCTATAGCTCCTCGATGCATCGGTAGGTCTCATGAGATGAAATAGTGTCTTGGAAGGAGGCCTTGACAAAATCTTATTTGTAGTCTGGGCACGAGGCCTTGGATATGTGGTTATTATAGTTTGGCATTATGAATTCCATCATTATGAAAGTGGCTATTGATATTTCATGTGATTATTCGACTAGTAGAATATCCATGTGAGTAAGTAAACTGCATTATTTCATTTTAATTTTTCCATATTATGCTAAAGTTCAAGTTTAAATGGCTTTTGTTTTAGTTATATATTACCTTAAATTTTTATTTTTTTTATGAATGTTTCCACTGTATTGTTATCTTTACTAAGCATCTGACCTCACCCCATTCTATGATTTATTTTCCCAGGATGTGGAAAAATATTTTATGACTGACCTATAGGGATTGTCTAAAGGGGATAGAAGTGTGGACAATGGAGACTATGTTATTGTGGTTTTTCACATTATCATGTAATATAACATTTATGAATTTATCTAGTGTTTCCAAGGCCACTAAACTAATTGGTCTTTCGAGACATGATCTTTTGTGACCATGCCAATGTTACATAATAATGCACCGACTCTAGGTAACTGGGGTCAGGGCATTACACCTCAGCACCGAAATAATTTTTTACTATGTGAGGTATGTACCTATTGAATCCTAGATTGAATTGGTAGAGGGATTTGATGTCATGAACTACTTGAATTCACACTGTTAGACATTCCAGGTGTGTGACATGATTTTCAGTGAATGCATGATGATCCTCCAATCCATCATTTGTCATATTATTTAAATATAATATTATTTTTTTAATAATGTGTTCATAAAAAGGGACATTCCCATTTTCATAAAAACATGTCTAGGTTCCTCTGCAACATCAAGGTGTCTGATTAATGGATTTCCCATTATTCTTAATGCCTTATCGGGGATGTTCTATTAGATATGTATGGATTTTAAGGATCCTTTTCTAAATAAAGATGACATGTCAATGGGTATTGTGGGGCTATTCCATAATAATCCTAGCCACGCCACATATGTTTTAACATTTTTATAGGATCTCAAATCCTCCACTTTTTATTTCCTTTTTTATATGACAAAGGTTATTTATTTTGAGAGGATATATGATTGATTCCAAATACAATAACACTATCTCTTGGCGATGTTTTGTGGGACCAAAAGCTTCTTATAGGGATGAAAAATAATTTCATATATAATTCCATAATATTTTCAATATGGATCTAAAGTATACGTGGAAGGTCACATGGACACAGCTATGTCCTTTCACATGATAAGGAGAAATTTTCGGCAGACATTGACGTGAGGAGGTGAACATTCCATTATATTCATTCAACAGCATGTGAATAACCTTGGGTGATTTTTATGACTTTTATGACTGTGAAATCCTATCATATACGATTGTTGTTTTATATTTTATGTTAAAAACGTTATTTATGTTGTGGGTTTTCTTGAATATAGTCAAAGACTAACATTGTTACATCTGGTGATGCATTTCATGTTTTATCACATAATAAGGGGGTCTCTCCTTTTGGATATTTCACTCCTAAATTATAAGTATTTCTAGTAGGTTTTTAGGTATCCAGAAGTAGAAATGTAATGTGACCTGGAGGAGTTTATCTATATGTTTCTGCATGACCAAGGATTTTCCCTGAAGCCTTTACAAGAGCAGATAAACATAGTCAAAGGGGATTCATGGGATCTTCTATAGGATAAAGCCTACTAATGATTCCTTCATGTGACCTTGTGATTGTATAGAAATATCACACCTCTTGGAGGCTCATGTGATTCATGAACCCTGACCAACATCATATTCCATTGATTTTATGGGGAAAATAACACCCAGGTTCATGTATTTTATTGTTTGTGGATTTCTCAATTATCATTTGTTGGGTGTTAACAGTTTTACAAAAAATATATTCCAAAATGTGTTTATAAAAAGGTTATCAAAAGATATTAATGTGACATGATATTTTGGTATTCCTTGTAATGTCCAATTTAGAACATAATAAAAGTGTTTAATTAGATGATAATGACCATTAATTTTTTCCATTGTCTTTTATTATTTATTGTTTAGATTCCATTGCAGCTTCAAGATAAATAAATTATCTATTTATTGCATACATAATGTAAAAAGGGCTTATTGAATTCAATTATATTAGACTGTACATGAGATATATATGATTCATCATATATTTTTCGTATATGGTGATCAAGTATTCTGATTTTATATATCATACATCCCTTGAGTTGATATTATGGGAATTTAGGTATCTATGTGAGTTATATAATACCATAATATAATTTTAGTTATTTTTTCATATTTTAATTTTTTCAAAATATTCTCTATCTTGGGGATTTCCCCTGATGAGGCTACTGAGACTATGTGATGTGGTTTTGTGTCACGAACACAAAATAACATGGTATTATATTATTAATTATATTTTATTGATCGTATTATGTTATAAACATGTGATTACCCATGAAAATAAATACATGAGTGGTTATTTATTTGTTTTTTCCATAATAAACTCTTAATGTTGTACCCCTTTTGACTATTTGTTTTCATGAAACATTTTCTACTATCATTGAATATATATATTATCAATCCAAAATATTATGGGTCTTTTATTTGTTTTTACTATTAATTTATAGATGATATGTACTAAACAATTTCATCAAATATGGGTTTCAATAAAAGGTATTGAAAAGAAGGATTTAAAAAATGATATTTTTGTGGAAATGTAAGAATTCGTTAAAAATGTGAATATGGATTGGTAATTTATTTGAGTGTTCTGAACCACTGTATTTATCATAATATGTTTTTCATGATGGAAAACAAAATATTATATTGTTAAATATATTTTTATCTGACATTTATGAATAATAATATTATTTAAATTAGATAAGCACTTCAATGGAATCATACTAGGTCTATTTTTTACACACCAAGCATGCACACATAATTGTGTGTGATTAAAATTCATATCATATGTCAGATGATGGGGGTTGTTACTTAATTGTTGTGATTTTTGATAGTATATGGATAAAAAATTTATGATGTGATGAGTTACCCTATGTTACATGGAGGGGATACTATGATGTATTATATGGTTATATTATTTCTATGACGGTAATGTATCATTTAATTTGGACAACTACTAAATAATTATTAAAAAATAATTCATTATTAATTGAGATATTTGTTTTATATTATTTTATATTAGTTTATTTTCATGTTATATATAGAATACCATGTAGTATAATATTATTTTAAAATACTTATTTAATTTTATTGACATCGATGTTATGGCTGAGTCATGATGGATTATGACGTTGAATATATATTGTGTTTTTGAAATCCCATTTCCTTCGTTCACTTTATTTTATGATTTATAGAATAATAATACAAATAATACAACCTGATAATATTGTGAGTCCCATTTTTTATTGGTAATTTAATACATATAAAAACATTTTTCAAACTGCTATACAAATATATAAAGTAAAACTCTATAACATCAATTTATATTTTCTAGGTCTCCAAAAAATAAATTGAATTTCCAATGGGATTACGTTAGAATAATGTGAGAAATAAAGAATAGTTTTCTTAATATTAAATCAAAAAATTAGGTAAGTAAGTAAAATTGTGTAAAAATTCATTTCAATAAAACATGATGATTTTTAAAAGGGCACTATTTTCGATAGTGTATACAATATGTAAAAAGTAGATTAAATGAATTCAAAAAATTCTTATTTCAATATGGCTATAAAAAATTTGATGTTTAATTAGTGGGTATAAATAGGAATAAAAAATTTATAAAATATATATTATGGTGAAACTTAATTCAAATTTTTTATTAATTTATTTGAAAAAAATTTCAAATTTTAGTACGATCATTTTATTCATCAAAAATAAATTTGCATCACAAATTAATTTTTTTAATTTAGTGAGATAAAATATAAATTTTTACAAATTTTAGATTGTATATTGAATATATTTTAATAATATATTAATTCCTAATATAATTATTTTATAATGCTTAATTTTTTTTTAAGTTTTCTAAATATAGTGATTTTCTTGTGATTAAAGTAAAATAATCATCTATAATGAAAATTATATTTACTTTTCATGAAATTTTAATGTTACATTTTGTTTTTATATAAATTAAAATTGAAATTAGTTTTATAAAATTATTAGCAAACCAATTATTTAAATTTAATTTAATATTATGGATTAATTTGATAGAAAAATAAAATTTATAATTACAATTATAATTTTCTAAAAAATATTTTCATTATGTTTTCCATTTTATCATAATTTAATTTCTATAATGTTAATGAATTAAGTCATGAAAATAAATATCATATATGGAATCAAAGTGAAAAAAATTATAAATAGTACCATTTTATTTATGTTCATTATGTGTAGTTACTGTAGTAAATAGTTTTCAACTTGCTGATGGTGAATTGGTTAATTTTTGTTCAAAATAAAATGATAAGGACTAAAAAATAATCCTAAAACCTACATATATTTTATTGGATGATTATATTGTATCAATAAAAATTTATATTAATAATATATCAAATTTGGATTCTATTTCTCCATGATGATTAATTTTATAATATTTAATTGAACGATAAAAACAAAAATGTCATATTTCATATTATAATATCAATAATATTTTATGACAGGATAAAAATTAAATTATGTTACATAAAAAATATTAATTATAAATATAAATTATTTACTTTTATCATCGAAATTTATTTATATATTTGGGTGCCAAAATAATGACCATATATGATTTCATAACATAGTGAAAATATTTTTTACGATTAATTGAAGATAATATATTTATTATTAAATATTAAAATGTAATATAATTTGCAATAATTATTGTGTTAAATATATATCTTAGATACATGAAAAATTCAATGATTTTTTCGATTATATTAATATTAAATATTTTTATCAATGTATTTAACATCAAATTTAAGAAATTGTGTCAAAAATTACATTAATGATAATTTAAAATAATCAATTTTTTATTAAATCATTTAATATTCAAAAAAAATTATTTTCATTCAAATAAAAAATATTTGAATTTAAAAAAAAATCTATTCTCCATTTATCATTCTTATTCAACTTTATTTTGGGATTATTAACACTTAATATGTTGAATATTTTAATATTATTTCTATATTTTAAAGGTTTAACAAGGGAAACAATAAATGATAGTTGTGAAAACATAACTAAAACTTGTCCAAATTTTATTCAATTATATTATTTATACATATAATCATCATATCATTTAACTTAATTTTTTTTTAAAATTTTGGGGTCGGAATATATTTCATATTAATTTAATAATATATTAAATTATATGAATATCTCTCCCCTTAAATTTTAATAGAACACTTCTTCTTTTAAGTCATTACAAATAATGGATCCTTATATATCAATAAAACATTGAACATTACTATTTTAAATGTCCACATAAAATTGAAATATATTCTATTCCATCTAAAATACCGACTCTTCATCCCCAAATAAGTGATCTAGTGGATGCATACCGAAAGAGAAGTAATTGTCTTTTCCATCTCTTTAAGGATTATATCTTTGTATACCTCCACTTAATATGTTTTTCCAATATGAAAATAATCAATAATATACCATAAATATATTGATAAATTATTATTATTATTCTAAAATGATATTCCATATCTCTTTCATCATAAGATGAAATAAAATGCAGCTCATGAAAAATACGACTTACCATCTCCGCGTACATACGTAATTAAATTTCATTATCCATTTTACTTGGCTTGTTATAAAAAATTGAACTGTTATTTATATATGTAATTTATGTCGTTACTATGATTATATAACTATAATTTCATATATAATTTCATACATACTAATCCATTTGAAACATAACATTTCCCTTGCATATGTATGGACTATAACCTCCACGAAGTAATGTGATTTTTCTTTCATATACTCTTAATGTGTATGTAAATAATGATGAAATTAATACATTTATATAATATATAATATATGATAATAATAATTTAAATATGATTTACGATTCACCTGTCTTTTATTACATTCGTATAATTTTGAAAATGGAGTTATTGTATACATGTGGCCTACTGTCTCCATGAATGGTATAATTTAAATATATATCATAATATTTTATTAATGAATCAATATATACATATATATATTATATAAAATATTTATAAAATGAATATAATTATGGATATGATGCAACAATAATAAAAATAAATCATTCCAAACTACCAAATGAAGACATAAAAGAGAAATTAATAGTTTATCACAATAAATAATTAAAGTAAAAATATTTTATAAACAAATATGTGATAAAATGTTATAAATTGATGGTATATAATTTTATATATATGTATATGGTTCTATTATGTAATTAAAAAAATATTATTCCATAAATTGAATCACATTCCACTAATGGTAAATGTTAGGTAGAATACGTCATCTCAATTTCCACACCATAGAGACATATTTATAAATATGAAACTATTTAATATTTGGCGGTTTATATTCATCCTCATTTTTGTATTTAAGAATAATATATTTTTAAAAAATATTATAATTTAATTAATTAATGTAACTATTTCTAAAATAATCCTCAAAAGGCATATTGATACTATTTATCTTTATTAACAAGTATATTTTCATCCATTCCCATTTTTTTTAAAATTGATTTTGGAAAATACATTCAATTAATAAAATTAGATTTTAAAGGACATTTTATGTTATCATGGATTTTAATTCATTGTATGAAATGAATCATTATTTTTTTCTTGAAATATTTATATTTAATTATTATTTACAATTAGTCAAATGGAGTTGTTTAATCTTAATAGGACTGAATATATATTCTTACACCATAAATAATTTACACCTATAATATTTATCTATAAAATTTATTATTTTATAAAAGGATGAGCTTCAAGAAAATTAATCACTGAATATTCTTCTAGAATTAAAAAATATTAATTGACTATAAAATCATAATTTTTAATTATTAATTATCTGGTCATGTTTAATTAGTGTTATATTATAATTCTATAAAAAATTTAAACTTATTATGGTCATTATACACTAAATTTGATTAAAATCATCTAAATTATTGTATCGTGGATATGATTTTTTCTGAAAATGTATAACATTTTTTATATGGTGTTTTATATTAAAGGTAATTAGATTGACTAAGGGAAACATGATTAATCTATATTAACTATTCAATATGTATATTTCTGGACATTAAAAAAAATTTATCAAATCAATTGATAAGTCAATATAAGATGAAATCATTGGATGCACTGTGATTTTTGGGGTTAAAAATTATATAGTTCCTTAGGTAATTGACAGTTCTCTCAAGACAAATTATTATGATAAAATTAAATGCATTCTTGTTTTATAAATACAAATCATTTACTATGTCTTGGTGGAAATAATTTATTGTATAGATATAATTATTGTTGAAATCATCGCGTAATTTAGTACTCATATCTTTTATTGATAATAATAATATTATTATCCATGAAATTAATGAAATTATATTATAAAATAAAGAATTGGGAACTTAGTTAAGGATTAAATTGAATGGGTTTTAATTTATTTACATTTCAATTTTTATTATTACATTTTTATAAATGATATATTTTATTTTACATAACCTTTACTAAGCATATTATCTCACAAATTTATTTATTTTCTTTTTCCACCATGATAAAAATATGATGTTATAAACAATTTCCTAGATTTAGGAATTTAATTATATTATGTATATTATATTTTCAATTCAACTTGGGAATAATTTATATATCTAGTTATTCAAGGAAAGAAAACTATTTGTTCTATTTGTATGTGAATACACTGTTACATTCAAATTTAATAAATAAGACAAAAAACCTAATTAATATTTTTGGGGTTGTTACTATTTTTATCAAATCATGTTTAGTAGAATTTTTGATAACTATATTTCAAATTAGGATAGTCAACATGTGAATTATAAATATACTTTTTAATATCTGATAACATTTAAAATTATTAGTATTTTAATTTATCAATCATAATTCTTGACGATAATAATGTATCATAGGTTGTTCCATTATTTAGTGATGGTTAATAAAAGAGGATAGTGAATAAATTTTCATTGATAATATAGATGTTTCTTGAATAAGAAATACAATAATTTTGGTATTGGAACTTAGAATTTGATAACCATCTTTCATCTATTTATTTAGGTTATGAGGAATAAGCATTAAAAATGATTAAACCTACTATATCATAACAATATTCACTATGATGGATAATATAATGTGGTATCATTCTCAATATGATTGATAAAATAATAATCTAGTTATTTTGGAGTAATGTGTTATGTCTCTCAAAACGATATTCCATGAATTGGGATTTAATGAAATCAAAATTGGTATTTACGTAGTCTATTTGTTTGTAAAGGAGATGTGGATATATTATGGACATTTAATCAAATACACTATATAGGATGAATAAATATAGTATAAAGAATGGAAAAGTATTAATGTTATTTTATTGGATAATGATTTCCCTTAAGAACAGTTTGATAATATTGATAATATTTTTATTAGTTTTTTGAAGAATGATAATGAATCTATTGTCGATTATGAGGGAAAATATATTATATTAGAATTACATGGTATATATTTTATATGTTAAACATGAATTTAATTGGTCATTTATTTTATGGATTTAGAAAATCCTCTAATGTGTTTTCATTTCTCAAGTATTGTAGTCAAATTATTATATGGAATGAAGTAATATGAAAATAATAAAATATTTCTCCATGTCATATATTTTCAATGGATTTGAAGATAAAAAGTGGAATACTCTGAACCACAAAAAATTGAAGCGATGAAATAATTATAAAATATTGTAACATCAAATTTGAGATAATTTTATAAAGAAACATCTTAGTACTTTATTTTAGTGAATGAGATAATTATTCATGTTTGGAGTGTAAGTGATATTTGGGATGTGAGTACAAATGTATGAATTAATCATCTAAAGTTGAATGATTTTACTATTCTTATATGGGGAATTATTGAAAAAAATATTCTTAATAATCACGTAAACATACCACATAAGACGGAATGTGGAGAAGTCCAATCATAATATATCTCCATAGTCCAAGTTTAATTATCATTTTTATTGTTTATTTAGATTCAAAAATTAAATTGAATTATTATAATAAAAAAATTTTGTTCTAAGAGTAATGATATAGATAAGGGTTCTGTTTAAATTTTTTAATTTATGGATATGAAATAAAATATACAATGGTATTGATACCAATGAAAATATATTTATTTAAACAAGATATTTTATTTTTTAAGACATATGATTGTGGGAATGATGTCTCTTAATATATTATTCATATAGAAATAATAATATATAGTTGAATTAAGAGATTATTGACATTAATGAAGTTAATGGGATAGTACTAGTATCCATGATATAGGATCATGATTTTTTGGAAATCTAATGTTTTTTTATTTCATTTTTAAACCATTTATCGATTATATATATATAAATTTGATATAATTATGTTTTAAAAATTATTTTATTTTCCTTGCGTATTCATGGTGGATTTATTAATTTGTATTTTTTCCATTATTAATATGTTTAGTAGTTGAAATTATGGTCAAATTCATAGAATCATGGAATAAATGATTGATTTAATATTATATATTCTTGGATTTTTAACATTTTCTTAAATATATCAATGTATTTATATTATATATTCATCGAAATTTTTTTATATTGTTATGTTTTTAATGAAATTTTTTATTAGATAACCTGAGATAATGATTTTTTATTCCGGAAGGAATAATTAATGGCACATTGAATGACATTTCTTATTTTGTGGATCCCATGATCTATTAGATGTTAATTTTTGTGCTTCAAGCATAAAATATGTCATCTTCCTTATTAATTTCATAAGGTAATAGATGAAGTGGAAATTTATTGAATCCCAACATACTGATGAACATATTCATTGAAATAGAATGGTATTATATGTATTTATTTTCTTATTTTAGTTGTATGTATAGTAAATTAATTCCTCAACTCAAGTAAAAGGGCCTCAAAATAATAATTTTGTAAAATTAAGAACATTTAAGATTATTTATGGTATTCTTATGAATAATTGATTTATAGATTTATAGTAGTTAACATTCAGTTATTCTTGGTATGCATCGGTATCTATTAGTCATTGGGTGTTATATTTTCTTTAAAGTCCATATTTTTACTCCCCACAAATGTTTTCTTTTTTTTGAAACCCAGTTCAATGATTTTATAATATACATTCATATTTCCAAATCCATTTCAACGAGGATGTTTTAATAACACTTTTTATGATGGGGGTTTTCTATAAAGTAATTTCCAAATAGATACCCCTTCTTTAACAATCATAATTTAAACCTTTGGGATGATTTTTTTTGAATATGGTAGAATTTAATACCTCAATATTTTAAAATAACAGTATGTTCAATAGAACATAATTCAAGAAATAAGAATCTTAATAGAAACATTAAAATTTATTTTATAAATATGATAGTTATAACTAATTTTAAAAATTGGTATGTATGAATAATAATAACAAAATAATTAAAAATATATGATTTTGATAATAAAAACAAATTTATTTTATTAATTATTAATAATTAAAAAAAATTGTAAATTCATATATTTCAATAGTGATATGATTCATTCAAAAAATGAAAATAATATTTTAAATTATAATATCAAAATGTTCTTCTAGGTAATTTTTGGGATATTCTTGAGACGATTTATATTCTAGTGACTCGTAAAAAAGACTTCTCTTTTTTGGGAAAATTTATATTTGTTTCTAGGATGTAAAAGATCCATTTTAGATACCATTTTTTCAATCTTGTATAAATAATTTAAATATCAGTATAATATATAAATATTGACTATTTTGGCTTCCTGAGGATTTATTGAAGGTCTTGAGGGTGTCAAGGGCATATTCAGAGCCCAAAACACAACTTTATGGGAAATTATTTAGGGTACATTTTTTATAATAAATTGTACGTGAATGCCACATGGTTAGTGAAAACCGTGGAGGTAGCATGTTTTTGGATAGATCCCAAAAAAACATTTGGATCATGTTTTCCCTAAACATATTTCCTAATTATGTGAGTGACCCATTTCCCTAGGTACTCATTAAGGGTTTGTACACTGTTTTTGAAACCGTGCAAATAAACTGTGCACGTCCTGTTTTCTTGGTAAAATGTCAATTTTTTCTATAAGAATCTTATTTCCTCCAAATATGAGTTAATATAGGATTGAAATATATTTCTCACCTTTTGGATCTCTTTTATGTCCTATGATAGGGAATGGAATATATCAATCATCTGATAACTAATCAGGATTCTATTTAACAGTGTGGATGTGTAATATTATGTAGTCAGGTCTTTGTAGCTGTTATTCTCCTCTATTTACCCTGAACTAATTATCAAAGTGTGAGAATTTTTTCATTTTGTAAATATATTATCTATTATATACCATATTAGAGGCTTATATTAGAGTAGAAGGATCGTACAACCCATTGGTGGGTGGTCTATAACTCATCCATCATGTTTATTAATTTTTATGAATTGTCTTCTATAGCCTACAAATATCATTAAGTGTCATTTATTGAATTTATATATCAAAATTATGATCATTTAAACCATATAATTATGATATTTCATTATATGTGATTAATTTATACATGTTATTCCCAAAATTCCCAATATCCAATGTAGGATAATATTCCATAGTTGAGTATTTAGTGTTTTGACACTTTTGACACATTGTACAGATGATATCATGCTTGGACACACTAATGGTAGGCCTCTTCATCATGAATTATTCTTGTGTCATAAAATATTGAATAGAATGTACCATTTCCCTTGGGCTCGACCCACCTAGGGTATGTTCTTAAAATTTATGATTAAATGTGAAATGGAAATTGTTATGTATACTATGTATATGACTTGAAGAGATTAAATGTGATTGATTGATAGGTTGAATGTATAAAACACCCCTTACCACATTAATGAAATTTATAAGAATTATCTTTATTCATTTAATATTCTTTAGCTGTAATTATTGGTTAATTCTACCATTTCTAAAAGTTTTCATGCTACCTAACCTTTTCACACTAATGAAAGGAAAAGCTTGAACCAAATGGATTTACTGATTAATTATGACATGATTAAGTTGTTTCCTGAAATGTTAAATTATCTCCATAATAAAAGTAAATTATTTAATCAAATGTAATATTACACGAATTCATAAATAAACACAAGTGACTTTACTTAGGCTCACCATGGTTTCCTATCTACGAATACCTTGAGAACTCATGCACTATGATGACCTGATATTTTATGAATAATATTCAAATTCATTTAATGAATTTTGTATATATAAAACAAATGAATTTTTTTATATAGGGATTAAATAACCATTTAGTATCATTAATATTGACAATTTATCCATTTAACAGTGATCACATGGCTAATATAATTATATGTTATTTAAAAAAGAATAATTTTGACACAGATAAAGGAGAGGATGGAATCTTCCAATAGACTCGGGGCATACGAAGCACATTTATTAAATCCTGGAAAGGAGTTAGAATCACTGGGCATCGCTCATGACCAAGACTAAGCAGATCATTAACACGTTAAGTTTGAATGGAATCACCTAGATGAGATGTTCATGTTAATAGAGATTACCACATGGGTGATGTTTTCTAAGCCACCCCAAGAGTCTCTCACCACCGCACACCTTACCGTTAGGTCTTATGAGAGTATTATAAAGGGTTATGTAACAAGGAATTAGTTACTTATTGTTTAATCCCATTTTTTAATAAAATTATTATTCCATCAATTCCTTTATCTGAATAGATTTTCTTAAAAATGATGAATTTGATAGATTTATTTTTCTTGAAAAAAAGGAACTTTTGAGAAATATATATATTATCATATAATAATAATATATTTTATTAGTATTATTACAAAAAATATTATAAATTATAACTATAACAGTTCCTTATTTTTAAATGATTTTGTAATCAGTTTTATAAGGGTTAAATTCTTTATAAAATAAAACAGAAAGTGCACGTTCTATGAATGTATTTTAAGGAAATAATGAATTTTTGAAATAGTTAATATATTAATAAAATATTATTACAAAAATAATTTTATGAATAATAAATGTGTACATAATTATTATTAAGTCAAATCTAATTTTTATTAAAGTTTAACACTATTTTTTAAAAAATCCGTGAATTTTTTATAAATAATGGTTTTATTTTTAAAAGTGAAAATTTAAATATTTAGAAAATTATTTAGATAAAATAAATAATTTTTTGGAGTTAAGTGGTTTAAATTAACTTATGGTTAATTTTTCATAATTTTATGAGAGAGTTGACTTTTTTGGTAAAAATTAAATACCATATAAATAAAATATGTATTTCATGATAGTATAATGACCCCAAAATGATGTAATAAATATTATTATGGTTATTACCAGACCAAAATATGTTTTCAAATTATAATAATGTAATTTTATATTTTTTTAATTACTTTATAAAGCCTTTGTGAATCATCCAAAATATGTAGTATATTTTATGATTTTAAATTCATTTCCTTGAGAATGTGACTCATTTACACATAAGCAAGATAAATATTTTAATATGATAAACTATTGTCCTTATATAATACATTTTCCACTACAATTTTCCCAAACCCATGATAAATTACTATGGTATGGTTTTTTGGTATTTAATGTTTCATTATATAGATTCAAAAACCTATGTTTGTCAAATATTAAAGAATTCCCCTCTCATTTCCTATATAAAACCATAAAATCTTCCATTTCTCATGACTCAAATATCATGAATCTCATAATCACTATTATATACACTACCTATCATCCTACCATGGTGTCTTATGTTCCAAATAATCCTCTCTCAATCATCTCACAAGTCTTTGGGATCAAACATCCAAGTAAGGGGCTCATTCATTTCTTATTTTAATCCTTGTTTATTTATGTTGTAATACTATTTTAATTTTAATTAAAAATGTTGGGGTATGATTTTTAACCTCCACCATACTTCCCTACATATTATTGAATGATGTTATCCTCTTTCTCTCTCATTAATACCTTTTGTGTACACCTATTATGATGTGAAAATTCTGTAAGGGATTTCCCTCTTCTTATTTCCAATCATATATTTCTCCACATTATGCATCTAAATTCTATTTCATATATTGGGATATTTTTTTACATGATACCCATAATATATATTTCATTGAAAAATTATTATGTAATCATTTTTCTCTCATCAACCCTTATTATGAATTTCCATATGATGACATTATGCTACTAAAATTGCACATTGATTTTCCACGGAAAAATAATCATGTAGTGAATAGAAAATTCATTTCTATATAAATGATATTCACCATTATTAACATATACATATTTAATTTCAATTACATGTATTTATTCCACATTCATGAATCATGGAATAACTTATGATGTTAAATGATTCTGTGTTATATGATCTAAGTCACACACTTATCCATGAAATAAAATATTTGTAAAGGGTAAGCCTTGATTGTGCTCCAATGCATTGGGTAATGTTTAGTATCTTGATAGTACATGTGTAATGAGGATTTACTAATGATAATACATGTGTAATTAGGATTTATTTAGGCTAATTCATGTTCAATGAGGGGCCACTCATGCTAATCCATGTGAAATCAGCCTTTTCTAATGCTAATATCATGTTTTATGTTGTTTCCATATTTCCATGTAATGTTTATCATGCTATATCATGCCATTATGTTCATTTTTTCTTATGTTCAATCGATATTCATATTCATTAATATATATTTTATAATTTATGTTATTCCTTTTTTAGTCCTTTTTTAGGATTTATATCATACCCATTTCTTATGTATATCCTAAGGTTATCCCATTAATTGGTAACTATAAAGGAATTTTGTGGCCATGTTAAAGGATTTTTCAATAATGACATTTTATTTTATGGAATAAGTTTTAATTTAATGTTCCTATAACCTAATGAAACTATACCTCTAGATCATCTAATTTGTATTAAATGAAATTTTACGTCAAATTTTTTTTTATATGTGTAATAAATTCATTGGTTTTTATAGTTTGTATCAAAGGATATGATTAATAATTTTTGGGATTAGGAATAGAACACCCATGTAAAAAATATAAGTGTAAAACTATGTACAATAAAAACATCCCTAGATTTATGTGAGTATTGAGTAATTGGTTTATTAAAACCGTACACCCTTGTCTGGATATGACAAAGTAGAATTTGATCTTCTATAGATGTGTCTAGGGGTGAAACCCAGGAGCACCGATAGGAGCTGGACTCGAATAGGAACTGATGCACAACAACGGGCCTTACTACATTATTTCTTCCACACTGTTTGTGAACATTATTGGATAAATTCATAATCTTACTATGAACCATTATTAATATTATTAAATAATTCCCATAAAAAATAAATTAGGAAATAGATCAGATATAACATAGATTGAAGCCTATAAATTCATAAGATAATGAAATATATATAATTTATATGTTATCCCCTTTTTTCATTGGATTCCTTGTTATCTTTTTAATAAATATTCACTTATCTTTCCATTTATTTTAGACAATTATTGGTAATAGGAGTACTCGAGCTAACACTCTGATGTGAAGGTCAATGGGATGACTGTTCTAATTTGACTCACAGTCTGATGGGAGAGGTAATTGAAAATATTTTCATTATAATCGCTCAGTAATCTAATGTTTTGAATATAAACATAGTAAAAGGTCAATTTTGAATCCCCCCTAATAAATAAAAAACCACAGTCGAGAGCTTCATGAGAAAAATCCCTCATAATTTCAAAAGATCATCTGATCCCTCAATCATCAAACAATGAATCAACTCCATTGAAGAAGGTATTATCCATCATTAAATGTTCCAAACAAGAGAAGTTTCTTCTATATTCAAATCGTTTGCAGGTTGAAGGTGATAAATGGTAGACATTGATAAAAACTATGATGCCCAAGGAAGAGATTGAGGTGTTGGAATGGAAGGAATTACGAAAAAGTTTGATAAATATTTTCCTCATGCCGTTAAATATATGATGTAATAGTGCCTCCACGGCCTTAAGAAAAAAGATTAAGAATCCATCAGATTGTATGGGAAAAACTTCACAAGGATTTCTTTATAAGCCACAATCATTTTGTTACGCCCAAATACGTGGTTGAATGCTTCTTTTGTGGGCCAAATGTAAGCCGGTGGAAAGTCCTAAAAATATGTGACTTTGATAACTATGAGAAAATTTTCTCATGTTCCCTCAAGGGAGAAATGTAGATCATTTAATCTCATTGGAAAAATGGATTTAATTGAACTTTATATTTTTCTATAAAAATATTAATATCAAATTACATTTGGGAAAAAAGAGAAATTATTCCATTTTTAGAATGAATACTTTTTTTGGCGGTTCATACTCTATCAATTGTTTAGTGATAAATGATTAATATACAATATGCGATGAATATAAAATGTATGACTTATATAAAATATTTTGGAAAAATATTACTTTGTTAATAAAAATATGTAATTTTTAAGTTTATATGCAATATGGATTCATAATCATTATAGTTAATGAGATTATGTAATATCATCGAACTTATTAACATAGTTTTTGAAAATTAATTAATTGAAAATAAATGTATGCCAATTTTTTTTGGAATTAGTTATGCTTGAGAGTGTGGAGAATTTATTGAGTAAGATAGTTTTAAGTATACTTTATTATATTAATTTGATATTTTATTAAGGAATGTCAATATAAAATATGATATATTCATTATATAAATATATGAATATCATTGGGCCCAAATTCTAAAGAGTATCATGACCAAGTATTCATTGATCATTTTACTACTTCATGGAGTATCATATTAATGAACATTAACATAATCAAATTAGGGTTATGATACTAATAATGAGGAGAGATGATAATTCGTACATATTAGACATTGATCGATAAAATATTAAATAGAATAATTCCCAAATGAGTATTTTACTATATATAAATATATATGTTTTGTGTTTTTAAATTAGGGTAAATGATGATAATTATATCCATTGTGAAAAATCATATTATATTTTGAGACATGTTTACGAAATAATGGAGTTATACCATTACCACATTAAAAATATCATGATAATTGATATCATATATGTTTTAGTATGATATATATCCATTTTCATAATAACATGTGTTGATGTGAAAAGTTATTATTGTTAATATATAAAAACATATACCAAGATAAAAAATGTGCATCAAAATTTGTTATCATATCATGTTATAAGCATATTTCATAAATAACTATAATAATAAATACATAATCAAGATATAGAATATATTTCTATAAAATGGTGCATATATCTATTTAAGAGTGCGAGAATGGTTGAATTGAGTTTATCAAATTCTAAACATACACAAGTAGATGTCATAGGAAAAAATATCATAATAGAGTGTGGATAGTAATTTTCCAAATAAATATACTACATAGGATAAATAAAACCATATTAATGATTTTATATTCACCATGGCTAGTGATACAATATTCATTGATAACATTAATTCAAAAATATAATTAGAATATATAAATTTGAATAGAATTAAAATATCAATCAGAATAAAATAATGGACCCCATGTAAAAAAGTATGGAGGGATATTAATTTTGAACACTTTTGCAGAATTCAAGTGAGGCTATATGTGGATGGTACCTTCAGGGTACCAATGAGTCTTGATTGGTAAAATTCATCATTCAAAAATACATTACAAATTATTAGTCATAACTATATCTTATAGACATTAAAATGGGAATTAGATATTAAGAATAGAAATCAGGGCATGTGTCTATACAACAAAACCAAAATGGGGTGTTGACATTATAAAAATATAGCATGTGGTTAAATTTATTAAAATTGAATATAATATTAAATTATGAAACTGTATCATGGAATATAAATTTAGAGTGAAAATTTTCCATAGTCTTGCAACATGAGAGTGGGAGAACCATAGTTTTTTAAGAGAAATATGTTTGATAATGTGTGAAAATCAATTATTTGTGATAATTGTTTTATGACTAAAATGAAATGAATTATTTAAATATTGACTTAATGATTCTAGATAAATTATGCGGAATATGATTTACTAAGGTATATCTAATAGTTTTTTTATAACTAAACAAAATAATTTTATTTTTCACATAATGAAAAATATTTATTGGAATAATTTGGGAGATAATTTTAGAAATGTCACATGGAATATATCAATCCATGAAGATGTCTATGGGGCGTATGAGGAGAATAATGTCATGAGAAGAATTTTACACGATTTTATGATTGATTAATGACATATTGCATGATATTTATAGGATTTCATATTTCCAAAAAATATTATATTGTATGGAAATATTAATTATATCTAGGAGAATATCATGTGAAGTAGTCAAGACTAGAAAATTTTACAAAATAAGTGGAAATATAAATGTACATTATATATAGAGAGGAAGGAAAAATAGTTACAAGCGGAGATAGGCTAGTCTTACTATAGATCAATGTGATATAATATATAGTTAGGAATTTGTAATGATAAAGGCCCAATAATTCAATATAATGGAATCAATATCTATAAGTATTCAGTTTTTAGGTCTTCTAAGGAAGAAAAATCTGTGTAAAATATGCAATAATTTGTTTTTGTTCACAGAATAAAACCCTTTATGTATGGTTTTCACCTTATAATATTTCAATTACTAGTACTAGACATGATTTCATGTATCTAAAATTGATAAAGGGATATACCCAAGGATATCATCTCTTGAGAAGATGTATTCAAATATGTAATCTTATTGGTAATAGAATGCCTTATAGAATAGATGTGGTAGGCCTGACGAATAAAGCCATAACTCAATAGAAACAAGATATTGTTATGGGAGAGTTAACAATGATAATTAGTTAGTTAGCTCTAGTGAAGGTGGGAGTGTTATAATAGTTTGTATCCTAGACCCAAAAAATTGTACTTTTTTATATTCATACCCCATATATAGAGTGATATACTAGATGAAAACATAAATTTAGAGCGTTTATTCTTAATCATCCTTTATTTAGATGAAAATATCCATAGATTATGTTTTATATCAAATGGTTAAATAATTTCCTATGGTATAATTAGATCCTCATGTTACTATAATATTAATAATATACATATATATTATGATGAGATACATTATTATGTCTAAAATACATTATTTCAGACTATGATATTTTGGTGGATTATATGCATGGATAATTATTCAAATTATGTTCATAATTGGTAATCTATACTATGTGATATTATTAAGACAAGCCCTCTAATAGTAACACCACAAGTTTTAGTTGTCCTTGGTTGTTTCTATATATGACAACGTGTGTAGTCCACCAGTATTCATATATTTTCCAATATGTTACATTTGATAAAATACATTGAGAGATGGAAAATTCCATGACGTTTCTGTTATAGAGGTGAATATTTTATTCCATGTTTCATTGGTAGTGATGCATTAGATGAATGGTGAAGATATATTTATTAATATTCAAGTTGAGGAAGTGATATCTCATTCCCTATTGATAAGGATGGTAGTATATTCATAACTCTCTTGCTATAATAGTAGATGGAAGGCCTATCTACTTAGATAAAAAAATCATGGAATAATGATGACACATGTGTGCTTCCGACATTTTGAGATATCGTGAGACAAATTGGTTATACTACACATTTCATTTATGTGGGATGGTTTTAATTTTTATGATTTATCCTTATATATTTAGGGGAATATATGGTTTTATACCCTCTAATATTGGTGTGTTTATATTTCTCACTTTTATAGAGACATGGTTCTAGAGTGTCAATCCCAATAACATATTCAAGATTTTTCCATGTTTTGGTGAATATTTATATAGGTCATAGTGATCCCCACAATTGGTTTTCAGAGATGTATACCAATTAATCACTGATGAATAAAAAAATTCATTATTATTCGATATTGAAAAATTTGCAAGTATTGGTTCAGTAAATGTATTCACAGGGTATTATGTTAATTTGGGAATAATTTTTTATGAGAAAAATATTATTTTAATATTCATGATTCCATTAATATTACAAAAATTTCATGTGGAGATCAATGACTCAGTTTAATCATGTAATATATTTATTATATATTGAAATTATGAGATAAAATATGAATAATGTATATCACATAGTTTACTGTTCCAAAAGTATTATTAAGTTCACATTTTGTGGGAGATGAATTTTCATGCATTAGGGAAAACATTATAGGTATTTGAGCCCCCCAATATATAATTAGAAGATAGACTATAATTTTATGATTATTTAATTCAAATAGAATGAGATTATATCTCCCCTCTCACATTACAGGGACAAAATGTCACTATTAATATGTTTGATCCAAAAAAATTCACAGATAAGAGGGATGGGATCATGGTGACCTTCAGGCCAATAAAATAATTTTTGAATCCCAACACAAGAAACATGGACATGTTGATTGGTGTTTGTGTGGATTAATGGAGAATTTGTGGAATATCTAGAGGGGTTTATTCTGGAGCCTTCAAGTAATGATCAACGATGATGCTCTATAGTCAAGAGTTCCACTGAATGGAATAAAATATTTTTTTTGTTATGTTCGTTAATAATTCATGTGATATACTCAAACCATATGAGGGCTTATATTTTTATATATGTGGATGATCTATCACTATGATGATCTCATGTCTTAAATCCTTGGCCCATAGTCTATAGTTATGCACCCTTGTACTAGCACACCTTACCAACATCTCTATAACTATGTGTTATTCCATGGGTGTTATATTTAATATTAATTTTATTTTTTTACATCCCACAAACATTATAATATTTATAAAATTATTTTTGGGTATTTATAATAATCTTAAAACATTCATTTACCAATTTTAAGGATGAAGGTATGCTAACAATTTTTATGATGCGTGTTTTCCCCAAATGAATATCAAAATATTAACCAGTGAATTACCGGACACATGTTCAAATCAAAAGGACGTAATTTATAATATGAAGCATAGTTTAATGCCCCAATATTTTTAAATAATACTATGTTCGTTAGAGTTCACATCACCTAATAATGACCATATTTGAACAATGAAAATTTATAATTTGAATTCAATTATTATAAACTAGCCATTGAAAAATGAAATATTCAATAGTATTAACTCCAATAAGAAATATTTGTGAACTAAATAAATAATAAATACTTCTTGAGTAATTATTAAGAAATAAAAACCTATATTTTTTTAAATTAAATTTATTGTTTAACAATACATTTTCTTCATAAATTATTTTTGTTGATATTTTTTTTGGAAAATAATATAATTATCATTGTCCAATTATAGAAAATGTATTTTATAATATGAAATTAATCATTGAAAAAATAATACTATAATTATTTATGGGTAAATTTCAAGTATTTTAATGAAATGTTCTATTTTCCATTCAATAATGAAATGTGTTGATCTTCATTGAATACGTTATATGTATTTAAAGGAAGTGAAAATGTTCCATTTTGTGTGATGGTGAATTCAATGAAAAAATAGTCATATTACATGAGATATAACAAAACATTGTTCATTATAATAAAATTTATGCTAGTATTTGGTATAAAATTATTTTTTACACATAAATGACAACTTTTTTATCAACAGTTTTTCAATGCATTCAGCTCATTTATATAAATTTTATTTCATCCATTTTTAGGATATTAATATATTAAAATGCATATGAAATTCATAATAATGAGGTCTAAATTTTGTAACCATGTAATTTTTTTTTCGGGTTTTGGCGAATAGAAAAAAAAATTTGTGAGCACTATGTGGGTAAATTTTTTAATTTTGTTAAAAATAAAATTATATCGAATAAAAATGAATATAAAAATTACGTAAATATTATTATACGATAATATATAATAAATAGAAATATATATGACTTGTATGTGACCTTTTTCCAATCTTCATACGACTTTGACCATTATAATATAAAAGTGAGAGATGGTGACAAAAATGTGTCTTTTATACTCTCATAATATAAAATATTTTATGACAGAGATAATTAAAACATATGTCTAATTATAAAATTTTGTTTTAAATATAAATTATTTATTTTTATATTTTACATTTATTTTTAACTTGATGTGAAGATATAATAACATTAATTTATTTACTAATTCCAACAAAACATTTATTTCATAAATAGAAAATAAAATAAATGGATAAATAATTCATAAGTTAACATAATTCAAAAGAATTATTATTCAATGTAATATATATATATATAAATATACCATGATAATAATACATGAAAGGATTATATTTGAATTATGTATTTGTCTTTATGTATTTACCTTCAAATTAAAATAAAATTTTCAATAATAATAGTAGTGAGATTTTATTCTAAACAAAAACATAATAATTAAATTAAAATTATTTAAAATAAGATATTATTCCAAATGTCTTATATATTATATTAAAAAAAATTCATTTTCCTTTAATGGGTCATTTTTCATTTTGTAGTAACATTTTTTCCCTTTAAATTGTATAAAACTTTTATAATAAAATAATTATAAAAATGGTTAATGAGAGGTTAAAACTAAAGGAAAAGAATAAAATGAAACCCCTAACTTGGCAAAAAATTATGTTGAATTACCTAGGATTATATAAAAATATATTTAAATTATTTCAATTTTATGATATTTGGGTATCAAAAATAAATTATATTTATCTAAAAAATTATGAAATTACATAATTCAACTTCCCAAAAAATTATAAAAGGACACCCATAATTATTATTTTATACAAAACGTTGAGCCATATATATCACCCTAAAACAACCAATTATTATTCTTAACATAATTATACATGTTCTAATATTTTTCCATTCAAAAATTCCAACCCAATGCCCCTTCATAAGATTTCTAAAGGAAGTCTATTGAAGAATATGATATCATCTTTACCGAATCCTTCATGGTTATATCTTCATATAATTCATTTTAATATATTTCATCCATATGAAATAATAAATTTTTTATCATCAATATACATATATGTAATTATGGTTATGGTATAACCATATTCCATCACATTAAATTTTATTAAAATAGATAACATCAACCATGCGTACACAGAACTTACCACCTCAACATTGTAGTGTCATTCAAATTTCATCATCATCAGACTACTATGGTTATAAATATTGAACTAATTGGTTAATATGATATTTATGAAATAACAATTAATATCTAAATTTAATTATATGTATACATTATTAAACTTCAATCATTTGGAAAATTATAATGTCACTCCTGCGTACGTCTGGACTACCACTTTGATGAGGTTATGTGATCAGTTTTCAAGTGTACTCTTTATGTTGATGATAATAATGATTAATTTAATTGTTATATATGATATATAAGATTTATTATTTATTCATTAAATATTAATTATTTTCCATCACTTAATCATTATATTAATATAAGACTAAAAACATCTTTCATTTGTTTGTACGACCTGACATAGCCTTGAACGGTGTTATACATTTTTTTATCTCTATATTTAATGGAGGAGTATAGTTTTCTATAAGTTGAATACAAATTATTTATCTATAAATAATATTATTCAATAGGATATATAGATATATTAAAACATTAATTATCAGAACTACTTAATCCAAACAAAAATTAAAATGAAATAGTTAACACCCTAAAAAATTATATTAACAAAAAATTGTTAAATATGTGATGAAATATAATTAATTTTTCATATATAATATTATATATTTAAACATTTTTCCTTTATTTAATTAAAAAATGTTTTTATTTTTTATAAATTTCGTTAAACAACACTCAAATAAATGCTAAGCTGAGGTTAGAACATCCATCTTGATTTCCAATCAATTGAGACAAATTATGTAAAATACACTTAATTACATTAATATGGTGTATATAATCCACCATTTATTTATTTTTCATTATAATATATTAATTTATAATGATTAAATAATGAATTCAATTTACTCATTCGTGACTAATGTTTCAAATAAAAGACTATATTAATTCTCATCTCGGTCAAGTATAATTTCTATTATTTATAATTTTTCAATGAAATTTAATGAAATGATTATTCTAATTGAATAATTTGAAATTTAATTTTATTAATTCAAGTAATTTTTCAATATAATAATATTTATATTAACAATTTTTTCCCAAAATGGTTGTTTTCAACATTGTTTAGAAATAGAAAGATGAAATTTTTTTATATTATAAAACTTTAATGGGAATTCCGACTACCATAACAATTTTATTGAAATTTCCTAATTTTATAATGTTTAAATTATTTTTAATTGGAAAAAAATGAAGAAAAATAATTCAATCAAATTTATTTATTTCGTTAGAAAATAATATTTTACTACAAAATCCAATTTTCTAATAGTTAGATATCATATCATGATTAATGATATGGTTATTTACAGTTTCATGACACATTAAAATTATTGTGATCATTGAACATTAAATTTTTTAATTAACCATTTTATCTATATCATTGATAATATTACCCCCATAAACATATACCATTTAATGTATGCATTTTTATATTGTATTTCAATTTTTTGACTTTGAAATTCCAGATTAATATGTATTGTCCATTTTAAATAGACATTTTTGGATAAGGAATTTTATTTATGTATTTAATAAATTGTTTATTATTTTAGAAATGCATTCGATGTGTATTGGTGGTTTGTGACCTGAATTATATGAATCCTATATGCTTTAATAAATATCATGATACTAATTAGTAGCCTTTTGTTAATTGTGTTTCTAGTTTTTACCTTCACATTGAATAAACTATCATTGAAAAATGATTTGATGGTATAGATTTTATGATATATGAAATAATGATTTATAGTGTTATTATTTTAATTCATTGTGAATTGAGTTATTATTATCCATGATATTATTGACTTTTATTTAAACATGGATTCATTTCATTCTAGTGTATTAATTAAGTGGAATGTATTTTTATTTATTTACCCTTCTATGATGACTATTATTTATTTACATGTTATATATAATGGTATATATGACCCTTAAATATCATCTAATCACACACTTTTTTTATTTTTGTTACCCCATGATATGAATATGGATTTTAAGAATACTTTCAATGATGAAATAATTATTTTATTGAATATATTATAGGATTATACTAAAATATGGGAATATTTTGTGTATCTAGTTCATCATGACTACTATACTATTTGGTCTTATGGGATATAAAAAATTAAATATATTACTATTTTAATATAGAATACTATAGTTATAATTACTGTATATTTTGTTGTTTCAATCAATGAAACATAAGAGGGGTGAGAATAATAGGCTTTATCAAAAATGTATGATGTTACCTGATATCATAATGGATTCATGGGAATGTGGAAGCAAAATAAAACAAGTCATTATAAGCATACATCAAGGAATAATACCAATACATTATAATATATTGTGATTATTAAAACCTCACATGCCCCATTCATGTAAATAATGAGGTAAAAACAATACCCAAAGCATTGGAGGGCTATGTAATTATTTTCCAACCTATCATAGTCATATAATATACACACATAAGTGTACCCCATAGATCAAAAAATAAAAGGATTCCTCCCATTACAATAAATCCCAAGACTATGAAGTTTGGTTTAAATAAATAGAATTACTCAATCAATGAAGGATATGTACATATGTGTGAATACACATGAGTGGAACTGGGGATGGTAGTAACTATAACAATATTTATCATAGGGAATCAGTAGATAGTTTTGGCTTCATAACAAGGGTACATAGATATTTATGTTATGGTTTAATAAGAATGAAATGATTCATGTATAACTTTGAAATCATAATGAATGTACCATTTCCTTGATAATACATATAAAAATATGATAAGGTTTAAATAAAAAAGGAATATTCTAAGGAAGGGGCTTAAAAATCAGAGAAAAGTTGGATACCTTACATTGATAATGTTCATTAAATTTCAATGGAGGAGAATCTTAAGATCATTTGGGGACCGTGGGAGTTCACCGGAGAGGGAAGGAAAAAATAAAATAATCATACAAGATTTTTTATTTGATATGAATTGGTTGTTTAGTTTTTTATTACAGAAAAAACAATTCATAATCATTTATTAATTTATACTATTATGTTTTTTGGACTCTATTTGATAAATGGATCCAAATAAAAAATCATACCATGGTTTTTGACGATGATTTCTACCAAAGTGTAGTGTATTTAATTATTTATATGTATATGCACTGATATCCATAAAATAACTCTCATGGTCATGATGAATTAATTCTTGTTCATAATGTAATTATTTTAATACTTCAAAATAAATTATATGATTTTTAGGATTCATTACATTTAATATTTTTTTATATAAAAATCTTAAACAAATTATCCTACAATACAAATATAATTTTTATAAGGATACTAATTATAGGGTTCTTTATATATATTTTTTATTTTTATTATGTAATAATACATATCATATAATTAAATAGTATTTCATATTTAGCCATGCATTTTTTTTACATGAAAATTATGAAAAATTAACCTTTAGATGATTTTTGAATGTTTGATTAAATAATAATTCATATTTTATCAAAATAATTAGGTATATATGTAAATTTATAATTTTAAAAAATAAATAAAATTTTATTAATAAAAAAGGATATTTTAACCATAATAGGTTTTTACCCTTTTTGAAATTATCTTTCACTTTAATAAATTATATTATTAGTTATATTTATTGAATATATATATATTATATTAAAATAACATTTAGTTTAAAGAAAATTTAATTCAAAAAGAAGAGTTTCTTGGATGAAAATATATATTTTAAAAAAATTGGAATTCATTGTATCCAATTCTATTTTATAACAAGGATTTATTATTTAATAATTTTAAATTTATAAAAGATAAATAAAACAATTATTTTATATATATTAAAAATATACAAATTCTAAATTTTCTATTTTCTATATTGATAACATGTTATTAAATTAGCTAAAACTATATTGGTAATGTGTTTGATGGTGATATTTTTATCAGGGTGATTCAGAAAACATGATTTGGTTTTTAATCTCAATGAGATTGAATGTCTCCATAAAAAGGTTTCATATTGGATTTATTTATTTAATATCAAATTGGGAATTGTGAAGGATTATGCCTATTAACCATATCATCCATTGAAGCATTAAAAATTTGGATTCAAATGTTATGGTCAAACTCTTCAAGGAAATCGCGTCATTTTTCGGTTAATGGGATTTATCATGATCCTAAATATATTAAAATAAAAAAATCATTTTATAAGAGTTATACTATCAACCATTATGATATTAAATAGTATTTTATTTCTATATGCTATATCATTAAAAAATTTCCAAATTGGTTCATGTAGTTTTCAAATCTACATTACATAACAATGGTTTTATTCATTCTGAAATGAATTTAATTTATAAATGTTTTGGTTTTTCTATTTTTTTACCATTTATAAATTTAAACAATTATATTTAATTTCATAAAATAAAATAAATTACTACACTTTTGATTCATTTCTTCTTTATGTTCCCAAATTTCTTCGTCTCTCACTTTTTTTAACAACAACACCATGACTATCGATGTTTTACAATTATAGAGAACATTATATCTAAAATCTAAAACCAACAATAGCTACCCATTTTAAGTATTATTATTCTATTATGGCACCAAAATTGGATTTAATATATGAGATAATCCTTGAATGTACATTCTCAAGAGGTATACATGGAACAAATGATGTAATTATGATATGTAAGGTGGTAGTTCTAGTTGGTAGGCCCCCCACTCTTATGTGACCAAGGATCTCTAAGGAAATAATGCATCTTAGACTAAATTTTCCCTTCATCCCAATTATCATGACTTTCTTCCATAATGATAGTTGAATAGAAAATTGATCTCTGACCTGTAAATCATGGTTTCTTTGAAAATTTATTTAAATAGATTTTCATTTATAATACACATATTTCATATGATGCCAAATGGTTTCACTATTTTCTATAATTTCTTGAATATGATTTTTTCACATGAGCTTCTGCACTCCAACATCAACCCATCATGTTGGATTATAACACCACATTCTATACAATTCCTCATAAGGTTTCATTTAAAGGATATAGTATAACGTATTGTAAACTGAGAAATCCATTAGGGAATATAATGATCCCCATATACATATAAATAAAATGAACATTATTTCACCATATCCTATAATGTTTGAATGGTTCTATGAAAAATATCATTCTTCTCAGGGTGATTAGTAAAATTGATTTTAAATTTTCTATCCAAGTATTTCTAAATAATTTTCCTAAACCTTGTAGTAAACCATAGATCCTCATCAGATATAATATAAAGTGGAACTAAATTCAGTTTTTTCACTTCTGCTATGTTTATCATGGTATGATGTCAATGATATAAATCTTTCATGATTTAAAGAAATGGGACTAGATTAGTCAAGAAATCAATGACCACCTCGATAGAATTATTGAATTATCTATTCCTATAGAGTCCAATGATAAAACCTATCTGTTACTTTTAAAATTTACATTATAGTATGGGAAATAGTTTCACCATACCATATATATATATATATTCCATGACATGTTGGTATTCCAAGAATCATGATATAAATTTTCTGACAACACAATTCATGTTATCCAAATAAAGGTTCTATAAAAATAGGATTAAATTTAGTTCCTCCTAGATAAATAGTGATGGATGACCAATTTGAATAATCTGGATATTCACTCATTAGATCTTATTTTTATAGTACCAAAATATAGGTTCAAAAACCTATATATCTATAATTAGAATCCCTGAACTAAAATATATTTTATTATATTTTCTATAAAACATTATCATCCTTTTGATCCTTCATGTTTCTCTCAGAAATAAATGATTGTGTAATAATTACAAATGTTGGGATATAAATCCATTTATTATTTCTATGTGCATTCATTATATTCAAAAATATTGTGGATCCCTTTTAGTTCTCTATATTGACAAAATTGTGTGGTTTTTTCTACTCAAACCAAATATTCCAATTTTATCCTTCCAAGGATGGTGAGGTGATTAATAATCAATGAGATAACAACATTTTTTATGCATATGAACAGTTTTTATGAATATATCCTGTATCCTATTTTGATTTGGATAAATGATACACTTATACCACTAGAAGATATTTCAGAATACATTCAACATAAATATAATTTCATCTTATTATAGATTAGGGGTTGGAAATTTATTCACATGGATCATTAATTAATAGGAGTCATGTGATATCAAATTTTCTTATTGCACGAGTATAAAATAGAAATCATTTAAAACACACCACTATGGTCTTAAAATTCTTCCCTACAGGTGGGTAATATGAGCACATGTGTAATGGTTCAGACCTCTCTGGTCCATTACATTGTGAAAAAGTGGTGTTGGAGGTGTTCTGGGAGGTCAAGGTGACTTATCCCTAACACTTTTCCAAATTTCCAGTTATGTGAACTATGATTCCAGTTTTATGTTTTGTTCTATTTGTAGGTGTATAGTGTTCCATAGATCAGTTTCAAAGATCGGTTTCACAGATTGGTATGTGTATAGTAATAGTAGGTGTACTGTGTTTCAGAGATCATTTTCACAGATCAGTTTCACAGATCAATTTCACATATCGGTAGGTGTACAGTAACAGTAGGTGTATAGTGATTCATAGATCGATTTTACAGATCGGTTTCACAGATCGGTTTCACAGATCGGTAGGTGTACAGTGTTTCACATATCGATTTCACAGATCGATAGGTGTACAGTAACGGTAGGTGTACAGTGTTTCACAAATCAGTTTCACAGATCAGTTTCACATATTGGATTCACAGATCGGTATGTGTACAGTAACGGTAGGTGTACAATGTTTCACAGATCGGTAGGTGTAGAGTAACGGTAGGTGTAGAGTAACGGTAGGTGAATAGTGTTTCCAACATCCTATAGTTTTGGCCATTTTGATGTTTCATTTAACATAAAATACATTTGAAGCCTTTTTTAAAGACTCTTAAGGATGATCAAATTTCATAAATCCTATATTAATTATTTCCTATGACTCGAGATGTTATTACCTGGTAAAAATGCTTGGGTTAACGCAATCTGGTTTCGTGGGGAATTATGCGTATCTGAAACTATCGCCCCATTAAATCTTCAAAAGGGACGAGATATATTACTCCAATTTTCTTCCTATTTGATCTTGGCTATGAGACATTAGAATGTTTCAATCCTTCCCATAGAAGTTTCACAATCAATCTTTAATCCTCAGATTGGTTTTACTATGTTTTGATGCAACCAAGCTGTATCAGTTAGTCTTTGATATAAGGTATGTTTTATTGTTATTTGTTTGGGATAATCTCATTCTATTTTCCTCTCCAAGTTATTTCATGTAATATCAAGGATTATAATTGTATTTATCTTGGGGTTTGGTTGGTCTTGTCGTACCGTGGCATCCTCGAGTGGATGCAGTTGTCGCAAGAGGAGGATCATGACTCGTGGTGTCGATAAAGAATTCCAGGAACTGTTTCAGGTAGGTGATTCTTTTCTTCTCTTTCTTTTATGTGAAATTTTATTGTTATCATGTTTAATCCCCCTGGATTACAATGGAATTTACATAATAAATACTTTTAATAGGATAAAGGAATTGTATCGATCGTATGTTATTGCCTCCTGTTTTTCTAGATAGTTTGATATCTATACTTTCTTTGCTTAGCTATTTTTCTTGATGAAAACCAGTAAAGAACATAAACTGGGATTAATATATAACTGTTTGGGTAAAGATAAAGAGGAATGAAAATGAATATGGTTCTTGTAGTAATTTAATTTTAATAAAATTAGTGGAGTAAGCATGTTTATTTATTTTTGATAGCTTACTGATTATGTTTCACGAATTTTTGAACCAACATTTAATAAATCTTTTAATTCATGATGGATTAAAGAACTACGTGGTTGATAATTTCAAAAAGGGTTCTAAGTTACCGTCTTGATTGTTAAAGGCCCAAGGGCCCAGTGATGTGATGTCTGTTTTTCTACTGCTTGTGATGTAATGTGAGCCTGGATGGCTGTTGTGATATGTGGATGCATGGGGACTTCTGGTTGTGGTAGCAGAAGACACCTAGAGTGGTGATATGCATTGGTTGATGAATGTGGGTGTTGGGGAGGAAGCCAGGGATGATGGATTGGGCTGGATGTGATTTTTGGAGTGTTGATGGTTCTTTGATTTTTTATCTGATTTACTTTTCCCCACTGCTCAAGGTAGCTCATCTTGCTTAGCCTTCCTTCGAATGATGCAGAGACACAAGGGGTATGCCACGTGCTTTCTGTATTTAGATTCTTCAGGGAGGATGGCTCTATTCTCTTTCTATAGGCGAGAATTGTTCAATGGGTAGTACATCTACTCACCCTGTTGAGACCCTTGTGTTAGTAGAATAAGATGCTTTTCAATAATGCTTGGGAATATGGGAAAGTCATTCTATAATGAAGGTTTTAATAAATGGTTTTAACCCATGGGGATGGAGAAGCTGGAACATAATGAAGAGGTTGAAAACTGATTGAAGGAGTAGTCGACTTTGGGTGTGTTGCTAATGAATTTAATGTGGATTTTGTTCATGGTTAATTAATGCCTAGATAATTAAATAGAGTATAGTGGAATTGATAAAAAGGGGATGAAGAAATCTAATAAATCTCTTTAAATTGATTTGTTCTTATAGGATATATAGTCTTTGAAGTGTCAGCTCAGACTCCAAGAGACGTTAGCTATAGTTGTGTCTAGGACAAGGTTATGCCCATAGTGTGGTTGTTAGTTATAATATATTCTGTACGTTTTGTGTTTCTATATGATACTCCACCCTATCAGTAAAGGAAACTGACACCCTAGGGATTATGAGCCGTGGGGGGTGTTTTCCCCATCATTCTGGTGGGAGGGTGAATGGCTGACAATAGCCTTTGGCCCTACTGTCTTATTTTGGTAGATACTTGTGCCATTGGGGGAATCTGTTTTTTCCTCATATATGTGTGGAAAGGGATGTAGTGGATTTTGGTTATTCAGACACATATATTCTGGATATAGTATCCTATGGACTTCTATAGGTGTAACGTGTATAGGCTGTGATGGATTGAAGATCCTTACTCTGTGTATGGGCTGTAATGGCTTGAGGTATATTACCTGACGTATGATACACGTTACGTGATCTGTGGTGGCTCCCAGAAACTACCTGGTTACATCGGTTGTGAGGATGGTTTGGTGCTTTTCCCAGGTGTCTTCAGGAAATCCTTTGTGGTGCACGAGGTGCAGATTGTGGTGCTTCAACCAGGTGTCTGCGGGCAAGCCTTTTTTGAGAGAGATGCTTATGACATGTGACTTTGGGGAAAATCGGAAAACCAGCGGGGAAGTAGTAGCGGGGTAACCATGATATTATTTATTATATTCTATATTCATGTATGTGTTACTTGTTGAGAGTATCCATGGTGAGGTTGGGAACATAGTATACATGTTTAGGTGGTAAGTTAGTTTCACATGTTGTTCACTATGCTTTAGCATGCTCTCTTTAATTTTTCACGAGAGGCTTTGGGGAGGATACAAGTAATTATATTGTTATACTCACCCTATGTACATATATAAAATGTTTTTCAGGTCACTTGGAGAAGGATCGAGATCAAGCTGGTTTCTACGAGCCTGGAGTTGCAGGAGCTGTTCGGGCATGTGGTTGCTGCTGTTTTATTTTCTATTGGGTAATTATAGTTTCTCCCTTCTAGTTGTAGTAATTTTGCATGAAATTTAAAATATGCACTTTGGTTTCTTTTATATTACAGTCCTAAGTTGAATTTTATTGGTTTTTATCTTATCTCTCTCTTCCGCATGTGTTCTCTTAAATGGTATTGCCTCCCATTTGTGTGTTTACTATACCCTCGGTTCTATTCGCCAGCCCGAGGCATAATGGAGGCGGGACTCGAGTGTCATTATCTCCCTTCTCACATTATCGTCCCAGGAGCGGTACACTTTGTGGGGAGGTGTCATGATAGAGTGGTATCAAAGGCTCTGGTTGAGGGATATGATGGAGTTTGGAGTTAGGCACAGATGAGGATGCATGGGTTGGTAGGGAAACGATGTCCGTCATGTTTAGAAAGGGAGGTAAACACTGAAGACTAGCTGAGACATAGGCATTTAGGTACCCCTATGATCTGATGTACAAGCCATTAAGATTACAGTGGCTACTAAACATGGTGATACTAGTTATAGGGTAGAGACATAGGAAAGGATCATGAATCATTCTTCTTTGTGCCTTTGTTTGAATGGGGAGAACATGGGATAAGTTAACCAAAAATGAATAAAAGAAAAATATAAATTAATTAATGTTTAGTCTTCCATATTCCTAGCTTAGGAGATCTAACGAGTTGTTATTTTACAGGTATGTCTTCAGGTCGACTTCCTCGTCAGATTTTTTGTAGAAAATGTACAGCAGGCTGTTCCAGCAGATCGCCGCAGGGTAGAGGTTGACAATGAAAAAACTTGGAGGAAGACACTCCAAGAGTTTCGTTGCCAAAGTCTATAGAAGTATGAAGGCTCTGTTTCAGATTCAGTCAAGGAAGACTGGTTAGAGAAGGTCGAGATATAATTCAGTTCAATTTGTGCTCAGAAGGAGCACTGGGTTTCCTTGGTTGTGACGATGCTGCGAGGCAGTGGTGGTTCGTGTTCCTCAGGGATATTGAGGAGTCAGCGATCTCATGGGAGGTCTTCTAAGATAGTTTTAGAGTCTATATTCATTCATTGACTGTGTAGGCATCCAGTCACCCGGAGCTTCTTACCCTTCGACAGGGGAGCTCCAGTGTTCTAGAGTTTGGAATCCATTTCAAGAAACTTTTACGATATGCTTTAGACCTATTACCAGATGACGATGCTAGGTCAAGGAACTTTTAGGAGGCTCTTCATCCAGAGATCTAGCTCTAGGTCACCTCATTTATGCTGAAGACATGTCTTGAGGTGATGTCACGGGCAGAGGTTATTGAGAGGATTTTGGCCCGGACTTGATCATCACGAGAGGGGAATTGGAATGATTCCTCATGAAGCAGGGCTATGGTTCGGGGTTACTGGTTTTCAGGGAAAAAGTGTTTCCGTTCAGCCGGGGGTAGGTCCCATCCCTTCACATCTAGTTTCACCAGAGGTAGCTACTCTCAGGATTATGATAAGGGATCAAGTGCTTGTTTTTCTTATGGTGGTCATGGCCATTATCAGCGGGAGTGCTCAACCTTTAAGAGTGGTCATCGTGCACCGGGCGGTATGCTCCAGGTCCATCCGTTGAGGTAGTTCCAACTGAGGCCGAAACAGCCAGTTGTGCCAGCTTTAGATGAGTAGAGGGTAGATGGGGTGGGTAGAGGATAACCCCATGATGCTACCCTCCTCAGAGAGTAGAGTGCGGTCGTGGTGGTGGTCATCATCAGGGTCAGAGTGGTCCTGGAAGAGGTCATGGTCAACTTCATGCTCTAGCATTTCAAGCACTAGATGAGCCAGAAGTCGTTCGAGGTACCCTTTTATTGTTTTTTACCTTGTTGTATTCCTTTTTTGATTCAAGAGTGACACACTCCTTCATATCACCTAACCCTGTCCATGCATTGGGACTTGAGGTAGTGAGGCTTCCAGTGCCCTTGGAATTGACTACGCCAGTTGGAGGTCGAGCTTACTTGTTTGAAGTATGTAGAGACTGTGATCTAGTGTTGGGGAAACAACTCTCTTCGGTAGAATTCCTATGTTTATGAATACAACCATATGATTTCATCCTCAGCATGGATTGGTTGTATTCGGTGCAGACTATCGTGGATTACTTCAGGAAGATAGTCATTTTAATTGGTGCGGATGGAGAGAAAGTGGTGTTTTTTGGTGGGTGATATCCTCGGATGGGTCATAGGCGCGTTGCATCCTTATCATCCATGATAGATGAGATGATGCTGGGTTTTTCATAGGTTCATCAGTTGGCATTTCCTAGGGTCGTAGAGGAGTACCCAGATGTCTTTTCAGAAGAGGTTATAGCATTACCCCCCTTGATGATAGATTGAGTTTGGGAACGAGCTACAGCCAGGATCATCTCCTATCTCCATGTATACATATAAGATGGCCCCTTATGAGTTACAAGAGCAACTTATATAGATTGATGGTCCGTTACAGTGTGGTATTGTCTGGACAAGTGTGTAACCATGGGGTGTGCCAGTTTTTTGTGTGATTATGGGCGATGACAGTTTTCGGTTGTGTGTCGATTATCATCGCTTAAAGATAGTGACATTATAGAATCTCTATCCTCATCCACAAATTGATGACTTATTCGATCAACTGAAGGGTGCATGTTGGCTCTCGAAGATCGACATACAATCAGGATATCATCAAATGCATGTGAAGGATGAGGATATCCCGAAGACTGCTTTCTGTTGTCGTCATAGGCATTATGAGTTCATTGTAATGCCATTTGGTGTAATGAATACTCCAGCTGTGTTCATGGGACTGATGAATACTGTGATCCATGAGTTCCTAGATAAGTTTGTGGTGTTTTTCATCGATCACATCCTTGTGCCCTCCACATCTGAAAATGAGCATGCAGAGCATCTACTTGCTATTTTGGGAGTTCCTCCTAAACATCAAATGCTTGGAAAGTTGTCAAAGTGTGAGTTTTGGGCTCGATAAGTCCGTTTCATGGGCCATGTTGTGTCCCAAACGGGAGTAGTTGTGGATCCATCGAAGATAGAAGAATTTGTTTCCTGGGAATCCCCCAAGACAGTTTTAGAGGTGCAAAGTTTTCTTGGTCTCGCAAGATACTATAGGAGGTTCATAGACAATTTCTTCCAAGTTGAAACTCCTCTGACAGCTTTGATCAAGAAGGATCAAGAATTCATATGGCCGGATCAGCGTCAGGAAGCTTTCGAGTATCTAAAGGAGAGGTTAGTAAGTGCTCCAGTTCTTTGTCTTCCGGCTGAGTGAGTTCAGTTTGATGTTTTCTATGACGCTACACATTTGGGGTTAGGATGTTTCCTTATGCAGTAGAGGTCAGTTGTTTCTTATGGGTCTCGTCTGTTACTTCCCCATGAATGTTACTATGCCACTCATGATATTGAGTTGGCATCTGTGGTGTTTTCTCTGAAGTTTTGGAGAAATTACCTATTTGTTGATATCTTTGTGGTTTTCACCAATCAAAAGAGTTTGAGGTATGTTTTCTCGCAGCATGACTTGAACTTGTGACCGTGTCAATAGAAGGTGTTCTTGCAGGAATACAACATAGAAATATCGTATACACCTGGAAAATGAAATGTTGTATTTGATGCACTAAGCTTATTGTCACGTAGTGATGCTGTCCGAGAATCTGGTGATTCTTGGAGAGTAATGGAAGAACTATCAGCATTACATCTTGATATGGGAGAAGTAGGGGGTAGAGACTTTCTTTTTTAGATGATTGTACAGTCATCCGTAGTGTAGAAGGTGGAAGTGTTCTAGTTGGGGGATCTAGATGTGGAGGTTTGCAGAGACCTAGTTGTTTGTGGTGAGGCCCCTGATGGTTGGTCGGAGGATGACCAACACCAAGTGTTGTGTGAAGGAAGAATTTCTGTTCCCTTGACAATGTGTGAGAGGACCCTCATAAAGTTCCACAATTTTCCTTTAGTAGTACATCCTAGCATGAAAAAGATGTACCGATCCTTGAGGTGTCAGTTTTGGTGGCCTGGTCTGAATCGTGCGGTTGCAGAGTTTTTTTCTCGATGTTTATACTGCCAGCAGGTGTAGGTCGAACACCGTGTCCCTGGTGGTCTACTCTAGAAATTAGATATTCCTTAGTGGAAGTGGGAGGATATCTCAATGGACTATGTCACTGGTTTACCTTGAGCTCCGGGAGGACATGATGCTATTTGAGTGGTAGTGGATCGTTTAACAAAATTGGCCCAGTGTATAACAATCAAGGAGTCAACCTCAGTAGAAGTTTTGTTGATGAAATATCTAGGGGATGTGGTGAGACTTCATGGAGTCCCTAGGAAGATCATTTCTGATCGAGATCCTTGTTTTACCTGCAGGGGGTAGAGAGGTCTCCAACCCACTTTTAGTTTACAATTATGCCTTAACACAATTTTTCATCCTCAAACAGATGGTCAGATAGAGCAAACCATCAAGGATCTTGAAGACACGTTACGCTCTTGTGTTATTGATTTTGGAGGTTCATGGATGAGGTACTTACCCTTGCCGATGTTCTCTTAAAATAATAGTTTTCACTCCACCATCGACATAACGGCATTTAAAGCCTTGTATGGTCGACCATGTCGTTTTATGTTGTGTTGGACTGGGGTTGGAGAGTCAAAAATTCTCAGACCAAAACTAGTGCATAATACAACAGAGATGGTCTAGGTGATTCTTGAGAGGATGAAGACAGAACAAGATCATTAGAAATCATATGATGATCAAAGGAGGAGACACATGGAGTTTAATGTTTGTGATCATGTATTTCTAGAGGTGACTCCCTCTCATGGGCATCGACAGTTTGGTTATGGAAGTAAGCATTTTCCCCGGTTTTTTGGTCATTTCGAGGTGGTAGCTCATGTTGGAGTTGTTTCATATCATGTAGAACTTCCCCCATAGATAAGTCGGATACATGATGTTTTCCATGTATCACAGCTCTGTCGTTATCTTCATGATGGCTCTCACATCATCTATTGGGGAGGGATTGATATTGATGATGATTCAAACATTGAGGAGCGACCTTTCGAGATCCCAGATCGCAAGGATATGGTATTTTGTGGATGTTATATCCCCTCAGTTCGTGTTTTGTGGCGACACGGTGGCATGGAGGAGAGTACGTGGGAATGTGAGTCACAGATGCATGTCTAGTACCAAGAGATGTTTTAAGTTGTTGTGCTGATTTTTCTTCGATCCTTTCTTTTGTGTGCCTTTGATGTGATGATATGCTTAAATTGTTTTTATATGGAATGTTTGTTCCCTTACCCTCGGATGTCATGGGTTTTTTCAGCTTTCGAACAACTCGGGGTGGTTTTCCCTTGAGAGGTATCTTACGGGTTAGTTGTTCGGACCCCTCATTCCTTCTGAGTTGGTTTTGAATTCTCGAGGACGCGAATGTTTTTGAGGTATCTGATGTAATGTCCCAGACCACTCTGTTCCATTAAATTGTGAAAATGTGGTGTTGGAGGTGTTCTGGGAGGTCATGGTGACTTATCCCCAACACATTGCCAAATTTCCAGTTCTGTGAATAGTGTTTCCAGTTTTATGCTTTGTTCTATCAGTAGGTGTACAATAATGATTGGTGTATAATGTTTCTTAGATCGGTTTCACAGATCGGTTTCACAGATAGGGAGGTGTATAGTAATGGTAGGTGTACAATGTTTCACAGATCAGTTTCACAGATTGGTTTCATAGATCGGTTTCATAGATCAGTAGTTATACAGTAACTGTAGGTGTACAATGTTTCATAGATTGGTTTCACAGATTGGTTTCATAGACCGGTTTCACAGATCGGTAGGTGTAAAGTAACAGTAGGTGTACAGTGTTTCAAATATCGGTTTCATAGATCGGTTTCACATATCGGTAGGTGTACAGTAACGATAGGTGTACAGTGTTTCACAAATCGGTTTCATAGATCGGTTTCACAGATCGGTTTCACAGATCAGTTTCACAGATCAGTAGGTGTATAGTAATGGTAGGTGGACAATGTTTCATAGATCGATTTCACATATCGATTTCACAGATCGGTAGGTGTACAGTAAAGGTAGGTGTACAGTAACAGTAGGTGAACAGTGTTTCTAGCTTCCTACAGATTTGGCCTTGTTGACATTTCCTTTGATGTAAAATACATTTAAAAACTTATTTTTAAGTATTTTTAAGGATTATTCAATGGCCATAAATCCTATATTAATTATTCCTATGACTCGGAATCTTTTTTACTTGGTCAAAATGCATGGGTTAATGAGATACGCTTTTAATGGGGAATTAAGGGTATCTTAAACTGTCGCCCCATTAAATCTTAAAAAGGGATGATATATCTTCCTACCATTTTCTTCCTCTTTGTTCGTGGCTATGAGATGCTAGAACCATTCAATATATACTGCAGGAGTTGCACAATAAAAATTTACTCCTCAGATTGGTTCTGCTATGTTTTGATGCAACCAAGTTGTATCGATCAATCTTCGATATAAGGTATGTTTTAATGTCATTCCTTTGGGATCATCTCCTTCTATTTCTCCTATCCATGTTATCTCATGTAATATCCCTGCTTATAATGGGGGTTTTTCTTGTGTTTTGGATGGTTTTGTCGTATTATGGCATCCTCCGGTGGATGCAGTTGTCGTAAGAGGAGGATTGTGACTCGTGGTGTGGATAAATAATGTGAAGAACTATTTGAGGTAAGTGATTTGTTGCATCCCATTCTTTTACATATGTATTGTTATCATGTTTAATCCCACTGGATGACAATGAAATTGACATAATAAGTACTTTGAACCAGGTAAAGGAATTATATCGACCATATGTTATTTCCTCTTATTTTTCTGGATTGTGTGATAACTATGCCTTCATTGCTTAGCTATTTTTCATGATGCAAATCAGTAAAGAATGTAAACTGGGATTAATTAATAATAGTTTGGCTAAAGATGAAGATGCATGAAAACGAATCTGGTTCTTGTTATAATTTAATGTTAATAAAATTAGTGCAGTAAGCAAGTTTATTTATTTGTGATAGCATGTTGATAAGGTTTCCTGAATTTTGGATCCTTTGTTTAATAAATTTATTAATTCAAGATGGATTAAATAACTACTTGTTTGATAATTTCAAAAAGGGTTCTTAGTTACCCTCTTGATTGTTAAAGGCCCAAGATCCCATTGATGTGATGCTTGTTTTCCTATTGCTTGTGCTGTAATGTGAGCCTGGATGGCTATTTTGATATGTGGAGGCATTGAGACTTTTGATTGTGGTAGCAGATGACTTCTAGAGTGGCGCTACACATCGGTATATTCATGTGTGTGTCGGGGAGATGTGATTGTTTGATGCTTGATGGTTCTTTGATTTTTATCTGCTTTACTTTTCCCCAATGCTCAAGGTATCTGGTCTTGCTTACCCTTCCTCAGAATGAGGCGAAGACGTGTGGGGTATGCCACATGCTTTCTGTGATTAGCTTCTATAGATAGGATGGGTCTACACTCTTTCTATAGGCGGTAATGATTCCATCGGTAGTACATCTACTCACCATGTTGAGCCCCTTGTGTTAGTAGCATAGGATGATTTTCTAGAATTGCTGGGAATATGGGAATGTAATTCTGTAATGAAGGTTTGAATAAATGGTGTTAACCCATGGGGATGGAGATGATGGAACATAATGAAGAGGTTGAAAACTGATTGAAGGATCATTTTACTTTGGGTGTGTTGCTAATGAATTTAATGTGGATTTTGTTCATGGTTAATTAATGTCTAAATAATTAATTAACATAAAGTGGAATTGAAAAAAGGGAATGAATAAATCTAATAATGCAATTTAAATGGTTGTGTGCTTATAGGATATATAGTCTTATAAGTGGCAGCTTGGAGTCTGAGAGATGTTAGCTATAGTTTTGTCTAAGACCAGGTTATTCCCATAGTGTGGTTGTGAGTTATAAAATATTCTGTAGTTTTTTTTGTTTCTATACGCTACACCACCCGGTCAGAAAGGGAAACTGACACCCCATGGATTCTAAGCCCTGGGGGGGGGTGTGTTTTCCCCAACATTATGGTGGTAGGATGAATGGATGACTTCCCCATTTGGCCCTACTCTGTTCTCTAGGTAGATACTTGTGCCATTTGGAACAGTGGATAGTTTTCCCCATATATGTATATAGAGGGTTGTAATGACTTGTGGTTATTCACACACATATATTTTGGATATAGTATCGTATGGACTACTATAGGTGTAACTTGTATAGGCTGTGATGGCTTGAGGATCCTTACTCAGTGTATGGGCTGTAATGGATTGAGGAATAATACCCGACATATGATACACGTTACACGAGATGTGGTGGATCCCAGAAACTACCTGGTTACTTTGGTTGTGAGGATGGTGTTGTGCTTTGCCCATGTGTCTACGGGCAATCCTTTGTGGTGCACGAGGTGCAGATTTTGGTGCTTCACCCAGGTGTCTGTGGGCAAGCATTTTTTGAGAGAGATGCTTAGGACGTGCGAAATTAAGGCAAAGCGGCAAACCAGTGAGGAAGTAGTAGTGGGGTACCCTTGATATTCTTTATCATATTCTATATTCTTGTATGCATTACTTAGTGAGAATATCCATAGTGAGGTTGGGAACATAGAATACCTGTTTAGGTGGCGAGTTAGTTTCACTTGTTTTTCACTGTGCTTTAGCATTATCTCTTTACATTTTCACGAGAGGCTTCGGGGAGGATCCTACTAAGTATAATGTTATACTCACCATATGTACATATATATACTATTTTCCTGGTCACCCGAACTAGGTTGGAGATCAATATGGTTTCTACTAGCTTGAAGTTTCAGGAGCTGTTCGGGCTCGTGGTTGCTGCTATTTTATTTCCTTTTGGGTACTTGCATTTTTTCCCTTCCAGTTGTAGTACTTTTGCATGCCATTTCATATATTCACTTGGGTTTCATTTATATTCCAGTTCCGAGTAGGAGTTGATTGGTGTCTATCTGATCTCTCACTTCTGCATGTTTTCTCTAAGAGGGTAATGCCTCTCATTTTGGTGTTTACTATAACCTCGGTGCTAGTCACCAACCCAAGTCCTACTAGAGGCGGGACTCGGGGGGTCATTATCTCCCTTCTCACATTGTCGGCCCAGGAGGGGTACACATTGTGAAGAGGGGGTCATGACAACCTGGGTATAGAGTAGCCATTTTTTAAAATCATTAATGATTTCATAACATTCATATATCATTCAAACACATCAATTAATTCTATAGTATATTTTTTATCAGGCTAGAACATTATAATAATCTTCCCACTAATATATAATTATAATATTATAATCCAAAGAAGGTATAGTTCCTTGAAATATAGGATTGTTTGGTCCATCGTTCAGTAGTCTCTATTTTCATAGATCCATTGATATCACATTAATGAAAATAAAAACCCAATGGAATGATACTTTATTCATCTATAACATGAATTTACTATAATTTTAATACATCTATACTTTCCACAATGTCTCTAGTTTAAAATCAAAAATCCCTTCATCTCCTCCACTCTTTTTGGTGTATAAAATAATATAATCTATAAATACTACCAAAAATATGTCAACATAATCTATAATGAGTATATTTTGTGGGATTATGATGAATTATGAAGCATTATTAAGTCCATATAGAGACACTATGAATTTATAGTTCTCATAAAATGTAAGAAAAGTGGTTTTAGGGTTATCATCCTTATTCACATAAAAAGACATTAACCCGATTGAAAATTCCCTATAGAGATGTGTTGGGATAAATGAAAGATATTAAATACATAATCAGTATAAAAAAGATGATATTTCTTATTTATGAGGATTATAATGACCTCAAGATAATCAATAGTAAATTTCTTTGACCCATCCTTCTTCTTTATTAATAGTATCAATTGTCCCCATGGGGAAGCACTTTGGAATATAAAATCTTCTATAATTATCCAATAGATAACTCTTAAGGTCATAAATTTTAGACTTCTAAATTTTATATAGTGTCTTCGATATTAGATCATCTCTAGGAAAATTTTTAAAAATGAACTCAGCCTCGCGCCTTGTAGGGAGTCCAATAAATTCATTTTTAAACACATCATCAAATTCTAATAGAATGAGAATTCCATAGATAAGGATCATTTACTTATTATCCTTCATTTTAACTAGATAGAATTTATCATAAAAAGTTATATCGATGAATGAGATGATGATACAAAAAGAGATTCATCCTCCTCACTATACTTCTATATAAATTGAATGAAATTATAAAAATGGATCATAATTTCCTTCTAACATAAATTTATCTAGGATCTATAAAATGAATTTTGATTCATCCTGAGAATTACATCTGACTCTTCTAAAGGGAGTGTAAGAACATTTTATAAACAATTCATCCCAAAAGGTATTGTAACACGCGAGACTTATATGAGGTATATTTTGTTTTTATGTAATATAAATCATAAAATGAGTCATTCACTACACACAACACTATATTGGCTTGCTTTACACGCAATCACGACCTTCCTCGATAGCTTGCGTCGTACGCAATACCGAGTTTCACTAAACAATGATATTCTATTAAAATATTATTAAAACTAGTCGTTATGAATAGTAATACCCACTTTTTGAAATTTTTTAAATTTTATCATTCAAAATGGACATCATTTTTGGATTCGGAATATCGAAATTAGCCTAGGGTGAAATTTTGGTATGTTTCTGAAAACTTTTAATTTTTGATGAATAATGAAAAAACTGGGTTACAATTTAAAAACCGATTTTTTTTTAAATAATTAATTATTTTGTTTGAATTTATTTTAGTTCAAAATTAATACATAATACCTATATAAGTCCAATTCAATTCATTGGAGTCATTTTATAATAAATTTAGATATATTAAAATTTTATTGAACTTTTGACCGTCTTTTACCCACCTCCAAGGAGAATTTGCAAATTTACATAAAACTTAATTTTACCACTTTTGTGAATGGAATTTCAAAAATCAGAGAGACACAGTTGATTTCAGTAAGTAAAATGTTGTTCAATGAGATGAAAATAATTTTTGGTAAATAGTAACTTTTTTCTTTTATTTACCACGATTAAAAGTAAATAGGGTAATTAAGGGTAAAAATGATATTATTATTACCCTAACACATGTCCTAATTCTATTGGATAAGTATAATTCGACCGAAAAGAACCTTAGGAATATAATATGACAATTTAGGCCCACTTGGATTAGATTAGGACATTTATTATTAATTAAATTAAAGAAGGGTTAAAATAGTTAAAATCAATGTTTAATAACTAAATCATTTTTAATATAGGGTTATACATAAGATAAATTCTACTATAAATATTCATTAGAAATATAATAGAATTTCCTACATAATAATATTTTATTTGAAATTTTTTGACTTTAAATAATTTAATTTATTTATGACACAATGATGATGCAGTAATTATTTTATTAATGAAATATTGAAATAATTGATGTTATAAATTCCCAAATAAATGTAATTTGAGAAATTTTATGTATTACAATAATTTTATATTTTAATATGACATGTTAGTATTGATTTAATTAGCTTTTTTTGAACTAATCGTTCTGTTATGATTATCACAAAAATCAATTACCAAATAGTGTCAAAATTGACATAAAATAGTTTTTTAAAAAAACATTATATTATTAATTGATATGTTATTCATGAAAATATATGGTTCGTCCAAATGACTTAGATAAGGTTATATATATTAATATTAAACAACTTGGGGTTAGTTTGGCTTATTATAGTAAGTTTATTAACCTTATAGTGTAAGAAAACAAGAAGACATGGTAAAAGTTAAATTATTTAACTTAAAGTTAAATCGAAATGATAAGCTTCAAATAGATACCTAAATTTTTCTAACTTCAATTGGATGAGAGGATTTCGACCCATCCCCACCTTAGCTACGAAATAAATCAATTTGGAACTATTAAAACCCAAATATGACTTTATAATAAAATAATATGTTTAGTTTTTCCAAAGGTGCCCCTCTCCTCCCATATAAAAGGGCACCTCCTCCCTCTCTTCCTCACACCACTTTGAGCCTTCAAGAATGGAAAAACCCTGAAACAATCTCTTCTCCACTTCCCTAGAAACATTGTAGAGGTCCTGGTATTCTTCAAAGACCAATTTCAGTTCCTTAAGAGGAGATCTCAAAGAGGCGCCTCAAAGAAGAGGTAATGTCCATTACCAATTCTTTCAACTTTATTTCTTCTTACACTTCTTCTTCTTTTGTTGTTTCACTATGAAGTAATAAAATAAGTATCAATAATATAATTTTATGTTATTATATGTATGGAAGAACACTATTTCACCATCTTTCCATCTTACGGAAAACGAAATCACCGCGCGTGCGTATGTACAGAATACCATCTCCACGCCGTGGTGTAATCTATTTTCCACCACCACCTTACATGGATGGGTATAATAGTGTAAATAATAACTATATATGATTATTTTAAAGTGATATTGAATCTGAATTAGTATAAATACACTCTAATACAATTCCACGATCATGGGAACGATATCATCGCTCGTGCATACGTACGGAATATCGTATCCACGATGTGATGCGACTCGTTATACATGATCTTTATTGAATAATGATTATATAAATGAATTTAATGAATAAATATTAAATATATTACAGTAATAAAATTCTTTAAATGAGGTATCTATAACCTAAAAATAAGAATAATAATTTATTCGACAAAACACGCATAAGAACAAAAAGTAATAAACACCCGAATAACAAGTAACAATGAAATATTACTAATAAGAAGCTAAGAATATGACAATATATGATATCATAACAATGAGTATGATTCTGGAATAAGTCAATAACATTAATTAAATCATTATACAGGGGGTTCAGACATTTACGAATCAAATCGGACCTTAGGTAATGGAAAATCTCACAATCTCATTTTTATCCAAGATTGTTTATACTTCAGAATTTACTGGGGAATATTTATCATCCACATCCATGTTTCCTCAATATGTAATGTTATTTCCATCCACCTACAAGTGTTTAAATCCAATTTTACCCGTCAGTGAGTATTTAGTAAAAGATATGAAAGGAATATTTTTTCATTTTTCATACGAGGTACTTTTGGACTTATCCGTCCAAAGTACGAGAATAATTATTTTTAACATATACGACATGAATGGATTTATGAAACATTATTTCCAGGAAACTTATTTTACAAGTTTTCATATGTATTTTTAATCAAATTATTTTATTTTAAAATTTTATAACATGTTAATAAAGGAAAAATGTTTTTGAAGTAGAAAGGATATTTTCCTCAAGAATGGAGTTCAAGTGTTTTATCAAAATTATTTTTCATCTAAGATAATATAGAGTTATGTTTATATCCCTATTTTTACATTTATTTTATTATGTTATGATGGAATTATTTTTAGAATATCCTTTTAAGGATTATGTTATGATGGCATGATGTTTAAGATTCCCATTTTTATTACATGGGTTATGCTATAATGTATGGTTTATGATTTTCTGGAACACATAATAATGGTATAATTTTGAGATGGGTGGGACCTATATCTCCCTCTAATGCATTGGGTAAAGATTTATATCTCATGATATAGACATGGCTGGAACAGAAGGTTAAACCGGCTCAGTGAAACAGGACTGAAACGAGGAGTGAACTCAGTTCAGAAATGGACTATGTCCGCTAAGATAGTCATGTAAATGAGTCTTGACTAATAAGAAATGATTTTCTATGATTATGTGTGTATTCCACAAGTTTTAATGTTTTATGTTATGATTATTGGGATTACATTTAACTACTATGATTTATCCCATGTTATGAAATTATGATCTCTTTTGCTGGTTAAGATTTCCAAAATGATATGTTATTATGAATATGATGTGATTGATATTACTTCTATTTACCCTTACTGAGAATTTGAGGTAACCCTTTTGTATGTTTTCTTTCCCCAGGTTAGGAAGAATGTTATTAAGTAAGATATGCCAAAAAGGGACTCTAGATATGATGAAATAAATGGGAGACAACGTAGACGATTTATGAACCAGTTGTTTATGTTTCCCAGTTTCTAAAGACATTATATCTATATGGTCCTTTCTTGGTTTTGTTATAGGTTGTAACAAGTATGCTTCAATTTTGAAGTGTTAACAATGTATATAAATTATGGGTCATTATAGTTGTTATCAGAGGAAAGGTATAGTCAACCTTAGGAAACTAGGTCATAAAAGCCTTAGTAAGAACTCTAAGGATAAGTCTAAACATAAAAAACAGTCATAGTGTTGTAGAAATTTCCATGAAAAACCTATGATAAGACCTTAAGTGTGAAATTTTGATTGTGTGGTTAACCTGATATAATTAGTGTTTCTCACACTATTCTCCTTGGTTTTAGTCAATGGCTAGAACCCGAAGGAACTGTGTTAATGCGGAATGTGATGGGCACTACAATGATTGTCCCCCTGAGCAACCAAACGATATGGGAGCTGGAATAAAAAATTATGTAGCCATTCTCACACAAATTTCTCAAGCTATGAATCATGAAGGACTTCCAAAAAAGCAAAGGAAGGAGCAACATTCTGTCGAATCCTTCATGAGACATCGTCCACTCTCATTTAGCGGGTCTACTGATCCATTGGTTGTGGAACAATGGATCAGTACTTCTGAAAAGATATTTTCAGTTCTTCAATGATCGGAACATGACAAAGTCATCTTAGAAATGTATCGTTTGGAAGGTGATGCTGATCAATGGTGGAATCATATCAAGAATACGAGGAAAAGAGATGAAATTGAGTCCATGGAATGGGACGAGTTCAAGAACCTATTTTTCAATAAGTAGTTCCCTTGTATTCTACAAACAAAGATAGATAAGGAGTTTCTTGAACTAAAGAAAAAGGATGATGAATCTTTTGGTTACTATGAAGAAAAATTTACAAGACTTGTAAGGTACGCTTCTGGTATTATTATCCAACCTGATAGTAAGATCGATCAGTTCTTTATTGGCCTAAAACCAAGTATTCGAAGGGAGTTAGCTATAAGGGACTTCAATAGCTATGAGGAAATTGTTCTATGTGCTCTCAAGGTTGAGATGAAGATTGGAGTAACCCATCAGTCATATGTGTTTGATAAGAAGAGGAAAATGGAATTCAAAGGAAAATATGAAGAGCACACTGAAAAGAAGATGAGTTTTCCGTTATGCTCAAAGTGTGGAAAGACACATGGAGGGAGTTGTCTTAAAGTGACAAGTAAATGTTTCAAATGTGGAATGGAAGGTCATCGGGTATTTGAATTCCGCAATGATGGGAAGAATATGTCTAGTTATGCGAACAATGAAAAGGCTACACAGAGTGCACATCCTACACTTCAATGATACAAGTTCAAGGAAATGGGGAATTATGCCAATAAATGCCGAAATCCAAGGTTTGTTGATGATGATCGATGTCAACAAACTCTTAAGGCCAAAGACAAAGGATAGTCACATGAAATTACTATCGGCGATGTGTAGTACGACAACGAAGTATTGAGAGGTACACTTACAATCCACTCTAAAGTAGAAAATGTTTTATTTGATTCTAGATCCACCCACTCTTTTATTTATAAATAATTTTCTAAGGGTATTGTCATTTTACCTCAGCAATTAGATGTTGAGTTAGCTGTGACAACCCCTAATGGTATAATAGTCGCATCAAAAGTTTACAATTCTTCTCTTATTGAAGTTTGTGGGATAGTGATTCCTGAAAATCTTGTGATCCATCCTATAGTGTAATTTGATGTGATTCTTGGAATGGATTGGATTTCTTTATACGGAGCTCATATCAATTTCCAATGAAAGGAAATCACATTTAATATTCCAGATCAATCTATGACCATCTATTGAAGAAAGGATGAACATAACCTTCCAGTGGAAATTTCATCCATCCTATGCGTCTTTATTCCACTAAATGAAGGTTATTTTTCTCAAATGGTTGGGGAGAAACTCACAATTAATAATATTCCCATTGTATGGGAGTTTGACGATGACTTTCCGGATGAATTTTCGTGTCTTCCACCAAATCGTGAAGTTGTGTTTTCAATAGATTTCGAACCAGGTGCTTTACCCATTTCAAAGACACCTTATAGAATGGCCCCAATTGAGTAGTAGGAATTGAAGAATCAACTCCAAGAGAATCTTGATAAGGGATTCATAATCCCAAGTGCGTCACCTTGGGGAGCACCAATTCTATTTTTTAAGAAGAAAGATGGATCAATGAGACTCTGCATTGGTTATCAAGAACATAACAAGATCACTATTAAGAACAAATATCCTCTCCCACACATTGATGACTTATTTGACCAACTACGTGGAGCTCAATACTTTTCAAAGATTGATATTCATTCAGGGTATCATCAATTAAGGTTCAAAAGGGAGGATATACCAAAGACAGCTTTCTGTACAAGGTATGGACACTATGAATTTATAGTGATGCCATTTGGGCTTACTAATGCCCCTGCTATCTTCACGGATCTGATGAATAGAGTCTTTAGAGACTATCATGATCAGTTTTTGGTAGTATTTATAGATGATATTCTTGTCTATTCAAAGAGAAAGGAATAACATGAAGATCAATTGAGAATTATATTGAAGACCCTGAGAAAGGAGAAGCATTATGCCAAATTTACAAAGTGTGAATTTTGGCATAAAAAAGTTTCATTTTTGGGTCACATAATCTCAGAAGAGGGGATATCTGTGGATCCAGCAAAAACAGAGGTTATCGAAAGATGGTCAAGACCAACAACAGTAACCGAGATCCGATGTTTTCTTGGTTTGGATGGATATTATCGATGTTTTGGGAAATATATTTCACGATTATCTAATCCACTCACCAGGTTGACTTGAAAAGGAGTTAAGTTCGTATGGACGGTGGAATGTGAAGAGAATTTCAAGGAGTTTAAAAGAAGGTTATCTAGTGCACCTATTCTCACACTTCTTTGTAGTGGAGAAAGGTTTGTGATCTACAATGATGCATCCAAGAAGGGGATGGGGTGTGTTCTTATGAAAAAAATATGGTGATAGCTTATGCCTCATGACAGTTGAAAATCCATGATCAAAATTACGCAACTCATGATTTGGAGTTAGTTGTGGTAATCTTTGCATTAAATTTTTCGAGGCATTATCTTTATAGAGAAAGGTGCGACATTTATACTGATCATAAAAGTTTAAAGTATATTTTCACACAAAAGGAGCTGAATATGCACCAAAGAAGATGGTTGGAGCTGATTAAGAATTATAAATACTCAATTTATTACCACCCTGTGAAAGAAAACATGGTGGCAGATGCATTAAGTCGACATGACCATGATAGCTTATCCATGATGAGGATCACAAAAATAAAATATTTATGGATTTACAAAGGATAGATCTTGGAATTATAATGGAAGGGGAAAAATCGCATCTTTCTCAAATGAATGTTCAACCATATATACATGTGATGATTAAAGAGGCACAAAAAGAAGATGTAGAGTTACAAAATAAGGTGAGAAATGTTCCTGAATTCTTCCTTGATTGTGATGGGATAATAAAGTTTAGGAATCGGGTTTGTGTTCCTCCCATCCCAGAATTAAAGGAGCTGCTGGATGAGACTCATAGTTCTTCATTATCTATTCATCCTAGAAGCACGAAGATGTATAGAGACCTGAAAGAGTACTTCTAGTTGGATGGAATGAAACGAGATGTTGTTGAATATGTATCTCGATGCTTGGTTTGTCAGAAAGTTAAATCTGAGATACAAAAGCCTAATGGAATGTTACAACCATTACCCATACTCGAATGGAAATGGGAAAACATCACTATGGACTTTGTCACCGGACTTCCTAAAACATCCAAAGGCAAAAATGCTATCTGGGTCATAGTAGATCGTCTTACAAAGTCTTCACACTTCATTGCTATTAGAGTGGATTTCCCTCTAGATCAGCTTCCCAGGATATATGTAAAGGAAGTGGTAAGATTTCATGGAGTACCACATTCCATTATATCTTATCAGGATCTGAGGTTTAGCTCATTGTTCTGGCGAAGTCATCAGTATACTCTAGATACAGAGTTTATTTTCAACAATGCTTATCATCCTCAGACAGACGGTCAGTCTTAGAGGACAATTAAAACTCTAGAAGATATGTTGAGAGCTTTCATTATGGATTTCAAAGGTGGTTGGGATCAACACCTACATTTGGTGGAATTTTCTTATAATAATAGCTTTCACTCCAGTATTCAGATGGCTCTTTATGAAGCTCTCTATGGAAATAAATGCAGGACTCCAACTTGCTGGGATGAAGATGGGGAAAGAAAGCTATTAGGACCTGATCTTGTTGATGAGATGGCAGAAAAGGTCAGATCTATTCAACAACACAAAATAGTAGATCAGAGTCGACAAAAAAGTTATGCCGGTAACCGATGAAATGACCTAGAGTTTGAAGTGGGTGATAAAGTGTTCTTACGAATATCCACTTGGAAGAGAGTAATGAGATTTGGAAAGAAGTGAAACCTATTCCCTAGGTATATCGGTCCTTTCAAAATACTGGATCATGTTGGGAAGGTAGCTTACTGATTGGCGCTTCCACTGAATCTCTCTCAAGTTCACGATGTGTTCCATGTATCTCTCCTGAGAAAGTACATAACTGATCATTCACATGTACTCAGCTCAGAAGTTGTATCGTTGGAGAAAGATCTTTCTTAGGAAGAACAACCGATAGAGATTCTGGATCGTAGCGAAAAAGTCCTACAGAACAAGACCACTCGCTTGGTGAAAGTTTCATGAAGGAACCACCAATTAGGAGAAGCTACATGGGAGCTTGAGGATATGACGCGGGAGAGGTATCCTCATCTATTTGTTACTAATTGACAAATTTAGAGGGAGAAATTCATTTCATGGGGGGTATAATGTAACACCCGAGACTTTTATGAGAAATATTTTGTTTTTATGTAATATAAATCATCAAATGAATCTTTCACTACACATAACACTAGCTTGGCTTTCATTACATGCAATAGTGACCTTCCTCGATAGCTTGCATCATACACAATACCAAGTTTCACTAAACAACGATATTCTATTAAAATATTATTAAAACCAACCGTTATGAATACTAATACCCACTTTTTGAAATTTTATAAATTTTATCATTCAAAATGGACTTCATTTTTGGATTTAGAATATCGAAATCAGCCTAGGGTGAAATGTTGGTATTTTTCTGAAAACTTTCAGTTTTTGATGAATAGTGAAAACACTGGGATACTATTTAAAAACCGACTTTTTATTTAAATAATTATTTATTTTATTTAAATTTATTTTATTTAAAAATTGATACATAATACCTTTATAAGTCCAATTCAATTCATTGGAGTCATTTTATAATAATTTTAGATATATAAAAATTTTATTGAACTTTTGACTGTCTTTTACCCACCTGCTAAGAAAATTTGAAAATTTACATAAAACATAATTTTACCGATTTTGTGAATGGAATTTCAAAAATCAAAGAGACACAGTTGATTTCAGTATGTAAAATGTGGTTCAATTAGATGAAAATAATTTTTGGTGAATAGAAACTTTTTATTTTTATTTACCACGGTTAAATGTAAATAGGATAATTAATGGTAAAAATGATATTATTATTACCCTAACACATTTCTTAATTCTATTGGATAAGTTTAATTCGACCCAAAACAACCTTAGGAATAAAACATTACCATTTAGGACCACATGAATTTGATTAGGACATTTATTATTAATTTATTTAAAGAAGGGTTAAAATAGTTAAAATCAGTGTTTAATAACTAAATTATTTTTACTATAGGGTTATACATAAGATAAATTAGACTATATATATTCATTAGAAATCTAAGAAGACTTCCTACATAATGATATTTTAATTGTAATTTTTGGACTTTAAATAATTTAATTTATTTATGACACAATGATGAAGCAGTAATTATATTATTAATGAAATATTGACATAATTGATGTTATAAATACCCAAATAAATGTAATTTGAAACTTTTTATGAATTACAATAATTTTATATGTTAATATGACATGTTATAATTGATTTAATTATCTTTTTTCGATCTAATCTTTCTGTTATTATATTCACAAAAATCAATTACCAAATAGTGTCAAAATTGACATAAAATAGTTTTTAAAACAAGTATTTTATTATTAATTTATATTTTATTCCTAAAAATCTATGGTTCGGAAAAAGGACTTATAGAAGGTTATAAATATTAATAATAAACAACTTGGGGTTCGTTTTCTTTGTTATAGTATGTTTATTAACCTTATAGTGTAAGAAAACATGAAGACACTGTAAAAGTTTAATTATTTAACTTAAAGTTAAATCTAAATGATAAGGTTCAAATAGTAACATAAACTTGTCTAAAATCTATTGGATTAGAGTATTTCGACCCATACCCACCTTATCTTCGAAATAAATCAATTTTCAGCTATTAAAAACCGAATATGACTTTATAATAAAATAATATTTTTAGTTTTTCCAAAGGTGCCCCTCTCCTCCCTTATAAAAGGGAACCTCTTCCCTCTCTTCCTCACACCACATTGAGCCTTCATGATCGGCCAAAACCTACCATATTCAATTCTCCACTTCCCTAGAAACAACCTAGAGGTCCTGGTCTTCTTCAAAGAACACTTTTAGTGCCCTAAGAGGAGGTCTCAATGAGGCGCTTCAAAGAAGAGGTAATGTCCGTTACCGATTCATTCAACATTATTTCTTCTTCCACTTCTTCTTATTTAGTTGTTTCATTATGAAGTAATAACATAAGTATCAATAATATAATTATATGTTATTATAAGTATGAAACAACCATATTTCACCATCAATCCATCCTACGGAAAACGAAATCACTGCGCGTGCGTACGTACGGAATACCGTCTCCACGCCGTGGTGTAATCTATTTTCCACCACCACCTTACTTGGATGGGTATAATGGTGTAAATAATAACTATATATGATTATTGTAAAGTGATATTTATTCTTAAATAGTATACATATACTCCAATACAATTCCACGATCATGGGAATGATATCCTAGCTCGTGCCTACGTACGGAATACCGTCTCCACGATGTGATGTGACTCGTTCTACCTGATCTTCATTGCATAATGATTATATAAACGAATTGAATGAATAAATATGATATATATTACACTAATACCATTCTGTAAATGAGGTTTATATTACCTAAAAATAATAATGATAATTTATTCTACAAAACACGCATAAGAACAAAAAGTAATAAACACCCGAATAAAAAGTAGCAATGAAATATTACTAATAAGAAGCTAATAATATGAAAATATATGATATAATAAAATGAGTATGATTCTGTAATAAGTAAATAACATTATTTAAATCATTATAAAGGGGGTTCAGACACTTACGAAGCAAATCGGACCTAAGGTAAGGGAAAATCTCACAATCTCATTTTTATCAGAGATTATTTATACTTCAGAATTTACTGGGGAATATTTATCATCCAAATCCATATTTCCTAAATATGTAATATTATTTACATCCTCCTACTATTATTTAAATACAATTTTTTCCTTCGATGAGTTTTTAGCAAAAGATATGAAAGGAATATTTTGTGGTTTTTCGTACGAGGTACTTTTTGACTTCTCCATCCAATGTATGAGAAAAATGTTGTCTTAAACTTATACATCATGAATGGATTTTTAAAACACTATTTCCATGAAACTTCCTTTACAAGTTTTCATGTTTATTTTTAATCAACTTATTTTAGTTTAAAATTGTATGACATGTTAAGAAAGGAAAAATGTTTTTGAAGTAGAAAGGATATTTTCCTCAAGAATGGAGTTAAAGTGTTTTATCAAAATTATTTTCCATATAAGATAATATAGGGTGCTGTTTATATCCCTATTTTTACATTGATTGGATTATGTTATGATGAAATTATTTTTACAATATCCTTTTATGGATTATGTTATGATGGCATGATGTTTAAGATTCACATTTTTATTACATGGGTTATGCTATGATGTATGGTTTATGATTTTGTGGCACACATAAGAATGGTATCATTATGAGATGGGTGGGGCCTATATCTCCCTCCAATTAATTTGGTAACGATTTATATCTCATGAGATATACATGGCTAGAATGGCAGGTTAAACCGTTTCAGTGAAATAGGACTGAAATGAGGAGTGAACTCGGTTCAGAAATGGACTTTGTCCGCTAAGATAGTCTTGGCTATGAGTCTTGACTAATAAGAAATGATTTTCTATGATTATGTGTGTATGCCACAAAGTCTCATGTTTTAATTTATGATTATTGGGATTACATTTCACTACTATGATTTATCCCATGTTATGAAATTATGATCACTTTTGCAGGTTATGATTTTTCAAATGATATGTTATTATGAATATGATCTGATTGATATTTATTTTTTTTACCCTTACTGAGAATTTGAGCTCACCCTTTTGTATGTTTTCTTTCCCCAGGTCATGAAGAAGGTTATTAAGTAGGATATTCCAAAAATGGACTCTAGATATGATGAAATAAATGGGAGACAATGTAGATGATTTATGAACCAGTTGTTTATGTTTCCCAGTTTCTAAAGACACTATACCTATACGGTCCTTTCATGGTTCTGTTATATTTTGTAATAAGTATTCTTCAATTTTGAAGTATTAAGAATGTATGAAACGTATGGGTCATTATAGGTATGATATTGAGGGAGTTATATATTGGGGGAAATTATTTCTATCCCTATCATTATCATTAATTTATCTAAATTAATGTTTTTTGGTTATATATTAATACTAATACTAAAAATTTATGATATTTTGAATTTGTAGAACCATGATCATTCATTATATTTTATGTTTATTAGTGGATAACATTGGTTCCTCTTATTGTTTAAATCAAAATCTAATTAGTTATTAAGGATCAAATCTACTTAAGGATAAAAATTATAAATCTATAAAAAATAGAAAAATGGTTACTATGAAAATTGAAGTTATTAATTACAAATGACATATAATCCTTAATTATCCATGATATATATAATCATATGAATTCATAGGTTCCTTTTTCCCCCTAAAAATTTGTTCTTAATGACACTTAAAAGTCATCAAATCATATACCCTATGATTATTCAATATTGTGTGAACCTATGACTTCATATTCTTTACCAAGAAATGATTGAGTGTAGCATAATGCACCCTTTTAGGGTTATTAATATTACATAAAACTATGACTTATCCAATCCCCCTAGTAGTATTTAGACAATGTTTCAATTTCATATAAACCAGATAATGTATAATTTACCAAAATTTAGGGATGGTTTTATATTATTATACTTATCCATTAGTATATCATTATATTTTCTCATCATATTCAATATAAATAACATTATCTTTTTCTGATGCTGACTATGTGATACCATACCATTAATATTATTTATGTAATAGTTTATAGCGTAGAGATACACTATATAAAACTAGAGTAGGTAATGAAGTCTTATGTATGGGTAATTAGGTGCACAAAATAACAATAGGAAAATTAATTACTAAGAAGTAAGATAAAACTACATAAAATTACCTATTTTTTGACATCTTATATCATATTGGGATAAGTTATGAACATATATAAGAAAGGGTTGAGAAATAAATCCTAGTAAAGGAATAACAAAAAAATATAATAATTTAATTATTCACATGTGTGTTAATAGAATGATTAAGGAAAAACAGGTTGCGTGAGAGTCTGAAACATGAACGTTGAATAATTATTTAAGAAGAAATCTTAATGGTGAATTGTTAATGTTGAAGTAACATAAAAATTATCATCATAAGAATAGTCGAATGATAACATCAAATACCTCAAATAATAATTTGATTAGAATTAATTACCCTGAATCATAAACGGAATATCATTATATAAAAATATTACCTATTGAAGTGGATGATATAAAATTTAGTTCCCACACTTCATAATCATATCACGTACCTTCATAAGTGTGCACATACATCATAAAAAATACGTTTTATTTCATTACATATAATAAATATAATATGTACAATGGGATATATGATTCGAATACCCAAATAAATAATGGATAGATAAATCTTAAGGAATACATATCAGTTCAAATAGGTTAGGATGTTTACTAAAAAATGTTTGGCATGGAAAATGAGAATATAATTTTCACAGTATAACTAGGGATGTAAAGATTCATATAAGGGTTTGATGAGAGTGAAAAGGATATCTCATCACATTTAAATCATAATTATTGAAACATTTATGAGTAAAATTATATCCCAATATGACAATTTGAAATAAAAAAGAAACAATACAAAGAAGGTTCTTGAATAAATAAGAGGAGTCGATCAATTTCCTTGAGAGGGTTCTCCTAAAAGATTGTGAGGAGCGTATTATGAGATTTGAAGCATCAAATGAGGTCCATAGAGAGGGTTAAGAATAGTAAAATCAATATCCAATGGTTTTGAGTGTAGTTGAATAGAAGTTTTCTATGTTTTTAGAGAAATGACCTGTATAATTCTTCATTAATTTACAAACATAGGTTATGGAATCTTCTTAATAATTTAATAGAGACATCAAAACAATCCTCGGGTTTTTGAAATGATTTCTACTAACAAAAGTGGATTTCATTATTTTACAATGATATAAATTAAAATCATCAATATAATACCATTAGTGTTTTATATGCGAGTCATGTGTAAAAATAAATGATTTTAAAACATTAAAATATAATATTGGGTTCAGATGATCAATTAAATGTTTACAAAATTAATGAAATAACAACAACAACAAATACTTTTAAATGGGGAACAAAATTTTTTCCAGGTAATCTAATTATATTAATTTATATATCTCTTTGGGTAATTTATGAATTCATAATACATACCATATAATTTTATTCTATATAATTTTGGGAAAAATAATTACGTTTCTAATAAAAATATTTATTGTCATAAATTTTTTAATTTCAATGCTCTGTTTTCAAAAGTAGTTTTTATACAAAAAATAAATATATAAATAATATAATTTACTTATTTGAATAAAAAAATACAAATTTATTCTAAAATAATTATATTTTTTAAATAAATTTTTATTAAACCTTATAAATATTTCATTTGAAATCATCATATTATATTTTCAATTACATTTAATAAAAAGGAAAATATATTTTTTTAAATATTATTTCTTAAAAAAATATCTAAATCACAAAAAAAGAGTTTGTAGATTGAATTTAAAATTTCACAAATATAAAAAATATGTTACCTAAAATAAAAATATTATTTTAATTTAACAATTTTTAACCAATGTAATGTAATAAAATATAATTATTTTCATTATTTTCATAAAAAACTAATATTTTTACAGTCTAAATACATAAGCCTTTACGATCGATTCAAATCACTAAGATTATGGTGTATAATTGACAGATTGTTTTGTGGTGGTCGATGAACATGGTTTAAAAATTGATCTAGATAAGCTTTAACTTATCCTATTAATTGTGTAACTCAGGAGTTAGTTTATGATTCTCATAATGTTCTTGGTCATGAGAATATCTTAGTGATGATATCTCACATGTATTCTCTTATAAATGAGATTCCAAGGGTATGATCCTACAGGTCAGGGCCCGTTATTCCTTTGTTGGTATTAATTGTATTTATCATAACCCTATATATAATCTTCACATGATCACTATATAATGGATAAAATATAAATTTCAAAGATTTATAAAAGTTATTTAGATCCATAATAATGTATTAGTAAATAACCGAAGTAGTGTATTATGTTTTCTATTATAATATTACTTATTTGTGAATTAATTAATTCTTAAAAGAATTTATAGTATTAAAGTATTATTCATTCCAATAATATTTTAATGGATAAATTCTTCTGAAGTATAAGATTTTATGTAGTCACAACACATTCTATTACATGGGGGTTGGGAATATAGGTCATGCCATGTGGTAGCTTTAATTAAGAACTAGTTTTATGGTTTCATGAACAAGCTTATAACTACATGACTTGTAGTGGCACTAATCCTTTCCAAAGAAATTAAATATTATTTTAAAATGGTTTTATAAACCCAAAATATTTAATAAAACTCTATTATAAATAAAAAAGTCCCAAATGAGGTCCAAACTAGATCATGAATGAATAACATTACTCTACCTCAAGTTATCAATGGTTTTCTATAATAATATTTTTAATGAGAGATTTTTTACTTTTGAATAAATTCAATTATATTATAATTTTTCTTTTTCATAATATTATATGGAATTTAAATTATTTATTAACCATTTGATGGATAAAATAAGTTATTCATTAATTGATAATGTTTTTCCATCTCATTATAATTAATGTGTTATAATTAATCAGATCACATTTGAATATATAAAAATATATAAATTACCAAAAAATGGATATAATAAAATAAATATGTGTCATGATTAAAACCTTCTATTACTTGATTGTTTTTTCAGGTAGAAGATAAACCCACAGCTAACAAATGGGAATATCTTCTCACGTTGTACATTATTTAGGATGATGTATTCAACATTTTGATAATTTTATCTACATTATTACTTTAACCATTTCTAAGGATCTAAAACACCTCATATATATGGATCTTTGTCCCTTACATATGTTTAACCATTCATAGGTGAGTTTAAGGAGTGGTATGTGTTTCATAAAGTAATCTATGAACACGAAATCCCCTGAATAATTTATATTGGAGGGAGTATATGAAAATTATCATATTTATTTTAAAAAACTATTTAATCACATATTAAAAATATGTAATTGATTTTATATTAATTATATTACCAAAACATACATTGGTCAGTCATGCTTTGGAGCATCCACACATTCAATTACATTACATTAAATGTAGCGATCATTGAAATAAATTATTTATGTATTATGACAAAATATTTGATGATAATAATTAGTATTATCAATAATTACATAATTATTAAACATCAATATTCCATCGAATAATTCCTAAGGATCAAAATAAATATGACTTTTAAGTATATTTTATATCTATATAAATATATAATATTATATTATACATGACGTGAAGATGTAGGGAATGTGAGATATGCTAGATGAGACCTTAATTATTTCATTTTAATAAACATTCAGAATGTGTACAATCACACTAAAAAACATGTCAACAAACCTCTTTGTATTAGTTATCCTAATGTTTTTACATACATAATATGTGATGATATTTCAATCCATGTAGTTCTATACACCAGTCTGCATTGACTATAAAAAATGTATGACCAGACAATACACCATTAATATATATGTTTTGAAGCATTGTTTCTACACTTTTTATAGATAGTTTGAAAGAAAAAAATACAAGGTTTTTGAATTTAACAATATTTTAAATTATAATTAATATATCACTTAATATAAAACATGAATAGAAGTAATTAGACAGTTTGTAATTAGCGCGGAAAACATTTTCACACTGTGTGTACAATGGTCATTTCTTTGGTAGTAACGTTTTATTATCAAATATAATTTCTAATTATTTTTTTTCACTCATGTGATGTGAATACATTATAATATATTTAGTATGAGGTAGCATGAATTTTATAGTGTGTAATTTATTTTTAGTCTAAGAAAATTAAATTCATTGAAATCGCTATTTATTCCATGGGATCAATTATATTTTAAACAATGTGTAATGAAATAATATATGAATTTTAATCCCCAATATCCTATATTATTATTTTGAAACACCAAATTTAGTGTGTAATTAATAAAAAATACTTTTACTTTCATCACAATTTTCATACAAACTTCAGATAAAATTCATTTATGGTATCATGACAGGTACAGTGGAAACATGCCATATTTTCATTTCATGTCATATTCCATCTTTTAATAAATATGTTCAGTTTATTAATACATTCATATTAATGTCACCTATCTGAGGTATCAAGGTATACATTAAACATGTTTTAATTAATGATGAGACTATATTTCAGGAACCAAAATACATACAATTGTTCTATAATACATGATCTGATGCTGACAAGGCCCCAAGGTTGTTACTGGTCACCGAAGGATAGAGAATAGAACATGGAATCGTACATGAATAAATATGTGAAATTTTTAGAAACAATACAGAATAGTATAACTAGATTATTTAATTATTTTAAATACTCTAAAGGGAATATAAAGTATAAAAAATAGGTAAAACTTTTCTCAAATAACACATTATCAAAAAAACACATGTATACTAAGATATAGCCCATAGATGATCCCATGGAACATGTGAATACCATTTCCACTAGTGACCTCCATCACTCAGGTTCCCAAGGATCATGAACATCCAACACCTCCATATTGATTATTTCTTTTTCGTGGACTAGGATTAGGATAAAACACAAATTCAGGATGACAATGGTAGTGTCTAATCAATAGAAAACGATTGTTTTCCACCATGTGTTTGGTAATAAATTTAATAAAACACAAACCAAATATATTTTCAATTTGAACTGAACAATTAATTGTATGGTTGGTAATTTTTTTTTGACAAAAGATTCTTCCATAATCAAAAAATATTGCATATATACCAATGAGGTCTAAATTAAAATTTTTCATAACACGACTACAAATATGATAGTCAGTGTGAATAAAAGGATATTTAAAATAAATTTCATTTAAATGAATCAAATATATCATATAACAATGAATCAAGTGATTTCGTATATGAGTTTTAGGTAATATAATCCCCACACTACGTAATTAGTGATCTCGACAAAATTGTTTTAACATTTTACATGAATCATATCATCTAACCTCAATACACTATAGGGGAATAAATTATCTACAATATATTCACATCATTGTTATATTCATCAATATATTAGTTGGGATTTATATCCTTGCATGTTTTTTCTAATTACATACATACTACCCAGAAACACATCTTCTTTGTTCAATAAAAAATCAAACATTGGAAAATAAGTTGTTTCAGATTAGTTGAAAAATATAAATTCAAACATTATGTTTGAAATAAGATATTATTATTTCAAAACAATTTTATAATTTTTAATATTTTAATTCATTTTAAATACTCCATATGTTTAATCCATATCAAATAATTTCATAAAATAAATATTAAAGTAAATATATCTATTTTCTTGAATCCATTAAATAATTCTAATTCAAATGAAATTAGTTATTTTTACAATCTGAAGAAGTTTACTAATTTAATTTATCACTCTGATAATTTACATGTTTTAAAATAATTTAGAAACAAATTTTAATTAAATTATGAAATTAAAATTTTCTATTATAGGTTAAAATAATATTGAACCATCTACATTTAATCCACTCTCAAATAAACAACCTCAATTTTAAATGTCAATGATTAAAGAATTTAGTGGGGACCATCAAGAAATCACGATATCAGAAATCATCTACATAATACACTGATACCAACATAATAGAAAATATATTGTTTCATCCAATTATGTATAACATATAGAAGGTGAATAAAAAAGATAGGGAATTCACCCGATATCAAATGTTAAACCGACAAGTTCTAAATGGAAAAAATCACACAAAAGTCACTAGAAGTCTTACTAGGATAGGGAGAACTGGTTTCAAAATTAATGCAATATTTTTTGGGATACATCATACAGAAACAAACAAAAACCACAAAATTAATGATATGAATCATTTTTTCATTATGGGAATATACCATGATGCATATATGATGAAAAATGTGTCACATGGGGTTCAGAATCGTGATCCGGCCCATTTTATGTATGAATTCAATTCAAAAATTGTATAGTTCTCAATTCAATAATTATTTAATATTTTTTATGAGATTTAGTTTAATGAAGTGTAATGAATTAATTTTTTAAATATTTCCAATAGTTTCTACACATTTAGAACGTGCTATAAAAAATTTACAATTCAACCAACATGACCTGAACATAGTGTGATTATTCTAATTCCATAATAACATTTAAAACATGAATGCAACAATATAAAAATTCTTTAGCCCATATTATTTTGGTAAAATTCTACTAAAAACTACTGGAAAGATCAAAAGACCCAAAAACCCCTATAAAAATGATAATAAAATGAAATATAAGATGTACATGAAAGATGAAAACATCATCTTACAACCTCCACAAAATAAATAAATATCCAAAAAAAATATATCACAAATATATAAATATAGATGATATGCTATAATTAATCTCATAATAGTGAATTATTCTCCCAATTCACAAGAAAATTTGACATATACATCGGTAACACACAAACCAATGTTATCTTTATCCCATGAAAAACCATTATCTCATAATATATGATTTTAATAGGATGCCCAATCACTATTAAATTAGGCTCAACATCAATATCATTCCACCATATATCACTATAATATTTATGGTGATTCTTTTGATTCATTGAATCCTAAAATAAATTTCACATTAATATCCATTTCATGGGATGTTTCAATCAGTAGACCATATTTTACACTCAAATATAAATATCGTAAGGAACAAAAAATCATGGTGAAGGATTTCCAAATTTTTCTAGACATCAATGACCCAACTGATATGAATTTACCATAAAACATAACCCCTCATAGAAAAAATAAACATATAATCATAATGATTATTATAGAATTTATATCATCTTTGCATCATAAACATTCTATGAGGAATATACTAAATCCTTCTATGGAACATATTCTATACCTCTAAGGAACCATCACCAATCATTGACCAACACAATTAATTCCTATATGGATTACCATAAGTTCCAAAACAAATATACATTAATAATGAAAAATCATGATCTTTTTTTGAAACTCAACTAATACCAAATGATTATCCCACACACTACCAAATTTTAGAATGTAACAATGTAACATATCTTAAAATATATGCACATCTCAATCGATGTGGGTAGAAATCTATGGATGATATGCCATGCTCAACTATACCAGGGATCCCAAGGACACTTGGGGGCCTCTCCATAATCAGTATGTGAAATTGAGATCTATGTGAATGACAATATTTAATGAAACTCTGTGTAATTTTATGATTTACTACACGTTGATTTGTTCCACGTACTCAATATATATTATATATCCAATGGCAGTAATGATGGATGATTTGGTCTTCCTATTAATCATTACCCGCATCTCATTTTCCCCTCAAGGTTTATGCGGAAACCCAACCACAAATTTCATGTAAATATTCTTCAGCATCCATGTTGAGACTGGAATATTCTAAAGAAACACTGAAGGCATCTAGTTCGTATATTTCATCAATTGAAACATATAACAATATGTTACAATATTAGTGATGCCTCATATCATATGTATCCACCATGAGAATTGTTGTATATCACATAACATCTTTGTGGTTATAGGTTTAAAAACCCAATATGAGCTATGTAATTCCCCCTGAAATAATTCTTCAATGGTATGATCCTATAAAACATGTTCGTAAATCATAGGATACATTATGAAGTGTTTAACCACTCCTAAATGGTCTCCCCAACATAACATGTGTCCCAAATTCAATAAAATTCTACATAAAATAAGTACTCTAAATGAATCATCTAAATAGGTGAGGATATATTATGAATTTTTTAAAAAAACATTAGACTCATTAGTGTAAACAATCAAATGATAATAATAAATTAGAACCATTAAATTAGTATTTTTTTATTATTCATTCATGGCCTGCATCATAAGTTTCTTACTCAAAGCCTCAACAACAATGTTACTATTTACAAGGGTGAAGGAAGAATCAAAATCAATAGTTTATAGGTTTTCCACCCTTCCCCTCTAGATGTGGTTCCTATCTAATTGGGAGGGGATATAAAACATGATTTTTTGAATGGAATAAATGATAAAAAAACTCTTTTAAATTGTAATACCACTATCACTTAAGATCATCAATCACAATAATGAGCTATTGAGCATGGGTAAGATAATTCTCCTCTTGCAGCCAAATAATTATGGAGACATAGGACACCACATGATCACCTAACATTAGGAAAAAACTAAATTTGATACATTAAAAAATTCCACAAATCCATATTTTTTCATCTAGAATTTCCAATAATACCATTAATGTAAAATCCATTTCAAATCATCAATGATCTTTAAAATTTATCATTAAAAAATGATATTTATTAAATTTTTTATATGGAGGTCATGGGAGAAGAAAAATAACGATATATCTAATGAATTATTAGTAATATCACTCAAAACCAAATAACCATTATATATTAAAAATATAACATGTTTACTCTCATGTAATAATAGAATATTCTTTGTAAGTTTCAACTAAAATACCCTGATCTAAGATCATGTTGCCAATGAACATCACATACAAAATTCTATAAGTTTCATTTTGAATGAGTTGATTAATGTTGATGTTTTCTTATGGATTTTATAACAACTATAAAATGAATATCATAGTCCTTCTTAGTCTGATGGTAAACTAGAATGACATCTACAAACACCACCATGAATAGTTTGAGGTACTTAAAAAATATCATCTTAATCAAATCCATAAAAAATATAGGGGAATTTCTTAGATTTAATGCCCCAATAATGATACTCATAATGGTTATACCTATATCAAAAGGAAATATTATGAATGTAATATTTTGTTATTATTAGCTGGTGATGGTCAGATCAATGACCAATATTCAAGCACCACTCCACACATTTTATCATGTCAAAACATTCATCAAACATTTCTAATAGGTACATGTTCTCTACATTAACAATATTTTCTTAATGATCAATACATATTTGATGTATCTAATAAAAGTTATTTAGAAAGTGAATGGTCTCATTATAATGTTACAAAAATGGGTGTATACAAAAATTCGATAGAGATTTCATCCAAATGATATTCTTACACTTTCGTCTAATATTTTTCATAGAGTAAAATAAAATAGCAATTTTCTGTGTAACAGAAACTAAATCAAATGAGAAATCTCCCTCTATTAGCATTTTAAATCTATAGAAATAAGGTGTAAAAGAATATTGTATCACAAAGACATCAATTGGGATATCATCACCCAAGTATTAATTCAATATGTAAAATAAAAAACACTAATTAATATTACCCTTACCAACTCTCGAAAAAGATGATCCGACTCTACATGACATATAATCATATTCTCCTTAAATGAAACAATACACCACCTCGTTAATGGTATATATAACGACCCATACTTTACTTACAATTTTATTACTTCAAAATTGAAGCATTCTTATTACAACATATAACAAAACCATGAAAGGACCGTATAGGTATAGTGTCTTTAGAAACCGGGAAACATAAAAAACTGGTTCATAAAGCATCTACACTGACTCCAATTTATTTAGTCATATCTATAGTTACTTTTGGCATATCTTACTTTATAACCTTCTTCCTGACCTGGGGAAAGAAAACATACAAAATAGTGAGCTCAAATTCTCAGTAAGGGTAAACAAAAGAAATATCAATCACATCATATTCATAAGAACATAACATTTTGGAAATCTTAACCTCCAAAAGAGAGCATAATTTCATAACATGGGATAAATCATAGTAGTGAAATGAAATCCCAATGATCATAACATAAAACATGAAACTTTTTGGCATACACACATAATAATAAGGAATCATTTCTTATTAGTCAAGACTCATTGCCAAGACTATCTTAGTGGACAAAGTCCATTTCTGAACCGAGTTCAGTCCTCGTTTCAGTCCTGTTTTACGGAATCAGTTTAACCTGCTGTTCCAGCCATGTCTATCTCATGAGATATAAAATCGTTACCCAATGCATTGGAGGGAGATTTAGGTCCCATCCATCTCATAATGATACCATTCATATGTGTGCCGCAAAATCATAAATCATACATCATTGCATAACTCATGTAATAAAAAAATGGGATTCTTAAACAACATGACATCATAAAACAATTAATATGAGATAAAGGAATTCATAAAAATAATTCCATCACAACATAATCAAATTAATGTAATAATAAAGATAGAAACAGAACCCTATATTATCTTAGATGGAAAATTATTTTGATAAAACACTTGAACTCCATTCTTGAGGAAAATATCCTTTCTACTTAAAAAATATTTTCCTTTCTTAACATGTCAAAAAAATTTAAACTAAAAGAAGTTGATTAAAAATAAACTTGAATACTGTTAAAGTAATCTTCTTGGAAATAATGTTTTAAAAATCCATTCATGCCGTAAAAGTTAAAAAAACATTCTTCTCGTACTTTTGTCGAAAAAGTCAAAAAGTACCTCGTACGAAAAATGACAAAAGATTCCTTTCATATCATTTAATAAAAACTCAACGAAGGGTAAAATTGGATATAAAAAATTTTAGGTGGATGGAAACAATATTACATATTGAGGAAACATGGATGTGGATGATAAAATAAACCCTTGTAAATACCAAAGTATAAACAATCTCAGATAAAATGAGATTGTGATATTTTCCCTTACCTTATGTCCAATTTGCTTCGTAAGTGTCCGAACCTCCTATATAATGATTTAAATAATGTTATTGACTTATTCCAGAATCATAATTTTTTTTATAATATCATATGTGGTCATATTCTTAGCTTATTATTTGTAATATTTCATTACTATTTGTTATTCTGGTGTTTATTACTTTTTGTTCTTATGCATGTTTTGTCGAATAAATTCTTATTTTTCTTTTTAGGTTATAGATACCTCATTTCCATAATGGTATTAGTGTATTATAAATCATATTCATTCATTCAATTCATTTATATAATAATTATGCAATGAAGATCATGTAGAACGAGTCGCATCACATCGTGGAGACGGTATTCCGTATGTACGCACGAGCAATGATATCATTCCCATGATCGTGAAATTGTATTGGAGTGTATATATACTATTTCATAATCAATATCACTTTAAAATAATCATATATAGTCATTATTTACACCATTATACCCATCCAAGTAAGGTGGTGGTGGAAAATAGATCACACCACGGCGTGGAGACGATATTCTGTACGTACGCACGCGTGGTGATTTCGTTTTCCGTAGGATGGATAGATGGTGAAATAGGGTTGTTTCATACTTATAATAACATATCAGTATATTATTGATACTGATTTTATTACTTCATAATGAAACAACTAAATAATAAGAAGTGGAAGAAGAAATAAAGATGAATGAATCAGTAACGGGTATTACCTCTTCTTTGAAGCGCATCTTTGAGACCTCCTATTAGGGAACTAAAATTGGTCTTTGAAGAAGACCAGGACCTCTAAGATGTTTCTAGGGAAGTTTATAGGAGATTTTTTCAGGGTTTGGCCGAGCATGAAGGCTAAAAGTGGTGTGAGGAAGAGAGGGGGGAGGTGCCCTTTTATAAGGGAGGAGAGGGGCACCTTTGGAATAACTAAAAATATTATTTTATTATAAAGTCATATTTGGTTTTTAATAGCTCCATATTGATATATTTTTAAAATAAGGCGGGGATGGGTCGAAATAATATCATCCAATATAATTTATACAAGTTTAGGTATCAATTTTAACCTTATCATTTAGATTTAACTTTAAGTTAGATAATTTAACTTTTACCGTGTCTTCTTGTTTTCTTACACTATCTGGTTAATAAACATACTATATCAAACCAAACGAACCCCAAGTTGTTTATTATTAATATATATAACCTTATCTAAGTCATTTTTCCGAAACATAGATTTTTAGGAATAAAATAACAATTAATAATATAGTATTTGTTTTAAAAACTATTTTATGTCATTTTTTACACAATTTGGTAATTGATTTTTGTGAAAATCATAACAGAATGATTAGTTCGAAAAAATTAAATTAAATCAATACTAACATGTCATATTAACATATAAAATTATTTTAATTCATAAAAAGTCTCAAATTACATTTATTTGGGTATTTATAACATCAATTATGTCAATATTTCATTAATAAGATAATTACTGCATCATCATTGTATCATAAATAAAATAAATTATTTTAAGTCTAAAAATTAAAAATAAAATCCCTTTATGTAGGAAATATTTTTAGAGTTCTAATTAATATTTCTCATTGAATTTATCTTATGTATAACCCTATATTAAAAATTATTTATTTATTAAACTTTCATTTTAACTATTTTAACCCTTCTTTAAATAAATTGATAATAAATGTCCTAATCTAATCCAAGTGGGCCTAAATAGTCATATTTTATTCCTAAGGTTGTTTTTGGTCGAATTAAACTTATCCAATATAATTTGATCATGTGTTAGGGTAGTAATAATATCATTTTTACCCTTAAATACCCTATTTACTTTTAATCATGGTAAAAAAGAAAAAATTTACTATTCACCAAAAATTATTTTCATCTCATTGAACCACATTTTAGTCCTTGATATTAACCGTGTCTCTAGGATTTTTGAAATTTCACTCACAGAAGCGGTAAAATTATGTTTTATGAAAAAATTCAGTTTTTTAACTACCACTTAGTGGTTTCACTATTCATCAAAAAATGAAATTTTCCAGAAAAATACCAAAAATTAGGCCTAATCTATATTTGATATTATGAATTCAAAAATGATGTTTATTTTACCAAATTCAAAACATATAAGTTGCATTAACTAATTTAAAAATAAATTCCCGTCGTCAAGACAAATAGCGTGTTTTTAAGAGATAATAACTATCAAAAGATTGACACTTGTTTATGTCTGGTTTAAATGTGAAATTAAAACCAATGAACAACATTGTATTAAATTGTAAAAATATATTCTAAATATACTTTAAAACCACTCAAATTAATAATTTATCACTATTAATTTTTTCGATTAAAAAAGTTTTTTTTAATTAAAATTTAATAATTTTCACTATTCATCAAAATATGAAAGTTATCCAAAAAGTAACAAAATTTCACCCTAAGCTAATTTCGATATTCTGAATCCAAAAATGAAGTCCATTTTGAAAAATAAAATTTCAAAAATTTCAAAAAGTGGTTGTTACTATTCATAACGGCTTGTTTTAATAATATTTTAATAGCATATCATTGTTTAGTGAAACTCGGTATTGCGTACGACGCAAGCTATCGAGGAAGGCCGTGGTTGCATGTAAAGAAAGACAAGATAATGTTGTGTGTATTGAAAGATTCCTTTGATGATTTATATAATGTAAAAACAAAATATTTCTCATAAAAGTAACGGGTGTTACATTTTACCCCCCTTAAAATGAATTTCGCCCTCGAAATTCGTCACTTTGTAACAAAAAGATGAGCATACCTCTCCCTCATAATATCCTCAAGCTCCCATGTAGCTTCTTATAATTATTTTTTCCTCCATAAAACTTTCACCAAGCGAGTGGTCTTGTTCTGTAGGACTTTTTCACTACGATCTAGAATCTCTATTGGTTGTTCTTCATAAGAAAGATCTTGCTCCAGCGGTACAACTTCTGAGCTGAGTACATGTGAAGGATCAGGTATGTACTTTATCAGGAGAGATACATGGAACACATCGTGAAACTGAGAGATATTCGGTGGAAATGCCAATCGGTAAGTTACCTTCCCAACACGATCCAGTATTTCGAACGGACCGATATATCTAGGGCCCAACTTCCCCTTCGATCCAAATCTCATGACCCTCTTCCAGGGAGATATTCGTAAGAACACTTTATCACCCACTTCAAACTCTAGGTCTTTTTTTCGGTTGTCGGCATAAATTTTCTATCGACTCTGAGCTGCTCTTATGTGTTGTGGAATATATCGGACCTTTTCTGCCATCTCATCAACAAGATCAGGTCCTAATAGCATTCTTTCCCCAACTTCATCCGAGCAAGTTGGAGTCCTGAATTTCCTTCCATAGAGAGATTCATAAGGAGCCATATGAATACTAGAGTGAAAGCTATTATTATAGGAAAATTACACCAAAAGTAGGTGTCGCTCCCAACCACCTTTTAAATCAATAGAGTAAGCTCTCAACATATCTTCTAGAGTTTGAATTGTTCTCTCAGACTGACCGTCTGTCTGAGGATGATAAGAAGTGCTGAAACTCAACTCCTTATCCATAGTATGCTGAAGACTTCGCCAGAACATTGAGGTAAATCTCGGATCTCGATCAGATATAATAGAAAGTGGTACTCCATGCAATCTTACCACTTCCTTTAAATATATCCTGGCAAGATAATCCAGAGAGAAATCCTCTCTAATAGCAATGAAGTGTGTAGACAATGTAAGATGATCAACTATGACCCAGATAGCATTATTGCCTTTGGATGGTTTCGGAAGTCCTGTGACAATGTCCATAGTGATGTTTTCCCATTTCCATTTGGGTATGGGCAATGGTTTAACATCCCCCTAGAATTCTATCTTTCAGCTTTAACTTTATGACAAACCAAGCATCGAGAGACATACTCAGCAACATCTATTTTCATGCCATCCCACCAGAAGTACTCTTTCAGGGCCCTATACATCTTCGAGATTCCAGGATGAATTGAGAATGAAGAACTATGAGCCTCATCCAGTATCTCCTCCTTTAATTCTGGGATGGGAGTAACACAAACTTGATTCCGGAACTTTATTATCCCATCAAAATCATGGTTGAATTCAGGAATATTTCTCACCTTCTTTGGTAACTCTACATCTTCTTTCTGTGCCTCTTTAATCTTCACATGTATAGATGGTTGAACATTCATTTGAGAAAGATACGATTTCCCCCCTTCCATTATAATTCCAAGTTCCATTCTTTATAAATCCATAAATATTGGATCTTTTGTGATCCTCATCATGGATAAGCTAGCATGGTCTTGTCGACTTAATGCATCTTCCACATTGTTTGCTTTCCCAGGGTGGTAATGAATTGAGCAGTCGTAATCCGTAATCAGCTCCAACCATCTTCTTTGGAGCATATTCAGCTCCTTTTGTGTGAAAATATACTTTAATCTTTTATGATCAGTATAAATTTCACACCTTTCTCCATAAAGACAATGCCTCCAAATCATTAATGAAAAGATTACCGCAGCTAACTCCAAATCATGTGTTGGGTAATTTTGATCATGGATTTTCAACTGTCGTGAGGCATAAGCTGTCACCATATCATTTTGCATAAGAACACACCCCATCCCCTTCGTGGATTCATCACTGTAGATCACAAACCATTCTCCACTACAAGTCAGTGTGAGCACAGGTGCACTGGATAACCTTCTTTTCAACTCCTTGAAATTCTCTTCACATTCCTCAATCCAAACAATCTTAACTCCTTTCCGAGTCAACCTGGTGAGTGGATTAGATAATCATGAAAAATATTTCACAAAATGTTGATAATATCCAGCCAAACCAAGAAAACATCAGATCTCTATTACTGTTGTTGGTCTCAACCATCTTTCGATAACCTCTGTTTTTGCTGTATCCACATATATCCCCTCTTTTGAGATTATGTGACCAAAAAATGCAACTTTTTTAAGCCAAAATTCACACTTGGTAATTTTGGCATAACGCTTCTCCTTTCTCAAGGTCTTCAATATAATTCTCAAGTGATCTTCATGTTCTTCTTTGATCTTTGAATAGACAAGAATATCGTCTATAAAGACTGCCAAAAATTGATCAAGATAGTCTCTAAAGACTCTATTCATCAGATCCATGAAGATAACAGGGTCATTAGTAAGACCAAATGGAATCACTATAAATTCATAGTGTCCATACCTTGTATGTAAAGTTGTCTTTGGTATATCCTCCCTTTTGACCCTTAATTGACGATACCCTGAATGAAGATCTATCTTGGAAAAGTATTCAGCTCCGTGTAGTTGGTTAAATAAGTCATCAATGCACGATAGAGGATATTTGTTCTTGATTGTGATCTTGTTAAGTTCTCGATAATCAAAGCAAAGTCTCATTGATCCATATTTCTTCTTAACAAATAGAACAGGTGATCCACAAGGTGATGTACTAGGGCGTATGAATCCCTTATCAAGATTCTCTTGGAGTTTCTTCTTCAATTCCTGCAACTCAATTGGGGCCATTCTATAAGGTGTCTTTGAAATAGGCAAAGCATCCAGTATGAGTTCTATTGAAAACTCAACTTCAAGATTTGGTGGAAGACCCAAAAATTCCATCAGAAAGACATCATAAAACTCTCTTACAATGTACATATTCTTAATTGTGATTTTCTCACCAACCATTTGAGATAAATAACCTTAATTCAGTGGAATCAAGACCCATAAGATGGAATAAATTTCCACTGGAAGGTTATGTTCATCCTTGAATCGATAGATGATCATAGATTGATCTGGAATATGAAATGTGACTTCCCTTATTTAGAAATTGATATGAGATACATATATAGAAATCCAATCCATGCAAAGAATCACATCAAATTAAACTATAGGAAGGATCACAAGATTTGCAGGAAGCACTTTCCCACAAACATCAATCGGGGAAGAATTATAAACTTTTGATGCGACTGTTGTGCCATTAGGTGTTGTCATGACTAACTCAACATCTAATTGTAGAGGTAATACAGTGATACTCTTAGAAAAATATTTTGAAATAAAAGAGTTGGTGGATCCAGAATCAAATAAAACATTTGCTACTTTAGAGTGGATGGTAAGTGTACCTTTCACCACATCGTTATCGTACTCCACATTGCTGATAGAAATTTCATGTGACATTACTTTGCCTTTATCCTTAATATTTTGTTGATGTCGATCATCATCAACAACCCTTGTATTAGGGCATTTATTGGCATAATGGCCCATCTCCTTTCACTTGAAACATTGAAGTCTAGTAGGTTCATTCTGTGTGTCCCTTCCTTTGTTTACATCATTAGACATCTTCTTCCCATCATTGCGTCATTCAAATTCCCGATGACCTTCCTTTCCACATTTAAAACATTTACATGTCACTTTAAGACAACTCCATCCATGTTTCTTTCCACACATTGAGCATAAGGGAATGATCATCTTCTTTTCAGTGTGCTCTTTAGATTTTCCTTTGAATTCCATTTTACTCTTCTTATCAAACCCATATGACTGATTGGTTACTCCAATCTCCATCTCAACATTGAGAGAACATCAAACGATTTCCTCGTAGCTATTGAAGTCCCTTATGTCTAAGGCCCTTCGAAGACTTGGTTTTAAGCCACTAAAGAATCTTTCGATCTTACGCTCAGGTTGGATAATAATACTAGAAGCGTACCTTGCAAGTCTTGTAAAATTTGCTTCATAGGTACCAACAGATTCATCATCCTTTTTCTTCTGGTCAAGAAACTCATTCTCCATCTTTGTTCAGAGGATATGAGGGATGTACTTATTGAAAAATGAGTTCTTGAACTCATCCCATTCCATGGACTCAATTTCATCCCTTTGCCTCGTATTCTTAATAAGATTCCACCATTGATCAACATCTCCTTCCAAACGATACACTTCTAGGATGACTTTATCATGTTCATAACATTAAAGAACAGAAAATATCTTTTCAGTAGTACTAATCCGTTGTTCAGAAACTGATGGATCAGTAGACCCACTGAAAGAAGGTGGATGTTACCTCATTAATGATTCAACAGAATGTTGCTCCTTCCTTTTCTCGTTTAGAAGTCCTGCATGATTCATAGCTTGATAATGTTGTGTGAGCATGGATACAATATTTTTCATTCTAGCTCCCATAACATTTGGTTGCTTAGGGGGACAATCATTGCATTGCCCGTCGCATTCCGCATTAACACGGTTCCTTCGGGTTCCAGCCATTGACTAAAACCAAGAAGAATAGTGTGAGAAACACTAATTATAATAGTAAAACCACATAATCAAGAATTAAATTTCACACTTAATGTCTTATCCTAGGTTATTCATGGTCATTTCTAAAACACTAAGATTGTGTTCTATGCTTATAATTATCCTTAGGGTTCTTACTAAGGCTTTCACATCCTAGTTTCCAAAGGTTGACTATACCTTTCCTCTGATACCAACTATAACGACCCATACTTTACATACATTGTTATTACATCAAAATTGAAGCATACTTATTACAACATATAACAAAACCATGAAAGGACGGTATAGGTATAGTGTCTTTAAAAACTGGGAAACATAAACAACTAGTTCATAAGGCGTCTACACTGTCTCCCATTTATTTCATCATATCTATCGTCCCTTTTGGAATATCTTACTTAATAACCTTCTTCCGGACCTGGGGAAAGAAAACATACAAAAGGGTGAGCTCAAATGCTCATTAAGGGTAAAAAAAATAAATATCAATCACATCATATTCATAAAAACATAACATTTTGGGAATCTTAAACTATAAAAGAGAGCATAATTTCATAACATGGGATAAATCATAGTAGTGAAATGAAATCTCAATAATCATAACTTAAAACATGAAACATTGTAGAATAAACACATAATCATAGAGAATCATTTCTTATTAGTCAAGACTCATTTCCAAGACTATCTTAGTGGACAAAGTCTATTTCTGAACCGAGTTCACTCCTCGTTTCAGTCCTATTTTACTGAACCGGTTTAACCAGCCGTTCCAGCCATGTCTATCTCATGAGATATAAAATATTTACCTAATGAATTGGAGGGAGATATAGGTCCCACCCATCTTATAATGATACCATTAATATGTGTGCCACAAAATCATAAATCATACATCATTGTATAACCCATGTAATAAAAAAATGGGACTCTTAAACAACATGACATCATAAAACAATTCATATGAGATAAAGGAATTCATAAAAATAATTCCATCACAACATAATCAAATAAATGTAATAATAGGGATAGAAACAGAACCCCATATTATCTTAGATTGAAAATAATTTTGATAAAACACTTGAACTCCATTCTTGAGGAAAATATCCATTCTACTTAAAAAACATTTTCCTTTCTTAACATGTCTTAAAATTTTAAACTTAAAGAATTTGATTAAAAATAAACTTGAAAACTTGTAAAGGAAGCTTCTTGGAAATAATATCTTAAAAATCAATTCATGTCGTATAAGTTAAAAAAAAATTCTTCTCACACTTTTGTCGGAAAAGTCAAAAAGTACCTCATACGAAAAATATCAAAAGATTCCTTTCATATCTTTTACTAAAAACTCTCCGAAGGGTAAATTTGGATATAAACAATTGTAGGTGTATGGAAACAATATTTCATATTGAGGAAACATGGATGTGGATGATAAAATACACCACAGTAAATACCAAAGTATAAACAATCTCGGATAAAATGATATTGTGTTATTTTCCCTTACCTTAGGTCCAATTTGCTTTGTAAGTGTCCGAACCTCCTATATAATGATATAAATAATGTTATTTACTTATCACAGAATCATAATTATTTTTATGATATCATATATGGTCATATTCTTATCTTCTTATTAGTAATATTTCATTACTACTTGTTATTCAGGTGTTTATTACTTTTTGTTCTTATGCGTGTTTTGTCGAATAAATTGTTATTTTTTCTTTTTAGCTTATAGATACCTCACTTCCAGAATATTATTAGTGTAATATATATCATATTCATTCATTAAATTCATTTATATAATCTTTATGCAATGAAGATCATGTAGAATGAGTCGCATCACATCGTGGAGACAGTATTCTGTACGTACGCACGAGCGATGATAGCGTTCCCATGATCATGGAATTGTATTGGAGTGTATATATACTATTTCAGAATCAATATCACTTTAAAATAATCATATATAGTCATTATTTACACCATTATACCCATCCAAGTAAGGTGGTGGTGGAGAATAGATTACACTACGGCGTGGAGACGGTATTCCGTACGTACGCACACGTGGTGATTTCGTTTTCCGTAGGATGGATAGATGGTGAAATAGGGTTATTTCATACTTATAATAACATTTCAGTATATTATTGACACTGATGTTATTAATTAATAATGAAAAAACTAAAGAAGAAGAAGTGGAAGAAAAAATAAAGATTAAAGAATCGGTAACGGGTATTACCTCTTCTTTGAAGCGCCTCTTTGAGACCTCCTCTTAGGGCACTAAAATTGGTCTTTGAAGAAGACCAGGACCTCTAGGATGTTTCTAGGGAAGTGTAGAGGAGATATTGGCAGGGTTTTGCCGAGATTGAAGGCTCAATGTGGTGTGAGGAAGAGAGGGAGGAGGTGCCCTTTTATAATGGAGGAGAGGGGCACCTTTGGAATAACTAAAAATATTATTTTATTATAAAGTCAAATTCGGTTTTTAATAGCTCCAAATTGATATATTTCTAATCTAAGGTGTAGAGGGGTCGCAATACTCTCATAAAATAGAATTTAGACAAGTTTAGGTATCAATTGTAACCTTATCATTTAGATTTAACTTTAAGTTAGATAATTTAACTTTTACCGTGTATTCTTGTTTTCTTACACTATAAGGTTAATAAACATACTATATCTAGCCAAAATAACCCCAAGTTGTTTATTATTAATATATATAACTTTATCTAAGTCATTTGGCCAAACCATAGATTTTTAGGAATAAAATAACAATTAATAATATAGTATTTGTTTTAAAAACAATTTTATGTCAATTTTGACACTATTTGGTAATTGATTTTTGTGAAAATCATAACAAAATGATTAGTTCGAAAAAATTTAATTACATAACTACTAACATGTCATATTAACATATAAAATTATTTTAATTCATAAAAAGTCTCAATTTACATTTATTTGGGTATTTATAACATCAATTATGTCAATATTTCATTAATAAGATAACTAGTGCATCATCATTGTATCATAAATAAATTAAATTATTTTAAGTCTAAAAATTAAAAATAAAATTCCATTATGTAGGAAATATTTTTATCTTTCTAATGAATATTTATAGTCGAATTTATCTTATGTATAACCCTATATTAATAATTATTTAGTTATTAAACATTGATTTTAACTATTTTAAGCCTTCTTTAAATAAATTGATAATAAATGTCCTAATCTAATCCAAGTGGGCCTAAATGGTCATATTTTTTTCTTGAGGTTGTTTTTGGTCGAATTACACTTATAAAATAGAATTAGGACATGTGATAGGGTAATAATTATATCATTCTTACCCTTAACTATCCTATTTACTTTTTACCGTTGTAAAAAAAGTAAGAAGTTAGTATTCACCAAAAATTATTTTCTTCTCATTGAACCAAATTTTAGTCCTTGATATTAACCGTGTCTCTCGGATTTTCAAAATTCCACTCACAGAAGCGGTAAAATTATGTTTTATGAAAAAATTCAGTTTTTAACTACCACTTAGTGGTTTCACTATTCATCAAAAAATGAAAGTTTCTAGAAATATACCAAAAATTAGGCCTAAGCTATATTTGATATTATGAATTCAAAAATGATGTTTGTTTTACCAAATTCAAAATATATAAGTTACATTAAATAATTTAAAAATTAATTCCCCATCAAGACAAATAGCGTGTTTTTAAGAGATAATAACTATCAAAAGATTGACACTTGTTTATGTCTGGTTTAAATGTGAAATAACATCCAATGAACAACATTGTATTAAATTGTAAAAATATATTCTAAATATACTTTCAAACCACTCAAATTAATAATTTATCACTATAGATTTTTTTGATTAAAAAGGTTGTTTTTAATTAAAATTTAATAATTTTCACTATTCATCATAATATGCAAGTTATCCGAAAAGTACCAAAATTTCACCCTAAGCTAATTTCGATATTCCGAATCCAAAAATGAAGTCCATTTTGAAAAATAAAATTTAAAAAATTTCAAAAAGTGGTTATTACTATTCATAAAGGCTAGTTTTAATAATATTTTAATAGCATATCGTTGTTTAGTGAAACTCTGCATTGCGTACGACACAAGCTATCGAGGAAGGTCGAGGTTTCGTGTCAAGCAAGCCAAGATAATGTTGTGTGTAGTGAAAGATTCCTTTGATGATTTATATAACATAAAAACATTATATTTGTCATAAAAGACTCGGGTGTTACAGTATAAAAGGCACAATAAATGTAATAATCATTATGGACCATATGAGTAATCATCCAATGCATCCCAAAAAATGAATCAGGATGTGTCATGTATATAATCATGAAACTCATATTAATATCAATATCTGATAAAGATAAATCACATGGATAGTAAACTCTGTAATTGGATGACCTTCAAAGTGGTGTGGTAATATACATCACTTAACACCAATTCTCCAGTGGATAATTCAAAAAATTAAAAATACAGGATGATATAAACAACTATGATTGAATAGTATCAATTAAAGACGTCTCTAATGAAAAATAAATAGTTATGGTACCACTCAATGTCATTAAACCCACATCATCATATTTTGTAGAATCATACACTATGTGATGAAGCATCAATCTTGGTACGTATGGCTAGATCTAAAAATTTCATGAATCATATTGCTTCTTTATGGAAATTTTTCATATAGATGATCTCATTCTACTATGTGGATAAGAAAATCAATGGAAGATATTTTATTGAATTCCAGAGTAACAACACAAACTATATATATTGGTTCCCTATAGAAATGCCTATTTAAAAATCCAATCATTAATACACTAAAATAAATCGAAGGGACTCTTCGGGACACTATTGGAGGTATGTACTATGCATTAATTCGGGAACCACTGTAGATCTCATAATAGATCCTTTTTTCATAAACAATACACATAATAGTGCTTCTAAGATATAATTAATCTCATTTCAATTGTAAACATTGTTACCACCCTTCAATTTCTGGGATTCTAGTCAAGTGGAGGATTCAAACAATGTGGTTCACCTAAAACTTCATCCTAAACGTATTCAATCATCCCCTTAAAAGAATAGTTCTATACATCGTGAAAATATAGAGGGACAAATTTCTAACACATGACTATGGAAGAAAAAATTAATAATTCATTTTTATTAATACATAAAATGTATAATTTACTAGAATTAAATATTCAAATTAATATCAAGACAATATATTATCAAAAGTCACCATGTATTCTATGATAAAGCTGATAGATACACCTATTGAACGTTTGTATTACATATCCATCGATCACCTCCATAATTCATTATTCTAAGGTTAAAAAATATCCCCAAACATCAAGTGGTGATCTTACTTTTCATGTCCCCAGAATACAATAATCTAAAAATGGCCAAATGTAATGGTCAGTTGTGATCCATGAAGACTAATAGAATCTTAGTTAGTGACCCATAATTAGTTCCATGACCACTAATGCAAATATTCATTTTGTTTAAATAATACATTGTTGTTTCTAACACATTTACAAAGGGGCACACCTTGTCATGAGGCATGTTGGGACACTCACTAATGGTTGTGTTGTACCCTACATTACTGCTTTCCAATGGTGGGTGGCATCTGTCACCTAATTTGGGACGATTTACCCATTATAGAAATAGGATGATGGGATTTCAATACTAAATTCTATGGTTTCATCATCGGAAGTCATTTCCAAGTCTGGGACTCCATTAATGATTAAGAATTTTTAATAAAACTCTTCCTGGTGTCGTATCTTTGTGGATTACAGTTAATTATGGTTCTTCTATCATGACATTCCCAATGGGTCATGTTAGGAAATCAATCTTCATCCAAGAGAGTAGTCGCGTTGGGAATCGATTGCATGTTTGGAAACTAAAACACTAGAACACCTGTATTTTCCCTTATTTGAGGGATTATTGAGGGTGATGAATCATAAGGTATCCCACGTATAATGTGGGGAATTGTACATGAAAGTTATATCTTTGAGGATTTCATTATCTTCCCTTGTTTAACAGAGTATATGATGTGAGACTGGCATCTAGAAGATATTGATTATAAAAATTATAACACAAATGAAAGCATATCTAGAGGGTGTATCACATGGAAGGATCACCTAGAATGTTTAATGGATGTGTGGTTTAGAACACCCAAAAAGGTTGGATATAGGATGTCCAGTCCCAAAATGGGGAAGGAATCTGTAATGACCCAACCTTAATCCCCAGTGTTTCTGCATTATTACATATCATTGGAATGATCACAGGGGGTTAATATCCTGAAAGGGTGATAAGTTTTGTAGCATAATATGTACTAGATACATTCACATGTTTGAAATTTCATTATTAAAAGAAAAACAACAACAAAATTGTCTCCATTGACAACATTCATCTCCTAGACTATAATTTCATGGCATTCATAATATAATTCTTCACATTCGGGAAAAAATAAAACATTGAAAGGGGTGATCTCAAATGCTCTGTAATGATACCAATATAGAGGAAACATTCAAGAATAACCACAAACATTTATGGAAATGTGTAAGAAAAAAATAGAATCCTTTTAAACATAAAAATCATCATAATATGGTATATGAAAATCTAATAATTTCATTTACGTATTCACATGGATATTCTACTTGTCGAATAATCACATGTAATATCAATATCTAATTTCATAATGTTGAAATGCATAATCCCAGACTTCCTAACCATATAGTCGAGGCCATGTGCCATGACTACAAGTATGATTTTGTCAAGGCTTTGTTCCAAGATAATAGTTTGTCTCATGAGACCTACCAATATATTGAGGAGCTATAGCAGGCTCCACTCCTCACATACTAAGTCTAATGTATTCCTTATATGAAAATGTGTAAACATAACATAAACATTCGTATTAAAAATAGAAAATGAAATGTCATTACTTTATCTTAAAACCACGAATGGTGTAAAAATATCACATCCATAGTCAAACAAATCAAAAATACATCATTTAAATATGGAAAATTATTATAATAATAATCAACTTCAAACAATCTTAAATTCCATCAAAGGAAGTTGAAATTGATGAAATCAAAACTTTTTGTTGGGAAATCTCACTTTATTTTTTTCAAATCATTTAAAAGTCATATAAATATAAAAGAAAAGATTTATTTGGAAAACATTCTTATATGATTTTATGGGAAGCTTAAATGATGTTATAATGGAGGAAAATAGCTACACCCACCATATAAGTTAAAAAAGACATTCATAACTGAATTTTGTCGAGATGGTCATAAAGTACCTTATTTTGAAAACGATGGAAAGATTCCTTTAAAAACATATGTGGTCAAATGAGGGTATAAATTAATATAACCTATTTCCATGTGAATTGTAAAAATGTTTTGAATTATTTTTTTATGAAAACACGTATATGGAAGATAGAGAAGTCCCATTAGATACTTACGTATTAATAACCTCGTATATGTAATGAGATTGTAGAATTAACCCTTACCTTGTGATTTTACTTAGTGGAAGGTACATTAACCTCCTTTATAATAGTTAAATCATTTTTATTAAATTATACAAGAATAATATACATAAATATGATATAATATATGATCTTCAAATATTTCTTTGTTTATAACATTTTATAGTATCATCATTTCAGGTGTTAAGAGATTCGTTTTCCATTATATGCTTGGTTACCTAAGGAATGTTTGTAATGGATATGATGTATTTGATTCATATACCAAATGATATTATGTTCATAAAAAAAATTTAATCCTAAAATGAAAATTATTCTTGAATCATTAAGATGCGGAATGAATCTCATCATGTTCGTGGAGACAGTAATCCTTACATACACACAAGCGACAATATCATTATATTGATGTTGAATCGTATATAATTGGATGGTATATCATATATAATGAATAATTAACATGTTATATTTATTATTTACATTAGTTATACTTATTGTTATACCCATCCAAAAAATGAAGTGTTTGAATAATAAACTGCATCACAACGTGGAGACGGTAAGTCGTGCATATGCACGTATCATGACATTGTCATTTATAAGATGGATAGAATAACAAATATGGTTGTACAATATTTATAATAACATCACTGTATGTAGAAGGTACTGGAGTTATTATTTTGATATAGAAACAACAATTAAATAAGAAGTGGAATAAGAAAAGAACTTGAAAGAGGGTGGTGAAATTATTACCTTTTCTTTGGGAGTTTCCTTTGGAGTAGAACAAATTGGCTCCTTAGGTTGGCTTTATGAACAAAATAAGTCTAATATAATTAAGGGAGGATATTTTAGAGGATATTTGGGCATGGTTAGGCTGGTCAAAATGGATTTGGAGGTGTGAAATTAAGTGAAGGGGAAGTACCATTTTAGAAGAAGATATGGATCACATTAGGAAAATCATGAAATATTATTTTATAATAAAATAAATTTCGCTTTCTAATGGATCCAAAATAATTTATTTATAGGATAAGGTGGGTATGGGTCAAAAAACTCTCAAAAAATTGGTTTTATATAGGTTTATGTCACCATACTAACCTTATCATTCATATTTAACTCTTAGTTAAATTGTTTGAAATTTACCATGTCTATTTATATTTTTATATTATTTTGTCAATAATCATACTATAACAAGCCAATATAATCCCAAGGGGTTCAGTATTTATATATATAACCTTATCTTTGTTCATTTTTTGAATCATATATTTTTATGATTATTATATCAATTTATATTATAGTACTTGTTTTAAAAACTCAATAAGGTCAATTTTGACTCTATTTAGTATATGATTTTTTTGAATGCCATAAAATCCTTATAAATTCGAATAATATTTATTAAATCAACCAAAAAATTTATTATTAACCTATTAAATTAGTTTAATTCATTATAAGTATCAATTTATATTTATTTGGATATTCATAATATCAATTATATTAGTATATCATTTTAAAGCTAATTATTTCATCATCATTGTGTCCTAAATAAATTAAATAGTATAATGTAAAAATTATAAATAAAAAACCATTATGTATGAAATCATTTTATATTTGTAAATAATATTAATAATAAAATTTTTATCCCTTGAAACCCTATATTAAAAAAAAATTGTTATAAAAAATTGAATTTAAAACTTTTAACTATTATTTAAATCAAATAATAATAAATTTCCTAATCTAATCCATGAGGACCAAAGAGGATCATATTTTATATCTATGGCCATTCTTTGTACTTATTACACTTATCCAATATAATTAGGACATTTGTTAGGATAATTATAATATCATTTATACCCTTAATTACCCTATTTACTTTTTATCGTGGTAAATAAAAGGCAGAAGTTACAATTCACCAAAATTTATTTTCATCTTATTGACTACATTTTACTTACTGATGTCAACCGAGACTCTTTTATTTTTGAAAATTAAATCACAAAAATGGTAAAATTATGTAATATAAAAATATGTAATTCATCTTAGAAGGTGTGCAAATGATGGTAAGAAGTTCAATAAAATTTTATATATCTAAGCTAATTATAAATCGACTCTAATGATTTAAATTGCACATATATAGTTATTATTTATCTATTTTGACCTAAATTAAATTAAAATAAAATAACTAATTTCTAACATAACAAATAGGTTTTAAACAATATTGCTATGATTTCACGATTCATCAAAAATAGAATGTTTTCAGAAAAATACCAAAAATTCCTCCTAAGCTAATTTTGATATTTTGAATTCATAAATAAATTCAATTTTGAAAAATAAAATATTGGAAATTTAAAAAAGTGGTTATTATAATTCATAATGGTCAGTTTTATTGGTCATGGTTTGTTAAACCACAATTTTGCATACAACATAAGCTACTGCATTATTCAAAAAGAGATGTATCGTGGAAGCTTGGGGTGTTACATTCCCCCATTCCTAAAATAATTGAATCCTGAAATTTTTTAAAATATTACTACATAATAATATTTGGGTGGTTATTCTTCATAACATCTTTAGGCTCTGATATTTCCTTTTTCCATCTTATGGTTTCTCCATAGAACTTTTACCAGTCGAGTTGTCCGGTTTCTCAACACTTGTTCTTTAGTATCAAGAATCTTGACAGGATCATCAAAATAAGAAAGTGCTGGTTCTAGTTCAATTCCCTCATAGGTGAGTACATGTGTTGGGACGTGGATATATTTTCTCAATAAGGATATGTAGAACACATCATTAAATTTGGAGATACATTGAGTATTTTTCAAATGATAAGCCACAACTCTAATTCTTTCTTGAATTTTGAATGGTCTTATGTACCTAGGACTCAATTTACCCTTCTTAACAAAATGTACAACAACCTTCCATGGTGATACCTTTATGAAAACATCGTCTCCTTCTTGACATTCCAAATCCTTACTCCTATTATTGGCATAGATCTTTTTCCTACTTTGGGACGCTTTGATGTTGGTTTGGGTAATCTTCGCTTTTTATATTGTTTCCTCAACAAGTTCTGGGCCTATAAGTTTTCTTTCCCTAACATCATCCCAAAAAGTCTTTGTATGACATCTCTTTCAATATAGTACATCATATGGCGCCATATGAATACTATAATGAAAGCTATTGATATAAGAAAATCCTAACAGATTTAAATATTGATCCCCCATACCTTGAAAGTCAATTGAGAATGATCTCAACATGTCTTCTAAGGTTTGAATAGTCTGCTCTGTTTGTCCATCAGTTTGAGGGTGGTATGCAGTGATTAAATGATGTTCAGCATTCATGGCCTTCAGAAGAAATTTCCAAAATCGTGATGTAAAATGGGGATCGTGATCAGAAACAATCGATAGTATTACATCATGTTTTCTTTAAAAATCATTAATATATTGTTTTAATCAAAGTTCAAGTGGTAAATCTTCTCTTATAGAAATAAAACGTGCTGACTAGATAATACCGTCAACTATGACCTACATTGCATCATTCCTTCTACGAGTATTTGGTAGCTTCATGATAAAGTACATCCTAATATTATACGATTTATACTCATGTATGGGAAGGCATTTCATGACTCCACTAGGTTGTTGCCTTCTATCTTTCACTTGTTGACAAACCATACATCGCGACACAAAATTAGTAGTCTCCCCCTTCATGTTGTCCCACCAAAATTGTTCCTTCAAATCATTATTCATCTTGGTGTTCCAAGGATGTATAGAGAAAATGGAGTTATGAGCATAATCCCATAATTTCCTTTTTAGATCTGGTATATTGGGAAGACAAGTCTCTTCCCAAATTTCAAAATCACATCTTCATTAACAAAGTCAATGAGTCTACCATCATTTACAACATTAATCTTTTTTGAAACTCTACATTATTAGTCTGAGAACTTTTTTTCATTTCTAGTAAATATTTTATGGAAACCATTTGAAAAAGTATTGATGTTTTAGCTTCAATAGTTATTCCCATATACATCTTTACTAGATCCATGAAAATAGGATTTCATTCAACTCGCATCTTGTTAAAAACTCCATGATCCTTTCTACTCAAAGAGTCTTCAACCTTACTTTCCTTCCCTGGGTAGTAGTGTATTATGAAATAACAATCCTTGAGTAGTTAAATCGATCTACTTTGCCTCATGTTGAGTTATTTTTGTGATAAAATATACTTCAAACTCTTGTGATCATATTAAATGTCACATTTTCAACATAGATATAATGTCTCTATATGTTTAGAGAAATGATTACCGCTGATAACTCAAGATAATTAGTGGGATATTTTTACTCATGAATTTTTAGCTAACGTGATGCATAGTAAATAAATCATTTATTCTGCATAATGACATTACCATGTCCTTTTTTGAAGCATCATTATAAATACAAAAAACCCATCATTCCCTTATGGTAGAGTCAGGATAGGAGAATTGACTATTATTCACCTCAGTTCTTCAAAACATTATGCACACTCTTTTTTCAAACTAATTTAACCCCTTTACATATGATCTTGGTTAATGAGTTAGCCAACCGGGAACCATTCTGGATGAAACATTGAAAATAACCTGCTAAACCAATAAAATTACACACCTCAGTTATACTTGTCAGTGCTGGCCTTTCATGGATTTCCTTGCTCTTTAATGGATGAACATAGATTCCATTCTTAGAGAAAATATGACCATGAGAAGAAATATCTAAAAGAAATAATTCTCCATTGCTAAACATCCCAAATAATTTATTTCTTCTAAGGGTTTTTAGAATAGAGCACAAGCAATTTTTATTATCATTGTAGATTTTTGAGTATACAAAGATATCATCAATTAATACCACTAAAAATTCATCAAGATATTTCTTGAATACTATATTCATTAAATCAATGAATATAGAGTGTACATTAGCAATTCCAAGAGGCATTACTGCAAAATCGTAATGCCCGTACCTTGTTCAAGACGATGTTCTCTGAATGTCTTCCTTTTTCATAGACAATTTATGATATCCAGATTGAAGTTCAATATTTTAAAATTATTTAGTTCCATGAAGTTGGTCAAATAAATCATCAATGTGAGATAGAGGATACATTTTCTTTATTTTTATAGAATTGATCTCCCTATAGTCAGTTCAGAACATCATAGATCCATCGTTCTTTATAAAAAAAGGATAGGGGCTCCACAAGGAGAAACACGAGGGAAAATAAATCACTTATTACTAAAATTTTCTAGTTTTTTATTTAGTTCCTCTAATTCCATAGTGGTAATTCAATAAGGGGTCTTTGATATGGGCCCTGAAGCAGGAACTAAGTCAATAAAAAACTCAATTTCTCTTTCTAGAGGATGTCCAGGTAAATCCTCTAGAAACACATCAACATATTCTTGCATAGTATGTACATCATCTATTAAAAAAATTCATTTCCATGCCCATAATTATTTAATTCTCTTACTCCCCAATAATTGAATTTAGTAGTGGATGGACCTAGATATGAATCAAGTGGTGACGTTTCTACTCTAAAGATAATGAACTCTTTATCATTATCAAAAAATTTAACCTCATTCTTCTTAATAAAATTTGCATCATGGTCCGAAAGAAAACCCTTTTTGAGGATTATTTAAAATTAAATCATGGGTATGTCGATGAGATCTATAGATAAAGAACATGTTTATGTACTAATGGGAACTGATTCACAAAACATTGTTACGATGATACTTCCCTTAGGTATTTTGACTGACAGCTCCATTGTTAAGTCAAATTGAAAATATCTAATTTTCATAGAAAACTGGGATAATATAAAACAATGTGAGGATCTAAAATCAAATAAGTAATTTTCTAAACATGAGGAAAACATTAAATTACCTTCCAACATGTATTTTGGAGCCTCAACCTCTGCAGTAGTGATAACATAATATTGGCCTTGCTTGCTCGTCCTTTTCATAGGTAAGTTCCATTGGCGACTAGAAAATTCATTTTCATAATGTCCCTTTTCTCTAAAATTTTTTCATTCAACGTTTCCATCCTATTTCTTTACCTTACAATCATGAGTTTGGAGGCCTTTTTCAGCACACTTGTAACATACTCTCATTCCCTTCATGACAGTTCCAGGGTGTTTCTTCCCACATTTATCACATGATGGATATTCAAATTTTCCCTTCTAACCCTTATTTAAATTTCCAGAGTGATCAATATATCTCTTCTGCTATATCTTTTCATAAAGTCATAAGAATCAAGGAATAAATTTTCTACCTTGATACCACATGAGACAATGTCTTCATTTGATGAGAAGGATTGTGATACTAATTCTCAACTGAGAAATGATTTTACCCCCTAAATAAATCAATAAATCTTACTCCTAGGTTTACGTATATAATCTGCTGAATAAATTGATATCCTTTATAAGTTATCCATATACTTTTGCGGTATTCTCATCCTCTTTTGGCCTCAGACTCAAGAATTTTATTTCCATATCCGCATGATGGTCATGAGGAAAGTATTTTTCTAAGAAAATCACATTAAACTCTATCCATTCCGTGTTATATACTTATTCATCTTCAACTATGTTTTGGATTAATGACCACCCCTGAATTGCATCTCCTGTGAGGCAACAAACTACCCTGAAAACATTTTCTTACTCACAACTCCCAAAAGCAGGAAATATTTTCTATATTTAACTTATCGATTTCTTAGTTACTAATGGGTTTGTACTCCAATTGAATGTTTGGGGTTGTTTCCTCAGTAGAGAGAGTGCCCGACCATTCAGAGCAGTCATCATGCACTAGGTGTTCCACTTTAGGTTCCTCCATTGAGGCAATTCCAGTAGAGGCAGTTGATGCAGGTTGCACCAGTATTATATCAGCAGAGGTTAAATGGGGAAGGCAGAGGAACACATTTTGAAACTCCCCATCCTCAAATAGCAGATAACGACGGTGGTGGTGGTCTTTATCAGGGTCAGAGAGTCTGTGGAGGTGGTCTTGGTCAGCATCTTTCTATAACATTGCCAGTTCTAGACGAGCCATACATTTTTCAAGGTAGCCTTTGATTTTTTTATACCATGTTGTATGCCTTGTTTGATCTAGGGGTGACACAATCCTTTATATGACCTACCATCATCCATGCTTTGGGACCTGAGGTAGAGAGGATTCCAGTGCCCTCGTTATTGACTAAGCCAGTTGGAGGTCGAGCTGAATTTTTTGAAGTATGTAGAGATTGTGAGCTAATGTTGGGGCAATAGCTCTCTGGGGGAGATTTCCGATTATTACGAGTAAAACCATATGATGTAATCCTTGGCATAGATTGGTTGTATTCAGTGCAGGCTATCGTGCATTGATTTAGGAAGTAGGTCATTTTCTTCGATGCAGATGTAGATCTAGTGGTGTTTATTGGCCATCAAGATCCTTAGATGGGTCATAGGAATGATCTGTCTTTATCATCCATAATGGCTGAGATGATTTTGAGTTCTTCAGTGGTTCAACAGTTGGTGTTTCCTAGGGTTGTATAAGAGTACCCTAATGTCCTTCAAGAAGAGGTTGAAGTATTACCCCCTCGATTAGAGATCAAGTTTGGGATCAAACTATGACCAAGAGAATCTCTAATATATATGTCTCCATATAGGATTCCCCATTCTATGTTACAAGAGTTACGTATATAGCTTGATGGTATATTACAGTGCGGTTTTGTTCGGCCGAGTGTGTCACCATGGGGTGAACTCGTTTTGTTCATAAAAAAGTCTTATAGCAGTCTGCGGTGGTTTGTCGATTATCAACGCTTGAACAAAGTGAAAATAAATAATCTCTATCATATTACATGTATTGATGATTTATTCAATCAAATTAAGGGTAAAATTTGATTCTCAATGATCGAAATTCGGTTAGGATATCATCAGATGCGTGTAAAGAATGAGGATATCATGTAACTGTTTTCTGTTTTCATCACGAGAATTATGAGTCAGTTCTAATAATGTTAGGCGTAACAAATGCTCTAGTAGTGTTCATGGTATTGATGAACACTCTGTTTTGTGAGTTCCTGGACAAGTATTTTGTAGTTTTCATTGACAAAATCCTTGTGTACTCCATGTCTGAGGAAGAGCATGCGTAGAATCTACATGTCGTTTTGGGAGTTCTTCGACAACATCAGCAGTTTGGGATGCTATCAAAGTGAGTGTTTTGGAATCAATAAGTCCGTTTCATGGACATGTTGTGTCCCAGTAGGGTGTATCTGTGGATCCATCAATGATATAAGTAGTTGTGTCTTGGGAATCCCCAAAGACCGTGTCTAAGGTATGATGTTTCCTTGGTCTCACATGTTACTATAGGAGGTTCGTAGCAGATTTATCAAGAATTTCAACACCTCTAACAGCTTTAACCAGAAAGGATTAGGAATTCTTATGGACTGAATAGTTACAGGAAGCATTCGAGTATCTAAATGAGAAATTATAATGTTCTCCAATTCTTTGTCTTCTAGTAGAGGGAGTTCAGTTTGATGTTTTCTGTGATGCTTCTCATCTAGGGTTAGGTTGTGTTCTGATACAGCTGAGATCATCTATTTCTTATGGGTCTTAGCAGTTGGGTCCCCATGAACGTAACTATTCCACCCATGACGTTTAGTTGGATGTCATGGTTTTTGTTCTGATGATGTGGAGACATTACCTCATTGGAGAGCACAATGTGGTTTTCACCGATAATAAGTGTTTGAGGTATGTTTTCACCCAACATGACATGAACTTATGACATCATCGGTGGATGGAGTTCATAGAGTAATATGACTTCATGATATCATATAAACATGGAAAAGGGAATTTTGTAGCTGATGGGCTGATTTGAGAGTCACACAGTGACGCTATGCATGAATTTGATGATTCCTGGAAAGTAATGAAAGATCTTTCAGCATTACATCTTGATGTGGGAGATTATTGGGGAAGAGTTTGTCTTTTTTAGACAATGGTACTGTCATCTTTGGTGCATATGGTAGAATATTCCAAGTTTGGGGATCTATAGGTAGAAGTCTGAAGAGATCGAGTTTTTTATGTCAAGGCCCCTGATGGGTGGTGTGAGGATGAACAACACCGAGTGTTGTATCATGGAAGAAATTTTTTTCCTTAGGTGATACATGAGACTGTTGCCATAGAATTCCATAGTTTTCAATTAGTAGTGCATCCTGGCATGAAAAAGATGTACCAAACCTTGAGGAGATAGTTTTTTTGGCTTAGGCTCAGGAGTGTAGTTGTGGAGTTTGTCTCTCGATATTTATTCTTCCAGAAGGTGACGGTTGAAGACTGTGTTCTTGGTGGTCTTCTCTAGACGTTAGAAATTCCTCAGTGGATGTGGGAGAACATCTTAATAGACTTTATTACTAGTTTACCAAGAGATCAGGGATAAAATGATGTTATTTGGTTGGTAGTGGATCTTATAAAAAAATCGGCCCACTTCATAGTGATCAAGGAGTTGAGCTTAGTGGAAGTTTTGTCAAGGCAGTATCTGGAGGAGGAGGTGAGACTTCATGGGGTCCCAAGGATGATCATTTCTGATTGAGATCCTTGTTTTACCTCCATAGTGTGGGGAGGTCTCTAACATGTTTTCGGTTCTCAACTATGCATTAGCACTACCTTACATCCTCAAATGGATAGTAAGACAGAGTAAACCATTCAAACATAAGAATACATGTTACACTCTTGTGTTCTTAATTTTGTAGGTTCTTGGATGAAGAACTTACCCTTTGAGGAGTTTTCTTACATTAATATTTTTCTCTCCACCATTAGTATGGTGCAATTTGAATCCTAGTATGGCTAACCTTGTCATCCTCCATTGTGTTGGACATGGGTCAGAGAGTCAGGAATTATTGGATCGAAACTAGTGCAGAATACAATAGAGATTGTTCAAGTGATTTGTGAGAGGATAAAGACAGCGCAAGATTGTCAGAAATCATATTCCAATCAAAGGAGGAGACACTTATATTTTTATGTTGGGTATAACATGTTTTTGAAGGTGACTCCCCGTCATGGGAAATAATGGTTTGGTCATGGGAGATATTTTTCTCCCCGGTTCGTTGCACATTTCGATTTGTTAGCTCATGTTGGAGTTGTGGCGTATCGATTAGAACTTCCCCCATAGATGAGTCGGATACATGATGTTTTCCATGTATCATAGCATCGTTGCTATCTTCATGATTACTCTCATGTCATTGATTGGGGAGTGATCGATGTTGATGATGATTCCACCTTTGAAGAGAGACCTCTGGAGATCCAAGACTGAATGGAGAATGTGTTGCATGGATGTTCTATCCCCTTAGTTCATGTTTTGTGGTGACACGGTGGAATGGAGGAGAGTACTTGGGAACGTGATTAGCAGATACATGCTCAGTACCAAGAGTTCTTTGATGTTTAACTATTTTCATGTACTGAGTTTTTCTTTTTGGTTATAAACCTTCCACGTTTATGAGATGGATTTCTTTTGTTTTTGTGTCTTTCTCGGTTATGGAGGTATCTCAATTGGTTGTTGTTTGGACCTATTTCATTTTCTATTTAGGTGGGTTTCGAATTCTCGAGGACGTGAACGTTTAGATAGGTATCTGATGTAATGGCCTAGACCTCTCTAGTCCATTCCATTATGAAAATATGGTGTTTTAGTTTTCCGAGAGGCCAAGGTGACTTATCTCCAACACTTTTCCAATTTTCCATTTTTGTGAATAGTGAAAGAGTGACCTTCTGTGAACAGTGTTTCTAGGATGGTGAGGTTCCAACGATGAGGTTCATGAACAATGTTTCTAGAACAGTGAGGTTCCAACATTGAGGTTCATGAACTATGCATCAGGAATGGTGAGGTTCCAACAGTGAGATTCATGAACAGTGCTTCTAGAACGGTGAGGTTCCAATGGCGAGGTTCATGAATAGTGTATCCAGAATGGTGAGGATCCAACGGTGATGTTCATGAATAGTGCTTCCAGAACGGTGAGGTTTCAACGGTGAGGTTCATGAAAAGTGTTTCCCAAATGGTGAGGTTCATGAATAGTTTTCCAAAATCACTATGGTTCCAATGGTGAATATCATGAACAATGTTTTTAGAATGGTGAAGTTCCAATGGTGAAGTTCATTAACCGTATATTCAGAAATGTGAGGTTCCAACGGTGAGGTACATGAACAGTGTATCCAGAACGGTGAGGTTCCAATGGTGACATTCATGAATAGTGTTTCCAGAACGATAAGGTCCCAATGGTGAGGTTCCAACGTTGACCTTTTTCCATTGCTAAATTTGGAGTTCATGAGTAGTGTTTCCAGCTTCCTATAATTTCGCCCCTACGACATTTCCTTTGACATAAAATGCATATAAAGCCTTGTTTTTAAGGACCCTATGGCCGATTGAATGGCCATAAAATCTATACTAATTATTACCAAGTATAGGGATGTTTTTATGTGGTCAAACCACATGGTTTAGTGTGATCACCTTTAAATGGGAAATCAAGCATATCTTAAAATGTTGCTCCATTAAATTTTTAACCGGGACCAGATATCTTACTATGTTTTTCTTCCACCTTCTTATCCAGGGTGAGATGCTTGAACCTTTAATTCATTCCTGTAGGAATCTTGATATCAATATTTTCCCAATGGATTGGTTTCCCTCGACATTCTTATTACTGTAAGTGCTCCCCCTATTTCTGTGCAACAAAGGAGAATCCATCGATCTTTAATATAAGTTATGTTTTATCATTATTCTTTTTGTGTTCATCTTCTCCAGTTTCTCCTTTACATATTATACCATGTGATATCCATGCTTCTAATAGAGTTTTCTTGGTTTTTTGATGGTGCAGTCATACCGTGGCATCCTCGGGAGGATGTAGTTGTCAAGAGAGGATCCGATCATGAACCATTGTGTAGACTGATCTCATATAAATAATGTTAAGATCCATTTGAGGTTGGGGATTGATTAATTATCTTTTCATATATGTGAAACTATATAGTTATCATGGTTTATCCCACAGGATGACAATGGAATTGAAATAATAAATATTTGAACCAGATAAATAAATGGATATCGATCGTATGTTATTACCTCTTTATTTTTCTAGATGGTGAGATATATATGGTTGAATTTTTAACTTGTTCATTCATGATGGTAATTGGTAATGAACCTAACACCAAGAATAAATGGAATACTATTTGGATAAAGATAATGAGGAATAAAATGAATCTGGATCTTCTTGTTGTAATTTTGATGTTAATCAAATTGATGCAGTAAGAATGTTTAATAAAATTGTGGTATCCTGCTGTTTAGGTTACCCAGAGTCAGAACAAACAAATAATAGATTATTCAATTAATGATGGAATAATGAACTATATATTTGATTAAAAGATAATTCCTTGTAGGTCTTTGAGTTACCCTCTTAATTATTAAAGGGAAAAGATCCAAATTGTTATGATATTTGTTTTCCTGCTACATGTATTGTGATGTGATCCTGGTTGGATGTTTCGATATGTGGGGGGCATTGAGACCTTTGGGTTGTGGCAGCAGATGAGGCCTAGAGTGGTGAGATGCATCAGTTTATACATATAGGTGATAGAGAGGACACCCGTGATGATGGAACGAGATGGATGTGATTATTGGATGCTTGCTGAATCTTATTGGTTGATTATCTTCTTTAATTCTCCCCACTCATCAAGGAAGTGGGTCTTACTTACCCTTATTCCGAAATAGAAGAAGACACACGGGGTATACCATGTGATTTTCATGTTTAGCTTCTCTAGGGAGGATGGGTCAATGCTCTTTCTATAGTAAACAAAGACTCGACGGGTAGTACTGCTACTCACCGTGTTGAGAAACCTTGTGTTTAGTAGCATATAATGTTTTACTAGAATTCATGGGGATATATGAATGTAATTATATAATGAATAATTAAATAAATGATGTTAACCTTTGGGATGGGAGTTGCTCGAACATAATAACAAGGTTGAAATTTTAATGGGACAGTGGACATTGGGTGTAATGCAAATGAAGTTTAATGTGGAATTTTAAATGGTTAATTAATGTTTAATGATTTAATTAATGTAATGTGGAACTGATAAAATGGTAATGATATAAGGAAATAAAGCTTTTTAAATTTTTTTGTTCTTATAGGAAACCTAGTCTTAGATGTTGATGCCTAGAGTCTGAGAGACGTTAGCCGCAGTTGAGTCTAAGAATAGGTTATTCACATTGTGCGGTTGTGAGATGTAGTATATTCTTTACTTTTTGTGCCTATATGCTTCTCCACCCTAGCAGTAAAGGAAACTGTGACCCTAGGGATTCTGGGCCTTGAGGGGGTGTTTTTCCAAACATTCTGGTGGGAGGTTGGATGGCTGACTACCCCCTTTAGACCCACTCTCTTCTTTTGGTAGATTCTTGTGCTGGTAGGCAATGTGGTTAGTTATCCCCATACATGTGTTTATAGGGATGTAATGGATTTCAGTTACTCATAGACACATATTCTGTATATAGAATCATATGGACTACTATAGGTGTAACTTGTATAGGCTGTGATGGCTTGAGGATCCTTACTCGGTGTATGGGTTGTAATGGCTTGAGGAATAATACCTGATGTATGATACACATTACACGAGTAGTAGTAGCTCACAGAAATGAACTGGTCACTTTCTTCCATGGATGTGGTGGTTCTGTTTCACGAGGTTCATATTGTGGAGCTTCACCCAGGTGTCTACGGGAAATCCTTTTTAGAGAGATATGCTTAGTCCATGCCACTGTGGGGCAATGCAGAAAACATGTGGGGAAGTAGTAGTGGGGTAACCTTGAAATTATTTATTTTATGATATATTGTTGTATGCGTTACATGGTTTGATTAGCCCTGGTGAGGCTAGGAACATTGTATACCTGTTCTGGTGACGAGTCAGTTTCACTTGTTGTTCACTATGCCTTAGCTTGCTTTATGAACTTTTGAATGAGTGGCTTCAGGGAGGATCCTACTGAGTATACTGTTATACTCACCCCATTGTTATATAAATTGTTATTTTTTTCACATAAAATGGAGCAAGTTAGAGATCTGGCTTTTGTTGACTAGCTTGGGGTTGTAGGAGTAGTTCGGTCTTATTCTTGCATCTGTTTTACTTTCTTTTGGGTACTTGTAGTTTTCCCCTTTAATTTTCAGTAGTTTTTCATGACATTTGACATGTGTAATAGGGTTTTAATTTATTTCCCTATCTGGGTTGTAGTTGGTTGGTGTTAATCTTATCCCTCTCTTCTTGCATGTGTTCTCATAGAGGGTAATTCCTACCATCTTGGTTTTTTTATACCCTTGGTGCTAGTCGCCAACCCGGGGCCTATAGGAGGTGGGACTCAGGGATCATTATCTCCCTTCTCACAATTCCAGCCCAGGAGGGGTACACATTGTGAGGAGGGGGTCATGAAATTAATGGAACCTTTGTTTATTCAATTGAATATTCATATACAACATACATTCATTGACAATAGAATGGGATAAACGATGTTAACGATGATTGTAACGGTAAATGAAACATTAATTGAGTGCATTCTACCGTATTCTGAATGAGGTATAATATTTTTATCTATGTGACAACGTTTTTCATGAAAGTGGGTAATTGATTTTTTTGTACATTATTAAGATAAATATTTTGGATCTAAGATACTCCTGAACATTATAATTTCAAATATTATTTAAATTCCAATAAAATGGTAGCATATTTATTTAAAATATATGATCAGATTTTTTAAAAACATAATTATATTGATACTATTTTGCAACATTTAAATTTTTTATTATTTTGAGTTTTTTATTATTTATGAATTATTTCATTTATGTTAAATAATTAATATTTTATTATCTTAATATATATATATATATAATATAGAATTTTTTGAGGTATCATATAGTTTGATTTCACTACTCCCTATGCAACATGCAGAGATTTTGTAAATTTATTTTGGAGATAATTTGCAACACTTTGATAGTTTTTATTTCACAAAACATTAAATATAGATTTTTGTTTTTTGAAAGAACAATTATTGGTTTTCATTATACAAAACATCAAGACTATATTACATTAAACATAATAAATAGATGATCTTTTAATACATGAAAATCTATTTTCATCTTTAGTTTGATATATATAGAAGAGTTACATCAAAATATTTTACTACACGAATGATATAGTTCAACCAAACTATAATGTAATATTAATACATTACTAAAATATTATTTTATTTGTAACATATTTATTTTAATGGTGGATGTGAAAAATTCTAATTAAATTATGATGATATGTGAAATGTCCCGGTTCCGGAAGCCACCTAGAGGCGCCCCATACTCGGTTGGTCACATGGCATCAAGCACATTCCCCCAAATACCAGAGGCTGCTGACTATTAGAGAGGGCCTTAGGTGTGATAGAGGGGAAAGAATGCCCTCATTGTTAGAGTAACATAGTTGAATAGAATCAAATATACAATAGAGGAAGTAGTAAATATCCAACAACAGTAAATGGCAGAAGACTGAAATAATAACCAAATGGAGCACACACACACACACATATATAAATGATGCATGATAAAAATGTCAAGTAAAGCAGCCAAAAAAATCACAATGCCGAATACAAAAATTTCTGAACCAAGTACAAAAAAAGGTAATAGATTCTCAGCATCGCAAGCCTAGTCTTGGTCCCATGCTCTCCAGCTCCATAGCACGTCATGTACATGAAGTGGAAGGGAGATTTCCCTTATCTATACATGAAACAATATAATCTGTTTGGACCCAAAAGCATAGCCCAAACAGGTTGTGAGATTAGATCCCAGTAGACATCCACTTGAAGATCTGTGCCTAACAGTCAGTGAATATATGGAAGGTAAAAGTACAGAAAGCAGTAAACATGAAAATACTGAACAGAACCAATCTGTTGATTGAATATGAAGAAAAAACTAATAAGAAGATGAGAAAAAATAGGTAACCCTTTGAGAAGTACTCACATCCATCCCCTCTAGTCCTACCTAATAAGTACCAACAACCATCTGGGAAGTACACTCAACCTATCCTCTCTGGTTTGGTTATATGAAAATTTTAAGACTCTTGGAGGAATCTCACTCGATCAATTACCCTTACAGTCTAGGGTAGTTAGGTACTCTCTAAGGAAGCTCACTCTGTCAATTCCTTATATATCCCCATGGTCTAGGACTCTCTGAGGAAGCTCACTCGGTCAATTCCCCTTATATCCTAGGTCATTAAAATGAACTCTTAGGAAGCTCATATTATCAATTCCTCTTACAGTCTATGTGAAGCACATTAATTCAAATTAAAATAAAGACTCTATGAGGAATCTCACATTATCTATCCTCATATAGTCTAAGATGTCAAGGAATCTGTGAGGAAGCTCACATAGTCAATCCCCTAATATCCCAATGTTATCCTAGGCACTCTGAGGAAGCTCACACAGTCTATCCCCCTATATCCTAATGCTCAAACAATCACTAAGGATGCTCACTCAGTCAATTCCCCATATAGTCTACTACACCCGCTTCTCAACATCTTGTGTTGTATAATGGAATAGAAATTCAATATGGTCTAAGAAAACCTACAGATATTCTTCGAAAAACAGTATACTACATATCAATCATTTCAGGATTCAAACTCTCCATCCTACTACAACAGGTATGGAAAACAGGCAAAGATGCCAAACTACCTAAGATGACCATACGGTCGTAAACAGAACGTGCATTGGAAAAACATCAAAGGACCAGACAAACAACTATATTCTTATCCATTGAACCTCTACACAGGAAAACAATCATGGATGGAAGACAATAGGGGAAAAATAGTAAAACACAATACCCCATTCAAGGGTGTTGGTGGAAACTGCACATAATATTCAAAGACATTGAATATAAAGGCATAAAACACCATCCTTGGTGTTAGGTTATTGATATACTTGAACCTCAATTCTTGAATCGCCTTATAAAATCTTAGATCTATGAAAATGTATAAAATTTTCAACCCACAATAACATAGAAAAGAGGAGGAGTTGAAAAACAATGCTCTGGGAGAAGGAAGAACTCACCAAATAGATTCCAACTCCGCCAATGGTGTTTGATTCAGAGGAAGGATGTGTGCTTAGTGGATCATCGAATATATGTGTCCATACAATTCTCTAGGTCAAACGGGACCTATAAGGAGTGTGTTCATGCGATTAGACGCTACCCCGATGCGTTTAATCAAAAAAAATTATACGACGTGTATTTTTGAATTAAATGACATGTATTCTCTTTTTTACATACTCTGCTTTAGGTGGCCTCTATGTCATCCCTACATGGCTATGTGTGTTTCCATGACCTGACTAGTAGACGGCCTCCAACAACATCACATTACATGATGTGTACTTGAAAATTTATATATTTTCCTCGTTTTCTCAAAAAACCCAGAACAAGAAAAAACATACCTGAAAAGAAGATCCGGGTTCTTAAAAACATTCCCCCTTAAAGAAATTCATCCCCTAAATTCTCTAGGGTGGTATAGAAGAAGAAACCCCAAACAAATCCGGCCACTGAGCTCGTACATCAGCCTCCCCCTCCCAAGTCTCATCTTGTAATCTCCCATGCTACCATAGAACTCGTACCATAGGAACAGACTGGCCAAGGAGAACCTTTGTACTACTATTGAAAATCCAGATATGATGCTCCTCAAACGATGCATCCTTTTTAAGATCAAACTCCTCATGTTGAAAGACATGAGACATGTATGAAATGTAATGTCAGGGATGAGAAACATGAAAACGTCATTCATGGCTCGGTACCTCTTAGGTAACTGCAATCAATAGGAAACCTACCCAACTCTATCTAACAACTCAAACAGACCAACTTATCTCTGTGGAAGATTACACTATCTCATAACCCACTTGTGTCCCAATCGTGGTGTGACACGTAGAAAAACCGGATCCCCGACCTCATATTCTGGAGGTCATCTCCACTTATCTTCATAAGACTTCTGACGAGACTATACAGTATCCATCCTCTTTCGAATCAACTCTATCTACTACGAGGTCTCCTGAACAAGAAGAGGTCTCAGTAAAGCTACCTATCTTACCTCTATATAACATAACGGTGATCGGTATGGCCTATCATACAAAGGCTCATGAGGTTCTATATGAATATTCATTTGTAAACTATTGGTGTAGGAAAACTCCACAAGAAGTATATGCCTCTCCTAAGAACCTCCAAAATCTAAAATGCATGCTCGTAGCATGTCCTCAAGAACCTGAATTATACGCTCAGATTGGCCATATGTCTGGGGGTGGTAAAATGTAATCAAATGTACCTGTGTACCAAAAGCCTTCTAAAGCCCCTTCTAGAACTGAGAAGTAAAATGATCATCCCTTATCAGAAACAATGGGGTGTGGAACACCATATAGACATACAATATCTCGTATGTACAACCATCCAAGCTCATCAATACTAAAGGTATCCTGGATCAGAAAGAAGTGAGAGACCTTTGTAAGCCTGTAAATGACAACCCAAATAGCATCATTCCCCCAAGGTGACCTCAGTAAACTAGTCACGAAGTCCATCACGATGTCATTCCGCTTCCAATTGGGAATGAGTAACTGCTGAAAAATCCCTTTTGGTCGTTGATGCCCCGCCTTCACCTGCTAACAAGTGGAACCCCTCATGAAGAACCCAAAAATGTCCTTATTCATACCTGGCCACAAATACCAACATTGTAGGTCACGATACATCATGGCGACACTAGGATGAACTTCCCAAACTGAGGAATGAAAATCCCGCATTATCAATATGTGTATATCTGCTGTCACCCATAAGCGCCCCTGAAAATGAAAGATCCCATCCTCTCCTATGGTCTATTATGGAATATGTTCCTCTCCTAACAAACTCTTACTTCAGAAAAGGCCTTCAGAATCTGATAGATTCCTCATTCGAACTCAAAAAAGAAGAGTAGAGGTAACAACTACTGGAAAAAGAAACATCTACATCGGACTGTCTTGCACCTCCAAATGCATCTCATAGAGCATCATAGATCTAAGAAAATGTATAAAATGTTCAAACCACGATTAAATGGAAGAGAAGAGGAATTGTAAAAAGATTCTCTGGGAGAAGGAAGAACTCACTAAATTGATTCCAACAAAACCGATGGTTTTTGATTCAGAGGACGAACACACGCTCATGGGATGGTCAATGATATACGGTCGTATAGTGCTCTAGGTTAAACGGGTCCTAAAAGGAGAACGTTTTGGTGATTAGACGTGACCCCGTTGCGTTTAATGAAAAAACGTACATAGCATGTACTTTTAAAGTACACAAAATGTATTTTTCTTTTCTGTACTCTGCTTTAGGTGGCCTCCATGTCACCCCGAAATGGCCATGTGTGTGGCCGAGACATGGACAACACACGGCCTCCAGCGGCATCGCAATACACAGTGTGTACTCATAAAGTACACAACATGTACTTTGATAATTTCTAGATTTTCCTCTTTTTCTCAAAATCAACCAGAAAAGAAAAAACAAACTGGAAAAGAAGTTATGGATTCTTACAATATGGTTTACTCATGTATTATTTAGTTACGAATTATCTAAAAATAAAAATTAAACATTTCATTTGAAAAAATTTGAATCCTTTTACTGGAAAACTATATTAATGAAATCCAAGAAACATTACCTTAATAAAAAAATTATAATGCTTTTAATAAATTTATTTTATGGAATATATATATACATATTCATTCAACTAATTTATGTTCATATTGTGTGTATTGTAGAAAGAAAGAAGAATAGACCCAATTTTACTTATAAAAATATATAATTTTCTAAAAGGTAATTTTATAGAATTTTATAGGAGATCCCTTTTTAAATAAATTTTTTGACAAATTTATAATATTTATTTTTCAAAATAAAATCCATATTTAAATGTGGGAAAAAAAATTTACTTTGGCTTTTTTTATTTCTATAAATTATTTCAGAATTTGATGAATATGAATGTATGAAATTTTAATTAAAAACTACTTTTTCATGTAATATATTTTTAATGATAAATTATATATTCATTATTTAAGGATAAAATTGATTAATTATTCAAAAATTAGTCTAATTTAGTAAAATGGAATCAATTTCACAATGAAATTGGACAGAAACCCATTTCAATATTTTAATCATTTTTTCCAAAAAACTCTCTATCAAAACATGACTGTAGGTTAAATTTTAAATAAAATTTGGAAACTAATTTTATTAAAATTTGAAAAAATTGATTACATTTTTGAAATTAGAATAATTTATAATTCCAAATATGGAAAAATTAGTTTTTGACCAATAGTATTAGTGAAGAGAATAAAAATTAATTAGAATGATTAAGGAAAAACATAGTTTACATAATAGTTAAATATTATTATTAAGATGAAAATGATCTAAACACATTCCCAATTCCATTGGATGTATAATTTTTACAAATTACAATTATTGACAAAACTTATATAGTTACTGGATTTTGATGATGTATGGGAGACATCACAATAGTGTTTACCATTTTCTGTTTACAATAATGTCACTCCCCAAATATATAAAAATGAAATACCCCCCCCCCCACTCCTCACTTCTTTAAACCTCTCATTACACATTGGATTGTCCAAATCCTTCTAACATAATTTCAAATCCCACAACCCTTAATCGCAGACACCTCTCTTTGGAAATAAATCCATCTAATGAATCCAACTAGTGCAATCTAAAATGAGTGATGTAAGAATATCTAGGTTTTTCTAAAAAATAAAACCAAACATAGAAATTTTGTATAAAAAAATGGTATATATAATTTTGTCTGAAATAAAAAATATCAATTACATTCAAATTAATTCAAACAAAATATTTCACAATATCTTTGGTTTTACATAGAGATAAGTGGAGTCACACTATATGAAACCTAACAAAAATCTATATTATGTGAATATTTAATAAAATATTATAGAGTTTACATAAATGAAAAAAATAATAAACAATAAATACCTCAAAATACTAAAAATTGTAAATGTTTTACATTAGTATAATTCAATTATGTTTTTAAAAAATCCGATCAAATATTTTCAATTAGTATTCCATCCTTTTCATGGAATATATATAATATTTGAAATTATTGAGTTAATTAGTAATGCAGATACAAAAAATATATCATATGAAACTATAAAAAATAAATAACCATGTTTCAAGCATAACATTATCATAGAGATAACAATATTATACCTCTTTTAAAATACAATAGGACACACTCAATTAAAGTCTTATTTTCCATACCAATCACATATAACATAGTGGTTTCCATACTAATGTCATTAAAAATATTTCTTATAAGAATTCAAATTTTAATACACAAATGGACCCATTAATTTAATGTATAATAACATCATATTATAACATTTAAAAAAACATATTCCAATTTAAACTCATCCAAATTATGGGATATTCATTAAAAATAAATTTAAAGGTTTTCAAAAATCATAATATAAATAAATTGGTTATATTAGATAAATTAATGTCATAAAATTAAATTAATATTATCTCATTACAAAATATGGATATAATTCATCTAATTTACATTAATAGTGTAAAAATTTTAAAAATGAAATTAAAAAAATCAAACATGGCATAATACACCGAAAATATCATTCAACAAATCACATACAAAATTAAATTTAATTTTAACATCTAATACTTATATAATTTTATTCTATAAAGAAAAATACATTGATAATTTTAAAGTAAATGAATAATATATCACTTCTAACAAATATATCCAAAATTGTAATAGAGTAACCAAGAAAGATAAATAAATATAATATATTAGACATAGAAAAATATGATATTATTATAATTTTTTAATAGAATGTATATAAAATTTATAGTCATTAATAAATCAATGAAGAGAACTAAGAAACATGGAGAACATTTATACTACTGATAGTTTCTTTCCAATGAAAAACGTTGATCCCTCTGCATTCCTAAATAGAATCATATCATATATCAAAATATAAGAAAATATATTTCATTTTTATTACTATAAAGTGTTGGGTTATAAGAAAGAAAAAAATAAAATACCAAAAATATATAGAGATTACACAATCTTCATGTCTAAAATCAATATTGGATGAGATTTTGAGTGTGAAACCAATTAAGAGGACTTCTCCAATACAGTGGAAAATAATTTTCTTTTTATTTGGAATGAATCACATTAAATGTATTTATGATTAATAAATTGATATTATTTAAGAATACATATGATGTCATTATTTTATTTATCAAAATTTTTTCCAAATTGAACAATCATTACTGAAATGGAAACTAAAAATTACATGGTTGGTTCGAACAATTCCCTATATATCTTTAATAATCATTTTTACCAAAATTGAAATAAAATGATTATTATTTCTTTTAAAAATATCTACAAAAACATAGTAATGTACTAACAATAAAATGGTTTTAAGTGATAACATCACCAGGCCACTTTTTATATCCCATGATTCTATATATATATATATATATATGTATTTTAGAAAAATAAAATCACCATTATTTCCAAGGAAAAAAAATTTCTACCCATGAATCATGAAAATCAATTACAGGTTTAATACCCACTCAAACATGTTTTTTATGAATATCACATAATAGTTTTCATTGTAAATAATAAATAATTATATTCGTTACTATACTATTGTTATTAATATCTAAAATAGGTTTCTTTTGATAAAAAAATCTATGAATGAAAATGATATTATTTCTATATCATAGTGATATAAAAATAATTTATTATAAAAGAATATTGTAAAGTCAAACTATTAGAATATCAACATAAATAAAAATCAGAATAAAATTAATCATATAACAGGGTTAAAATTTCCCTTTTTTCTTGATGATGAATGTCTCATTTAATAAAAAAATGAATATATAGTTAGCAAATAAACAATAATTCCATAACTTACCCATATTGACCAGAATTTATTTCTTAATTATACTAATATTCTTTATCCACATATATATTTATTTAATATTTAATATGTTTATAAAAAATATGGAAAATCTAAAATGTGATATCCCCCAAATCCCACCAAAAAAAATGAGAAAAACATTAAACCCATCATGGAATCAATAGAGGTAATTTGGAATGACTAATAAATACTATTACAATATGAAAAGTAAATTAATGGAACATGGTATTCCAACGACCCCCTATATATAATATATTAAAATAAAAATATATTATAGTTTACAATAAATTATCCCATATAATATGTAATGTGTAAATTGTTAATTTATTAAATTTTCATTGACATTCCATATCTACGTGTAAATTCATAAAAAGAAATATAATGTTAATTTGGATATCTATTAATGATAATTGTAGTAAAACCTCCATAAAATTTAATAATCTTATATATAGATTATAGAAACCCAATCCCAGGCATCCCAAAGCTACTTCCAACTACCATTACATTATCATTATATATAATGTTTCACATTTCAAATGTGCAATTAGATTAGTATTCTTGTAAAATTAGATACATACATGAGTCTTACATTACAATTGAATAAAAATATTAAAACATTAGTATTTTTATCAATGTTAACAATGTCCCAAATATAATATAATTATATATATTTCATTACACACTTCATGGATTCCTGATGATTTAAAACAATAAGTGTTAGATCATAGTATCATTAAGGGATAAATATAATAGAATATTTCAGGAATCAATAAAATTACTCAATAGGGGATGGTAAATAATTTGACACACACTACATTTAAATAAATGAAAAAGTTATAATCAATATATCAGTATTAACAGTTGAACATAAATTACAGTTAAATAATTATAAAAGTAATAATTAATATGGGAGGGTAAAGAATTGAAATCAAAATCCATTCAAATAATTTGATAAAGAATAGTCAATATAGTAATATATAGATAATTGAAATCACATTCCATTTAATCAATAATCTTATAATGTAATTCATCATTACATTTTATTCTAATTAAAATATAAAGGATAATGATTACTTAATTATAATTGAATAAGATGTGTGATTTTTGGACATCATGTTTTAGGCTTATAAAACCTATAAACATCATGATGTATTATCAAAAAAGTTCAAAATTACTAGATTAAACCCCATATTATATGGATGATTGATTTTTCTCATGATGCAAATGATACATTAAATATATTTCATTATCAAGGGCCCACTACTATAATTAGATAAAAATAATTTCTATCATATATAATAATCAATATAATTCGTTATGAATATACGTCATTATAAAATTTTCTTATTGGTCAACTTATACACTTTTGTCAATATTCGCAATGTTAATCTAATATAATTTATTTTAGAAATTATATATAATAATGTTCTATTGTTTTTGAAATAATTATATCAATTATAAAATCATGTGGATATTTAATATAACTGAAATATCTTGATGGAAATTTATCACATGGAAGTTATATTCACATTAGAATGTCATAATGATAAATAAATTACAATTACAATGATAACTCTTTACAATCTGAAATTTTCAATTAAAAATAACATGGATGAGATAATTAAGCATGATACATAAAAAATGAAGTATTGAATAATTATGATATTAAATGAAAACATTAAAATATATAGAACATATAAAATTTAATTGTTGGATAATAAAAAATAAGTCTTAAAAGAATTCAAATTGAGATGAAATATATTACCATATGCTTTCTTTTGGTGGAACATATATTATCGTCATTAATCGTTGTTGTAAACATGTAATTAAATTAATAAAAAAGCATATTAATATTTATAATCTCATATATGACCCCTTTAAAATTTTTATCACCCATTAGTTAGTAATCATTCATTATTTTCATTGTCTCTAGTGATAATGAACTTATTTTCTCATGTGTATTTCATTATGAAAGATTTATCTCTCGTACATATTATATAGTTCGAACATATCCATGTTAATAAACATAATACAATTAATATATTTATAAAACACTAATAATTTTAATACAAAAAAATCATGGTAATTTTAATAAACTATGCTATGATAAGGGAGATGTTAGGTTGCACGTGCACATGAGTGACATTTCCATTTTTCAATGATTATTAACTAAAGGGGTAAAGTAATAAATTATATTTATAAAAATACCATTATATAATATAAATCATATTATTTCATTAAATATAATTATATACAACATCGATTTTTGGTGGTTATGAAAATATGTAAAATCATTTCATGAAGGCTATAGTCTACTCATTAATGAATGACGCTATCATCTAAAATTTACTGTCAAATTAAAAAAATTATATATATAATTTTATTTTTTCAATACAAAGTGATAAATTTCTATTTAGTATCTTATTATGAAATTTATATCACATATGTTCATTAAATTAACCTTATTACATTCTATATTGACTTTTATTGAAAGATGAATAAAATAACCTCCCCAGGTAGTAGTCCTTCATATATACAAGTGATGTTATTTTATATCCTATATTAAGTGAAATAAAAAGGAAAATGTGATATAATTATCTCACAGATTCAAAAATTTCAAAAATATAACAAATATTATTTATATATTTCATTATAAAAATCATTGATAGTTTTCAGTGGATAAACATAAAACATTGGTTTGTGAGGTGGTAGTCTGCTAGAAATACAAATAATTATTTCATAACCCATCTAATTGAAGAGGGTAGTGATATATGTAATTAAAATATTATAAGAATATCCCATTATATGGAAGATATTTTGTTTATTATATAATTTAATTTTCTATTTATAAATCAATGAGTTGGATATAAAATTAAATTAAATATTCTAATTTCATAACATTACCAAAAGTTAGATTGTCTTCCTTTTTATTTATCCAATTCATTCCTATGTTTTATTTTGTCTCAATATAAGTCTTATAGGATTAGGTTATATATTTTTATGAGTTAATGTAATATCCCAGGTAAATAAAGAATAAAACATTTTCATATTTATTAATATTTATGAATTAAATATTTATTTTACTTTAAAGGGGTTGCTATTTTTGATAGCATATTCGATACGCAACAAAGAGTTTCTTTGAAATTTTACGTTGCACACTAGTAATAAAATAATATTATTTTAAATGGTATTTAACACGTAGCTGTTGTATTGGTGGGAATGAATAGAAATAACTAAAATATGATTATATATGTTTGTTAAATGTTTTTACATTTATCCAATAAAGGATAAAGTCTTAAAATACGAAAAGAATTAAATTTTAGGAATATATACTCAAATTTTCACTAAACGTACACTTATAGACTTTTGATGGTGAACCGTCATTAAATATAGTTTTGGTCACTCTTATGCATTCTATTGGACCAAATAATATTCTTCTTTATAATCGGGACATCAAAATTTACTTTGTGTAAATTTTTGGTATTTTTCTGATAAAGTTCATTTTTTAATGAATAGTGAAAAATGTTGTATTTTAATTCAAAACCTCTTTTTAATCTAATTTATTAATATGAATATATTATCTTTTGAATTGGTTTTAAAGTGAAATTAGAATATAATTTTACCATTTAATCCAATAGTGGTTGTTGAAATTAATTTCACTTTGAAATTGGACTTAAACTAGTGTCAATCTTATGATATATATTGTTTCATAAAAACATGCTATTTATCATGACAGTGGGAATTAATTATTTAATTAATTAATTTAACATTTATTATTTGAATTTTGTAAAACAGAAATCATTTTTGAATTCAGAATATCAAATATAGCTTAGTTTGATGTTTTGGTATTTTTTTGAAAAACCTCAATTTTTGATGAATAGTGAAACCACTATGTGGTACTGAAAAAACTGATTTTTTTGTTTAAATGAAATTTTACCATCTCTGTGTTTTGAATTTCAAAAAACCGACATACATAGTTGTCATTAAGAAGTAAAATTTGGTTCAATGGGATTAAAATAATTTTTGGTGAATAGTAACTTTTAAGTTTTTAATCACGATTAGAGGTAATTAGTGTAATTTAAGGTAAAAATAATGTTTTAATAATATGAAATGACCATGAAACATGTCCTAACCTTATTTGATGTGTCATGGCCGACCAATAAAATCCATGGGTCAACTTGGGGACCCCATGAATCCACTTTGGTAGCAAAATGACATTAATAACTTTTTATTTAATGTTAAAATAAAAATGTCACAAACTTGTGTTGTTTAACTAAAACAATTTTTAAATAAGTTTATACAAGTCATATTTTTGACTATAAATATTCATTAGAAAGATAAAAATATTTCCTACATAATGATATTTTTTTTATAATTTTTAGACATTAAATGAATTAAATTATTTATGACACCATGATGATGCAACAATTACCTCATTATTTAACGATATAAATAAAATAAAGAGATATTGTAAAATCTAAGACCTAAACTTGTCAAAAACATATTTTATGGGTGTATTTATAACTCTTATCACCTTATCCTCGAAAAATATAATTGTGGGACCTCTAAAAACCGAAACTCATTTTATAATAAAGTAACCTTTTATAACCTTCCAAGAGTGCCCCTCCTCTCCTCTTATAAAAGGCCCCCCATATCTACCTCCTTACCCACAACTCCCAAGACTTTGGATCGGCCAAACCCTGCCCATTTTGTCTCTAGACATCCCTCTCTTACTCCTAGAAGACTCACATTGGGCAGAAGTCTTTCCAAGGAATCCTTGGAGCTAAAATAAAAAAGAGTTACCCGATTTAAAGGTAGTGCCTTTTCTAGTGTTCTTATGTTTTATTTTGCTTCTCCAACCCCCTAAAATGTTTTTATTACTTTCTTTTGTAAAAACAACAATATCTTCAATATACTAGGATGTTTTTAAAAGAAGGATTAGAGCTTCACCAACACACACCTTCGTCTAATGGTTAAAGAACATACTGATTCTGTGGTTGGTGATTTTCTGCCTCACGAAACGATGATTGTTCAATCATCATTTAACACCTTTAATGGGGGCCATTAAGATTCCACTCTATTTATATATGATATATATTATGTTTATGTTTTAATTTTTCTTCTGTATTTTTCATTTGTGTCATACCATTATGGTTTTTATCGTGGGTAAACACGATAATTTCATTATAGGAAGTGCAGACTACCGCCCCCTCAAAGTGATTTGATTCGTTAATGCCATATGTGGGATGTATAAAGGATGGAGTTAATGTTATTATATATGATGTTATACTGTAATTATAATATACCCTTATATCATTATGATTTCACTCTATTAAACACAAAATAGAAATGAATGTAGCGTTCATGCGTATGTACGACTTACCGTCTCCATGAACGGTGCATTTCATTTATTAGCTCTAAATGTTATGTACTATTATAAATAAATGTATATTCTGGATATATATGATATATATGATATCCAAATCATTAATATCATTCTGGATATAATGATCCATTGACCACATAAACAACATGTAATTGTAAGAAGACCATTTTTGACTTATGAACCAGATATCGAAAAAATGAACTATATTAACTTAAATGTTTAAATAATGTTTATAACATGGAAATAAGTGATATAAAAGGAATAGTGATCTTTAAAAATGTTCTTAGGCAAGTAGAAATTAACTTTAGTTTATTATTCAGGAGATTAAAAAGCAATCGAGTCACATCGGACACGAGGTAATGGACTTCGTCTCAATCTCCTTTCAGTGAGGAATATTTTGTTCTAATACATGAATTTATTTTATATGGTGTATAGACCCATTTGAATTTTAATTTTATACCAAAGGAATCTTTTTCTATGAAGATTTTTAAAAAATGACAAAAAGGAATGTTTCTTTTAATGTACGCAGTGACAATGACCCTTTTCCGCCGTCGCGATATTATTTGGTCTTTGGATTCCTCAACAAGTCGTAATGTTTTTAAAATGAAATAAATACCAAATACTCTTTTATGTATTTTGGTATTGAAAATGGTTTTTATAATGGATTTTTTATGTCAATATATTTAAGGGATATATTGTGACCAATGTGTGGAAATGTTTTCTTTCCATTATATTTTTTTTATGTCTTATGATTTTATAATGGTACTTGGACATTTGAAAGGTGGTTACGTGATAAACCATATGACGGGTGGTTCCGTGAATACCAGGATGGGTGGTTACGTTATAACCTCTAATGCATTCTGTATAAAAGTCGGCCGTATGGATATTCCATTAAGTGATATGTGTGGAAGTCGACCGTATGGTTATTCCATTTAAGTATGTTTATGTCCCATGTTACCTTTATATATTATGTGTTCTTTATATGGATTTAATGGTAATAGTTTGGTTACAAAAGGGTAAGTAATGATATTTTATTTAGTGAAGAGTAATTACTAATCCATAAAAGTGAAAATTATTACGTTGATAAAGTATTAATGGTTTACTAGTTTTCCTTCATTGTGTATCCCTTACAGAGCTTTTTATGCTCACCCCTTGTTTTTTTTTTGAAATGTTTTTCACAGGACATAATATGGACTAGGGTCAAGGATGGGATCAAGGAAAAGTCATGCTATCTTAAAATGGAACTAAAAATGAATTTTTTTAGAATTCATGTTTTGAAAAAAAGGAAACTTTGTATAAGTGTCTACTGTGTAATATTTTGAGAAGTATTAGTTATGATCTAATTCTCTAAAACACTAAACATGAAAAGACCCTAAATGGGAATTATTCATTTAATTCAATATTAAGTAATGTTTAAGGATTAGGACTTATAGTTGGTATCAGAGGTCGGTTTAGAAAACATTAGGAGTTAGAAAATTGTTAAATTATAAATTAATTTATTGTATGATTGAAATGATATAGCAGTTACATATTACAATGTTGCTTCACCTAAGATATTTCTATGTTTGGAATGGTTTTCCAAAGAGGAAACAAGGCAGCTATATTGGTATGACAACAGGAGGAAGACAACCTTCCAAATCAGTAACCTGAGATGGTCGAAATTGGAACTGAACAGTTTATTATAGTGATGGCACAGTTGACTCAGGCTATAAATGGTGGTGATATCCATGAATGAGATCAGCCAGATCAACCACAGAGGAACATGTCAGTGGTGGATCGTTTCATGAGGAAACATCCCCCACTATTCAGAGGATCATCTGACCTTGTTCTAGCTGAAGGGTGGATTAATGCACTGGATAATATTTTTGATGTCATGGGGTGTTCATAACATCAAAAGGTTAGTCTTGTTGTATACTGTTTTGAAGGTGAAACAGATCGGTGGTGGTCGATGATGAAAAATATCAGGGGTAGTGATGAGATTGATGATCTTCATTGGGATGAATTCAAAGGTATGTTTGTTGAGAAATAATTTCTTAAGGTGGTTCGTCTTATGATGGAAAAAAAACCTATAATTGAGGCAGGAGGATGACTAAGTGGCTGCTTGTGAAGCAAAGTTCACTTGACTGGCAAGGTATGCTCCAAACCTCATACGAGATCTTTATAGTAAAATCAACCATTTTTACTCATGGTTAAAGCCAATGTATCGAAGAGATTTAGCTTCTCGTGAGTTCAAATGTTATGCAAAACTTATTCGATGTGCGGAGAAGGTGGAAATGGAGTTTGCTGATGATCAGGTGTTCTGCAAAAAACAACAGAATAAGAGGTCAAGTTGGCATGAAAAGGGGCAAAATTCATCAAAGAAACAAGGTGGTAAGAAAAAAAAATATCCATACGGTGAGAAGTGTGGTAAAATGCATCCTGGAGAATGTTTATACAAGTATGGAAAGTGCTCTCGGTGTGGTAATTCGGGTCAAATTGCTCGCAAATGTAAGTAAGATGATCAAGCAGGAAATGAAAATCCAGCAATAAGATGTTTTAAGTGTAATGAACTGGTTCATTATGGAAATGAGTGTCTAATGAAGAACTCCACTGGGGAAAAGTAGCCAGACTACAAGAAGAAAGGGGTGGTGAAATCCATTGCAACTACTTTAGTAGATTTTGGGCCATCGAATGAAGTAGTATCAGGTACACTATTTGTTTGTTCATATTATGCCAATGTGTTGTTTGATTCAGGATCTACACATTCTTTCATTTCGGGGAAGTTTTCTAGTAAATGGGGAATTCCATCTCATGATATGAATCCTGAACTTAGGGTAAAAACACCCATAGGAAACGTTGAGACAAAAAGAAATTATAAGAACCTTCCCATCCTTGTGTGAGGAAAGAGTCTACCTGCAAACCTTATTGTTTTCCCTATAGTAGAGTTTGATGTTATTTTGGGCATGGATTGGCTTTCTGTTTGTCGGGCTAAGATTGACTTCAGAGCTAAAATGGATTCTTTTTAGAAGGATTTTCAGTTTGTGTACAGGAATGAACCCTTTCTTTTGATAACATACCAGGAAGTTGAGAAACTAGTAAAAGATGGAATTGAATGTTATCGTGCACATATTGTTGAAAATAAAGGAACTGTCCAGATTAATGATGTGATAGTGGTGAATGAGTATCTTGATGTTTTTCCTGATGAGTTGCCAGGTATTATTCATGACTGGGAAGTTGAATTTACTATTTACTTAGTTCCTGATTCTAAGCCAATTTCAAAACCCCCTTATCGAATGGCTCAAGTTGAACTTTTAGAGTTAAAGAAGAAATTGGAGGAGTTATTAGATAAAGGTTTTATTAGAACTAGAATATAACCATGGGGTGCTCCTGTGTTTTTTGTTAAAAAGAAATATGGTTCAATGAGACTTTTCATTGATTATAGAGCCTTGAATAATATCACTATTGATAAAAAGTTTCCTTTGCCTCATATTGATGATTTTTTTGATCAGATCTAGGGAGCTCAGTATTTTTCAAAGATTAACTTGAGTTTGGGGTACCATCAGTTCAAAGTAAAATAAGGATACGTTCTGAAGACTGTGTTTCATACTAGATATGGCCATTATGAATTTTTTGTTATGCCTTTTGGCTTAACCAATGCACCTGTTGTATTCATGGACCTTATGAATATAATTTTCCACGAGTTCTTGGATAAGTTTTTGGTTGTTTTAATATGATGATATTTTATTATTTTATAAAAGTAAAGAGAAGCATGAAATACATTTATGGGTTATCTTGAAAACCTTAAAAGAAAAGAATCTGTATGGAAAATTTATCATGTGTGAGTTTTGGTTACAATAAATTTCTTTCCTTGAACAAATTGTTTCAAAAAATGACATTACTATTGATCCTGCTAAAACAAAAGTTGTTGAAGAATCGCCAAGACCAACAAATGTAACAGAGATATGTAGTTTTCTTGGTTTTACAGGTTACTATCGAAGGTTTGTTTAAAATTCTTCACGGTTATCTATTCTAATGTCAAAGCTAACTCGGAAGGGTGTTAAGTTTATCTGGAAAAAAGAATGTGATGATTTTTTTCAGGAGTTGAAAAGAAGATTGGTGAATTCTCCAGTTTTTGCACTTCCTTCCAGGAATGCTGAGTTTGTTATATACACTGATGCTTCGTTAAAAGGACTTGGTTGTGTCCTTATGCAGAATGATAAGGTAATTGCTTATGCTTCACGACAGTTTAAAACACATGAGGTAAATTACCGTAAACATGATTTGGAATTAGCTGTTGTTGTTTTCGATTTAAAAATTTGGAGGCATCATTTGTATGGAGTAAAGTGTGAAATATATACCGATCACAAATGTTTTAAAAAAATATTCACTCAGAAAGAATTGAACATGAGACAGAGTAGATGGATATAACTAATCAAGGATTATGATTGTACAATTCATTTCCATCTGGGAAAATCAAATAAAGTGGTTGATGCTTTGAGTCGAAAAAGTAATGTTTCATTAACCATGCTACGCTTGGAACGAGATCCTTTGGTTTTTGATTTGATGAACTTTGGAATAGAAGTTGTTAGTGCAGGAAGATCTTCTGTTTTGTTTCAGGTAGCATGTGAGATCATCTCTATCAGATAGAATTAAGCAGGCGCAGAAGAAAGATAGTGGGTTGCAGAAAAAGTTAGAGCTGGTTCAAAAGGGTAAGTTGCCTGAATTTAATATTGAAAATGATTGGGTTTTGAGGTTTTGGAAGAGATTATGTGTTCCTGGTGATTCATAGTTGAAGAATGTGTTGTTATGTGAGGCTCGTAGTTCCCCTTTTTCAGTTCATCCTGGCAGTACTATTATGTACAATGATATGTGGGAGTATTACTGGTAGGATGGAATGAAAAGAGATATTTTTGATTTTACTGTGAAGTGATTGACTTGTCAGAAGGTTAAAGCAGAGCGGAAGTTACCGAATGGGATACATCAGCCTTTACCAGTGCCAGAGTGGAAATGGGAAAATATATCCATGGACTTTGTTGTGGGATTACCGAAGACATCTCGAGGTAATAATGCAATCTGGGTTATTGTTGATCGCTTGACTAAATCTGCTAATTTCCTTCCTATTCGAGATACTTTCATTCTAGAATCAACTTTCTCGATTGTATCTTAATGAGATAGTCAGGTTCCATGGAGTTACCCTATATATTGTATCTGATCGTGATCCCAGGTTCACTTCTAACTATTGGAATGGCCTTCCGAAGTCATTGGGTACTGAATTAGATTCTAGTACAACATTTCATCCTCAATCAGATGGGTAGTCAGAACGAAAAATTTCAACTTTGGAGGATATGATACATGCTTGTTCGATGGATTATCGGGGAAGTTGGGACCAGAATCCTTCTTTGGTTGAATTTTCATATAATAACAGTTTTCATTCCAGTTTACATATGGCACCATTTGAGGCATTATATGGGAAGTAGTGTTGAACTCCAGCTTTTTGGGATGAAGTAGGTGAAAGGAAGCTGATGGGACCAGAATTGGTAGAAGAGATGGTAGAAAAAGTTTAGTTGATTCAGAAACACATTAGAACAGCTCAGAGCAGACTTAAAAGTTATACAGACAATAGGAGGAAGGATCTATCTTTTGAGGTAGGTGATCATGTATTTTTCAAAGTTTCACCGTGGAAAAGTGTGATACGATTTGGTAAGAAAGGAAAGCGGAGTCCAAGGATCATTGGACCATATGAAATTCTGGAGGGAGTTGGATCAGTTGCTTACCGAGTGGCTTTACCTCCGAGTTTATCTCAGGTACAAAATGTTTTTCATGTTTCGATGTTGAGAATGTATATTCCATATCCATCTCATATTTTGAGCCGGAGGTAGTTCGGTTGGAAAAGAATCTCTCTTATGAAGAACAACCAGTCCAAATTCTTGAACAAAGAGAGCAAGTGTTGCGAAATAAGGTAATTGACCAGGTAAAGGTTTTGTGGAAAAACCATATGGTTGAAGAGGCAATTTGGGAATCTGGAAATGCTATGAGAGATAAATACCCCCACTTATTTTGATAAGTGAATAAAATTGTGAGGATGAAATTCCCAAAAGGGCGGAAGGATGTAACATCCAAGGAAAATAAAGAATAAACAATTTCATATTTTTTTTAATATTTACGAATTAAATATTAATTTTACTTTAAAGAGGTTTCTATGTTCGATAGCGTACCTGATACACAACAAACAATTTCTTTGAAATCATACGTTGCACACTAGTAATAAAATAATATTATTTTAGATGGTAGTTAACACGTAACCATTGAATTGGAGGAAATGAATAGAAATAACTAAAATATGATTATATATGTTTGTTAAATGTTTTTACATTTATCCAATAAAAGATAAAGGCTTAAACTACGAAAAGAATTCAATTTTAGGCATATATACTCTAATTTTCACTAAAGGTCCACTTATCGCCTTTTGATGGCGAACCGTCATTAAATATAGTTTTGGTCACCCTTATACATTATATCGGACCAAATAAAAATCTTCTTTAGAATCGGGACATCAAAATTTACATTGTGTAAATTTTTGGTATTTTTCCGATAAAGTTTATTTTTAATGAATAGTGAAAAATGTTGTATTTTAATTCATAACCTCAATTTAATATAATTTATTAATATGATTAGATTATATTTTGAATTGGTTTTAAAGGGAAATTATAATATATTTTTTCCATTTAATCCAATAGTGGTCGTTGGAATTAATTTCACTGTGAAATTGGACTTAAACTAGTGTCAATCTTTTGATATATATTGTTTCATAAAAACACGCTATTGGTCATGACAACGGGAATTAATTATTAAATTAATTAATTTAACTTATATGATTTGAATTTTTTAAAATAGAAATCATTTTTGAATTCGGAATATCAAATATAGCTTCGGGTGAATTTTTGGTATTTTTCTGAAAAACTTCAATTTTTAATGAATAGTGAAACCACTAAGTGGTACCTAAAAAACTGATTTTTTTAATAAATGAAATTTTATCACCTCTATGTTTTGATTTTAAAAAATCGTAAATACATGGTTGTCATTAAGAATTAAAATTTGGTTCAATGGGATTAAAATATTTTTTGGTGAATAGTATCTTTTATGTTTTTAATCGCGATTAGAGGTAATTAGTGTAATTTAAGGTAAAAACAATGTTTTAATAATATAAAATTACCTTGACACATGTCTTACCCTTATTGGATGTGTCATGGACGACCAAGACAATTAATGGGTCAACTTGGGGACCCCATGGAGCCACTTTGGTAGGAAAATGACATTAATAACTTTTTATTTAATGTTAAAATAAAAATGTCACAAACATGTGTTGTTTTACTAAAACAATTTTTAAATGGGGTTATACAAGTAATATTCATAACAATAAATATTCATTAGAAAGTTCAAATTATTTCCTACATCATGATATTTGTTTTTTAATTTTTAGACATTAAATAAATTTAATTATTTATGACACCATGATGATGCATCGATTACCTCATTATTTAACGATTTAAATAAAATGAAAAGATAATGTAAAATCTATGACCTATAGTTGTAAAAAACCTATTGTATGGGTGGATTTCGAACTCTTATCACCTTATATTGGAAGTATATAATTGTGGGACCTCTAATAATCGAAACTCATTTTATAATAATGTATCCTTTTATAACTTTCCAAGAGTGTGCCTCCTCTCCTCTTATAAAAGGCCCCTACCTATACCACCTTACCCACACCTCTCAAGCCTTTGGATCGTCCAAAACCTGCCCATTTTGTCTCTACACATCCCTCTTTTCCTCCTTAAAGCCTCAATTTGGGCAGAAGTCTTTCCAAGGAAGCCGTTGAGCTCAAATAAAAAATAGTAACCTGATTTAAAGGTAGCGTCTTCTCCTGTGTTCTTATGTATTATTTTACTTCTCTGACCCCCTAAAATCTTTTTATTACTTTATTTTTTAACAACAAAAGTATCTTCAATATACTAGGATGTTGTTATGATAATAATTAGAGCTACAACTACACACATCTTCGTCTAATGGTTAAACAAAAAAACTGTTTGTGTGGTTGGCGATTTTCTGCCTCACGAAATGATGATTGTTCAATCTTCTTTTAACACCTTTCATGGTGGCCATTAAGATGTCACTCTATTTATATATGATATATATTTTTTATATTTTCCTTATGCTTCTTTATTTTTCATTTGTGGCATACCTTTATGGTTTCCATTGTGGGTAAACACGATAATTTCATTTTACGAAGTGCAGACTACCACCCCCTCAAAGTGATTTGATTCGTTAATGCCATATGTGGGACGTATAAGGGATGTATTTAATGTTATTATATATAATGTTATACTATAATTATAATTTACCCTTATATCATTATGATTTCACTCCATTAAATACAAAATAGAAATGAAATTAGCATTCATGCGTACGTACAGCTTACCGTCTCCATGAACGGTGCATTTCATTTCTTACCTCTAAATGTTATGTACTATTATAAATACATGTACATTCTGGATATATATGATATATATGATATCCAAATCATGAATATCATTCTGGATATAATGAACCATTGACCACATAAACAACTTGTAATTGTAAGAAGTCCATTTTTGACTTATGAAACAGATATCGACAAAACGAACATTATTAACTTAAATATTTACATAATGTTTATAACAGAGAAATAAGTGATATAAAAGGAATAGTAAGCTTGAAATGGTTCTTAAGAAATTATAAATTAACTATAGTTTATTATTCAGGAGATTAAAGAGAAATCGAGTCACGTCGGACATGAGGTAAGGGACTTCATATCATTCTCCTTTCATTGAGGCATATTTTGTTCTAATACAAGGCTTTCTTTTATACGGTGTACAAACACCTTTGAATATTAATTTTATACAAAAGGAATATTTTTCTATTAAGCTTTATACAAAACTACAAAAAGGAATGTTTCTTTTAACATACGTGGTGACAACACCCCTTTTCCGCCGCCGCGTGTATTATTTGGTCTTTGGCTTCCCAACAAGCCGTAATGTTTTTAAAATGAAATAAATACCATATACTATTTTATGTATTTTGGTATTTAAAATGATTTTAATAATGGATTTGTTATTTCAATATATTTAAGTGATATATTGTGATCAAAGTGTGGAAATTTTTTCTTTCCATTATATTTTTTTTATGTCTTATGATTTTATAATGGTACTTGGACATTTGAAGGGTGGTTACATGATAAACCATATGACAGGTGGTTCCGTGAATACCAGGATGGGTGGATACATTATAACCTCCAATGCATTGGGTATGGAAGTTGGCCGTATAGTAATTCCATTAAGTGATATGTGTGGAAGTTGACCTTATGGTTATTCCATTTATAAATGTTTATGTCCCAAGTTACCTTTATATGTTATGTGTTCTTTATATGGGTTTTATAGTAATCTTCTAGTTACAAAAGGGTAAAAATGATATTTTATTCAGTGAAGAGTAATTACTACTCCATAAAGGTGAAAAGTATTACTTTGATAAAGTATTTATGGTTTTCTTCTTTTCCTTCTTTGTGTATCCCTTACTGAGCTTTTTATGCTCATCCCAAGTTTTTTTTTTGAAATGTTTTTCAGAGGACATAATGTGGAATAGGGTCAAGGATGGGATCAAGGAAAATTCATGATTTCTTAAACATGGAACTAGAAATGACTTTTTATTACAGTTCATTTTTTGAAATAAAATGTAAACTTTGTAGAAGTGTCTACTGTGTAATCTTTTGAGATGTAATAGTTATGATCTAATTCTATAAACTATAAACCTGAAAAGATACTCATTGGGAATTATTCATTTAATTCAGTATTGAGTAAATTTTAAGGCTGGGGCCTTATAGATAATTTTGTCTCTCTTGGTGGAACATAGGTGTGTCAAATGTGTGAGCTGGCCGGGGGGTGGATAATAATTAATTTGGGGTGGATATAACATAGTTAACATTTTCTAAATATTGTTATGTGTACCGTAGTTTTTCATAAAAATAATTAGTAATTCCACTAACTTTATAAATTAATGGGTAATGTATTAATATATATATCAAATGGTTGTTGAAATTGTTTCCATGTAATTTTTCCTCTTATGGTTAATTATTAGCCCCTTAATAAACCTGTTTTCTCTCATTTTATATAATGAAATTTAACTAAATTCAATAATCATTGTGATAAAAAATTTAGTGGATCATATTTGAGATTATAAATTTCTATAATTAAATCAAGGATCCATTTTTTCAATTTCATTTCATAGAATTTGGAAATTTAAATTTAATATGAATACAGTAGATTAAATTAGAAATCGAGGTTTTGTAGGGAAAATGATCAAATGTTTACTATGATTTCATTTTAAAAATCTATATAAAATTGAGTAAAATTATATAAATAGGATTAAATTTTTTATATATTAAATATTTTTTCATTAAAATAATTCAAAATATAATTTAACGTAATATACTATTTAACAGAAAGGATTTTTTCAGTTCAAATTATATATTATTAATTATTCTTGGAAATGTAAAAGTTTCTTATGAAAATCTCAAAAATCCACCCTAATAAAATTTTGGTTTAATAATTTTAAAAATTATGTTTATTTTTTTCATATAAACATCATAATAGTGATAAATATTATTCTTATGTTATCTGTGAATGTCATGACTCAACCTCTTTTTAGAAAAATAATGATTTTATAAAATATTTATTTTTCTTTTAAATGTTTATTTTTTATAAATAATAAATAGATTACTAATAAAAATTTATAAAATAAATATTTTCATAATTTATTTAATTATATCCATAATATATAGCATAATTAAAATGATATAATTATCATTTAAAATAATAATATTAATATTATTCAGTAAATCATATTCTTTTCTTTATTGAAAGATATCAAAGAATGTTGTCACAATTTATAACACAATATAAAATCTGTTTGTCAAGAATAAAAAAGAAATATCATAGATATAATTTATTTAAAATAGTAAATATATCATAATTCATTGTGGTGTTATATTCCATTATATTCTTTGTGTTGCGTTTCAATCTTGCTATGGAATATGAAATTAATATTTTAAAATTTCAGGATGCTATATTCTCCCTACCATAAATAAATTATGTTAACACAATTTAGCCTTGATCCAGGTAATAATGTTCTTGATATTTAAAAATAAATTTTTTCAAAAGCCCACATCATAAAAATGGTTAATAAAATATCATATTTATATGAGAGATAAAGAATGTAGAAAGGTCATGTAAGTAGGTTACCAAATAAGATAAAATATTTGGGAAATTGAAACAAGTACATGACTGTAATGCCTAAACAACTATAATAAATGGTATAGGATATTGGTAACAAGGGTGTGAGTGATCAATGTAATGTTTGGTACCTAAAAACAATAAATAAATGATCATTTAATGGGATATTTTATTCATCGGATAAGAACATAATTGTATAATATTTTTTAATATATATGTTTCTAATTGTTTCTGAATTATTTTACTATATACTAAGAAATAATTACCTTATATGATTGATGTTTATAAATGAAATTTAATCTATTGGTTTTATTGATACATTATTTATTCTTTTCTAACCCAAATAAATGAACATCCAAAACTGATTTTTTTATTCTTGAACCACAAAAATTAACATTAAAAGGAACATAAGTTCCAAATAACTAGTCATTATGTCTATATATAAAAATTTTACAAAAATAATATGGTTATCACATGTTATAAAATATATTAATTTATTCTCTAAATCTCAAGAGATACACCTATTGATTAATCATAATTATTTTTTATCAATTCATTTAAATAATGACATATAAACTAGGGCATCACATAGTATGGTGGTATGAAAAAACCTATAACACTATTCTATAATTGGAAAAAGACCCAACACCTTGCATGATTTGATGAGCTGTCACCCATAATATAATTTTTCCTATTTTTAAACTAATGTTATTAAAATTATAAATAGAAATATTATGGATATCCATTGAATTGAATCACTAAATTTAAATTTTTATATTTATTTCAAGACAAATTATATTTTAAATGACTATAATAATCATATTAGACTATTACTAAAATGAAATTAATGAAAATAGTAACACAAAAGGATATTTATACCTTCAACCATATGTCAATAAAATTAATGGAATAATTCAATAAATAATAGTTCTACAAAACATATAGTTTCTATAGATTTCACCCTAAATAACCATAATCTAGGTATACACCAATCACATAATCCCTTAAACTTTTTTTCTATGTATATGAATTTACAATCAATCCGAAACTCATAATCCATGATTATATCCATAATAATTATGGTAATGAATCCACACTATATTTATAAAATTTAATAAAATTTTTATATGCTTCATGATTCATATAACAAAAATAACTTTCGTAAAATGAATATACAATTTTATTCGTTAATACCATGAAGTAAATAAATTTATTCCAAAATAGGTCGTTCCTTGTTATAGGGTGGAAAAATAATATCATTTTTGGAATGTTTTATTCAATACACCTTGTCATCAATCTATGTCACCTTAGTGTTAACCTAATCTATTCATTTAAATTATATTTTCAAGTTTATTAAGGTAGTTTATAAATAAAATATTAATTATCCTAAGAATATCCATTATGAGTTTCAAAATATGACTTAATTGAGGCTTATTATAGGATACTGCTAATTCCTGAGTTAGTATCAGACAAATTTTTTAAATATATTACACCTTGTTATATCTATTCAAAAATCATATCCAAATGAATTTTCTGGATAGGGATGCACTATACTGAAATACCAAATAATCTATACCTTATAAATTTTACACAATATTCTTATATAATTTTTCCCAAAGGGTAAAAATATTTAATGTTCACTAATATATATTTTTTCTACATATAGTAGCAATGTATTATACTTAACATCCTTTGATTCCAAATATAATGACTCCGAACCTAGTATCCTCGAGATCCTTCCATCTATAATTACATTTAAAAAATATAAATAAATAAACATCCCAAAAGACCGATCAATTTAGTGTTCTTAAAAAAATAGAAAAATAATTTAGTCTTGTAATACATTTGAAATCATAAATTATAACATGTTTTTTAATAACATATTTTCATCTATAATAACCTTCTATATCTTTTTTGGTACTCTTCATATATTACTATTTATAGGAAAAAAAATCAAGGTGAGCTCAAATTCTTAGAATTGATTTAGTATGATGAAATATTCTATGAACCAATAAGCATAACAAATACCTCTACGTAAAAAAATTACACACATTACATTTAAATAGGATTACAATGAATAGTCAACATACAACGGTAAATAACTAAAAACTCATACCAGTTAGAAATTGGATAAATAATAATTGTAATATAAATTAAATAAACTGATGACAGAATTCCATTAAAATTACAAGATAATGCATAATAAATATAGAAATATAAATAATTGAAAACACATTCCATGAAAAACAAATAATAATAATATAATGCATCATTATATCTATTAAAATTTAATATGTCATTGATAATATTTAATGAATTCGGAATGATTGAAATGATTAATTACTTGAAATCATATCTATGGAGTATCAAAACCATTACTATAAAGACCTAATCTCATGGCTGTTTAAATAAACATTGTAAAAACCAATCTGATTTTTCAAACTAATTCATCTCATGAGACTGCCGATACATCATGTGGACTCCATTAACTAGCCAAAACAGTGTCACCATGTACAAATAATTCCTCATATATCAAGCAGCTGATTTAATTCTTGATCAAAATTCATAGTCATCAAATAACTTTTTTGATTCAAGGATAAATAATTATCAATATTATTGTAAACAATCCAATAAAATTTAATGAATATAGAAAAAGTAAAAATTCAATACATCTTAGGATGAAATCATGTATATCTTAAATGAATATGGATCGTTATGATAAATAATATCTTCAATGGATAATTGTCAAATAAAAGTGATTATTCCTTGACTACATTAACAATAACAAATGAAATTCAGATTGTAAGGATAAATTTTTTCACATGGTAATTTCTATGGGAAAATCACCTTGATGAGATAATTAAACGTAATGAAAAATATAAGATGAAGTATGAATTTTTCATGATATTACATGTAAAAGGGTAATTATATACCATATTGTAATTTGAATTGGTGTATCGTAAAAAATACTTCTCAATGGAATGTAAATTGAGACCAAATAACAAAAATTATGATACTTTTTTATTAAACATGTTTTAACCTCTTGTATAGTGGTTTAAAACTTGATTATATCTTAAAAGAATATTTATATTTATAACATCATAAATGATCCATTTAAAATATATTATCACTATTCTTAATAATAATTCAATGTTTTTTGATTAAAGTGTAAATTTCCTTTTTTCCTCATGTGTGATTGGAATGAAATATACTTATATTAATAATATAATATAGTTATACCATCTATAATAAAAAATAATTACAAAATATTCATAGTTATACATGAATTTTTAATATAAATCCAATCATGAATGATGGATTTTAAATGAAGTACGTTAGGATCATAGAGACGGTATGTCATATGTACACATTAGTAATGTTTATATTTTACATTTGTCAATATAAAAAACATTATCTAATATTATATATTTAATGAATTATTAATATTTCATATATATCATTTATTATCTTTAAATACACTTATATATTTCATGAATGTGGTGTGGTGCTGAAAATAGAGTCACATCATTTCGTGAAGGCAGTACTCTATATGTTAATGAATGAATGTATCGATTTTTATTTATTATAAATGTAATAAAAATGATATATATATATATATATAATATTTAAAAAATTATTCATTTTACATGAATATAATAATTATTTCAATTATATAGTATATATTCACTAATATTAACCTCATTAAATTTCTTATAATGAATTATTAAAAAAATGATAATAATGCTTTGTGAGGCGTTTGTTCGTATTTCACACCTATGAAGTAGTGATACCTCATATGGTATGGAATGATATTAAAATGATATAATTAATATAGTTATATATTGAATTTTACAATATAAAATATAAATTCTATATCAATCATCATAATAATCCTTGATAGGTGTTAATGGAAAAATTAATGACATCAATTTGAAATGTGGTAGTCCTCTATACACACGAACATTGATTTCATATAACATTTGATAGAAGAGGGTGATGATATTTTTTATTAAATTATTATAAAAATAAAAAAATATCTAAAATATTCTGATTTTATAATATAATAATGGTTTAATATGAAATAAATGAGCTATATAAGGGCGTAAAATAACAACACTCATTGAATAATGTTATCTCTTAATCAAGTATCTTTATTTGGTTTGCAAAAAATACTTTATATGTTATCTTTAATTCAAATATAATGGTTCTAGGATGAGTGGAGGGAATTTTTTTATTTTATTAGGTTGTTATTTTCCTAACCAATGATTTTTGAATGTGAGAAGTGGTGAGGTGATGTGGGGTCTTATTATAATAGGGGGAGAAGAAACAATTTGAATTTTGAAATGATATTAGGTGTACAAACATTTTTTCTTAATGTATTAGTATAATATGCATAAAAATATACCAAGGATAGGGTATGGTAAAAAAATTCATGAAATGGGGCATTTAAAATTTTACATGTCATTTTTTCACTTGTGATTAATGATTAGTTCCACATAAAACTCATTTATCTCTTCATCGCAGTAATCAATTTAATCTTCATTAACTCATCAATATATTAAAAAATTAATATTATTTAATAAGAAATTTTATATTATAATAATTCCAAATTTAGAATATATTTTAGAAAATTCAATTTTTATAAGTGAATATGTTAATTAAAAAATAATCCCATAAATACGATAAGAAATACTATTTTTAATGTGAAAATGATCAAAAGATTACAATGTTTTCATATTAAAATTCAATATGAAAATGAATAATAAGTCATAATTGTGTTAGTATATATATATATATATATTTAATATTTTCAAATTAAATACAATTCAATATATTCTTTAACATTGTTATTAATTTGAGAAAAAGGTAGTTTCCAGTTAAAAATCAATATTATTCATTATTCATGAGGAAATTAAACTTCTCAGAAATGTTTCAAAATATTATCCTGGATATAATTTTTGTAGAATAATTTAAAAAATTAATATTTTTAAAATATTTTAAGTAGAATTTGAAAAAAATTAGTTCTATGTTTTGTGTTTTATGAAGGAATAAGCCTATTTTTGAAAAAAAATAATTTTTAGAGAATAATTCCTTTATTTAAATGAACCTTATTTTATCTAAAATAAATAGATAAATAATAATAATGTGTAAAATATAAATTTTAATAATTTATTTACTCATATTCAAACCCTCCAATTTCACTTCCATGAGGTAATTATAATTTTATAAAATTTAGTATTCAATAAAACTCGGTCTCATGTGTAAATAAAGCCATCGAAGAATGTTTATGTTCTATATAACACAATCTAATCTTAGTGTGGTGGTTATTAAAGGATATATCTTCTATTTAATTTATTTCAAATATTATATATATTTTAATATATTTTGTTGTCATATTCCCATATACTCATGGCTTTTTGTGTCACACATACAATCGAATATGATATTTATATTTTAAATTTTATGGTGTTACATAGATGTTTTTACAATGTTATTTAGATTTTATATTTCAAATATCGATATAAAAGTATCTATAAGGATTATTATATCAGTGGTTTCCAAAATATAATTCCACCCTCTTGATAATCAAGGTATACTAATGAAAAAACCAATTTATATTTCATTACACATCATGGCAGGGATTTGAAGATGATATAAAATAATATTTTTTTTCAATGATACACCTTCCCATTTTTCATGTAATAAAATTGATATAGAATTATAAATTTATCATTTCTTTTTTTGTTTTAATAAAATGATGTTTTAAATATTAATTTATTTTATTAATATTCTGTATTAATGATATATAACAGAATGATAAATATAATCCATTATTAATTGTAAAATTTAAATTAAAAAATTTGATCTTTCACATCATAATATATTTTAAAAAATACATGATACACATATAAACTTGAATAATATAAAAACCATATATATTATACTATATTTGAAATAGTATATATGATTATGTTTCTAAGAAAAACAATGATATATTGTAATTTAGAGTTCCATCAGTTACCTCCCCAGTATTTAAAAATAATAATATTCATTTAAAGTAATAGAATCAAAATTTTAGCATATAAATAAAAATGAAATCAAAATAATTATGATTATATATTTATAAAAACTTATTATTGGTTTTTTATTTTTATATATTGGATTCATTCAAATTTATAAATTATTTATTTAATAAATTATAATTAATTATTTGTTATATTAATATTATATCTATATTATTTCTGATGAATTATATTATATTTTAAAAAATTATAATATTACTAACATATTTAAGGGAAAATAAAATTTAATGCATAATTATATGAAAGTTTGAGTTTATTTATTTCTTATATATTTTTATTTACATGATTTTGTCATATGTGGATTTTGGTATATTTATATGGATGAGGGATGAGGGAATACGCATACCAGGATAATTAAATAAGTGTAAATCCATACCTAAAAGGAGATATAAGAATAATCACCTCCATATGATGTTATAATAGAATTGTAATTAATTGAGAGAAAATATTATTTATTTAATGATTAAATTGATTATTGTAGTTAAATTAGAATAATTAATAGTCAGAAATGTTTTTCTAGATTGAATAAAAATTTCCTAGACAACAATGCAACATTAAAGTGGTTTTATAAATTTCAATATGAGGATTTTCAATATATACAGGAATCTGAATAAGAAAATAACATGATCACAGGTGGTTATTGAGTAATAATTGTAACTAGTTTATGGGAGTTAGATGACATATAGAGTCCTTGTTAATGTTTTAATATTTCTAGAAGATTCGTTAATCATATGAATATAGTAACAAAATTAACAATATAAATGTAATATACCTCTGGTTGATGATACATGATGCTGATATAAAATATAAACTGATGTTGAGAAAATCAGGATATTGATAATGAATATAGAATTATAATAAAATATTCCAAAGAATCATTACATTATGAAAAATATAAATGGAGAATGAGGCCCACATACTACGGTTTTTCATTTTTAGAGTATTATTATTCTATTTGATATATGTTATAACATTTTTATAGATTTATTATAGAAGGTAGAGAGACAATACATAATTAATTAGCATTGGTAAATTTCATAAATAATTTTTTTGTTATAAATTATTATATGTGGCTGTGTGAAATTTGTGGGTGATTACGTTCAAGTAACAATATAGTGTATTTATTGATAATATAGATGTATAAATGTGTTATCAAAACCCTTATAATTATATATCTTAAATATTAATCATTAGATAATGGATCAGCTAATATGTGTGATGTAGTGATAGAGGAATCATTAAACATTAAAAATAGTATTGGAAAATGAAATCTATAGAAATTTGTCGTATCGATTTTTGTATAAACATAATAATAGATATGTGATCTAAACCAAGAATTAATTATGATAACAGAAACAATAAATGGAATCTAGGTCTTATAAGTATATATATCATGAGTTTTATAGGATAATACTAATAATTTTTTATGTTTTAATGATCTTTTAGAAGAGAAGTTCAAATTGTATAGAACTATTAGATAATACATGGTTCTACCCATTATACTATAATTTGACCAGATCTAATATTTTGCGTTTTATCTAATATCCTTAATGAAAAATATTAACTTTTTTTATTATAAACAGAATAAATATATATTCCCAATCAATTATTATTTTTAATACATAAACATAATAAAATCATTAAAATATTAATTTGATTATCCCTATAGAGATAATATGATATCATGTGATATATTTTTTGCCAAATTTTTTATGTACTAAATGAGTGTTGGGTTGGTGACACTAGAAAAAATAATCATCTACTTAATCATTTTTACTAATCATATAATCCCTACAGTACCTATGATGGAATCATCAGGCTCAGACCGTTGTGAACATCATTTCACATCTTATGAGTGAAAATTATTTATTAAAAATATCATATAGAATTTCAAACCTAATATTTTCCTTTGTATTATAATATATTTCAATAGTATATATTTTATAATTTTATTTTATAAAATTTATAATTTTTAGAAAAAATTCATACCACGTGAATTCTCTCTCTAAAATCCATAAATTTAATTTAAAAGTCATAAAATATAAAAAACATCACTAGGATTTAGTGGATCAATAACATTATGTAACTTATTATACACCTCTATCATTGAGTTGTCCAGTTTATCCAAATAAATATTATATTGAATGTGACATAATATAAATATAATGTAATAATCATTAAGGATTTGAATATAAAACTATCATTTGAATAATAAAATTGTAGAACTATGTATTTATAATTATTTTAACAAAATATATATTCAAATTTTTGAATTAAATTATTTTTATATTTTACATACTGTTATCCAAATGTTAATGAATCATTGAAAATGATCAAAAATATGTTAATTATTTTCAAAAAATAATTAATGAAAAATAAAATTTATTTTTTACTATTAACTAATTTGATTATTATATTCATTATATCCATGTATAATAAATTATTCATTTAGGAATAAATAATTAAATTCATCCCGAACATTCAATCCAAATAAAAAATAACATTTCCTTTCCTATTATTCAAATATAATATTAAATTTATATATGTTTTCAAGAGACATTAGAAGACATAGAAATGAAATATGAATTATTCCTAGATGAAAATTGATATAAATATTGATATAAGTCATTATTTGAGAAATAATAAATATGTTGGTGAGTACCTCTAATAATTTTCTCACAAACAAAACAAAATTCTTCTATATGTTGTAAAATGACTAAATAATTTACTACAATAGATTAATCATAAGATAAATTTATAATATTCGATGAATATGTATAGATCATCACTATATAGGATCCTACTCTCCTTTTGATAAAAAAAATTATAAATAAATTTTAAATCACTTAGTTTTTTAGTTGAGTATGTAATTTAAATTTTTTATAATAATTTGGAATAAATGTTTTCTCATATTATAGTTATAAATATAGAAACTATAAATTATATTCATGTTAAAAAAATTTTCCCAAAATATTTAATATTTTCTACTATGAAATTGTAATCAATACTCACTATTTTGACAATATTCAATCATGATCATATAGTCTACTTATATGAACATATGTTCTACAAAGAGTATAGGTTATCATTAGAATAATGTTGAAAAAAAGTAAACCTTTTTTGATAAATTCATTCCCACAAAAAGAATACAATGCCATGTAGAATAGTTTCTAATAACATAAGAGTATTCCCTAAAGTGAAAAATTCATTGTGTAATTGTTGTATTATAACATCATCATATTCATATTTATATGAAAAATAATTAATATCTTCTTATTCATATATATTTCTATCACATAAAATATCTTATAATATTACATGTTAGTGTATATAAAGAATCTTTAATACATAATATAATTTCAATCCCATTGTTATTCTTCTTTTCATTTATTTTCTAGGTTCAAATGAATATACAATCTCTATATTGAATAATTTTATGTAACATGATGTGTTAAAAGATTTCTCATTCTTGAATCACATAATTTTAAAGTTTTCTATTAATTAAGTAATAAAGAAATATATGAATTATCAAAATTATTTATGGTTTTATAATAATTATATATCACTAAAAATTCCAAATTTGAATAAATATTGATCATAAATAAATTATTCACTATTTTCCCCAAAATATTTTCCTTAAATATCTTGGCCTTTTGATCAACTAATAATATATATATATATTTCAATTAGGTGACCATAGAATTTGTCTTCTTCTCATCTCAGACATTATTATGACACCATATAAATATCATAATATTATTTTCAAATATTATCTTATGACAATAAAACTAAAAATAATAATTCATGATCCATAAATATAATATATAATATAATTCTAATGAATATTGGGTGTTTCTTATTGAAACTATTTTTTCTTGTACTAAAATTTATTTTATTAGAAATGAATCTTTTGAAACCTTTGTGACACATGGAAAAAGTATAATAAATATGAATATGATGATAATGAATGATATAAATACGTTTTTAACTATAATGAATATATTAATTACACTTAAATAGTTGTTAGTGACTCTTATATATACCTCAATAAATATTATAAGGATTTATTAATTGTTAAAAATATGTAAAAAACACATAAATTGATTCCTAAATGCCATATGTGGTATTTAATTTAACTTTAAAAACATTGAAACACACTTTATGATGTGTATAATTTGAATTTATACATCCATGATTTCAAAATAAGAACTCATAAGAGATCACATCATGTAGTTAAAATTTTAATTTTTACTGTCAAGAATTTTTAAACTTTTAATAAATCATGATTAATTCAAGAGACATATTGATTAATTGGAATGTTCTCCAAATTTGTTCCAAATATATTCAGATATTATAGAATCTTGAAATTAGAATCTCAAAAAAATTAATTCTCTCTCAAAAATATCCTCAATATATTTTTATAAAATCATGGACTATAAATAACAAATAAATGATGAAAAAATAAATTGATTAATCCTTCAATATTTCTTGTAATTCATGATAGAACTCAATATAGGAAACAATGATATTTTATAATAATACAGTTTAGACTCTAATTTTTCTCTCTTTTATTAATCTCTCCAAAGATCATTATTTGGATGATATCAATTTTAAAAAATCAATATTTTCATTCCATGATACAACTTTATATAAGAATAATATATGAATCCCTTATACAATAGAAACATATTCATTGTAATTTTTAATATATATTACAATATTCATTCATAAATCATGATAAAATAGTCTATATTCTAAAAAATAACACAAATACATCCTATCATCATAAATTAATTCTTGTAAAAACTCACAATAAATTAATGATCCCCCCAAATTACATATTTCATCTAAATTATGTTGAACAGATAACATTGTATACTTATTAAACATGATTCCATATGAATTAAATATATGTGTTATAAATATATAAAATAATATTTATATAGTGGATAATTATATCACTTATTCTATTAAATTATTAAGTAAATAAAATATAAAATTTAAAATGGTGGAATACATCAATATACAAAACCATTTATAATAGTAAGATTGAAATTCACATAAAATGCATAAAATGTTAATGAGGTAACAAAACATTAATTATTTTTTACCCAACATACACAACATTCAAAAAAATGAAATCACAACAAAAAATATACCTTCTTCCATCAATATAATAAAATAAATACGTATATATAGAGTTAAAAAGATCTTTATTTAAAATAATAACTTTCATAAAAAATCATGCCTCTAATTTATAAATTATTTTCTTTTTATAAAACAATTTTGAGTCTTATATGGTGCATTTTGATAAAAGGAACAAAAGTTAAAAACATAATCAAAATATAGTCTAGATATTTTAATATATAATTAAAATCCAATAAAAATATACAATTGAAATATATTTTTTTTACTTTCTTATCATTATTATATTGATTTATACCAAAAAAATATTTATAGAAAACTAGTAATGATTCATCCATTCCAAATAAAATTTTATGTTACCGGTCATTCATCCCAATAGAAATTACAAAATCATATTCTGATTTAGAAATTAATACACAAAGTGAATACCAAACATCATAAATCATAGAAATTGAAAAAAAAATCTTATTCGTTTTCATGAAAAAAATATCATGGAAAAATTACATACTTTTATAAAATACATTATCATCTACATGTATAATTATAATTAATGAAACCATGTAACAAACTCTGATGTAGAAAATAATTTTCTCTTATTACATTATTTGACATCAACCTCATTAATCAGAAATATATTATTTAATACCATTAGATAATGAACATTTTATTCAACATAAATTCTTATTTACCATATAAAAATAACATTCATCATTATAAATCAAGAGACCAAATCATCACCCAATGTATATTTTCTATTACAAATCTCTATTGTGAAAAGATAACCAGATAATAATTTTGAAAAATGAATATTTAGTTTTTTCTTATATTAGTCTGAAAAATCATAATCATCAACAATATTTAAATATATTTGAATGTATCATTGTATAAGATAATGAGTTACAAAATAATCATGTTGATATCATTCTTAGGATTAAAAATATAATTTTATGTGTTTTTTGATACACAATACAAGTATTATTATTTAAATTTACAATTACAACTAACAAAATTAAATTTATATATGAATAATAATAAAGACACAATGAAAAAATAATTTAATATTTTGTATAAATTTTGGATTAATTGATTAATTAAGAATAAAGTACTGGATAATTTTTTGTTTAATCATTATGTGATTCTGAATAATGTTTTCTTAAAATTTGATTTATTGAATTTTTTGGGATTTTTTTATTAATATCAACCATTTTAATTAATTTTATTTGAATAAATTAGTATAACATAAAATTTATTCATTTAAATATTACTTAATGTGGAAAAAATTTAATTTATTATAAATGGTTTATCTTAATAATATTAGTGATAGATATTATTTATTGTAAAATAATAAATAATTTACATAAAAAATAATAAATTAAAATACACATTATGTATATAATTATATTTTAAAATTAGAAAATTATTATTTAATTATTCATAATCAAAATTATTATATATGAATCTAAATTTTTCTTGATATTGGCATATGTTCATTTCATGTTATTCAAATGTTTTTTTCAAAAAACAAATTCTGTGTACAATATGCTATTAACATAAAAAATTGTTTGAAATTTATACATATTATATTGTATAGTATTTATAAAAATTAAAGTTTTTTTCTAACCTATAAGTCCCCCTCTATCCAATGATACCCATCCTTGGATGTCTATGATGAATGGGAGATAATGACCCCTGAATCTCCCCACTAGTTGGACCAAGGTTGGAGACTAGCACCAAGGGTGTACAAATTTCACAATATGGGAGGATTTACCTTTTAAAAGGAAACATGATCAGAAGATAATATGTAGAAAACCAACACCATGAAATATATATTGGAAAAACCCTAAAACATCTCATAATGAATGTGAAAATAGAACTGATACAAATAAAATAATCCTAAGTAAATGAAAATGAAATTAAGCAAAAACAAACAAAGTTTCCTAAGGATTGAGCTAGTATCATCTGTCATGGTCAACATAATCATCCTGGAATCCTGAGAAATATTATATATATATATGGTGAGAATATAGGTATACATTATAGGAAAATCAATGTCACTGGTGCAAAAGTAAAAGGAACATAAAAATGAACCTGTGATAAATAAGGGAAAACAAATTGCAGTTAAGATGAATAATATCTATAACCCCAACATCTCCAAGGCACACTCACCAAATAAGACATCCATGTAATATAATATAATATAAATAAAATCGATGATTGGGTACCCACACTAAATTCCCATTGATTAACCACTATGTCACCCCCCAAAAAACATCATAGTGATCATGTATCTTGTGAATATATCAAATCACATCCCACCCATACAAACCTTTCCCACACCTCAAAAACATCCTATCAATATAAAACTCGACCAAAACAACACATCTCATCCCAATGACACCTGATACAACACACCACAACTCATCTTGAAGACACATGGGACACAATATCACCATACACCTAAAGACACTAGGGCCACTATATTTTAGAAGTGGGAGAAGGTAAGAGAGGGTGGCCATCAATCCAGCCTCCCTTCACAACATTGGTAAATACACCCTCCCACGTGACTATTTGGGTGTTGTAACATAGTTAATGACAATGTTGGGGTGCGTATAAAATATCATAGTAACATACAATGATTATAAATATATATCAACAATATAACACAATCCGGACCAATGGTTTTACAAACAAAACACCAACCTGCTCATGACATACCCACTTTTTTACCACCTATAAATGCATAAAACCATGTATAGAAACTCTATCCACTATTTGTTTTCATCTTTCAATTAATATGATAACATTTTACATATTCATCATTATCAACATGTTCAACTAAAACTTCTAATGATTAATATTCAAAAATCATTGTTATTACCATCCATACAAAATGGGTAGATAAAATTTATCTATGAACTATAATAAGAACGTTGGAATGACACAACAATGACATCCACCAACACGTTTCATATAAATCCCACTAATCTACCATATAGTTCCCACTTTACGAATAATAATCTTATCCCGCACTAGAACACAATATATTTTTAGATATAGAAATATATATCTTATTTAATTTCATATCATTTGTTTTTGGTGTTATCACACCAGCCATTATATCCTATGGAATCCATTGTATTAATTGAATATACATGGTTGTCATGTTGTTTATGATGATATTAAAAAATCATAAAAATAGAGGTTTTGAAAAGAATGTGACTGATACATATAAATCCCCCCACAAGCATTATTTTCATCAAGCTAGTTATTCCTTAAAATTATAGTACGAAAAAAATGAAATCGTATTAATAAGAAGTCAACAAAACATACCTCACATTCTAATGGCACTTTAAAATTAATTTAATCCAATTCATTATCTTTCATATTCAGGAGTAAACCAACTACACTAGGATAGAAATTAAAAACCCTTCCAACTTGAAACACATAAAAATAATCTTGGAAAACACTACCTATAAGAATGATGATGGAAAAAAGTATGTTAAACCAATAAATGACGTAGACATATAGAAGAAACTTCTATAAAAAACATTAACAAAATAAATCAACCATGTTATTGGACATTAAGGTAGAATTTTTATGGACCTCCATTTCAATAGAAAGAGTCTAAAATGAACAAATGGATTATATCATTCATATAAGCTGTAGATTTAAAATATATGGGAGTGAAATGGATTTATTTAATATTAAAGGAGGTTCTTATGAATTCCAATTTAATTAGATTTTTTTTAAGAATGGAGTCCTTTAAGAAACTCTAAATATAAGTTTTCTATTTTGAAAAGGATTTAAAAACATTAATTATGTCATGAAACAATTTTTTATTCAAATCAAACATAAAAAGGTAAATTTTTTGAAAACTAAGAAAATTATAGAATAATTGAAAACCGTCAAGATAATCCATTACTCAGATAAGACACCACTAATAAGAGATGCAAGTATAATAAGACATCTCTAGGAAGAAACACCATAATATATGAAATGACACTAGAATGAAATAGCACGATAATGTAATATCTCGAAAAAACTTGAAATTCTAATAATAGTTCGAAATTAGACACCCCTAGAATCAAAAAATGCCAAAAAATAGAGATTTGAAAAAATATTGTAAATAACATACCCCAAGAGTGACACTCCGCTTAAATGACACATCACAAGAAAATGTGAAATTTAGAAAAATATTGAAAATGATATAATTACATAATGACGTTTTTGGAAAATAAGTAATTTAGAAAACTATTGGAAATAACACATCGCTAAACTAGTACACCACCGGAATGACACACCATTAGAATCTTTGAAATGTGGAAAACTATTTGAAATAGAACTCTACCAAAATTTTGCACTTAAAGAAAGAAAACCCAAGCGAACAGTTTTAAAACTAAACACTACCAAAATAAAACACCAATGGGAAAATTGAAAAGTTCAAATTTGTAAAATTGATGAAAATGACACACCACAAGAATTACAAAAAAATGAAAAAAATTAAATCAATTAATTTTAAAAAATATTGTAAATGAAACACCCTCATAATGATACACCGTTGGAATACTCAAAAAATATAAAAAATAGAATACTATTGAAATGATTCACAATTGGAATGAATCACATGTCCCAAAAACATCTAGAGCATACACTAGAAACCTAAATCATTAGATTTTTTAAAATAAAACGTGTCAGGTTTAACAATTTATTACATTAGATACCCCTGAAACTATTATATCCTTTGAGATATTAGAACTAACATTGGAGAAAAGAGAGGATGTGTCCAAAAACCGTCCCTTGAGATTACTCTCAAGTAACATTTTACACCTACAAATTTTCCTAACCAAACAACCACAAGCATCATGAAAAACCCCATCACCATGAAACCACCAATACAAACTGTCTCATCTCACACAACACTTGCACCACTAAAAATCCACAATATACGTAACACACGAATCAAGGAATTATGCCATCCATGTTAAGACACTATCCATTGAAGGCTGAACATACATTACTATATATGGTTAATCACATCACAGTTGACACATCTCAATTATGAGTTAGGTACTCCTTTTTTATATGTAGGTATTTTCTCATATATCACACCACACATAAAACATCAAGGGGAAAATAAAAATATATGAAAATACCAATGGATCCAAACATCAGATAACATGTAAATAGAGGGAAGGTAAAATCCAAAAAATCCTATTATGGGGATAAAATCTAGATTTCATGATTCCAAGTACTCTCATATTTTCCAAAATGCCCCCATAGTACCCATAACAGGGGAATGGTTCATCCTCATAGCACCATCTCTAAACAGTTAGGGATATCCACTAGAATTTCCATTATGGTAGTGTCACTCTAAATATCTCACTCTCAGTTGTAAATGAGTTGATAGTTTTCATGAAGATATCAATAGAGTTGAGAGATGTGGAAGAAATCATGGATCCTTCCCAACCATGGTTGATATTCTAGGTGATATGACACCTCACTAACTCACCCCAACACATTGAATAGTTAAACAATCATGGGAGAGAGCTAACTTATATTCTTTAACATTTACTACCCATGTTGAGGGAAATCCTTCAAGAACACATGGTCTCCATCCTTGAACTCTAGGGGACACCTCATGTTATCAGTATATGATTTTCATCCCTGCTTGTTCCACTTTCATCCTCTCATGAACCCAATAAACCTTACCTTTTTTTCTCTTCACCGAATTAGAAAATAACTACTACCTCCATAACCCCAGTCTAAAATAATGGAGACAAAAACTACCTTCCATTAAAAGAATCAAATTGATCCTATAAAAAGTGATAGTTATATATATTATTATAATTGGAATTTTTTATTGGTATGTGTTGTGACCGTTATATAATAAAGTCTAAGACACATTCCCAAAAAATATCTTACCGGGTCGAGATGTTCTATTCTATTTGTCCATCTATCTGAGTGGTGGAAAGATGTACTGAGGTGAAATGATATTTTAAAATTATGTTTCAATCCCTTATAGAATCATGAGATAAAACATCCATCTCGGTCCAAGAAAATAGACCACAGAACACTGTGCAACCATACAACCTAATCAATGTAACTCTTACGCAATGCATCCACTACCAAGTATCATTAATTGTTAAGATGTTTGTTGATATTAAAAACAAATCCATGATCAACCAAATATAATTATCGACAATCATAGATATGGGTTACCATAAGATGAATTCCATAGAGATCTCATTTCTTTTCTACTTAGGAAGATCCATGGTCTATAAAAAAACCTCTCGATTTTCATCTCGTAACTATTGGAAAACCAGACACAATTTCCAAAAAACATTTACACTAATTGTTCTATCTTGGGCCACTAAAACATCTTCCACAATCCATGGTACAGTTTGGAAACTCTTAGGTATATCCCCAAATGCGAGCTATGAAACATATGAAGGACCAATTTTCACATCTCTAATAGAACAAACATTATACAATGAAACATTATCTTATTCTGACCATCATCTGACCACCACTCTAGAGAATCACCATATCCAAAATGATCACACAACACCTCTTACTCTATCTATCCCCACTAAGACTCATATACATTCCACATCCAAGAATTTTAACACATCATTTGAAATAAAAAAACCTCTACCACCATCCCCCTTATATCTATTTTACGAATTGTATACTCCTCCTAAACTCTCCAATCATCTGAATAATCCTGAAAAACATTATTTCCAAAAAAATAATATCAATGAATTGGCCAAAAAATCCACTTTTACTAAGGTATAATTGATCTCAAAGTCATAGTCTTGAATAAACACAATCCACCTTTACTATAAAATATTGAGATCACCCTGATGAAATGTATAACTCAAACCATTGTGATATATCACGACCATAAAGTGCTAATTAGGTAATTGTTCCACAACATTATTGAATACAAAAGTGTTTCTAGGTATAGAAAATTGGTGGAATATTTTCACTATAGGTGGGGGAATCTTAGAACCATAATTGAGTACAAGTTTCTTCTTCATCATGATCCATCCCATCCCATGATAGGAAGCATAAAAAACATCAAATATCACACCCTCCTATGGTATTGGAAGAACTTGTGCTCTCTCCAACTTCCACATCAAGTAACAAAAATATTCATAGCACTAGTAACTCCAAGGAATGGCTTACTAAATGCTGAAAAATATTGTTAACGAGGTGGAGACATTAGAGAAATCGGCCACAAACCTATAATAATAGCCTTCCTGAACAAGGAATATATGATACTTTTCTAAATTCCATGTTATTCCAAGGAAGAAAGTTCCTCATCCATTGTTGGGTTAACTACCACACAAAAATACAAATCAAATTTCAGGAAATGGACTGATAATGACCAAAACAATCACCTGGATAACATTCTATAGAGGTGGGGTTGATGAGGAACATTAAAATAGTTTTGATATGATTGGAATGGTTTTATTTTGAAATTCAGTAGATCCATATGTCATCATTTAATACAATGAAAAACTGGTATAGGAACTAACGAAACACTGAGTTCATATGCCCCTTGATCATGACTGGTGCATTCGTAATACCAAAATGTGTGAACATGAACTCAACATGTATATACAGACATCATAAGGTAGAATTATTTATATATACTTCCTTCACACATAAATGGTGATCTCCAAAACATATATCAATCTTGGAGACCCAACTATATCCCTTCAAATGGTCAAAATGATAATAGATATTTAATAGAGTATAGTGATTCCTAATCGTCACATGGTTAATCGTCTGATAGTCTATGCACAAACACAAACAATCATCCACCTAATAGAAAATATCACTTGGGAACAACATGGTGAAGAAGTAGGATATATAAATCCTTAATACATCATATCATATATATGAATCCTTAAATCTCGCAATTTAGAAGGTTTTTTCAATAAGGGGACATAAAAATTGGTGAATCATCAGGATGCAAGTCTATCCCACACTCACTATAACATCAAAGAGGTAGTGAAAAAGAATCCTTGAGGGACTATATAGTGAATTATTGAAATCCACGGGATACTCTTATATCAATATTTTACTAATTATATAGAAAAATGGTCCTTAATTAATGAAGATTCTCTATATGTCATTTTCCACCTACCAGCTCACTTTGCTAATGAAAATAGTATATGAGAAATCCATGCCTGAATACACAATTATCAACTAAAAATAGTCAATAATGACATGGAAAAAATACATGTCATTAATTCCACTTATGAAATATTATGGATTCATATATATAATGAAAAGATCCCCTTGGGGATTAGGTAGCCCCATCATCAATCTACACCCCCATCACATGTCAAACAAGATGGTTTGGCCTCCATCTAACATTTTAAACAAAAGGGTAATGAGAATACTATCAACATATAGTATTGGAGATTGCGCTATATCGTGGGATGAAAAGGAGTATGAACTCTTAAATAAAACAAATAACAGACAAATGATGACAATAAACTAAGAAAACCTCTAATTATTTATGGCCCATCCGGTGTTACTACCTCTATTTTGTATAACTAACCAATCCAAGCTCCCCTACCTCTCTATTAATGGATCCCTAATTGACCTTGTTTAGGTTGAGGTCCCTGAGATTGATGAACATCATGAGGTTAGACTCTACCTACCTCAACTTCCCTATCTAGGAAATAATTCTGCAACCACTACCATTTGAAGGACCTTTCAGGTAACTGTTGTTAAGGATAACACTAAGAAAATCAACCTTGTCCAAACTGATCTCTATTATCCACTACTCACTAGACTTAAAAATAACCAGGAACACCACAAATGTAACACATTTTTTCCAAACTCAAAGGAATTTAATTGAATCTAGAAGTTTTAAAGTGATGATATAGAAGTAAAATCCTAAATGGTTGAATCCTCTAATGAATCATCACCTGAAACCAACTACTAACAACTCATCCCTATAAGGAACCTTGTTGGATCCCCTTTCATGGAAACCATTCTTAATAGAGAATTTATTTGATATACTTATTCTTATTTTGACCCTCCATGTACATTTTCCACAATAAACGTGTAACTGAATATTGGATCCTGGATATATTTCATCCAAAAGATGCTTCACATGGGACTCCTCATTCATGAAAATATTATAGGGGAAGATAAAAAGATCATTATAATTACTCCAAGAACCTGCACAGACATAATCCATTTCTGAAGGGAGAGAATCTCATTCATATTCTCAACATTCATTATTGATGAGAGGAACTCAACCAAAAAATTATTCTAATAGATAACTCAATAAAAAATGCATCACTCTACTCACCTAGGTACAATGTACAATGTTGACGTGTAGCTTCACTCATCCAACTAACTAATAAAGATCCCATATACTCTTTCGAGGCTCTAATAAAACTAAAATAATCCTTTAGATCCAATATCCAATTCATTCATTGAATATCTAAAATAAATCCCTCATTAATTTCTAAATTGTACTTGTTAAAATCACAGATTTTTATCTACCAATGATCAAGATCCTTAACCGAATCAACCCTCTATCGATCAACCGGGTCAGACTTCTCATCCGACACATCTTGATCCACATGTGGACGATTACCAGGAGCCATAGTTGTAAGATAAATAATGATTTCCTAATACCAATAGTATGTATTTTCATTATGATATATTCAATTTTGATTAATAAATATAAATCACTTTATCAATTTTTACATTCCCTAAACAAAAAAATAAAAAAAATAATATAATTCATCTCGATGAATATACCTTTCCGTGGCCTCTATACTTCATGCAATCTAACCTCACTTGGTCACTCCATAAACTATCATTACATGCATTGGATCATGGAGGACTAAAATACCATATACTAGATGGTCTCTATGGATGATGTCACACACCGAGCATCGTTAATGCTATTTCCATACCTAACCATGCATTACTCACTTTGAATAACTCTAAACTATACCATATCTATCAACCATCACCTCTGATAATGCATTTCCATGAACCCTCCGTCCAATGACACCCCTCATGGGAAGCAATGATTAATGGTAGATAATGAACCTTGAGTCCTACCACAAGTAATCCTCATGTTGGATACTAGAACCAAGAGTGTACAAATATCACAATAAGGGAGGCATTAACATTTACAATGAAAAAAGACTGGGTGATGGTATGTGTCATAAAAAACCATCCCCTAGATAATATGTATGAGAAGACAAAAACCATCCCACAATTCATGTGTGAATAGAAATAATTCAAATAAAGCACCCCAACATAAATATGAAAAAAAACTAGAGCAGTAACACAACAAATTTCACAAGGTTTGAGATAGTAACATAAAAAATGGTCCATGTAATCCTCCTATAAACCTGAAAATAGTTTTTGTACATGTTTGATGGGAATATGGGTATACTGAGTAGGAAAACTAAAGACTCTCATGCACAACTAGAATGAGCATACTGATGCACCCATGTAAAAATTGAAAAACCATACAACACCAAATAGGTAGACTAACCATAACCCAAACCTCTACATGGCTCTCTTTAAAAATAATGCATCAAATAATATAATATAATATAATTCAGTTCAATGATAGGGTACCCACACCTCATTCCCACTAATTATCTTGAATCACACCCCAACAAGAAAATATCTCAGAAATCCCACCTCTTATAAATATATCATATTACATCCGGTCCGCAGACACATGGGCAACACCACACCACACATCTTACCCACACACACCTGGGCTATCACAACCCATATCAACCTGATGAAACCTAATACAACACACTGCACCGCATCCCTAAGTCACCTGGTACACCATATCACAACTCTCAGATAGTAACTTAGGCCAGAATCTCCTAGAAGGGGTAGTAGTGAATAACATGTGGCCATCCATCCGTCCTCCCATGAGGGTTTTGAGAAAGACACCCTCCCACATGGCAGTGTGGATGTCAACACATAAGGACTAACAGGTGTGGGGTGCTTATATAAATCCCAGGAACAAAGTGTGTGTTTATATATATATATATATATATATATATATATATATATATATATATTGATAACGTCACAAAATCTTATCATATGGGACTGCAAATAAAACACCAACCAACTCATGACCTCCCCAACATTATTGGAATCTTTAAATTCATAACACCTTACATGAAGACACAAGCCACAATATTTCTTCATTTTTAATGTAATATTAAACCATTTTGCAGATTCTCTATCCCCAACTCATTCTACTAGGACATTTCCAAATTTATTCTCAATAATAAATATTATCACCACCAATAAAAACTGAGTAGCTAAAAAAGTACAATGCATAGTAAGTGGCACATTATAATGGACTAACAAGGACATCCAACACCACCGTTCATCACAACCCCATGCTCAACATTATCATTCCCACTACCCCCATAGATATCATAGCTTATACTGCAACAAAACATATTTCAAGATTTCTAAAATGATATATTATACAATTTCACTTCATTAATTTAGATTTTTATCACATGATTTATTATATCATGGGCATTGATTCCATTAACCAAATTTATGTGGTTTGCTAATTCTTTATGATGATGTCAAACAACCCCAAATTTAGTTGATTTAAAATTAAATTCTTATTATACATATCTTATGTTTATATATATGAATCATTTCTATACAAGAAATGAATTGCAATTTAATCTAATACAAAGATATATATTTTACATAAATACTATGAGGTATATTCTGATCATGGATTGATCCATATTAACCAAAAAATATGTTCTTAAAATAAATTAAAATATATTTATGGGTTTTGTACACCTCAAAAAATTAATAGAAAATAATATTTTAACATTTGTAACAAATCTTAAAATAGTTTACTAAGCATCAGTGACTGTTTGAATTTATTTTAATGGTAATCCACATTGAATTTTATACTTCTATAACAAATGAATATTTCAGGTTCTTCTAAATTGAGGTTCATAAAATAATGAGATACATGTAATGTAATCAATAATATAAATAAATTACAAAAATAAAATTCTTACTAATTCTTCATATGAAAACTAATATATGAATGGATCATATCAAAAGTTTTTTTAATTATATCACATCATGTATTTTTTTAACGCTAAATCCATTTTGAAAATAAGAGAAAAAAAATTTCTATCTTTTTTCTTAATTAAAAAATTATAAAACTTTATTCATAATATTATTTTAATCATCATCAATATTATGAGAAGGGAAAAAAATTGATTAAATAGTTTATCTTATTCTACAATGTTCATATATCAAGAGTTTTCAGCCTCTTTTACCTGAATCATACTTCCCCATGTTCAAATTCCTTTAATCAATAGACAACCATTATTGGAAATCATGACCCAAAAACCAATATTTAAAAATACTAATAATCATACTTTCCACATAATGTATAGATTCACTTCTTTATTTTTTTCAACCCACAAAAATAAAATATATTGTTGGTGTACACAAATATTATTGAATATATTTGTTCTACAAATAAATACATTGAATCAATACATTGTATCACATGTAAAAAAATAATAAGAATATATTTTCAATGACTTTAATATTATTAAAAATATTTAATAATCACGAAACCACGAGAAAATTAAAAAACAATAATAAATTATCAATTAATATAAAATTATGTTTAATAAATTATAATGTTTTAAAATTTTAATTATCAATAAAATTTATTTTTCATTATATATTCTATTTTCTTTAAAAATTGATTATTTATATAAGTATTTTAATATTTTAATTGTTAATGCATTTTTCATTTATAATTTCAATAAATTTTTATTATTAATGATCATATTTTTGTAATTTTTATTTTGAATTGAAAATTAATAAATAATGAATTTTAAAATATTCTCACAATAATAATAAAATAATGGGGAATATCTTTTTTATTAAAATTTTAAAAATATAAATTCCATTAATAAAACATAGAATTTAATATTTCCATCTCCCTTCGAGGATAAACCATCCAAAAAACTTTGATCTAGCCTGTGAGAAGACCTGGAGGGAATAAAAAAACCTCATGGGTCGGCAAAAAGCAGGAAGGAATCCATAAACAGTTCGGGGGATTGATTTTCATAACAAAAACAAGATATGTAATATATATATATATATAATTATAAATATAAAGTAATATGTCATATAATTGATGACCAAAATTGATAGAGATACATATAACTGAGTATGTCAAACCTAAGATATATGTTCCAAAAACAGTCTGAACAATGTAAAACTCAAACATTCAATAACTACGTCAAGTGATATATATGAAACATCCCACTGTCTCACAAATAGATTCCAATTCCCATATGATATAATCTATTCAACCTCATTATGGTTCCTTTTCATTCCTCAATTAGTAAAAAACATGATCTTCACACCACTATGGGATTATAATGTTAATGAGGTAAACATTATCATTACCATCCCACCTAGGATTTTTATATCAACTATTAATTGAATTATCACAATATTCTCGATTCTTCAAGACATTTAATGATAAATAATTTTTAAATTTAACTAAAAATCATAGTGAAATATTTCCCCTAATATATTAATGGATCCAAATATGATAATAAAATCATAAATCTAATTTTATATTTACCATTTTATATTTATTAAACCGTTCATCATATATTATATTAATGATTATTAAATTATATGACATCACACCATTGTGGTTACCAATAAGATAACATTGTTCCTTATTATCTTGTTCTCTAATGCCACAATATTCAATCTACACTACTGTGCACAAAATTCCTCCATAGTTGAAGAATCTATGATCAAGAGATGGAGGAACAATCAATAAATTAAACCACATTAACATACCATGTTTTTGTTCAATACCCAATGAATCATTGATCTAAAAATAGAGGAAGGACATTAAAAGAGAACATGTTTAATGAAATGGGAACAATTCCCAAAACAGAAACGCACTATAATGAACTATATGATCACATGATTACTTACAAAAAATAATGGAAAATATATTATATAATTTTCAACGAAAATTTTAAATCACACGCCATTTTTAATCCTAAATCATTCATTAAAAACTATATTCATAAACCATTTATGTATTCCATAAAACCACTGTTCATTTAAAAAATCATAGATAGACAATATATATAATAGAATTAAAAATAAATAAAAACCAAATCATGGATATTGGAAATTTTACTTTAGAAAATATATTATAAAACTATGATAATTTATTATTCCACAAAACTATTCTACAGATAGAACGGGAAAAATCATAGTTTGGTTACAAAAATACCCCAAGATGATACGAGAACTAGAATGAAATGAAAATATAATACAAAAAATTATACCATCATCTTTAATTCACCCATGTGATATTTATGCTTCAATATAAAAAATGGTTATTGGAGAACTTTTAACATCATGTATCCCAAAATCATATGTTCAATTAAATAGTCAATATGTTATCCATCCTCCATAAGAAAAAACAATGAATATATTACTAGTTATTGAGAAATATAATAACATAGATTCAATAAAATTATCATAGAGTCTTTGATATTTCAAATCGAAATAGATGAAATGAGGGGGTTTTTATCAAACTCACTAAATGAAGAATAAATGATTGATCACAGAACAATTCCACAAAAATACATTTATATATATATAAATAACTAATGAAATCACATATTATTTATATTTTTATTATAATAATATATAGAAATTAGATATGTTTAACTTGTGTTTTAGTAGTTAAAATTTATAAAATTCAATTTAGTAGTATAACATAGAACAAATCAAAAAGCTACCAGGTGGATACCACAAGTAAGCTGGCTGTGCTAGAGAGTAAGACTATATTCCTAAGAGTATCATCAGATTTTAAATAGACTTATACTAAAAATATATTGGTGTTTCTATAGAATCTATGTTCAGTCATATTTAATTGTCTTGTCAATGGAAATTATTAGCCAACATTGGTCCCTCTTGCATCCCCCCTCTAACTAACAGCAGATCCCCATTTTACAAGCATCTAAATAAGATCCAAAAAGGAATCTTGGATTATATAAATGATATAATAATGTGATATTACTCAATGTTATACCATGAAGTTACAATTATACCAACTATAGGACATTTCCCCCCTTAATGATAGCCCAAAGTATGATTCCATATAAAATTCCAAGTCTAATAAACCCTCACCAATTTTTCACATTTTAATATATTTTTAGAATATGGTATTTGTACATACAAAGACAAAAATATCCTAATTTATCTTACATACTTTAATAAATTTGTGTAAAATTAAAAAAAAAACGCATCCCATATTACCTATATTTTAGTATTCATTGCAATCTATATACATATTTGAAATTTTAATTACATTAAAAAAAATAAAATATTGAGTTTCTTTGAGAGTAAAATTATTCTCAATGATTATCCCTACATATCAATTACTATATAAATATTATCATCCTAGAAAAACTAAAACATCATAACGGGGTGATCATAGATTCTTAGTCAGGGTAAGAGTCCAGTGAGATCTATCCTAAATAAATAACCATAAACAATATGTACAAATGAATAACGGAGGCACATTACATTTAAAAATTTCTTTAGAATAATATAGATAGAATAAATATTTCAATATAAATAATCACATAAGAAAAAAAAAGAACCATTGATAATATACTAGATGAATAATCACATGTAATATCAGTAAATTATCTCATAATTAGAGAATGTATATGGTAGACATTATAAACACATTTTCAAGGCTTCTTTAAATATTCCATACATAAATGGGTAAGGCCTCATCTAATACCCAATCTTGATTTCCTCATGAGACCTACTGTTGCATCTAAGGGCTATATAAAGAATCAAATTCTAGTTATTATTTGGAATACATTCCTAAATTAATACAGTTGAAATAAATAACATTCATATTGGATAAAAATCATAACAATCTGAATAAATAAACCACAAACCATGAATGATATCGGAATAGAACATCCACAATCTCACTAATCATGAAACCTTCAATATAATATGGTTTATGGTATCAAAATACATCATACTCAAATAATAATAATACCTAGTAAATGATGTCTACATGGTTGAAAATTAACTCATAAAATCATTATAGATTTCCTAAGAGAGATGCACATTTTTAATTTGAATTAATTTCATTAGATGTAACATTATTACAAAAAGAATCCATTTTCAGTAAAAATAACATTGTAAAATTTAAATGTATTATTCAAAAACAGTTTTGTCTCATTATAATGGAAAAATATGTTCATGTCACATTATTAAAAAATAGTACTTCAATATTTTTTTCAGGAATGTACGAATGTACATTGTTTGGAAAATAAAAAAATTCAGTTCACACAATTTTATAAAAATTAGAACATGGGTAAAAGAACATTAATATTTATAGGATAATAGTAAAAAAATTTCAATTATCTTTATAAAACAGAGTAAAGGACAATATATTTTCCCTCATTGAGAGTTAAACATAAAAAATCTCAAATAATAATGAGATTGTGAGATAACCAATACCTTAAAAATTATTTCCTCTATACATGTATGAAACACCTATATAGTGTGTTTAAACGTGTTATTAACATATAAAAGAATCATAATAATATATATTATACCATATATTATCCCCTTTCATCATTTTACCATATTTATTATTAATCATATTTTATTCATTTTAATGTTTCAGGTTTTAATTTGAATGTTTTAGCATTCATGTGTTCCCATGAAAGTCATTGTTCCACTTCTTAGGATTTATATACAAAATATTTAGATAATATTAATTCCCTAAATATCATATGTTTTCCATATATAAATGTATAAACCTATTTGTAATCTCTTAGCATTAAAAATTAATCACATCATGGCGTGGTTACTGTAGGCCACAGATACAAACGAGCAATTATAACATTTCTTTAATGTTCAATGGGTTCTAAATTGGATGGAATATTAATTATAAAGAATAAATATAATTTCTTATGTACCATATATGTCCTTTATTTCAATAATTATTCAAATCCATGGAAAATATAGATGACAATCATATTAAAACAAAACATGAAGATGATAAGTCATATTTATATCCACACAATGGTTTCATATTTCATAATGTGTATAAAGGTAGAAGATGGTTATTTAATAATAATTACAATAAAAAAGGAATATACATAATACAATATTTATTATTTTAGAATAGAAACAATGCATGATGATGAATTAGAATAATAAATGAAATTATTTGATTTGGTAAAAATGAGACCATCTTCTTTGGTATACATCCTTTATATTTCTTCTTAATGGATACCGACTTGGTCTTTTTGGAATACAAGAACATCATGAAAATGGGTTAAATGTTTGGAGGATAGATTAGATAGTAATTCATAATATAGATAGAATAATAATTTTTGAATATGTTAGGTATAAGATGTTCTATTGTAATTGAGTTAAGGGGCACTTTTGGGAAATTTTAAAAATAATGATTTAATATTATTACATTTTCATTTCCAAAATGATTCCAAGTGAGTTACTTATAATATAAGATTAGTATGGGTAAAATAATCTATTCAAATAATTTTTTGAAATTTTTAGGCCATATTCATAACCTAATCTTTGGGTTTAGAACCATGTTAATATCTATTAACTTGTCTCATGTTAACATGTGTTTTTACAATTTGAAAGTAAACATTATTACTATAAAATAAAACAAGAACTGTAAATGGGTAATGATTCAAATTATAAAAATTATCTCAATCATAAAGATGAATTGTATATTTTTTAAATTATATATTAGTTAATTAAATAATATATATTTTAGAATATTAATAGTGTACATTTTGACATTATACATTACATGAAATCATAATAATAACATAATACTATAATATATTTGAAAATAACTATTCTAACATATCCCTAATTTGTAGAATTAATCTTTAAAATTTATCAATGAAACTAATTATCTCAAATTATATTTATTTTTAATAATTTTAATATAATTTACATGTTATATCCATTAATTAGACATTTACAACATCATCTTTATGTAAGCCAATAAGGAAATTATTAATTTTCAAAAAATTATAATTATATTATCATTTTTAATATAAGTGTATTAAAATAAATATAAAAATTTCTTTTCAAATATATATTCTTAATATTGAAATATTATTAATTTAGTACTTAGTAGAATCAAGAGTGTGGAACATTTTACATTTTTCAATATAAATTAATTAAAAAAACATAAATTTATCCTAATGGATATCAAAGGCCATAAGATTGTCCAAATGATACATTCAGTTGAAAATAACTCATACAATAAAATTATGACAACTATTGAGGAAATGTTTTAATATTTATAAAATTAGTTTTACAATTATTTACTTTATCTACCCATAACTACGGTAATAAAACTGCCAATATTACTATTAATATTAGACAAAAATAAAAAAAATCCATTTTTACTTAACATTTAACAAATGATTAAAATAAAATAATACTTTTTTAATATATCTACCTAGAAAATATTCAAAATGTAATTTAAAATGAATCATGTATACGGGATGAAATAATGAAGCTTTAATATAAAAATGTTGAAAAATTTAAAATTTCATTAAATCAAATTTCATTGGTCAAATTAAATACAATGAACAAAATTATATTAAATGATATAATATTTATCTAAATATTATTTAATACCAATAAAAATATATTTTAAAAATATATATAATTTATATGAAAAAATATTTTTATATTTAAATCTAGTGTTTTATCATTATTCATCGATATATGATAGTTTTTCGAAAAATAATTAACATTAAATGAAAGTAAATATTGATTTTCCAGTTATATATTAAAAGTTAATTTTTTCACATATCAAATATTAAAATATAAAAATATACATTTAATAAAATTGTACCATTAAAAAAGACAAAACTGTCTTTAAAAAATATGACACTTTTTACATAAAATATGTTTTATTTTTATTATAATCCTATCAAATTTTTTGGATGAATATAAAAACATTTATTTGAATATATATTAGATATATATTTAATTAATATATTTCCCTATTAGTTATTAACCTAATTTATTAGGTGAAAATTCCATCATGGGCATAATAATTATTTTTTAATAAAATCACATCCTTTATATTAATTTTTTGGTTTCGTATACCATTAATTTATATAACAAAAAATTTTATACTATATTATCATAATTTAGTTAATACTACTCAAATCATGAATTGTATATACTTGTGATAAAATAATAATATTTAATAGTATATCACAGATAAATTTAGTCCTATGTTACATGCAATGTATATTTTCAAATAAATTTAGTTTATTTACGAAGAGACATAAAAGAAAAATATGGTATGTTATAATATACCATAAATAAATAAATTGAATCCTACAAAATAGAAATTTCAATTTGAAAATAAATATTTGAAATATGAAAATTCATTTTTGGGAAACCCACATCAGAAATAAGGATAATGAAGTATCACATTAAAGGGAGGGAAAATAAAAAGCTAAATATTGAAAAAAAATTAGTATTTTGAATCAAAAAAGTATTTGGAAGATTAAACCAAGATATTAAAGAGAATTAAAGCTAAAAATTTATTATAGAGAGTGATAGAGATAATTTTCATTATAAAATTACCCATTGTAAAATTTTAAATTTGTTATGTGTTAAATGTCTATAGATTTCACAATAATAAAATTATATGAGTTACATTGTCCTTAAAATATACATTTCATGGAGTTGATGAAACATTTTACATTCATATGGACGAATACATACGTGACAGTTTTTTTGCATCCTAAAAATAATATCAATTATAAATTCATCATTCACCTCAAAAGATAATAAAATTCAAAAATATTCTATTTATCTTAATCATATAAGGTCCAAAAAATGAACATTTTATTCATCTGAATTACTATTTAAATAAACAAGACTAAGTTACAATTACTAGGACATCTCAAAGGCTAGTTTTAGGCGATGTATCATTTTAACCCATTGGATGAGGGTAGATGTCTCGTAGCCTTGCCAGATGTGATGATTTACTGACGACCTGTGGGTTTTCCTTTTTAAAAAACCATATTATTAAATGCATTATAATGGAAAATCCCAAAAAAAATTATAACAATATTTTTTTTATTTTATTAAAAATTTTCAATTAGATACTATGTTCAAATTAAAAATGATGTTGTGTATAATAGCATAAATGAAACGTGACAATGGTGTTACCCAAAAATTTTACGTTGCACACAATATTCAGTTATACCAAAAAACAATATATTATTAAAAATATTATTTTAATTTTTAGTTATCCCATTTCCATTAAAATGGTTATAATGAAATATATTTACTAAATTATTAAAATATTGTTTAGACATGTTTATATAATTTTTCATTGGTTAGAAAACTAATGAAAAATTAAAATTTAAATCAATTTAATATAAAGGATGTTTTTTCATATGAAACTATTTTTGTTCTCGTAATTGTTTTTATGACATTATAAACTAACTATTTTTTTGAATATATTAATGGAATAAAAATTATATAAAAATTTTAAAATTCATATCATATGTTTTGTAGACATGATATAAGATTAAATTCAATTTGATGAATAAAAGTAGTATATTTTGAAAAATGGATTTTTATCGTCATATGATGCCGAACAATTTTTTATTATTCTTTTTATCTATTTTATAAGTATTATATGAAAAAATAAACTATTTATTTGTAATCAGGACATCAAAATCTTATTTCTCTAATTTTGTTTTGTATTTTTATGATAACATTCATATTTCAATGGAAAATAAAAAATACTAAACATTATTTCAAAAATTATTCTTCCACTAATTTATTTCTACAACTATGTTAACCATTTAAATTGATTTAATGAATAATTAGATTATGTTTTTATCAATTAATTCAATTTAGTTCATTGTATTCTTTTTTAAATATAAGTTAAATAGATAAACTATGTGAACTTTTGAACGTTATATATATATATATAAACATGTTTTCTCGATCTGTCATTGTGATCAGTGTCAATCATAATTTAACCCCTTATGTGAATTAAATTTGAAAAAAAAACATATATGGTTGTACTCAGTATAAAAAATGTGGTACAATATGGTCAAAATAATTTTTTTTGTAAATAGTAACTTTAGTATATTATTTTCCACGGTTAATGTTAAACATGGTAATTTATGGTAAAATTCAAATTATAATATTATATAATTTCAATAAAAATATTCATAATCTTATTGTATGAGCTACTATTGATAATGACCATCATTTGGCCAAAATTACGTCCTTTGGAATCCACTTGGGAGTGATTATTACATTTATAACATTTAATTTAATGTAAAGAATAATATATCATAAAAATGTCACTTTTTACTAAAATAATTTTATTATGGGGTTAGGTAAGTGATATCTTAGACTAATACTATTCTTTATAAATATAACTATATTACCTACATCATGTAATTTATTTATAATTTTTCTGAATTAAATAATTAAATTTAATTATGACATAAAGTTGATGTTGTAATAGATTTATTACAAAAAAAAGTCAGGTAAATGATACTAATTATATTTAAAAAAAATTATACGAAATATTTTATTTCATACAAAAAAATAGATTAATATGACATTTTATGTGAGATTTAATTTTGTTTTTAAAGAATCAAGTTTTTATGATATTTTAAAATAGTTATGAAATAAATAGAGTTAAATTTGACATAATTCAGATATTGGAAATATAAAAAAATTTATTAAATGATATAATTTATATAAAAATATATGATTTAGAATAAAATGATTACATATCTCTAAAAGATTCATTAATAACTCATTTATTAGTCTTTTGGCATGATTAGTTATAATTTAACCCTCAAAGTGTATATTACATGATACAATGGTAAGGGTTAAATGGGGTTAAAATTAAATGATGCGGATTAATAAATAATAAAAATTATATAATTTTCCTTGAATTGTTATATTTGAACAAATAATCATATTATATATGATCTAAATGGCCTTATACCAATTTGGATTTGAAATTAAATTAGTATTAATTTAATACTTTTATAATTCTAAGGGTGCCCCTCCCATCCCATATAAAAACTTACCCACTACTCTCTATTAATCAAACATCCACACCCTGTTCTGATTTCCCATGATCTTCCCAAACCCCTTCCATGAATCCCACCCCGTATTCCTGAGGCCTTTTTTTGGGCAGAAAATTGTTCTTAGAGGCCTTATGTTGTTAAGAAAGGTGATCATTTGAAAGAAAAAGCATTATTTTTATTTAAGTATTTCTATGTTATTTTTTCTTCCATTTCCATCAAATATTCTTCTGAAATGATGAAATAATAACATTAGTGTACTAAATAAATTTTTTATGTTATTATGTTAATATCCTCACCAAAATCCATCTCTAATTCCATTAAATGGGAAAGGAATTAATCGTCTGTGTGTACTTGTGAACACTCACCTCCATGAACCGATATAATTTGTTTTCCATAACTATCTCTCATGATAGATTATAATAAAAGAGTTAATGTATGTATATTATATTCATGAAATATTAGTCATTATAATATAATAATTTTTCAATTCAGTTGATAATTTTCATGCACATAAAAATGATAATTTCTTTCGTGTGTGTGTGTGAGCTATCACTTCTTTGAAGCGATGTGGCTCATTTTTATTTATTATATCACTTTTATGATATATATATATATAAGTATATTTATATGATTTATATGACATTTATGATGTTATGATCATTATATAAATATAAAATTATTCACACATTCATTCTGTAATGATCAACGAAAAATGGAAAATGTTACAGATGTGTATGTATGGTTTACTGCCTCCAAGATTATATCATTATACATTTTTATAACCATTCATAATGGATTGTATTAAAAGAATAATTTTATTATATAAATGAAAATTCTTTATTAATATTATTTTTTAGATGATTTAAATATGATAATATGGACTACTTTTGTTATACAATTTTCATTTTTGACAGAAGTTCTGAATATCGACCAAACGTATGACATGAACTCAAATAAATAATTAATTATTATAACATGGATATTAATTATACAAATGGAATAATAAATATTAAATGTTTATTAGGAAATTATAAATTTACCTAATTTTAGTATTTATAATAAATAAAGAACATATGTGATGAATCAAACCCTGGGTAAGGGAGTTTCTTAATCCAATTTCTATTATTTGGGTTAAATATATACTACTTGATTATGTTGTTCAATCATTATATAGGAAATAGATTTTGGTTATTGTCTCTTGTATTTATATATGTTTTCTGTATATTTATATTCATAACACATAATCGATCTATTTTATTATGAAAATGATCTTTAAAATAGATTTCATCTCCATCTCCTAAGATTGAGGAATTTTATTATAATAAGAATGTTCATACTTTTTGTAGTTTTACACTCATACACAATGAAATTTAATATCAATATTTCATATATAATAATTATATTTAAGATATTTTTGAGTTTATTAACTCTTGGAGATTAATATTTATTTGTTCAAACTGGTTTCAAACATGTCAAAAAATTAATTATATAATTATCAAATCATTTCATCATGATATAATTTATATTTTTATTTATATAGATATAAAAGGATTATACCTTAAAATTTATTTCAATATTTTAATTTCATTCAAAGCATTTCAAAATGAATCTTTTGAAGCAATGAAATTTTATTTCATCAGAAAACCACAAACAGAATATTTTTTTGTATATGATGACAACAACTTCTCTTCAAATATAAAATTAATTGATATTTGGATTCCTCTATAATTTATAATGTTTTAAAATTGATAATTAGTACCCTATTCTATTTTTCAGTATTTTATTATTTAAAATAGTTTTAAAAATTTATTAACTATTCCAATCGCATGAAATTATTTTATGTTATAGATAATGGAATTTTGTGACTGAATTATTAATGTTTGAAATATTTTAAGTATTTTTTGGAATATAAAATGGTACATGGGAATTTTTTGATGGTAATGTGATAAAACATATACGGTTCGTTATATAATAAACTATAAATGGGTGGTTCCATGATAACCAATGAGGTTTGGTAATGTTATAACCTCCAATTAATTTTGTATGGATATCATCCATAAATATTTTCCATTTCTAAGAGTGAGATGTGTGCAAGTTGACCATATGGTTAATCCATTTTTTTACGATTTTGTCAGAATTTATTTTTATTTGTATTATGTGATTTATGTGGAATTTATGGTAATATTTTTATATAAAAAGTGAATGAAATGATATTATGTTTTGTGAATATTATATTCTTATTATTATTTGGGAAAAGTATTAATTTATGTTATGTATTCACATATTACATTTTTTTCAAGGCTATGAGATTTCATTCATTGTGAATCCCTTTCTGAGATTTTTATTATCATTGTATGTTTTAAAATGTTTTTCACAGGTATTGGGTTGGGTAAGTACATGTAACATGTTATTATTGATGTAGTAAAGATGTTTCTTGAAAAGAAATATTATTTTATCTTTAAATGGTTTCATTTTGTCTAAAAGAGGATATAAAATGTTATATTGAACATGTAATGTATGGGTCTACTATGTATGAGTTTTTTTAATTCACTAATATTAATAACCTAAAATATCCTCGATTATGATTGATAGTTCTACAAATAAGATGAATATGATATGTTTATTTTTGGGTCCTTATAGTTGGTATCAGACAATAATTCAGACAATGCTATGGTTTTGGGTGTTATTTAATCAAAAGTTACATGTTGTATATAACTATAATGGATACCATTATTGGAAGATCCATAGTTATTTTAAATAAATATAATGAGTTTGGGTTAACATGAATATGTAAATATTAGTCTATATATTCCTCATTAGATAGTATTTGAGGATTTTATTGATATACTCATAGTAACCTTTTCGGTATTTGAAAGTGGCTGGATCCACCAGGATCCAAAGTAACAATTGATGTGATGGAAAATTTCTTTGTTCTCTGAATAAAAAACCAAATGAAATTGATGTTAAAATGATAACACTTACGGTTATTCTAATACAACTATTGATAATAAGTATTAATCACATGAACATTGATGATTTTTCAGATGCATCACATATGAGAAAAATGAATCCCTCGAGTAGTTAGGGTGATAATGATCATAAAGGTAATTATATTCATCCACATATATGTCAATGATGGGGATATTATAACCCAGGAAAATATATTAAAGGGATTTTAAGGTATTATACATGTGGTATAATGTTCATAAATCAATAAATTTCCAATTAAGAAAGGAAGCGCTTAGAAAAATCCAAGAATGAGAATGATGTTATTTCCATGTCATCAGTTGAATGTTTTAAATGTAGAGATTATATTCATTACAAAACACAGATTTTTTTATCATGAATGTTTGGGAATAGGATCAGCAACACCATGTAAATATTTTTTTATAAATACCTAATTCCATTAAAATTGATGATTAAGAAACCTAAAATGCCATATGAATGATATGGATTATTTCTTTACTGTTGTTTTGAAATTATTAAATATCATGACACGATTCATGTTATTTGGTAGGAATGATATATTTATGAGTACAATAAAAAAAATTGTTAATAGAAGATGAAAAATGATGAAAGATTAAGATGTATACATATAAGGGATTCAATAGTTATGGTGAATATATGGAAAATTAATTATTTAAATGTATTAATGTCATTTTGATGCTGAGATTACTTTGGAGGGCCTTTTCAAGTAGGTGTAAACATGATGTTTATTATTTAAAAATTATATTCAAGTAATTATTATATATTCTTATGTGAACACATCTATAAGGGTATGAATAACTATTAGGGTTTATATGATCATTATTTTGAAGTAATTATGGGACATTTAATTTTGGGATGAAAAATAAAATGCCTAAGATAAACGTTGATATTAAAATATGTTATGGTCATTTTTTATAAAATTATAAAATATTGAGAATGTTATCAGAATTATATTGTTTTATAATAACAAAAACCCATAGGATGGGTGACCACCCATCATTTCCATCAAGGCTATGGGAATCAAACCCTCAACAAAGGGAATCATGGGTGCATCAACTACCACTAGCCTACGTAAAGTCCCTGGTTAGTATAACTTTTCTTTTTTAGTAGAATGATTTGATGGAATTAGAAGAAGTTGATTTTGAGAAATAATGTTGTATCAAATGGATATCCTTGGTATTACAAAATTATTTGGGTATAATGTGATAAATGGTATTTGGGGAGACATACACTATTTTTGGAACATTAAATGATTAATGTAAATAGAATAGAATGAGATTTTATTTATGGAGAAATAGATGAATATTCTTTCTAAATAATATATAATTTTATTAGGGAATTTTGGGAATGTAGTTTTTTTTAAATGATTATCCTATGCTGATTATTATGTGATTTGGATATTTACTTTTTTGTGTTCGACAATAAGAGTGGTTGATGTTTTTTAGAGACAAATGATAAAACATTTATTCAAAATCAACATGATCAGATCCTTTATAATTTTGGGATTCAATCATAGTTTAGATTATTTTAGTAATAATAATGAAATTTATTTTTTTAATGGTCTATGTTGCACATGGGGTATTTATTTTGAATTTTGGAGATTAAATGTACTCATTATTCATTAAATTTATATTATAGTAGGGGAATTATATAATTTTATCATAACATTTTGGTTTTTGTTTTTTGATGATAATATGAATAAATATTTAATCATTTATGGATGATGTGATTCTATAGAAGATGATTCTAGTGCACTATGTGTGAAAAAAACAATCACTTAAATATATAACTTTTTGGGAAGGTAATGAGTTTTTAGTGAGATTTTATTAATGTATGAAACTGTACATGTCTAGTAAGTGTATTTCTATATAATATTATAATATGTAGTTAAATAATTACAGAACGCTATAAAATTTATCTTAAAACAAAAACATTTTTGGTTTACTTTTCCTTAAATGAAATGAATGGTTGTTCTACCCTTCATATGTTTGTGGTTTTTTATTGTTAACTTTCTCCCGATCAGGTTTTTTTTATTATTCCTAAGAACATGATGGTTTTTTTTAAATATCCATGATTTCCTACATGTAATCCAAGTATGTTTTATCTCAAGAGACCTCTATATATACTTATAATTCATTTAATGTAGACGTTTTATTGACTAATTTTTTGATGTGGAATTTCAATGATGTTTTTTTGAAATGGGAAATAGTTGTTACCAAGACCATCCTTAAAATTATGTTGACATTATTTATAAATGGGGGAAAATATTTCACATCCAAGTTAATTATTGAAAAAGAAGTTATCATATTTTTTTAATAATTAATAATTTGATAGTAATTTTAATTTTTAATGGTCGCTATATGGATATTATACCCTTCACACGATAATGGGTTCCACTGAATTCTTATATTGAAAAAAAGACAGAGTTAAAACAAAAAATAATATATTGTTATTGTTATTATTTTATGTTGTAATTATCTCTTAATAATTAAAATTTTTGTAATGAATTCTATTAACAAAAATAAAAAAAATATGGTTTAAAATTGTTTAATAGTCATTCGTTGATTATAAAATTAATTAGAAATGAAAATAAAAACCAATTGAATATGAAATTTTTTTAATGAAAAACTAGTATACTAAGGATAATTGTGTTTATAATATAATAAAATCCTTATTTTAGGATTATATTAAGGAAATATAGATTAAATATGGTGTCTAAAATTCATCATATATATTTTATATACATGATATAATAAGACATTCAATTTTAGGAATAAAAGGATTATTTTTCAAAAAAACATTTGTACAACCTTTGGATGGAGAAATTTTTTTAAATATAATTTATTTCACGTTAATATTTTATATTTTACAAAATAAAATTCTTATTTTGATGTGGGAAATAAAAATTTAGTTTGGTTATTTTTTTCTTTTTCTGGTGACATTAATAATTTATTAAATAGTTAAAAATACTGCATTTTAATTCAAAAATATTTTTTATATAATTTATTTTTATTGAAATATTATCCTCTCACTTGTTTTTAGGGTATAATTAGATTAATTTTATATCAGTTAATCCAATTTAGTTCATTTCATGATTTTTAACTTTTATTCTATATAGAAAAACTATGTGAACATTTGAAAATTTTAATTAAAAAACTATTTCTTTGATCCATCATGTGGATTTGTCTATAAACTAATTTAACCAATTTTGAGAATTAAATTTTCAAATATGGAAATACATTGTTCTAAAAAATCTACAAAAAATTATGATAAGATCATAATAATTTTTGGAGAACAATAACATTAATATTTTATTTTCTTTAGTTAAAGGTAGATAGGGTAATTAAATGTATTATCAATATTAAAAAATTATAAAATTACACTAAAAAATTTTATAATCTTATTGGATGAGTAATCATAGACCATGACCATCCTTGGTATTAAATTGTGACCTTTGGATGTCACATGGGGGAAATAATGACATTTAATACATTTAATATAATGTCAATGAAAATATGTAATAAAAATGTCACTTCTTAATAAAAAAAATTAAATATTAGATTATGTATGTGATAAATTTTACAATGAAAAGACCTCAGAAAGTTAAAAATATCCCCTAAATAAATTCAATTAATTTTTAATTTTTATTAATTAAATAATTAAATTTTTATATTACACCAAGATGATGAAGAAATATATTTATTAAAGAAATAATCAAATATATGATATTAATAATATTAAAACATATATAATATGAAGTATTAGATGTCACACACTAAATTAATGGAATAATATATCATTTTATAATTTATTTAATGTTGTTTTTTAAATGAATAATGTTATTATGATATTTTTTAATAAATCCATTTAATGAATAGAGTAAAAATGAACATAAATCATATTTTAAAATATAATATATTGAATTAAATGATATAATATTTCTAAAAATCTAATATTCAGCCAAAAAATTTATGTAAGTCTAAAAATATCATTAATGACTCATTAATAGGATATTTTTTATGAGTTTGTAATTATTTTACCTAATAAGTGAAATTACATAACAAAGTGGTAAGCGTTAAAAGGGGATACAACCAAAAGATAAGGATTTAAAAAATAAGGTCTAATATTCATTGGAGGATTATATTTTGACCCATATTCATCTGATGTTCTATTTAATAGAATTTGGACCCATTTGAAATTGAAAATAAATTTACATTATTTTAATACATCTAAAATTCCTTTGGTGCCCATCCCCTCTCCTATAAAAATTCACTCATTCCTCTTTATTAATCACACATCCCAAACAATTTTTCTTCAAAAAATTATTCTCAAACCCCTTATTTGAATAAAATTACACATTATTGGGGAATATTTTTCTGTATAATAGCATTTATTAAAGCTTTTACAGTGTTATGAAATTTAATCGTCCGACGGAAAGGTAATGTTTTTATTTTAGTATTTATATTTTATATATTTTTCTATTTCATTCATATATTATTCATCCATGATGAAATAATAAATCCATTATAAACAAAAAATAATAATTTATTATGTTAATATCATAACCTAAATCCATCTCCACTTGTATTAAATGAAAAATTAATAAATCTTTTGTGCGTACGTGTGAAGTATGACCTCAACGAACTGATCTGATTTGTTTTCCATAAAAATATCTCATTATATATTTTTATAATAAAATTAATATTCATATTAATATTCATGAAATATTAATCATTATATGATAATAATATATCAATTATGTTCTTACTTTCCTTTCACAAGAAAAATGACAATGTCGTCTATGTGTACGTGTGAATTATCACCTTCATAAAGTGATACGGCTTGTTGTTTTTACTAATATCCATTTTATAATTTATATAAGTACATTTCAATTGAAAATATGATATTAAATATGTTGTTATTATTATATATTGTCTAAATAATACTTACCCACATTCCATGATGATCAATTAAAAATTTAAAACGTTATTCATGCATATGTATGGATTAACGTCTAAATGATTGTAACGATTCTTCTTTTTTATAACCATAAATTATTGATTGATTTAAAATGATAATTTATTTATAAAAATTATATTAATTTCATGAATAATATTCTGGATATTTTTGACTTATGCACACAATGACTATTTACATCATACCACGTTTATTTTTGACTGAAGTACAGAATATAGATAAAATGTCTTACATGAACCTAAATATTTATCTAATTATTAAAAGATGGTAAAAAATGATATAAAATGGGTAATAAAATTATGTTTTTAAATAGTAAGTATAAATTAATCTAATTTTATTATTCTTTAATAACAATAAGTATATTAGACGAATCGAACTCAAGGTGTGGGGGTTTTTTTATACCAAAAATACATTTTTTCAGTTAAACATATACTTCGTGATTATTTCATTGTATGATTACATGAGAAATAAAATTTAGATATACTATATTGTATATGTAATTTTTATATATGTATTTATTTTGAAAACACATTATTACACTATTTTATTAACAAAATGATCTATTTATGGGATTTTTTCTCAATCTTATTTCATTGTGGAATTTTATGATAATATTCACCATTCCTATTTTATTCGGTGTTTATAATTCCACTATGAAATTTCATATCCATATGGTATCTATAATAATAGAATTAATTTTTTGGTGAATTAATTATTTCATATAGGTTAATATTTAAATGATCAATGTGTTATGGAAGACCTTTTCCTTTTAAAATTTTTATAATCAAATCTATTCATTATAATATTGATTTAAATATTTATTTATATATATATATAAGTATTATAAATTTTATTATAGTACTATATTTAAATTTGATTCAGTAGATTTGAAATGAAAACTATTAATATGAAGTGGTTTACATTCTTTAAAAAATGAAAAAGTGAATGTTTTTTAATGTATAAGGAGACAACTACTTCCCCTATAAAATAATTGTTAATAATATTTGTATTCACATAATATCATTAATGTTTTTAGAATTTAAAATAAACATATTTTTTCATTTTTTGGGTATTTTTGTATTAAAAATGGATTGACAATTTAAATATTTGGAAATGATTTTTTATGATTGCAATTAGAATATTCTGTTTGAAATATTTATACCAGTAATATTTTCAATATGTGTTATAAATATAAAATGGAACTATGAAATTTGATGTTGTTTATGTGAAAATATAAATATGGTTGGTTCTGTAATAAACCAAATATGGGTGATTACATGATAAAACAAGCATCGGTGGTTGCACTATTTCTTCATTTACATAGGTTATGGATGTTGATCGTATGGATATTCCATTTGTAAGAGTGATATATGTAGATGTCAATCATATAGTTATTCTATTTAAGAATGATTATGTCTGAAATTACCTTTATATATTATATCTGATTTTTGTAGGTTCTATGGTAATATTTGATTACAAATGGGTAATTATTGGGTTTATATTCAGTAAAGAGTATTAACTACTTCATAATGGTGAGATGTGTTATACCATGATAATTATTAATGGTTTACATGTTTCTTCTAGGATTATAATATTCTTTATTTATGTATCGCTTACTAAGAATCTTATGCTCATGCAAAGATTTAAATTATTATTCATAGGTACTAAGATTAGAAAGGATAAATAATATTTCATGATGAATGAATTGAAGATGTGTGTCAAAAAGAAAAAATGTTTTATTTTTAAAGGGTATCCATTAGTAAAAAAATGTATACTATTTAAAAGTTTCCACATTTCTTTCTTATGGTTTTTGTTATATAAAAGTTATGGACTAATTCACTAAAATTATAGACCATAAAATATCCTCAATGTGAAAAAATTTATAATTATTTTCATAGCTCAAGATTTTGAAATAATTTAAGTCGGGGTTTTATATAAAACATTCCATAAAAAACCATAACATATTCATAATTAATGAAATGTTTTATCCTCAAGGATTATCTCATACAAATAAATTTTCATTATAATATTGAATCATTTTTTCTTAGAGGCTTCCATAAATCTGTTACAATGTACCCAGAAATGTCATACCATACATCCAAAAAATGAATATTGACAATTAAATTTCATTTATTCATGAAGAACAAAAATTAACTTAAGATGCATATAGTGAAAAACTATATTATTTAAATCTAAAATATTTTTTAAAAACCAATATGGTTGGAACAGGTTATCCAATATGCATGAACACATTAATATTTAAACCTCATCAAAAGATAATGTTTAATCATTTCATAAATGGTTGTCATTATGACCCTTCAAAATGATCAACATCCAAAACATTAGAAATAATGTCACTAAATATTAAAAATAAACTTAATTTTACATTACACAAAAATATAATATATATCATATTGTTTACGACCGAAAATTTGATCACCAAAAAAATTGTGTCAAAATCATTCACTCTTCTAAATTCTTTTAGAAGAAGTACTAAAGTAAAATCCTTATTTTCCTATAATTCATATTATCGAAACACCATATATCAAATTCACAAATAATTTTATTTTATAATCCTCGATTAAATTAAAAAATCATTCTTATTCACTTTTTGTGGGATCATAATGATATAAATGATCCAATAACTAATTATGATGTATATTCCTTTAATGGTTGGGGAATTTTGTTCTGTAGTTCCTATATCCTTACTGTTGAATCATTTAACATTATAAAATTATTTATTTCATATTAAAAATGAAATTTTGTCATTATTTATTCACCCTACATGAATACTAATTTTCCTCATTTGTATATAACATTTTGTTTCCATCCACAATTATCCCACATGAGAAAATGCTTCTTTTTCATTCTCCCTTAATCAGTCTTTTTCCATTCCATCATATTCTTCTCATGCTTCCTTCAAAACGAATATTATATATAATTTTTTTTCTATATATTATTTTCATATGATACTATTTCCTCATATGAAAATAATTTTTGGTAGAGTATTTGACTTTGATATAATTTGTTAAACACTTAAATGATATTTTAATTCATATTCATCAGTTCATAAATATTATTGAGGGTCACGTTTTTCAGCTAGGAACCATTTCTAAATTATTAGGTACACAAGATTAGATCATATTATAAATTAAAATAAAAAATAAATAGGATATTAATCTATTATTATACTCAATATATATCAATTATGTTTTCTAATATAATGCTTCCTAAATCTATTTCCAATGATTCTACAAAACATGATATGATTCAAACTATAGTGAAATAGACCACATTATCCAAAATTCAGTGCATTTCTTTATTACACTGCAATTAGATAAATTAAATTGATTCATTATGGTAAGAATATTTTTTAGTCTTGGTAAACAAGAAATATATTTGAAATTAAAAATGCATTTTACGAAACAAATAATTTCGTTGAGGACAAAATTATTGTCCATTATTATCACTATATATCAATCTTAATATGCCTCATGGATTCCTAGGAAAAAGAAAACATAAGAATGTAGTCAGTTTAAATTCATTTCAATGTTAAGTATCTAGATGAATCTATCATGAATAAATAATCATAAATAAAAAAGAATGTTAAATAAATAAAAAAGATTACATTTAAACATATAAATTATAATAATATGGATAGAATAAATAATTATATATAAATAAACAAATATGGTTGAGAAATAACCAAAGATATCCTACTAGCCTAATAATAAAATGTAATGTCAATTAATAATCACATAATGAGGTAATTCATCATCCTAGATATTCTGAACACACCATGAAGTCATATCCTGAGACAACATACATAAATTTGTAAGTCGTCAGCCAATACCCCAAAGAGATTGTCTCATGAGACCTAATTATTTAAAAGGGTATATATCTATCTGGGATAATCACATAGTATGAAAAATTTATTTTTCATATGAAAATTTTGAACAATAAACAACATACCATTCGTAATTGAAATCTATAATATTAAATATGAATACATTAACCATAGAACATTAATGGTTTGAAAATAGAATATAGCCAAACTGATCATAACCGCATAAATAAAAATGCTTTATAGTTTCATAATAAATTATCAACTTTTATGAATAATATCAAATAAATTATTTTGATAGAGATTATAATATTCTAATAAAATCATTAATTTTTTTAGATAAATAACTTTTATGGTTAGATTTAATATATTAAATATTCACTAAATAATAAAAGAAAATAGTTTCAAGAAAAGAACACTATAAACATGTAAATAAGGTTTCATAAAAATAACATTTCATGAATGATGAAAAATATTCACGTACCACATAAGATGAAAAAACAATCCTTTCGTAATTTTTTCGTAAAATTCAAAAGTACAATATTTAGAAAATGAAAAGAAAGATTCCATTCCCACAATTTAAAAAAATCTCAAACATGGGTCAAAATAAAATAAAAATGTACAGTATAATAGTAAAATACTTTTTGAATAATTAACATGGAGGAATAATTTTCACAAGTGGATAATTAAAAATAAACAATCATTGATAATAATGATATTTTTCTATAACCCTTACCTTAGGTCTTATTTCTTATATTAGTGTGTCTAAAACACCAGTAAGGTGATTTTGGACATATTATTAAGTTATACCAGAATCACAATATCATTTATTATTTAATAAATTGTCTTCTTATAATATTTAACAACTTTATTTATATTATATTTTGATTTAAATATTTCTGGTGTTTTATTACTAGTTTTCTTGTCCTTTTTTTCCTTGAAAATCATAGTTCTCATACATAGAATATGGATCCAAAATATTCAGAATAATAATAATTAAAAACTATAATATTTAATTAGTATATACATTTTAAATATCTTCATGAATTGTGTTAATTGAAAATGAATCTCATCATGTTGTAGAGGCGGTATGTTATACGTACGTACAAAGTGATTGTATCATTCCCATAATAGTGAATATTTATATAATTTGGATGATATATTAATTATCTAGAATCAATATAATTTCTTAACTATCATATACATTTAATATTTCTATCATTATACCCATTTAAAATGGAAAAAAATTGCTCGTAGAATGTATACGGTATGTCTTACAAACACACACAAGGTGATTTTTTCATAGATCAATTAATGCTGGAATATTGTTCTACAATAATCACAATAACATCTCATTATATAAATTATATTTAACCTATTACTTTCTCATGAAAACTAAAAATGAATATGAGTTATTGTAAGAAATTAACTTTGATGATATGGTTAAAACCATAACATAATCTTCTGTGGGCTTCTATTATATACATTCTTAAGGGACACATATTCCATATTTTTTGAATAAAAGAATCTCTAGAAAGTAGATAATGATTTTTAGAGGTAAAACTATGGTTTTTTTAGCTATAAGGATCAATGTTATGTGAATAAGTGACATAGGATATGTTTCTTCATAATTGAGGTGAGGGTAACTTTTGGAAACTGTCAAAATAATATATTAATTTTTTTTATTTCTATTTAAAAAATCTCATCAGTGATCTGAGTCTGTGATAATATTATTATGGGTTGAAATACCTATATCCAATAATTTCTTGACAATCTTAGGTCACATTCATACCCTTAGTATTTTTTATCCTTATTTAAACGCGTTAATACTTTCCATGACAACATGTATTTTTACTATTTTATTAATAATACAGTTACTAACAAATTCCAAATAAACTCTAAATGAGTAATGGTTGAAAATTTAATAATTATCCCAATAAATACTCCAATTTTTATATTTTCATAGTTATAAATCATGTAATAATATATTATTTATTTTAAAATACCATTAATGTCAATTTTAACACTATTCATTATCTCTCATATTAAAATATCATAAAAATAAGAAATAAAAAAATAATCATATTAAAAATATGAAAATGTAATGAATAAAATTTATTTCTATCATTAATTATATAAAATTATATTTATTATAGTATTTTTGAAAATAATATGGGTTATTGTCATTATATAAATAATTAATGTGTCATCATTGGGTAAGACATTAATTCAATTATTTATTTTCAAAGTTATAATTAAAAATTACCTTGATGAATAATTAATTTTATAATTATTTTTACTATTTATAGTAAAATATATCTATTGAGAATTTGAATATTATAATTTTAACACTTATTGAAAACATGAGTATCCCATATTTGAAATTACTTAGAAAACAAATACAATAAAAGCCTTAAAGTGTTCGATGTTTCTCCAAGAGGACATAAAATATTCCCAAAGAAACTTATATTTTCACATCACTCATATAGTAAAACTAGGAAAAGTGTTCAGATAATTTTATAATATTTATAATATTACTTTTACCTTTAATTACCTGATTTACCCTTAACCGTGTTAATAAAATTACCAAAGATATAATTCATAATATAGAAATAAAGGTTCTTATTTACTAAATTTGGATATTCTGATTAAAATTATGGAATCTAATTTTCATAATTCAATTACTATATGTTGAAAAAATTAATTTAAAATTAATCCTATATATTAGATAAACAAAATGTTTTTAATGTAAAATTTTTCAAATGATTGAAATGTTTTTTAATCCAATTTCAATGTGAAATTACATCAAATGAATAATTTTTTAATTAAATTATATTAAAATAATATAATTATACATTTAACCAAGTGAAAAATATATCTTAACAATTATAATTATTTAGAAATATAATTTATTCAATTAAATTCTAGTATTTTTCACTATTCATCAAAACATGAAACTTATTAGAAAAATACCAATAATCCAATCAACATAAATATTCATATTTTACATTCAGTGATGAAGTTTATTTTTCCTAATATAATTTATAAAATTGTCAAAATCTACATTTAAAACATGTGTTCTGTCAAAAATGTGACATAACTCCTTTTAGAAAATTATAACCTTTTATGCTTAATGTTGGATTTATTCTAAACTTAAGTCTATTTATTTTTTAGATGAATTGTATTACATTTTTTTGTCTATATAACATATATATTTATTTATTATATTTCAGTAATAGGGATTATTATAATTTATAATGATAAATTACCAATGTAGATATAAAATAAGTATTTTTTAATAATAGCACATACATTATATTCTATTTTTATTTTTCACTTCCACAGAATTGATTTTATAAACATTTGTAGTATATATATTCATAATTTTTTTAATACCATTTTAAACCTACATGTTATATTTTATTTTGAAAACAAAAATTTTTAACATTATATCAGAGTTTTTTCATGTTTGGTGTTGATTGAAACGTATATTATCTATGAATTTGAATGTATTTAAGAATAGACATTTTATAAAATCATGGGTGCTACATAATATTCGTCCATAACACATTGTCAAATTTAATTTTCATCCCATGAACAAAAATTAAATTAGAATCTGTAATATCTACTAGAATTTCCACATTAGAAATTTTTGGCACCAACACTACTTCCCCCACATCAGAACATTTGAATGATCAGTGGTATTTTTAATAATATGAGATATTTCTAAACCATCACAAATTCATATAACGTGATATATTAACACAGACCAATTAGAAACATGTAAATCCTATATTATAATCATAAATTTTCCCACATACCAGAAATAGCTGCCTATTATCGCCTATCAACCGATCAATGTTTTGATTATCTTCAAATTTGTATAGCAGCACTCGGGTCGAATCCTCGGTGATGATTCTCTTTAATAGTCTATGGTTTTTAGTTGATTGTATTTTGATTATGGGGGGTTTGTTTTCAAATCTTAATTGAAATGATTCATTTATTTAAAAATTTAATTAATATTGGGGTGAGTTCATCATTAGGTAGTTATGTTTGTGATATCTTTGAGCTTTGTGTTATATTAGATTAAATTTACACCCATGTAACTAGTTAGAATTGATTGTAATTTTCAAGTGTTAATGCTTTAATAAAAACCATAACATAACCTAGGGTTCTAATCATAATCATATCTTGTTTATGGTAGTGTTTTTATTGTTCCAATAATCCATGGAATCCACTCGTTAAACAAAAAAAGTCATTAATAAATGACATGTTAAGTCCAACATACACAATTTTAATTCAATGAATAATAATTGAGAAAAATATCTCAGTCGCTTACCATCCCAAAATTAAAACTCTCCCAATGAGATATTTAATCATCCATTTAAATTATTAGTAATCTGGATAAAAAATTTATGATGATAAAATAATAATATAAGAAAAAATTGATAAGAAAAGAGTGGTGTGTCGAACACACAAAAAAATGATGTCGATAATTAAAAACAAACTCTATATTGATTGAGAAAGAAAAACAAAAGAAATAGATTCAACTATATTTAAACTATTTTATGAAAATTATTTTTAAACTATAGAAGTTGGATGAGAATAAGAGATATTGATTAAGAAACTCGCATTGAAAAACAATTAGAAAAACATAAAATATTACAATAATGATGAACACAAATGTAAAAGGAAACCAAGAGAGGAGGAATGATATCTCAAGTGAAAACTTGAGTATGGTAGCTCCTCAAAATTCCATGGAAAGAAATTTGTCATGCCAATATGTTCTCATCTCTTCTAAAATTCCAAATCAATTGAAGGATATGAGGGGGATGTATTTATAGCACAAGGAAGTGGACTGTTGGAATTCCCAATTTGTCCCTCCATTTATCTCGACGACTAAGACATCCAGATAGCCTAATCTCAAGATATATCCTTCTTAAAAGTTTTACCTCATAATGTTTTCTAACTACTCTAAATGTTTGGAGTCATTTGGACTTATTGAGCCAATGTTATGACAGTTTCAATAAATAATGTTAAATTGTCCATTTCTATCCATGCTTTTTCGATGGAAAACGTGAATGGATTTGAGAATAGTATTATTCCTTAAAAAATGAATTATTTATTCAAAAAACAAGGCCACCTATATTTTTTTCTTTTACACATCAACATCTCAGCAGGATTTGATGAATATATCAGGAGACATGTCATGAATACTATACAGATTTTAATTCCCCACAAGAATGGTGGGATGATATTAAATGAATCATTTGGGCCCCTTGTATTTGGTGTTCAGCCTTGAAATTTTTATCCAAGACTCTTTAAATTTCCCCCCAATCATTGGAAAGGATAAATGAATTTTTACTTCCTTATTGTGCCCATAAATTAAATATTTATGGCTGGTTATATTTCTTCACAGATTCCGTAGGCCTTCTTGTGTGGTCTATACGGGATTTCAAATTGCAGAATTGGACCCTTATCCATTCTAATGAAATATTCTATTTTTATTTATAAATCCTAAAAACCATCACCACAAAATATAGATCTGTAGGGGGGGAGTTAGAAATTATATTGTAATCTGACTCAATTGGACTACTGATAAAAATGATCAAAAATTATACATTGTATTAAAACATTAATATTTCACACAAATTATGAACATTTTATATAGAACCAGTAAAGGGGGAATATAATAAGTCATGAAAATATTAATAACATTAAATCACCCACAATTAGTATTGTTCATGTCCTCATGTGCAACAAACATAAAAACATGAAAAAATCACTTTCACTCACCAAAAAATATTAAATTTTTTTCCCCAATCTGGGGAGGTTTAGAAAATATCACCGATCCATAATGTATTCACCACATTTTGATTCAAATTCAATGTTCCAAAAACAATTCATTTTTTCATGATCAAATTTAGAAGGGGAAAATGGTGGCACACACTCAAGATGGTAAAAATAATTTATGGAGCTTCACTAATTCACCAACCAAAAGTGAAAATATTATAGTCTATAAGTCCTCTCAGATTACAATCCCTAACCTAATGTGCTCTTGAATCAAGAAGACTTTTTTAGGGTTTTTATTGGCTATTGAAAAGTATGTAGATGATATCCAAAATATGGGAAAATGGGGATCAAACACAAACATGGAAAAATAAAAGAATTTTTTTTGGAAATGAAACATTGATGAAAATGAAAAAAAAATATTTAAAAAGAAATGATTGTGTGAATAAAGACACAAGGGAGGAAGAAAATTTGAAGGGTATGAGAATATGAAATATTTATAAAACACAAAACATTTCCCAATGACATAAGTGTTCATCAATTTTTTTGGAATTTCTTTAAATATGGAACTAGAAACTGATCTAACACTCAACTATTATCCCATGACTGATCTCCTCACGACACTAATTGTAAAAATATAACAAGGTCAAAGGTCTAGGAAGAGTGATTTTTGACCTACCAAAGACACAACCCATTTTTTATTTATTTTTTAAAAAACATGTCAACAACATTTCCAAAATTACATAAATAAAAGTACATTACATTCCGAATAAACACTGAATGAAAACCTCTACCCAACACTAAAATGGATGATTTCCCTCAATAATATGATTAAATAGTGATATTAATAATGGGTATCCAAAATAAAATAAATTATCCCCAGACATAAATTTGAAAAAAATTATTCAATGAAAATCCATGTTGATATAGGTTGGGATAAGGTATTTGGATTCTATTGGGGCTATCAAGGAAAAGGTTTTCATAGGCTCTAATGGGTTTTCAAAATGATGATTAATGTATTGTTAATTCGAAGCTATTTTTCTATTATAATTATCATGTAGATCAAAAAAATGTCTCTATCATTTTAATTCACACTAAAGTAAGAAATTTTTCTCAAAGGTCCACAAACTCAAGACTCACAAATTGTGGGAAAAACTCATTTTGAAAATATTGCCAAAGGTGGCTTTGGTAAGAATGATAATTTTTTTCATCATGGTTTGGGGAAATCATTTCAAAAATAAAAAATTGGACATTCAAAATTTTTTGGTTTTGACACAATATTCGTTATTAAAATTTTTTTTGAAACAAAAAATTTATTGAGATGAAACCATATCTTATAAATCCTACAAATTATTAGAAGATATTTAAATATTGGAAGGTGAGTAAGGATGACTCTTGATTTTTCAAATTATTATTATTTTTTTAGGTTTTTTTGTTTTTTATACAGACACAGCCACACAAAAGAGGAAAAGTAAATATGAAAATGTGAGGAGGAATGTGGTAAAAATACAAAATGAGAAGGAGGGAGGAATACGATAGAGAGAGAGAAAAAAAATAGTTAAAGGGAAAGAGGTTCCCCTGGTTTGGATTTGGTGGGTTGTCATCTCCATCCAGTGGTGAGTCAACTGTAGAAGTTGGGGGTCTGATAGAGGTCAATGTGGTTCCAGGATTGTGGAATGTTAACTAAAAAGAAAAATCATTATTCATATAATAAAAAACTAAATGGAAATTAAAATTTCATAAAATTAAAATAAATCACGTGTTTCTTCCCCAGAATCATTTCATTTATTTATCTACATCTAGAACATTGTATTGGACTACCCATAGTCTGATTATGGCCACCATATTTTCTCCACTTTGGATTTTTCTATAAAAACATCCACTTTGGGATGAATGATTGTTCATTGTATAATTTATCCCCTTCCTTGGTTTTGTGCTTGTAATTAAACGGTGGTGGAAAGAGAATATGGATATCCTCCCTTTGGTCCTCAACTTGATGAATGATGTTTTCTACAATGTGTTGGTATTTTATTCTTGGAAATTCCGGAATATGTCTCAATTATGATGGTTCATTTATATAAGGCTCATATAACATGAAACTAGAGTATGATATTACAAATGTTTTTGAATAATTTTTTTCATCACTTACCAATGTATATTAATGAGATTAGTGGAATCATAAGAGTGAATAAAATTTTCAATATCCTTTATATTAATGTTATTTTCCAAAGAAAGGTCAATTCTAACCACGCCAATTATCACTTTATTAATTATAGAACAAAATCACAACCTTTACTCCCATCAGGACAATATAAACACAATGGTTTGAGATTCACCTCTCATATAACAGAATTTTCATAATCTTGGATAAGAAATAATGAATGTTGGAAAACAATATTTGACTCAAAAATGAACATGCTTGTTCATTTTCCCTATTTTTGTCCATGTCGGAGTAGTGGAGGCCAGAGGTGAGTTTGGATTCTAAAGAGTTTTCATGATCATTTAGATAAGTGGAGTTTTCATTTGTAATGTCAACATAATCTTCTTTATTGATGACTTGGTTAATGAGGATGAAATATTCACAAACTCCCCTATTAGTAGAATAAGATGAACATTATGGATTGGGATTCCAGACACTCTAAGAGATATTTTCTGAAGAATAGATAGAGAATGCAGATTTATTCTCTGATGGATATCACAAGGATTGAAAAATATTGATTGTGACTACTTGGTCACAAAATTCTATATATATGATTCCATCATGGACTTTAATTTTGGTTTTATATGTTTTAAGGAAAGGTCATCCAATAATTAGAGAGATTGGAATGAAATTGTCTCTCCTTCCATGTCAAGGACATGATGTCAGCTGGGAAGATAATATCATTCACACTTAAAGGAAATCCCCAATTATACACTTAGGACTAGTAGTGATTCAATTGCGCAATTGAATGAAAACATCCCTTGGATGTAAGGGACCATCGACAATGATGGAGAAGATACATTTGGTCATGACATTATTATAGGCTCCTTGGTCTATGAGTTCATCATCTAAGATTGAACTTCTATTTTAGCATGGAACCGTAATGGTCCCTGGATCTTTTCACATTAAGAAAATCGACTGATGGGTGGCACCATTTTCCAATGTTATATATTCACTCTTGTGGTTGCACAATTCCTTAAGAATCATGGAATACATAGGGATTTTTTAATGGCATATAAGATTAGAATGATCCCATCAACATGTCTAAACATGTTAAGAATTTCAGGATCGGGTTATAAGGACTTATTTGGCTTAGAAATGACTTGTGGGAATGGAATTGGGTTTCTAAGTGGAATTAAAGGAGGTAAGGGGATGGATTCATATTTTTTTCAAGTTTATTTTTTATATTTTTGAGGTCAACATTCAAAGTAGTGTTGGAGGATATTTCCTGAGGGATATCCATTTTATTTCCCTATCAAAGTGCAATTTAATATACATGGGTTGGGTAATGGTTGAGCTGAATGTTGGGAAAAATTTGATAGTTGCTTCTGACTATGGTTGGATGCATGTTGACCAATTTGGGTATAAATTTTTTTAAGGCTAGAATGAGTGAAGGAAGTAAGATCATCAATTATACTTTCCCATGGGTTCATAGAAGAAGAGGCATGTCAAAGATTGGGATTTCATTGATTTTGGTTATTGGTAAAGTGATTGTATTGGTTTGGTAATTGAGAAGGACCACTAAAATTATGGATTCTTGGTGGAGTAGGGGAAGGATTTCTTCTTTGTTGTTGAGGGACAAAAGGATATGGTTGTTGTATGTTACCAACACCTTGACCATATTGATACTGGTTTGATATTTGATGAGGGAATTGTGGGGGATGAGAAATAGGAATACCATACCTCTGTCTTTGATTATAGGAAGAAGATAAGGGCTTAGAGTTAGGTTTGTTGAAATTTCAATCAAACTGAACTTATTATTTAGGGTTGGTGTTCGGCTCAGCAAAGGCTTCATTGAGCTCCTTTGGTCTAGATGAATCATATAGATCATCTTGATGTTGTGGGATATAGTCTATTGGATGATCTGGTGAGTTTCAGATTTGACTGTTTTTGAATGGTCTAGGAAACATTAACTCTGGAGAAGATGAGGTTAGGGCTTTAGTAGCCACAAAAATTTGTCGCCCAAGACCTGTACATTCACTCATGTAATCGTTCATCTTGTTTGGATCTATAGATTGACTATATTGGAGTTGTGTTACTTGATCATGTGCTCGAGTATGGAATTGTAGTGCGTTTCCATCCATGTTGCTTATAAGATCTCTTATAGCTATAACAGTTTTATCAATAAGAGCACCCGTACTTGCGGCATCAATAAGATTTATCCCCATATCTAATAACCCCTCATTAGAAGTATAGAATCAAGTGTTGTATAGGGATTTGGTGGTGTGGGTAGGTTTCCACAATCTTTTTTAACCTCTCCCAGTACACATGGAGTGATTCATCAAGGAATTTAAGAATCCCACTTATTTCTTTTTAGATAGAAGTTGTACAAGAAGCAAGAAATAATTTCTCTATGAAGAGTAACATAATGTAATTACATGTGGTTATGAAACCAGGGGGAAGGTAGTAGAGATAAGAAATGGTGGATTCAGCTAGAGAGAATGGGAATTCTTGATGTTTTATTTGTTCCTCATAAACCCCTTAAGGCTTCATGGTAGAGCTCACCACTAGGATCTCTTTAAGGTGGAGATGTGGATCCTCACCGGCTAGCCCGTGGAAATGAGGGAGAAGATGAATCAAACCCGATTTGAGTTCGATGTCAGAATATATATTTGTATATTGAATACCATGTGTTTGGTAAATCGTATTATGGGAAGAGAGTTATTTATGTGGTTTTTCCCACAAGATTGGACATATCTAATTAAATCGGTTGGATAAGGACTGGTTCTTGAATTATTTGAATATCTCTTATGGGCCTCCTATGTTGGATAAGAGTTCGCTCAATTTCATTGTCAAACAAATTAGAGGGATCATTTTAGAGTTTATGGGTCATTCATAGTGATTTTGGAAGAAAAAGTAAGAATGTATTTTCTTTTTGTGTTTTCCGTTTATAATTTTTATGAGAAGGCGAGTTTTTCTTTATGTTGTTTTTTCAATTTTTTTTAAAAAAATTATTTTTTTTATAATATCCAAAAATTAAATACTACTTAATTTCAACAGCCACATAAATGGTTTCATTTGAAAGCACTACCAATTTTCATACACCGATCGGTCAAAATTATGATACTCTACTAATGTGTATAACATCACTCAGTTTGAATCCTCGGTGATGATACTTTTCAATAGTGTTTTGTTTTCAGTTGATAATATTTTGATTAGGGGATTTGTTTTTGGATATTAATTTAAAGGATAACTGATTTAACAATTTAATAAATATTGGGGTGAATTCATTGTTAGGTAGTTAATCTTGTGATATCTTTGAGCTTTGCTTTATATTACATTAAATTAACACCCATGTCACATTTTGACGTTCATTGGAATTAGAAAGTGTTAATTATTTAATCCAAGACTTAGCATAACATAGGGTTCTAATAATAATTATATCTTGTTTATGGTAGTGTATTTATGGTTCTAATAATCAATAGAAACAATCTGTTAAACAAACAAGTCATTAATCCTTGACATGTTATTTCCAACATACACAATGTTAATTCCACGAATATTTATCACTCTAAAACTCTCAATCACTTAACATCCCTAAATTAAAACATAACCCAATAATAGATTTAATCTGCTATTGAAATGATTAGTAATCTGGTTATAATGATTTTGATGATAATTTGATAATATAAGAAAACAAAATGAATAAAAAAGAGTGGCGTGTCAAACACACACACAAACGATGATGATAATTAAAAGTGAACCATAGATTGATTGAGAAAGAAAATGAAATGTATGGGATTAAAGTATATTTAAACTATTTTATGAAAATAAATATTAAACTATTGATGTTGGATGAGAATAAGATATATTGAACCAGAACAATACATTAAAAAAGAATTACAAAAAAACATACAAGGTAACAATATTGATGAACACAAATTTAAAAGGATAAAAAGTGAGGAGGAAAGATCATTCAAGTAAAAAATATGTATTAAAGGTCCTCCCAATCCCTTGGAAATTATTTTATCATGCTAATAAGTTTTCCTCCATTCTGAAATGTCAACTCCATAGAAGGCGGTGAGGGGAAAGTATTTTAAGCCCAGGAAGTGTACTGTTTGAATTCCCAAAATGTCCCTCTACTTGGATCGATGATTTGGAAATCCAGAAAACTTAATCTCGAGTTACCTCCTTCTTCAATGTTGTATATAACAATATTTCGTACTACTATAAATATTTTGAGGCATTTGGGCTTATAGATCCAATGTTATTTGGGTTTTAATAAACAATGTTAAACTGTCCATTTCGATCCATGCTTCCTCAATGGCCAAAATGTAAATGTATTTTGGAATAGTAAGATGCCTCTAAATCCGTATTCGTTCTTCAACAATGTCGGCTGACTATAAATCCTATTTCACACTAAAAAATATCATCTTGATTTGATGAATATACCAGGACACATTCCAGGAATATTGTACTAATTTTAATTCCCGACCAGAATTGAGGGCTTAGTTTAAATGAATAATTTGGGAATCTTGTGTTTATATTTGGGCCATTAAATTATTATCCAAAACTCCTTACATTATCCCCATTATTTTGAAGTAGAATAAAAAAATTTGGACTTCCTGATTGAGCGCAACAACTAAATATTCATGGCTGGCCCAGTCCTTAATAGATTTTGTTGGCCTTCTAGTATGGTCCATATGGGTCTTCAAATGGCATAACTGGTACATGATCCCTCATATTGAAATGTTTTATTTTGAATTATAAATCCAAAAAAACAATAACCACACAATTTGGATCAATAGGGGGAGAGTAATATATAAAATAGTAAACTGACTCAATTGGGGTACTACTAAAAATGCTCAAAAATTATATATAGTATTTAAACATTAATATTTCCCACAAATTATGTACATTTGATAAAAACCTATAAAGGGAGTATATAATATGCCATGAAAATATTAATAACATCAACTCACCACACATAGTCTTGTTCATGTACTCATGTGCAACAAATATAAAAACATGACAAAATAATTTTCACTCACCATCAAATATTAAAATTTCGTTTTCCCTAATCAACGGAGGTTTAGAAAATATAACTCATCAATATTTAATTCCCGCAAACCTTTTTACAGAAACAATGTTTCAAAATCAATTCATTTTTCCCTTCTCAAATTTAGATATGTAAAATGGTGGAACACAAAACATACTCCACTCAATATGGTAAAATTAATTTATGGAGTTTCACTCATTCACAAACCAAAAGTGAAAATCATAGTGTTTGTAAGAGATATCTGCTTCCACTCCCTATATTAAAGTTCTCAAAAATTAAAATTTCTTTTATGGGGTTTTCTGTGGATATGGGATACTAGGAAGATGAAATATTTACAAAACACAAAACTTCTCCAAATGACATAAGTGTTCATTATTTCTTTTGTATTTTTTTTCAAATGTTGAACATAAAATAGATCTCACACTCATATCCCAACTAACGAGTTATCTCTTTGCGACACTAATTGTAATAGTATTTACATGATCAAAGGTTGAGGAAGAGTGATTTTTAGCTACCGAAGACATAACCCATTTTTTTGAATTTTTTGGAACACTTTTAAATAACATTTCATTAATTAAATAAATTAATGTACATTACATTCCCCAAAACAAACTGAATGAAAACCCCTTCCCAAACTGTAATAGATGCTTCCCATCAATCATATTATTACATGGTGAAATCAATAAATGGTACCCAAAATGAAATACATTCCCCAAAACATAAATTTCAAAAAATTATTCAATGAAAATACATGTTGATATTGGATGGGTTATGGTATTGGGCTTATAATTTAGCTATCAAAGAAAAAGATTTCATAGGCTCAAATTGGCCTTCAAAAGGAGGATTAATGTATTGTTAATGGGAGGCTATTTGGATATTATATTTCTTAGGTGGCACAAAAAATTGCCTCTATCAAATTAATTCACACTAAAGTATGAAATTATGATCAAAGGTCTAAAAACTCAAGACTCACAAATATGGGTGATCAAAAAATCATTTTAAAATGATGGCCATAGGTATCCTTGGCAGAAAAGCTAATTTTTTTCCTCAAAGTTTGGGAAAATAATTATAAAAATAGTAAACTGAGCATTCAAAATTTGGTGGTTTTGACATAATATTATTTATCCAAAGTTATGAAGAAACCAAAAAAAAATTTGAGATGAAACCATGCCTTTTGACTCCCAAAATTGGTTGGACAAAATTTGAAAATTGGAAGGTGAGTAAGCATGACTCTTGATTTTTCATATTATTATTATTATTATTATTTGTTTTTAGTTTTTTAGTTTTTTTTAGTTTTTTATGAAGAGACACCCACACAAAATAGGAAGAGTAAATAAAAAATGAGAGTATAAAAGTGGTAAAAAAACAAAATGTGAAGGAGACAAGAAGAAGAAGAAGAAGAAGAGGGAGAGAGAAGATGATTTAAATGGAAAGGGGTGCCCCCTAGTTGGGATTTGGTGGGTTGTCATCTCCATCTAGTGGCGGGTCAACTATAGTATTTTGGGATCTAAAGGAATTTGATGTTGTTCCAGAAATGTGGGATGTTACATGAAAAATAAAAATTATTATTCATCTAATAAAAAACTAAAAAGACATTGAAATTTCCTAAAATTAATATAAAACCTGGGTTGCCTACCAGGAATTGCTACATTTATTTGTCTACAACTGGATATTTTCAGTGGACTACCCATAGTCTGATGGTGGCCACCAAATTTTATCAACTATAGAGTGCATCTAGAAAAAAGTTCCCCTTGGGATGCATGATTCTTCATTACATAATATCTCCCCATCTATTATTTTGTTCTTGCAATTAAATGGGGGTGGGAAAGAATATGGATATCTTCCCTTTGGTCTTCAACATGATAAATGATGCTTTCCACAATGTGATGGTTTTCTAGGACTAGAAAATCATGAAGATGTCTCAATTCTGATGGATCATTTATGTACGGTTCAGAAAACATGAACCAAGAGTGTGAGATCCAAATTGTTTTTGAATCATTTATTTTATCACTCAACAATGTAGATTAATGAGGATCACTGGCTTCATAAGACTGAATAAATTGTTCAATATCCTTTTATCAATGTTTTTAACAAAGAATGGTGAATATAAACCATATTTGTGATCACAATATTAATTATGTAACAAATATCACAACCTTCACTACCATCTTAAAAATATAGACACACTAGGTTGGGGTTCACCTCACATATAATTATATTTTAAGAATCATGGTTAAAAAATGATGAATGTTGGATAATTATATTAGAAATAATAAATAAACATGATTTCTAGTTTCCCCCATTACTATACAAGTTGGAGAAGTGGTGGCCAGAGGTGAGTTTTTATTCCAAATATTTTTCAAGATCCTTTAGATAAATGGAGATTTCATTGGTAATGTCAACATCATCATCTCCATTTATGACATGGATAATGAGGATTCAATATTCACAAACTCCCCTATTAGTAGAACAGTAATAACATGATGGATTGGGATTCAAGACACTCTCAGATATAATTTCAAGAAGAATGGATAGATAATAAAGATTAACTCCATAATGGGTATCGCATGGACTGAAAAATACTGAACTAGGCCAGTTGGTCACCAAATTCCATGGATAAGATGCCATCGTGGACATCAGTTTTTGCTTTATTTTTCATAAGGAATGGACTTCCTAAAATCATAGGAGATTGTCAATAACATGTCTCACCATCCATATCAAATACATAGAAGTCAGCTGAGAAGATAAGATCAGTCACAAATAAAGAATATCCTCTGTTATACACTCAACACTAGAAGTGCTTTTATTTCTCAATTTAATGACAACCCTAGTTGGATGTAAGGGACATAGACCAAGTTTGGAGAAGATAGATTTGGGAATTACATTATTATATGCCCTGAGGTCTATGACTAAATCATCAAAGTTTGAACTTCCAATTTGGCATGGAACCATAAGGGTCCCTGGATCATTGCACTTTATGGGAATATACTGCTAGGTGGAAGCATTTTTGAAGGTCCTAAGTTTCCTCTTGTGGGTGAATTATTCCTTACGAAACATGGCATACTATGAGATTTTTTTAAATCTAATCTATGTGGGGAATGTTCACTTCAACACGTCTAGACATGTCAAGAATTTCCATATCGGGTTCAATGGACTTCTTTGGCATAGAAACGGCTTGAGGAAAATGAATTGGGTTCCTAAGTGGAATGGAAGGTGGTGAGGGAATGGATTCAAATTCTTTTTCATGTTTTTTTTCTTATCATTTTAGACGTCAACATTCAAAGGAGGGTTGGCAAACTTATCTTGAGGCATAGAAATTTGATTTCATTATCTATGTGTGATTTCACTTACATTACCCTTCGGGATGGGTAATGGTTGAGCTGGGAGTTGGGAATAATTTGATGGTTTCTTTTGACTAAGGTGTGATTCAAGTTGATCAATTTAGGTTTCATTGTTTTTAAGGATGGAATGAGTGAAGGAAGCAAGATCTTCCATTGCACATTCTCATTGTTTCTTGGATGAAGAGACCTATACAGTATTGGTATTGCCATTGTTTTGGTTCTTGAGAAAGTGATTGTATTGGTTTGGAAATTGAGAAGGATCACTGGGATAGTGGATGCCTATAGGATCAGGGGGAGGATTCATCCTTTGTTGTTGAGGAACAAAAAGGATAACGTTTTAGGATGTTACTAACACCTTTACTATGTTGATACTGGTTTGAGTTATGAGGAGGAAATTGAGGGGAATGAGATACAGGATTACCATACCTCATGCCCTGGATATTGGAAGAAGGGAAGGGTTTAGAGTGTGGTTGGTTGAAGTTAAAAACAAACTGACCTGATAGTTGAGGGTTGGTGTTCTACTAAGAATAGGCTACGTTGATATCCATTGGTCCATATGAATCAGATGGATCATAATGAGGTTGTGGAAACTATCTCTTGGATGAGCTGGTGAGTTGAAGATTCCATAGTTTTTGACAGGTCTAGAAAACATTGATTGTGGATAAGATGAGGTTGGGTCTTTAGAAGCTATAGCTAGTTGTCTCACAATACTTGTATGTTCACTCATCCAATTGGTCATCTTGTTTGGATCTATAGAAATACTATCATGGGATTTTTTTACATTAGCATGTGCTTGATTATGGAATTGTTGTGTGTTTTCACCCATGTTTCTTATAAGATATCTTGTAGTTGTAATAATGTTTTCAACAAGAGCACTGAAACTTGTGGCATCAATGACAGTTCTTTCTAAATCCAATAACCCCCCATAGAAGTATTGGATCTAGAGTTGGATATGGATTTGGTGGTGTGGTTTAGTCTCCAGAATCTTTTTAATACTCTATCAATACTCATGGAGTGATTCACTTGGGAATTGAAGAATACCATTTACTTCCATTCAGATAGATGTAGTATGAGAAGAAGAAATGAATTTCCCTAAGAATAGTCACTTCATGTCATTCCATGTGGTTATGAAACCAGGAGGAATGTAGTAGAGCCAAGACATGGAAAAGTTATCTAGGGACAAATGGAATTCTCAACGTTTTGTTTGTTTCTCAAAAACCCCTTGATGATTCATGGTAGAGATCACCACCTGTAATATATTAATGTAGAGATGCAGATATTAACCGGCTTGCGCGTGGAAATGAGAGAGAAGATGAATCAAACCAAATTTGAGTTTGAATTCAGCAATCTATTTTGATATTGAATACCGATAGGTTGGTAATTCATATTAGGAGCAGTGAGTTCTTCAACTATTTGTTCAATAGGATTGGACATATATAATTAAATTGGTTGGACAAGGACTGGTTCATGAATTATTTTATTATCTCTTATGTTACTCCTATGATGGCTAAGAGTTTTGTCATTTTCAGGGTCAAAAAAATCTGTGGGATTGTTTGGGAGGCTATGAGGAATTCAAAGAGATTTTCGAATAAAGAGGAAGGTGGTTTTTTCATTGTGTGTTTTCTGTTTATGATTTTTATGAGAAGGCGAGTTTCTCTTGGAGATTTTCTAATTTTTAAAAATTTTTGTTTTTTTTCTGTTTTTTATAATAACCTGAAACTAAAGACTTTTTAATTGCAACATCCTTGGAAACAATGCCAATTGAAAGCACAGCTAATTGTCGCCTATGGACTAGTCAAATTTCTGATGATCTTCTAATGTGTATATTATCACTCAGTTCGAATCCTTAGTGATAATACCTTTTTATAGTTATTTGTTTTTAGTGGATTGTATTTTGATTAGGGGGGTATATTTGTATAGATAAAATTAAATTATTGATCAATTTAAAAACTAAATAAATATTGGGGTGTGTTCATCATTAGGTAGTTTAGCTTGTAATATCCTTTAGCTTTGATTTATATTGAATTAAATTAACATTGTTGTCACAATTTGACATTGATTGAAATTCCCATGTGTTAAGGCTTTAATCCAAGCCATATCATAACATAGGGTTCTATTATTTCTCTTATGTTGTTTATGGTAGTGTATTTACGATTCCAATAATTCATGTAAACCAATCGTTAAACAAAACATATAATTAATCCATCACATGTTAAGTCCAACGTACATAATGTTAATTCAATGAATACTCAACAAGGAAAAGCTCTAAATCACTTAACATACCAAAATTAAAAATTACCCCAATGATAAATTTACTCATCCATTGAAATGATAAGTAATCATGTTATAATGATTATGGTGATAAAATAACAATATAAGAAATGGAATTGGATAAGAAAAGAGTGGTGTGTCCAACACACACAAGAACAATAATCATAATTAAAAATGATCTTTAGATTAATTGAGAATGAAAAGGAAAAGAAGGGTATTCAACTGTATTTAAACTATCTTAACAACATTAATATTAAAATACAAATTTTTGATGAGAATAATAGATATTTAAGAAGAAACTTCCATTAAAATATAATTACAAAAAAACATACAAGATTACAATAATGTAGAATACAAAATTAAAACGGAACAAATATATGAGGAATGATATCTGAAATGAAAACTTGAGAATGGAAGGTCCTCCCAAGCACTTGGCAAGGATTTTTTCATTCCAATATGTGCTCCTCTATTCTGAAATTCCAAAACCTTTGATGTGGAGGAGGGTGGTGTATTTATAGCCTAAGGGAGTGGACTGCATGCATTCCCAATTTGTCCCTCCACTTGGCTCGACGATTTGGACATTCATAAATCCAACTCTAGAGATATATCATTCTTCAAAGTTGTAGATAATATGTTTTTATATCCACTCTTAGAATATGGATGCATCAGACTTATGGATCCAATGTTATGGCAGTTTAAATTAACATTGTTAAACTATCCATTTCAATCGATGCATTTTCAATGGCCAAAATTTTAATTAATTTTAGAAAAGTAATATTCCTTCAAATAATAATTCTTTATTAAACAATGATATCCGTCTATATCACTTCCTTCACAATGAAAAATCTCATCTTGATTTAATTAATATATCAGGAGACATGTCATGAATACTCTACTTATTTTAATTCTCGTCCATAATGGTGGGATGAGTTTAAATGAATCACATACCCCCTTGTATTATGAGTAGGGCCTTGAAATTTTTATCCATGACTCCATATATTGTCCCTATAATGTTTAGGTAGAATAAAAGAATTTGGACTTCTGATTGAGCCCAGCTATTAAAGAATTATGGCTGGTCCAGTTTCATCAGAGATTCTGTAGGCCATGTTGTGTGGTCCATATGGGCCTACAATTAGAGTAATTGTTGCATGATCCCTTCTAACGAAATGTTTTAAATTGAATTAGGAGTCCTAAAAACAGTACAATTTTGTTCAGTGGGGGGAGTCAAAAATAGTATAGTAAGCCGAATCATTTGGAATACTTCTAAAAATGCTAAAAAATTATACATAGTATTAAAACATTAATATTTCACACTAATTATCCCATTTCATAAAAAACATGTAATGTGATTTTATAATAAGTCATGATAATATTAATAACATAAACTCCCCCACACATAGTCTTGTGCATGTCCTCATGTATAATAAATATTGAAACATGACAAAATCATTTTCACTCACAAAAAAAATTAACATTTTGTTTTCCCCAATTCGGTTAGGTTTAGACAACATCCCTCATCAATATTGAATTCCACCACATGTTTTTATATAAACAATGTTCCAAAAACAATTCATTTTTTCATTCTTAAATTTATAAATGGAAAATTGTGGCCCATAAAACTTACTCCTCTCATTATGTTAAAATTAATTTTTGGACCTTCACTCATTCACCCACCAAAAGTGAAAATCATATAGTTTGTAAGAGCTCTCAGCTTCCACTCGCTATCCAAAAGTTCTCAAAAATCCCAATGGAATTTTTAGGGGATTCTTTTTCGATTTGGAATGGTATGAAGAAGATATTAAAATGATTGGAAATGTGGTTAAAACTCTAACATGGAAAAATAAATGCACATCTTTTTAGAAATGAAACATATATGGAAATGAAAACACATATTTAAAATTTAATGATTGTTTGAAGAACGACACAATAGAAGAAATATTTTTAAGGGGATGAGGAAGTGAAATATTTAAAAAACACAAAACATCTCCCAATGACATCAATGTTCATCATTTTTTCTTTTCTTTTTTATATTTTTTTCGAATGATTAATTTGAAATAGATCTCGCACTTATCTACCAACCCATGATTCATCTCCTCATAACTTTAGTTGTGATAGTTATAACATGATCAAAAGTCGAGGAAGAGTGATTGATGACCTACCCAAGACAAAACCCAATTTTTTTGGATTTTTTGAACACTTATCAATAACATTTACAATATTAAATAAATGAAAGTACATTACATTCCCCAAAACACACTAAATGACAACCTCTCCCCCACAATAAAATGGATGATTTCCCTCAGGCATATTATTACATTGTGAAATCAATAAATGGTGCCCAAAATGAAATCTATTCCCCCCACACGCATATTTCAAAAAATAATGTTATGAAAATCCATGTAGGATATGGGTGTGATAAGGAATTGGGTCTATAATGTGCCTATCAAAGAAAAGGTTTTCATAGGCTCAATGAAGCCTTCAAAAAAGTATTAATGTATGGTTAATGGGAGTATATTTGGATATTATAATTCCCATGTGGCTCAAAAAATTCCTCTATCATATTAATGAACACTAAAGTAATATATTCAGATTGAAGTTCAAAAACCTCAAGAATCACAAATGGGGGTGAAAAAACACTCATTTTGAAAAGATAACCATATTTGTCCTTGTTATGAAGGATAATTTTTTTCCTCACAGTTTGTAAAAATCATTTTACAAATAAACAATTGAGAATTCAATTTTTTTTGGTTTTGGCACAATATTCTTTATCCAAATTTATGAATAAAATACAAAATATTTGAGATTAAATCATGTCTTTTAACTCCCAAAATGGTAAGAAAAAATTTTAAAATTGGAAGGTGAGTAAGGATGAATCTTTATTTTTCATATTATTATTATTTGTTTTTTTATGTTTCGTAAGTTTTTTTTATTTTTTTATAACGACAAACCCACTCAAAATGGGATGTGTAAATAATAAAATGTAAGGAGGAATGTGGTAAAAAATAAGAAGGAGGTATGAAGAAGAGAGGGAGAGAGAGAGGAGGATGAGGAGGAGTTAAAGAGAAATAGGTTACCCTAGTTTGGATTTGGTGGGTTTTCATCTCTATCCAATAGTGGGTCATCTATAGAAGTTAGCGATTCGATGGAAGTCGATGTGGTTCTAGGATTGTTGCATGTTACCTGAAAAATAAAAATCATTATTCAATTTAACGAATGGTTAAAAAGAAATTTAAATTTAATATAATTAAATGAAAACATGAGTTTTTTCCCAATAAGTGTTATATTTATTTGTCAATATCTGGACATTTTCAGTGGACTACTCATTGTCTAATGGTGGCCACCATATTTTGTCAACTCTAGACTGCTTCCAAAAAAACATCTCCTTTGGGATGCAAATTGTTCATTGGATAATTTATCCCCATCCTTGATTTTGTTCTTCCAATTAGATTAGAGTGGAATAATAATATAGATATCCTCCCTTTGGTCTTCAACTTGAAGAATGATGTTTCGTACAATGTGATAGTTTTATATGATTATAAATTCAGGAAGATGTATCAATTGTTTTGGTTCATTTATATAAGTTTTAGATAACATGAAACTAGAGTATGAGATCCCAATTGTTTTGGAAACATTTATTCCATCACATTACAATATAAAGTCATGAAGATCAGTGGAGTCATAAGTCTGAATAAATTAGTCAATATCTTTATATCAATGTTGTTTTTCAAAGAATAGTAAATTTCAACCACACCAGTGATCAATTTAATAATTATAGAACAAATATCACAAACTTCACTCCCATAGGAAATATATAAAGACATTTGTTTTGGAGTCACCTCAAATATAAAATAATTTTTAGAATCATGTATAGGAAATGATTCATGTTGGGTAATCATATTTTAATCAAAAAATGACCATTCTTTTCCATTTTCCCCATTATTGTCCATGTTGGAGTAGTGGATGTGAGAGGTGAATTTGGATTCCAAAGAGTTTTTAGGATCCTTTAGATAAATATAGTTTTCATCTATAATTTCAACAACAAATTATCCATTTATTACTTGGTTAAAGAGGATGCAATATTTAAAAACTCCCATACTAGTATAATAGAAAAAACATGATTGATTGGTATTCAAGACACTCTCAGAGATATTTTCAAAAGAATGAATAGAGTATGCAGATTCATTCTCTGATGGGTATTGAAGGGATTGAAAAATATTGAATGTGACTAGTTTGTCACTAAATTACATGGATAAGATGCCAGCATGGACATCCATTTTGGTTTTAGATTTCATTTAGAAAGGTCTTACTCAAATCAAGGAATATTGGCAAGAAATTGTCTCCCCATCCATTTCAAGGACATAGAAGTTAGCTGGGAAGATAAGATCATTCACACAAACACGGAAATCCTCAATTATACCCTTAAGACTATAAATTCTTCGATAGGCCAATTGAATGAAAACACCCATTGGATTTAAGGTAACTAGAACAAGTTTGTATAAGATATATTTGGGCATGAAATTTATTGAGGATCCAAGGTCTATGAGTGCATAATCCATAATAGAACATCCAATTTGGAATGGAACTTTAAATGACCATAGATAATTTCACATTATGGGAATCAACTTATGGGTGGAACTTTTTTGAAGGTCCTAAGTTTCCTCTTGTGGGTGCACAATTCTTTAAAAAACATGGCATACTTAGGGATTTTTTAATGGAATTCATGAGAGGAATGTTCACTTCAACACATCTAAACATGTTAACCATTTTAGGATTGGGTTAAAAGGTCATATTTGGCTTAGAAATGGCTTGAGAAATAAAAATAAGTTCTTATGTGGAATGGAAGGAGGTGAGGGAATGGATTAGGATTCCTTTTTAGGTTTCTTTTTCTTATCATTTTCAAGGTCAACACTCAAAGGAGTATTGGAGGACTTATTTTGAGGAAAAGTAATTTTCTTTCATGATCTAAGTGTAATTTCACATACATTACCCTTGTGGTTGGGTAATGGTTGAGATGGAAGTTGGGATGAATTTTATGGTTGTTATTGACTAAGGTTGGATGCAATTTGACTAATTTGGGTTTCACTGTTTTTAAGGATGGAACGAGTGAAGGAAGAATGATCTTCCACTACACCTTCCCAGGGGTTCTTGGAAGAAGAGGCCTATCCAGGATTGGGATTGCCTTGATTTTGGTTCTTGGGAATGAGATTGTATTGGTTTGGGAATTGAGAAGGATCACTAGGATAGTGGGAGCCTAGAGGAGAAGGATAATGATTTATTCATTGTTTGTTGAGGAACAATAGGATAACGTCGTTGGAAGTTACCAACACCATAACCATATTGAAACTAGTTTTATATTTGAGGAGGGAGTTGAGAGACATGAGAGACAGGATTTCCATACATCAGGTATTGGTTATAAGAACTAGAGAATCGCTCAGAGTGAGGTTGATTGATGATTCTAACAATCTAAAATGACAGTTTATGGTTGGTGTTCTGCAGACCATGGGCTACATTGATCTCCATTGGTCCAGATGAATCAGATGGATCATCTTGAAGTTGTTGGCATGTGTCTGTTGAAAGAGCTAGTGAGTTGTAGATTCTACAGTTTTTGACATGTCCAAGAAACATTGATTTCAGAGAAGATAAGGTTGGGGATTCGGTAGTCACATAAAGTTGTCTCACATGAAAAGTACATTCAATCATCCAATTGGTCATCTTGTTTGGCTCAATAGATTTCCGATCTTGGGAAGTTTTTACTTGATCATGTACTTAAGTAATTAATTGATGTGTGTTTGCAGCCATGTTTCTTATAAGATATCTTGCTACTGTAGGAGTTCTACCAACAAGAGTACCACCACATGCTGCATCAATGAGAGTTATCTCCATATCCAATAACACCTCATAGAAGTATTTGATCATGAGTTGGATAATGTTTTTGTGGTGTTGGAAGGTTTCCACAAGCTCTTTGAACCTCTAAAAGTACTCATGGAGCGATTCATTTGGGAATTGACGAATACCACTTATTTCCTTTCAGATAGAACCAGTACGAGAAGTAGGAAAAAATTTCTCTAAGAATAGTCACTTCATGTCATTCGATGTGGTTATGGAACCATGATGAAGGTATTAGATCCATGACATTTGTTCCTCAGAAACCCCTTGAGGTTTCATGGTAGAGCACAACACTTGAAATTATTTAAGGTGGAGATGTGAATCCTCACCGGCAAGCCCGTCGAAATGATGGAAAAGATGTACCAAACCCGATTTGAGTTCGAATTCAACCTCTATAATTAGATATTGAATACCAAGAAGTTGGTAATTCATATTAGGGGAAGCAGGCTCTTTATACGTTGGTTCCCTAATATTTTCCATATCTAATTCAATTGTTTGGACAAGGACTGGTTCTTGAATTATTTGATTATCTCTTATGTTCCTCCAATGTTGGCGAAGAGTTCGCTCAATTTTAGGGTCAAAAAAATTAGAGGGATTGTTTGGGAGGCTATAGGGAATTCATTGATAATTTGGAAGAAATAGGAATATGGGATTTTCTTTTTGTGTTTTCCATTTATGAATTTTATTAGAAGGTGGGTTTTTTCATTGTGTTTTATTTCAATTTTATAGAAATTTTGGTTATTTTTATTTATATAATAACTAGTAACTAATGACTATTTAATTACAATATCTCTGGAAACTACACCATTATAATGCATGGACAATTATCACCTATCGACCAGTCAATTTTATGATTATCGGCTAATGTGTATAGAAGCACTCAGGTCGAATCCTCAATGATGATACTTTTTAATAGTCATATGTTTTTAGTTGATTGTATTTTAATTAGGAGGGTTTGTTTTCATTTCTTAATTGAAATGATTGATAGATTTAACAATTTAATAATGATTGGGGTGAGATCATCATTAGGTAGTTAAACTTGTGTTATCCTTGGTCTTTACTTTATATTTCATTAAGTTTACACACATTTCACATGTTGACGTTGATTGGAATTCCCAAGTGTTAAGGATTTAATCAAAGACTTAACATAATTTAATATTTTAACAATAATCAAATCTTATTTATTGTAGTGTATTTATGGTTCCAATTATCTCTAGAAAACACTCATTAAATTAAAATAGTCATTAATCCATGACATGTTAAGTCCAACAAACACAATGATAATTCAAAGAATTATCATCAGGAAAAAGATCTCAATCGCATAACATCCATAAATTATAACTCACACCAATGAGAGATTTACTCAGCCATTTAACTAATTAGTAATCTGGTTATAATGATTATGATAATAAATTACTAATATATGAAAAATAAATGGATAAGAAATGGGTGGTGCGTTAAACACACACACAAACGATGATGATAATTAAAAATAAACATTATATTTATTGGGAAAGAAAAAAAATATGAGGATTGAATTTTATTTAAAATATTTTATGAACATTATTATTAAACTACAGAAGGTTAATGAGAATAAATGATATTGAAAAAGAAACATGCATTAAACCAGAATTACAAAAAAAATTACAAGATTACAATAATAAAGAACACAAAATTAAAAGGAAACACAGAGGAGGAAGTATCTCTTTAGAGAAAACATGATTATGGTAGGTCCTACCAAGACCCTAGAAAAGCTCTCGTGGTGAAAATTTGTGAACCTCTCTTCTAAAATGCCATATTTTTTGAAGGAGAAGAGGGGGATGAATTTATATACCATGGAAATTGACTGTTTGAATTCCCGATATGTCCCTCCACTTGGCTCAAAGATTTGGATATCCAGACAGCCGAATCTTGAGATATCAGCTTCCTCAAAGTTTTATATACTAATGTTTTCCAAATGATCTCAAAATGTGGAGGCATTTGGACTTATAGAGCCAAATATATGACAGTTTCAATAAACAATATTAAACTGTCTATTTCTATCCATTCTTTTTTCAATTGGAAATATATGTATGTATTTTGGAATTGAAATATGCCTTTAAATATGAAGGATTTGTTCCAAAAATTAGGCCACCTATATATCCTCTTTCGCACTGAAAAATATAATCTTGATTTTATAATTATTAGGAGACATTTTAGGAATATGGTAATGATTTTAATTCCCATCTAGAATGTAGGGATGCATATAAATAAATAATTTGTGCCCCATTCCTTTAGATTTAGGACTTGAAATTTTTATCCATGACTCCTTAAATTGACCCCTGAATGTTGGAGAAGAATAAAATAATTTGGACAACCTTATTGAGCTTAGAAATTAAATATTCATGGGTGGTCCGGTTTCATCACAAATTCTGTTGTCCTTCATGTGAGGTCCATATGGGCCTTCAAATGGAAGAATTGTCTCATGATCTCTTCTAATGAAATGATTTATATTTAATTAAGAATCCTTAAAAACAATAACCACAAAATTTTGATGAGTATGAGAGAGATAAAAATAGAATAGTATAATGACTCAATTGGACTACTTCTAAAAATGATGAGAAATTATAAATTGTATTAAAACATTATTATTTTACAAATATTAGGTACATTTCATATAAAATCAGTATTGGGAGTATATAATAAGTCAAAAAATATTAATAACATCATATCCCCCACATGTATTATGGTGCATGCCCTAATGTTCAATAAATATGTAAACATTACAAAATAATCTTCACAAACCCAAAAATATTAATTTTTTCCCCAATCAGGAGAGGTTTAGACAATATCACTAATCCATATTTAATTCCATCACATGTTTTTACAGAATCAGTGTTCCAAAAAACAATTCATTTGTTCAATATCATATTTATAAATGGAAAATGGTGGCACAAAAAACATACTTCTCTCAAGATGGTAAAATTAATTTATTGAGATTCACTAATTCACTAACCAAAAGTGAAAATCATAGAGTTTGTAGGAGTTCTCAGTATCCACACCCTATCCTAATGATCTCAAAAATAAATAGGTTTTTTTTTGGATTTTTCTGTGGATTTGGGACAGTAGGAAGATGATATCCAAAAAACAAGAAAGGGGGGGGGGGTAAAACACCAACATGGAAAAAGAAATGAACTATTTTTTTAATTGATTCATGGAAGAAAATAAAAAACATATTTATAAGGGAATGATTGTGTGAAAAAAAACACAAGAGAGAATGACAATTTTAATGGGATGAGAAGATGAAATATTTACAAAACCCAAAACTTCTCCCATTGGCATAAGGGTTCATAATTTTTTCATTTATTTGGTATTTTTTTCAAAAGTTAAAATTGAAATAGATCTCAAACTCATATCCCAACCCATGATTGATCTCCTCATGACAATAATTATAATATTTATAACTTGATCAAATGTTGAGGATGAATGATTTTGGACCTACCTAAGACATGACCCATTTTTTTTGATTTTTTTTATTTTTTTGAACGCATGTATATAACATTTAAAAAATTACATAATTGAATGTACAATACATTCCCTAAATCAACCTGAATGAAAACCTCTCCCCCACACTAAAATGGATCTTTCCCCTAAAGAATATGATTACATTGTGAAATCAATAAAGGTTACCCAGAATTAAATCCATTCCCCTCACACGTAAATTTTAAAAAATTATGAAATTAAAATCCATGTTGATATTTGGTGGGATAAGGTATTGAGCTTGTAATATGGATATCAAAGAAAAGGTTTTCATAGGCAAGAATTTTCTTTCAAAAGGGGATTAATGTATGGTTAACGGGAGGTTATATAGCTATTAAAATTATCATGTGGCTCAAAAAAATGCCTCTATCATATTAATTCACACTAAAGTAAGAAATTCAGATTGAAGGTCCACAAACTCAAGACTCACCAATGGGGGTGAATAAACACTTATTTTGAAATGATGGTGATAGGTGGAATTGATAGGAAAGCTAATTTTGTTCTTCACGGTTTTGGAATATCATTTTACAAAACCAAAAATTGAGAATTCAAGATTTTTTTTCTAACACGATATTATTTATATAAATTAATGAAGAAACCACATATTTTTTTGATGAAACCATGTCTTTTAACTCCACAAAATAGTGGAATATTTTTGAAAATTAGATGGTGAGTAAGCTTGACTGTTGGTTTTTCATATTATTATTATTTTGTGTGTTGTTTTATTTTTAGGGTTTTCATACTTTTTTATAAAGGCACACCCACACAAAAGAGGAAGAGTAAATAAAAAATGCGAGGATTAAAGTGGTAAAAAAATGAGGAGAGAAGAATAAGAGAGAGAAATAGAGAAGAAGAGTTAAAAATATTGAGGTGCCCCTGGTTTGGATTTGGAGATTTTTCATCTCCATCTAGTGGTGGGTCAGCTATAGAAGTTGGGGATCCGATGGAAGTCAATGTGTTTCTAGGATTGTGGTACGATACCTGAAAAAATAATTATTCATATAATTAAAAATTAAAATAAATTAAAATTTCAGAAAATTAAATGAAATCATGGGTTGCCTCCCAAGAAGTGCTGCAATTATTTGTTTATAGTTGGACATTTGTAGTGGACTACACATTGTCTGATGGTGGCCACCATATTTTTTCAACTCTAGAGTGCTCCCAAAAAAAATGTCCCCTTTGGGATGTGTAATTGTTCATTGGATAATTTCTCCACTTCCATGATTTTTTTTCTTGCAATTAAATGGGGTGTGAAAAGAATATGGCTATCCTCCCATTGGTCTTCCACTTAAGGAATGATGTTTTCCAAAAGGAGCTAGTTTTTTATGCTTGTAAATTTAGAAAGATATCCCAATTCTAATGGTTCATTTAGGTATGTTTCATATATCATGAAACTATAGTATGAGATCCCAATTGGTTTTGAATCATTTATTTCATCACATAAAAATGTTAATTAATGAGGATCTGTGGAGTCATAAGACTGAAATATTTTTTCAATATCATTTATATCAATGTTGTTCTCCAATTAATGGTCAATTTCAACCGCACCAATGATCACATTATTATTTATGGTACAAAAATGACAACCATCACTCCAATCAGGATAATAAATACACATTTTTTTGGGGTTCACCTCAAATATAAACGATGTTTTAGAATAATAGATAGGAAATGGTGAATGTTGGATAATAATATTTGAATCAAAAATTGAACATGCTTGTTATTTTTCCCCATTACTATCCAAGTTGGTGCAGTGGAGGCCAGAGGTGAGTTTAGATTCCAAATATTTTTCACGATCTTTAAGATTAATGGAGTCTGAATTTGTAATTTCAACATCAACTTCTCCATTTATGACTATGTTAATGAATATTCTATATTCAAAAACTCTTAAATTTGTATAACAATAATAACATGATGGATTAAGATTCAAGACACTCTCAGAGTTATTTTCAGAAGAATGGATAGATAATGCAGATTTATTCTCAGATGGGTATTGCATGGATGGAAAAATAATGAACGTGGCTAGTTGGTCCCCAAATTCCATGGATATGATGTCATCATGGACATTTATTTTGGTATTATATTTCATAAGGAAACAAATTCCAAAAATCAGAGGTTATTGGAATGAAATTATCTCACCTTTCATGTCAAGGACATAGGTGTCTGCTGGGAAGATAAGATCATTCACACTGATAAGGACATCCTTAATTTTACCCTCAGAACTAGTAGTGCATCAATTGGCCAATTGAATGAAAAAACCCGTTGGATGTAAGGGGCCTAGAGCAAATGTTGGAGAAGATAGATTTGGTCATGAAATTAATTGAGGCTCCAAGGCCTATGAGTGCATCATCAATGTTTGAACTTCCAATTTGGCATGGAAAGGTAAATGTCCCTAGATATTTTTACTTTATGGGAATATAATGATGGGTTGAAACATTTTTAATGGTCCAAAGTTGCCTCTTGTGGGTGTACAATTCCTTAAGAAATGTGGCATACATATGGATTTTTTAATGGAATCTAATAGGAGAATGTTTACTTCAACACTTTTAAACATTTCTAGCATTTCAGAATCTGGTTCAAAGAAATTATTTGTCTTACAAACAGATTGTGGAAAAGGAATTGGGTTCTTAAGCGGAATGGAAGTAGGTGAGGGAATTTATTCATATTTCATTTCATGTTTCTTTTTATTTTCATTTTATAGGTCAAAATTCAAAGGAGGGTTCGAGGAATTATCTTGAGGCATAGAAATTTGCATTCCATAACTAAGTGTAATTTCACATACATTACCCTTGGTGTTGGGTAATTGTTGTGATGGGAGTTGGGACGAATTTAGTGGTTCCTTCTAGAAAATGTGGGATGCATGTTGACCAATTTGGGTTTCAATGTTTTTATGGATAGAACGAGTGAAGGTGGAAAGATCCTCAACATCACTTTCCATTGGTTTCGTAGAAGAAGTGGCCTGTCCAGGATTGGGATTTCCTGGATTTTGGATCTTGGGAAACCGATTTTATTGGTTTGGGAGTTGAGAAGGATCACTTAGATAGTTGATGTCAGAAAGAGCAAGAGGAGGATTTATCATTTGTTGTTGAAAAACAAAAAGAGAAGGTTGTTAATAGTTAACAACACCTTGAAAATATTGAAATTGGTTTGTGATTTTAGGACAGAATTGAAGGGTATGAGAGATAGGATTAAAATACTTCAGGCCTTGGTTATAGGAAGAGGAGAAGGGCTCAGAGTGAGTTTGGTTGGTGTATCTAAAAAACTGATCTGATAGTTGAGGGTTGGTGTTCTGTTGAGCATATTCTACATTGAGCTCCATTTTTTTAGATGAATCGGATAGATCATCTTAAATTTGAGGGAAAGTGTCTATTGGATGATTGGGTGAGTTGCAGATTCCACAGTTTTTGATAGGTCCATGAAACATTTTTTGTAGTGAAGATGGCGTTGTGTCTTTCGTAGTCAGATCTAGTTGTCACACAAGGCCTGTAAGTTCACTCATCCAATCGATCATCATATTTGGATATATATATTTATTATCCTAGGCTTGTTTTACTAGATCATGTTCTTGAGTATAGAATTTATGTATGTTTTCAGCCAATTTGATTATAAAATCTCTTACAGCTATAGGATTTTTATCAGCAAGAGCACTGCCACTTGCAGCGTCAATGAGATTTCCCTCCATATCCAATAACCCCGAATAGATGTATTGGATCAAGATTCGGTCAGGGATCTGATGGTGTGGGTAGGTTTTCACTATCTTTTTGAACATCTCCCAGTACTCATGGATTAATTCACTTTGGAACTGAGGAATACCACTTATTTCCATTTGGATAGATGTATTATGAGAAGCTAGAAAAAATTTCTCTAAAAAAAATTTCTTCATGTTATTCCTTGTGGTTATGGAACCAGGAGAAAGGTATTATAGCCATGACTTGGTAGAGTAAAATAGGGAGAAATGGAATTCTAGATGTTTTATTTGTTCTCAGAAAATAGTTGAGGCATCATGGTACAACATAGCACTTGGAACTCTTTATGGTGGAGATGCGAATCCTCACTGGCTAGCCCATGGAAATGAGAAAGAAGATGAATCAAACCCAATTTTAGTTCGAAGTCAGCCTCTATGTTTTTTATATTGAATACCTAGAGGCTGGTAATTCATATTAGGGGCAATGAGTTCTTTAAGTGTTTGTTCCCTAGGATTGGCCATATCTAATTCAATTGGATGGATAGGGACTGGTTCATGAATTATTTGAGCATATCTTATGTTCCTCCAATGTGGGAAAAGAGTTCTATCAATTTCAAGTTCAATTAAATCTGAAGGATTGTTTTGGAGGCTACATGGAATTCAGATATATTTTTGAAGGAACACAAATATGGGTTATTCAATGTGTGTTGTCCGTTTATGATTTTTATGAGAATTTGGGTTATTCTTTTTGTTTTTTCAATATTTTAAAAAATATTTATATTTTTATAATAACCAAAAACTAAAGACTATTTAATTGCACCATCCCTGGAAATGGTTCCATTTGAAACTATTGCGTATTGTTTCCTATCGACCGATCAATGTTCTGATGCTATGATAATGTGTATAATAGACTCAGGTCAAATCCTCTGTGATGATACATTTTAATATTCTTTTGTTTTTAGTTGATTGTATTTTGATTAGTGGGGGTTTGTTTGCAGTGATTAATAGAAATGATTGATATATTTAACAATTTAATAAAAATTGGCATGAGTTCATCATTAGGTATTTAATCTAGTGATATCCCTGAGATTTACTTTATATTGAATTAAATTTAAACCCATGAAACAAGTTGACGTTGATTGGAATTAGCTAGTGTAAAGGATTTAGTCTAAGACTTAAAAAAACATAGGGTTATAGTATTAATCATATCTTGTTAATGGTAGTGTATTTATCATTCTAATATTCCATGGAATCCACTTGTTGAACAAAACATGTTATTAATCCATGACATGTTATGTCCAACATATACAATGTTAATTCAAAGAATACTCATCGAGAAAATTATCCCAATCGATTAAAATTTCTAAATTACCACTCACCCAAATGAGAGATTTACTCAGCCATTGAAATGATTAGTAATCTGGTAATACGGATTATGATGATAAAATAATACATTAAGAAAAAGAAATGGATAAGAAAACAATTGTGCATCAAACACACACAAAAATGATGATGATAACTAAAAACAAACTTTTGATTGATTGAGAAAGGAAAATAAAAGAAAGGGATCCAATAGTATGTTAACTATTTTAAGAACATTAATATTAAACTACATAATGCAGATGATAATAATGGATATTGAAGAAGAAACATGCATTAAAACTTAATTAAAAAAACTTACAAGATTACAATAATGAATAACAAAAAAGTAAAAGGAAACAATGAGAGGAGGAAAGTTATCCTAAGTGAAAACGTGAGTATGGAAGGTCCTCCCAAGAACATTACATGTCATTTGGAGTGGAAATATGTTCTCATATCTTCTAAAATGTCAAAATCATTGAAATAGAGAAGGGGTTTGTATTTATAGCCCAAGGAAGTGTACTGGTTACATTTCCAATCAATATCTCCACTTGGATTGACGATTTGAACAACCACACATCCTAATATCAAGATATATCCTTCATCTGAGTTGTAGGCAAAAAATGTTTCCTAATACTATCAAATTTGATGGCATTTGGTCATATGGAGCAAAAGTTATGGCGAAATCTATAAACAATGTTAAACTGTCCATTTTAATCCATACTTTTTTGAAGGCCAAAATGTGAATGGATTTTGAAATAGTAAGATGCCTTCAAATCCAAATTATTTCTTTAAAAATTCCGGTCTCCTATATATCCTCATTCAAACTATAATATAATATCCTAAGTTGATGAATATCATGAGACATGTTAGGAATACGACACTGATTTAAATTCCCAGCCAGAATGGTGGGATGGGTATAAATGAATACTTTAGGCCCCTTGTCTTTGGAGTTGGGCCTTGAAATGCATATCCAATACTCATTATATTTTCCCTCAAATGTTGGAGGAGATTAAAGGTATCTGGACTTCTTGATTGAGCCCAAAAATAATATCTTCATGGATAGTCTAGTTTCATCATAGATTATGTAGGCCTTCTTGTGTGGTCATTATGGGCCCTCAAATGCTAGAATTGTCCCATTATCCCTTCTAATGAAATGTTTTATATTTATCTAGAAATAATGAAAACAACAATCACACAAGTTTGATCAGTAGGGGGAGATTTATGAATAAAATAGAAATCTGACTCAATTGGAATACTTCTAAAAATGCTAAAAAAATTACACATAGTATTAAAACATTAATATTTCAGACAAATTATGTACATTTCATATAAAATCTATAAAGGAAGTATATAATAAGTCACGAATATATTAATAACAATAATAAGACTAAGAAACACCCCTTTTCATAAGATGATGGTTACCTAACCAAGGTGAAACATTAATGAATGACTAGTTACTAATTCAAAACTCAAAACAACAGTGTATATTTTATGCATAAGATTTATTTCAACATTTATCTTTAAGAAAGAATAGATGTTTATCTTGAATAATTTATAATCTCCTAACAGATAAAATTTTCCATGATAGAGCACTCATCGGCCGTTATCCATTAATGTGGTAACTTTCCTTGGATACAAAAACGATTATCAAGGGGGGTCATTCTGATCTAATACTAGTACATGTTACTATAAAATCCTAGACCATCCCCATATGGAATTATCAATATCCATGAACATATAAGATATAAGTTCATATGATATCCTCTAAAATATTTATAGCAAGATAAGGCTTTAAGTATATATGTGTATAGTATGTTTGAATCAACATTAAATAATTCCCCATCTACTTTGAGTTATTTCTCTTATACCAAGTGGTAATCCTAGATTCCTTATCTATAGTAGTGGATGGGTTGAAACCATCCATCCTCACAATATATTTTCACAAAACAAACCAAGATATTAGACGATGGTGGTGCGACTAATTAGAATGAAGTGACCCAATTTTTTCAATCAATCTGTAAATAACAAAAAATAAATTTTCCTTCACGGTGTACATGGTTATATAATGATTAATTTCATGTGATACAATTCTTATTAACAGGCTATAATCAGAAGAACCGATATCAGAGTAGAATTATATATGTCTTCTATAGTAGTCTACTAACATCTATAATAATGAGACACATAATTAGAAATTTCATTTTTCATACCCAACCACCATAATCAAAGACTCATGTTGTAGTATATCATAGGCTCTATATTTTAATAGAACATGAGGAACTATGAAAATAGTGCACCACTGAATTCTATAAATAATTTGGGATAATAAATCAAGCTCATATTCAATGAATTACCTTATAGGGGGTATATCTACTTGGAATAGTATCCCAAACATAAAAGGATTCAATGATTACATAAAACTCATAATCATGTGGATAATATTTAAGAATAGATGAGATATGAAAAAAATAAATCATGAATCAAAACAATACGTGTATCATCCTCATGTGCTTCAATATAAAACTATAAATTAAAGGTCAATATGGTTTGACTCATATTCTAATTCCAATAGAAAAAAATATCAAAATTTCAAACTGAGAGAATTAGTAATAACATTCTACATCCCTGTGGTATATTTGATGTCAAAGTCTAATATCTAGAATAACTATAACCATTTACTATTTCTGAATTTTTGGTCCTTCTCAAAAAAATGACGAAATAAGGTTATTTAATAAAATTTTTATGTAAACCTCTCCCATAAATGGAATAAAATATATAACATAATGGAATTAAATAAATTAGAATGATATTAGTCATCCCTAATATAGTTTTATTTCAGGTGCCTAGACAAAATGAGAATATTACACCCTCAAATGATAATGAAACAGAAGCACACATCCCATTCAAGAACCATAAGAATAAAAATAAATAATAAATCCATTTTTGGCTACAATAAGAATAAAATTTTATTTTATGTCATTCACCATTTCAACTAATCATTATATAGATGAAATTTTGTATCCCACTAGAATTTCACATCTCTAATATAAATAAAAGTCAATGGTTATGAAAATATCATGAAATCCAGAATGAAAAAATAATAATACCAGAGACGAATAGATGCACTCTGTCAAAAAAATAATCATTTTACTAATTAAAATATAGAATTCACCATTTGAGGATCAATATATAAAACATGTCCTAAAATCATGTTTCATAATGAAATCACCACTCGAATCCGGAATTTTCCATTTGATGATATCATATAAATGATATGACCCTTTGAGATTAAAAAAAATTAGTTGATTGACATGATTATGATAAAAAGAACTCCATGTGATATATTGGAAACATCCCCTTATCTAACCACTATTTAACCATGACAAATTTATATAATCATCATCAATTCATTGTAATTCCATTTCATTTCCTACGTCAAACATACCACGGTCTATACACTTATCAGTGTTTTTCCATAGTTATAGAAACACTAGATCTATCAGATCCCACCCAATGATTCTATAATTTTTCTTACTGAATAATTGAGATATTATAAATTTCTACTGATAATTTAATGATAAAATGATTTAAAATTAATCTCTGAACCATTAATGAATTTTCCCCGTATCATAGTTCTAATAAAATACTTGATAAAACAATTATAATGAAAATTTCAAATAAACCATTTAATGTTTTTCAAGAATATATCCTATGTCTATAAAATTAAATAAATGATAATGATTAATATATATAACCATTAGGATGACACATGTTAGGGTTTTTTAGTTCTATAGTATCCCAATAATACTTCAAGACAATTATGAAAATCACATCTATAGATTAAATGAATCTAAAAAACAAAAATAGATTCCATGATACCCAAGGATCCATTTTATTCAATATTACATATCATTTCAATGTTATTATAACATTTCATAAGGCTATTTCCATACATCCATTTAAATTCCAAATCATGGAGTTAAAATCCTATTTCTCAAAAAATTAAATCATTATGTGAAAACTGCATTATTGTAAAAAAGTAGGGGAAAACCATATTTACTCAAAAAAAACATTTATAAAATCCACAAAAAATTCCATTTTCTATTTTTTTTAACAAAATTAGAATGTTAATATAATTCAAGGATCACTAAACCTAGGCTACACATTGAACAATATACCTCACATATGGGATTCACCTGAACAAAAAGGGGTTCCACACACCATAATGAATAGAAACAAAATAGTATTAAATAAATACCCTTAAACATTAATTCAGATATTGTATAATCGTGTTCACATAAGAAAAGGGTTATTGTTTAAGATATATAATCACATACCTAAAAGGGCAAGGAATTTTTACCATAATAAACAATATATCCTATCTAAGAAAAAATAAATAATGAAAAATTAATATGGGGTTGATATGGATCATAACATGATAATGATATGGAAATAATTTATCCAATAACCATATCTAATGTTATGAAAAATGTAATAGTAAGGAGGTATTAGATAAAATTTATAAATGTTAGAACAACTAATCAATGATTGATTGATTCCCTATGAAATGATGATTTAGGGAACCCAGTAAATTCATTGAGAGGAACTATATTCATAAATATGAATTAAGGGTGAAATATATTTATTAGAAGTTCTAAACATGGGTATAAATGTCTAAAATTATAACCTTCCCTTGATTTAGTAATTCCAAAATGAGGCCACTAGCCACCTAGTCGTTACCATCGGTAAGCATATATTTTATTACAGTAGTCTTCCACCCCTTGAGGTCCAAAAATATTACAAGTGTGATTAAAATATCCATAAAATGGATTTCTTATAAGAAATTCATTCTTCCATGATACCAATAGCTAGCTAGTGTCTTTATGCAGCATTTGATCTACCCATATTGCATTCAACCCCCAATAAACACCAAATGCTCCATTTTAATTCCAATAAATAAGATCTAAATAATCATGAATGATTCTAGAAACACAATTTTAGTTGTATCATTACTATTATTAATGTAGTATGTCAAAAAAAATAATATGTGGAATTTATAAAAAAACATTTTTAACATTTGCAAGTCTTATGTAATATTTTATTAAAAAAATAATTTATTATTTATCAATATAAGTGTTTTTCATCCTTAAATATATATTTAATATATCAAAAATTATTCCATATTACATATCAACATATTAGAATTAATTAATCAAGAAATTTTTATTTCTATGTAAAAAAGAAATATTAATGTTAATTATCATGGTTATACTGAATGATTAATCAAAAATGAATTTCTTTTATAAAGTTTTGTAAATTTTATATCTAATAAATTAAATTTATTACCTATATATAATAAATTTTATTCAAATTTTAGAGAGATATAAAAACATATTATGTTACATTTAACTCATAATTAATTATTTGTATGATTGATAAGAAATAATGATAAAGAAAAATATTTTTATACAAAATTCAAATTTTCAAATAATATATTATTAATTTATATATATATTAATAATATTTAGATATATTAATAGATTATTTGTATCCCAAAATTATGATCATAATATGAAACAAATTTGTAGTGCTTTTCTTTTTTCAATCAAAAAAAATTATCTACCTACAAACTAATTATGAATGTAAAAAATTTTAATGTTTAAAAATATACTATTTAAGGAAATGGAATATATTAAAAACATGTGTGAAAATATGTAGATGATGGTTTTTGACAATATATCACCCACAAATATTTATTTTACACATTAGGGCCATTGAACCATCAATAGTTTTCCAGAAAAATTGAATAAAAATTTATTATATTGAAAAAAAATTATTTATTTTTAAAAAAATGTGGATCAACTAAAAAACTATAAAATCATTTATAATAATTAACTATACATAAATTAATCCCATGTATATTTTCATATTCCATGTATATAATGTAGTTTCATTGAAAATTTAACACCATGGAAGTTTAAAATATGAATAGCACATTCGATATTATGTATGACATTCAACAAAAAAGTTGAAATGAAAATAACATACCAATAATTTTAAATATTTTTCATATATTAAATAAATTAAATTTATGATATAGGTTAAAATTAATAAAACATTGATTTTATCTGGTTTCATACTCCCCTAAGGCTTTTTTCTATTTATTTTGTTACATAGAGACCATGTTTTACCAAATGCCATTAATATTAATATTTAAAATAAAAAATACATCATTAATGTTAATTTGGAGGTAATGTAAAGGATTATCTAAATTATGATATAATATGTTTTAAAGAAATATAAATTTAATTAACTATTTTCTAATGAGTTATAAATGAATGTAAATACCAATTAAATATAATGGATATAATTTTATAAAAAGTTATTTATAAGCCTCTAAAAGAGTTTTGTGATAACAAAATAAATAAGTTAAAATTAGTGAAAGATATTAAATATTATTATATATTATATAAAAATATTCTTTTACATTTATCATATTTATTTTAATTGTATAAGAAAAAAAGCCAGTTTTATGCATAAAATGAGTATTTTATAACATGCAATGTTTCCACATTTTACCATCGTACTTTAATTGAAACTAAATTTTGAATCATTAATAATTTTTATTTCAAATACTAAACATCAATTTTGATATTTTAATGTCCAAATTATCTTCTAAGTAATTATTTATTATTTATAGAAGTTTTATATTTTGATGAATTGTGAAAATACAAAATTTTAATTGGAATTTGAATTCTCATATAAATAATTTATAATGGTTAATTTTATTTTAAATTGGATTTAAAAGAAAATTATATTAATTGTACATATATTAATCATATTTAGGAAATTTTAATCAACTTATTAAAGATTATATATAAATAACATTGTAATAATTATAACATTTTCAATTTGAAAATATGTTTTCCCACCACGTATGTGTCATTAATTTTAAATTATTTTTTAAAACATAAATGAATGTAATTTATAAAAATAAAATAAATTTTGGAATCCCCCAAAAAAAAATTAAAATTTTTTCAATTTAATTTTACACCAATGTTTCTAATGTTAATAGATAAAGTTAATTAAAAAAGTAATAGAGATCTGCGTTTATTGAGGGACTAAACATTATATGGGTAATGATGGGGCAAGACCCTTTATTAAAGAGAGAAAAAACCCACAAAATATATTGTGGGAAAATGGAGAACCCAATCGAAATCCAAGAACCCAATTTCAATGAGGCCTCAAAAAATGGCCTTGGATCCAAATGGCACAATACCATTACAAATTACCTGACCCAAGGATCAACAAAAGGCAAAACAATAGCTCAAAAACCCAATTGACACAGATTCTTCCCACATCCTCAGAACTGCAGGACCCCACTGCAACCATATCATTACATCATGCCATCTCTAGTCCCCAAATCTTGATTTTTTTCACTGCTTCACTGATCATCCTTAGACCGAACCCCACGCAACCCAAGCACCATTATGCCATGTCGACTCACCCCATTCAATGAACTCATTGAAGCCTCAAATTCCCTACTGCATGCACCCTATACATATCCAAGGGTCGTCATCACACACCATTTAGAATCCCATGGAGCATTCTGAATCCAAGGAGATCTGTTAGATCTGTACCACACCAGAAGCACTGACCATCAAATAGATGTCGCACATAGTCTGTCGCCTACCGTGAAGAGTATTGGCATTAGAACGCCATAATAGAACTCTGACAAAAAACCACAGACATCGCTACAAGACAGGGAATGATATAAAACAAAACAATCCAGATCTGATGGATCCGAAGAAGAATGAAAAATGATAAAGTCTAAATGCTGAGACACCACCCATCTCCCATTGTGAAGCATTACACCGGCTTCTGACAATGAACACCACCCTAAACTATTGAGTTCAGACCCACTCAGCTAAGGACCACTATCCCACGCCATCCATCTCCAAAATCCGCCATCACTAGAGGCAAAATCTCAAGCCCAGAAATATCCATGGTGAAACCCTATAGGCAGGGAGCTCTCCGAAAAAGCTGATAACACCCATCTCAATCTAATATTTAGGAAATAAAATGTTTTTTATGGTAACGAGGTATTGGGGTGGCCTCCCCACCTGCGTACTGCACATCCTCAGCATTTTCCATGGTGGCCAACCCTTGGCCACATAACAGTTCACAATAGGATATTGGGGCCCACAAGAGGTTTTTTAGAATATAGTTCATGTTACCTTGTGTGGACTCAAACCCTGAACCTCAGGGTCAGGATGACACCACCTTTAACCAACACCCCTTGCACCGTGGAAGACTAGACGTTATTCTTAAGGGTAAAATGACTAGTAATCTTAACCAACAACCATTAAATGGCCCTATTAATAACATATAATTTATTTTAATGATACTAGTTCATTATTGTATCTTTTTTAAATGAAAAAGGTATCAATCAATACATTTCACAAATACCATGTTTGTGCTCCCCCCACTTATACAATTTCAACCACTCTCCATTCCTCAAACCTTCAAACCACTTTGGTTCAGACAATAACTTCCCAAATCACTCCCCAATTTCCATATAATAATTATATATTCCATATAATTTGTGTAAATATATAGTATGATTTTTTTAGTTTAAACAAAACTAGGATACCCAAAGAAAAGGTAATGCCCTTCAACAAGCATCTTTTTTAATTCTTTCTCCACCACTTCATTTATTATTAAAAAATAAGTTATAATTAAATAAATATATCATATATAATATAATGTTTTTTTCAAATTTTAATTTCCTATACCCATCACCTATTTCATCAAATGGGTTATAGAATCATCAATTGTGTGTATGGAAAACTAATTTCTCATAAACCGATGTCATTAATTCATCAATTAAAATATCTATATGTTGATTATAAATAATGATCCATAGTATATATTTGATATCGATAATATTATTATAGAAATAGTGTAATTATATTATAATTTTATTTTTACCTTTAACTCCATTGGAGACAAGTTAATGTCACTTGTGTTTACGATGTACTACAGCCTCATAATTCGATATGATTTGTCTTTGACAAATTCATCCCATAGAATTTTATCAAGGAAAAGATAAATATTATATTTGATATAAATGGAATGATTATAATATTATTGACTTATTTAACATTATATAACGATAAAATACACTTTTTTATATTTATTTTACACTAAACTAACAATGATTGCTTCATTTGTGTATGTGTGGATTTCTACCATCATAAAATGATGTGACTCTCTTTTCATTCCCATACCACACTACTGATAAATATAAGTAAATTTAATTTAATAATATGATATATATTATATTATTATTACTATTGCATGATATGTTATTTCTTTACTACGTTCCATAATTGTCTTTGAATAATGAAAATGTTGCTTATTCATACATACAAACTACCTTCTCAAATATCATAACATACATAATTTTACATAAAAGTCATTAATTATAGGTTTTAACATTTCAGTTGATGTAAGAATATGATAATTATTTAATTACTATTATTATTATGATGATATATCTATAAAATATGTACATTAAAAATATCATTGATATTGAAATATGCATGAGAATGAATGGTAATTAAAATCAAAGATGATCAATATAATGAAATATTATTTATGAAGGGGTAATAAGATATTGAAAATATATCATATATGGTATTATATCTATTTTTATTATTATGATATATGATAATAACGTATTTTAATCCACAACACATAACGTTAAATCACATTTAATTAAATGAATCATAAGGTATGGGATAGTGTATCAATTTCATTTCATTGATTGATTTTTCAATGAAATGATCCTAGTTTATCTTATATGTAGTATATGTTTCATCATTTACATTTAATAAAAAATTTATTTAATTATTCATGGTATTTAATTTTTTGATTTTATTTATTTCATCTATGTTTTTTGCGTTAAAATATTCCAAGAGGTAAATAATTATATATCTAAATTTATTTCCAATAGGTTAGCATACTTCTGAATTTTCTTCTATATTCAATGATTCTGTGTTTAATAAATTTATATTATTTAATTTATTATATCCAATATTTATATGGATTAATTATTGATGAGAAACATTGATTCTCTTCTGTATTCTCACATCAGCATTATTACCGTTCAATGAGATTACTTCCAAATCTCAGTTTGATCTGAGTTATTCGTACACTAATTAAAATTTGAAATAAGGTATTTGGTTCTACATTAAAAAACCATTTAATTTCTATATACTATAGATATTCATGATAGTTTAAATCAATAATTTCATTTCCCTACTCATGGGTATTTGATATGATATATAAAACATTTTTAAAAGAATATGACATCATTAATCTCTTCTAACAAAAATATGTTTCCTCTAAAAACATTGTACTGTAGAAATATTCCATTCCCATTAAAATGATGTATTAAATAAACATTAATTTTTTTTGTATTTTAAAAATGTTTTCAAATGAATCATCTTATATATTTCTATATAAGTAACTTTAAGATGGTTTTTTATCTAAAAAGGAAATGTTACTCTCCATATGTAAAAAAATACTCACCAAAATAACGATCATTTATTTGGTGATTCCTTTTATTTTTTAAGAGTTTCTTTTTAAAATGAATTCCAAAATAAAATTCCAATTATGGGGATTCTCAATTTTTTCATAATAAAGAATGTTATTTTCCACAAGAATGCGTTTAAAAATATCTTGGTGGTATTTGCATTCTTCAATGACAAAATCTAATTATAAATACTCCATTGAGTACATGTTTATACCATTTTAATTTATCCTCCAGATGGTTTATGATTATTTTTACCTATGATAATTCTTACATTCACATCATTAATTCATTGTTATAGTCATTAAATTCCCTTTCAATAAATAACTTCCTTGTGATCAATTATAATGATATTTCACATAAATATCTACATCATTTATCATGGATATTTAAATTCATAAAACTATATGTTTTCATTTATAGGATGTTCTATACTGAATTTTATTAGATTAAATGAGAAAATATAATTATATATGCACCATTTTGACGATACTTAAATTTTATAGGGATCATTTTTTATTTAAATTGACTAATTGATATATGATGAATGTTTTTGATTTGTATGGCATGGATGGGGCCGAGTTATAGATATACATTCAACAAATTGTTAGTACCAATGGGAAGAATCAATTATATATCATTACATGTGTGTGTTATAATCTACTATGTATTAAAAAATATTTTTAAAATAATTCATTGAAAATGTATTACATACTGATGAAACATGGTTTTAAATAAATATGTATTCCCATAATTTATAATTAGGTTATTATTATTCATGATGATATCACTATGATAAATTCAATGGTTGAATTTAGTTATATTTTCACATATTAAATGGAATGTTTTTCAGTTTTTAACTTACCAAGTAGATTTTCCATTATTTAATTATTTAAATGGAATGTTTGTTTATTTATTACTATGATGTATTGATTATTCCTCACGATGTTAATTAAATTTAATGTGTGTCTAGATGTTTTCTTTTCTGTAATGATTATTCACTATCTTGTTTTTTAAATGAAATATTTTTTTAGTTATTTACCCTTTAATATTAATCCATCATTTTAATTCATGATATATTCATATCTACTTTTCCCTTACTGATAATTTAAGTTTACCATTATTATTTTTCCATTACCAATGATTCCATTAGGATAACAATGATTATCATATTGAGATATATAGGACAAAACAATTTTATTCTAAAAATTATATTTTTTAAATTTGATTTTTCAAATCTATTATGAGGTTAATGTATGTATTTAGTTTACAAAAATTATTAATCTAATCAGTTCTATGAGATGTTTATCCTTTTATATTATGTAAATGCAATGGTATCAATTATTGGCAGTAGGATACTATGGTTTGGAAACTACACCAAAATTATATTCATTAGATTATTAAGGCATCATCCAATAGAGAACATTCAAAGGTACATAAAATAAATTCAATAAAACCATATTTCTTATATTTATACCAAACCCTATAATATTATCATTCCAAAAAATTTTAATCCATATATACTACAATTTTTTATTATGTTAAAACAATATTCATTTTATACTCTCCTTGAAATTCATTCATTTAAATGAAGATATTGTCAGGTGTATGTTTGTAATACATATTATATGAATAGAAGGATTAATTTTTCATCACCATATATGCAATAAAACATTAATAATCCATCAATATTATAAAAATTATATTTATTACAAATGTAATATTATTGGATATTTCTATTTTATATTTTATAGGTGATATTAAAACGAAAATTTTACATAATAAATTGTAATATCATATAATCATATCAGATAATCTATCCTTATTTTTTTTATATTTGGAAAATGTAGAGAATTTTATAAATTTTATAAAAATGGATAATTATTTAAATTAAGATCTAAAAATATTATATTCTCATGATATTTTATAGCACTTATCATCACTGTTAATATACTATAGTTGATTTAGATAAATTTATATAATTAACTCATGTAACCACAATAAGAAGAAGTGATTAAATTATCAAAATAAATGATTTAATAAATATAACATGTAAAAATAAAAATTAATTGACATGCTTCTTGGTTATTTTTAAAAATAACATTACATTAATGATTCTAGGTGAATATGTAGTGTGAATCTAGAGTGGCGGTATTTTTTAATTTTAATTTATTTTTATTGTGACAAGATTATATTACCAAAAATTGTTTAATTTTTTGTATTAATATATTGGATTTATCATACTGTTCATTAAATTTAATGAATTTTCAATTAAATTAATATTTTTATATAACATTTGGATTTGATTCATAATATACCAATAATTTATGGTTAATTATTTACTCAACCCCTTGTGTCCGGATTAAATTTTTATTCATAAAAATCTTTATTCAAAGAATGGGTTCTTCCAAATAATAATTTAAATCATTTTATAATACCATCACCTCCCAGGGATAATTTTCTAGATGAACTTATCAAAACTAAATTAACTTCTATTATATGTATCATTTTTAGAAAAAATATCATCCACCTTAATTATGAGTTTCCTACATTGGCCATATTTCTTGTTTGTAAATTTTTTTCCTTTTAATGTGGAATAAAAATAATCCACTATAACTAGTGAAAATAAGAATTCACATTTCATTTGTAAAAATGAATGTTTCTACCCATTTTTTTGATGTGTGTTTTCATAAAATTGTTACAAAATATAATAATAATATTTCTAAGAAAATTTAATTAATCATTCATTATACATTTAATCTAGATAACTTTTATGATTTGTTTTTATTAATCTATTATTGTCAATTCTATTCAGAAAAAAATATTATTAAATAAAATGAAACCACATTTTAAAAATTGTTATTTTGAAATTTTTACATAATGTAAAATTTTATTACACTATTGTAAAATAATTCTACAAGCTCTTCTACATGTTCTCTATCATTATCATATTAATATCTAAATTCATTGTTTGATGAAAAAAATACATATCCTAAAAAAATTGTATTATTAATATGAATAACTCGTTAAGTGTGATTTAATCATAGATACCATCAATTTTCATTTTTGATGTAAACAATGGATATACCATCTAGAAATTATATGAAACAATTTTTTGATCCAACTGTTTTTATGATGTAATTAATGATTGATTTTAATTGTGACACATTTATATCGATGATTGATGGGTGGTGTCCAATATAACCTACCAATTAATTTCTTATTGGTTTACATACCATTAGATATGGATACCATATGTTAATTTTTGAGTTCACCAATACATTCATATTTTTTATATCCAAATGAGAAACATGAAGATTGTGTTTGTTTAAAAAATTAAACGTTGATATTCTTATTATTTATAATGTTTTATTTTCTTAATATTTATATTTGTTACAATTCCGATTTTCTCTATCTTTCATTTTCTTATAATATATCCATCTCACAATCCTTTTATATTTATACATAAAACCTGTTTATTCTCTCTTATTTCCATACCCTTTTTCAATGGTATTTGTTTGACCATTTGATATTACATGAACTTCTATAATGAATTAAGTTTTAAAATTATTATTTTATGTTCATTTGAATAAGTTATGTATCCCATAAATGATGTTTCAATATATTATTATGATATAATATACTGTTAAATGTTCATATTCTTTAAATTTTGGTGCATTTTAGGTCACCACATTTATTCTGATTATGTTATATAGGTTATCAAGATGAATATAAATTACGAGATGCCTAGAAGAAATTCTAGTGTGGCTCATTTAAAGGATTCTTTTCGAAAGAATTTTACAATAAGTTTCGTTGGTAGTTGACCGCCAATAACACCAAACCATTCATTCATTGGATGATTTTTATTATCTTGTATAATTTTTAACATATGTAATTAAAAATAAATTAATTTAACTTTAGATAGGTTCATATTATCTTTTTACAAAACTAATTTTTAGGATACTGGTTTTTTCTTCTTAGCGAGGATGTTTTATATAGAGAACATAATTTTGTGTCAATGAATTTTTTAGAAAATTTTTAGTATTATTTTGTCAAATTTTGTGATTTGGATTAGAGAACCATATTAAATATCCAACAAATATGTCTACTTATCATATAGTATCCTAATTTTTTAGTAAATAATATATTTTAATGTTTCAATATAATTTTATCTGAATCTAGATTCAAGAATGTGGATGAGGCTATGATATATATTAAGTTAGTTGTTGTCAACCTTAAATGGATGGTTGAGTATCATATCGATTATGATCTAATTCATAATGATTGAGATTAATACAAAAAATACTATATACTCCATGGGGATATCGTATGAAAACTCACTTACTTTTTAGTGATGAATATGATGATTTTGAGAACATCATTTTGGTATGATTACAGAATGTAATTTGATATATACACTAAATAATTAAAATATAAATAATGCTTTATATATTATAGGTTACACATTTCATGTGTGATTTATCACTTTTATGTAAATAGTTTTTATTTCTATATTCATTTCCTGTTTATTTAATTTTTTTCAAAATAACTTCGAAAATGGGAAACAATGTTATCAATTGGGTCTCCTAGAAATGTTATCACATTATTAATGAAATAAATTTTATAGTAGTTGGATTATAGAATCATGTGGACATTTTCAATAAAAAAATTATAAATACATATAATAATATAAACCAATTTAATATCTGGGACACGCCATGGAAGGAGTATCATAAAATTATTCCATTCATGTGAAAGCATCCATCCTCTTTTAGGGGATCTTCTAAACTATATATTTTTGAATAATATATCAATGATGTAACATTTTGAGATTTTATTAAGTTTTTTATATAAAAAAATTTAAATTCATTAATATCATCAGTTAAACAAAATAAAAATTTTCACAATAATTATCTGTAAAACAAATATTATATTGTGTTGCATGTAAGATCATATTTTTTTATAATAATTTTTACACACAAGGGAAAATCAAACTAGATAAAAAATACTCTAATTACACATGGTATACATCACCAATATATTTTAATAGTTTCAATTAATAAGATTAACAAAATTATGGAAATATTGTTGTTTAATTTTTATCAAATAATTTAATTGGATAAAAATTGTTTAAAAATAAAAAAATTTAATATACCTGATGTTTTTTATGAACATATTTTTTATAACAAACAATGCTATCTTATTTTAATATGTATAATTAATAAAAATTAATAAGATATGTTAATTAAATTTATGTAATATATATACATGAAAATCCTTCTACATTCATCCAATATGTTTTATAGTCTTAAGATATAAATAAATATAATTTCATGTATAAAAAGATGTATTTTTCATTAAGGTATTTATACCGCCTCTTAATGGAACACTTTTTTAAATATAAATTTTAACAATTTAAAATATATTTATATTAAAAATAAACGCCAATTTTAAAAGTTTCATATCAAAATATTATTTTGGTGAATTTTTCAATTTTTTATGAGAAGTTTCATATTTTTATGAATAATGAATAATAATAAATTTTAATTGATTTTTCCCCTCATTTAATTAAATACATAATTTTTTTATAAAGAATAAAAAATTAAAATTTTAATAAATTATTCCACATTATTTCCTTGTTATCAATTTAAAATTTCAATTATATATGAAAACATAACAATTTATCTAACTTTTCCCTCTACGAACTCATTGTCTTGGACTGTCTATGAGATTAATTTTAAATTAAATTATAACACTATTATGATTTATATTGGGAATAATAAATTAAATATTTAGAATATTCCTAATTTTTATTTTCTATTATGGTTAACTTCGTTTTCAAGAAAAAAATTTAGTTAATGTATTTAACGACAATTACAACGACTAATGTCAAAATGTGTTTACTCAGTGGTTAAACATTATCTTAGGAAGCCAAATGACCAATAAACATTTCCAAACACAATTTTATGTATATATATACAACATATATGTTCTTTTATATGATTTGGATCATTGTGGTGGACATGTTATTTAAGGGATGCCTCCCAATAGTGTTTACAATTATTTATTTAAAAGGATTCCACTCTTCTGGTATAAAAGGTCAAAGCCTCTCCCACTTATTTGTACATGTAAATCCCCTTATATAATATAATAACTTCCCAAAACACTCAAAAATATTAACCCATCCCACATCATAGAAACCTTACTCTGGTCATAAGGTATGAGAAGGATGAACTTGAAGAAATCCAAAAAAAATACCCTATGAAGAGGTAACACTCTTCAACGACAACTTTTGATTTATTTCCTTATCAATCCCAAAAATAGTATTTATTTTATTTTAATTAATAATAAACAAAAAATACTAATAATAATTTTCTTTCAATATTTAAATGGTTATACATAAAAAATACATACTTCCATCAAATTAGATATGAAATCATCATTCATGTGTATGGATGCCTACCGCCTCATGAACTGATTTCATTCGATTTTCCATTACCACTTCTCATGGATGATAATAATGATTGATTATTTATGAACAAAATATTTCTGTAATTATAAATAGATTACATTACCTATGTATTCATTGTATTATATACAACCATTTTAAATTTCAGATCATAAGAGATACGATAATGTTGCTCATGTATGCACCGTACTATCTCCTCGCAATGTGTTGTGATGTATATTCACCAATGTGTTATATGAAAGGAAATAATTATAGATATAATGATTATATATGATATAAATTACATGATTATGATATTCATGAAATATTTATATTTCATTAAATATAATATATCACTTTTATTATTACCTTTAGTGACACTGAAAATGTGATAACGTCATTACTTAATGTGTGGACTACCGCCATTTCGAAGTAATGTGATACCTTTTCGATCATAAAAATTATATGTAAAATTATATATAATTTGATAATATTGTAAATATGACATAATTATATTTCTTTAAATATATATTTTACTTTCCTTCCTTCCACAATGATCATTGAAAAATTGGAAGATTACTCATTGGTACGTACATCCTACCATATCCGAGATATTAATGTCTGTTCACATATCATTAATAACATCCTCGAATTATTCCAAAATAATATTATATGTGTAAATATGATTATTATTATATTATTATATTATTTTTATTTATATATTTATTTAGTGAACTTATTGTCCCTTGTTAATATACCAATGTCGGTTTTTCCAAAAAAACTGAATCTGTCCAAAACAACCAACTTAAACATAATTGGTAACATAATTTTATATAACTATATTATAACTAAAAAAATGTTATAACAAAATTGGTAAAGGGAATAATGAAATTAAATAATTATCATATATCTCTTATTCATGAAAATAAATAACAATAATAAAAAATTAGATACATGGTAAGTGATTTTGTCTCAATTTATATTCATTTGAGAATTAATTTTTCTTATTCACAAAATTAGTTTTATATAGTGTGTATACATAAATATAACATGAAATATAATGAATTAAATTCATTCCATTATATTAAATTTTTCAATTGATATTATTCAATTGTATGGATCATGATTAAAATATTACTCAAGTAGTAATTTTTTATCCCTTCAACTTTTATTTATGTGATATATATTCCATATTCACTACTTATTTTTTACTCTTTTGTATATGTGGATCATAAATGTCTTATTATTCATATTTTAATATTTATGAGAGTTTAAATGTCGATTTGAGAATATAAATTTTGTGTGGTTTTTTATTTTTGTGTTACCAGTGAATTATGAGTTTTTTGTCACAGTTTTCCATTATTGAGACATTTTATACGTTATCTACATATATCATATTATGAGGATTATACATTTCACCGATAAAATGAAATATATTTAATATAATTACAAAATGATATTATTTGTTTAATTTATTATTTTTCATTCATGGGGATTATGATTCATTTGATTCAATGTTTTTATGGGACACATTTGAATGTTCTATAATTATTTCCCAACTGAATGTTATTATTTTTATATTATGGTAGTATCTACTCATTAAAATTAATAAATCATATTGTTATTTGTTATAAAATGAGGAGATTTTATATTAATACCTATCACATAAAATCTTATGAAAGAATAATATTGTTTCCATGTGAACCATATGGAAGCAATTTCATTTTCATGGTGTTATAATATTTGAAAGTGATTATTATTGAACCCATTTCTTTTTCATCAAATAATTATTCCTGAAATATATGGTTATGATGGATATTTCATTTCCAGAGGATAATCAAGTTTCAAATGGATTATTATTTAATCCATTAATATTTCATTAGTTAGTCATGTTCCAAATTGATTTTTATGGAATATGTTTTATTTCCAAGAGTTAATCAAGTTTCAAATTGATTTTTATTTAACTATTATTTTTCAATAGGATAATTAAGTTATTAGTGGAGTCACCTGTTATTCCAATGTGGTAATAATGAAATGAAATCTAATATGTGTGGTTATATTGGAATTTATATAGAAATAATATAGATTGTAATGTTATAATCAAAACATGGGTATTTATATGATAATCCAATTTTGAGTGGTTCTGTCCTAAATCACAGACTGGTGGACCCATGATAATCTATTGATTGAAAATTATGGGATAAAACAATTATTTTTGGTTCCATGATATCACTCCGATAAATTAGGTTTGAAATTTGACCACATTACTATTACATATGTCAGATTTGTTGTAAGTGTAATTTCAAATATGTTTCCTAACCATGTACATGTTATCTTTATGATTATTATGAGGTTATTTTGGTTTTAATGATTTATATTGATATTAAAATTCTTATTATTATTGATTGTGACCAAATTTTTCTCTTTTTTTTAAATTTTATTATATATATATATTAATGGTAATGTTTTATTTATTATTTTACACGGCTCTTTGATTATGGAATCATACCCATAATTACACATATTCTCATTGATAATGTTGAATTTCAAATGATTTTTTAACCTTACAGAGCATATGAGTTTACCATTTATATGATCACATTTACATAATATATAAACAAGTATATTTAATTATTTGTATTTATAATGGATTTCATATGGATGATGTTGATGAGAAAATGTAATATAATAAAAGATGGGTTAAATTGGAGAAATGGTTTTTTGATTGATTGTGAGTTGTTCGTGTAAGAGGTTTTATTAATTCTATAAAACATTAACAAAAAAATATCCTCTAAATTGTATGTGACACATGAATTCATTTTAAGATTATAGGATTTTTATTGGAATATTTTGGTTACAATTATCGAGATCATATATGAAAATGTAATGTTATGGATTCAACAAAGGATCCAAGTGTGTAGTTCCTATGCTAATATAATCGCTATCAAATACATGTTTATATAACATTGATAATTATGATATTTTTATGTGATGTTAATTTTAAAGTTATTTAAAAAAAATTGGAATATAAAAATAAATATAATTTTAATTTTAATATCATAGACACATTATTTTATGGTTTTAAGTAGTAAACAAATTGTGAGGATATTAATGACACTTTAAGATACATTTTTTATAAATGATATATATTAAAACATATTTCTAATGTGAAGGATTCCATTAATTTTCTTGGAAATATGTTTTAATATATTTATAAACATAAGGTTTAATATGATCTGGGATATTGAGGAAATTATGGGAACACAATGATAATATTATATATAACAATTGAATTAAAATATTATTTAGTGAAAAATGATAAGAGTTACTTTAAAATAAGATCAACGTCCTTTTAGGATAGAAATATATGAAGGTATGAGATAAAAATTGATATTATAAAACTCATTAAATATGAGGATTATGTTTTTATTTGTGATATAGGGTTATGGAATGATTTAGTTTAATCATTGGGAATTACTATTGAATTTCAATGAACATTGTTTTATATGATGGTATATTCAATTATGGAAATATCTTATCATGTGATAACCGTTTTGGTTTTGCATGATGAGTAAATATTATAGGAATATCATAATAAATCTTTTATAGTTATGATTTATTTTAATTATTTATTCTTACTTCAATAATTATTAATTCATATGGAATACGCATCATTTGGAGAAAATGATGGGATTTTGTGGAAATTGAGTAAAAGATGAAAATATACTCACAATGTGAGTGTATTTAAATTTATTCTCACTTTGTTTGGATGGTAAGTGACTTTTTCATACCAAATAAAGGATCTTGAAACAAAAATATTATCCTATTAACTTCATTTTTTAGGAAACAATTGAATTTTCCACCATTATATATGTATATGTTTCATTCCCTAATCATTTAATTTAACAATCATTTTATTGTGTTCAATTACCTCAATCACTCCCTATAGTTTAATATGATTTTACACAATTTCCACCAATATTATCCCAATGAGTAATATTCAATATTTGTTACTTATAGGTAACATCATGTTTCCCACTTTCCATTAATAAGAGGATGTTCTATTAAAACATTGTATTATTTTGGTTTCAATTAATGAAATTTTAAAATGTAAATACTTTGATTAACAAGATGAATTTCAACTGTGAAATTATTTATAAGGGGGTATAACGTTATTTTCTGTGATTTTATGAAAGATATTTTTTTAAATTAATTTATATCAATTGATTTATTGACTTAAAAAATTCATATTTTAAATTTTAAAGTATACAACAACATCTTTTTCTTCTATTTCACATAATATCGAGTTATTATATAGTATGTGTTACACGCAAGGGAAAGACTTACCAGATGATAATATAATATTATTTAACATGGTAATGATAACATGGACATGGAATGGTTCAAATTTATGGGATAATATACATTATGAATAAAATTTCTCACATGTTTATAAAATAAAATAATTTTTTACCAATTATTTATAAGTTAAAATAAAAATGAATTAATTGTAATGGATTTATTTGTATGAAAACTATTTTTATTTTCATAGATGTGTTTAATGTTAATAAATTAATATAATAACTCTTTTTGAGAGATTATATTAAATTTATATATTATACATTGAACCAATGTTTTTCATTCTACCAAAGAGTTTTATTTTTTCATGATAATAATAAATCCAATTTCATGTCTAAATGATATATTTTTTTTTAAAATTCAATTTTGAGGATATTTAATGTTAAAAATGTTTTAAAATTGAAAATTAAGTATTTTATTATTTTTATTTAAATGAATAAAATTAAAATTTTAAATTATAATATCAATATTTACTTTGGTTTTTTCTGTATTTTTCATAGAAGGATTATATTTTATTGAATAAGAAATAATAAAAAAATTTAATTTTATTTTATTTTTTCATATAAATTATCTAAATATATTAATTATATTTAAAATTTGTTTTAATTTATATTAAATTCTATTATACATTAATAAAATCCAATTTCGGTAATTAGAATTAAAATCATATTGATATTAAAAATAAAAACATCTCTAAATTTTGAATTTTTCATTTTTAAAATTTGTTTCTTATCCTCTCTAAAAAAATAATAAAAATTTAATTCCTAATGCATATATGAAAAGAATTTAGAAAAATTAATTCAATATTTTTAATTATAATGATATATAATTTCTAGTATGGTCAACATAGATTTTGACTATAAAATGACAGCAAAATAAATTAATACTAATTAAAAGGATTATTCATAAGATCAAGTTACTTAAAGGTTAAACATTAATATTAAAGGGAAAATGACATAGAAATATTTTTGAAAGAAATTTTGTTGAAATATAGCACCTATATCCCCAAATATATAAAATTCGGATCAATATTGGAGTAACATTAATTAATGTCGAAAACCCAATAGTGAATACCTTTTTTAGTTACATGAATTCCCCTCATCCACCACTATAAAAAAAATCATTCTCCCCACTTATTCAAACATATAAATAATTTTTCATGTTCAATACATGACCAAATAATTCTAAAAAATCCATCCCCTCATCAAATAATCCATTATGTGGGCTGAAATCAATCAAAGGAATTCAATTGGTGTAAACTAATAAGAGCTACCCAATGCAGAGGAAACAATATTCAATAACCGCTTTTGTATTAATTCATTCTCAAATGCCGTAAATTATTATTATTACATGATTTTCATATAAAAATGTTGTCCTATATATTTTTAATGTTTTATATTATGGTTTTAATTGTATTCCACACACACTTCATTCAAATTAGATATTAAATCACTAGTTTTTTTTAAGAATAATGCCTCCTCATAAACTGATGTCAAATGTTCCTCCGTTATCACCTTTCATGGTTAGGAATAATGAGGTATATAATTTTTTTACAAGAAATTTATTATTTTTCTAAAATAATTTTACGAATGGATACATTATTTCTTATACCCATTTATTCATTTCATACTATAATAGATACAATAACATCGTTCGTGTGTGTGATAGACTACGCCTCATGATGCAATGTGAAGCATTTGCACTAACATCATTCAAGGAAGGTAATAAGGGTGGATATAATTAATATATACAAAATAAATAAAATATTTTTAATATTAACTATATAATAATCATTTGGTAAATATAATATGTCATATTCATTATTATATTTTCAAATAGTGAAAATGTGAAAACGTCAATCGAGGATGTGTGGAGTATCACCTCTTCAAAGTGATGTGATTCATTTTAAAAAATAAGATATATATATATAAGTATATTTGATTAAATATTTTTGTATATATGATTTAATTATCAATCTATAATGATAAATTTCTTTTACCTTCTTTCAATAATTATATTAGAAAAAAGGGATTGTTACTCATGGGCACGTATGACAATGTGTCCCCATGATTGTAATGTTTTTTCATTTTTCATAACCATCTACCATTATTAGTATTTAATGAATAATTTCTGTATCAATATTTCTATTATTTCATTATTATTATTATTATTCTATAAGTGTTAAATTAATGAATTAGTATTCCATAGTCTACATACCAATTTATTTTTTACATAAAAATTGAAAATGGAAAAAATAACCCACGTAAAATTAATTGATTATGTATATATATAAGTTCTTTAGCAGTTAATTACATCCAACAATATACGTGGGATTTTTTTACCAAAAATTACATAATTAAAATATGTTTATTACTCTATAAGATAAGAATAAGCATTTTTAAGGGGTTTCATGTTAAGGGGTTTCATTTGAGTTTACAATCCTTTATTATTAATTTGTTTATGTGTACCTAATTACTTTATATGGGGTATCTGACACCAAAAATAACATTGAAGTAGAAAGGCTCTAGGAAAAATAACACCAAGGGTAAATGAGAATATAATAGAGAAATAAAATACAATATATTTACTAGTTTAATGATATCAATCTATGTTATAGAATTAAATGTACGAAATACAAAGTTATCTTAGTTTATACACAACAACTACTTTATTCAATTTCATGTGTTAAATGCACGACCGGGTCTTATATAATTATATTAATATTATTATAATGATTAATAGTATCAAATTGTAACTAAATTATTAGTTATTAATGTAATTAAAAAACATATGAAAATATATAGTTATAATTATTAATTACAAATTAATTATAAATTAATATAAAATCCAATTAAATATAATGAAAATGTTTATTTAAAAATAGTTTTAATGGTAATGATGGTTTTTTGAATTAATAAATTAATTTAATTTCAATTCTGGAATTATAATAATTATATATATATATATTATATGATAAATAATATTTTTTATAGTCATCAAATAGATTTTATTGGTATTTGAAATAAGAAACCCAATTTTATTTATAAAAATCTATATTTTTTAAGGTAATTTTTCTATTTTTTTGGATAATCTATGCTAGATTTATTTTTTAAAAGATTAATAAATATTTTATTCAAATAATAAATAAAAATTTAAAGGTAAATTTAAAAATATGTTATGTTGAATTTTTTATATTTTTCTGGGATGTTTTATTTTATGATAAATTATGAAAAATATTGGACATGAACTAGAGACTGATTTTTAATATAATTAGTTTATATAGTAAAATTTTATTATAATTTTAATAGTATATTTGGAAATATTCTAAAAACATTAATGAAATTTAGAATATTGGAAACAATTTCATATTAAATTTGATATAAAAACATCTCATATTTTTATGCATTTTCTCTTTCAAATCATGCCATCTCACCCCTTCTAGTGAATTAATTTTAAAATAATTCCAACCAATTTTGTGATTTAATTATGGAAAATAAATTCCATATTTGGAAGAATCATTATTTATAATTTATAATAAGTCTAAATATGTGTTTACGTAAATATATTAATTAACAAAATTAAAATTAATTTTAGTGCTTAAGAAAAAATGTACCAGAATAATGGGATAAACCTTAAATATAATGTCTAAAAATAAATAGAAATTTTTATAAAGAAAATATGTTGTAGAAATATTAAGACCACTTGCTACTATTTTTGAAATATGGTTCATTATTTTTTTCATATGATGAAACGGGGATGTCCAAATATTGTTCACCTTTTTATATAAACAATAAGACCACTCCACCTCTATTATAAAGGGGCATAAACCTGATCATTTATTCACACCTCTCACGCCCTTTTGATCATCCAAAAACATCCAAAATGATCTCATCACATCCCATAACTCATATAATATGCCTAAAATTAGGAATACAATAATCAAAGGAATGAATTTGGTAAAATTTAAAAGGATTTACCCGAAATAGAACAGACATTCTTCAGTAATCCCATTTATTTTTCTTCATTATAAACACTTCAATTAATTTTATTTCATTATTAGATAATAATATAAATATTATCAATATAGTGAGATAAAATTATATTTTTGGTAAAATCTACACATATACTCATATCTATAAAATGGGTAACACGTTCACCATTCTTATGTACGATGGACTACCGCCTCATGAACCGATGTTGTTTATTTTTATTACCACCATTCATTGTTGAAAATAATTTTTTTTGTTAAATTATATAATATATATTTAATTAATTAATTTCATTATTATTATTAAATTATAATTTTTCACATTACATCATGCTTTTAATTTTAGGGAAATTCAAAAAAAATATTTCTTAATGTGTGGGTTATAGCATCCTCAATTCGAACGATACGTTCAGGATTTAAATGAATTGTATTAAGGTTGAATTTAATGATTATATATGATATATGTTATATAATTATTATAGTAATGATATAATTACATTTTTTTATTACAATATACTATTTTCATTACTAACCATTCACACATTGAAAAAGTGATAACACCAATAGAGGACATGTGGAATATCACCTACTCAAAGTGATGTGATTATTTATTCATCATAAGAATCATATATAAAAGTATATATTATCATGTAACATTTTAATTATGATATAATGATTATTTTATATAGATAGGATTATCATATCTTCATTCAATAATAATCTTTAAAAAATTTAATTGTTACTCATGCGTATGTATGACCCATCATCCCCATGATCCTAACATTTGTTTGTTTTTCAAAACATTATTCCATGATTGGTTTTATTAGTATAATTAATGTATAAATATGATAAAAATATCATGATAGTTATTCATATGATGTTTAATGACTGATCACAATGAATATATTCAACATATAAAAGTCATTTTTCACAAATAAATCTAATATGGTCAAAACAACTAAAGTAAATTAATTTATTATGAAATTTATTATAAATTAAAATTATGTTAAATAAAATAATATTAAGCATGAGAAATTTATCAATCATGTAATTAATTAAAATAATTTTATTACTCAGGAATATAAAGGCACACATTACAAGTTGGACCAATGGTAAGGGATCCTCATCTCACATTTTAAATATGTAGGATAAATGTAATGTTCACCACTTACCTCATTTACCTGGTTGATCTATTTCTTGTTTGGGTAATTTTTTCCGGAATGATTTTATATTCTTGTTATTTAAATGTTTCATTTGATTATTGTTTCTGTTGGGGAATTTGATTTTTTTTTTACTATATTTGTAAGGGATTTCATCACAATCAACTTTTTGTGAAGACTTATGTGTCATTTTCTTCTAATTCACATTAATTTGGTGTATATACTTCCCATTGTGTCATTTAATATCATGATGCACTTGTATTTCATGTAATTATATGTTTCTATATTAATTATAGCATCCAAGGAAATTTAATTTCATAATTAACAAGTAGAAAAAGATATCTATAAAATCTCACATTTTTTTGTGAATCATAACATTTTTAATGTTCCGTAAATTCCATATATAGTTTTTATTTATATAGAATTTTTATTGGATTTCAAAAATATGTGGCACATGATTTAGAGGCCCAGAGGGCCCAAAAGAAAATTCTTTTTTAATATTACATTTAGTAAATTTGTGAGCAGGGATATTTATCTTTTGAACTGGTGCTCGGATAAAAAATATGAAAGCACTGCTGAATACACAACATTACGATTCAATTAGGAAATAGATAACTTTTTATGGAAACAGAGAGAAGAAAAATATAATTCTTGGAATTTCAAAGAAAAAAAATATTGGTTGTTTTATTCATTATCCAACCATTGAGTGGTAGATAGTGGGACCACATTGTAAAGATTGACATTAAATATGATACATTTAATGACACGTCTCTTTGGATGTGTAACTGCAATGTTTTTGATTAAGTGATCATTCATTGTGTTTCATTAATTAATAATATAAATGAATGCAACATTGTGCACTTTATTTTATTTAATCAAACCCTTGGAATGGAAATTGAGAAACCATAGTAGGAACCTGTAAAAAAACACTGACAACATTCATATTTTATTAAGAATAGTGGATGAATAACCACCATTGGGGGAATCAATCTGGGGATCAACAAATAACGACAAACGACATCGAATTCAGATTCCTTCCATTATCCGCAATGAATTACACCAAATATAGGTATGGGTTGATGTGTTTTATGCTTCCTTTGATCCCGTTCATAGAAAATACAACAAACATAGACCGACCGACTAAAGGTTTTATCAGTGTCCTGTATATTCTTATTGGGGGTTGTGACATGGTCGTAATTGAAGGGAATTGTTTTTATGATTGACGATTGTTATCACCCCATGATATAACACTAACATGGTGGGTGCAGGACAATCAGATTAAAGACTAATCCCCCCACAATACTTGGTTTCTATACATTAATTGTGCAAGACTGGGAAACGATATGACCATATGAATTTAAGAGCCTCACAGTGAAAGCGGTGACCTGGGAGACCCATAAGCATATATGGGAAAGAAAATGGACCACCAAAGATTCTCTGGTGGCATCGGGAAGAAACTGATTGTTTACCACCACCATTGCTACCACATTGAGGAGGGGAAACCACTGGCGTCGCAGAAGAAGGAGCCGTGACTAGCTAGTCCACGACAGGTGGGACAGTCCAGCGTCGTCATGCCATGTGAGAAGAGGGACATCCTACTCAGAAAACTTGAATAGAATAAAGGTCGAACCCACCATCATGGATAGACCCATGAGTAGGGTTGGACCCACTATATGGGTTGGTTCCGCTGAATAGCTCATACCTGACAGTCGGGCCGACTGGGCCGGACCCCTATCAAACAGGAACCTAACTAGTCTCATTTAACTAAATTGGGTGTATCTTGCAAACCGGGATTCCGATTGACATTCCTTACATGGCATGAGGACCATCACAATTAGGTGGTCCCATAGAGATTCTCCACATTAGTTTTGGTAGAATATGGAGTATATAAATGATAGATCAGATTCAAATACAACTAGGTCCTATTTATCATTTTTTTCAATATCATACAAACCAAGTGTCCAATTGACGCGTCGTCTGTCATTTTGTAACCCTTATGAAAAGGCGGTCATTTGGGTTGATTCATAGTGAGTCTTCATGATGGTTGAAATATCACCAGCGGTTTATGTAGAGGTTTCTCAACATCCTAGGAACACTAAGTGCAAGAATCCTATGGTAGGTTTTCATGTGCCAAGTGACCATCTGTGGATCGGTAGGAGAGTGACCCTTCGTGGATTGAGAGTATAGAAAGCCTATATAGATTGGAATTAGTGAAACTCTGTACGGATCGATAGTAGAACAACCCTATGTGGATCGATAGTAGAGTGACCATGTGTTGATCGACAGTAGTACAACCCTATGTGGATCGACAGTAGAGAGACACTATGTGGATTGGCAGTAGTGAGACCCTATGTGGATTTATAGTAGAGAAACCCTATGTGGATCGATAATCATGAGACCCAATGCGGATTGATAGTAGAGATACTCTTTGTGGATTTACAGTTTAGAGACCCTCGTTGGATCAGTAGATCAGTGACCCTTCCATTATTAGCAGCATAACCTATCAAAAGAATAAAATGATCTAGCTGAAAAATAATACTCATTATTTCTGTTCCCTGTGTTGTAGTCTGAGTTTGAGATATATTTTACATAGTATATTGTGATTGAGATCATGCTTTGTGTTTTTTTAAATTGTGTTATTCTGATAGACCTTCGGGATTCTATAGTTCCCCACCGAGTATTGTTATACTCACCCATACACGAGCTTCTCCCCCACCTTGTGGTGGCTTATGCAGAAGACATTCAACTTGAATGAGACTCGAGGAGTAAGGGAAATATGGTCCTCGTGGATGATTAACACATGTAGTGTGAGGAATTGATGGAAGACTACGATCTGTACCTATGCTATGGGTATGATCTGTGGTGGATAATCATTGGAGAATGATTTTAACTTTTTGCGGTACTTTCTTTCCAGTTGGGCTTGTATACTGTCCCCATTACTTTTAGTACATTCTTTTACTCTTAGAGTTGGATTTTATTAGGTGTTATATTTTCGATTTTTATGTTGTGTTTTATTTTTATGCACCGTGTACGTAGTCTGTGTGTGCATGTCCAAATTAAATGACTTCCACTTTTGGGTTATTCCTTTATGATTCTAGTTTCCCACCCCTGGCCTATAGATGTCAGGATTGGGGTAGTCCCGGCATGGGACTCGGGGGATAGGTCTTGACATAGTGGTATCAAAGGGCAGTCAGTTCTTCTAGAAGAACTCACAATCTGTAATTTTCAATAGAGCTATTGTATTATGTGTCTTGAGATAGATTTATAGTCTGGGATTCCAGTGTTGGTACAGTGGCCGACGTATCAATATACCATGACTTTGAGTCCTAATTTTTCACTAGATATACGAAAACATTATTTTTCTGGGTTTGTAAAATGTTTTCTTTTGACATATTTTGAGATATCAAACCAGGTTTAACTTATTGACCATGTTGCATCTGTTTCATTATGGAATTCCATTGCGTATATAGCTAGTAATGATTCCAGTGATAGATAACCATCATGGCCCATAGAGTAATGATGGATCAGTACATGGCCCTTTTATAATGATAACACCTGTGGGTGGTGAAGTAGTAGCACCACCACCTGTAAGCTAGTAGTATCCCCTAAATCCACCAGTGGACCATTCACGCTAAATAAGCATGTTGCATGTGTTCCAAAGATAAGGGCCTCTGAGGTTTCGTGGTGAGAAAGATCAAGAGGTAGTTAATTGTTGGATGGAGACTGTGGAATCGGTTTCCCATTTGGTTGAGACACCATCATACCAATTTATGATTCTAGCTTCTAGTCTCCTTCAGGGAACAGTAAGGACATGGTGGATCCTAAAGATCTAGATGCATGAGGGGATGAATCCTTGATAGATTGATTTTAGGGCCTCTACATAGAGGAGTTCTTACCAGCCACACTATTCTATTTTCATATTTAGGAGAAACATTAATTATAGTAGGGGAGCATATCAGTGGACCTTTAATCTGTGAGATTCACTGACATATCTCAGAATTCCACAGACATGGTATGAGACCCTTTTTATGGCCTAGAACATTGAGAAGGGTCTCTAACGGTAGATCAAATGATCGATAATATCTTTCAACATCCCACCGACATCTGGAGTGCTAGTGAGAGCACTATAAGTGGAGATATTCCAAGCAGGGCAGACACTAATGGTGATTGCCACCAAAAGATGAAAGGTAGCTGAGTAATAATTTATAGGCTATAGGAAGATGACATAGAGGGCGATGCAGGCCAGAACATCTCGAGGACAACCATAGGATGTAATTTCAAAGGTGTAGAGCTCAAAAAAGTAAATGAGGTCAGAATATGAGCATATTATACTATTTGTCTGATTGGAATGGTCACATGGCTCATGACTGCCCGACCCGCCAAAATGATTGTCACCTAATGATTTAGAGACCACTAAGGAAACAAAAAATGTTTGAACATAGAAGTCCATAGGGGGGAGGATGTGGAAGAGGAGTAGTTGCCGGTGGATGACAGTTTGAGATACTACCGCCACCACCCCCAGGTGGTCCACCCAGGCACCAGGGAGTAGGTGGACAGGGATGACGACAATATTAGGTGGTAGAGGCCTATGACCATGACTCTCTAGATATTAATCAAGGTACGATATATGTCTAATCCACCCTATTTATAGTTCATATAGACACAAGTTCTATTCACACTTTCATTACCATAATCCTCGTTCGGAGGACGAAGATTCCGATAAGTCCATTGGCTTGATCCTTACATTTAGAGACTCCAAAGTGAGAGGATTAATTGATTACACACTAATGCAGGTAGTGGGAGCTTACTCTAGGACATGATTGCTTCGGTTGGGATCTCCTAGTAGCAGCATCAAGGCCTTATGGCGTCATCTTGGTTATGGACTGGCTGTCAACAGTCCATGCTCGACTGTCTTAAGAAAAATGTTCAGTGTGTCCACAAATAATGGTAAAATGTTTTACTTAATTGGTGAGAAGGAATCCTTTGCAGAACATGATGGACTTTCATAGAGGATAGTGTAACTAATCACTCATCAGCTCACTTGCCTCACCCTCTGTATGGTGGTTGAGTGGAGTCCGAACTATCCTGTTTTGGTGGACCAGTATGAAGACGCCTTCCCTGATGATGTTCTTGGAATACGTAATTATAGAGAGGTAGACATCATTATTCACCTATACCCACCGAGATGATAGCTACATATATTCCATAATATCAAATGGATCTCATGGAGTTTTGTGAGTTGAGGGTACAGTTTGAGTACTTACTGAGGAAGGGGTTTGTAAAACCCCATTTCTCTGTATGGGAAGCCCAGATTTTCATCACTAAGTGGGAATATGGGAGTTTGGGTATTTGTGTGAGCTATCAGCGCCTGGAAAAGGTGACTGTGAATAAAAAATATCATCTACCATGAATTGATGATATATTAGAGCAACCTAAGGGAGCATAATGGTTTTCAAAGATAAAACTAAGATTGGGCTATCAACCGCTTAGGGTTAGGGATGATGACGTACCGTAGATATCATATTGTTTTAGGTATAGCCACCATGAGTACAAGGTAATGTCTTTCAACAAGACCAATGCTCTGTTAGTGTTCATGGGACTCATGAACATGATCTTCTAGCCTTGAATTGATCGCTTCATGGTGGTCTTCATTGATGACATACTGGAATACTCAACATCAGAGGAGGATTAGGCCATACATCTGCAGATAGTTGTGTATACACATTGAGGAAACCATCATTATGTAATGTTACCGAATTTCAATTTATGTATATTATAAATTCACTTTTTGGGGCACATTATCATGGAGGGTGGATTTGCAGTGGATCTAGAAAATATAGAGTTAATGCTTGAACGGAAGCCACCTAGTTGTGTGACCTAGGTGCAGAGTTTCCTGTGATTGGCTGGGTTCTACCAGAGTTCTGTACCTAACTTTTTCAAAGTAGAATCACCCTTGTATGTTTTGACAAATAAGAGGCATCCATCATTTCGACAGAGAAATTCCAATAGAGTTTCTAGAAGAAGAGGTGGAGACTAACGAGTGCCCCCATCTAGAGGCTACCAAAAGAGAGAGTTGGGTATATAGTCTACTGTGACACCTCAGGGACTGTACTAGGATGTGTCATGTTGTTAGAGTGAGTGATGATCACATACAAATCACGATAGTTGAGGTAACACGAGAACAATGACCTGAACGATGATCTAGATTTAGTAATATTTTTCGTTGCGATGATGATTTAGCAACACAACTTGATGGGATAATGGTTTTCTCTCTATTTCAATCACATGATTCTCAGGTATATCTTCTCATATATGGACCAGAACCTGAGACAATGGATATTGGTATATTTCCTCCATGATTATGACTTTTAGACAGTCTACACATCGTAGATGGGAAATGTAGTAGAAGACACACTCAACACTCGGTCGGGTATACACCGTCTGAGTGAGGCGAGAGAGCCACTAGCTATGTTGCAGATATCCTCTGTTGATAGTGATGACCAGCCTACCTCCAGTCTATGACTATCATTCCCCCACTCGTTCAGCGTGTTCTGGAGTCCCAAATAAGATATGTTGAATGTGAAGCTTGATGTGCTCAAATATCCCCAAGATAGGCTCCTGAACAATTTTCCATAGGTGTGGAGCACTTCATATTTTTAAGGGACAAACCATGGTACATGTGATGTTTTGGGTGGACATGTTGAGGTAATTACATAGTTACCCTTTTTTGGTAAATCCAAGTGTGGAGAATATTTAATGGGAACTCCAATGTTTGTACTGGTGTCTGGGGATATTGAATGCAGTGGCAGAGTTTTGTTTCATGATGCCTCACTTATTAGCAAGTGAAGGCTGAGCACTAAGTTCTACCAGGATTATCACAACCACATGAGGTACCAGAATGGTTGTAGGATGATATCTCAATAGATTTGGGATGGAGTTACCATGTACATCCACAGTATGCATCTCTATCTAGTCGATTGTTAGATGAATAACCATGTCATCCCATTTTCAACCCATTTGAGAGAAGGGGTCATTAGTGGGATTAAGATTACTTTACATCTAATAGATAGTATGGATTCTCGAGATACCATCAATGATCATTTCAGATCATGAAGCTTGTTTTACATCCATGTTGTGGAAGGTATTAAAGGAGGTATTCAGGACAGAAATATGTTTGAGACCGCCTTTCACCCTTAGACAGATGGTAAGACGTAGTCGACTATACAGACAAAAGAGGAAATTCTTTGTGCATGCATCCTTTATTTTGGTCGTAGTTGGGGGGGGGGACCACCTGTCACTAGTGGAGTTATCATACACCATCAATTACCACTCCCCCATCTTCATGAAATGGTTTGAGGATTTTTATGGTCAACCATATAGATCACCACTATGCTATACAGACCTAAGTGAGTCTGAACTTATGTGCCCAGAGTTGGTAAAAACTATGACTAAGAAGGTGGAGGTCGTCCAGCAGAGGATGAAGTCTGCATAGAGTAGGAAGATGTCTTATGATAATAGAAGATGGAGACCCTTTGAGTTTGAGGTGTGCAGTCCAGTTTTACTTTAGATCATACACTGATGAGGATTGTAGATATATGGTTAGAGAAACAAGCTATACCCAATGTTCATCGAACCATTTTAGATCTGGGGTAGAGTGGGAATGGTTTCATACTGTGTAACTCTTCCCCTATAGATGTACTAAGTGCATAATGCTTTCCATCTGTCACAACTGATAAGATATTTTCATGATTCATCACACATCATTGAATAGGTAGAGTTGATCATTGATGATGGGTAAATGTTTATAGAGTTCCCAATAAAGATTGAAGATCGATGGGAGGGGTCCTATGGGGGTGTTCAATTCCTCTTCTACTTGTCCAGTGGCTGCACAAGATCCTCTAAGAGAGAAAATGGAAGCGTGAGGCTCAGATTATTGCTTAGTAACCCCATTTTTATCTTATCAATTATTGTGGATTTCAGGGATATAAATACCTAAGTAGGGTAGAATGTAATGATCAATAAATTACTTATAAATTTTACAATTATATGGAATTATTACTGGAATGCCAAAATTGCCGGCAGGTAATTTAGAGGCCCAGATATCCCAGAATTGAATTTTTAACATTTTTAAGGTATGTTCATTAAACGCGTGAGCAGGAATTTCTATCTTTGGAACCAGTACTTAGATTAAAAATACAAGGGAACCATTGAATTTTTAGCACTAGGATTTGCTTGGGTGAATCATAACATTGTACGACATGGGTCAGATGAAAAAATTACTTTTTGGACTCTTAGAAAAATAATAATAAAATATCTTAATGTTAATTAATTCTATATTAAACCATTGAGCGATGGATTTCGAGACTGCAATGTAACAACATACATTAAATTAGAGACATTTAATGACATGTCCCTTTGAATGTGTAACCACAACATTTTTGGATTAATGGTTCGTTAATTGGTATTCTTTAATTAACCATATTAATGAATGTAATGTTGGGAAGTTTCTTTTATTTTATTAAACCATTGGTATAGGAATTGAGAACCCATCGGAGGAACCTCTTACAAACTGACGATGACATTCCTCAGTAACAATTAATAATGGATGAATAATAAATTGTTCTGGAATAGATCATGGGTTCGACGAATAATGATGAATGACATCAAATGTGGATTTCTTAAATCATCAACAAAGTATTCCACCGAATCCAGGTATGGGGTTTACTTATTTTCTCATTCCCCTCATATAATTCTTGGAAAATACAATGAATGCATGCCACCCGACTAACGGGATTATCCACTTTTAATTTGTTCTTTCGGGTGGTTATTAAGGGTATTAATTTGGGGAATTGTTTTTTTATTAATGGTTTTTATCTCCCCATGATAGAACTCTGACACTAAGGGTGTGGGTCAATAAGAAGAAGGACTAGACCCCCCTTCACTCTTGGATTATGAAAATTTTTTATGTGCGAATGGGAAACATGGTAGAAAGATGAATTTAAGAGTCTCACAATGAACGCAGTGACTTGGGAGGCCCATATGTGCCTATAAGAAAGAAAACATACCACAAGAGCATATTTAGTTGCTCGCAGAAGAAACCATCGGTGGAGCACCACTAGGGTAGCATCAGCTGACCAAGAAGGCCACATAGAGGATTGGTTCCCATAGGCGGCACGACATTAGGATACGCGGCCATCCAGGCCACGGTGGGTGGAATGACATGGCATCGTTGAGCCGTGTGGGATAGGAGAGACCCGCTCGGGATGCTCACCTAGACCAATGGCTAGTACCATCCAGCCATTTTTTGAATGGAACATTGTGCCGCAAGCTGGACAAACTGGATTCCCCACATCTAGTCAGTGCTACCAAGGCTAGCATCCTTGCGTGTTGGGTTTTCCAGGGGGTTGGAGCACCCATATGGGCTAGAACTGAGAGCCAGGTCAGACCCACTAGTCCGACTGGGTCCACAACTTTAGTCGTGTCCACTAGCTGGGCCAGACCTTGGGGCCCAACGGTCCGGCCGAGCCAGACCCCATAAGACCTAGACTCGACCATTCTGGTTTTTCTGAATTCAGCGTATCTCACAAAATGGGCGTCCGATTGACTCACCGTCAGCGTCGTGAGGATCCTAATGATGATGCAATCCATTTGATATTCTCCACATGAGTTTTTCCTAATGTTTCTGTATGTTCGGAATGGATAATACTTGAATCCAACCGTTCCCTATTTAAATTTTTTGCTTATATGTTACAAATCAGGCGTCTAATTGATGCGTTTTCTGTCATGATGGAACCCTTTTGAAAGGGAGTTCCTTCGAGTTAATTCATAGTGAGACTTCATCGGAGTTGAAATAAGACCAATGGATTTAGGATGGGTTTCTAGAGAAACCATGTGCAATAAGAGTAGGAATCATGTGGTTGCATGTCATGTGGTGGGAGATCCTCTGTGTATTGGTATAAGAGCGACTCTTTATGGATCAGAAATAGATAAAACCCATATGGATCAAAATTAGTGAGACCCTTTGTGGATTGAGAGTAGTAAAACCCTGTGTAGATGTATTTTAGAGAAACCTTGTGTGGGTCAATAGTAGTATGAACATATTTGGATCGAATGTAGAGAGACCCTGTGTAGATCAAATATAGTTCAACCCTGTGGGGATCTACAGTAGAGAGACCCTTTGTGGATCGATAGATGTGAAACACTATGTGGAATGATAGTAGAGTGACCCTCTATGGATCAGTAAAGTTTTTCTTATGAAATTGAATTATATTAATTATTTATATTATATTATATTATTATATAGTGACGAAATAATAATCTCTCTAAAAGGAATCTAGAAACAAAATTGTAATCATATTATATTTATATATAATTTATCAAATAATCTACTGGATAATTAAATTTATATTTTATATATCAATTAAAAATTCCATTATTGATTTACCTGTTCGTTATAATTCACCTCAATAACTCTCTATAATTATTTTCACTTTTCATCCAAGTACATAATTTTGTTTGCCAAAAAATTTCTCCTACATAAATTCATAGTCATTTTTTATTCTATATGATTATTATAACTATAAATAATTATTATTAAGATTATATTTTACTAAATATTTTACAATTTTCATTTTCAAACCATCTCATTTCCATGTATTGAACCATTTACTACTGATATCAAGATTTAAATTTTATGGACATAATATAATTAATGTGGGGATTATGTAATTCCCAACAACACTAATATAACAAAATTTTATTCGATATTGTGCTTGAAATGAAATACTATGTTAAGGGGAGAATATAATATCATTTGAATTTGAAATAAATTTATTATTTTAAATAAATTTTCTCAATGTAATATATTTAAATGCACAAAATACTTAGTTATCTTGTGTTATACCAAGAAACAAATATTTTTAAAATATCCAATACACAAAAGACTGAGCCTTACCAAATATTATTAATAATATTATTTAAAATGAAAATTATCACATATAAATTAAATTATATTTTATGGATAGGGTATACGAATTATTTAAATATATGGATTAATTCATGGGTTACCAGTTAATTATAAATGAATATAAAAACCAATTTTATATAAAGGGAATGTTTTTTAAAAAATTTGTCTTTTTCACAAAGACATTTTGTACAAAGGAACATTATTTATTTACTATTGGTGTAATATTTAAATGAATTATATATATTAAATTTTATATCAAATATTTTTAACATTCATCCAAAAGGTTTTTGTGGCATATGATAAGAACAAACCCTATTATATTTATAAAAAGTATATTTTTCTAAGAGAAATTTTTAATCCTTTTAATGGTGGTACAATTTTAAATAATTTTTTTAAATAATAATAATTTATATTTAGAAAAAAATTTAAAAGGTAAATTTCAAAATTTTGTTATGGGTAATCATTGGAACAATTCCATGGAGTTTATTTTTTTGGTGCATAGTGATAAATTCATAATTTTAATTGAAAACAACTTTTCATATAATTTTAAACATTGTAAAATTTTATTGTAGTTTGTAATAAAAATATAATTAGTTAATTAATAAATTAAATAATCCATTTTTGGTAATTATGAAGAATTTTACATTGAAACTGTATATAAAAACATTTCACTCTTTTAGAAATTTTCATTTTAAAAACCTCATTTGTCATCTCACATGTGAGATAAATTTTAATGCAATTTAAGACATTTATATTACATGAATTCTAAAAAATTGACTAAATAATTTAATTAATAATAGATTATAATTTATAATAATATCATGTAGGATTTAAAATTTTTTTAATAACAACAATTAAAATTATTTTTAGTGATTAAAAGAAAAACTAGTTGAACAATAGACGTACCATTAATCATAATGTATTAAATGACACCAAAATATTTCTAAAAAATACTGAAATGAATAATTCAAAAACAATTTCCATTAATTGAAATTTATTTCATTATGAATGGATTATGATGTTTGGGATACCTCCCAATATTTCTTACCTTTTCATATTTACTCGAATGCAAGTCCTCTTCCACAATAAAATGGTACTAACCCAGCTCACATAATCACACCTATAAATACATTTCTCATCCAAAACCTGACCCAATATCCATATAAAATCCAAAAACTAATCCTATATTACTCAATATGGTTATAAAAAATTCCAAATATGTATTTTTTTATAAACCCTAACTAAGTTACCTGAATAAGTAGTAATTTTTTCGAATGATGACTGTTATTTAATTTATTAATCTAGTAATTTTATTTTTTTACATCATTGTTATATAATAATATAAGTATCCTAAATATAATATTATTTTTATCTAATTTTTATGACATAATCATATTCAAAATTCTATAAAATTTCAAACTGAATCATCATTCGTGCATACTACTTACTACCACCTCATGAACTAATGGACTTCATTATTAAATTAACACCTTTCAAATTAATAATAATTATTTATTTATAGTTTATATATTATATATGAAATTAATTATTTATTTATGCTTAATTAATTCTAATATAACACATATATTCATGCTTTTTAATTGGTGGAAAGATGATAACATAATTTCGCGATGTGTTGACTTCCACCTCCTTAAAGTATTGTGATTCCCTCATATAATAACTAGAATTAGTTAAGGATGGTTTAAATTGATATATATAATTAAAATGGAATAAGTAATATATAAATAACATAGTTACCGATTTCTAATATAATATTTATTTTTTTTATTACCCATTGACACACAATACAAGTGATAACATCGTTGGTGGATGTGTGGACTACTTCCTCCTCGAAGTGGTGTAATTCCATTCGAATAAAAGTAATCATATTTAAAAGTATATATGGTTAAATAATATTTTATTTAAGAAATAATTTTCAATTTTTATTAATAAATTTTTCTTACCTTCTTTTCATAGTAGTCATTAAAAAATGGAAATTCTACTCATTTTCATGTACCACCTAATCCAATATTTTTTCAGAGGTGGGCCTCTTCAAAGAGTGGCATGTGCAACAACTGTGGTCCTGATTCCCAAATCCAAGTCTCCAGCATACTTAGAGTAGTTTTTCTTGATTAGAATTTGCAATGTGTTGTACAAAATCCTCATAGGAATTATTAATATAAGGTTGTCCACCCATATTCCCATGGTCATCTCTAAGAACAGCATGGATTTGTTAAAGGATGCACCATCTAGGGGAGATTGGCTTGGCACATGAAATTATCAAGGATATCAAAGCCAAATAATGCAGCTCCAAAATGGTTGTTATGTTGGATATGAGCAAGGAATACGACTGTGTGGAGTGGAGCTTCATAATCAATGTTTTCTCAGGTATAGGACTCTCTCCATGGAATATTGATATCATCTTATACTACTATAGTTAATCCTAGATGTCGATCTTGTTCATGGGAAAATGTTCGGATTCATTAAAGAAACTTGTGGGATTCATCAAGGAGACCCAATCTTACCATGTTTATTTATCACCACTCAAGAATTTCTCAGCTGCCTAATTAACTACAACCTTACAAAAAATGTGATTATTCCCTCCCATTGAAGGATGCCCTCCACATTTGTTTCTTATCTCATGTTTACAGATGACTCTATTTTTTTCCTTAACGCATCCATCAGATCTGTGTGTGGCCTAAAAAGTGCTTTGGAGGCATATTTTCACATGATCTGTCTAATCATCAATAAAACTATGAGTATCTTCAATATCTCTAACACATGCTCAGACATGCATATCCTCATTGTTGGTAGTATCCTGGTAATGCACAAAGTAAATCTTCCCATGTTGTATATAAGATCAACAATCTCAACAAGGCCAAAACATTATGTGATTTGAATCCATTGTTTGTAAAACCACTGAGAGGGTTTCTAACACTATGAACTGGTACCTATCCATCAAGGTCTGGATCACCTTGGTTAATAGGGTTCTCACAGCCACCCCGATTCATGCCCTTTCCACCATTAAGGTCTCTAAGGGTGTTACACACAACATGGACATGATTTTTTATGGAATTTATTGGGACCCCAAGAATGAGGGTATAAGGCACTGGGATTCTTGGTGTAGGATGGCGTAGCTTGTCAAGGAAGGTGGTATCACTGTCAGAAATTATCAGGATGTCCTCACCTTCTTACATGCGAAACTGGTTTTGGAATTGCTATAGAAGAGTATGTTATAACGTACTCCCATTCATGCATGCAACGTTGGGAATGGGGGTTTCAAGAATAGACATGTATCCCCTCTCTGGCATGATATTTTCCCCCTGGTGATCTACCTTAGAAATTATGCTAGCTGGATCATCAGAAGAGGGGAAACCATTTTTTGGCATGACTACTAGTGTAGGGAGGTAATTGGGTACCCAAGGTGCCATGTTACCAACATTTCCTTTCATGAGGCCACCAAACACACACCTTTCATTAGTGCTATCCTTGAGATGACCCATGATGATTTTTTCACCTCATTGACCCTGACCATGGCTCCTGATCAGTGTGTGTTCACTCTATCCCTGTTTGGCCACTTCACGTCCAAAGACTAGCCTCGTGTGTCTGTCAAACAAGAGACAGAAGATCCTTGGAGTGATGTGATGTGGGATAAATCTATCCCCACAATTTTTAACTTATTAATTTTAGAATCCATCACAAAGCCATTCCCACTAATGAGAACATCAAAAGGTGCGGGGTGAGCATGGCCTGCAAATGCGTTTACTGTAAGCTACAGAAGTAAGAAACATCGAGTCATTTGATCTTTGAAAGCGACTAATAAATGAAGGTGTGGAAATTATTTGGTGATTTCACTATTTTTTTATTCCATCCATGGATGATCAGTCCTTCCATACCTGATAGTTTCACGGCGTGGGTACTGAGGGTCTTGAAAAAAGATGATGTATATACGACCTAACATCTCCATAATCGTAATGATATTTCATTTTTATAATAATATAAAATGATTGGTTTTTGTAGTATATTTGATTTAAATATAAGAAAATTATTTAAATATTATTATATTTTATATATTTAAAATATCATTTGTTTGACCATAGTTGACATACCAATACGTTTTTATGAAATAAATACTACATGGTTAAAACATTCGACTTTAACCTAATTGATTGGGTAACTCTATACAACTGGTTAATATGTTATATATAATAAACAAAAAAAAAGAAAAAAAATTGTCATAAATTTATTTAATTAACAATTTTTTGTTAATATAGAAGATAAAGACTCACGTGATATGATGAACACAAGATATTTGATTTCCTTGTAACTATTAAAATTTGTGAGATAAATGTCATGTTCCTCATTTATCTATTTAGTGTGGTGTACCCACATCACATTTTAATATATTATATTATTAAATATATTATATTAATTCTATTTAAAAGTTACATTTGATTATTATTTCTTTTGGGGTTTTTTATTCCTTCGTTACCAAAGTTGTAAGGAATTTAATAAAAATTACCTTGCGGTAAAATATATCTTCCCAGTATTTTATGATTTTTTATATTGTAAATTGAATTATATCATTAAAAGCGATTTGATATCAAAATTACCATGCGGTAAAATTTATCATCCCAGTATGACATCCTTTTTTGAATTTTGATATTCTCATTAAATAATGGATTACTGATGACCATTTTATATTGAAAATAAAATTTAATTTAAATATAAATAATCTTATATGATTGGAATAATTATTTTACAAACTATATAACATTTTCACACATGGTGTGTACATGAAATTTATTTTAACAAATGGGGAAATATTTTTATGTCTGTATCTTTTACTCAATAATTTTTTATAAGACAAGTCTTTCAAAAATTAAATTAAGTAGTCAATATATATGTAATTATTTATATATATATATAATCAGTGGGGACCAAATATATATAGTCCCTTGACGCATCATTAGTATCCTGATATGAATCATCCGTTCCATCCGATGGGTTTTTACACTAGGAGTTATAAACTGAACTGTGAAATTTCATAATGATAAATGTATGAGATATTTAGGAGAAAATGCATACAATAATAAGTAATTTACAAAATATTAACTTAGTTATTATGTATCCATGTTATTTTTTCATTTACACTATTTAGGGATGAATTTAATTATAATTTTACTTATTATATTTAATGTGTATCTGTTATTTATGTTCCCATGTTGATTATGAATTTTTTAGTTTTTAAAATACAATTTTTTATTAGTTATTTACCTATACATATAAGTTTCATGAATTCAGTTAATTAGATTTTATTATGTATCATGTTTAATTTTTCTATTTCCAAATGTAAAATGGGTATTACATATGAGATATGGTTTTCCAAAATACCTAAACTAATAAGTCTTTGTGTATTTGATTCTTAGTAATCTGGTCAATGTAATGGGGTAAGTCACTGGATCATGGATTTTAGGGTCGGGGGTTACCATTTATATACTTCCATATAAGAAATATCCTTAATTTCATTTATTTCATGATATTAAAAGTTTAAATTGATTTTATTATTTCACGGGGCTGACAATTCTAATGATACCAATTTTATAAGGGGTTTTCTCCTCCGACATTTATTTCTATGAGATATATTCAATATTCACCACTTATTTTGGTTATTTGGTATATATAATACCCATGAATGAATATTATGATTAATATTCAAAAATTTAGGGTGGTTTTCATATCTACAAGATGATCGATAATTTAACTAGTTTACAGTTTTAAATTTAACAAAGTAGTATGGTCATTTTTTCTCAATTTTTCATCATTGTTTTGTTTTCTATAATACACTTATATTCTCTGATGATGTTTAAATGCGTCCCATATTTCTTGAAATATAATTAATCTCTTTATTATCATTATATTATAAGTTTTATTTAATGTTATTTCTTTATAGGTCATATTATTTACATTTTTTAATTTGGTACAGGAAACTATAGAATTTTTAAAACTTAGTTTACTCATTAATGTTTTTAATTACCTTTTAAGGTAATTACTATTCATTTACTTCAAAACAATTTAATTTACATTTTCTCAAATGAATTTATTTTTTAATTATGGAATCATCACTCTTTATAGGTATGGATTAAGATGGTTTCAATTGTATTTTTATAGAACCCATTTGTTTTCCATGGGTTTACATGGATTCAATGAGATCATTATTGAACCCATTTATTTGTCATGGGTTAATCAGTACAAAATGGTATTGAGAAAAAAATATGATTCTTTTCCTTATGATAATCATGTTAGAAAGATATTATTAGGGAATCCATTACTTTACCAAGGGTAAATCATATTCAAAAAAGATTTTTATGGGACCCTTTTATTTTAAATGCGTAAATCATGTTCCAAAGATATTTGATATAGAACCCATTTATTTTTCATTAGTTAAAAATGTTATGAATATTGTAATTTTTTTGTGTGTTTATGATGAAAATAAATATTTTAATAGTGATAGTTTTTTCAAGGTTACCTGGATAATTGATATGTTTTTATTATATAAACCCATGAAGGCTGGTTATATAAAAAACTAATGATAGGCGGTTCCATGAAAATATAAGTAAGGATAGATCTATGATAAAAAAATTATGGGTGGTCATATGATAAACCATAAACCGGTAGGTTTGTGATTTCCTCTAATGAATTGAGTATGAATGTTGGATATATGGATATTTCATTTATCTGAGTGAATTTAAGAGTGAAGTGTAAATAATTTCAAAAGTATATACATGTTTTATTGAAGATTTCTATGAATTTATAATATTTCTAATTGTTAATATTGATATAACATGTATTATTATAATTGATTTTGATGAATAATTCATTCTCAATTTTATCATTTTTGTTAGTATAGGAATTGATGGTTTTGAGTTGTTTATGATTAACTCATGCACTATGACTATGTCATAATACACTCATGTAATAATATTATCATTATGTCTTTCAATTTCTATTTCTCATGTTTCCCCATATTGATAATTTTCGATCACCCATATTTTGTTTCCATTTTCCTAGTTTACAGGGAAAGTGATTGAACAATCTTTGAACATAATTGATTTCATAAGGATGTTGCTAATAACCAAATATGAAATAATAAAACATGGTTAAAATGGTAGAAAATGTAATTTAATGTCTTTTTAATTATTTGGGTTTGATTTTTTCCTAAATCTATAAAATTTTAATAAAAAAATTTCCTCTTGAATTTAAATGATTCATGTTTTTCTTTTGATATTTTAAGGTATTAATGGAAATATTTGGGTCACAATTGTCAATATTATTACTTGAAATGTAAAAATATATATTCATGTTCAGGATATGAGTGTATGGTTTTAGGGATATTACAGACTAAATAGAGGAGAGATTTATATACACACTTTCTTGGAAATTGGGTTTGTATTTTTGTATTTCTATTTTTTATATGGTGAGGATGACCATTGGTAAACTATAATTAAGAATAAAACAAAAAATGAGCATTTAAAAAAAATAGATGTTGTTAATGGAAAAATAATTCACCCTGTATTTTCCTCAAACAATTCACATGATGATTGAGGAAAAATTCTTAATTTTGAATAACACAGAGGATGCAACCATTGGAAAAAGTGAAACAAACATCATGTCACTCATGATGTATTACTAAATTATAATAATTGAACATGAATTTAAGTCCAATTATTTTATTAGTGTATTAATTCAATAAAAATGATATAGATTATCCATATAGAAAAATAAAATAGATGATGGGTTTCATCGATCAACAGTTATAGTGGATTTTGGGACTAGATACTCTCATTATTCAATATAGTAAAAAAATATTGTTTTTAATTATTTAATCTCTAATCATATATAACATGTTGAAATATTATTCAAATGATTATTTTAAAAAAAATTAAGAAAAACGAATAATATTTTCTTTATGTATCCATATTGTGTTTTAATATTTGGATGAAATGAAATTATGCCAATAACACATGAGGAAAATGATGAGGCCATTATAGGTATATGATTTATAGAATGTACAAACTATTATAAAACATACAAATTATTTATTTGATTTAAATGTTATATTGAATTATAAAAATAAACACCCAATCCTCAGTTCTAATTTAGTTAATAGAAAGTAAAAACCTCAAAAAAAGGGAAAAATGAAGAGCATATGAAATCAATACAACTAAAGTGGTTTCTGATAATTAAGGCATAATTAACATCCACCATAATCTTCTGGTTGAATTATTTCATATTGATTCTATGAAACATACTATATTTTGGATTGTTCATGTGATCATTAAATCAAATCCATAATTATTTTACTATTGAAGAAATCATTTAGTTGTATATTTCTTTATCATATATTGGAGTTTTTGAGAATGATAAACCTATTTTCCCTCTATTATATGAATATAATTTGACTTCTGAAATTGATATGAAATATCATAATTTTATACATATATACAAATGGGGAAATAAAATTTCATATTTCGAATAATCATTTGACTACCTATCACATTATGAATGAATATAAAAACAATGAAAAAAGAATTTCATTTATATTCTACATAACAACCAATCAGGATTATTATTTATATAAAATGTTTTGAGATAATATAAATATGTAAAAATTCGGATTATAAATGAATATATGAGTATAATGGTCATACATAATATACTGTGTATGGCACATTAATAATAATTCTATATTGATTCATGCATATCAATTTTAAATACAAATCTATCTTTCTTAGAATGTGATATAAAAACATTATTACAAATCAATTTATTTAATGTGGTATAATATAAGGACATGAAATTGTAGAATATATTTCTCACTAAATTTAAATATTTTATCAATAAAATATTTCTCTCTAAATAAAAAATTAAATTTAACAATAATGTATTAGTTTGACATTATTAATAATATTTATGAATTATAAAACACATAGATGTTGAAATTTTAATATCAATTTTCAATACATACATAAAGGATTAATTACACGTAATTATTTATAGGAAAATTTTCATAAATGATGTTTTTAATTATATATTTTGTATTCATTATAATTATCGATATATAAATTTTAGAATTAAAATTACAAAAAATAATGTTTTTTGGATTTACAAATTAAAAAATTTCATTGTTTAAAAAATTTCAATTCCTCTAATGAATTGATTACAAACTGAATGTTTCAAGAATTCCAAGTTTTTTAGTATCATTTTTATTTTTTAAATGTAGATATAATTTTTTTAAAATAATGTTTTCTATACTGTAGTTTTTTAAAATGAATATTTAACTATTTAAAAATAAAACATGATGAATAACATCAGGTATTCCCCATTTATTCATTTTAAATTGTACAATGCCTATGGTGCAATACATAGGGTGGTGTGTGTGACAATGGCAATGGGTAGCCTTTTGTAGGGTAGGTGCATATCATAAGAAACTCTTAATTGTTGTGGACCTATGTTCCACCTTTTTTTCATCATACCATTGTTGCTTTGGGAAATCTTCATTAGGCCATTGTTCCCCACGGAACATATTCTATGAAAACGGTTTCACTATACCAAAAAATAAAGACATGTTTCAATTAATTAATAATAAAAATGGTCATTCCATAACCAATCTTAAAAAATATATATTATCAACCATTTAATTTTAAATTCTTATTTCATAATATCATGAACATTTAATAATTAAATATTATTTTTAATTAACATAGTTTTTATATATATATGATAATATTTAATTGAAAATGATATGTTTTATAATTTATAATAAAATTATATCTTACATAGAACAAACATAAATTTATAAGAATCATTTTTTTAAAAGATTAATGGCCATATATTTTTTCATAAAATATAAATTTAATTCTTATAAACTTGTTTCCATTATAAAAACCTAAATTTAAATGGGTAAATAGAAAATTTTAAAAGTATTGTAGCATGAATAAAACATTTTTGAAATGTTATCCATCATTACTCATGCCACAATTCATTATTTCCCACTATAGATACAATGTCCCTTCAATAGTTTACTTCCATCATGAAAAAATTATATGGAATTTAAAAAAGGTCAATTTCAGTCACATATAATTTAGTATATTTTTACAATTGTATCTATATATTCATATATACACTCCAGAAAAACTATTCAAATATTTATTTCATTTTAATGAGGGAAAGAATAAAATATCTAAAATGAATGAATTTTTCTATTTTTTCACCTCCAAACATTTATAAATTTTTAAAAAAATATCTAATTCATTAAAGATATATTTATAAATCATTTATTATCATTAAAATATTTCATTAGGAATAAAATAAGTTATATTAATGATAAATGGTCATTATATAATTCTGTTCAGAAAAAATAATAAGGAACATTATTAACTTGAGTCCCTTTTATGGAAAAATATGAAATGGAATATAGTTTTTTATAATGACATAACAAAATAAATTCACATCCAAAATTATAGATATTATGATTATAATGGAAAAAATATTTTTATTATATATAATACACCATGTATGTTTCTGATAAATCAACTAAACCACCTCAATTACAAATCATAATATGAAATTATTTAAAAATTATGTAATATATAAAAATAAAATCCCATTATAAAATTTAAAATATCATAAAATATAATTTATTATTTTTTTATAATATATCATTGGATTATTAGGATATTATGCACCCACATAGAATGAATCAGAACCCATGTAATGTGTTTTTATATCTAAATATATCATCACTAATATGTGATTCATATTCACCACATGTTTTATTTTTTTGTGGTATATTTTGGTAATTGATTTATTTAATAAAATTTTCTTGAAATATATGTACATAATAATATAACTCACATAATTTATTTTATTGTTATTCTATTCAATAGATAATAATGCGTTATGGAATATTGTTAACTCGTTCAATTTTTATAAGGACCCAGCCTTAAACATTGCATAATATTGAATTAATTGAATAATTCACATGGAGGATATTTTTAGGCTTAGAGTTTTAGAGAGTTAGGCTATAACTATTACATCTCAAAAGATTACAAAGTTGACACTTCTACACAGTTTCAATTTTATTACAAAACATGAACTCTTAAAAAAACGTTTCATGTCTATTTCCAGGTTTAAGACAGCAAGACTTTTCCGTAATCCCATCCTTGACCCTATTCCACATTATGTCCTGTGAAAAACATTTCAAAAACTTTGGATGAGCATAAAAAGATCATTATGGGATACACAATGAAAGAAAACTGTTATTTTTTCAAAACAATAAGAAATCCATGAATACATTAACATAAATAATACATTTCGACTTTAGGAAGTAGTAAATACTCTTCACTAAATAAAAGATCACTACATATGATTTTTGTAACCAACAGATTACCATAAAACCCATATAAAGAACACATAACGTATAAAGGTAACTTGGGACATAATCATATTTAAATTTAATAACCATACGATCGACTTCCACACATATCACTAAATGGAATAGCCATACGGCCAACTTCCATACCCAATGCATTGGAGGTTGTAACGTAACCACCCATCCTGGTATTCACGGCACCACCTGTCACTTGGTTTATCACATAACCACCCGTCAAATTTCTAAGTACAAATAAAAAACCATAACACATACAAAAAAGATAAATGAAACAAACTTAAAGGAAATAAAACATTTCCACATTTCACTCACAATATATCACTTAAATATATTTACATAAAAAATCCAATTTCAAAACCATTTTCAATACCAAAAATACGTAAAAGATTATAAGGTATTAATTTTCTTTTAAAAACATTACGACTTTTTGAGGAAGTCAAAGATCAAATAATACTCACGGTGGTGGAAAAGGTCGTTGTCACCACGTACGTTAAAAGAAACATTCATTTTGTTATTTAGTAAAATGCTTCATAGAAAATTATTCTTTCTGAATAAAATTTAAAGTCAAAGGGGTTTATACACCATATAAAATAATGTTGTGTACAAAACAAAATATGCCTCAATGAAGGGAGATTGAGACGAAGTCCCTTCCCTCGTGTCCGGCTTGACTCGATCATTCTTTAATATCCTGAATAATAAACTAAAGTTAATTTCTACTTACTTAAGAACCTTTTTTGTGTTTATTATTTCTTTTATATCACTTATTACCATGTTATAAACATTATGTAATCATTTAAGTTAATAACTATCGTTTTATTGATATTTGGAACTTGATTAAAAAATAACACCTTATATTTACAAGATGTCCATGTGGTCAATATTACATTATATACAGAATGATATTCATTATTTAGATATCATATATATTGTATATATCAAGTATATACATGTATTTATAATATTACATAACATTTAGTGTTAAGAAATGAAATTCACCATTCATGGAGACAGTAAGTCGTAAGTACGCATGAATGCTACTTTCATTTCTGTTTCTTATTTTTAATCAAAATAAAAAATAATGATACATAGGTATATTATAATTCCAGTATAATATCATATATAATATCATTAACACTATCTTTTATACATCCCACACAAGGCATTAACAAGTCACATCACTTTAAGGGGGCGGTAGTCTGCACATCCTCAAATGAAATATCGTATTTACCCACTATAGAGACAATAAAGGCTAGATAAAATTGGGAAGTATAGAAGCATAAAGAAATCACAAACATAATATATATCATATATAAATATTGTTCCATCATAATGGACACAATTAGAGGTTGTAAGAGTTAATTGAACAATCATCGTTTCGTGAGGTGTTAGTTTTCCCTCCACAGAAACATTATGTTCTTCACCCATTAGATAGAAGTGTGTAAGTGTAGTTAGAATACTTCTCATAACAACATCATATTATATTTAGGATAATAGTGTTATTACAAAATAATGTAATAAAAAAGTGTTTAGGTGTTGGAGAAGTTAAATAATAGAAAACAATTTAAGAGAAACCGTAAACTTTAATTTGGGTAACTTCCTTTGGTTTAAACCAAAAGGACTTCTTGAAGTGCCTTCATCCTAAATTAAGGCTTATAGGGGGATGATAGGGATGTTGGAAGATTAATTGGGTAGCGTTTGGATAAGCCAGATGTGTTGAGAGGTGTGAGGAATTGGTTAGAAGTGATCTCCTTTTATAAGGGGGATGAGGGCCTCTTTATAAAATTGTAAAACTATTATTTTATTATATAATGATATTCAGTTTCTAATGTTACAAAAATCATTATTTTAGAAGATAAGATGACTCATGGCCAAAAGAAAATCATCCAATCAGAATTGGACATGTTTTGTATAATATTTTAATCATTATAATCTTATTTATTTAAATCATTTATTAATGAGGTAAACACTACATCATTATTATGTCATAAATAATTTAATTTATTTGATTTATTAAAATTATCAAAAAAACCATGATGTAGGAAAACTTTTTATATTTCCAATGAATATTTATAGTCAAAACAATTTATTATATAACACTATATAAAAATTAATTGCTAAAAGATTCTTGTTTATGTCTATTTTTCCTTTACATTAAAATAATTAGTCTAAACTGTCATTATCACTTCCATGTAGCTCAAAGGGGTCCCAAAGCTGACCCAATGATGACTATGGTCGTTAATGACTCAACCAATAAGGTTTAGAGAAGTGATAAGGTAAATTTGAATTATTATAATATTTTTTATCCTTGAATTACCCTATTTACCTTTAACCGCGGTAAATAAAAGTCAAGAGTTACTATTCACCAAAAAATATTTTAATCTTAATGAACCACATTTTACAAATTTATAACAACCATGTATGTCAGATTATTGAAATTCAATTCATAGAAGTGGTAAATTTACATTTAATATGAAAAAGTCAGTTTTTTAACTACCACTAAGTGGTGTCACTATTCATCAAAAATTGATGTTTTTTTAGAAAAATACCAAAAAATCAGCCTAATAATTATTTGATTTTCCAAATTAAAATTGATTTATATTTTTCCAAATTCATAAAATATAAGTGGAATTAATTAATTTTAAAATTAATTCCCGTTATCAAAATAAATAGCGTGTTTTTAAGAAACAATAACTATCAAAAGATTGATACTTGTTTATTTCCAATTTCAAAGTGAAATGATTTCCAATGACCAACATTGGATTAAATAGTAAAAATATATTTTAATTTCACCTTAAAACAAACTAAAAATATAATATAAACATATAAATAATATAGATTAAAAGGAACTTTTGAATTAAAATACAATATTTTTTACTATTCATTAATAAAAATGAACTTTATCAGAAAAATACCAAAAAATTACCCAAAGTAAAATTTGATGTCCCCATTCTAAAAAACGATTATATTTGGTCAATAAAAATGTATTAAAGTGACCAAACCTATATTTAAAGATAATTATCCATTAAAAGGTAATAAATTGGACTTTTAATATAAATTATGCTTAAAATTAGATTCATTCACATTTTAAGCCTCTAACTTTTTATTGGATAATGTAAATACATTTAACAGTCATGTATAATCATATTGTAGTTAGTTTCATTTATTCCTCACAATACAATGGCTAGTAATTAACTATCATTTAAAATAATAATATTATATTATTAGTGTACAACATATGAATTCCAAAGAAACCCGTTGTTGCGTATCAGGTAGGCTATTGATCATAGAAACCCTTTTAAAGTAAAATTAATATTTAATTCTAAAATATTAATTTGTATAAAAATAAATTATTCTTCATTTACTTGGAATGTTACATCCTTCCCCCCTTCTGGAAATTGTGTACTCGCAATTTTTATTCACTTATTAAAATAAGTGGGGGTATTTATCCCTCATAGCATTTTCACATTCCCACGTTGCCTCTTCAACCATGTGGGTTTTCCACACAACCTTTACCTGGTGAATTACCTAATTCTTCAAAACTTACTATATGTGGTCAAGAATCTAGACTGGTTGTTCTTCATAAGATAGATTCCTTTCTAACTGAACTACCTCTGGGCTCAACACATGAGATGGATCTGGCATATATTTTCTCAACATTGAAACATGAAAAAAAATTGTACCTGCGATAAACATGGGGGTAAAGCCACTCTATATGAAACTGATCCAAATTTTTCCAGAATTTCATAAGGTCCAATGAACCTCATACTCAACATACCATTATTACTAAAATGCATCACACATTTAAAAGGAGAAACTTTGAGAAAGACATGATCACCTACCTCAAAAGAATGATCATTCCTCTGGTTATCTGCATAACTTTTCTGTCTACTCTGAGCTGTTCACGTGTACTTCTGAATCACCTGAACATTCTCTTCCATCTCTTCTACCAATTCTAGTCCCATATGTTTCCTTTCTCCAACTTCATCCCAAAAATATAGAGTTCGACAACGCTTTCCATATAATGACTCAAATGGAGCCATCTGTATACTAGAATGAAAACTGTAATTATATGAAAATTCAACCAAATAAAGATGTTGGTCCCAACTTCCCTGGTAATCCATTGTATAAGCACGTAAAATATCCTCCATGGTCTGAATTTTTCGTTCTGACTGCCCATCTGATTAAGGATGAAAAGATGTACTAAAATTTAATTCAGTACCTAGTGACTTCTGAAGGCCTTTCCAAAAGTTAAATGTGAACCTTGGATCATGATCAGATACAATGGAGAGGAGAACCCCATGCAACTTGACTTTCTTTTTAACATATAACCGAGAGAGTTGATCTAGAGATAAAGTATCTCGAATAGGAAGTAAATGAGATGATTTAGTCATTTGATCAACTATAACCCATATTGCATTATTACCTCGAGATGCCTTTTTAATCCCACAACGAAGTCCATGGATATATTTTCCCATTTCCACTCTGGCACCGGTAAAGTCTGAAGCATTACTTTTAGTAACTACCACTCTGCATTAACCTACTGAAATGTCAAACACATCATAGTAAAATCATCAATATCTCTTTTCATTCCATCCCACTAGTAATAATCCTGATGATCTCTATACATCTTAGTACTGCCAGGATGAACTGAAAATGGGGAACTATAAGCTTCACAAAACAACTCATTCTTCAACTGTGAATCACAAGGTAGACATAATATCTTTCCAAATCTCAAAACACAATCATTATAATTGTACAATTCAACCAACTTACCCTTTTAAATTAACTCTACCTTTTTTGCAACTCATTGTTTTCTTTTTGTGCTTTCTTTATTCTATCTGATAGAGATGATCTCACTGACACCTGAAACAAAACAAAAGAATTTCCTGCACCAACAACTTTTATTCCAATGTTCATCAAATAAAAAACCAAAGGATCTCGTTCCAAATGTATCATGGTTAATGAAGCATTAATTTTTCGACTCAAAGCATCAGCCACTTTATTTGATTTTCCCGGATGGTAAAAGATCGGGCAATCATAATCCTTGATTTATTCCAACCATCTCCTCTATCTCATCTCCAATTAGTTATGAGTGAATATATACTTAAATTTTTTTTGATTAGTATATATTTCACACTTCACTCTATAGAAATGTTGCCTCTAAAATTTTTAAAGCAAAAAGAACAGCAGATAATTCCAAATCATGTGTAGGGTAATTTAACTCATGAGGTTTCAACTGACGTGAAGCATAAGTAATTACCTGATCATTTTGCATTAGGAAACAACCAAGTCCTTTCAATGAAGCATCACTGTAGATAAAAATCTCACCATTTCTATAAGGAAGTGCCAAAACTTGAGGATTCACCAATCTTATTTTCAATTCTTGAAAACCGTCATCACATTTTTGTCCAGATGAACATAACACCTTTTCGAGTTGACTTAGTCATTAGGCTACATAACTATGAAAATGTTTCAACAAACCTCCTATAATAACATTCCAAACCAAGAAAACTACGTATCTCAGTAATATTTGTGGGTCTTGGCCATTCTTCAACAACTTTGGTTTTATCAGGATCAACAGTTATGCCATTTTTTTAAACAATTTGACCAAGGAAAGATATTTGTTGTATCCAAAACTCACACACGCTGAATTTCCCATAAAGTTTCTTTTATTTTAAGGTCTTCAAGACAACCATTAAATAAATTTCATGCTCCTATTTAATTTTTTAATAAACCAAAATATCCTCAATAAACACAACCACCATTTATCAACTGAATCAACTAATTCATCACTACAGTAAACTGTTTAATTCTGATTCTAACCATCTCAGGATGCTGATTTGGAAGGTCCTTTCCCTCTGTATGAAATCCCATCAAAATTGCCATATTTCATCTACAAAAAACCATTCTCAACACAGAAATACCATAGGTAAAGTAGCATGGTAATCTGTAAATGCTATATCATTTCAATATTAACATAAATTACTTTATAGATATTAATTTAACAAGACCCTAACTCCAAAAGTTATCTAAACTGACCTCTGATACCAACTATAAGGGCCCGGACTTAAACCATTCTTAATATTGAATTAAATGAATAATTCACATTAAGGACCTTTTCAGGTTTATATTTTTAGAGAGTTATGCCATAATTATTACATCTCAAAAGATTACAAAGTAGACACTTCAACATAGTTTCCATTTTTTTACAAAACATGAACTCTTAAAAAAAGGGTCATGTCTAGTTCCATGTCTAAGAGAGATAGACTTTTCCTTGATCTCATCCTTACCCCTATTCCACATTATGTCATGTGAAAATCATTTCAAAAACTTGGGATGAGCTTAAAAACCTCATTAAGGGATACACAAAGAAGGAAAACTGTTAGATTTTGAAAAAATTAAGTAAACCATGAATACTATAAAATAAGTAATACTTTTAACCTTTATGAAGTAGTAAATAATATTCACTGAATAAAAGATCATTGCATGCCATTTTTGTAACCAAAATATTACCATAAAACCCATATAAAGAACACATAACGTATAATGGTAACTTGGGACATAATCATACTTAAATTGAATAACCATACGGTAGAATTCCACACATATCACTAAATGGAATAGCCATACGGATGACGTGCATTCCCAATGTATTGGAGGTAATAACTTAACCACTCATCCTGGTATTCTCGGCACCACCTATCATTTGGTTTATCACGTAACCACCCGTCAAATGTCCAAGTACCAATATAAAACCATAACACATACAACAAATATAAAGGAAACAAACATATAGTAAAGAAAAAATTTCCACATTTTGATCACAACATATCACTTAAATATATTGACATAACAAATCAATTTTCAAAACAATTTTCAATATCAAAAATACATAAAAGAATATATGGTATTTATTTTTTATTAAAAACATTATGGCCTTTTGAGGATGCCAAATATCAAATAATACTCACGGAGGCAGAAAAAGTCGTTGTCACCATGTACGATAAAAGAAACATTATTTTTATCATTTAGTAAAACTCTTCATAGAAAAAGATTCCTTTTGAATAAAAGTAAAAGTAAAATGGGTTTATACACCGTATAAAAGAAAGTTGTGTATAAAAGAATATATGCCTCAGTGAAAGGAGAATGAGACGAAGTCCCTTACCTTGTGTCCGACTTGACTCGATCATTTTTTAATATCCGGAATAATAATCTAATGTAAATTTCTTCTTGCATAAGAAGATTTTTCAAGTTTATTATTCAATTTATATCACTTATTACAATGTTATTAACATTATGTAATCATTTAAGTTAATTACTTTCGTTTTGTATATATTTGGCACATGAGTCAAAAATGAACAGCTTATATTTACAAGTTTTCCATGTGGTCAATATTCCATTATATACAGAATGATATTCATGATTTAGATATCATATATATCTTATATATCTAGTATATACATGTATTTATAATATTACATAACATTTAGAGGTACAAAATGAAATGCACCGTTCATGGATTCGGTAAGCCGTACGTATGCATGAACGCTAATTTCATTTCTATTTCTTATTTTTAATGGAAATAAAACATAATGATACATAGTTATATTATAATTACAGTATAATATCATATATAATATCATTAAAACTATCCTTTATACATCCCACATAAGGCATTAACGAGTCACATCACTTTAAGGGGGCGGTAGTCCGCACTTCCTCAAATGAGATTATCATATTTACCCACTATGGAAACCATAATGGCTTGATAAAATTCTGAAGTACATAAGAATATATAAATAATAAACATAATATAAATGAAATATAAATATAGTTCCATTATAATGGCCACCATGAGAGGCGGTAAGAGGTATTTGAACAATCATCGTTTCGTGAGGCGTTAGTTTTCCATCCACAGAAACATTATGTTTGTCACCCATTAGATGGGGGTGTGTGTAAGTGTAGTTATAATCCATCTCATAATAGCATCCTAGTTTATTGAGGATACTATTGTTGTTACAATAGAAAGGAATAAAAATGATTTTAGGGGTTGGAGAAGTAAAATAAATGAAAACAATTTAAGAGGAACAGATTCCTTTAATTTGGGTATCTTCCTTTGGATTAAACCAAAAGGGCTTCTTGAAGTGCATGCATAAAGTAAGGATTTTAGGGGGATGAGAGGGATTTAGGGAGCTTAATTGGGAAGAGGTTTGACGAGCCAAATGTCTTTAGAGGTGTGAGTAATTGGTTAGAAGTGGTCTTCATTTATAAGGGGGAGGAGGGGCTCTTTAAAAAAGTGTGAAACTATTATTTTATTATATAATGATATTCGGTTTCTAATGGCCTATAAATCATTATTTTCGAACATAATATGATTCATGGTCGAAATAAAATCATCCAATTATAATTGAACATGTTTTGTATAATATTTTAATCATTATAATCTAATTTATTTAAATCATTTTTTAACGAGGTACACATTGCATCATTATTATGTCATAAATAATTTAATTTATTCTTTTTCTAAAAATTATAAAAAAACACCATAATGTAGTCAATATTTTTATATTTCCAATGAATATATATAGTCAAAAATATTCCTTATATAAAACCATATAAAAATTAATTACTAAAATATTTTAGTATATGTCTATTTTTACGTTACATTAAATTAATTAGTCTAAATTGTCATTATCACTCCCAGGTGGCTCAAGGGATTCCCAAAATCGACCCTAAGATTAATATGGTTGTTAATGACTCATCTAATAAGTTTTGGACAAGTGTTAATGTAATTTTTAATTATTATAATTTTTTTAACCTCAAATCACCCTATTTACCTTTAACGGCGGTAAATAAAAGTCAAGAGTTACTATTCACCAAAAATTTTGTTCATTTAATGAACCACATTTTACTTCTTGATAACAACCATGTATGTCAGATTTTCAAAATTCAATTCACAGAAGTGGTAAAATTTCGTTTAATATGAAATGTCGGTTTTTTAACTACCACTAAGTGGTGTCATTATTCATCAAAAATTGATGTTTTTCGGAAAAATATGAAAAAATAAGCCAAAGAATTATTTGATATTCTGAATTAAAATTTGATTTATATTTTTAAAAATCAAAATATAGAAGTGGAATTAATTAATTTTAAAATTAATTCCTGTTATCAAAATAAATAGCGTGTTTTTATGAAATAGTAACTATCAAAAGATTGATACTTGTTTATATCCAATTTCAAAGTGAAATTAATTCCAATGACCAAAATTTGATTAAATGGTGAAAATATATTTTAATTAAACCTTAAAACCAACTATAAATATAATCTAACCATATAAATAAATTAGATTAAAATGCACTTTAGAATTAAAATACAATATTTTTCACTATTCATTAAAAAATTTAACTTTATCAAAAAAATAACAAAAAATACCCAAAGTATAATTTGATGTCCCCATTATAAAGAAGGATTATATTTGGTCAATTAAAATCTATTAAAGTGATAAAAAATATATTTAAAGAGGGTTCTCCAGTAAAAGGTGATAAATCGGGCTTTAAATGTAAATTCTGCTTAAAATTAGATTCATTCACATTTTAAGCCTCTAACATTTTATTGGATAATGAAAATACATTTAACAATCATGTATAATCATATTGTAGTTATTTTAATTCATTCCTACCAATACAACATCTTGGAGTTAACTACCATTTAAAATAATAATAATATATTATTAGTGTGCAACATAATATTTCCAAAGAAACCCGTTGTTGTGTATCAGGTACGCTATCAATCATAAAAAATCTATTAATGTAAAATTAATATTTAATTAAAAAATATTAATAAGTATAAAAATATCTTCTCCTTTATTTACTTGGGATGTTACAATTTTGTCTAGTTAAAATGATTATTCGGATATCTCATTCAACAAATATGGAATTTTTTCAAGCCTATGAATTTATTTCATGGTATATCATCTTCTTATGATAGGGAAAATTAATTTGTAATATATTTATTTTCAATTTTTTATTTTTTTATAAATTTATATCAAGGATGAGTCTTATTCTCACTCACATTATAAATTTTTCCTCCTCTTTATCATTTTATCCAACCCACACCACGATTATACTTTATATATATAAACCTAGTAATGTAACTTCTAAATTGAAATTCAGAGCCCCCATTTTATCCAATAAAAATATGATTTCATTCTTTTTAATGATGTTAGTTTCAATAAATGTTTATTAAAATATTAAAATAGATTCTCTTCTGAGAGTATTTGATTTGTTTATGAATCTAAATTTTATCTATATTACCATAGTGTTTTCTTTTCATGTACCCAATATTGGGTAATGGTTTTTAATGATAATTTCTAAAATGATTTCAAATCACCTTTCAAAAATATTTATTTTGAATGTAACTTTTATATTATTACTTTATGTTATGTTATTTCAATCTTATGAAAAATAGTTTATCGTTTCACTATAATTTTCCTCTTTATTTAAAAATTATTTATTGACAATGTGATTAATTTTTTTATTAATGTTGTTAATTATCTTAATAAAACCCTATTTGGGTGATTGAATTTTTGTAATAGTCTTTGTTACATTCTTGATATCTGTTTTAGTAAATCGATATTGAAATATTTGAAAAACCATTTTTATACGTGTTACTTATGTTAAGATTGATGATCATATTTTATTTGAAAAATGGTAAATTTGATTTAAGGGTGTGGTCATATATCACTTTATAATTAAAACATTAATGATTCATATCTTACTATTTAATTATATTCATGATGGATTATATTTTTGTTCATAAAATAATGTATATACATTTATTTCTTTTTATAAGTAAATAAGTTGATAGATTTTTTATTTGTAATATAATGCATGGAAAATTTTTTATTCAAAATTTTCAAAATTCATTATGCATATGTTTCACCCAATTTTATTTATTTTTTTATTTTTCATAGACATAACACTTTTCTATTTCATATTACTATGATTATTATCTATGGATAATATTTGATATCTCATGATTATACTCTCATATTCATTTTAATATTGTTGGTAATATGATTTCATGTGTCCTTATGTAATGATATTTGGAAAACATGTATTCTTCCAGGTTCTTTTAAATAATATTTTTATTCCCTTAACATGAATTGTCATATAGTTTTGATCGAACACATTATTACATGCATATATTTTTTCCCTTACATAGTTATTGATATCACTCATTTTTATGATTATTATCCCTATTTTATTATATTGAATATGACTTATGATAAATCTATAATAGAGTATAGCATAGGTAAATTGTGGAGGAATAATCAAATATGTTTTAAAATAATTATCTTATCAACTTAATACTCAAAAGTAATTGTAAATCATTTATTCGAATTGTAGGTTTATTCAGACATGTGATTTAAACCCAATGAAAATAATGTAACATAATTTTTTTCTAATATATATTTATCTAACTTATTGTTAAAGTTGAGTTCTAACGAATTTTTTTAGTAGTGGTCCTTGAGTGTGGGTCTAGGATGACTAAATTATGTTACTTCTGGTTTTCACATAATATAAATACTGAACAAACACATTTATTTTCTATGGATTTCATTTCAAGAGGACACATATCCTTCCAAAAAAATCACCATCTTTTATATTATTTATATATTTATAATATCATAAATAATGAATAACTACTATTTTGTATAGATATATGTTTTCATTTAAATTATTTTTGTAAATATTTTAATATAGATATATTTTCTCATTCCAATTTATGTATTTAGTTATGTAACATGAGTATTGAAACTCATACTCAATTGGTCTGTTATTATATTGGGGTCATTTTAATCACAGTAACATTGATGATTAGATATTCCACTAATTCCACTAGTGTCTAAAATTTATTCAAATAATTAGTGAACAATGCAATGATTTGTTCAAACATTTTATTATTGAAGTGGGATCAACCACATAATAATATACCTCATAATCGTTTTTTACCCATTGAAATATTGGTAATTAATAAAAAACATATCTCTAATTTCCTCAAAACTGTATATTTTGAACAGTTTCAAAAAAATACACTTTACTCTCTAAATGATTTGTTGTATATATGTTAGCAACTTACATAACACATTCATTGAGTCATCATTAATTAATTATTTTATATGGAAAACAATTAATTTAGACACTAAATACTTCCATGTGTATCTTGATTTCATTCAATCCATTTTTGAGTTCCCAATTATTTGAGTTTTTTAATTCAATTCTATATTTATGTAATATCTATATTTTTATAGAAACACCTTTTTTATCAATATTAAACTTATCTTGCTATGTACTCATTTCATAAATTTGAAAAATTCTTCAATGATATGTTTTTAATTTTATTGTGAAATTAGTTATTCAATATTAGTCTCTTGTTTCATTGAAACATAATTTTTTTAATAATTTTTTATTAGATAATTATATAACTTCTGGTTCAAAATTATTCAATATAGAAATTAATTTGTTCAATTAATTTTCAGGCAATAAATATTAATTTTGAACATGATAATTGATATTATCCCTTATTATAACTTTATAAAATATCTCCACATTTATATTATTCCACCGTTAATATATTTCATGAAATAAACAATATCTTTCAGCTTCATTTATTTTTATTTAACATGAATCTATTATATTTTTCATGAACATTTATTAACATTAATGTAATATTTTATCTCCATATACATTATAGGTATCTTTAAATATTATTCTCACATTATCAATTAAATTTTTTCATTTAATGCCACAATATTTTTAACCATCATCTTCTCTATTAATAAACTCATTGTATTCATATTTTGATGATAAATTTCCATTTTGGATTTTATAATGATTTTTACCCTTCCTTTTTGAGGAATACACCAAATGTTTTTATTGATTTATTCATACTTTACATTCTAGTACAATCATCATTGTTACGATGTTTTTCATCTTATTTTCACTATAGACTACTTTTTTAAAATTTAAAATGGATGCATACATTGATCATTTTATTAGATTTTGGTCTTTTAAAATTCCATTTATTCTTCAAACACTTCATTAGATAAAAGATACAATTTCTTCAAACATTATATAATATAATATTATTTATTTAAATAGTGGTATTTTAAATCTTTAACAACCTTATTATACTTTTATATCATAGTGTCATTAAAAATCAATTATTTTTTGTGCTAAAATTCTTTCTGAAAACACACCATCTCATAATATGTACAAAATGATAAATAATTTTTAAACATCTATAAGAAGTCTACTAAAATAATTATCTTTATGTACCCAAAAATTAAAACTATAACTGTCATGTATAAGGAATTTTATATGAATTATAACTATTATATCCTCTATATGTTTTTGAAAACAAGTTACTGTGATCATCCAATAATTATCCATCAATTAAAGTCAACAATAATTTCATAATACATAATTTTAAAATAATCATATTATAATATTTCATCATATATTCTAGAATTCATAACAATTGAATTTAATTTATAGATATAGTAAAATTTATCTCATACCTTATTGGCTATATTGAAACATTATTTATTGATATACTTATTATATGAAAAGTATTATATTGTTAAAATTTTAGCATAAATATCTATCAGTAGATTTATTTTGTAAACTACTACCAGATAATTGGTTTTTATGGTAGAATATTGTTAATTAAAAAACTCAATATTTATAAAATAATAGATTATTGGTTTAAAAAACATGGTGTCCATTAAAATGTTATATGATTTACCTTAAAAGTGGTAATACATGTTTTGTTCATTCAATTGGTTTTTTCATTTTTATACAAGAGAAATTAAATATCTAACTATTAAAATAGAGGTAAAATCTATCATTATAACACTAAAAATTATGATAAAAATTGTAAAGAACTGTAATATAAAACTGTAAGAAGAGAACCTTAAAAATTAGTAGGAAATAATTGAGAGGGTGCGAATCATATATTTAAAATGAAATATAATTTTTTTTTTAAAAATTATATTAAACATTCCATAAAATTTAAAATATAATAACATCCCAAACAATAAAAACAATCAAAAATAATTCATGAAAAAATATATTAAAATGGTTCACCCTAATAATCATGATTTTTAATATTTGGATGGAATCATATAAAATACCATCATACAATCAACTTATATTAATATGTGAATTACAACAATAATGGTTTATCCTTGATATCATTCAAGATCAGGGTTTTTTTGACTATGTTAATTCGGTTCCCACAATGATACAATAAGTTCAGTTTTTCTAAAATCTATTGAGTCATTTATAAAATAAATAATCCATCTAATTTTGGATATGCTATTATTCAATCTTATTTCAAAATATTATTATAAGTGAACATGTATCTTTTTATATTTTTTAACTCTCTCGCATTGTTAATTTTAATATATTTGATATTAGTGAATATAAACACATCTATCACTTCTTATAAAATTGACTGTAACATTTAATCATAGTTATCCAATTATGGATGAACATATTACCCTCAATTTTAATTTTGATTTTTTTCAAACTACATAATATATTTCAACTACTCCAATCTTCATCATATCATTTTACCACTAGATATTTCAATCATTGGTGTTTTTCTTATTTATATTAAAAAACATAATAATATGAGGTTTTATAAATAATAATTCCATTATTGTGAATAATAGACTCCCATTGTGATAATAAAATTATATATTTATATCTTCACCACATTATATTGTTATATAGAATTAAAATAATTGATTAAAATCGTAAAATATTTATTAGAATTTGAATAAAATATTTTTACAACATTATAATGTTTCACAAATTTTTAAAATTACTATAAGAGTAGGAGTATCAACACATAAATTAATAAAAATCATAATTTAATTAAGAATAATTTATAATGAGTCTTCAAATGATCTATGATATATAGATTTTAGAATAGAAATTTTTGATAGTTACTTTTAAATTCATTTGTAAGCATTTCAATCTAAAAAACCTACAAGTATGGATCCCCCTATATATAGTATAAATGAATATTATAGAATCTTAGATGAGTCAAAATTAAAAATAATATTATTTTTATTAAATGATAATATAAATTTTTATACTAGAAATCATGATTATGGAAAAAATTAGAATTCATAAGGATCATTTTTTCAGAATCTAGCAGGGATCTGGTACATTTATTTTTTATCATGACTATCAATGATACACTAGTTTACCATCCATAGATACCAAACAATATAACCTATCATATATATTAAATCATGTCATGTTCAAGATCCGAAAATATTCTATACCTCATCTCCCATTTCTATGGTACCATAATTCACACCCATATGGTGAATATAATATAAATTGTATATACTAAATATTTTTTTCAAGTATTGATATGAATCATTTTATATGGTGGTATGACTGAAATGAAAATGTGGAATCCATAAATAATTATAATTACCTTTATTATTATCAACTATCTTGTCACAACATGGTTAATAGTCACTATGATGTGAATTTATTAAATATCAATGAACCATAGTCTTTGTTTACTTTATATATTAAACTGGGTGCATCTCTATAATTTATGAACCTACTATTACACATATTTATGAGTCATATTAACTCATTTTAAAGATAGTTATAGTTCAAAATAGCTATGATACTGAAACATGGTGGGTGGAATGTGTTCCAATAAACACATTATAATAGAACATTTATAGGGAATTCTAGTTTTTTTGCAAGGAATTATAAATAGAATCTTGGGTCTGAGAAGTTGATACTCTACCACAACTATTGATATTGCATAACATTTATTCCAATAAATCACCAATGATTGATATGATTGACAAAATGTGTTTTGGTAATAGTTTTAGAATAAAATTAAAATTTTAATTGATTTGTAATGTAGCTCAATAGAAGTAAAATATGAATCAATGTTAAACACAATTTTAGAAGTATAAATAGAAAAATTACCATACATATAATCATTCTTGTCTCCAAATTGTAACTCCAAAAAATTATATATCGAACATCAAAAAGAATCTATAAAAAAAAATTTATTGTAGTGGTGACCACAATATAATAAAGCTAATCAACTAGATAAAACCATTTTTGTCTCCAACGTGTAACACTAAAAGAAATAGAACACTGTTATTTACAAAAAGATAACTTTTTATTTTTAAATGATAATATGTATATTCAAGACATGATTATCTTATTATATTTCATTATTATCAAAAATATCTAGGATATAATTATAGTATCCCAGGATTAACATACATTGATATTTCCTTTTTTTTTGAAAATTCTTTCCATTATAAATGTACAATCATGAGGATTGTAATAGTTTAATTTCTATGGAATCATAAAACATAAATAATTATAACCTGTTTATTGATATAAAAAGACTCCCATTTTTATATTCCCATTCATTAATCCTATAAAAAATATTTATTCATAACATAGTGAAAGAAAACATAAGAAATGGTCAGCTTGTGAACTCATTAAGGGTTAACAAGGGAGGTACATTAGCATCTCGTCCACATAAGGATTTGAGATCAAGAATATAATAGTATGTGATCATACCCTACATAGAAAATATCATAAATATGAATCATGTAATAATGAAAGGAAGTTCATAATACATGAATCCTAAGAGAGTAGATAAAAAAATCAATCAAATCCTAAAATTGAAAAATAAATGGAATTTTCGTATTCATGTAACAATAGAAAACATTATATTGAGGTTACCTACTAATACCATTACAACATTCCAGGATTGGATAATCATTTGTGTTCCTGTTTAAATATTTGGGTGTCATCCAGTGTAACATCTTGTTTTAGTATTGGGATTTACTACCATGTACCATATTTTAAGGGCTTGGGATTCCCTACCATGTGACATCTTGTCATAGGCTTTGGATTCCCTCACATTAACCCTCTCTTTGTGGACATGATATTCCCTCCCATGTAACCTGTTATTAAAAGATTGGGATTCCCTCATGTGTAACCTATTACAACAGGATGGGGATTCCCTTCCATTTATCCTCCTGTTACGTGTTTCATAATCCCTCGTTTGTACCTTATTTCAATTGACTTGGGACACCCTATGCTATAACCTATTTTTATTTTATTGGGAATCCCTCTAGTATACCCTCTTAAAATGACCTCATATATATCCTCCTATTAAAATCATTTAATTACCTCTTATATACCATTTGATCTTATTAAAAATATATCATTACACAATGTTATAGACCGAGATATGCATCACACCTATCAAATAATAAAAAAATCAATACTTATTTTACAAGATGATATAAAATTAATATTATCAAAACTCATAGAATTAAATTGGTTTCATAAACATTTCATCATATCATAATATATGCAGAAGATATTTTTTCCACATTCCATAAATTAAATAATTACCTTGGTAAATAGGTAGGTTTTATAATCATTTTATCATGTTATACCCATGGATGTGAATCGGGTTCATAAAAAACATTTCACCATTAGTATAAACCATTAAAAAATAAATTGAATAATATACTTGGATCATATATATAGTAATAACTAAACTATATCAATAGATTCCATCAAACCAGGACAATTATTCTTGGAGATTCCTTTAATCATTTATCGAGGAAAATAAACACTAAAAAAATCACTTTTTATTTCAAAGAAGATTTTCAAAATACATTTTTTTAAAACCATTTTTAATACCTGTAATTTAGACCTTAAATATACAGTTAACATATTTATTGAGTATAATATCCATTCCAATTTGAAAAAAATGCTTTTTATTCATTAAACAGTATTAAAATATGTTTACTTGATAATGATTTTACAAAACATATATATAAATTCTCAAAATCATTTTTAATAACATGGTTTTTCACTTATGATCATTTCCGACTGAAGAGGCAAACAAAGTGGCATTTTTGTAAAAACATTTTCTTAAATATATTTAAAAAAATAGTGTAATTTGGTACCATTACGGGAAAACCTAATGCATATATAGACATGAATAAAATTACAATAATTTATTAGATATGGATCTAAATATTTGATCATCAGATATACCTCCATAAAGCATATAGATAATGATGAGAATGTATCACAATCAAAATTACCCCTTTGGTAACTTTGAGTAAAATGGGAAAAGAAGAAATATAAAAGAAAAATATGGATGATAGATAATTTTATGATATTACATGCCAAATGTTTTTTATATATATACATTATTATTGAAGATAGGTTCATATGAAAACATAAATTTCAATGAATGAAAATTGAGACAAAAGACCTTCACCGATTTGGTAACTTTTGAATAGTAAAACCCATCAAATATATATCTAAAAATGGAAATGTAAATACAAATAATTAATAGTTTAGTTATCATAACATACATAAATAGTCAGTATGAACAACATATATTACAAATTATTTGTGAAAAAAGGATTATGTTTAATAGAAAATAAATGTTAGATTGAAATCCCTTACTACAAGAGTAAATTTTGAATCACATGATAAGTTAAATAATAAATTAAATAAATATAATTAATTTAGTAAAATAACTAAAATTAATGATATAACATTTCATAGTGTAGTATATACACTATACAAAATAATTGAGTGGTAAATATGGCATAAGTCTCATAGAAATAAAAGTGAGACTATAAATCACCTTACTATAAGAGTATCTTTTGAATCATGATCTGCATAAAATAATAAAATCAATTAATATTTTTAATATAACAAAATAATTAAATTCATTTTATATCATTTCATAAGTATTTATATATAGCACACAAAATAAGTGAGTTGTGAATATGGCATGTATATCCTGAAAATAAAATGTGAGATCAAATTACCTTACCATACATATTGACATTCTCCACACATGATCAAAATTATATTATTATTCGTATAATATTATTATAAATTTACCACATAACTATATTCATCTATATGATAAAATATAATATTTATTTATGACTATATATTATCAATTTATAAAATATTCCATGTTAAGGTTACTATTTGGGTAACAACCTCTTGGTTTTTTTTGAATATATTATGAATTGTTATTTTTGTACCTGATCTTTGATCTTAATTTTTTACATTTAAAAAGTGAAACAAATAATATAAATATATTATATATTCCTTATATATGTCTTTATAATGTTCTATATAATATAAATAATAAATTAAATATATGTTTTTTGAGATAATAGGTCGCACGTACACGTGATCATTGATTCGGTTTTGTTGTCATACTAAAATAATGAAAAATAATATATATATATATATATATTATAATTAAAAATAAATTAAAAATTAAAAAAAATCACATGTTTTTAATAAACTCATCCTCAATACATTCCACATGATGAGTTAATAAATCACATCTCTTTCTGAAAGCGATAGTCAATATATCCACAAATGAGGTCATGTTATTCAAAAAACACAAGTAGGTATGCATTAAATAATAATTATAAAAGAATAAATAAATCATATATATCATATATATAAATTATAAAATTTATTATTATTATTATTCCCAAAATTGGGAGGATGTAATTGATGATGAAATGACCTTAGTTCACAAGGTGGTGCTCCCCCATACACAAAAACGACGAATTTTGTTCTATTTGATGAAAGTATATGTGAATATAAGAAATAAAAATAACATAACAAATTATTAGTATATTTATCATACGTTGGTTATTATAAAAAATTGGGTACAACCACGAAAGAAACACACACGCAAGTAAGAAAATTACATGTAAATCGCAAGTCCGGGGACTTGACCATGCGACCTGCCCCTCACCCACCCAAGCCCTTACCACCCCACCACCAACGGTGGGGCTACTTTGGTTATTATATAATCATGTAATAATAATAATATTAGGGTGGAAAGTGAAACAAAAAAAGAGTCTCATTGAATATTGTTACCTCCTTTTCGGCTAACTCATTTTGTATTACACCAATGGAATTCGATGGATTGGTTTTGAAACAATTTTAGTCTTATAGAGAGAGAGATAGAGAAGTGAAGGTGGGAGTTAATTTGTGAATGTTTGGGATTATCCAATATTTTTAAGAGGTTTGAATAAGTGAGGTAGTAGAGTTCCATTTTATAGGGGTGGATTGGAATTTTTGTAAATACAAAATGGTAAACACTATTTAGAGGAAATTATTTTATAATGATTAAATAAAAATGACCCAAATTATAAAAAAGTGCATATGTGGTCAATATGAGATAATACCATTGTTTTCCACAAGTGTTTAGGTTATATGGATCATTATTGTTAATGTTTAACTACTAAGTAAACTCATTTTTACAACAGTTACTATAATTAAATTTGTTTAATTTCACAAATACTTATTTTAAAAAAATATACATCCAATATAATAAATTATAAATTATTATTATTATAAATATGTAACCATTTTTCTAAATTAGAAACACAGAAGTTGTAGAAACTAATTTAAAATAAATCCCATAGATAGGATGAGACATTTAATTTTGAAATCGAAATGTTCAAATTGTTGAAATGTTTTGATATCAAATTTCAATGTGTTATTAGGAACAATTTTTGTAATTGGATTCATAGATATAATATTGATACACCTGATGAATCCTGATATTTATGTAAATGGACATCAAACAATATAGAATATGAGAATTTTGAAATTTAGTTTTTAGTATAAAACATTATGAATGACAAATTTAGTTTAAAGGATTATATTTTGACATCCCCCATATTATTAGATTTAAATATTAGTGTTGAAATTTTTTAGGTAGGATATTTATTTTTGGAATGATCTATGTTTATCTTCTAGTTTTATTGATTAATTTTGGAGTCCCTTTTTAAGGGATTATCTTACCCTACCTTAACAATTTTTGTGTTGAAAAATGTACATAGATATAACAAATTGATAATTATAATTTAAAATACATTTTGACCCATATAAATTTATTCAAATTCGTCATAAAAGAAAAAAAATATTGAACTTTTATTTCCAGGTATAGGAAATGATGTGAAAATAGATTGAGAATACTTAAATTTTGATATTATTTGTAGAGACCCTAAGCTTGACGTACATAGATATCACATTACTTTTGCAGAATACTTAGTACATAACAAAAACACACACACAAGGACCGTAATAGTTTAGTGTCTTTGGAAACTCGGAACATAATCTTGTAATCATGGTAAAAGATTTTCAACATCTCCCATAAATATCTTCCCTTTTTTTTCTTACCTAAAACCTTTATTTATATCCTGGGGAAAAGAAAACATAAAAGGGTGAGCTCAAATTCTTAGTTAGGGTAAAAAAAAGAAATATCAATCACATCATATTCATAAGAACATATCTTTTGGAAATCATAACCTGCAAAATAGATCATAATTTCATAACATGGGTTAAATCATAGTAGTGAAATGTAATCCCAATAATCATAACGTAAAACTTAAAACTTTGTGGCATACACACATAATCATAGAGAATCATTTCTTATTAGTCAAGACTCATTGCCAAGACTATCTTAGTGGACAAAGTCCCTTTCTGAACCGAGTTCACTTATCATTTCAGTCCTGTTTCACTGAACTAGTATAACCTACCATTCCAGCCATATCTATCTCATGAGATATAAAATCATTACCCAATTCATTGGAGGGAGATATAGGTCCCACCCATCTCATAATGATACCATTCTTATGTGTGCCACAAAATCAAAAAAATCATACATCATTGCATAACCCATGTAATAAAAATGGGAATCTTAAACATCATGCCATCATAACATAATCCATATAAGATAAAAGGACATAATAAAAATAATTCCATCATAACATAATAAAATCAATTTAAAAATAGGGATACAAATAGAACCCTATATTATCTTAGATGGAAAATAATTTTGATAAAACACTTGAACTCCATTCTTGAAGAAAATATCCTTTCTACTTCAAAAACATTTTTCCTTTCTTAACATGTCATACAATTTTAAACTAAAAGAAGTTGATTAAAAATAAACTTGAAACATGTAAAGGAAGATTCTTGGAAATAATGTTTTAAAAATCCATTCATGTCGTATAAGTTAAGAAAAACATTCTTCTCGTACTTTTGTCGGAAAAGTCAAAAAGTTCTTCGTATGAAAAATGACAAAATATTCCTTTCATATCCTTTATAAAAAAAACTCACCGAAGGGTAAAACTGGATTTAAACTATTTTAAGTGGATGGAAACAATATTACATACTAAGGGAACACGGATTTTGATGATAAAATACACCCCAGTAAATACCAATGTATAAACAATCTCGGATAAAAATGAGATGGTGATATTTCCCTTACCTTAGGTCTGATTTGCTTCGTAAGTGTCTGAACCTCCTGTATAATGATTTAAATAATGTTATTGAGTTATTCCAGAATCATAATTATTTTTATGATATCATATATGGTCATATTCTTAGCTTTTTATTGGTAATATTACATTATTACTTGTTATTCGGGTGTTTATTACTTTTTGTTCTTATGCGTGTTTTGTCGAATAAATTCTTATTTTTCTTTTCAGGTTATAGATACCTCATTTCCAGAATGTTATTACGGTAATATATATCATATTAATTCATTAAATTCATTTATATAATCATTATGAAATGAAGATCATGTAGAACGAGTCGCATCAAATCGTGGAGACGATATTCCATACGTACGCACAAGTGACGATATCGTTCCCATGATTGTGGAATTGTATTGGAGTATATATATACTATTTCAGAATCAATATCACTTTACAATAATAATATATAGTCATTATTTACACCATTATACCCATCCAAGTAAGGTGGTGGTGGAAAATATATTACACCACGGCGTGGAGACGGTATTCCATACGTACGCACGCGCGGTGATTTCGTTTTCTGTAGGATGGATAGATGGTGAAATAGGGTTGTTTCAAACTTATAATAACATATAAGTATATGAGTGATACTGATTTTATTACTTCATAATGAAACAACCTAATAAGAAGAAGTGGAAGAAGAAATAAAGTTGAAATAATCGGAAACGAACATTACTTCTTCTTTGAAGCGCCTCTTTGATACCTCCTCTTAAGGCACTAAAATTGGTCTTTTAAGAAGACCAGAACCTCTTGAATGTCTATAGGGAAGTGGAGAGAAGACATTGGCAGGGTTTGTCCGAGCATGAAGTCTCAATGTGGTGTGAGGAAGAGAGGAAGGAAGTTCCCTTTTATAAGGGAGGAGAGGGGCACCTTTGGAATAACTAAACATATTATATTATTATAAAGTCAAATTCGGTTTTTAATAGCTCCAAATTGAGTTATTTTGAAGCTAAGGTGGGGATGGGTCAAAATCATATCATCCAATAGAATTTGGAAAAGTTTAGTTTACTATTTTAACCTTATCATTTAGTTTTAACTTTATGTTAGATAATTTTACTTTTACCATGTCTTTTTGTGTTCTTACACTATAAGGTTAATAAACTTACTATAACAAGCCAAAAGAACCCCAAGTTGTTTATTATTAATGTATATAACCTTTTCTAAGTAATTTGGCCGAACCTTATATTTTTAGGAATATAATAACAATTAATAATATAATATTTGTTTTAAAAAATATTTATGTCAATTTTGACACTATTTGGTAATTGATTTTTGTAAAACTCATAACAGAATGATTAGTTCGAAAAAAGTAAATAAAATCAAAATTAACATGTCATGTTAACCTAGAAAATTATTTTAATTCATAGAAAACTCAAATTACATTTATTTGGGTATTTATAACATCAATTATGTCAATATTTCATTAATAAGATAATTACTGCATCATCGTTGTGTCATAAATAAATTAAATTATTTAATGTCTAAAAATTACAAATAAAATATCATTATGTAATAAATCTTTTTATATTTCTAATTAATATTTATAGTCGAATTTATCTTATGTATAACCCTATATTAAAAATAATTTACTTATTAAACATTGATTTTAACTATTTTAACCCTTCTTTAAATAAATAAATAATAAATGTCCTAATCTAATCCAAGTGGGCTTAAATGGTCATATTTTATTCCTAAGGTTGTTTTTGGTCGAATTACATTTATCCAATATAACTAGGACATGTGTTTGGGTAATAATAATATCATTTTTACCCTTAATTACCATATTTACTTTTAACCGTGGTAAAAAAAGTAAAAAGTTACTATTCATCAAAAATTATTTTCATCTCATTGAACCACATTTTAGTCCTTCATATTAACCGTGTCTCTCGGATTTTCGAAATTCCACTCACAGATGTGGTAAAAGTATGTTTTATGAAAAAATTCAATTTTTTAACTACCACTTAGTGGTTTCACTATTCATCAAAAAATGAAAGTTTCCAGAAAAATACAAAAAATTAGGCCTAATCTATATTTGATATTATGAATTCAAAAATGATTTCTATTTTACCAAATTCAAAACATATCATTTAAATTAATTAATTTAAAAATTAATTCTCGTCGTCAAAACAAATAGCGTGTTTTTAAGAGATAATAACTATCAAAAGATTGACACTTGTTTATGTCTGGTTTAAATGTGAAATTAAATCCAATGACCAACATTGTATTAAATTGTAAAAATATATTCTAAATATACTTTAAAACCACTCAAATTAATAATTTATCACTATTAATTATTTTTATTAAAAAAGTTGTTTTTAATTAAAATTTAGTAATTTTCACTATTCATCAGAATATGAAAGTTATCCGAAAAGTACCAAAATTTCACCCTAAGCTAATTTCGATATTCCGAATCCAAAAATGAAGTCAATTTTGAGAGATAAAATTTCTACAATTTTAAAAGGTGGTTATTACTATTCATAACAGATAGTTTTAAGAATATTTTAATAGCATATCATTGTTTAGTGAAACTCGGTATTGCGTACTACACACGCTATCGAGGAAGGTCGTGATTGCGTGTAATTCAAGGCAAGTCAAAGATGCGTGTTGTGAAAGCTCCTTTTGTTGTAACTTACAACACAAGACATTAATGAAATTAAAAAGAATAATTTTCATAAAATCTCGGGGTGTTACATTCTACCCCCCTTAAAATGAATTTCACCCTCGAAATTCGTCGGGGTTATAAATGGTTTACTACTCAAAAGTTTCTTTAATAGAAACCCACATCGTAAAAAGGAATACCAAAACCAATCTTTAAAAACAAAAGTATGAAACGTAACGGTTACCCAAATAAACTAATCACTAGGTTTCCACATAGGTAAAAATATGGATATGGAAGAGAAATCTAACCATCATGTTCTGATGGAGAGTGGTAGAAAACATGGCTATGGAAAATCCACCAATCACAAAGCCATAAATTTGTGATGATCTAAGGTACCATCTAATTCATCAGATATAAGAGCACTAGGACAACATTTTTGGTTTTTAAGATCATTTCCCTAAAGTTGATGAAATTGGAATTAGAAGAAATACATTCGTTATTTTGGTATAGTATCATCGTTGGTCGTTCTTTGGAAAATTTCCACTTCATCTCTTAAAGAAATGAAGTTGAATTTTTCATTCGTGATGTGTTATAAGATCATGTGATAGAATGATGGGTCATTCCATCTGTCTCAAACAAAAGGTTAGAAAATTTATCAAAAAATACATAAGTCCATCTATAGTGAGATTAATCCTATATGGTTCCTAAAATGGACTTATACTTCATATATCATACTGATTAATATAATAAAACAAGTTTATACTAAACAGGGACTTCTTGTAGGCCAGTGGTAGGTGATAAAGGCCAGTCGCACTTCGGTTGTGGGTTCGATTCCCACAGCCTTGTCCGACGCGATGGGCTGTCGCCCATCCTGCAGGTTGTCCTTTTTCTAAAACTACATTACTATAACATCCCATCAATAATATCGAAAAAAGTTCTATCCTTAAACAATACTAACTTATGTCCTACATAATCATTTCCAATCATTAGACTTATCCAAAATACTGTTGTCCAATCTCAAATTATAGTGAGAACGATTACCAAAGAGTTCATATAATAAGCATGTTAATATCATCGTTGATCCTCTTATATCATGATATATGTCTTCTTAGTCACATTCCAAACATTCGAAGGCCTTAATCATGTATTCTATTGAAAAATTAATACCCATTGAATCTTAGTGAAAACATGAGTGCTGTCAAAAGTTAACTCTTTTCACATACCAAAACCTCGAACCATGATATAACTATTTCCTTATATCAGTCATGAGCTCATGAATACTGTCAAACATTTCATTTTCTCATTTTCCCTTCATTATGTGCATATCATCTCTTTTTCCAATAATATCTCAATCACTTTCCATGGTTACAGGTACCATAAAATTATCGAAAACCAAAATAGACCAATACATAAATATTCCAATATTCCATGATACTATATACAACATTATTTTGGAATCCCATTACATAAACACATAATCATTCCACCACATCGTTGTCATATTCAACATCTCCAATGGTGATTGCATGTGACTTCCCTTCATCCTTTTCCTTAAGTGGTTTCTCATGTCGATCATCACTAACACTTGGATTAGGGCATTTATTAGCATAATGCCCCATTTCCTTGCACTTGAAGCATTGAAGTTTAGTAGGTTCATTCTGTGTGTCCCTTCCTTTGTTTTCATCATTAGAAATCTTCTTCCCATCATTGCGGAATTCAAATTCCCAATGACCTTCCTTTCCAGATTTGAAACATTTACTTGCCCCTTTAAGACAACTCCCTCCATGTTTCATTCCACACTTTGAGCATAAGGGAAACCTCATCTTCTTTTCAGTGTGTTATTTAGATTTTCCATTGAATTCAATTTTCCTCTTCTTATCAAACCCATATGACTGATGGGTTACTCCAATCTCCATCTCAACTTTGAGAGCACATCGAATGATTTCCTCATAGCTATTGAAGTCCCTTATGGATAACGCCCTTCATAGACTTGGTTTTAAGCCACTAAAGAATCGATCGATCTTACTCTCAGGTTGTATAATAATACCAGAAGCTTACCTTGCAATTCTTGTAAAATTTGCTTCATAGTTACCAACAGATTCATCATCCATTTTCTTCAGTTTAAGAAACTCTTTCACCATCTTTGTTCAGAGAATACGATGGAAGTACTTATTGAAAAATAAGTTCTTGAACTCGTCCCATTCCATGGACTCAATTTCATCGCTTTGCCTCGTAATCTTAATAAGATTCCACCATTGATCAGCATATCCTTCCAAATGATACACATCTAGGATGACTTTATCATTTTCAGAACATTGAAGAACTGAAAATATCTTTTCAGTGGTACTGATCCATTGTTCAGCAACAAGTGGATCAGAAGGCACACTGAAAGAAGGTGGACATTTCCTCATGAAGGATTCAACAGAATGTTGCTCCTTCCATCGCTCTTTTGGAAGTCCTGCATGATTCATATCTTGAGAAAGTTGTGTGAGCATGGCTACAAGATTTTGCATTCCTGCTCCCATAACGTTTGGTTGCTCAGGGGGACAATCATTGCATTGCCCGTCGCATTCCGCATTAACACGGTTCCTTCGGGTTCCAGCCATTGACTAAAACCAAGAATAATAGTGTGAGCAACACTAATTATAATAGGAAAACCACATAATGAAGAATATAATTTCACACTTAATGTCTTATCCTAGGTTATTCATGGCCATTTCTAAAACACTAAGATTGTGTTCTATGCTTACAATTATCCTTAGGGTTCTTACTAAGGCTTTCACATCCTAGTTTCCAAAGGTTGACTATACCTTTCCTTTGATACCAACTGTAGAGACCCAAAGCTTGACATACATAGATATCACATTACTTTTGCGGAATACTTAGTACATAACAAAAACACACACACAAGGACCGTAATAGTTTAGTGTCTTTGGAAACTCGGAACATAATCTTCTAATCATGGTGAAAGATCTTCAACATATCCCATAAATATCTTCCCTTTTTTTTCTTACCGAAAAACTTTCTTTATATCCTGGGGAAAATAAAACATAAAAGGGTGAGCTCAAATTCTTATTAAGGGTAAACAAAAGAAATATCAATCACATCATATTCATAAGAACATATCTTTTGGAAATCTTAACCTACAAAAGAGATCATAATTTCATAACATGGGTTAAATCATAGTAATGATATGTAATCCCGATAATCATAACTTAAAACATGAAACTTTGTGGCATACACACATAATCATAGAGAATCATTTCTTATTAGTCATGACTCATTGCCAAGACTATTTTAGTGGAAAAATTCCCTTTCTGAACCGAGTTCACTCCTCATTTCAGTCATGTTTCACTGAACCGGTATAACCTACCGTTCCAGCCATGTCTATCTCATGAGATATAAAATCTTTACCCAATGAATTGGTGGGAGATATAAGTCCCACCCATCTCATAATGATACCATTCTTATGTGTGCCACAAAATCAAAAAAATCATACATCATTGCATAACGCATGTAATAAAAATGGGAATCTTAAACATCATGCCATCATAACATAATCCATATAAGATAAAAGGACATAATAAAAATAATTCCATCAAAACATAATCAAATCAATGTAAATATAGGGATAGAAATAGAACCCTATATTATCATAGATGGAAAATAATTTTTATAAAACACTTGAACTCCATTCTTGAGGAAAATATCCTTTCTACTTCAAAACCATTTTTCCTTTCTTAACATGTCATAAAATTTTAAACTAAAATAAGTTGATTAAAAATAAAATTGAAACATGTAATGGAAGCTTCTTGGAAATAATGTTTTAAAAATCCATTCATGTTGTATCAGTTAAAAAAACATTCTTCTCGTACTTTTTTCGGAAAAGTCAAAAAGTACCTCGTACGAAAAACGACAGATGATTCCTTTCATATCCTTTAATAAAAACTCACCAAAGGGTTTAATTGGATTTAAACTATTTTAAGTGGATGGAAACAATATTACATGTTGACGGAAAATGGATTTTGATGATAAAATACACCCCAGTAAATACCAAAGTATAAACAATCTCAGATAAAAATGAGATTGTGATATTTCCCTTACCTTAGGTCCGATTTGCTTCGTAAGTGTCAGAACCTCCTTTATAATGATTTAAATAATGTTATTGACTTATTCCAGAATCATAATTATTTTTATGATATCATATATGGTCATATTCTTATCTTCTTATTGGTAATATTTCATTATTACTTGTTATTCGGATGTTTATTACTTTTTGTTCTTATGCGTGTTTTGTCGAATAAATTCTTATTTTTATTTTTAGGTTATAGATAACTCATTTATAGAATGGTATTAGGGTAATATATATCATACTAATTCATTAAATGCATTTATATAATCATTAATCAATGTAGATCATGTAGAACGAGTCACATCAAATCGTGTAGAGGATATTTCGTACATACGCACGAGCGATGATATCGTTCCCATGATTGTGGAATTGTATTGGAGTATATATATACTATTTCAGAATAAATATCACTTTACAATAATAATATATAGTCATTATTTACACCATTATACCCATCCAAGTATGGTGGTGGTGGAAAATAGATTACACCACGGCGTGGAGACGGTATTCCGTACGTACGTACGCGCGGTGATTTCATTTTCCGTAGGATTGATAGATGGGGAAATGGGGTTGTTTCATACTTATAATAACATATCAGTATATGAGTGATACTTATGGTATTACTTAATAATGAAACAACCTAATAATAAGTAGTGGAAGAAGAAATAAAGGTGAAAGAATCGGTAACAGACATTACCTCTACTTTGAAGCGCCTCTTTGATACCTCCTCTTAGGGCACTAAAATTGGTCTTTGAAGAAGACCAGGAACTCTAGGATGTCTCTAGGGAAGTTGAGAAGAATAAATTTTCAGGGGTTGGCCGAGATTGAAGGCTCAATGTGGTGTGAGGAAGAGAGGGAGGAAGTGCCCTTTTATAAGGGAGGAGAGGGGCACCTTTGGAATAACTAAAAATATTATTTTATTATAAAGTCAAATTCGGTTTTTAATATCTCCAAATTGAGTTATTTTGAAGCTAAGGTGGGGATGGGTCGAAATGATATCATCCAATTGAATTTGGACATGTTTAGGTTACTATTTTAACTTTATCATTTAGTTTTAACATTAAGATATATAATTTTACTTTTACCGTGTCTTTTTGTGTTCTTACACTATAAGGTTAATAAACTTACTATAACAAGCCAAACGAACCACAAGTTGTTTATTATTAATATATATAACCATATATAATTCATTTGGCCGAACCTTATATTTTTATGAATATAATAACAATTAATAATATAATATTTGTTTTAAAAACTATTTTATGTCAATTTTGACACTATTTGGTAGTTGATTTTTGTAAAACTCATAACAGAATGATTAGTTCGAAAAAAGTTAATAAAATCAATACTAACCTGTAATATTAACCTATAAAAGTAGCATAATTCATAAAAAAACTCAAATTACATTTATTTGGGTATTTATAACATCAATTATGTCAATATTTCATTAATAAGATAATTACTGCATCATCATTATGTCATAAATATGTTAATTTATTTAATGTCTAAAAATTACAAATAAAATATCATTATGTAGGAAATCTTTTTAGGTTTCTAATGAATATTTATAGTCAAATTTATATTATGTATAACCCTATATATAAAATGATTTACTTATTAAACTTTGATTTTAACTATTTTAACCCTTCTTTAAATAAATTAATCATAAATGTCTTAATCTAATCCATGTGGGCTGAAATGGTCATATTTAATTACTAAGGTTGTTTCTGGTTGAATTAAATTTATCCAATAGAATTAGGACATGTGTTAGGGTAATAATAATATCATTTTTACCCTTAATTACCCTATTTACTTTTAACCGTGGTAAAATAAAGTAAAAAGTTACTATTCACAAAAAATTATTTTCATCACATTGAACCACAGTTTAGTCCTTGATATTAACTATTTCTCTAGGATTTTCGAAATTCCACTCACAGAAGTGGTAAAATTAAGTTTTATGAAAAAATTCAGTTTTTTAACTACCACTTAGTGGTTTCACTATTCATCAAAAAATTAGAGTTTCCAGAAAAATACAAAAAATTATGCCTAAGCTATATTTGATATTATGAATTAAAAAATGATGTCTATTTTACCAAATTCATAACATATCAGTTACATTAATTAATTTAAAAATTAATTCCCATCGTCAAAACAAATAGCGTGTTTTTAAGAGATAATAACTATCAAAAGATTGACAATTGTTTATGTCTGGTTTGAATGTGAAATTACATCCAATTACCATCATTGTATTAAATTGTAAAAATATATTCTAAATATACTTTAAAACCATAAAAATAATAATTTATCACTATTAATTATTTTGATTAAAAAATTTGTTTTTAATTAAAATTTAGTAATTTTAACTATTCATCAGAATATGAAAGTTATCCGAAAAGTACCAAAATTTCACCCTAAACTAATTTCGATATTCCAAATCCAAAATTGAAGTCAATTTTGAGAGATAAAATTTCTACAATTTTAAAAGGTTGTTATTACTATTCATAACGACTAGTTTTAATAATATTTTAATAGCATATCGTTGTTTAGTGAAACTCGGTATTGCGTACTACACACGCTATCGAGGAAGGTCGTGATTGCGTGTAATGCAAGGCAAGTCAAAGATGTGTGTTGTGAAAGCTCATTTTGGTGTAGCGTACAACACAAGACATTAATGAAATTAAAAAGAATATTTTTCATAAAATCTCGGGGTGTTACATTATTCATGGGAAATGCGGAGAAATCAAGTTATTTCATTTTCACAATTTCTTATTGGAATTTTAAAATAATTAGTCAACTCTATGTAAAATATATTGTAATGAAAATATTATATTATTAGGTATTATTCTGAGAAATCAATAGCCATTCACAATCATAAGATTCTCAATTTTGTAATAGTTAACATTATAATGATCATGTTCCCTATCACTATCCATCAGAACATGATAGTTATATTTCTTTTAAATGTACATTTTATCACGTTATAATAATTAATTCCTAACCAAATAACTATTTTTGTTCTGTCCATTTCATTCCCCATTCACTATTATTAATATAATACTTAATGAACCATATTTCTCATGTGGGTTTCCTAAAAAAGTATTGTTCAGCAACTTATGATTTTTTAAAAATATTTTAAAATTTCAAGGACACAATTTACAGATTTATGGGACAATTTATTTACACAGGAATTTAAATTATGTATTTTTTAATGTTAAATTTATTCTACATCATAGGTTTTACCCAATACCACGAAAAAAACAATAATATCCAATTAAATATCATTTTATAAAAGTGATCATTATAAAATAGTCATTAAATTGGAAGGAATGAAACATATTAACCATATTATTTAATGTATATATATAATACATTTATCCTTATACATTTTCATTTATCAAAACTATTTTACAAGCATAAGATAATAATGAGTATTTTTTTTGTATAAAATATTATATTTTTCTATGTTAATGTTTATCACCATTTAATAGAACAAATGTTAATAACTAAATTATGACACATATAAAAATTATATTTTAAAAAATAAATATTATTTTTTAAATGGTAATATCCAAATTAAATTGTGTTATTTTTTGAATTTTTATGATATGTTACTTTTTTAATGAATAGTAATTTGACTATTGAAGATAGAAGTATGACTATTTGGAATATAAATATGGCAATTGGAAGAGAATATAGACCTATGAATGTATAAATAATATTTGGGTACATTATAAATGAAAATGGAGTATTTTTATATAATGGAATAAGTATATAAATAGTCTCAAAAGGATAACTTTTGTCTAAATATTTTTATGAAACATACATGTTTATTTTTAATTTTATAAAGAAAATAATGATTTAAAAGTATATTTTTATTCATTAAACAGATTCACCAATTCATATTGAGGTAATTTTTTATTTTAGGAACTTAATTAATTTCTCATTGTTTCAAAAAAATGAATATATTTTTAAAGTCATAATCTTTTGAATAAGTGGTGATTTTAAATATAATTTAATTTCTTGTAAATAGAAAACTATTTTAAAAAAATTGAGTATCTTTTTGATCTATACATGTAAATAAATAGTTGTGGTGATTTTCTGGTCTTTCTATTCAATAATATATTTTTTTGGTAAATAGTGGAATATGTCAATTTATTATATTTGAAAAAGATATGAATTATTTATTTGTGGCTGAGGTATAGTTTATTCAGACACATAAACTAGTAAAAAATTAATATTCTGATATATTTATAAATTATTCTTAAATTATTCATGTATATGAGACAAAATAAGAAACTAATAATAAAAATAATAAGAAAACACCCATATCATCGACTATAAATACCACCTCTCACCCCCTATTCACTTCACACCCCCAAAGCCTTAAAAATTTATATTACAATCCCAATAAATCATCCAAACCACTATCCTAATTTATATTTTTTTGGTATCCCATAAAATCCCATATTGATTATCCTCATGTTGTTTCTCATGGTGATGAATTTGAGAGGTAATATTTTATTTCATTCACTTAATTTTCATTCAATTTCTTTTATATTCTTTATATTCCCTCACCTACCAAATATAATGTGTCCTGATAACTACAATATGATTTATATAATTTAAAATTATTTTTTATTGATCTATAGACCATAAATTCCATTCTATTCCCTTTTTTATTCTACAAATGAATTTATTAGCTTTGAGGTGTTGATTTACAACCTTTATTGACAGTGAGTTTTTATTATTCAATTCTAATGTCACAGAAGGACATAAAAACATTTTTATTGTTAAAATGGACCTTAATATATGTAATACATCTAATTTTGTGATCTAGAAACATTATATTTACATAATATAAAATAATAATTCAAAACAAGTTTATGATTATTTAAAATCCACCAAAATAATATACTTAATTATCATTATCATTTTATCAAATAAACCATCCTCATATTTGAATAAAAGAATATTTAATACCATTAAATATTATGTATGTTCATTTATAACATACAATTTCAATTTTTTTATAACTATTTCCATTTGACACAATCTTTCGCTCATGTATACAAGTAAACCAATCATGAAAACCAATAAAATAAACACTCCTGAATGATGAAATTGAATCATATAAATCATTAAATCCCATAAATTACATTTATAAAAGTATAATAATTATAATAAATGATTAATAGTATATGAATTATATTATTAACTAATCTACGTTCATTATCCAATAAATTACATGATAGTGCATAAAACCTTCTGATATAGGGTATGTGTTTTTTCATATAACTTATGTTTCTATGAGATATTCATTATTCACCACTATTTCTTGAGTGTGATGTTCGTATACATCCTATATTGGTATCATATCATGAATACCATAATATTCATGTTGTTAAATTTATTAGCAGATGATCATTAATTTTCTTGGAAATATGGTTTGACTGTTTGCATAATGGTAAGGGATTCTCCATGAACATCCATTTTTCATTGAGGTTATGCATTCTCTATTTATACAAAAAATTTATTCATCAGTATTTTTATATAAATTTACTAAAATTTTAATATATGTTCCAAAATCATGTACTTAGATCATTTTATCCTATTTGTGGGAAATAAATTATTTTATAAGGTTTCATTCAAAATTCCTCTTGATATGGAATCCTGATTTATGGGAACTTCCGATGTTAATTCTGATTATAAATTATTTTCCTTAATCAATTTAAATAATATATAACATTTATAAAATCAAATGTTTTATCATCAAAATAATTTTTTTATAATTTTTTTATACAAACAATTATGACAATTTCCATTTTAAATAATCTTTTAGAGTTTCTCTTAAACTACACTGATGTTCCCCATTCATATTTTTCTAAAAAACTTTCTTAACATGTTTGCATATATGGTAGACAAGATTTGATCCCAAAAAAATAATATAATTATAATTAATTTTTTTATTTTGGTATATACATGTTGATAAAATTTTTAAATGAAAAATAATAATTATATTCCATAATAATATTTCATTCTAAAGTAAAAAATGGTATTTCTTATCCCCCATTTACTTCTATGAGATTTATTCCAAACTAAACAATTATTCAATGTGTGTGGTGTATGAAAGAAATAACCTAAATTATATCCTGAATTTTAATATTGTAGTGATATTATGAGTTTCATTTAATGATGTCAGTATTATGATTTAAATATATCAAAGTGGCATGGGACACTAAATTTTATTTAAAAGTTATATTCCTAATGAAATTTATAATTGTATAATTTAAATGTATATTCATATATTTCAAAAACCCTTATAAATAGATATAAATAATTTATGTTTATCTATTCTAATTACCTTTAATGTAATATTTTGAAAGGTTCATTATCAGTATGATTTTCCATATCCTTCTTTGATACCATTCATGTTTAATGGATAAAGAATTATATTTTCATATGCTATTTTTTCAATACTGATGTTTTGTGCTTTATGTTTTACTATTTTCATACGAAGGGTGTATTTGGAATATTATTTTATTTATGGGGCACCCAATATACCCTCGATGGAAAAAATGAAGTATTTTAATTTAATAAAGCACTTATAAGGGAAAATATGTAAATAATCTACGTTAAAAAAAACACAAATATTGAACCTCATAAAAAATTGATGAATCATTCCTGAAAAAATAATTTAGTCAAAATAATCTAACTTTATTAAATTTCATTCGACGGGGGTGTCCTCCATGTCTGTGTTTTCTTTGATGAGATCCTCTAATTTGAATGCCATCTTATTTCACATTTTCAAATGATACTCTGAATTATTTTCCTTCATTGAATCAATAAATGAAAACCTTTTTATATTTTTTAATCCAAGAGGATTGTTACTTATTAACACCAACATGAAATGGTATTTCAAACATTCAATGTTCCTACTCTAGTAAATCCTTTATCAGTGAATATTTTTATATAATTTATTTATTATAATGCTATAAAATCTCATGCATGTTGTCTTATTGAACATCATCTTTATTCTATAGGATGTTAGAAAAACATCCAAAAACATTTCACCTCAATTCATGGGTATGTATCATCAAACAGTCTACATCTGGTTTTTACAAACTTTTTTATGTTTCCTTGGATAAGTAATTGATGTTATTTTGATTGTGTATAACATTATAAATTCCATATTTATAATAGTGATGATTGACTTTTCTTATTTTCATTCAACTAGTCGAATAACCATGCTTATGACTCATTCTCCTATGATTATTTATGAAAAACCACATATTAATATATCATTATAAGAATATTATTCTTAAATTTATGTTTTAATGGCATGTGTCATAGTTATTAATCTTTCTTTATTCATCATGTATATGATAGATTATGATGTATTTGTTAATATTACTATGAAAATTAGATCACACCATTTTAATGTTTTATTTTCCCCTGGGATGCAATGAAATATATTATGAAATAATATTAGGGGTTATCTAGGAAGTTATTGGTGATTCCAGTAGAGTTTATATGTTTTATTTCATTTCATGATGTAATATAAGACATAAATTTGTATCTGGTTTTCAAAAGCTAATAAACAATTCTTTGCATTGAGATGTGAATTATTGTTCATAGAACCAATTTAATAAAGTAAGGCACCAGCTTCATGAAATTTGGGTAGGGGTGTCCACACTTAACATCTATGTAATTATGGTCATGTTTTAATATTGATATTTTAATATGTTTTATTTAATCCTGACATTGTGTGCATAACAAGATATCAATGAGATTTAATTTATTTAAAATGAAGGGTATAATAAATTTTTGTGATGTTATATTATATTAATTGAATGGTGATATGTGCTGTAAAAACTATTTAAAATTATTTTCCTATTTTAATAAACTCATGGTGTAACGTATCGTGATTACAATTTATAATTATATATTTATTTATTTCTTTATCACTAAGTTAAAACATTATTCAATTGATAAAATGGGATGAATGAATAATGAAAAGACCCAAAAAATTATTAAGTGGATTGTATCCCTTCCTATAACAAATTCATATAGTAGGGATCATAAATAATTAGTTATATATCATAATAAAAAAATATAAATGATTTATTAGTTAACTAATAAGTATTTTTATAAGTTAAGGAATAAATAATGATAAAATAGTAACATGTCCGTGGGAATAATAATTTGACCCTTATGAATAGTAAACATGAAAAATGAATAACAACCCCATCCATGAATGTATAAATAAAATTTAGGAATCTTATAAATGATGTTTTTTTATAATTCTATTATATTCTATGTAAATAGATGTTTTAAAAATTATTAATTAAGTGTTGGTATTCTAGTAAATAATAAATATCTAATTATAATTTAATAATTAATTAATAATTTAAAAGAAAATATAATTTGAAAGATTTATTATTTTATGTAATATTTTAATATATTATGAATATATGATATGATTATGTGACCTTAGTGGACATTAAAATGTCACAAAAAAGAAGTTAAAATTTTCAAATTTTTATTTTCCAAGTAAATGATGGTTTTAATTAAATATCAATGTAATCATATTTATAAAATAATTTTCATATAATTCAGTTCATTTTAAAAAATTTAATGTTAAAAAATTTTTGAGTTGAATTTTATTGATTCATTTAAAATAGTTGAATTTTTAATGAATAGTATAACATAATAATATATGATAAAAGCTAACTACATGAATTATAGAGCAATAAATGATGTATGGATGATATAAGAATAATATATCTAACTCTAAATCAAAATATTAATATATTAACTTAATTTGAAAACTTTTCATAATCATGATACAAAATAATTAACTAATTAATATAATATTGAAAAAACACCTTTATCTTCACTTATAAATACCACCCCTCACACCCTATTCTACTCACAACTCTCAAAGAATGATACTTGAAAAAATTCTACCCAAATAACATCCCAAGCACCTACCCCACGTCTAGGATCTTTTTTTAATTAAAATAAAATACCAATCCCCTATGGTGGTTCTAATAAAGAAGAAATCAAGAGGTCAAACCCTCTTATTTTTCTTTAATTTTCATTTTATTTTCATTTTTTTATATTTCTCTAGTTAACTTCTATAATCCAAATGAAATTAAAACTACAACATTATACATATTCTGGAATGTCTTCCTATTTATATAATAATTTTTCATCAATGTTATTCTCCTATATCTGTAACATTATCAATGAAAACATCATCTGTGAGGTGATGATTTACCACATTCATGGAAGACATGCTATCATCATTCAATTTCATCTTCATGAGTGGTCATGAAATAATTCATAATTTTTATTCAAATTATAATATATATATTACATATTATGTAATGTTCTATAATCTAAATTTAAATATGATATTAATTTAAAAAACAAAATGTGTTCATTATGATCGAAAATTATCAAAATAATCCAAAATGACTATCATTATCTATTTATCTAATGATTCATCATCATTACATAAAACCAAATATTATATAAGACTTATTTTACCTCTATATTATCATAAATAACGTATATGTTCAATTATATATTGTTACACTACTTTCTATGACCATTCGTACAAGTATACATGTAAACCGACCAGGACAACAATGTAAACCAACAATCATAAACGATGAAAGTCAACATAAAAACCCATAAAAAAGGCCATAAACAAAAAAAAATTATACAAAGTTATTACCTAAAGGAAGTATTATATAATTATAAATTAATGTATCAATTTTTTTATCAATGCCCTTGATATCATGTGAATAAAACCTTGAGACATAAGGTATGGGTTTCTAACTGAACCATTATTATTCCATCAAGTGGCACTTCTCACTTTTCACCAAATTTGAATTCTATATTATTTTTATATACATATAAAAATAATTTATAGGATCGAAACTCATGCATTAATATCCCTTTATCCTTTATCAGGGATATACATGTTCTTCAAAATATCTCTACTAATTTTTCTCGATAACAATGCCTTATTTAAGAGAACTTCTATAATTCATACCTAATTTCAAGTGAAAACCATAATCTATATTATGCCACCATTATTCTTCTGAAATCACTAATTTTTTATAAAAACAATATTGGTTCACTTTTTGTTTTATATAAAAAATTATTCCATTATTATTCATTAAATTATCTATAATATTTTCCATAAACCATACATAATTTTAAAGATTCAAAAATACACTTCTTACATGTTATCACATCAGTATTAAATCACTAATCCAAATCAATGCATATTTTTCCTTATGAATGTCCATGTATGATTGAATTCCTCTATTTAATGGACACATGTAAGATACACCTATTTACTATTCATTATAACATGATTATGATACCCAATTCCATCCATTGGTAACAATTATATTTTTCTTTGATTCTATATTTATGATTCATCTTGTGAAGCACATATTCATGAACATGTAATAGTGGGTGTGCCTAGATAGCACTCTAATGCATTTTTAAATGATCAGTCTCTTGAAACATTATATGAATGGGTATGGGGGGTCATACTTGAACTGTGATCCATATGAAATACTCTTTATAGTTATAGTTGAATCATGATATAGTTATATTTAATGTTGTTTCCACATATCTAATATATCAGAATTATACGATCCCTAGTTTTATATGTTATGATTAATTAAGTTTGGTCAAGTTCCATTCCTTTTTATTTCATTATCTTTTCTTCCTAACACATGTTTTAAGAATTAATTTAATGTTTATTACCTGAAATTCTTTTTTATCACATCCCTATATTCATGATATCTAAATTTTATCCTATGTAGATGTATGGTCTCAAGGGAGGTTCTGATATCATAATGGACGATTAATAAATGAATAGTTTTCTGTCCCATGTTTTTAGTTTCATATACCTAGTCAAATAAGACAATTTACATTATGACTATTAGACTGTATTTTGATAGTTATTTATAATTAAAATCATGTAACAATATATTTAAAAATATTGGGTTTCTATAGTTGGTATTAGTGGATATTCCAATTATTTATGGAGAGTTATAGTAGATCACTTTATTAACAACATTAGGAACAAGGCTAAGTCTACAAAAATAGCGCAAATTTTTTTAAGTGAAGAGTAAGTATTTTATCATGAAAATACATCCTAGTATGGATAATACATGTTATCATGGTTTTATAATAGATTTAACTTTGAGTAACAACTCTGACTAGATATTCTGGGACTGACATGGGTTATCTTGGTGCACAACAATATGCCTTACTATGAACATGGTTTGACAGTCTAATGAAATATGATTTGGTGAAATCGTTATCTCATTAGAAATCATTATTATGGGAACACATAATATTTCTATAAGAATATGGGTTAGGAAACCAATCTTGGATAACAAAAATTAAAACCTAGGGAACCAAAAGTTATGGTATAAGTTTCCTTTAAAAGTTTATCACTTTTTGGTAAATGTTTCAATTTATTATACTATGTATCCAATCCCTATTACTAGACATTATTTTTCACAGTTAATCATGGTAAATAGAAGATCATGTTCCATCACATAATGTAATAGTAAATGTGATGATTTCTATATTGATATAGAAAATGTGATAAGAATGGGAGATCAAAATATCATAACGGTACATGCTTAGCTGGATCAGGTTATGAATAAACGCATGAATTCTATGGAATTTCATCATCTAATAAAAGATAGAGTTTAAGTAAATTTTTTTATAATAATATTCCTCCCACATATATATGTTCATATGATCCCCTCCTCACAAAATTGTCCATTAAATCTATTGTAAATATTTTTTATTTCCTTGATTGCTCTGAATGAGAAAAAGTTATGCAGGTGATCAATCCTTTTTATGGGGTTGTTTATTAGTGGTGGAATGATAAAATATACGTATTCTAATGTGGAAATTGATTCCATAGACTAAGAGTAATTATAGAAATAAAATTAAGTAATTTTTCTCCCGAAACCATCCAACTAAATATAGAATTTGAGGTCTGCAAACATAAGTAAAGTGAAGATTATTCTTTTGGAAGGTTTTGAAGAAAACAGTACATGCCATCAACGATATTCCCCTGGCATTGTCATTAACCACGAAAAAGGTGGATAGATTCATTATAAGTCTAAATTAGAGTCTATGAAAAGTGTATTTTATTATATACTTTCAATGTTGTGATGGAATTTTTCATTTTTCCGTCAAAGGTGAAATAGTGATCAGTGACACTCAATGGTCTCATGGGCCCTGTGAGAAAAATCCTAAAATGGAGTCTAATATGGGTGAATTAGAAAACAAATCCCAATATGGAAATAATATTGAATATCCAACTTTTAAATATTGTGGGAAGAAGTATCTTGAGTACTATTTAAAGAGAACCAAGAAATTATTAAAATGTGAAAGAATAAGGAATATGTCTATGAATAGCCAAAGAGGCATGAAGAATTCCACCAATATAGAGGATGAAAGGATGGTTCATATCAACAATCATACTATATTATTATGTTTCAACTATAATGAATATTGGAGATTTTTAAAATAATTCCTTAAGATTAGGGATGTTAGATGAAATCAATAACAACTTCTATGGAAAGTAGGGAAATATGTTATCTCTACAGCTGAGGTGGTTCCAAACAATAATAAAGAGAGATGTACAATAGTTATTCATTCATAAATAGAAAACATTATATTTAATTATAGTTCTATGAATTATTTCATATTGTCTTGTTTAATAGATACATTCAAACACCACCTCAAAATATGGAGGTTGAGTTATCTATGAGAAAAACATATAGAAAAAATATTTCATCAAATGTACCAAACTCCTCCCCAATTAATAATTATAGATTTAACATTTCAATAAATCATGTCTTACATATTTTGGTGGAATTAGATTCTATTTGAAGAATAGATTGTCTATAATAATACAAATCTAACATCAACTATCTGGATCACAATTCAAATCCAAAAGAATCCTAAAATTCATAAAAAATGTACGGTTGGAGATAAATCTCTTTCATAATAATCAACTCAAGTGTGTATATATCCTTATTATAAGAGAATATATCGTTCTAAAATTATTGATACAATGGGGATGACCATTCTCAAAAACATGTCCATCATGAGGGATTACAGAGATGTAATCCCTAAATAATCTCATGGTCTTCATCCTAATCGAGAGGTTCACCTATAATGGGAAATTATTCCTAGATCTCTGGCTATATCAAAGAAACATTATTGAATGGACACTATTGAGCTAGATGTATTAAACAAAAAATTATAGGAGAATCTAGAAGAGGTTTATATACGCTCGAGTTCCTCAATATGTGGTGCACCGGTCCTCTATATCTGGAAGAAGAATAGATCCATGAGCCTATAAATTGATTATTATGAGCTCAATAAATTCATGATAAATAAATATTATCTCATTACATGGATAGATAACATGTTTGAGCATCTATGTTGAAAAATTTATTCCTTTATGGTGCACATTTAGTTGATATATCATCAATTATAGATGATGAAAAATAATGTCCACAAGAAAACATTTCAAAAAAGTTGTAGACAATATGAGAACATAGTTATGTCCTTCATAATCACTAATGGTCCATCAATTTTTGTTGATTTAATAAATACAATCTTTATGCATTACCCGAAAATATTTTTGGTAGTCTTAATATATGATATTATAATATAATCCTATATAAAGGATGAATATGAGGAGAATTTGAATACTATTTTATATACATTGATAAGGGATAAAATATATAAAAATTATAGAAAATATTTGTTTTGTATAGAGGAATTATCATTATTAGGGAATGTTATACCCAACAAAGGGATATTTGTGGACCCATCTAAAACAAATGAAATCAATGGGTGGAATATGCCAATATCGTTAATGGAGATCAATTGATTCCTTGATCTAGATGAGTATTATCAGAAATTTTTTAAAAAATTATCAAGATTTCCAAACAAAACTACAAATACGAATCAAAATATAGAAATGTTTTTATAGACACAAGAATGTGAGTAATGATTTAAGGATCTCAAAAAGAGGATTGTCATTGTGTAGGTACTCACAGTCTCAACAAGTGGATAACACATTGTGGTGTATTGTGATTCATCAAAGAAAGGATTTGGCTGCGTACTGATGAAAAATGATAATGTGATATCCTACACCACATGGTTGCTATAAATTCATGAGAAAAAACTATCCTATGTATGATTTTGATTTTATTGTTGACATCTTAACATTTAAAATCTAGCATAATTTTCTATATGGGGAGAAGTGTTAGATATATACTGATCATAAGAGTATTACATATTTATTCAGACAAACAGAGCTTAACAAGTTCCATTAAATATGGTTTAATCTCATCAAGGATAATGACTATAGATTCCACTACCATCCTAATAATAAAAATACATCGGTAGATGCTTTGTGAAGAAATGTCATTTTCTCATTTCAATGATGATAAATTAGAAGGATCCAATATCCATAGCAATAAAAAGGAGATATATAGTAATCATCAATGGAGGAACATAATCAATCCTTTCTCAAATTTTTTCCCATCTGTCCCATATAGTGATAACAATGCAATATCAATGAATGTAGGGAACCATATTTTGGAATATATGAAAAAGGAGATCACTGAATATACATAAAAGTACCAGATAGGTCTACTAGTGAAGGTAGAAAGGAAAAAAATCTTATGGGATGCATATACCCTTAACCACAACAACATGGAAATGGGAAAACATCACAATATATATTGTCACTAAACATCGAAAGAAATACGGAGGAAATAATGCAATAAATGTTATCAAATCATTGTCTTAAAAATAAAACTCATGTGATCACAATTTGATAAGAATTATCAGTGGATAAACATGCAGAGATATATATCATTGAACTTTTACAGATGAATTTATTACCACTATCGATTATATCTAATCAAGATCCAATATTAACCTCGATGTTCTAGATAAGTCCCCAACATTCTCTAAGCACAGAGGGAAACATCAATATAAAATATCACCCTCAAATTGATGGTAAATATAAGAAAGCGATTCAAACATTAGAATTCATGTAAATACCATAATATATTGACTTTAAAGCTTAATGGGAACAACATCTACCTCTGGTTGAGTTATCTTACAACAATTGATTTCACTTGAGAATATGGATGTCTCCATATGAATCCCTTTATGGGAAAAGGTACTGAACACTAAAAATGTGGGTTAATGTCAGTGAATATATCTTGCAAGGACCTATAATTGTTAATGAAATTGTAGAAAAGTTGAAGACAATTCAGAAACATATTAAGGAATCCCAAAGATGACAATATATATATAGAAAATTCCTACGGAGACCTTGATATTAATGTTAGTCACGTCTTATTACTATGAATATATCCATGGAATAGGATCATGAGATCTGTGATGAAATAGATGATTTTTCCAATGTACATCGGCCTCTTTGATATTCTTGATCATGTCATTGTTGTGGCTTATAGACTATCAGTTCTACATACCATGTCTAAAGTACAAGACGTATTATAGGTATCTCTCTTTTGAAAGAACAAACTATATCCTTCATATATACTAACTTTAGTTTCGGTAAAATTAGATAATAATTTTTTTTATGAGGAGTAGTCAGGAAAGTTATTGGATCATAGAGATCATATTATATGTAGAATAACTACTTGCTGAGTCAAGTTAATGAAAAAACCATGTGTATAAAAGGGAAACATGGGAATAAGGGGAAGCAGTCATTGAAACATCCCCTCACCTATTTTCAATGTAGATTGTAAAATGAAATTTTTTATAGAGAAATATTACAAGGTGGAAGAATGTAACTACCCATAACATTTATCAATTGAATTTATCACTTCTTAGAGTAATTTTATATACTATAAATATTATAACATCATTGATAGCCCATAATAAAAAATAACAAATGGTGTTTTAATTAAATAATAAGTATTTCTAAAAGTTAAAGAGCCAACACTGACTAAATAATTACATGTTCTTGGAAATAGTAATATAGTACTTATGAATAGTAAACTGATGAAATGAATAAAATATTAATCTATAAAATTATAAATAAAATTTAGTCATATAATTGATTAATGTATCAAATAATAATATCATAGTCTGTCTATATAGGTGTTTTAAAAATTATTAATTATGTTCTTGAATTTTTCGTTGTAATACATATATAATTACAATTTTAATATTAATGTAATAATCTTGAATAAAATATATTTTAAAAAAATCAATTAATGAAATAATTTTTTAATTTCATTGGATTATAATATAATTCTATGAGACCATAGGTAACTTCACAACGTGATATAAAAGAACTTTTAATTTTAAAATCCACATTGTCCATGTAAATGGTGGTCTAAAAAATTTAATGAATAATATTTTTAATTTTTTTCATAAGATTGATTTTTTTAGTTCTATTTTAGGACATTTTTTATGGTGAATTGTTTATATTTTCTAAAATACATCAATATTTGATGAATATTTAATTTGATTATATATAATAAAAGTTTAATACATGAATTACAGAGTCATAGACAATGTAAGGAAGATGTAAGCCAAAAATCTGAAATCATAATAATATATTTTAAAATATTTGGATATATTTAGAATATTATTCATTTTCATGATCCTAATTAATAAACTAATTAATATAATAATGATAAAATATTCATCTCCTCCACTTAAGATACCACCCTTCACCCCCACTTCTCACCACACCTATCAATCTTTGATGCTCTAAACAAATTTTTCCAAAACCTATTCCCAAGAACCTAACCCATCACTAGGATATATTTTTCATAATAAAAGAACAAAAAAAATCCCCTATGTACGTTCTAAATAAGAAATAATCAATATGAAAAACACTCTTCATTTTCATTTAATTTATTTTTATGTTCCTTTTCGTTCTCATTATCTCCTCCCTACCCTCATCCAAATTGATTGAGAAATAAAATATGTTACATGAACATGAATTTTATCATGTTTATGGAATAATTATTCATCAACTCTCTTTTTCAATATCATTGACATTAATAATGAATAAATTGTCTCTTAGGTGTTGGTTTACCAACTTCATGGATGACATGCTTTAATCTTTCAATCTTGTCTTTATAGATAATCATGAACCCATTTTTATGGATAAAAAAGATTATAATATGTGTTTTATATCTTATGTATTGTTCTATAACCATTTTATATACATTATATTATTTTTTTAAAAATGAGTTCATTATGATAAAAAACCTCCATGATAAACTCAATCGATTTTCATTAACTATTTATTCAATGATTCGTCATAATTCCATAAATACTTATGATATATAAGAAAAATGCAATAACTGTATGATCATTGATAATATTTATGTTCAAATAGGGATAATTACACCACTTTATATGACCTTTTGTACATGTATTCAAGTAAACCCATCATGAAAATCAGTAAATCCAACACTTATAAATAATGAAATTGAAACTCTTAACTCAAAAAAATTACAAAAATAAATTAAAAAAATTTAAACAAAATCCTATAAATATATAAAGTGATATGTAATTGATAAATTATTTACATAATTTGATTATAAAAGACATTAATATCAATTGAATAACACCTTTGAACTTATTGTACGAGATTCTACCTGAACCCTTATTATTTATTCAGGTTACTATTTCTATCATTTGATCCAAATTAAATAATCATTTTAATTTTAAATAAATATTCTAAAAAAAATTAATGAAAAAATCATTAATAATGAACCTTTCATCCTTGTTTTTCAGGGAAATTCATGTTTTCAAAAGGGTCCCAACTCGACTCTTCCCGATAAGAATTCCTGATTCAAGTGAACATCCCAAATTCATTCCAAATTTCCACTGCAATATAATATGTTTTAAAACACCATTATTTTTCTAAAATAACCCATTTTATTATTAAAAATTTATTGGATAACTTTTTTTTACGTAAAATATTGTTACATTTTTTTACTAATTTTCCTTTAATAGTTTCCTTAAACTGCATTAAAATTATTTAATTCTATTGAATTTTTATTTCAATTTATAAATGTTATCACATCAGTTTGACATCAATTATTATTATCTATGACTATATTAATTTATAAATATCCATGTATGATATAATTCATCTGTTTCATGGACGGAGTTATGATGCACCCCTTCAATATTCTTTATGGAATGATCCTGATACCAAATTCATTCCATGGGAAACACTTATGCTTATAGATACTACTTATGTATGATTATACACGTGGAACATATATTCATGAACATGTTATGATTTTTTATCCTTGATATCACTCTAATTCATTTTGTAATGTTTATTCTCTTGACCCATTATGTGAAATGGACTGGGTTTGGATCACAGACTCGTCCTCCATATGCATTGGTATAAGTGGATAGCTTTTACTAGTGCTTCTATATATTCAAGGATCCTTGAATGATGCTAAATTCATGGTTTATGTTTCTAAGAAATTACTAGGATTCCATGATTATATTACCCCATATTCTATATGTTATAATTATTTATGTTTTATTATGATCCATATCTTTTTATATAATTATGATATGTCTAATATCCCAAGTTCTAATATTTAATTTAATGTTTATTCACATACAGGTATTTTTATATCGTCCAAATAATTATGTTATCAACAGGTTATCCAATGCAAATGTATGTTCTCAATGTATGTTAAAATCACATAATGGATGATAAATTTAGATAATTTTATTTTTGTCCCATGTTTTTTAGTTTTATGTTCCTAGTATTTTAATACACTAAAATTTATGAAGTATATCTTGTAATTTGATAGATAATTATATTAAATATCAGGTAACGAAATATTTATAAAGCTTTGGTCTTGATTGATATAGATGATAGATTTCTATAACTATTTTGACTACTGGATTGCTTACCATTATGGATTGTTTCTATTCACCAAAAGTGGATAATTTTATAATTTAGTGCATACTCATATCCAATGATCTATTGGGTATGATTAAAATTCTAAAACATGGATCAATTGGAACTTAGATGATGTAGGTAATTATATATTAATGATGGTGATGAAAATATAATTGTATAAATATATGAACATATTATAATTATCATATGGTATGGATTTTTCCATTCTGAAGCCATTATGTACATATATTATTTTATATCTGTTTATTTTATTCTTTTGATTCACATGAACTGCACTATCTTCCTTTTTTATTTAACAATAAAAAGTATACCAATACATATTAGTGAAAATTTGAATAATATTTTATTGATATGTCCGTCCTCGAGAGATATCTTAGGTATACCATAATGATATTCCATTGGGATTAAAATATTATATATATCCCCAATATAATTACAGACGTGAATGGGAAAATATTAAATATAAAATTGAATCTAGGAGGACACAATCATGTTAAAAATGATTTTAGATATACATAATTCAAATAGATTCACCCCCTTTTTAATGTATTTGACATATACCTACAAAAATTTTCAAACAACCACTAAGACAATGGTAAATTGTTGAAATGATTTAATAACATTTCATTACATGATCAGTTTTCTATCATATTGTATGCCCCATTGTCCAACACAATTTCATAATTCATCCATGACATGACCATAGTATGAATATAGGAAAACCACATAACTACCCCCTATTATTAGCAGTATATATGTTTCCATAATCATTATGTCATTAAATTATTAAAACATCAATCAAATAAATCATAACACTGATCCCACTTTATATTTACTCTAACCATGGAATAAATCATCCCACAAATAGATTATAAAAACCTCCATAATTGAAATCCGCAAAAAAATGGTCAATAACCATGACCACAAATTACCCAAGATTATCAGTAATGATTTCCACCAAATCAAATTGAACAAAAAGAGGGAATAACTATATGATAGTCTCTATCAAAATTCACACGCATATATATAAATATATATTATTTATTAGGCTACAAATTAAATACATATCCAGTGATGCCCCAAAATGATAATGTATAGGTTCGAGGAAATACAATCTTATCAAAACCCTTATATTTTCAGTATTATATAACATATTATCTATAAAAATCTAACTATGTTTGTAAATCCTGATGAATAGTAATATTATTACAAATAATATTGTTTGGGAAGAATTTAACAAATTAGTTTTTAGGGTTTTAAATAGATACACATTTCAATTAATTATAACCATTATTATGAATATTATGTTTTATTTATATATATGTATTCATATTTATAATTATCTCTTTTTTGAATATCTTATCATCAAATATATCATGATTTTAATTAAATATATATTTGACAATTCTGAAATTAAATATTTTTATTTTATATTCAATATAAAATACAATTATCAAATTAAAAATAAGATCGCATGTATCACATTAATATTCTACATGAAACCATGATATTTTTTGGGGATTTCAATTTAAATAAATTTAAAATATAATTAATAATGTGAACTATCCAATAATTTTTCAACCATCACATTTCTAATAACCCTTAAGCCCTATTTATAGAGAAATGATCAACTAATTTCCATGAACCAATAGATTATTACCAAATAATGTTTTAATGTCTTTATAAAAATATTAAATTAATAAATAATATTTTCATGTTTAATTATATGTATGATGATTATTGGGATATATTTATAATGATATTTTTGTAATTTTTTATGTTTTTAAAATGAATTATGTTTAATGTAATTCAATAACAATGACTTGAAAAGATTGGAATTATGTTTTAATTAAATTATATAAGAATACTATGTAAATTCTATTGGAAAGAGAGTTACACTATTCCTCTTTATTTTTTAATATGAAATTATAAACTAGATATGATAAAATTCACAAAATTTCATACATGTGTGAATAAGATGTAATTCAAATAATAATAGTAAGATTATTTCAATGATATATGAATAACCAATATACATTATACCTATGGGCGAATAAATTGGATGATGTGTTATATTAGTTAAATTATTTAAGGCTTCTATATAAAAAAAATTTTATGGTTTAAAAATAATTTTTTAAAAAGGATATAGATGAGTCCTACTAATATTATCTATCTGTGAAAAAACATTATTATTTCATTTTAATGCCTAATTGCGATTATTATTTTCTAATTTTAAATATTTTAAATATTACCCAGCATAATGGGATACATGAAGATTTTGAAATATATATATATATTTTATATTATAATAGCAAACCCACCACAATGAATAATGAGTAAAATTAATGGTATTGAGATGCATGGGATTGGATATTTTAAAATTCATATATCCAAACAACACCAGATAAATCCATTTTAAATTCAATGTTGAATGAAGAGATAAATGTTAATTCCTCCCTTCATTAATTAGAAATGAAAATATAGTAACTATATAGATTTAAATAAAAAATTATCCCATGATATCATATGACTATTTTACTATGTCATATAAAACACATATAAGAATTTGAATTATATTATTCAACGAGAATTTGAATTCTATAAAAATAGGTTTTTATATTAAATACTTAAATTGATAATGGAAAAGTATATTTTTTTGAGTTATTATTGATAAAAACATTCTATTTTGATTTTTAGAATCTATTTGTATAGTTATTATAAAATAATTCATCAATTATTATTTCAATAGAATTTATAATTATGATAGATTAATTAATTTTTGTTTACTATTTTGGGTGGTTTTAAAATGAAAAAAATAATGAGGCAAAAAATTAGGGAATTAATTCATTAAATTATTATAAATAATTATCATATAAACATAGTGATTTTAGTATACTGGTAAAAAATTAGTGAATAAGTACATTTCGGGTTATGGAGACACAAAATTTACAATTTCATAGATATATATTGTCAAAATAAAACCTTGACAAATCATGTGTTAAATGAAGTAATTATATACAATGACTTCCTATATTTTATATGTTAGATATTCTTTAAAATATTGGATTGATTTTAAATTATGATCTTCATGGATCAAATAGTATTATTCATTAATTAACAAAGAACCTAATTAATCATGAATATCTTTCTTGTTTCTTGTTGGGGTAATATATGAAAACTAATAGTATAAAGCCTAATTTTTTTTAAATACACCATTAATATATAAGGATGATACATTAACATATCTTATTATCATAGTATTTTATTAGTAACAAATTCTTTTCCTATACATAAATATAATACTAGAAAAACCTTGATATAATTTTTTTGATGAAATCATTTAAAAATAAAGAGTCATACTACACATAATATTACATTCATTATATGCAGATATGGAAGTGTATAACATATTTGTTGGATTATGAACATATTAATTAAAATTTTAAAATTTTATTAAAATTATAATATATTTATTTACACTAATTTAATCACCCATATTTATTTGATATAATTATTTACTAAGAACCAAAATTTTTATAAATGTCAGTATTCGTTTTGAAGTCCCTATTAGGGATGATGAATAATTTGATAATCAATTTCTTTTCAATAGTTTTTGGAAGAAAATATTTTATGAAAATTAATATCCTAAATAAATTAAATAAAATATACATAATTTTATTTCTCTTATATGATATGTAATTAATATTGAAACATTTTTTTTATAAAAAATAAATAACATTCCCCCTGAAATATATATATAATAGGAATCATTGATATTATTGAAGAAAATTAAATGATATTATATTATAATTATCAATAAAATTATATATAAAAGTGATGGGTGTCCAAAGTTTAATTAAATATGAAATATTAATATGAATTCTACATAAATCAATGTCATGATAAATGAATAAAATATAAATATATAAATATAACTATTCATATTTGTATGGGGTTATTATTTAAAAACTATTGATGAATACCTTAAAAGTGTTAATAATATTATAAGTAATATCATATTAAATTGGGAAATATTTTTTTATTTTTCAATTGTAATGAAATTAATGAGACACTATCTAAATTGTTTTTGTATAAATATTTATACTATAGTATAAATAGATAATTCATATATTTTTAAAATCAAAAATTATTTCGTTTATTGTGAAATGATGAATACCCATGACATCATGAATAATTACAATTTTAAGGAAAATATATCATTTATTGATTTAGAAAATCACACGTTAAATGAAGAATCACATAAGTGATATGATTGAAACAAAAATAATGTTCAAAATGTATGATGGGTATGCGAAAATAATGTCTCTCATTTTAACCAATATCTATAGTTTTATTTTAACATAAAATGAAAATTCGAAAAAAAAATTACATTAAGTGGAATTCTAAAACGTGAATTCATAATCAAAAATGATTTTTAGTGAGTATGTGGATCTTGAAAGAAAAAATAGTATTTAGAATAAAAAATAGAATATGTGAAATAGTGAAATGATGGTTGTCTTGAATGAAATAAGAGGATAACATGAAGAAATATAATAACTTTGTTGATCTACAAACGTGATATCTACACCACATCTATTCATCAATTTATGTAATAATAAATTAAAAGGATTTCAAAAAATATACATCAAGTCAAAAAACAAAATGAAACCACAATTTGTGATGTATTGTGTGAAGATATATAAAATAATAATGTTTTACAAGAGGGGAAATATTATTTAACTTATGGGTGAAAAAAACACAAGAAATGTGTAATATTAAAAATGAATGTAGCTGAAATGAAAATCAAAACGGTGTATGTGTTAATTAAAAGGAAATATTATTATAATGATGAACTGAATATTCTCAAGTAGGAAACATTTTTATAAGAAAAATTATTATTTTTTTTTGATAAAAATATGCCACTAATGAAGAGGAGTTAAAAAATAATCAATAAATCTTACATGATCCTCAAAAATTAATTATATGATGTAAGAAAAAAATTATCTATGTAAATAATTAAATAATCATCCTATTGTTTTTATAATTTCAATGAAACAAATTTTTAGAAATTATCCATTTGAGTAATTATTTTTATTTCTATATTTATATATAGTATAGGATTCAAATATTCATCATGGAAATTATGGGATATAAAAAATCAAGAAAAGTTATTTCATATATCAATGTGAAATAAAAACATAGTGATAAGAATGTTCCTTCGTTGAAAAATAGAAAATAAATCACTGAATATACATAGTGAATAATAAGAACCCTAAAATATACCAATATTAAAATAGAAATTATGGATTAATTGTTTTTGAAATGAAGAGTATGTGTGATAAAATATTTTTTTTCATGTATAATTTCATATAAATGTAATTAAATTAATAACAAATATATTGGATGGAATTTAGAGAGAATGATAAGAAATCCAAGGAAATAATATTCATCAAAAAAGCAATAATTTTTTTAATAAGTTGAAGACTTAAATTCTTAAAATAAATATAATCAATGAAGTGTATATTTTTTTCTTGGAAGTGTGTATTTTAACATTATCATGAAAAACTATTCCGGATTTAGTGTCAATATGTTTTATAAAATTTTGAGGTTGATTAAATCTTATTGAGGATTATTTACACACATGGAAATAGAACATGACATGGATTCGATATAGTGAATGATTAACCAATTAGAATGTAGAAAAAATAATATTAAAAAACATTGGTGATCTAGATAGAGGGAATTTTAAAATTTTAATTAAAAAATAAGTATATACTAATATAAGACATGTAATATAGTGTAACAATAAAAATTTATATGTTTAGAAATTATATTTATTTAACACATTATAGAATGTCTTTCATAGTTAAAAATCTATTATATGATTGAAATAAGGTTATTTTAAAAAGAAAAAAGTATTTATAAAAATAATAGAGACTAGAATATATATAAATAAGAGAAAAATAAACACTGTTAATGTATTATAAATTATAAATTAAATTCAATATTCTTAATTAATTTCAAAACGTGTCAATATGATTTGGAAAATAAAGCTCAGAAAATTTATTCAATGGAGTTAGAATATTAATAAAAAGGCATATTTGAGAAGTTGTATTGCCATAATAAATAAAAAATGAGAGGATATTTTTTAACCAACTCAAAAATATAAGAAGTTTTAGGGAATTAAACATAGGTTATAGATTCCATCCCATTGGACAATGTATTTAATATATTAGAATTTCTATATTCCAATGATACCTCCTAATAATGGAAAATGTGATGTTTTTTAATCACAAAACTGTAGCTTTTAGGATGTTAAATATATTCATAATATATTATTTGAAATATGACAACAATTTTATCAAAATATAGGATATATTAAAATGATTTGATTTCACAAAAGAATAATTTAAATCATATACTAATAAACCTATCTTAAAGAATTAATATTAATATACCAAACTAATGTTTGTTTATATTTATCAACAAGTAAAAAAATTAATGTCTTAGAGTCAAAAACATGAGTGAGAATTATCCCTTATATAATGACGGTTTCCCATACTATAATGAATAATGATGAATAATTTTCTACCATGATTAGTACATGGATTTTTAAATTACATCAAATGATTGATTATTATGGGAATAATGTTATTTTCATGTAATAAAGGTGGTGAGGTTTTTCAACAATACATTAAATTTTATATTCTTTGAATATATATTCTTAAAAATATTTTCATGATTATTTTTATATGTTAAATTTTAAAATTATTATATTATTTTAATTATTTTGAGTTAATCGAGAAAAAAAAGAATACACCATTTTGAGATAGACCTTTATTTTTTTCAAATTAAGTATGTAATTAAAAACTCATTGATAATGATTCGTGATTTATAATTTGAAATCATTATTTAGAATCTAGAAAATATTATTGGAATACACTACATGGGTATTTAACAATATAATTTTGGAATTGAAAGACTTTTTAATATTATTTTAATTATAATAATAACCCCATTAATTATTTGACATTATTATTTTGAACGTCATTATGAAAGGGTCATAATTGTTTTTTGATTTTCCAATAAATTATTTTGAATATTAAATTATCAATTTCTAAATTATGGAAAAATTGTAACATATATAATGTAAAAAAGGCTCATAAACATGTTTAATGTGTAAATAATTCAATCAATATATATGATTCACTCCTAAATATGTGATGATAAATGAAAAAATAATGGTAAAATAGAGGTCTACGTGGGAATTTTAGAGTTCATATAAATGTAGTGGTAACTTGAAATAATCCTCAGGATTGTGTTTCAATCATTCATATAATAAGATAATATTATTCATGTACTTTTTTGTTAAAAAATATACCTAATTATAGATCAAAAATTGAGTCATTATAACTTCCATATTAATCAATCAATATTTAATATGAGTAAATGAAGAAACCAAATGGGTATTTATTTTAAAAAATTATCAGCATAAAAGTTTATTTGAAATATATTATTATTTACATGAAATTTTTTATGAATAATTATTACACACAAATGTGTGTTTTTCTTACTATATAGGATTTAACCCATATATAAATTTTCAGATATTCATATAAAATTAGATGGGAGCCTAGAAATTATTTTATAAAGAATAAAAAAAAATATTGATGGAAAAAATAACAATCAGTGTAGAATGTATAAAAAATAGACAATAATTATTTGGTTTAATTCTTTTATTTTTGTAACTATTTTCCAATATATAAATTAAGTATATCAATCAAATAGCAAGATTAAGGGAAATTTAAATTTCGGAAATATTTAGTTTCCATAACTAATGATTGGGTTTGATATATAATAATTTGATAATGTAAATATCAATTCATGTTATAAATATTATGTATGAATTTTTATACATGATTCAACCTATATTTGATAAGAAAATAGAAGTTTATAATAAATAATGTTACTAAAAATTACATTATATGATTTGAAAAACAATATATAGAAATAATTTTTGTTATTAAAATAAAAATAAATTTTGATAATTATGTGCTATTAACTAGTGTTCAGATTATCATAAAAGAATTTGAGATTCCACTATGAAAAGATTTAATGTATTCTATTATGAAACATCAATTTAATATACCAAATCTTTTTACTAAAGTGGATTTTATTGATTTTTTCACTTGATAAAGATAGATTCCACACTGAAATAATGATGTATGATTATCATACTACATTTATGTTTCATAAGAAAATATGTTTGTTTGGATATCATGATATGAAAAATCATGATCCTATTAAAAATAATTTCAAACAAATTTATTAAAAATAGGGAATATAGAATAATTAAATGAAGGAATTTGGAATTAAAGCATTAATGAATATGTGGAGATACCAACATAAAATATATGAGAAATACGTGGGGATGATTTCATTATATACTAAATGTAATGATTTTTTAAAAAATAAGATGTAATATATTTTATGGATATATGATATAAAATGAGAGAAAAAAATAAATGTAGTCTTATATAATCATGTTATAAATATTTTCATTATTAACCAAACATAACCATTATCATTATGTGAAAAAGAACAAGAACTATATATTTTGGTTCAATACACTGAGTGAGATGATAAAATATGATAATATCTCAAATTTCAAAAATATTAATATGAAAATAATAATGTTGAGAAGAATTTTTAATGGTACCAAATACGAATAAAAAGAGAATATATATAATAAAATAGTTAAGATACTGAAATTATAATATGATTTGAGAAATCGTGAATTTTATCATGTGTTAATATTAGAATTATAATTCATAAGGATCCTCATTAATTGTTTTATAAATTATTCAACATATCATTTTTAGCCACAAATTTTATTTGTAATCATATTTCATAAAATTTGTTAATATGGTAAACATGTAGGGATGTCAATAAAAAAAAATTATTTTTTCCAATTACTTATAGATTTTTGGTTTCTATAAATTGTGAGCTAATTTTGTTGAATAACTATTAGTGGGGATAAATCATTAGAGGTCATGTAGTAGTCAGTCAACCATAAATATCCCTTGCTAGTTAATTAATCATTGATTGAGTAAATGGAAATAACTTTTTGTGCATTTAGTGATGAACTTGACCAAATTAGATATGTACTTGATGGAAGTGGAAGGTTTTATGAAGTCATGTTGAGAGAATATAATTCCACAAAATTATATAAATGATAAGTGTATTGGTATGTTTTTCTAATTTCCACTATTGTATACAGATCTCATTCCTATTTTATATGATTTTAATGGTTTTCTAATAATCCATTGACTAAAAAATATAATTCATGTTATTATTATTAGTATAAAATATATGAATTAGACAACTTGATCACAATGAGATTTATGATTCATTTGTTGGGCCAAACCTTTTAAAATACATACATTCATCACATACATTACATAATTGAATGTGTTATTATATTACAGGTTAATGGAATATGATCCATCAATAATTACCAATAATATTAGGTCAAATACAAAAGGGGGTAAAATAGAAAATTGATAATCAGAAAACATTAAATATTTATTAATAATAGAATCATCCCAACCATATCCAACATCACTATTATTGGGTTATATATAATTCGAATAAGATCCTATATTACCTATCATATAATCAAGTATATCATTCCCCAATGATTAATTATTTTATTTATATTTGGGTAATATTTTAAATTCATTCTAGATTTCAGAATATAAAATAAATTGCTACCGTTAATGTTATTATGCAATTAGAGGTATTAATAAATACATTAGGAATCAGGGTAAAGGTAGAGGAAAAATAGCCAATAATTATTTATACCGTTATATAGGAAAGTGAATTGCGTAATGTTATTTATAGTGGTATGATTCATTCTATGTTTTTAAAATGTTATTCAAATAAATGTTTTAGATCATTCTTTAATGAATATAAATAATATGTGAATATTTAATAAGTTTGTGATTTGAATTTAGAAGTGATGGAATTCCACAAAATAATAATAATTATAATTTTTAATATATATATATATTCTTATCTTTTACGAAATTAATGTAATAATATCTGGCATGAATATTATTTAGATTCCATTGATGTTTAATTGGATTAAAAAGTAGGCACCTTCAAAAGTCTAGCAATACAGGCTAAGAGTTAGGAAAACTTTTCATTACATTTTAGTGAAATAATATTTATGACTAATAAGGATTTATAAGGATCTTTTTTTATAACATGTTCATTGAATAAGTTATTTTTTTATAATAATACGTAGAATCAATTTTAATTTCAAAAAATCAATTTATGAAAAAAATATTCTTGAATGAGATTTAATGATCATTATATGAAATTATAATGTTTTTTAATAGAAAAATATAAAAGTTGAAAGATGAATATGAATAGAGTTCTATACAATCTAAAGATGATATAAGTACTCTTAATAAGAGATTAATTGTGTTTGAGGTAAAAATGAGAAATATACAATAGGAAAACAATAAATACTCCGAAGAAAATATATAATGATCTACAAGAATATGTATCAATGAAATTTTTTATTCCCCATAACATTAAATATATTTTAATTTTTTTTTTGAAATATCTCATTATAAATCAACAATAAGACCCTGTAATTAGATTACACATAACTATGTCAACTAATTTTTCATAAAATAAACATCAATAAAATTAATAGATTAATAAATTAAAAATAATTAAGTGTAATGTTCTTTAATACCACTCTAGTATGTAATGAGTGGATTTGATCTTGTCCATGGTGACAAGATCAATAAGGAGATCCCATTAGATTTTTTTTGAAATAAATAATATTTTAGTGTAATATTTTTAAAATATCTATAGTGTGTTGATAATGAAAAAAGAAGTGGATAATTTATAATATATAATGTTTGTTCCCAATTTGGGCATCGGGGAAATTATTTTTCAGAACAAAATATAATAATGTGAATTTGGAGAATCATTCAAGCACTAAGGGATGGGGTTTGTTCCTGAATACGGAACATAACATATAATAAAATTCTAATTCATAATTAATTGATAATTTTATCATGATATATATATATATATTATTTTTGTATATAAATGATGAATTTTGAATGATAAATGATTACTATAATGATTTGGGTTTTTAGAAAATAACCAAAATAATATAATATATTGAAATAATATTTACAACTCAAGAGAATTAAATAATATCAATAAAAAAAGAGCACATAAGGATATGATCTAAATATTAGACATCATTCAACCACTCTTAATAGGATGTAGAATAAATATGATCATTTGGTCACAGTGGATATGATATAATAGTTATAATGATGTAGAAGGCCCAAATTATCAACTATGTTATGTTATCTAAAAATATAACTTTAAAATGGGGAACACTATACTCTAAAATTTTCTATTTAATAAATTAAATATATAAAATTTTTATCATGGAGGTGGATACCCTTAAATTTGAATATGAATTTTATGAGAGGTCAAAAATATGAAATTAAACGAATTATATTGAAGAAAATAGTGGAAGGTGTATGGTTGATGACACTATGTTATCTACATTTATGTATTTCATCTATTTAATTATTAAACAATTATAGAATAAGGGAAAAAAATAAGGACCCCATGTACAACAATTATATTTTAAAAAATGATGATGTACACTAATAAAAGTATGTCAATATTTTTAATAGTAATATACAAATATAGAATGACAAATTTTTTTAGGCCAAAATGAGAATGTATGAGAAAAATTAAGAATTTTATCAATAGTCAATTATAAGTAAGAATAATATTGAATATAACATGAAGGATAATAAGTTGGAATATATAGTACCCATTGATAACAATATTTGACAAATAACTGTTAATACTAGAATAAAGTGTTCAAAAGTAGGTAATCCTATAAGGAATAAGCTTGATGGGTTGATAAACATGTCTCATCTCTATTTTTATTGAAGGATATAATGACAAAAAAACCTTAATACCTTCATGTGAGATTTTTATTAAAATCAAGGATTTTAATTAGTTAATTGAGTAAATTAAAATGTTATTAATTATTTATTTCTAAAAAACAGTAGAAATACATCCATCAGTGTGACTATCAATCAAAATAGCCATTAGTAATTAAAAAATCCACCCTATAAAGTGATCCAATATAGGTTTATCCAATCATGTATACAAGATATGGTTTTAATTTCCTATTTAATTAAAATATTGTATTTCATATCAACTAATTTGTAAAAAAATTAATATATATAATTAAAAAATAAATTAATAATATTTAGTTAACTACACTATATATAACTGTTCATTTTAGTGTTATATGGATTTAGATAAAAGTATTAACTTTTGTATCCCATATCATTCCAATCTAATGGTAATTTTCCATCAAAAAAATAAAAACATAATCGTTAATATTTTCTAAAAATAGGTTTCAAAATTATCCATGCCTGACATACATATATGGATTTATACATAATAATTTCCATCATATTCCATTATAACTTGAATCAATTGATATGTGATATGAAATGATTAGAATGGTGTTAGTTTATATATGACGCTATCAAAACCTAGAAACGAATGACTATGTGTGAAGGAAAAAATAGTATAATATATTTCCATATTACTAATCTTGGGTTCTTGAATATAATTCACAATTTAAATAAATAAATATATAGTCACATCGATAAAAATTAGTTATTTCTTGATATTGGAGAGGAAAATTACCAACATCTTAATCATACCATTTAGGGCTCGGGAAAAGTCATCATGAAATTACAATCAAGTAAACATGAAAATAAATAATATTTTTAACATCTCAACCTCATTAGATGACATCAAGATCTTATTATCAAGGCCACATCTCAATAAATCATCAGCATACTATCAATGTGTCATGATAACATATCTTACATTTACATTTAATTAATCTTCCAAACTATCATTATAGTATTTATCATGTGATATATTGATGCAATGAGGAACTTTATAATTATAGTACGTAAATATATCAAATTTATAGATAATTTATTAACTATATGAATCAACTAAATTACATTGAAATGTGTAACAAACCATCATCAGATAATAATAAAAATATGTTTTTTAATAGATAATATATGGGACCTTTATAAATTGCCTAATTAATTATGGAATGTTCATAATACACCCACAATAAAGGTTTCTAATATCATTAGATCATATCCTTGGGAAAGAATAGTCTTCATGTATATTTATATAGATAAAATTAACATTTTACAAAAATAACTCCTCGAGTGGGACCATAATATAAGATATCAAAAAAGTGAAAATTTTATACGATAAAATTTATTTCTTCAAAGAAAAATTTTATGTGAATTTAGATCGTAATTTGTTTAATAATATTAACTTGAAGAAAAAATAACATTATCATATAATGGAATATGGAATCAAAATAAAAAAATCAGTAAAATAAATTAACAAATTTAACAAAAAGATGATAAAAAACATACTATAAAAAATATTAAGGTGTTAACAAAATAATAATTTTAATAACAACATTTTTTAAAATATAAATAGCATGTACATGATAAATTTTGTTTTTTAATGAGGAAATTTGGATTGGATGATAAAATACATGAATGTAAGAGTAAAATACTATGTTATATTATTTAAAATCATTATATAAACCAAAATTATTAAAATGAAAGTACTAAGTGTTTTTTGTAAGTTATAATGATAAACATGAAGATCATAAAAATAATTTATTGATGGAATGAAAATTAATAAATTTAATCATTTTTAGACACAATTATTATGCGAATATAGAAAAAATAGTCATCAAAGATGGTAAACATTATTTTTAATAGAGGTTTATTTTATGAGGACTGAATCTTATCAACACATAATAATTATGGTAAAAAATATAGAAATGAGTTCATAAGAAATAAAAATAAATTCACCGAAAATTGTGCTTAATATGAATAGTATTATATCATATGTTAGATTTTACTCATGTTATAATATTATTGAACTTCAAGAATGATAAAATTAAATTGAATGTAAATTTTTTAAAAAACATTCATGAAAAACTGTCTATTAAATCCAATGTATTAGTTGTATTAATGAATGATAATTATTTTTAAAATATTTTATGAGTAAATAATAACGTGAATATAAATTAATGGGAATGTACATTCATAAAAAATAGGTGGATAATAGGAAAACATTATTCAACAAAGGTTAATTGATAAGAAAACCATGAAAAATTTTCTATAAATTGAAAATAATTACCTTGAATGTGATAAAAACAATCTAAAGTGAAAATAAAGATGAATTTAACAAATTTTATATTACATTGAATCCACAAATTATTATATAAAATTATTAAATGGAATAATATATGAATCCAGTATACATCTCAATGAAGTAAAGAAAAGACATTAAACCCCTACCATACTCAATACATAAATGAGTGTTTATTAAACTCGTGTAAAATAAATGTATAAAACATAACAACAAATTTAACAACCATAATAATATTTTTTACCTTTTATATTATTAAATAATTACATTTTATTTTTTATTGAATAGCTTGTAATTTTTAATTTTTAAAATTATATCATATTAAACTTTATTGCTTCATTTTAATTTCATAATATTAATTTAGATAAAAATTCATCAAAATAAATATCATTATTAATAGATTAAAATATATATTTATATAATTTTATTTAAGTTCATTTTGTCACACAATGATTTTTTATTTGTATACAATGGACATGGTTTATAGGAAATTGATCCATAATGATTTTGTAACATGTATTTATCTAATAAAAATAGATTACATTATTGTGACCAATGATATTTTTTTGTATTTTTTTAACAATAATACAAATTTATATTACTTCTTAATATGATATATATTTTAAAAGTATCCATGAAATGTGTTTTTGAAAAATGAAACATGTCATCTTTAGAAATTTTACACTTTTATGCCATAACTAGAATTTCATTTATTAATAGACGGAAATAAAATATGGTAGGAAATGATATAAATTAGATAAATATAATTATATAATTGAAACATAATATTTATTAATTTAAAATTATCTAAAATAATTTATATAAGGTTTTGTTGAAAAACAGTGTACAACAATCAAGAATGGGGATTTCCAGATTTAACATGAGTGAAATATTTATTTTTTGTAATAGATTATAGGGGAATGGTAAATTATTATACCATGAATATAATATCATTTAGTTATATAATTATATTACTTACTTTAGAATATAATTATAAAATATAATTTGATTAGGGTGGATGAATAAATTTTAATAGAATTATATGGAGTTTATTATTATAAAATACCAATATGTTATGAAAAGTATTTTTTAAACATAATTTAAATTATTTTATATATATAGTTACACACAATTAATATTTTAATGTTCATTATAGGGAACACCAAGTTTATACATGGTTTCATGTACATTTATGTTCTTTTATAACATGGGTTACATGTTGGGTCGAGTCATGTTAGTCTGGTGCCCCCGTGGCCCCCTGATGTGGTCTGCATGGCGCCCTGCCCGGTGGACCCATGGCCTGCCGACCCATGGCCTGCCCAATGCCCAGCCGGCCTGCCCGCGCCCCGCACGGCCGGCCGCTGGCCTCCTGGCGACCGACCTCCCGAGTCGTGCCCCTCACGGTGCTGGACAAATCGCCCTCGTAGTCCTCTAGGGCGGGCCCAATAGACCTGGCCTAACATAGAGGGTTGACCCACATAGAAAACTAGGTCAGACCCAACGGTTCTTTTTGGTTCGACGCAGACTGGGTCAGATCAGACCGGGTTGGGCCGAGTCTATCCGACTGGGTCGGACCAGACCCCGGCCCACTACCGACCCTTTGCTTACATTGGCCATATATTTGGCACCAGATGTTTGTTTGACGAACCGTCAGTGGCACTGGTAATCTGTATGAGAGATGGTCTCTTTGATTATACCCCCCTATAGTTTGAGGTATAGTTGAGATATGGTAGGGTTGGTTCGTACACAAATCCAACCTGGCCCTCGAGACTAAAAGGCTAATAACTGACAGATTGGGTGTCCAAATTACACGCCATCTGTTGCATTGAGATCCAATTGACAAGACAGACATTTGAGATACTTCTACAGGAGACTTCGCAACAGTTGGAGTTTTGCCCAGTAGTTCAGGGAGAGGATCCTTCCAGTGACGAGTAGACAAAGTGCAGAGACCTAGTGGCTGACACACCTGATGACTGCTTGACTGATTTGACTAGACTAGTGGGGAGCGCCTGGTAGTTGGTGGTAGACCCATGGTGGAGGAGCGCCTATTAGTTGGTGACAAACCCGCATTACTCCACAGGAGGAGTACCTATGTAGGCTATTAGGGGGAGTGCCTGGTATTTGGCAGCAGACACATAGTGGAAGAGTTCCTCCTAGTTTGCAGCAGACCCGCGATACTCGACAGGAGGAATACCTTAGCAGTCCAAGGTTAGTGAGAAGTGTCTTAGTGTCGCGACAGGCCCACTCTTCCCGAAAAAGGAGGAGTTCTCTAGAAGCCATGGTTTTGATAATGAAAATCCTGGTTTGAGCTGAGTTAATGACTTTTGTGTGTCCTCATGATTGAGAAGGTTTAATAAGTAACTTAGGTATATATATGGGCATATACTTATGTATGGATTATCCATTGAATCCTTTACTTTGTGGTTTATCCTTGTTAAATATTGTGATACCTTGAGGGTGTTAAGGTCCTTACGGAGTATTGGTATACTCACACCTACATGGGTTATCCCTGCACCTCATTGAGTTAGATGCAGATGACAGACAATGTTGACGGGGGCCAAGAGCTCCAGGACTGGACGATACTCGGAGGTAGGCCTTTCGATGAGTCGGTACTCTGAGCAGTCTAATAGACGTGGAGTGATGAGGTGGCCATTTGTACATATCTTTTAGGTAGGAAACCTGGAGGAGGATCCATGAGCTTCTCTTTACTTTTAAGTCGTTTGTCCCTTTTTTAGTTGTACTTTCATTCAATTTAACATGTACTTTAATGTTGGTCTTGTATTTCGGGCCCCATTTACTTTCTAGCACCTCTTTTGTAATCAGTATTGCTTAGTGTTTTGCTTCCAGTTGTGTACTCTCATTGTGTGTGTTTACTTTTTATAAATGGAATGCCTTCCCTTCTTAGGGAATTACTCCTTGGGTACTAGTCACCCGCCCCTGTCCTATAGAAGGTGGGATTGGGGTAGTCATGACATTGGACCTGAGGACAAGTCATGACAAATTGGTATCAAATTAATCGGTTCTACCGCAGAACTCAAGAACTCTGATCATTGTTTTCTATGAAGTAATATTTTTAGGGGTACCAAGTGTAGTTTTCATTTTAGCAAGTCCAGTGTTGGTGCAACGGCCGACATATCTGTACACCTGAACCCTAACATCTGTTTTCCAACTCAGTGTATGAAAACACTGACTGTGTGTGTTTTTCAATAGATTCTCTTTAATTCAGCTCAAATAGGTCATATCACCATGTATAATGTTTGGATATTGTCACATCTATTACTTTTAGGATACCTCCTCGTGAACACACAGTTATAACCCTGAGAGTCGTATGCTCTGACAGCCCACCGAGTGACGAGGCCTCAGTGCATGGCCCCTTTCTAGTTGAGACACCAGTGAATGAACTAGCGGTACCACCACCAATTGTTCCACAGATTCCACTAGCCCCAGCAGTAGATGATGCATGCCATATGAGCGCATTGCATAAGTTACAGTGAAAGAGGGAACCCAGGTTTCGGGGAGAGATGGACTCGTAGGTGGATGAGGATTGGTCGGAGGCTGTGGTGAGAGTTTTCAGTCTAGTAGGGACACGAGTAGACTACATGGTGATCCTTGCTTCCAGTACCTTTCAGGTAGCAGCTGGAAGATGGTAGAACCTGATGGTTCAGGTCCATGACGATGTGACATTACTCTAGAAAGACTTCGAGAGCCTGTTCTGAGAAAATTTGGTTCCAGCCACCCTTCGAGCGGTGTGGATACAAGAGCAACTTCATCTACAGTAGGGTAGCATGACAGTAGCACAGTACTCAGCGAGGTTCACCGACCTCTCACACTACTCCACGAATATGTTAAGTGACCCATTCCTCAGGTCCCAGACCATCATGCATGGTCTAAGGTGAGAGATCAGAGACTCGATGATCTCCCTTAGAATTCCAACTCAGGTGGGAGTGTTGGAGTGGGCCCTCATAGTGGAGAGTTTCCTTGATGTGCTGTATACAGTTGTGAGACCCACTACTAGTCGACTTGCAGCAGAGTCTTCTGTAGCTGGCAGAAGACAAATGAAGTAGAGTTCCAAGAGGACCAGAACTATATGTGGACGACCGTACGACTCAGGATCGGTTGTGCGGGGCACCCGGAGTGGAGACAGAGCCAGTCATGCTAGTAGTGGGTTGTGTTACTCATGTGAAGGACTTGGTCACATGGCACATGAATGTCTGACTCGCCATACCAACGATCAGTAGTCAGTTGTGGGATCCCTCAGACAGAGGCAGAGATTTGATTGAGGCGGTCCGCAGGGCACTGGCGGACATGGTAGAGGAAATCGTCGAGCATCAGGCAGTGGTCTACGTTATGAGGTGCTACCGCCACCACCACCAGGAAGACCACCCCGACCACATGGAGCTAGCGAAAAGGGGAGAGCTCAGCTTCAGGAAACTAAATCATACGACCATGGAAATCCTTAGATGATTTGAGGTACGATTTGTGTCTACTCTACCATAGCTATAGTTCTTATAGAAACAGGTTTCAGTCACTCTTTCATAGCCACTACCCTCATTCGGAGCTTATAGATTCTGATGGAGTCGTTGGATCGATCCTTATGGCTATAAACCTCTAAGAGATCAGACTCGACGATTACGCACTCATTCTGGATGTCTGATCTTTCTCTAGTAGGAGAGAGTTTCGACTAGCATCTCCTCGTAGCAGCTTTCACTTTGAAGATGTGGTGGCACTATCTGACGGGCAAATGTTTTACCATGTACTCCGATCACAATAGTCTCAGGTATACCATATCTCAGAAATGATTGATCCTGAGAAAGAAGTTTTGGCTTCAGTTCCTCCAAGTCTATAAATTATAAATAGTCTACACTGTTGGGAAAGGGTACATTGATGTGGATGCTCTCAGAAGGAGATCATGCATTCAGCTGCTAGGAGAGGCGATAGAGAAGCTAGCTGCCTTACAGATTTCCTTTTGTGGATAGGGATGGAGCAGCCTATCTTCAGTCTCTTACAGTCACTCCTCACTTCTTCAGTGAGTTAGGGAGGCGCATCATGAAGACGCTGACTGTGAGACCCGGCATGCTCCGATATCCACAAGGTAAGCCCCTGATGGATTTTCTGAAGGTGGGGAGCACGTCAACCTCTTTAGAGGATGTAACAAGGTACCAGTTGCACTTCAGGAGGAGGTTTTGAGGGAGTTCCAAACATCCCCTCTAGTGGAACATCTAGAGGTAGCGAAGATGTTCCAGATACTCCGACGACAGCCCTGGTGGCCATGTATGAAGAAGGAAGTAGCAAATTTTTTCTCACGGTGCATCACTTGTCAGCAAGTGAAGGCAAAGCATCATGTACCAGCAGGCTTGGATAAGCCTTTAGAGGACCCAGAGTGAAAGTGGGATGGGATATCCATGGACTTCGTGATGGGTCGTCCACATACATACAGAAGTCACGATTCGATATAGGTGATCATTGACCGACTCACCAAGTTGGCCCACTTCCTACCGATCAGAGAGCAGGGATCAGTTGAGCACTTGAGATGACTCTATGTGGAGGAGATTGTGTGTTTTCATAAATTACCTTTTTTATATCGTCTCTGACCATGACACATGATTTACTTCCTGGCTATATAAGGGGTTGCATGGAGCTTTTAGGATGCACCTTCGTCTGAGCACCCCCTTCCATCCCCATACAGATGGCCAGACCGAGTGGACAATCTAGACCCTCAATGACATGCTCCGTACATGTGTCCTGGACTTTTGTCGCAGCTGGGAGGATCACCTACCATTGTGGTGTTTTCCTACAACAACAACTATCACTCCACGATCAATATGGAACATTTTGAGGCCTTGTATGGTCGACCTTGAAAATCACCACTATGATAGAAATACATGAGAGAGTCAGCACTAGTGGGACCAGAGATGGTACGAGATACCAAGGTGAAGGTGCAGATCATCCAGGAGTGGATGAAGACTGCACAGAGAAGACATAAGTCGTATACTGATAGGAGACGGAGGCCTCTATTGTTCGAGGATGGAAACCACGCCTTCCTATAGGTCTCACCTCGATGAGGTCTACATAGATTTGTCCAAGGTAGCAAGTTATCTCCGTAATTCATCGGACCTTTCCTCGTCCTCAGTAGAGTAGGCGAGGTAGTTTACTTCTTATCTCTTCTACATCAGTTGCATCGGGTGCAATACGTCTTCCACGTATCTCAGCTAAAGAGATATGTGCATGACCCTTCTCACATCATCAACCATGTGGAGCTGGACAACGACGACAATGCGACTTTTAAAGAGGTCCTAATGGAGATTGAGGATCGACAGGAGGGGGTCCTACATGGATGGTCGATACCTATGATGTGCGTTCGTTGGTAGCATAGGAACCTCTAGGAGAGGACATGGAATTCGGAGGCTCAGATGTGTGCCCAGTAACACCATTTGTTCCCTTAGTTCGAGTTGTTTCTTATGGGGACATAAATACCTATATTGGGGAGAATTTAAATACTCGGAATTTCTGTGGAATTTTTTTTCATAAATACATGGGTATTTTATAAGTCCGCAGTTTCAGACGACGCTTGATTTTGAGGCCCTGTGTGTCCAGAATAAATTTATGAAGTTTTGTTCGGGTACCTTCAGTAAACATATGGGCGGGATTTTATATATTTTGAACCGATGCTCGAGATTGAAATCTGAGGGAACCGTTTAACTCACAGCGTCAGTGATTTCTTAGTGAGACCTTCACCACAAATGCGTTCTGACGAGAATGGGATATAGTTTTTGGGGGTTTTTAAATAAATTAAATAAAAATAAGGTGTAATTATTTTTATTTGAGGTGGTTAAAACCTTCAAAGGGAGGTTATAGGTGGGGCCCACCCGCACATAATCTCCCTGGGGAGGATATTATTTGGTGGGGCCCACCCGAAGTTTTAACCTCTCTTTCAATCAAAGAGGTGGGGCCCATAGGAACATTAACCCCCTTGTAACTCTCCATAAAGTGGGGGAAACCTTTGAAATTCTTTACCTTCATCCCCTAATTAATTATTCCAACTTCACCCCTTAAATTTGTTAGTTAACTTAATTAATTTTAAATCGTTTCAAATTCATGAAAATAATAAAATAATAGGCATGCCTATTATTTCATTTTGTTGGGCATTATTCCTAGGTGGAATAGAGAAAGGGGAGAGCTAGGGAGGAGGCTTTTCTCTCCAACATAGAACGGCACCATCTTCTTCCTTCATCAACCAGGGAATGAAACAGAAGTGACACCCACGAAGAACGTTGATGTCGTCTTCGACTTCGTCACCTTCGAACGCTCATCCGCCAATTACGAGTACCCTCTTCCTCCTCCGACATTGAAAAAATGACGCCGCCTTCCCATGACTCCATCAACATCATCGAACTTGAGGAAGGCGGAATTTGAGTTATTTTTATATATGACTATAAACCTTTGTCCTTCCACATTTGTCGAGAACATTGTTTCAAAATTCTATCTCCATGACGAGGAGGGCTCGGACCACACAAACATGCCCTGACCCTCCCCATTGCTTGTTCTTGTTTGATGACGACAGATTTGGTACACGCGATGACAATGACAAAGATGGGGAACAAAGGTTGAACAACCCGTGGCCTCCACGAATTGTGTCACCCTAGTGTGCTACCTATGACCTCACACGCTGCCCCGAAGTGCTGCCCGTATGCCCAGCGCACTCCCCGGCTCTTCCGGTGCCCTGGCGCGCTACCCGTGCCCCCGGCGGCATGCCTGGCCCCAACCGGCTGCCAGCACGATTCCCCCACCCCCTACCGGCGTCCCGCCCGGCGCTCCTGCGCCCTGTCGGCGGCCTACCTAGCACCCCCTACCCTACCGATGGCATGACCAGCACCCCCACGCCCAACTGACAGCCTGCATGGTGCCCCCTGAGCCCTGCCAGCGGACTACAATGCCCATGTCAGCGGCCAGCCCGGCACCCCCACGGCCCCCTGCCATAGACTACCCGGTGCCCTGGCGCGCTGCCTGCACCCCGGCGCACTACTTAGCACCCCAACGCCCTGCATGGTTCACCCACGGCATGCCCGGTGTCTAGCCGGCCGACCCTCACCCCACGCGGCCTTCCACTGGCCTCCCAGCAGCAAAAATTCTGAATCGCGCCCCTCACGGTGCTTGGCGAATCTTCCTCGTGGTCTGCTGGGCTGAGCCCACCATACTAGGCCTAACTTAGTAGGCTGACCTGCCAACGGGCTAGGTCAGAACCAAGGGGCCTATCCGGGTTGAACCAGACCGGGTCGGCTAAGACAGGGATGGGCCGAGTTGGTCCGATTGGGTCGGACCAGACTCGTGACCACTAGTGACAGTTTGCTTACATTGGCCATATCATTGCCACCATATGTCTGTTTGAAAATCTGTTAGCAGCGCTGGTAATCTCGATGAGAGATGGTCCCTTTGAGAAAACCCCACTGGAGTCGGGGTATAGTTGAGATACGGTTGGGTTAGTTCGTACACGAATCCAACCCGACCCCCATGACTAAAAGGCTAATAACTAATAGATCGGGCATTCGAATGACCCGTCATATGTTGCGTTGAGATCCCATAGAAAAGAAGGACCTTTTAGATACTTCTATATGATACTTCATGATATTTGGAGTTTGACCCAGTAGCTCGGGGAGTAGATCCTCCATGTGACCGGTAGATAGAGTGCAGAAACCTAGTAGCTGACAGACATGACGACTTCTTGACTGATTCAACTAGCCCAGTGGGGAGCACCTGGTAGTTGGCGGCAGACCCATAGTAGAGGAGAGTTTGGTAGTTGCGGCAGACATGCCATACTCGACAGGAGGAGTACCTCTGTAGGCTATTAGGGGGAGCGCTTGGTAGTGGGCAGCAGACCCACAACGGAAGAGCACCTAGATGTTGGAAGCAGACCTGCAGTACTCAACTGGAGGAGTACCTCAGCAGTCCAAGGTTAGTGAGAAGTGACTTAGTGTCGCAATATTCCCATTATTATAAATAGAGGAGGAGTTCTCCAGCATCTGTGGTTTTGATAATGAAAATCTTGGTTTGAGATGAGTCAATGATTTTTTTGTTTCCTCATGATTGAGAAGGGTTACTAGGTAACATAGGTATATATATGGGAATATACTTAATTATGTGTTATATGTTGAATCCTTTACTTTGTGGTCTATCCATGAGGGATATTGGGAGTCCTTGATGGTATTTGGGTCCCTACTGAGCATCGTTATACTCACCCATACACAGGTTATCCCCGCACCTCGTTGTGTTGGATGCAGACAATAGACAGCGCTGACGGAGGCCGAGAGTGCCCGGACTGGATAGTACCAGAGGTGGAACTTTCTATGAGTCATTACATAGAGGAGTCTGATGGAAATGGAGTGCTAAGGTGGCCATCTATACCTATTCTTCAGGTAGAAACCCTGGAGGATGATCCATGAGTTTCTCTTTACTTTTTAGTCATTTTTCCCTTTTTCAGTTCTACATGCTTTCAGTTGTACGTGTACTTTACTGTTGGGCTTGTATTTCTGGCCCTTTTAACTTTACATCACCTCTTAGGTATTCAGTATGTATTATTGTATTTATTCTAGTTGTGTACTCTGATTGTGTGTGTATACTTTTTATAAAGGCAATTCCTTTCCAGCTGACGGAATTCTTCCTTTGGTGCTAGTCGCCAGCCCTTGGCCTATGGAAGGCAGGTTTGGGGTAGTCATGGCACAGGCCCCGATGACGGGCCGTGACATATCATCCATGTTTTTTTGGTGAGAAAGTGAGTGTCAAAATTCTTTGTGAAGGTCATTGTCCCCAGATTCTTGAACAATGTCACCATCTTAATGTGATTGAAAAGATAAGAAATAAAATGATATTTTATATATCAATAATGAAAAAAATAAATAATATAATAATTATGGCATTAATATAAAATATATATTTTAAATATAACCATATTTTATTCTATGAGAATAATTAGTGAAATAAGAATCACATCACCTCATGTGGCGGTAGTCCATTGTAGAAACGAGTAATGTTGTCATATGTCTGATAGAATTGATGATAAAAATGATATATATTGTATAATTTATCCACTGGTTTAAAAATGTTATATAAATCATATATATACATTATAATCATTATCATACCCAACTTTATAAGGTGGTAATTGAAGAAAAAATAACATCAGTTTGAGAGGTGGTAGTTTTCCTTACACACGAATGATGATTCCACCATCCTTTTGATGTAAGTGGTGATGGTTGTATTATCATGAATTGTTAGAAAAAAACAAATATATATATGATTATTATTAAATTATATCATCATGCCTTATAAATAATTGAAGTTGTTGGGAAAAGAGAGAAATAATGACCCTCTTTGGAAGACATTACAACTTCATTGGGTATCCCCAATGTGTTTTAACAAAATCCTAAATAGGTTGAACATATTACCAAAAAATGATTATTCTAAGAGAGTGAGAAATATGGAATGAAATTTTTTAATGTATTTTCTAACTACAATTTTAATTATGTTATGAATAATGTTGAAGTATATGTGGAATTTTATTCAGGAGGTTTCTTTGATTGTTGTAATTTTCTAAATTGATCTAACTATAAAAATGTTTCTTCCAAACAAAAAGATTCCCGAATGGGACCATCTCAATCCAAAAAGAGATAATTCATAAATATAAACCAATTATAGGACTTATAAAGTTATGTAAATATTTTTTAAATCATATGATCTTCATTTAACCCCTGAAAAATATATTTTTAGCTAAACCTATGTAATTAATTTTTAATGCTTTTATTCTTAATTTTGATAAAATAAATAAATTTATGTTATTATATATTTTATGATTCATTGATTATAATAATGACATCCATTTTTATATATTTATATTACATATAACGGAAAATTTTAAATCCAAATTAATCTCGTATAGTTGACGGGGATGTTGGGATTCCCTAAAAAAATATTAAAATGATTACATTGATTTTATATCAAAATAAATAATGAAAATTTATTTAATATACTAAATCAGATATATTTTAATATAATTAAAATAATTTTATTTTTAAATTATTTTTAATATAATTTTCTCTTACATGTCATTTATATGAAAATACTTTTTTGGGTTAAAATTCATTAATTTTAACAATTCAACGAAAAATGTAATATTTCAGAAAATTATAAAAAAATAATCTCTATGATAATATTTTTATTTTAATTAAAAAAATGAATATTATTTTTTGAAATAAATGTTCAAAATTTTATAAAAATTATATTTTATCTCTTATAGAAAATAAATAATCCATCTTTCAAAAAAATACAGTTTTCCACACAAAAATATTTCTTTTAAATGGTAATTATTTTATGTATAATAAATAAATAAAATATAATGGTTTTTAGACAATATATATTCATTATTTTGTTAATATTATTTATAACATAAATTCATAATGACTAGATGATAAGTACATTATTAAATGATATTATTAAAATATTCTTTCATGTTTCATTTCAATTATTTTTCCTGTGTAATTCAAGATAAAATTAGCTTTTGTATAATACAAACTAATGTCAGTGTTCTATGTAACTGAAGTTGAAATATGTTTTTTTGTTATGTTAGATAATGATTATATTAAATTTATTTAAAAATAAATATTCCTTATTGTCTCCAGGTGTTATATTTTCTTTTATTCATGTTGTTTTGTTTCTTATATAATATAAAATTAAATGTTACTATATTATAATTTTAGTGTTATATAAAATAACTGCATTAAGTAAATTTTATCCTTTCTATTTGAACATTATATCAATAATCATGGGATTTTATTTGAAAACTATTTTATTGATAAACAAATTTTACAATGTGGTAATAAATTATTGTTTTAATTGCAAAAAAAGGGTAGTATGATGATCCCGTGTAATAAAAAATTACATTTTTTCTACATTAGAGATCATGTATGTAAATTTAATATATTTATATTTAAATTTTTTTTTAATTATTATAGATATTTATAGTGGACATTGATTATGATCAATTGAGTGATCGAAGGAATATTAATGGCCTTTAAAACATAAATTTGTGATGATTTAAAAGGCCATATGATTTAATAGATATTAATTTAGTAGGATAACTTTTTTATTTAATTATCTTACTCCTAATGTTGAAGAATTATTTTTCTATTAATGAATATTTGGAAATTCACTAACCTTATATGTTTTTATTTTATAAACACAATTTCAAAGTTAGATTGTTCATTAATCAATTTCTAATTTATTGCTTACTCTATGAAATGAATATAAAAAATTTATTTCTTTACTCTTGATGTGGTAAAATTAAATTGTAAATGATTTTGATATCCATAAAACCATTATGATCCATTCCATCTGTCTCCAACTAATTTCCAATAATAATATTTTTTTATTTAAAAAACATAAATAAAAACATATTGAAGGAATTCATTATTTTCAATATCCAAATATACATATAAACATAAAACATTTCATTCATTTTTAATATGAACTAAAATTAAAAATATTAAGATCTACGACCATTGAAATAATGTAATTTAATTTAAAAAATTTACAAATCATTTTTCATTTATAGGTTAATCAGTATTATCATATTTACATTATACATACAAATCATCAATTAGTCCAAATATTATTATCTCAACATCAGAAACATAATATGTGATTTATTTCCATAAAAATTATTTTCTTCAAAAAGATCAACATCCCAGTAAATCATTTTTCTTTCTCATCAATACTGTTCATCAAACACTTTCATATACTTATAAAAAAATATGACAGTAAAATGGTTAAATGTATTATAATTATTTTAACCTGTATATCATTTATATAACAAAAAAATTGAATTATTATTTATTAATAATACAATAAAAATAATAATTCATTATTTTGAATGTTAATAGAGTAATCCTGATCATGATTGATAACATTATCTTAAGGTATATTTCATTGGGCCAGGAGACATTAATTTTCATTGTTTCAAATATTCTTAATATTGATGAATTATACATTAGAACCTTATTTAAAATTGAAATACTAAGAATAATATCATTTCTCTCCACACATGAATAAAACACACATTAGATTTATACATCTACTATGATCTCTGTATCAACGAATTTAATTTTATGGAAAATCATTCTTTCCCTTCATGATTGTATTTGCTTTCTTCCTGTCATTATATTTTTCTAATTATTTTGTTATGAACCATAATTCATATAGTGTTACTTTTATATCATTATAAAAAATGATATTATGTCCACATATGATGATAATTTTTAGAATACTACCTCAATTCGATGTATTTCTTTAATACAATCAATTAAATTCTCATCAATACTATTTACATTAAATTCATTTATTTGGTTCTCATTCCTTCAAATATGAGCCATTTATAAATAACACAATACACATTATTAGATCCTACCATTATTAAATGTAATGTATAATCCCAAAACTAGTCAATAATTTAAAAAATAATATATTTATCCAAAGATAATCCCATATCCCTTGATTAATTATTTTAATAGAATAATAAGGCCAATTAGGGCACACCATAATATGATTAGACCATGATAAATACACAATTTCTCAGATTTATTACCACTAGGTAACACTGTTATAAGACTCCATCAAAATTCAGTACCCATAAGGGGATTGATATATAGTAAATATCACAAAATATCGAGTATACTAGAACTATATGATATTGTTAAATACTTATCCCCTATGTATAACATAAGTTTATAATCCTTAATATGTTTTTTCCAATTCGAGATCCCAATGTTTAGACGAGAAATTTATGACAGGAATTGTATCCACCCTAAAATGGGTATCCCAGATCCATTTTCCTCTTTTTTACAAAGGAAAAGTTTTTAAGGAATCACATCATAAATGATGGAAAAGTTTTTTATTCTTGGTAAACTGGAGACATACTTGTATCCCAAATTACTTTTTAAATATAACATTAAAATAATTTTTTTAAAAAGTAACAATATTTCTGCATTAATATCCCTGAATATCAAACATAGTACACATCATGGACTCCTGATAATGGGATAGAAATTAATGTGTTATCAATAACTCGGTGAGGTAAAACTTGAAAAAATATAGCATGAATAAATTGGAATAATCAACATGATAATGTATATAACTAAACACACATTCCTTATAAATAAATCAAATATCAAAATATGAAAAGAATGATTTAATAATAAAAGGTAAATAATAAAACCACATTATATTTAATAAATAACATATAATGAAATTCATCTATATGAAAAATAATAATTAAAATTTCATGGCTAATAAGAACTAAATTATTACTAATGAAATTATTAATTATTTGGTGTAATTTCATAGGAACATGAAATACACTAATATAAATATCTGCCATCATTATTTTTTTTAAACTATTTAGTATAAATCAATTCGGTTTGACCATTTACTTATATTTTCAAGAACATTCTCATTATTGTTTAATCCTACATGTTACAATCAAAGATGATTTTGACAATGGATTTGAATCTTGATACCTATCAATAAATCGATGGAAAATATAAATTTTATTCCCCACACATAAAATCATGTCAATATTAGTCTATATATGTCATATAATCAAGCTAAATCATGAATAAAAATTCCTTATAATTAAATATTTGTGACGAGGGAAAATACTGATTATGATTGCATCCAACAGTCAATGAAATGACCTCCAATTTCAATAACATATGATAAAAATGTAAATATTCTATATCCAATAATGATATTTATGATAAATTATATTTAAATTTATTAGAAGTTTTTTGTTTGATGTACAACCAAAAATGAATATTCCAAGAGAGATTTAATGATTACCAAAATTTATCATGTAAGCGAATTGAAAATGATTCATTTTCAAGATGAACATAAAACATTTATTGGATAAAAGTTGATAGAATCAATAAAACATATCAAATAGGGATAATATGTAAAATACGGTTCATTTTAATAGAATAATTAAAATACAATTAAATAAGAAAATATCATATTCATATTAAAAAACACATTCAAAATTTATTCATTAAAAATAATTAAATAATTATATTTATTAATATCCTCATAAAAATGATGTTAAAATTCAGTGAAATGATGTTCACTATTTTGTGTAATTCCATAAATTCGATAAAATCGAAAAAAATAACATTCCTTTTTTTATTATAAATGTGGTTAATATTTTATTATTTAGAAAACAATAAGAAAAATTATTTAACATTTTTTGGTAAAATCTAAACTATCACAAATTTGAAAATTAAATGAGATTTATATGAAAAAAATTATGGAAGATTAATAATGAAAAAAAACCATTTAAAAATCAATTTGAAAATATTAAAAATTGTTTTGATTTTATTTGAAATTTTTTTTTGATGTAAATGGATTTCTTCTTGAAGAGATACATGAAGTTATAATTTCATAAAACATTTCAAAATTAATTTATGTAATAACGAGTAGAAAATGTTACTATTATTTAAAAATTTCATGAATAACTATATGATATAATAATTAAATTTTTTATTTATGAAGTTATATTATAATTTAATTTAACCAAATTTCAATAAAAGATTCCTAATTAGAATATTAATTTAAATAAACCATTATAGTTATAATAACATTGTAGTGATATATAATAAATATATCAAAGAAATTTTTTAAATATAAATCTGAATATTAAATGTCAAAACAAAAGGTATCATTAGTAGAAGTCATTATTTATATAACATTATAGTGAGATAATCAATGATATAAAAATTTCTCCAAATGAAGAGAAGACGAGTAATGAAATCCCTTAAACCATGATTCCATTTGATTGAACGTTTTTCAAAACACCTTTAAAGTTTTTATGTATTTTAATAATTTTTACTAGTACCACATTAATATTTATAATATAAAATATTATTCTTTCATAAATATTATTTTGTGTATATTAAAGTAACTATTCTTTGTTTGTATTGTTTCTAGTGATAATTACATTGTTTCTTCTAACATGTTTTGTCATGGAAGATCAATTTATTACAAAAATTATATAGTAATATCATCTAAATAATAATAAAAATTACATTATATTATCAATTTTTCATTAATTTTACATTTAAAACTAATCACTTGAAATAGTAACGAAACATGATGTACATTACGATCATTGAGACAGTAGCTTATACAACAAATCGAAAAAAATTTAATTTTCTAATAAAAAACACCTAAAGGATTTAAGAAATATTTAATCATTAATTAATTATAATAATATCATAAATATGATATTATATAATCATATATACAAACCATGTGGTTTGGAGATTAAAAGGGAGTCAAATTGTTTCGTGGATGTTGTAGTCTACATGTTTACAAACAATGATATCACCATTAAATGACTAACAAGGTAAGAGATAAAATGTTATATCACATTTGAAAACAATAAATATGTTAATAATATTATTATTATGTCATTTATGTTGAATATATTAACTAATTATACCATGTTATATTCTATACGAAGTGTAAGTAAAAGAAGAATTTTACTGCTTCACATAGATATAATCCACCATACACAAGATTGATGTTGTCGAATATATTATAGAATGGAAATTTAAACATATATACACAATAAAATTACTCTATAGGTAAAAATATTTTAATATTATCATATATATAATTTATATCCATCATCATACCAAACTGAGATATATGGTAATTGAATAACAAATGACATCAGTTTGTGAGGCGGTAGTCTTCCGTACACATGAATGATGATTTTATAACCCATATATTAGAATTTATGATGGATTTATGTCATTATTTTATTAAAAAAGCATCCTATTAAATTAATGATAATGAGGTTAAAATATTAAATTGGTTTTTAATAAAATAATGTGATGATGAAATGAATAAATAAAGATGCTCATTAAATATCATTACCTCATTATAATGTATCATACATAGTTTTTCCTAAAATCCATCATTTAATGGATATCATCGCATATTATGGCCTCTAAAATTATAGATGGAAATTTTTTTACAGAAATATTTCAGTAATTTATGATAAAAATAGGATCTAAGTTGTTAAAATGAGAGTAATAGAGGATTACATTTCATGTGTGGTGAGTGGTAACCATGTAATTTTTTGAAAATATTCAATCATATCCTTGTTTATATCATGAAAAAGGATTCATTAATATACAATATTAAATTATATATGTTATAATTTGGACATATGGACAAAAAATGGGTGTTGAAAATGTTTGTAGGTAAACTCTGATATTTATATTCATTGTTTGGCCCCTGGTACATCCATTTGTTAAATAATTAGGAATTTAAATTTTTATTTTTTTCTCTATTAATTTGGATAATAAATAAATTTTTACATCAATACAAAATAAAATATATAGATTAATAATATGGTTTATATTCATCAATATTAAATTCACTAATATTGAAAAGGTAATGTTAAATTAATCATTGATATGTGATGAGAAAGTGGAGTTTCAATGGGAAGTTGTTCAAAAGTATAAAATGTTTTTATAATAAAAATAATTACGAAACTATTAAAATTAAATAAATTTTATTCATTTATATCCAATATGTATAATTTCATTTTAAATAAAACTAATATATATTCTATCCATTTAAATTATTTTAACATAATTGCAGTTTTTAATTAAAATTTGGTACATTTTATTATCAATTATAAAAAGATATATTTTCAAAAATATCTTAAATTCAGCAGAAGAATTTTTTTGAAATATAATTTCTAAAATGAATTTAATTTTTCCAAATAAATATATAATTTTTTTGAAAATTAATTTTAAATTTTGTGGATACGGTGCGATTAAATTATATTTTATAAACTTTTAATTTTTATGTAAACATTTATTTCTTTATTACATGATTCATATATTATTTATAACAAATAAATAATATAATATCATTTGAAAATTAATAATTTCATATTTTATTTAATGTTACTCAACCCTACAATTCTATAGTATTGTTGATAACTTTCATATTACATAATAATTTTTTAATAAAATTCCATGTTTCTTTTAAAATTTGTGTTTCGTTAATGCTAGATAAACCCAAAATTTCATGTAATGAATGATAAAATATATATTCCATGTAAGGAAGGATAATATAACCCCCACGTTTAATCAATTATATTGATTAAATATAGTTTATTTAAAAATATAGATTTAATAAATTCCTGAGGTGGTATATTATATTACATAAAATCTGTTACGAGGTGCATAAGATATCGAATATAGTGATCTTATTTAAGAATTATAGGTTTTTCATTTCATTAATAAATATTCTTAAAAATATTGATTAATATATATCAAAAAATTTATAATTATTCCCTAGTTTATAGATAATAAGGTTGATTAATTTCTATCTAGAATGGTTTCTAATGTTAATGTTTTTGTTAGAGATGACGAAGAATAAATATGGAGTATTAGATAATAGATATAGTCGGTTATTATAATGATATTTATGAACAATTTTAAAATAAATAAAAGTCGTTTTCGAGTTCTTAACCGTTCTCTAAACCAATTAAACCCAAAGTTCATTAGTGTTTTATGTGATCTAATCGTATTATTTTATGTTTTATATTTCTATAAAATAAATTGGTTAAATGTTATAAGTTTTACATCTAAAAATTTAATGATTATACTTTCATTACTGGATCTAGGATTATGGGGTTTGGGGGGGTTATAATATCAGGGTTTAGATAACATCATAGATTACAAGGTTTCCATGTGTGTTTATTTTCAGTGTTTTGGATTACATCATGGGTTTACATGTTAAAGGATAATTATTTGTTAAAAATATTACAAACCACTTATGATGTTATATGTAATAATATTTTGATGTAATTTCTGAAATATTGAGCATTGTTTTTTAGGGTTGGGGTATATATAGCCACTATTATCATCATGTGACGTTATTTGAGTTAGAATTTAATTTTCACGTGTATATTGGTATTAAGAACATTAGTTTTAAAATGATATATGAAAAATAATTTTGTTTTTAACTATACTATCCATGTTTTACAAGAGTTAAAAAGATTTAATTTATTAAATTGAAAAAATCAATGTTTTGATGTAACCTATCACATCTAGAAATGCTAATATGATTAATCCCACAACCGAATGGTGACAAGAGTGAAATTACACACACATACCATTTTCATTTACACATGATCATGAAATCAATTTTTTTAAATATTGTATGATGATTATTTTTAGGTTTATTTTTAGAATATATTTTATATCATATAGAAGGCTATGTGATTCAAAAAGTTACATTTCACAATTTATTCAATGATATTTCAAATGATGATTGCTATAGTTTTATCTTTTATAATGAAACGACATAGACAAAGCCCAAGGATAAACTCCTTATATTATTGAGTTTATTGTTTCTTTTTAGTAAATACGATCATTTATTTATGAAATTTTTTAGTTTTATTATTGTGTATTAATATTTAATTTTGGAAATTAATTAATTACATCAGCATATGATAGTTTATTAGTTCTAAAATTACCTTCAATTTTTTAACATTTTTTACACGGTATAATGAAATGGAAAATCTATTTTTTTATTGTTAATTTTTTTTATATACAATAAAAATTTAATTTAGTTTTTTAGAGAAAAAAATAAATCCAATTAAATACTATTAATTTATAAAAAATTATGATATTATGATGGTAATTAAATATCAGACGAAATTATACTTATGATTTAATTACTTATATTTATGTTCGTATTTTAGTTGATATTGTAATTCATCAACTGCTAAAATGTATCATGAATTTGTTTCCCATATTAAAATCATTTGTGATGAAATTCATGGTCCTTTTTAAGAATCCATGGTTTATGGTTTTATGATCGTTAACAATATAAATACCATTAACATTTTTTTGATCAGTGATCTATCTTACTCTGCATCATTATATTGGAATTATTTCTTTCTCCATGACCATTCCTTCAATTCCAAAAAATTTTATACATATAATCTTTTTTAGTTATTAATCCAAACTATCATCATACATCCCTCTCTCTTTCATATCATGTGGGTGTTTTATTAACCCTTTTTATGAGGTTGTATTTGAACAACCATATTTGAAAATTTATAACACTTGATTAATAATTTAATGTTATTATTGTGTGGATATAATTTATTAATGTGGTTTGGAGAATGTAACAATATTCGATTTAAAAAATATAAATTATGTTTGATAGGTATTGGACATGAAAAACACATCCTATAAAACATAAGAAATATAAGAACATTTAACCTATCCTTTTATTTGGTGAGTTTTAATTTCTTGATAACACAATATGAAATATAAATAAAATTATAAAATAACAAAAAAATTATTGATAAAATATCATAAAATTATTATTCATTTTTTTATTTTAAATATATACATCAATAATATCTTCTCATAAAAACAAATTTTGATTATTTGTTTGATAAAAAATTATTAGTTATTTCAAGATAATTTAATACATTTAATTGATAAAATGAATATTAGTTCTGAAAGCATCATAGTAAAAATAATTTTCTACAAATTTTTATGAATTTTTAGAAAATAAATATTTTCTAATGAATAGTGAAAAATAATGATTTTTGTAAAATTTACATTTATTTTCAATATGGTTTGACATATAAATGTCATATTAGCTCATGGATTTATTTTAATATCTAGAAATTTCTATTAATTAATATTTATGGCATACAATTTTATTTGAATCATCTTTATAATGTAATTTACTAGAAGATTATTTTTAAGATTACAAATGAATTTTTATATAAACTATTTCAATGTGTTTAATAATTATCCACATAAATTAATTCAAATACATCATAATGAGAAATTACTTATTTAAAAAATTTATTTATTCTATATCAAATAAATATGATTTGAAATTAATATAATTAAGATTACTTATAATAGACTTAATATAAAATCATCTAATGCTTTAAAAATTCATTTATTGAAAAAAAATATTGTACACACCTTTGTGGGTTTTTTGTAAAAATACTTTTTCCCACAAATATGAAATAAATTTGCTAAAATGGATATGATATTTTAAATCCTCAAAATATATGATACATAATAAGTTAAAAATATTATTTATAAATAATAGAGAAAACAAAAAACAATTTACTGTGGTTCAGGTGAAAATAGGCTTATTAAGGGATATAATAAAAAAATATTCATTGATTTAATCAAATTATAAAATCAATTTCATGGAAATAATTCAATGTCAAATCATCTACGTCTCAATAATAGTTCATTATGGTGTCGTATTCTTGTGAACATCATGTGCACCCCTATTTATTTTAAAAAATTCCATGATCCTTTTATAAGAAGGCCAATATATGAATGTTTTATTTATAATCATATAGTACTTCTATGAATAAAATTTATGGTTCATAATTGATCCCCTTTTTTGTTTTATTATCCCATCTTCTTGAGGTCATATTCAATCATTTTTATATAATAAAAATAGTATCTCCAAAATACTAATATGTTTTTATGTAAATTTGATAAAATAAATCCACCTCCACTACCAAAAAATGTTATACAAAACTACCACTCACGTCTATGGTGAACTACCACCTCACAGGATGATTTAATTTATTTTCAATAATCACCTATCATTGATTTTAACAATGATGGAAATAATAATTATTTATTTATTTTAAAAAATATTTATCATTATTTAAAGATATTATATAATTTTATTTTTCCCCATTCAATTCCATAAAAATGAAAATGTTTGATTGTGCATACATTTTCACTATTCCTATAGGATCAAAAATTATATCTATATTTGTAAATTATGAGAGAGGGTGAATTGTTGGTTTTTAAAAATATTTATTTTAACTTTGTGAAAATAAATGTTTAATAAAGTTAAACAAGATGAATTCACAAACCCTCTTTAGTTCTTAATAAATAAACTAATTTACTTAGGCACCAATAATTTGGATATGATAAAGAAACATAATCATGTTTACATAATGAATGATTTTACCTTAAATCCTATAGAATCTAATATATCAGTGTCTGTACAAGAATAAGAATGTGTAAGAATGTTACATATTCTATAAGTAAGTAAAGGCATCAAAATAAAATAACATGTAGTTAAATTTGTAATACAAGTGTAATGAAATATTTTAACCCTACTAGAAGGAAACAAAACAAACATAGATAATGGTCCCTTGATTTATACTTTCAAAAAAGTTTTTCTTACCCACACTAGGGTAATCCCTCTATACAAAGATTATAATCTATCATTCTATTTTATTAATCCCTTGATCTGTAATCTGATCGACACCTATTACTTCATTATGCTTGGATTACCTTGATTGTATACCAAAATAATCCAAATCTCACAATTCGGAACAAATCATGATTATGATTTCACTATGTGGAACAAGCTATTCACAACTTAAAATCCTCAAGACATTCACACGAAGAAAATATGGTAGACTGATTGATGTGATTCACTTATCCAAAAATTTCACACCATTGAAAACATTTAAATGAATGTGTATTTATGAAAGAGTTCTCACATAGTCACATCATCTTCCAATAGTTATATTTCTCTATGATTTTGTAAGGACCTGTATAGGTGGGATTCATAGAAAAATGATTTTGTTGCAGATTTGACAACACTATTTTATATAATACACTATGAGAAGAATTGTGATGGAATTGTTTTTTATAACACAATATGGAAAAAATTAGCAATAATTGTATCCAATAAAATGTAATGTAATATTATGGAAATTCTGTGACTATAAGAAAAAAATAATCAAGTTCTAAAAATATCAAATGTAATATTTTCATTTCTAATGAAATTAGTGTCATGTTTTTGAGGAAATAATAGTAGAATTCCAAATTAAATCAAATATTTATTTTAGTGGAAATCAAATTTTTATTTAATAAGAAATTGATGACTAGTTTTAGAAGAAATCCGAGTCTGATTTTAGATGAAATTAGAGTCTGATTTCAGGAGAAATAAAATTAAAAAAAAGAATCCAATTTAGTATAAATAAGTTTTAATATAATTATAAAGGATATAAATGGTTAAGAAAATATTATGTGAGATGTTGAAAACCAAGGGTAAGGTATAACATGTTCTAGAATATAATAAATTTTAATCAAATAAAAACAATCTTTTAGAAGATGTATTTTTGATTTTCAAAACACAATTGAATAAAAAATTCATAAGAAAACTTTTGACTAAAAAATGTCCCCCTTTTTGGAAATAACTAACTTCATTTCATAAAAGAATATAATGATCTATGATTTTAATTGTTAAACATAACATAACCACATATCTCATTTTTTTATAAAACCAAATAAATATGAATAACTCCCCCTTGGTTATGAAATCCCACTAAAGGAGGTGTTCTTATCTTTGAGTTTTTCTATCTTTCATAATGATACAATTCACCTTTTACCTAAAGATAAATTATTTAAGTAATCTCCCCAATTTATAAACCCCCTATGTATTAATATTTATTTTGTAAAATATGTTCTCCCATTTGTTATTTTTGAAAAAAAATAAGATTATATATATTGTACCTAAAAGGATAGAAAACATAAAAGTCGAAACAATGCATCGAAACTGTATCATTATATAACTAAATATTCAAAAACAAAATTACAGCAAATTTTCAAATTTGGATAAATTGATCATCATTGACCTTATTTTCATGCATTAATATTTTTAGTGTTTCATTCAGCTTAATCTACTCATTGTGATCTTCAAGAGACATATTGAGAAACACTTCATGATCTTAATTTTTTTTCTCAAGGTTTTTTTATCCTTTCATCCAGAAAATTAATTGTTTAATATTGATACATAATCATACCTTCTTGAGTTTTATGTTTTTTCATCCATATCTACTCTTATTTATTTCTCAATTTATTTATTGAGAGAAATGGAGTTCAGATTTTGTTTATTATTACTAAAAAAAACATTCTTATACATAGTTATCATTGAAATTTTATCTAGAGTTTAGGTTTTAATCTAATTTGAAGAAGTTGTAAAAGAAACATTCCAATTATTCATTTTAATATTATCAAAATATCTATTTAATCTATTCAAATTTTGTACACGAGTAACATATAGATCAATAAGAGTAATTTTTTTAACATTCAATGGTTCACAAATAGTTATTTTTTTTTATTTCCACTCATTACACATGATATCAATAATCTTTTCAAAAAGTATCTAATCCTGTAGATCTTTTTCTCCCTTTGAATATAGGTCGTTGAAATTTTTTATAAATTAGTGTGGGACATTACATATGGGTTCTCCACATGGAAATAAAAATAAATGGCAGTCAACTATTAACATAGATCTTCGTATTTCAATAACCATGGATGTTGTTTAATTCATAACTTCTAATTTCTTCATGATACTTTTTGCATCTTCACATCATCAAATATGGATATAGATATTCTTATTCACATAACATAATAATTTATTTAATACCTTATATTTATGAAGATACTCTTGTTTTTATGGATATAAAAAAGTTATGATTTCCTTGTCAGGAATCCTGTATTCTTTAGTAATGATGATGATGTTTTCAAACCCAATGTTGATAACAAAATACATTATTCTATCTCTCCCATATTCATAGTCATTCACATTTATGATTAAAGGTTAGTTGGGAGTTATGTTTTCTATTTATCAAACATTCATTCATTACATTCTTAAAAAAGACTCTTCCACCAAACAAATTAGTAGTAAATTTTTATAAGCAATGATTTTATATTGAAATTTTTTAGATAAACGTGATCAAATAATGTTAAGAAAGAAAATTTGATCATGATAACATATATGAATCTATACATATTTCATATACCTCCTCTGATACCAAATGTAGGATCTAATTTAAGTAGTATATTTATCAATTACAGCATGGGGTGAATTGTAGGTTTTAAGAAAACACAGTTGTAACCATAAGAAAAACATAGTTTAACAATGTTAAACATGAGGAATTCACAAACCCTATTTTGTTATTAATAATGAAATAATTATTCTTAGGTTTCGATAATGGGGATCTTCTAAAGAATCTTAATCAATTTTACATAGGGACATATTCTACCTTAACATGTATATAATCTAATATATCAAGGATTATACAAGAATAAGAAAGGGTTATAAAGGTAAACCTTGTAACTATAACTATATTTAGAAGAATATAGAACCTCGTGGTTAATAAATTAATACAAGTGTAATGAAATATTTTAACCCAAAGAGAAGGGAATAAAAAACCATGGATTAAGTTCCCTTGTTTTATACTTTTAAGAATTTTTATGTTACCCACTAAATGGTAATCATTTTATAAGAGGATTGGAATCTGTCATGATATCCCCTTAATCCCTCAATATATAAGGTGATCAACAAATCAATCATCCTTCATCATTGAAGCCCTTGATTATATAAATAAAAAATCATAATTAAACTAGGTAGAACAATGACTATATAATATTTTTGTATGTGGAACTAGCTATTCACAACATAGACTCTTAAAATAATTCTCATAAGAAAATTTGGAAGAGCTTACATAGAATTTAAATTCTCACAAAAGGTCACACATTTAAAAACATTCAAATGATTTGTTATTTATAAGTGATATCTTTAAAAGTTACATTCTCCTCCAACAATAAAATATTCCTGAAATTTCAGAGGGACTGGTAGAGGTGGAATTCATCAAAAATTTATTTTTGATTACATATTTGAAGACACCATTTTACAAAATAAAATAAGAGAAGAATTGTGATGGCATCGATTTTTATAACACAATACGAGAAAAAGTTATAAAATTTCAGATCAGATAATATTGAATGTTATATTAACAAAATTCAGTTTCAGTATGAATAAAAATCATCTGATTCTGAAAATATTAAATGTCACTTTTAATTTTAAAATAAATAGTAGTTTGGTTTCTCAGTAAATTAGAGTCTGATTTTAGTGAAAACAAGATACATAATTCTAATGCAATTAGGTTCAGATTTCAGAGGAAATTAGAGTCATATTTTAGACAAAGTTTGAGTATGATTGAATAAGAAATCAAAGAATCATTTTACAGGAATCAGATTCGGATTTATTAAGAAATTGGAGTCATATTTCTGAGAAAATTAGGGTCAGGTTTCAAGGGAAATCTGAGTATAATTTCAGGATAAATCAGATTCCCAATCCGAGGTATATTAAATTCACAAATAATGATATGATTAAAAATTAAAAAAATAATATATGGACAATGATAGAATTGGATGAGAATGAATTAGGTAATACATTCAAGACTATGGGTAAGGTATAACATGTTCTAGAATATAATCATCATTTTGGGAAAAAAATATCTTAAAGAAGATGATTTTGTGATTTTAAAAACACAAAATAATTTATTCATAATTAAAATTTTGACTCAACAATCTACCCATTTTTGGAAAGCACACACAAAATTTCATAGAATAATATAATGATATCAGGTTTTCATATTTGAGCTCAAAATAAATACTTATGTCCCTTTTTGTTTATGACTCAAAATGTATATGAATATCTCCGCCATAGGATATGAAATATCCATAATGAACGTATTCTTATGTTTGATATTGTCTATCTTTTATAAAGAAATGATTTCCCTTTTACATAAGTATTTCTAAATTTTGTAATCCCCCCATTAATAAACATCCTCACCGTTAGGATAATATTATTTTTCAACATTATTTTCTCCCCCTTGTGATTTTCTAATATAATTGGAAGAAATATGTTGTGTCTGAATAGTTAGGAAACATAATATACAAAATAATGCAAGGTAAAAATATCATTTGATAACTAAAGAATCAAAAAAATTTACATCCAAATATTAGATTTGGAATATTTTAATAATCGTTGATGTTATTTTCTTGAAAAATATTATTCAGTTTTTATTTAGGCTTCTTCAACTCCTTAATATATTCACGAATCCTCTTGAGAAACTCTTCCTAATTTTGAGTTTTTTATCATGGTTTTTATGATTTTTTCTTGAGACATAACTATTTCATCTTGGGACATTATATACTACTCTTGCGTTTTAATTTTTTCATCCATGTCTTATTATATTTCAATATCCCTTTATTGATTGATATAAATAGTGTTCATATTCACAAGACTCCAACATAAATACAACATTATTGGATTTAGTTATCATTGAATATTTCCTAGGAGTATTGGATTTCATCTGATTTGAACTTGTTATAAAATTAATACCCCCATTAGTCTACATAATATTAGAAGCATTTATATTCAATATATTCAAATTTTGTGAGAGAGTCCTAAAAATATCATTAAGACTAAATATTGTAACATTTTAGGATTGATCTGTTGTTGTTATTTTTTTATTCAAACTAATTAAGCATGTTATCAGAAATTTTAAACCATGTATCTCATAATGTAGACCATTTTATACCATTTATTTAAGCTATTAAAAATTTTACAAAAACTTGTTAAACATTTCATATGGGTTTCCCATAGGGAAATAACAATCCATGGTGGTCATCTCTTAATAAAGACATTTTCATTTCAATAAACATAGATATTCCAAAATCATGAACATCTAATATCTTCCAGAATGTATTTTCAGCTTCACAAGATGAAATCTGGATATTGATATCAATTTTCACAAAACATAGTAATTTATTACATACCAAATTTTATGATGATAATATGGTTTTTCTTTATTGGTAAATGTTCTAAATTTCTTGTCTAAAATCTTGTATTCTCCCGTAAGTATGATGAAGTTGTCCACTCCCCTATTGATAAAAAAAGTCTTCATTCTATCTATATAGTATTCATAGTCAATACCATTTATTATTATAGGTCTGGAATGATTTATTTTCTATATTGATCCAATATTCACTCCTTCAATTATTAAAAAATTATTTTAGAGAAAATAGATTAGTAGTAAATTTTTTATAAATAATGAGTTTATCATAAAAATTATAAGGAAAACATGAAATAGTAATGTTGTTAAATAATAACTGAGGAATAAAAAATTTATTCAATTTAATGCATTATAGAGACATCCTCTCATACCAATTATAGGATCTAAATCAATATGTTGATTACTCAATTACAATAGGGTTGAATTGTAGGTTTTATAAACTTATTTTTAACCTTATGAAATTCTATGTTTACCAATGTTAAACCTAATAAATTATAAAAAACTATTTATTTATTAGTAATAAATCTAACATGATTAGAATATGGTAATATAGAATAGAAAATGAAATTAAGAGATGTTTTCATATGGAATTATTCAACTATAATGCAAATTGAATCTATTATATTCGATTTTGTACCAGAATAAGAAAGTATATGAAAGTTATACTTTCTATCTTTATCAAAATGAAATGAAGTTCTAGAACATGTATTTAAAAAAGAAATAAAAGTGTGATGAATTATTTTAACCCAGAGGTAGGAGTATCCAACAACCATAGAAAAAAGGAACATTGATTTATACTTTCATTAATGTCTTTCTTACGCACACCTAGGTAATCCCTTGACTTGAAGATAAGAATTTGTCTTGGTATCCCTGAAATCCCTCGATCTATAAGGTGATAAACACCTCTGTATTCCATAATCTTGGAATCTGTCTATTGTATACAACATCAACTAGAATCAGACTCGGTAAAATAATTCATGTTTAAGATTTATGTATGTGGAACCAGGTGTTCACAACATACACTCTTCAAGGATTCTGCACGATGAAAATATGGAATATATATCAAAGAATTTCAATTACACCAATACTTTACACTTTTTAAAAAACAAAATTTATTGGGTATTTATAGGTGGAGGTCCTATCCACTCTTATGCTTCTCCTGATTCCATATCTATTGCTGCTTTCAAGGTCGTTTGGGTGAGATTGTTTCCAATGTGGTTTTGGTATGTTCTTGTATAAATGGTAGGTTGTTCCAAAATGCATGAAATGTTGTGGACTTCTCCTTGTGGTTTATAATTAGCATTTTTTATTTGGGAGGAGGGGGTTGTGGAGAAAATCTCCAAAGAGGGATTTGGCAGTGTGCTCATATTCACTTTCTTTATGATTCTTCTACACTCTCTATGGCAGATTTGAATGGTGCATAGGGATGTGCGGGTGAGTGACTGTCAGTGTCATATGTGGGATCTAGATCCGTTGGCTCTCTATGATGCTATTCTATAGATTGAAGGTTCTGATATGGTTGATTCAAAGATCAAGGATGAAAAATTAAGTCCTTCTAATATCTTGATTATGCATGAATCTTTATGGTTTTCATTTTCATGATAGTTTTTTGGTGTTTTTCTTATTCTGTAATGTTAAATTCTATAGAACATCTACACGGATTTTCATCAGATGAGGTTTCAATGCATGAAGGATTCAACAGATCATGGAAATTCAGATTTGGAAGAACTAGAAGGTATGAGTTTTTCCATTGGTACCAGGCCCATGTAACATTGCACTGGACAACTAGTAGAGTAGTTATGCGATGGTGGAGGAATGACCTAAAGATGAATTCTCTAGAGTGGTCTCTTCTTGTAGTATTTATCTAGGGTTTTTATCCATTTAATGTTTTTAATTGGTGATGCTGTATGATTTCACACATAACAATTAAAAGATTCATTTGAAAATAAGAAAATGGATTCTATCTAAATTCTCCACCAATTGTTACATTTCCCTAAAATTTCTGAGGGACATGTATAGGTTGCATTGATACATTGTTAATTTTATAACATATTTGAATGAACTTTTAGATATAATAAACAATGAGATGTATTGTTATGAAATATTTTTTAATAATACAATATTATAAACATTATCATATTTTGAATCCAATAAAATGGACTGTTACATTAATAAAAATTGGTAACTGAAAGAAAAGAAAAAAACCAATTTCTGAGAATATTAAAATTTGGATTTTAATTTCTGAAAAAAATCACAGCATTATTTATGAAGTAACTAGAGTATGATTTCTGAGGACATCAAAGTTATATTCCATAATTAATTGGAGTCCGACTTCTGAGGAAATCAGAAGATGATTTTAAAAGAATATATTTTTTTATTTATGAGGAAATTAATGTCTAATTTTAGAACGAATTGGAGTCTGATTTTAGGAGAAATTGGGGTCTAATTTTAGGAGAAATCAGAGTCTGATTTCTGGCTAAATCAGATTATCAATTCAATATAAATCATATTTAAAATAAACATCCGATTTAACATAATGAAATATTATCTAAATTAAAAGGGTTACACATGTTTATGAAAACATTAGGTAAGATGTTGAAAATCATGGGAAAGGAAAAGCATGTTATAGAATATTTCCATCCACATGGAAAGTAAAAAATATTCTGTAAGATGTGTTTATGATTTTTAGAACATAATGGAATGGAAAAGTCATTAGAAATCAATGACTCAACAATTGACTCTGAGAATCGATGTGATTATTTTATTCATTATGAGATCACTTGGATGGTATATATATATATAATTATTTTTAAATATAAATATTTTATTTATTGTATTATGATCATTTTTGGAATGATAATATATTACTTACCGACATTTTATAATGATCATCATAAAATGGTATTGTTACTCATGTGTACATATGAACTAAAATCTTTGTGATTGTATCATCGATGATTTTACAAGACCAAAAATCATTTTTTTAAAAATTATCTTATTTATAAGTATTATAAATATCGAATTATTATAATTATATAGATGATGGTCTAATTATCTATGTGATCATAGTCAATACACCGATTTTGGTTTTGAATAATGTACTAATCATCCTAAATATCCTTTATTTTCACAAATCAGATTATGTATTTAAATATTTAGTTAATATAAATAAATTTAATTTTATTATATGGATTAAGTATATAAATTATAATTATGAAAAAACATAATTTATATATTATTATTATACATGAATTAATGGATATAATTGTAATAATTGGAACATAGGGAGGGGGTTATTCTCAATTTCCATTCATTGAGGAGAATTGTAATGTTTTTAACCTAATTTTTTTTGTATTGATTAAATAATTAATATTTTTTATTTTATAACATGATAAAATCATTATTATTGAAATTCTATGATTGAATTTAAAATATTTAATTTGTTGGTATTTCATATGAATGTTTCTAATAAGTAATTAATTTCATAAATTGATTTAATTTCATTTGGTTATACTAATTATAAATTATTTTCAACATTATATGATTACATGCTTAATTTTTTTTTATATAATATTTCATTTACACTAGTTTATGTGGATTTAAATAGTATACAAATAATAAAATTATTTACTATTCCTCATAACAATTTAATGATCATTATAAGAGATTTTGACTCTTTTTCCACTCAATAAATAAAATAGTTTTATTCTGAACATATATATTTTTATGATGTTTACCAACAAAATAATTCATATTTCATATCATTAATATCTTCATATAATTGGTATTACATGTTTTTTTTGGGGTCATGTATTATTTGGGGGATATAACCCAAATTTTACAATTGATGTAATGATTTTTATTTTAATCTCATTTTAATTACGATTGTTTATTCCATAATTTCAATTGAAGTAATTTTTTTATATTATAATGAACACATTTCATTTTACATTATAATGTATATTCATGATGTTTTAAATTAATATCAAATTTTTCTTCTCTTTGGTACTGCATATTTTTATGAGTTTGTTTTTATGAATATCCATCATCATTTATCTAATCAGTTTAAAATAGTTTTCATTCAAATCCATATAATGATTTTTTTTTCAATATATGTTTTAATATTATTGTTTAAATTTATTTATAAACATATTTTTTTTAAATTTTCTTACAATTATTCTTGACGTCATTTTCTAAATGTGTTACAATAGTGAGTTTCCAAAAATATTTTAAGGGTATATTTTTTCTATTGAACACTGCAATAATAGAACATTACTTCAGTGAAAAGATTAATTTAATCCCTACTTTTTGGGGGGTAATTTATCATTTTTATTCAGTAATGTAAATATCCCAAGATGTTATTCATGCTCCAATAGTGATATTTTGTGTTGTATCAATAATCAATATTTCTCAAGATGTATTATGACTATTTTAATGATTTTTAATTGAAATTTATCTTTTCCAACATTAAAATATTATAAATAGAATTATGTTTTTTATGTGTGTTATGGTAAAATTAGAATTTATTTAGATTTTTTGTGGCATGGTACTTGCACAATAATTATGATGGTGGATAATTAGATTAAAAAAATGATTGGAGGTCATGTTATAAAATAATATGCTATGTAAAATATTTAACTAAGGATGTGTGGTTTCATTACAAATACAAGAATGTTAGGTTCATTATAGTTGTCAAATGTATTGGGTTCACTTGAGATCTAATTCAACTATAGTATTGATTAAATTTTTTAGAGTAATATGATGATAATATTGCATGATAACAAATCATTTATTCTTTTTTGTCACTATGGGTTTTTCTATTTATATTCATAATGACTAACATGACACGGCTCATGATTTTTGATTTTTATGGCTCTTTTGTTTTATGAAACCTTAATCCATGTTTTTTGTTTCATGGTCCATGTAATTATGGTTATGATTTTTTGTATGTTATGACCATCTGCATTGATTATGTCATCCTAAACTTATGATAATATTATCCTCACAGATGATAAAAAAAATTTAAATCCATTTTTAACACTTAATGAGTAGTTTCACTCACACTTCTTATTTTTAAATTTCCAAATGTATTATAGAATGATGTTGAATTTTTGTCTAAAATGGAATATAATATGATGAATATTGTGGCAGATATAGAAGATGTTTTATTTTATATCAAATTAATGAAATATTAGGGATTATAATTTCCATAATGAAAAATAATTTTATGAATCTATATCATTATGGTTTTGCTATATAAAAGTAAAACATAAATACTAAAAGCCTCATGGGTTTGTATGTGATAAAATATATCATATTTAAGTTTTATTTTTTGGAAGGAAAATATTTTTTAATGATTACTATGAATAATTTAAAATATTTTAAAAAAAATTAACACTAGATATTATAGTACAGGTAGTAGTTTTTATAATCTGTGGTTGTATTCATATGGGTTTCCCTATATTATTAATTTATATTTATATATGTATAAATAATATATTCAAATACTTAAATATGGTTCATAAAAAAAATGGAGTCAACCAATTCATATCCAATTATATTTTCAAACTAAGTATGTAGTTCAAAAACTATTTGTATACTAGGAGAAGATAAGTATATTACCCAACAATCCATTTTAGGGTTCCCATCAATTGGTGCATTTTTTTCAAATAAAATAAAATATTTATTATATCTTGACTGTGGTATAATATCTATAAAACTACACACTTTATATTTTACATTCTTTTTAGGCGGTATTCATTTATTTAGTTTTCCCATTGTTTTTCAGTAATGTCTTATATTCCTAATAATAGTATGAAATAAAATAATAATTTTTATTACTATAACCTATGAACAAAATTTATTGAAGAATATTCTCATAGAATTAAATATTTTATTATTCATTAACAAATAAATAGAATCATATATATTGTACAATTATGTAGTATTGTAAAATATAATATTACTTCCTAGAAATAACACATATTTCATTGAATAAACTCATGTTGAATTTTACGTATTTTAATTATTCAAAATAGAACACTACAATTACAATAATTTTATCTCATTAACTCATCGATACCATCATCAAATCCCCAGACCAACAACCACATATTAGATTCAAATAATCATATTTTTTTACATTTTTTTATTTAAATAAACTAATGAAATAACCAAATTACATATTTATAAATATAATATCGCTAAAAAAGTGCGATTTAAAAAAGTATTCCATTTTAATTGTTTTATAGAGTTATGAAAAATTGTTACCAATCAATAATGATATATTTTATATCTAATTGAAATTTTATTCATTAAACTAAAGATACATTATTTATCATTATGACTTCAATTTATACCAAAACAAATGTGTACACTAGATAACAATATATATATATTTCATAAGTAAATTTATTTTTTAAAATCGTGTGGGATAACAATTCTGGTATCTATGGATTATTAAGGAATTAGAATACATTAAATGTTATTAAATCATAAACAATATAGTAATAATTAGGTGACTATAATTATAAATGAAATAATTTGGCACATATGATTACATTATTTTAAATTACATAAATATATTAGAAAATTATATAAATAATATCAATAATAAAAATAAATTATTTCATCATGAAGGAATGTATAGAATTTGACACCCTTGTCGTATCATAAGGTCATTATTCATAGAAACCATGATCAAACCATCTACAACACATTATAATACATAATTCTCTATATTTCACTAAAAAAATTCAATGCATCATCATATTAGAAAAATATATTCAAGTTAATCTATATTTATCTTATAGTCAATGAATCATTCAATTTTATCATAAATAAATGGGTATGGTGTACACCGTTATACCCACCTTTTTCCCTTTTAAAAATATTATTTATTTTATGGGATATATAATATTGGATAACCCCAATTACTAACATATGTATAAGTTATACACCATATGGGTTAAATGAATCACAATAGAAAAAATAATCATCTTGTATTTTTATTTAGTAACCATAATTTTTTGAATAAAAACCATATAAGAAGTCAATGCATTATAAATTATATAGTGAAATGATCATATTCCATTGAAGAAAGAAGATTAATTCGAATGTTTAGTTTTAATCCCCAATGAAGAATATATCATTTATAATTTTTACATATATATAAAGACTTTTTATGTGATAAAAACATCAAACATTATAAGATTTGTACATGTCAAAAAATATTTATTTTTTTCTCATGATTAATTACAAGAATTAAAATAGTCTAGGTGTTTTTAGAGGATAACACAACAAATGTAACCCCAAATGAGATATAATCCTTCAAGAATAATGGGTAAAATAATTTTAAATATATAATTTTTTATAAATAAATTTCAACAATGTCATAATATATTGAATTTAAAAGTCAAATAAAAAATCATTTTTGATGAGGTGTGATAAATAAAATATTTTAAAAAAATACCATAAATTTTTATAATATTGCGTTTAATATAGATTAAAATTTTTCAAAATTTATTTTTATGTTGATGGTAAATAATATGTTGATGAAATTAAAATCATTATATATTTTAATGGTTTTTTTGATTCCCACATAAAAATGTAATTAGGTAATTAATTTGAAAATAATCAAAGAGAAACAATTTGTTCTCATGAGAATGTATATATTTTATATTCAAAATAAGTAATTAATTCATATTTTTAGTAGAATTTTATGCATATGGAGAAGAAGAAATAATCATATAAGATTAATATTATTCATATCATCATTTTATTTTTATAATGAATGTTAACTATCAATAATGAATAATCCAAGAATCAAAATATTGAAAAAAAAATTACAAGAATGAATTTTATATAATAAGATTAATTTTAGGGAATAAAATATTATTCCCAAATATTAAGAATATATTTCAAGAATAATGAATATATCCTAATGAAAAAAATCAGTTAACAAAAAAATAATGAATTTGATAATAATTAAAAGAATATAGATGGATATGATTATTCAAGTAAATAATTATAAATCCATGTGATTATTTTTTAATAATGTCAAAAGAGACAAATTGGATATTAGATACATCATATAAAACAATAGGTGGATTACATGAAATTATATCACAATAAAGTGGAATCAAGAATATAAACCTTATAGATTAAGTAATAGTTTATTAAATAGAATTTCAAAAATATACAATGGTACATATTTATAAGACAAATAAATTTAATGAATTTTATGAAAAAGGCATTAATTTTTCTTAATATACACCCAATAAAATAAACAATATGGTGAATATGGATATCATTTGAATGAAATAAAATTGGAGAGGAAACACTTACTACGACTCTTAACATAAATAATAGTGAATTAAATGATTGAATAATAAAAACAACCATATTAATGACTATATATATAGAAATAATAAAATATATAATATTTTATAATAATAATTATTAACCCTTAATTGTAAAAATAATTTTCTATTTATTATTTATTTTAATTAGTATATTTTTTTACCTTTCAGTGATACTATACAGTTTTTCATTACTATGTTTATCATAATTTTTGTATAATAAGTTCATCCTTAGAGGAATATAATTGATACTTTTATAAATTTTATATTAATTTATTACCCCCAAGTAAATTTTATTTAATCAATTTTTGTAGTTTATGAGAATGTGATCCTTCAGAAGAATGTTTCATGAAATATAAAAACATAAATTATTTATATTATATAAAAAATTATATATGTGTACTTATTTTGGAAAAATATTTATGAGATATTATACTCCCTAAATTGATAAAAAATAATAATATGTAATTTTGAACTTTAATGTTTTTTAATGAATAAAATTTTCCCCCGTTGGAGCTATAGTTTGTTCACATGTGGACAAGTTACATTATATTTTTTAAAAATTTATAAAAAAATAGAAAATGATTTATCATTTTATAATCATTACAATTTCATAGATATAATATATATTTATTATGTATATTCTTATATATATGTATTCTATGTGGTTTTTTAAACTGTAGTACACTAGTCGTGGTGGTTGTAATATGCATGTTACATGAGAGGTATTTTAATTTTTGAATATTGGAAAATGGAATAAATTATTGATTTATAATACAAATAATAATATTTTAGTAATATATTTACTATAATTTCATTAAATTATTATTCATAATATTACTTTGGTTTACGATGAATGAGAAAAATGGATAATAGAATACCATGTAGTTGATGATACACACATTAATGGTTTATTCTTCTATAGAAATATATTTTATATTTGGAGAACATCGGTAAATTTATTATAACCATGGGCTAACAAACATATAAGAGTATTCTTAGAGAGTATCCATGTAATTGGGTCGAATATTAATTTAATGGATATGTTTATCTTGATGTTTGTGGAAGTGTGATATATTCATTAGTGATAATCCGTGTCATTTCTTAGGAATTTAAAGGTATATGAGGGCAATGAAGGAATATTATCTGAGTTATGTGTGTTAAGTAAGGAATATATAATTAAATATTTGGGAATGGAATTCCAATATAACAATTGTATTATATAACTTTGTTTATTTAGTAATCATAAACAATTTTAGAAACGACATGTAATCTATTTTTTACTATTATTAACCTTGGCTAAATATTCACCCACATAACTATTTTTTCATAAAACTTAATATTAACACTCATGAATAATTTTGAAAATATATATCAAAATATTTATCAAATTTAAATAATTCAATTGAAAATATAACAAATCCATTTATCCAATTAAAACATATCCTAAATAAAAAATTAATTTTCTAAGAAAATTTTATTGTTACATTTTTTTCTATTGTTTGGATAATTTCATATTAACGAGTAATTAAATGGGTTTTAATATATATTTTTTAATTATATAAATCAAATATTTAGATAATATTTTGATATAAAAAATTATAATCTATAATTACCAGAATTATACAAATAGGTGTAAAAATAATTCTATTAAAACAACCCTTTTATCATGAATGCTCTAACAAAAATAAACAATAATAAAATATTATTATAAGTAAAACTAAAATTGGTATAATTTATTAATTTGAATATTATTAATTAAAATGTTACATTAATTTTATCTAATTTAATATCTTGATATGATGACAATTAATTTTTTTATAATCCAGTATAAATAAATAAATAATTTGATGGAAAAAATTATTTCCATAAAAAATAAAAAACATATTATTACATGCCAATTAATAAAAAGATTATTAATGATAAATTTATTTATTTCATATATTATACATACTTTTTTAAATAAAAAATTGTTCCTGTATGATCCCAATATATTCTAGTGATCTCTTATGTTCATTTTTAGGTACTCGTTTGCCCTTTTTTTCTATATCTTTTTTAGGGTTTTCATTTGGGAGAATTTTGGGGATTTAGGGATTGTTGGAGGGGTTTTTGGCTATGTACTGTTAGGAACATATTTACCAAATAGTACATGTTGTCTTGTCAAACTCATGTCAATGATATTGAGGTAACTATTAGAAATTGGATTTTCTAGTGTCTTTAATTATAATTCCATGTTTGTATTGATGATATTAAATTTAAATACATGGTGATTCTATCATGAAATTGATTAAGTTATTTTTTTGTTAATTAATAAATCGATGTAATTGGTTAATTGATCTGTCATGCTAAAATGAAATGGTTTGATTTTCAGATATTTAATTTTGTCATTTGATTGAATAGTGAAATTGACTGATTAATGGGAATTTAGAATGATTGAATAATGTTAATTTTGGGATGGTTTTATTAACATTTAATGGATAATAGTTTATATGATTAAATGTTTATAAATGGTTAATTGGTCAATTTTTCATAATATTAAAATTGAATTAATGAGTTTGACCTTGTATTACTTGAAATTGAATAGCATGATGTGGAATGATGATAATAGGGTTAATTATGATTATCTGTGAGGAATATGATATATTTGAAATGTGTTATTGAATGATAAATGGGGTGTGGGACATGGTTAGATTCTTCAAATATCCATAGGTTTCTAGGCATCGAATTCTAGGACCCTATGCATGAATTTGATAATGAGTATAGAATAGATATTGACTTACCAAAATCCTACATGGGATTGATTGATAACAATGTTGTGAGGTAAAGACTGATGCTTAAAAACTCGAACGCATCATATCCATGTTGATCTAGTCCAACAATGATATCATTAGACTATGGCTACAAGTAGAAAAGGTATTAAAAATAAAATGAAATAATAAATTAAAAACAATGGGTTATGTTAAATGTGATATATATTGTAGTGTGTCTAATCACATGTATATGAAAAACCAGGTATTAATTGTTGGGTGTTATATTGATACTATGGTGTTCAATGTGGAAATATAAAGAATAAATAAACTAAAAAAATAGTTTAAATTTACCCTTTTATAATAATCATTATACACTTACATACACCACTATTGAATTTTTATTATATTATAAACCATTGGTGGTGGCCTATTGAGTTTTACTAACACTCCAGTCGGGCTTCCTGATTGGTTCCCAAATAGACTTCATGTGTATGGGATAAGATTAGGGAAAGAAACATTTGATAGATTATTGAATTGTGATATATAATGGGTGTGGGAACTAGACCTTGTTTTGGAGTCCTCTTTAGAATTTCCTATGTCTTTATATTAGGATTTTTATATTTACACATAACATATATTGGGAATGAAATATCTAATAATTAGTTTCGATATTTTATTCATGTTTTGGTCATCATGTCATATTGGTTTTATTCTATTTATTATATATATTATTTTTCGTATTTATTTCTGATATTATGTCCCATGGATAATGAATGGATAGTATAACCATGATTTATATTAGACTCTTACTATTAGTTCATAGCCATTAGAGTTCTAGGATTAATGCATGGGATAATGTGTCCATCCAACATGGGGAATAGATGTATATAACCCATGTCAGTATGAAACAATGTGGTATTATAAGAGATTATTTATTTTATTCTATATTAATGTTTAAAAATTTTAGAATGGAGATTATGATGTGTCAAACCATCGTTAATAATTTCATGTGTGTGGTTAATAGCCATGTAACCTAGGTGGGATTACTGTAGTTGATTTGTGTTGTTATAATTGGATTTCATTCATTCGGTAGATAAACACTTGAGGTGTGATGTGATTATTGGTATAAATATTTTCAAATATTTTACTCGTTTTATGGTATAGAACATAATTTTTTTATGTCTGCATTATTCTTGGCACTTAGGAATTATTGTGACATGAAAATTTATGTGATACATAACAAAATAATTTTTTTTATGTTTTTTAAATGAAAATTATTTTCTATAATTATGTGATGTAAATGAAAATGTTACTCATGTGAAATTACATTATTTTAAATGATGGAAGATGTTGGAAATTATAAAATTTGTATTTAAAAAGTTTCCTGACTAATGATACTATTTTTACTATTTTCTATCCATAAAGTAGACAATGGTTTGTTAAGGGTTACGATAGAGCCTCAGTTATGATCTTCTGGTGGGGTTTAGGGGAATGTCTTACTATGGATATCTATGAGTCCTCATAATAGTGATAATATTGACTATTATGTATGAAGATGTTTTCATGGAATTATATATATATGAATCCAATAATTTAGTTGTTTATTGGATTGAAGGGGGTATGGATACGATTTCTCCTACAATAGTTGAACCTGAGATACCAACTATATTGTATGAGGAAGCTGGAGAGAAATTCAATTATAGGATGTATCACTTTATATAGTTTATGATTAGGGAACTAGGGATGGTTTTGAAACTTATGTCCAAAATTACATGAGATATTCAATTACAATAACCACTTACAGTCACATGACTTTGTAGAACTGAGGAAAATGAAATCAATATTGATTCTATCAAGATTATATTTTAGCACATGGAGACTCCTGCAATGAATAATTTCCATATAGATTCTTTTAAGTTAAATAATCATGTGAAGTGTTTATAGTACATCCAAAATTGGGGTGGATGGATAGAAAAAATCAATGGGAGAAACATTCAAATTATTTCCTTGGAAAACATTTACCTAAGCCTCTAATGATAGTGATAATTTATAAGATTACGAGGTTAAATTAGGGGAGCATGACAATGATAAAAAACACTAGAGACATTATTGATTTAAAACACTTTTTTCCATCATTGGCGAGGGATGATTAAATTCTTGAAAAGCGAATTTAAGATGTAATTAAACTTGAAAATAAGTCCCATGTAAACCTATTTAGGCGGAAAAATTATTCATATGTGGTAAATCATGCTATTATAACTGAGGGGATCCTGTAGGATTTTTACAGTGAGAAAATGACTTTTACTAGACAATAAAAAGTTATATATTTCAATATTAGTTAACATATTTATTTGAATTTTTACTAGAGTGGTGGAATTTTGAGTGGATATGGTGAAGGTGATGTTACATTAGACATTGATTGAGTGGAATGCAATAGTTGAAGTTTGTTGGGGCCTATTTGTATATGTTATCCCTACCCACTAAAAGAATGTAGATCTTGTGGAAATATGTGTCAGCTCTTTAAGAAACCAAATAAAAATTGGTAGTGAGGGAGTAGATAAGAAAAACCAGAGTAAGTGAAAGGGGTCATCCACACTATACATGTCTGATAATTATAGTTATACTGGTCCTGGAGGTCGAGGTAGTTTATGTGGTACCTATGAGAAGGATTACACGTATCAACAGATAGATTTATCCTAGGGGACTTAGTCGCATCACATAGAAGATGGCTGGGACAGTTTTATCCAGTTCTGCCTACAAATGTGGATAATTAATCTAGACCATTTCCAATAAGATGTATTATTATTGTGTATTTTATATATTCTAGTCTCAAATTTGAAAGACTTTCCTCTATATTATTTTATATGAACTAATTTGGAATTTGACGAGTCTATCATTTGAGTTTGGGAGTGGGGATAGGATGATCAATACATTGTTGTGGTAAAACTGAGGGATATCTATTTATATAAGAGGTGTTGTATTATGTTTTGGTGTATCGATTCCTTAAGGATCACTACATTATGGATATATAGGGATTTTAGTTGATTTTCATTATGGAGATCTTAGTAGCATAACATGCCTTGTATTATATTACAAATGGATAATATATTTTACATTTCTTGAGGAAATAATTATGTTCATTATAGGGAGTGGGATTTCCATGTATCCATGTAGTTCATATTAATTACAAACTATAGGAGAGCACCTCCATGTTTTGTAGTCTATTTCTGAATGGAGGGGTAAAACAAGATATCATCCCACCCATAGAAGACCAATGTCATTAGGTGTTATTGGATTACTTCTCAGGATTTCCACCTTATATAGATATTGAATATACTATACAGATAATGTATAGATATGAGACAATTTACATTCCACCATATAGGATAGTAATATAAGATATACACGAGTCAAATAATCAAATGGAAGAGTTAATGGATAACTTATTTTTCTATCTATGTGAATCACCTTGGGGCTCTCCATTTTTCCTTCCTATGAAGGATGAATAAGTGTTTCCCTTATAATTTAATTATTAGACTATGAATTGGATGAATGTGAAGAAAAAAAATCATCATCCGTGTATCCATTATCTCTTGTAACATTTAAGAGGGGATTCTATTTCCTCTATGATTTAATAGAGATCATCTTATCATTAGTTGAGTGTTCGACCTTCAGGTATATTGAATACTGTTTTTAGAACCATGGATGGACTTTATATGTACATGTTGATTCCATTTGGGTTAATGAATACAATAGTAGTGTTTTAGAAAATGATCAACCACATCTTATACTCAATCCTGGATAGTTTTAGGATTGGAGTGTGTATGAATTCTTAGTGTACTATAATAATCATGAAAATCATTCCAATCATCATGACATTATTCTAATTACAATATGTGAGGATAATAATATTCTAGGTTATATACAATTAGATAATGGAAGGATTATGTACACATCATGTGTCACATCATTATAGAAAAAGGTGTGCCAACGGTTTAAGAGAGTGTTCATGTCATTATTTTTTGGGATTAGATAAATAATGTCATTGAAATTCATATAAATCTAGGATTTGAGGTAAATTATAAAAGGTTCATTGAGGTATTTTCCTGATTATATGTAATAATTTCAATCTTTAAATAGAATGGAATAATTTTTGAATCATTTTGATCATTTGATAATTTTCTAGAGGAGCTGAAGAAGTAGATGGAATTAGCTCTAATATTGACCCTACCCAAGATAGTGTTGGAGCATAGAAAGATTGTAAACACATTTAGGATTAGTCATGGACCTATGTTGATTCTGGGAGATCAATTTTTTCCTTAAGGTTCATGACACATGGGGCCACATAATTGGAAATACCAACACATGACCTCTATTTGGATACTATTATATATGCCTTAATGTGTTGGAAGCATTATACATTGGGTTAATGTTATATTGGGTATACCAATCACAAGATTGTAAAATAAAACTTCTCGTAGTGAGACATAAATATCTAGCAGCGTAGATAGTGCACTATATGAATTAATTTTATTTTGAGCTGGAAAGCACAACTGGGATGGAAAATAATTTTTCTACTTATTTTAGTTGGATAACGCAAACACCGGATGTTTAGGATCTAGTTATAAGTTGAATACGATGATATTTTAGGCTGAGTTTTGTGTTCTTGTTATGGATATTCATGATATGAAAATATCATATCTGTATTAGAGAAATACACACACTTAAGAATGATCATGGATAACAAGAAGCGGGTTCCAAAATTTATATCTAATATGGAAATGTGTGAAGGTGTGGAGTCACGGTAAAAAAGATTCTTTTTTAATATGAGACCGTATATTTTGGGAATGGGTTGTTGTGCATAGGGTTATACATGAGGATATGATTCATGACTATCATTTCTCACTGTGGGTGGTACAAATGGCCTTAGAAAAAGGTATCTTAACCTGAATCTTTAATATTATTTATTGGGAATGTAATATGATATTATATTATTTGTAACAAGATGCTACACATGTCACTAAGTAAAAGATGAACATCATATACTTGGTGGTTTACAATAATGTTCTCTCATTGCAAAATTCAAATGACATGATGTTTAAATAGATTTCAACGTGGGATTATCATGGAATCCCAACAATAATGATGATAATCATGTGGTAATTGAATGGCTGGAGAAGGTAGTAATTTTCATTTATATATGGAAGATATTCTCAATGGATTTCCTGGGAGACATGTATGTTTGGGAGATATTCTGTCTACATGGGGGGCTATGGAGTATAGTTTCAGACCACGACATTTGTTTCACATCGTGCTTAAACCACGGCCGACAGAAGGCGTATGCTATAATTTTTTTGGAACATGTCCTTCAACCCATAGATAGATGGAATATCAGAGAATACAATTCATGTTTTATAGGATATAATATGGATTCATGTTCTAAACATTGTTGGGTAGTTGTAGGAAAAATTATCACTCATTCAGTTCACCAGTAACAATATTTATCAGTTTAAAATTCAGATGTAAGAATATGAGGCTCTTTATTGTAGGCTATACACATCACCTATATTCAAGTTAGCGAATGTACATTAGAGTTGTTGGGATTGAGTCATGTGATTGAGATATCATATAAGGCACATTTAATTTGGAAACATATGGATATGTCTTATATCATGAATAAGTTATACGCTAAAAATAAAAAAACCCATGAGAATATAGTGTGTGATTGGGTTTTCCATTGTGTGTCTCCAACATTGCATCTCCATATTATTTATATACAGGTAATGTTGGGTCTCATGTTTATTTTACTATTTGAGAATGTGGATGGAATCATCCCAATGAAATATTGATTGGCTTTTCAATATAGGTACAATACTATACATAATGGTTTTGATGTGTCACTACATTGTCAGTATCACCACGACCATTCTCATGTCATCATTGTCGATGATTTTGAGATTTAGAATGGCGTGTAATTTAAGAAGAATAAGATACATGGTGTATATCTCATTGAAAATTTTCTTAAAGTAAATATCATGAAAATAGTTAGTGTGTGCGGTAAATAAGAATTTGTTAGTATGAAACATGGGATAAAGAAGCACATATGTTAGCTATGTTTTTTAATTTGTTTACCTCAGAATCATAGATATGCATGGGTGTAATGATTAAATAAAATATATTATAAGGTGTGTATAATTTAGAATGATGAACATTCTTTTAAATGTATTATGTTAATGTTTTTATACCATCTAGCACTGTTCTTTTATATTACTTTTTTGAGGTTGAATTTTGAGATTTTTAGGGTGAATTTTTTGATTTTTAGAGGGGTTTTGTGATGTGTGATGTTGGTTTATATTTTTCAAGTTCCATGCACCTTTCCCAAAAAAATAGTTCAACTTCACATAGTGGGGTATCTAATATTTGGTTAAGTTTTTTTCAATATTAATAACATATTTTTATAAACCAAGAACTTATATTGGAGGTGCACGGTTTAGGGGAACATATTGGGAAAATAATACACTTCGTACTGAATACCTTTCTTGTATGACATTAAACCATGGAAAAGTTGATAGAAATTACTTTAACCCTAGTCATATATCCATCAATAGGCTATCTCAACCATGACTTATTTCCGTAAAATTGATACTCCCCTAGATGGATTCCAAGGGATTCAGAACCCATTTCATGGTGAAACGATGGTTTAATATATAGATCTTCACCTCTATCGGTATGAAATATCACCATGTTTTGATTCGTTTCTCCCCCATCCCACATTTTGTACAAATGTTATTTTTTTATTCCAAATTGTAAATAATTTAGATTTATTTTTGATGGTTTTTGTTTTACTTTATCAAAATATTATTATTTGGTTAAATATCTCATTCTTCATCATCCACCTGGAAGTTTTATTTTGTTTTTGGAATTCTGTTATAAAACACACATGAAAAATCTTGAGTTAGGAAGCCTAAATTTCAAATACCATTGTCTTGAATTTTTTTTAGATTTCTGTATTGTTTAATTCCTATTTCTACTCTTGATAATAGAATCCTTAATTAGATTAATTATTATTTTTAATTAAACAATATGTGTGAATTATTAATTATTTTTCCATGAGATAATCAAATGGTAAGAATTTGGGTAATTTATTTTCCCTAATATATTAAAATATGAATTGTTGGAACAAATGGGATGTTGTATTTATTGAATATTTTTATTTTTTGGATGGAATTATATACATTAATGGGTTTATAGTTTATGTAATTAAATATCAATTAATCATTTTATGGTGAATATTACATATTATAACATATGAATTAATGTGTGTTTCCTTGCATATATTGAAATGGTATACCGTTATGTGTGTTTCTTATAACCATGTTAATGATTACTAAACTGTACTAGTTTGATATATGTGATGTGTGTTATTTATTTTTAAATGGTTCTTCACATAGACCAAATCATCAAATATCCAATATGTGTTATCTATCAAAAATTTTGGAATAAATTCATCAAAGAAAAAATTAGTGAATGACATAGACAACTACTTTAAAATTTCACATTTGATTTGTTGATTAATGGATTTTGGGACATATATTCATCCTAAAAATACACATGTGGTCTTATTTATATATCTAAATGTCCAAAATTAGGTCATAGCATTATTTTTCAAATTATATGTGATATTAAGATTAAAATAATATTATAAAAAAAACCATGACTTATGGGAAATGCGATTTCGATTTGGGATTGTCAGACTCTTTAACATGTCAAATATCGTATTGATGGTCGCGTTCCATCTAATCCCTTGTTGAATTTTATTGTTAATTGATGAATAAAATAATTGGTATTGTATTCACATTTTCACCTATATTTTATTTTTTATAAAAATAAATATACTACTATTGGATGATGTCTTGGTTTGGAAATCAAGATATATTACTATTATTTTGGTTAATGGTTATATCACTTGTTTATTTATTTTATATTTTCTATTTTTCTGCATTTAAAAAGTGTGTATAGTATCTCCATGTTATATATAATACACTTATTTCAATTATGAAGCCTCTACAATATGGGGTTCTATGCATGAGGTTATATGTCCTACTAGCTTAGTGAACTGGTGTTTATCACCCGCATCATGATGTCAAAGATATCTTTCATTAAATTTACAAATAAAAAATTTAATGTTAATGAATTATATATTTTACTATATTAATAAATATCTATTTATTTTATCCTAACACTAATTTAAATATTGAGATTAATAAAAATATGGTGTTTCTACTTGTACCCTTCAATTTAGTAGTTATGTAATAGTAGTCAAATTTTAATATTAAGATGGATGATATTATGTTTAGTGGGTCTTGAAAAAAAAGATACCATAAAAAAATTAAACTAATTTATTTGTAATAAAACTATATTTTCATGTTGAATGATATTTATAAATCTATAATTAATCTAATATTTAAAAAATGTATACAATATTGGAGTTTGGGGTATTATTTTCACTCTCTAATAACTAGTTTGAAATAAATTTAATCCTTATATTAATGTAAGTGATTATCTAACAAAAGGGTGAATAAATTAAATTTCATGTGAAATTATTTTATGTATTTATTCATGGGAATGAATGTTATATCAATTTTAGAACAATTTTTATATATCTCGTATGATGTGATTCTTAGTGTTGGTATCACATTGATCAAAAGGATTATTAGTATAAGTTGTGGTTAAATCATTCCTCGATAGAAAGTTACTAATTGTCTAAATGATAGAGAAAAAACGATTCATTAATATCAGAATATCCTCCCATTCACACATTATATCTTTATTGGATATCATATTCCTATATTGTAATTATTTTATGTATGGTGGGAAAAACATATCATGAAACAATAATTTTGGGAGAATCATATTGTAAACTAAATGAAACATAATATGGTAGGTCAACAGTACTAAAGGGTTTATTTATATATCATTAAAAGAGATTCAATATATTTATGTTTTATTTAGGTGTATTAGTGACTATCCAAAAAATTCTCGTGAATGATTCCCAAACCATGATTGTTAATTTTTGTACAATATTCATCACTGATGATAAACATGATATTTAAAAAAAATCAAAAGGATGATTGGAATTGTCCTTAAGAAAATAATAATTACAGAACACAAAGAAGTGTTTTCAACTAACTACTACGATTGAATTTAATATATGTGAATATATACTTTTTTCTGAAAATATATTTCTAATCATATATTATATATATTAATATTTTTAATTTAGTATCACATTATAGATTGAAGATATCTGAATTTAATGAAACCAAGAAAAGATTATTTAGCATTGTTTCTACTGAAAATATTTGTAACATTGTAATCGATGAAAATTTAAATTTTTAGGGAAATGGGTGATGATTGATTTGTTGTTTATTAAAAAAATTATTTAGTATAATAAAACTGAAACTACAAGTAATGTAAAATAGTATATAAATTTTTTAATAATTCATTAAAATATTTTAACATATTATAATGATTTTTGATATGATCATGAGAAAAAAAGTTCATTCTTATGGTTATTTAAATTAGATATTTAAAACATGAATTTTTTATAAGGATGGAAAAATTGTAATCTAATGAATTAATGTGTGTATCATCTCTTGATGGTTTATAAGAATCATTACAGTTATATGAAGAGTCACTATTGAAATTTTGATTAATAAATACCAAGGGATGGGAATGTAGATCCTAAAATGGGATTCATAGATTACATCTATATTTGTAAATAAATTTAAATATATATAATCATTATTTTAATATGGTTGATATAATAATAATATAGGAATCATTCAGTAATATGCTAAAAAAATGGGACAATATGTGGCAGTGGATGTGGCATTGTTACTTGGTTATAGTTATGTTTTCCTAGTGTAACAGTAATCATAGTCTACAAACAATTAATCCATGAGATATGGTATATATATATGTGTGTGTGTGTGTGGGTGTGTGTGTGTGTGATAAATAGAAAATTGATATTATTAAATTGGGACATTTCAGGTATCATTATACATTAGTATATTATAGGTGTGTGGATTTCTTATGAGTTATATATTTGAAAAAATGTGTGATTTTTTATAATGAACAAAGTTTTTTATAATTTCATTTATAATGATTAAATTAAATGTTATGGTTCCAAATATATGAATCATGTTAATATCCATCACAAATAATCAAATTGTATATGAATCATGAATTATAAATTTTATTATTTTATTATTATGATATGTAATAACTGATATGATTAGTGGGAATAGTGATGAAAATTTTTATATTTGATATTTTCATTTTCTAAAATTTTAAAATTCCAATAAATATTTTGTTAAATGATGAAATTTATTTTCAAAAATTTATTAAATAATAATCAATCATGTATATCCATGATTTAGGACTTTTATGAAGATAATATGGATTGTGATATGGATTCAATGAAAAGATAAAATACTCTATGAATTTCTATTCATAGAATTTGAATATTAATTTACTGATAAAATTGAAAATAATAATTAAGAGACACAAGTAGTACATTAATGTGTCCAATATTATGAGTTATTTTTTGTTTAATTGAATTTTTCTATTGATTTGATTAATAAATATAAAATAATATTTGTTTATCATGTACTTAATTAAAATAAATATATCACATCATTAAGGTAGATGAAATTGAAAAACACATGTTGTTTGATTTTTATACTACCGTAAAAAGTATGTTATATTTGAATTATTGTATGGTATATTGGGATGAAGACATATAAATAACACTAAATAATATTGGAAATTCATATATCCATATGAGTGAAATTATAATAATTAATGTAGGGAATGTTGTTAATTTTTAAAAAATTGAAATCGAGAGACAAACAGAAGAAAATGTCGAGAAAATTGGGAATGATGAGCTCAGTAATGATTATATGGATATTTAATATTCAAAATATAGGGAATATATTTATTTATTGAATGATAAAAATGTATAATGGTGGGATATGGTTAATAATTATCAATAATATAAACCATTGAATATTTGATATAATTGAACAAATATTATTGTGTGAAATAGTAGAGATCAATAGTTTGATATACTATACCTAATAAAATAAGATTAAAAGAAAATTTTACATTTAAGATGTGGATGAATCCAATATTGAACATTATAAGAAGACTTATTATTATATAATAAAGGAATAATGATGAATATTATGAGAATAAATTATGTCTGAGTATTGACTGGTAATGATTTTTGATTAAAAAATAATACGATTCATTAATTTTAAGAGTAAATTATTTCATGGGTTTTAAATAATTAAGAATCAATTATCCAAATATCTATTTTCAATTTATAAGGTTATTTATGGGATAGTTCCACCTTGAAAACTATTTGTATTTCTTCATTTAATGATGTTTAAAAAACATGTCTCTAGTATTGATGGCCAAATATATTCCAGGGGTGATGGAATAGAAATGAGTAATATGAAGTTATTATTTTTCACCCATGTAAGATAGTGATCTAACAACCATGTAATATTTTTTGAATGCTTTCAGGATAATATCATTCGTACCTACTGTAATTGATATTATGATTATTTGTATTCAATTCTTAATTTGGTTATGTTGTACATAAAAATGTGTAGTATTCCAAATAAGTGTCAAAATTTATAAAAAAGGAGATCCAAACAACATTATCATTACCAAATTTCATTCCCAATTTTTTTATAATTTAAATTAAAATGATACATCTATAATATGTGTTATTATATATTAAAATACCCATTTGTGAAAATGTATAGTTGGATAATTAGATTTTTATAAAATGTTATCCACATTGATTTAACACTATGTGTATTAATCATTCCAAGTTTATCTATAAATATTGTTATCCATAAATAGTACATTGAAATGTATTTTCATAAATAGAATATTGCTTTGTGGATAAAATAAAGTGAAAAAATATTATTATTTATAATATCTAAAAATTGATTTAATGAAAAGATGTATGTATTGATATGAACAATCAAAACAGATGATTGTTGAGAACCCAAGTGAATAATGCTTATTATGAATTTTTTAAAACAAGTAACAATATTTATATTAGATAAATATTTAGGAAGCCTATGTTTTATTAATGTAAATAATTTTTAACTGAAAGTTTCTTGTTATAAAGATGATGTATGTTTTTATTTAATCTATACCTTGTTCTTTTAATTTCATTATGATGGAATGATTTTCAACTGATGTTTGGGGATGAATTGAAATGGTTAATATATTATTTTGGAGTTATGGATGTAATGGTATGATAATGTAAATGGTAGTAGTATATAGGTGTCCTCACAACTAATGTATAATTTTAACTCATTATCATCAAATTTAAATAATTAAATATGTATAATTTTGTTATGAAATATATGGGTAGTTCATAACTAAATTAATGAAGATATATTATATGTCATTAGAATCAAAACATTTTGTATTATTATTTTCAATAGCTTGTATGAAATATTTCAAAACTGATTTGATATAAAAATATGTCCAGTATCGCATCCCACTATTATTCATAAGGGTAATACATTTATTATATTAAATCAATTACAGTGGATGTGTGAAGGTACACGATGAAAAAACCTGATGAATTTTAAAAAGATTAATCTCTAATTGAAAAAAATATTATCTATTGAACAATTATGTATGATTCCGTTAAAATATATAGTGAAATATATAAATAGAAGGAACCTCCCTATGATATGTAATATTATATTTATCATATATAAGTGTCATATTATAAAAAATAATTTAACGAATTATTTATTTTTGTTAAAATTAGTGGATTATAGGAAATATTTGAGCCAAATATTAAATTTCTAATAATCAATAGATTTCCCAATGAAAATGTGTCAAAGTCACCTGCATTAAAATTTATTATTATAAACCATTGTGGTGATTTTTCAAACATAATGAGAAAAATGTCATGATATTTTGATTTCAATACAACTCAATATGTGTTGTGAATTAAAATTAAATTAATTGATTATGGCCATATATTTCAAAATCATCCAAATAGTGGTATTTAAATTTATTTAAAATAATCAATGATTGATTTTTTTAATGATATATTTACCACTATTTAGGTGATAGATAAATAAATAGTTTATTTGATGAAAATTAATGTGTATTATCAATATTAAATTTTGTCACTATTACTACAAATACATTATAATACGAACATATATTAGAAACTAAAATGAAAGCTACTTAAAATTTGGAATATGATATTATAAGGTATTTTTGTTATAATTTATCAGTGAATGAGAATGAATATGAGATCATTATTTCATGAAAAAATATTTAATCATAGGTATTTAAGGAATAAAAAAATATATATCAATGATAACTTTGTTTCTTTATTTTGTGAAGAATGATAAATGACATGTGCTTTCAGGCTCTTACGAATATAGTGACCATTCAAAATGTTTTGGGAGGTGGGATAATGTTTATGGATTTCAATTTACATTGTCATGGAATTAAATGACCCTATAGAAATGATATATTTATTTCATTTAAATTATAATAAATACATTGGATAATTAAATATATTTTATATGTATACTAGTGTAGGAATAATCATTAAAGAACAAGATGTTACCAATTTAACCAAGGCTCATAGTAATTGGAATAATTAAGAGACATTTTCTGAATTATAAATTTGTAATTTAAAAAAATTATATTATATATTTACAATAAATTTTTTGTATCATAATCAACATTCTTGTTTACATATGTGAACAATGTCCAACACATGAAATAATTACAATCAAACTTAGTGATTACAATTTTGGTAGGGAGTCAAAACAAACAAAAAAAAGAGTAAATTACCACATTGGGGATACCCCCTTAAATAATTCATTTAGGTGTTGAATATAATCCTATAAATTTTATATTGATGATGCAGATAATCAAATAGATTGGATAAATTAACACCATTTTACCTTCTTTCAAGTAAAATGTGTCTCTCTGACCATTTCACTTTTTGTTTTGGTGTGTTTCGATCCATTCATGGGTGTATAATGGTTATCCTAGAAAATTAATTATTATATGAGGATATATAGTTTTCTGAGTTAATGGAGGATATGTATAATTTTTCATATTAATTTGAATTTGTATTTTGGGTGTGCTAAGGGATAGTTTTCTTATAGATTTTTTCATTATACTTTTGTTGTGTACTATATAATGGAAATTTTCATGACGTAAATGTATTTCATGATCTGAATTTTTCTCTTGGAAAAATAAATGAATATATTTCAGTGTAGAAATTATTTTTAAGTCAAGAATGAGTTTCATGACATAAAATTTTTTATATTGATATTTTAACCTTAGGTGAAACCTTTTTCATAATATATGGGATTTTTTTATTTCATGTCTTAAAGAAAGAAATTTAAATTGGTGTTCATTAGGTGTGGTGGGTTTTAATATTCTTATTCCTAAAAAACATTTTGTTTTTCATGAATTATAATCTCTAAATATCGAGGATATTTCTTGGGTGATTTTTTGTATCCCACTCCATTCATATTGCATCGTTCAGTTATTCATATTAATCGTTGTTGTGTTGTGTCACTATAAATTGGCGATCATTGTAATTATTATTACTATTGATCATGATAAAATGTTGACATTGTATATTTCGATCCATCAAACTCATGGGGATGTTTTTTGATTCATTGTATATTTTTTTTATATTATCTTTGAGGATAACCCTCATATTGGATGTAGTGTGATATGTTTCATCTTTTAGGTATGTTACATTTTAGATTCATTGCCGTATTATTTTCTAATAGTATTGAATTAATTTTATGGGAATCAATTAATTTATATCCATAGTTATCTATACATTTAGTATTTATTTTTGGATCCCACTATGGGTGTGTGTGAAGTGAGTGTTTTGTTTGTGGCTTTGTATTTATAAAATAAATAAATAATTTAATATTAATTGTTTTAAAATTATTTTTATAAATTAAATGTTCTAATATGTTTATTTTTGTGTGTAAATTACTTTTTTTGAATAAAATTGGTTATTCAATTATATTGGTGAATGAAATGTTATATTAAATTCATGTCAAATTGATTAATAATATGGTCTAGAAATATTAGTTTTGATGAAATGATTTTAGAAATTAAGAACATCGAAAGCCTTAGTAATGTTGGATGAATGTGTAGTAATAGGCCTCATTAATTGGTACAATAATGGTTTACTAATGGGATATTCCAATAATCCTTATGGTAAGTTTCCTAGAAAATTTAATGACATTTTTAGGGGTTTCACATTCTTGGGATTTATTATTCTCCAAAAATTCTATGTAGATGTCTATGTTCATGATGAAAAAAGATTATATTTTTCATATGAATATTCTAAATATCATGAAATGTAATATTATATGTCATGATTTATATGTGCTTCAATTCTTAATGTTTCTTCTCCTATTACCATATTTTGTGTAACTCGTATTCATTGAATAATTTTATATGTATTACTAAAAAAATTATAAGGGTAAAGTATTTACCATGATTTTATTAGTAGATGATTAATTGGATTATCATGATTTTCTTGTTAAAATCTGATCTTGGTAAGATAGTTATAAAAAGAAATTTTAGGGAATTCCTGGGTTTGATACAACTGAGCAAGTTCCTCTGAGTCCTTGGACACCTAATCGTCGTTTTGTAGACCAAATCATGTATTTTGATGTTTGGAATGATAAATAGCTACACAGAGGCATTTCAGTTTAATTCAACTTATTTTTGGTAGATGGTGGTGAGATGGTCTTATTTTTTCATGTTATAACATGGATTAGTAATTTTCGGTTTCATATTCTTTTTTTGGTTACATTTAAACTTATAGTTGTCATGTATTATTGAATTGCATCATTTATGTTATTTTATATAGGATTTGTAAAATATTTTCATGTTTTATCTTAATATATTATTCAATGTTATGTATATATATATATGATATTTTTTTAAATTATATTTGTATAAATCATTCCCTTGGCTTTTAACCATCCATGGGGAAAAAAATTATCCCATATGGATTTGGAATGTAACACCAGATATGATGTGAAATGTGTTTTTTGATTTAATTTAATCATTTTGATATATTTCATTTAATATAAAATAAATATAACTTATATATAGGTTGTACTACAAAAAACATAGATTATCTTATATTATATTAAACACTGTGGTTCTCTTTTTTTAAATGGAATATCATGTTTTTTGATAGATTACATTGCATGAAAGACTGTGTCTTACTAAACAATAGTATATTGTAAAGATATAATTATTTAATATTATAAGGTGTTCAATGATCATTAATTTTTTTTTAATTCAATTAACTTTTAAATGAAAATATATAATTCGTAAGATGAATTATGTTTTTACAGATTATTTATAAATGAAAATATATACAAATTTTATATAAAGGATTTTTTATATTTTTCTAATCCTGAAAAAAAATTCTAAAAAATTTAATAAATTTTAATAGTGAATTATATTAATGTAATATATATATATATTATATTCCATCATAATTGTTTCATGTTTATCCATTATACATTATAGTTATAAGATAAGAACAAACTCAATTTTATACACAAAACCCTATATTTTTCAAATTGGTGATTTTAACACCTTTTAATAGATAAATAATTTTAAATCTAAATTATAACAATTGTTTATATTATATTTTACAAAAAAAAATTGTCTTATTTTGAATTATAATATAATATTAACTTTAGTGGATGATTTATTTATTTATTAGTTATGTTTCATGTTTTGATTAATAAAAAAAATAGTAAATGGTAATTAAAAACAACATTATTATCAAACTAATTTATATTGTTAAATTATAAATATATTTTCTGAATGTATATTTAGATGATATTTTTACTATTTATTATAATTTGGTTCATTTTTATCCATTTTACATTGACTTTTGATATAAAAATATATCAATATTTTTCTTGTTTAAACATTACTAATCATATTTCTCACAACTTCAATGATTTGAATTTTAAATTAATTATTGAAACTTATGTGTTTTGAAATTTGAAAATGGATTCAATATTATTAATTAGTGGGACCAAATGATTTATGTAGGATTATTTTTAAATGTTATTTATGCATAGAAACCATAAAAATTTTTATTATGATGGAAAAAGGAAAATTAGTTAAATACCTGTGAAAAAAATATTATAAATAATAAAAATTTATTTTTATACATTTACTAATATATTTTATGAGTATTATTTGTCCAAAATAATGATTTTTATTATATTAAAAACCTTTTATGCCCTTGGATAAATGTAGGGAATTTGATATATTTTATTTAATGAAATGATAAAGATGTCAAACACATATTTTTAATAACTCTATAATTTTTATAGGTTAATACAATAAATAAATTAGAAAATAAATATTTATATAGTATATAAATGTTTTTCATTTATTAGGGTTGTTTATATAAAAATATTATGTAATATATAATTATATTAAAGGATTGTAATATTATGATGGAGTAATTTCTTAATTAATAGAAATATAAAATTAGTATAACAAAAAATATTATAATGGATATAATTTGAGATAATCAATATAAAATAACAATTTTTCTAACCTTGAACCCTTATGGATATAGCAAAATATTTTTTCTGATGTAAATTTTTTGTCTTCATATTTCTAAAAATCAATGCAATGAATAGTGTCAAAATTGGAACTGATGATATTTTATCAAAATAATGTATTATTATATAAATTAAAAAATCATAAAGCATGTTTAAAAATAAAAATTAATTATAATATTGTCTATTAGGTTATGATGTTTTCATTTATCATCTAATTGATACCAAATATATAAAATTGAATCTTTTTTATATTAATAATTTTAGTACATTATTTAGAAATAAAATTGCCTAACAATGGGTTGATCAAAATGTAATTGCTTTAAATATATAAATACTTGTGTAAAATATATATATATCTTTTATAAATTAATACATTATATTATATTATATTATAAACCATGCACTTTTGGATTTATTTTTATTTACATTTGATATATTATAAATAATTATTTTTGTAAAGTTCAAAATAGCCCCTCTGTTGAATTATAAAAGGGAACCTCATCTATGAACACATTCTATAACATTGATGCATAATTATTGACCAAACCCTACCCATTTCCCTTATCAACATCTTTTTCAAAATACTAGTGGATCTGGTCTAGTTACAAGGCCAAACCATGTTTCCGTAAGAGAATATTCAAAGGAGGTTTGCGAAGGAAGTGGTAATTGTCATTATCGACCCTATGGAGAGTATTTATTATTCTATATAATATTGATATGTTTTTCCATTAAAAAGTATAAAAACTATTATAAAATATATTATTACTTTTTATTATTACTATAGAACAACCATATTCCATCTTTTATTCGTCCTATGAAAATTGATATCACTCTGCATGAGTTTGTATGGCCTATAATATCCATATTGTGGTGAAATTTGTTTTCCATAACAAAATTACTATTAAAAAATAATTTTTGAAATAATAAATATAAAATATAATTATAATATTATAATGATTCTATAAAACTATACACCACCGAATTCAAAAAAATTTCACCATTAAGAGATTTATATCATCGCTTCTAAATACATAAGGTATACCATCTCTACCAAGAGATGTGACTCATTCAACAATATCAATTTAAAATAATTATGATATAAATTAATATAATTAATAAATATTACAAATATTAAAATAAATAAATTATTGATATGATATAATTATGTTCTATGTGAAAGGAAAAAGACATATATGTGAAAACATTAATAGTAAAATGAAGCAATTAACACAAAAAAGAAGACTAATAATGAAATATAACAATTATATATTGGATAACACGATCATATATGATATCATAAATAAATATATATATATAATTTATCAGATAATAATATTATTTATAAATCATGTGTTTTTTGTCTGGTACAGTTGTAATCATACTTAAGGTAATGAGATTTATAGTCTCAATTTCAATTTCATGTGACACATGCCTTATACACTATTTCTCTCATATATGTGGTATACTTACTACCCATTAATGTCATTTATGAATTTTTTAACTAAAATATTTATGATATTTTCATATCCATATAATTTTAAATATTTCATGAGGAATATGATTCCACTGATTATACAAGAATATGTATTTATTTCACAATATCATCAACAATTAGTATTGTTTCATTTTACATCATAGATAGTGAATATTTATCATCCATATCCATGTTTCCTAAATATATTTTCAATATATGTTTTAAAATTATCATAAAAATGACTAAGGTTATTTTTACCCATTATTTACATTTTAAAACAGAGGTTGAAAGGAATATATCAAGCCAAAAGAACCCCAAGTTTTATTATAAAGTAAAATTCGGTTTTTAATAGCTCCAAATTGATATATTTATAAGATAAGGTGGGTATGGGTTGACATCCTCTCATCCAGTAGAATTTAGACAAGTTTAGGTATCAATTGTAACCTTATCATTTAGATTTAACTTTAAGATAGAAATTTAACTTTTACCGTGTCTTCATGTTTTCTTACACTATAAGGTTAATAAACATAATATATCATGCCAAAAGAACCCCATGTTGTTTATTATTAATATATATAACCTTCTCTAAGTCATTGGGCCGACCCTTAGATTTTTATGAATAAAATAACAATTAATAATATAATATTTGTTTTAAAAACTATTTTATGTCAATTTTGACACTATTTAGTAAATGATTTTTGTGAAAATCATAATAGAATTATTAGTTCAAACCAAGTTAATTAAATCAATACTAACATGTAATATTGACCTATAAAATTAGTTTAATTCATAAAAAGTCTCAAATTACATTTATTTGGGTATTTATATAATCAATTATGTCAATATTTCATCAATAAGATAATTATTGCATCATCGTTGTGTCATAAATAAATTAGATTATTTAATGTCTAAAAATTATAAATAAAATACGATTATGTAGGAAATGTTTTTATAATTCTAATGAATATTTATAGTCGAATTTATCTTATGTGTAACCCTATCTTAAAAATTATTTACTTATTAAACCTTGATTTTATCAATTTTAACCCTCCTTTAAATAAATTAATAATAAATGTCCTAATCTAATCCAATTGGGCCTAAATGGTCATATTTTATTCCTAAGGTTGTTTTTGATCGAATTACACCTATACAATAGAATTAGGACATGTGTTAGGGTAATATTAATAACACTTTTACCCTTAATTACCCTATTTACTTTTAACCGTGGTAAAAAAAGTAAAAAGTTACTATCCATCAAAAATTATTTAATCACATTGAACCACATTTTAGCCCTTGATATTAACCGTGTCTCTTGGATTTTCAAAATTCCACTCACAGAAGAGGTAAAATTAAGTTTTATGAAAAATTCAGTTTTTTAACTACCACTTAGTGGTTTCACTATTCATAAAAAATTGAATGTTTTCAGATAAATACCAAAATTTCACCCTAGGCTAATTTTGATATTCCGAATCCAAAAATGATGTCCATTTTGAAAAATAAAATTTTAAAACGTGGTAATTACTATTCATAACGACTAGTTTTAATAATCTTTTGATAGCATATCGTTGTTTAGTGAAACTCGGTATTGCGTACGACGCAAGATATTGAGGAAGGTCGTGGGTGCGTGTAATGAAAGAGAAGCTAGTGTTGTGTGTAGTGAATGATTTCTTTGATAAAAAAAATATTTCTCATAAATGTCTCGGGCGTTACAGCCCAGGTGTGTGCGGGCAGGAAGAGCGTAGTAACATCATGACATTGGTCGTTAGGGATGAGTAGCTAGCTAGTGGGGGAAAGGGTGGTGCGGGGTACCCACTAACGAATCGATCGATCATACTCTCATGTTGGATAATAATACCAGAAGAGTACCTTCCAAGTCTTGTAAAATTTTATTCATAGGTACCAACAGATACATCATCCTTTTTCTTTAGTTCAAGAAACTCCTTCTTCATATTTTTTCGGAGAATACGAGGGAAGTACTTATTGAAAAATAAGTTCGTGAACTCATCCCATTCCATGGACTCAATTTCATCTCTTGGACTCATATTCTTGACAAGATTCCACCATTGATCAACATCACTTTCAAAACGATACACTGCTAATATGACTTTATCATGTTCAGAACATTGAACAACTGAAAATATCTTTTCAGTAGTACTGATCCATTGTTCAGCAAGTAATGGTCTAGTAGACCCACTGAATGAAGGTGGACGCTGTCTCATGAAGGATTCAACAGAATGTTTCTCCTTCCTTTTCAAATTTGGAAGTCATGCATGATTCATAGCTTGATAAAGTTGTGTGAGCATGGCTATATGATTTTTCATTCCAACTCCCATAACGTTTGTTTGCTCAGGGGGACAATCATTGCATTGCCTGTCGCATTCCGCATTAACACGGTTTCATCGGGTTCCATCCATAGACTAAAAACAAGAATAATAGTGTGTGAAACACTAATTATAATAGGAAAACCACATAATCAAGAATAAAATTTCACACTTAAGGTCTTTTCATAGGTTATTCATTGCCATTTCTAAAACACTAATATTGTGTTCAATGCTTAGACTTATCCATAGGGTTTTTACTAAGGCTTTCACATCCAAGTTTCCAAAGGATGACTATACCTTTCCTCTGATACCAACTATAACGACCCATACATTACATACTTTGTTATTAATTCAAAATTAATGTACACTTATTACAACATAAAACAAAACCATGAAATAACCGTATAGGTATAGTGTCTTTAGAAACTGGGAAACATAAACAACTTGTTCATAAAGAGTCTACATTGCCTCCCATTTATTACATCATATCTATAGTCCCTTATGGAATATCATAATAAATAACCTTCTTCCTGACATGGGGAAGGAAAACATACCAAAGGGTGAGCTCAAATTCTCAGTAAGGGTAAACAAAAAAAATATCAATCACATCATATTCATAAGAACATAACATTTTGTAAATCATACCCTACAAAAGAGATCATAATTTCATAAAATTGGATGAATCATGGCAGTGAAATGTAATCACAATAATCATAACATAAAACATGAAGCTTTGTGGAATACACACATAATCATAGAGAATATTTTCTTATTATTCAAGACTCATTTCCATGACTGTCTTAGTGGGCAAAGTCCATTTCTGAACTGAGTTCATTCCTCGTTTCAGTCCTGTTTCACTGAACCGGTTTAACCTGTCGTTCCAGCCATGTCTATCTAATGAGATATAAAATCATTACCCAATGTATTGGAGGGAGATATAGGTCCCATACATCTCATAATGATTACCATTCTTATGTGTGCCACAAAATCATAAACCATACATCATAGCATAACCCATGTAATAAAAATGGGATTCTGAAACATCGTGACATCATAAAACAAATAATATAAGATAAATGAATTCATAAAAATAATTCCATCAAAACATAATCAAATCAATGTAATAGTAGGAATAAAAATAGAACCCTTTATTATCTTAGATGGAAAGTTTTTTTGATAAAACACTTCAACTCCATTCTTGAGGAAAATATCATTTCTACTTCAAAAACACTTTTCCTTTCTTAACATGTCATACAATTCTAAACTAAAAGAAGTAGATTAAAAATAAACATGAAAACTTGTAAAAGAAGCTTTTGGAAATAATGTTTTAAAAATCCATTCATGTCGTGTAAGTTAAAAAAACATTCTTCTCGTACTTTTGTCAGAAAAGTCAAAATGTACCTCGCACAAAAAATGAAAAAAGATTCATTTCATATCTTTTACTAAAAACTCACCGAAGGGTAAAATTGGATTTAAAAAATTGTAGGTGGATGGAAATAATATTACATATTGAGTAAACAAGTATTTGGATCATAAAATACACCCCAGTAATTTCGAAAGTATAAACAATCTCGGATAAAAATGTTATTGTGATATTTCCCTTACCTTAGGTCTGATTTGCTTCGTAAGTGTCCGAACCTCCTGTATAATGATTTAAATAATTTCATTGACTTATTAGAGAATCATAATCATTTTTATTATATCATATATGGTCATATTCTTAGATTATTATTAGTAATATTTCATTGCTACTTGTTATTCGGGTGTTTATTACTTTTTGTTCTTATGCGTGTTTTGTCGAATAAATTCTTATTCTTCTTTTTAGGTTATAGATACCTAATTTCCAGAATTTCATTAGTGTAATATATATCATATTTATTTACTAAATTAATTTATGTAATCATTATGCAATGAAAATCATGTAGAAAGAGTCGCAATACATCGTGGAGACGATATTCTGTACGTACGCACGAGCGATGATATCATTCCCATGATCGTGGAATTGTATTGGAGTGTATTTATACAATTTCAGAATCAATATCACTTTACAATAATCATATATATTCATTATTTACACCATTATACCCATCCAAGTAAGTTGGTGGTGGAAAATAGATTACACCACGTCGTAGAGACGGTATTCCGTACGTACGCACGCACGATGATTTCATTTTCTATAGGATGGATAGATGGTGAAATAGGGTTGTTTAATACTTATAATAACATATCAGTATATGAGTGATACTGATGTTATTAATTTATAATGAAAAAACTAAATAATAATAAGTGTAATAAGAAATAATGTTGAAAGAATCGGTAACAGACATTACCTCTTCTTTGAAGCGCTTCTTTGAGACCTCCTTTTAGGGAAATAAAATTGGTCTTTGAAGAAGACTAGGACCTCTAGGATGTTTCTAAGTAAGTGGAGAGGAGAAATTTGTAGGTTTTGGTCAAGATTGAAGGCTCAAAGTGGTGTGAGGAAGAGAGGGACGAGGTGCCCTTTTATAAGGGAGGAGAGGGGCTCCTTTGGAAAAACTAAAAATATTATTTTCTTATAAAGCCATATTCGGTGTTAAATAGCTCCAAATTGATTTATTTTGAAGCTAATGTGGGGATGGGTCGAAAGCCTCTCATCAATAGAATTTGGACAAGTCTTTTTTACTATTTTAACCTTATCATATAGATTTAACTTTATGTTAGATAATTTTACTTTAATGTGTCTTTTTGTGTTCTTACACTATAAGGTTAATAAACATACTATAACAAGCCAAACGAACCCCAAGTATATTATTATTAATATATATAACCTTATATAAGTCATTTGGTCGAACCTTAGATTTTTAGGAATAAAATAACAATTAATAATATAATATTTGTTTTAAATACTATTTTATGTCAATTTGGACACTATTTAGTAATTGATTTTTGTGAAAATCATAAAACAATTATTAATTAGAAAAAAGTTAATTAAATCAATACTAACATGTCATATTAACCTATAAAATTAGTGTAATTCATAAAAAGTCTCAAATTACATTTATTCGTGTATTTATAACATCAATTATGTCAATATTTCATTAATAAGACAATTACTGCATCATCTTTGTGTCATAAATAAATTAAATTATTCAATGTATAAAAATTACAAATAAAATAACATTATGTAGGAAATATTTTTAGATTTCTAATGAATATTTATAGTTGAATTTATCTCATGTATAACCCTATATTAAAAATTATTTACTTATTAATCTTTCATTTTAACTATTTTAACCCTTCTTTAAATAAATTAATAATAAATGTCCTAATTTAATCCATGTGGGCCAAAATGGTCATATTTTATTCCAAAAGTTGTTTTTGGTTGAATTAAACTTATCCAATATAATTATTACATTTGTTATGGTAATAATAATATCATTTTTACTCATAATTACCCTATTTTCTATTAACCGTGGTAATTAGAAGTAAAAAGTTACTATTCACCAATAATTATTTTCATCTCATTGAACCACATTTTACTTATTGAAATAGACCATTTCTCTTGGAATTTTTAAATTCCACTCACAAAAGTGGTAAAATTAAGTTTTATGTAAATTTGAAAATTCTCCTAGGAGGTGGGTAAAAGATGGTAAAAAGTTCAACAAAATTTTTATATATCTAAAATTATTATAAAATTACTACAATGAATTACATTTAACTTATATAGGTATTATGTATCAATTTTTACCTATAATAAATTTAAATAAAATAAATAAATATTTAAATAAAAAGTCAGTTTTTAAATAGTAACCCAATGTTTTCACTATTCATCATAAATTGAATGTTTCCAGAAAAAATACCAAAATTTCACACTAGGATAATTTCGATATTCTGAATCCAAAAATGAAGTCCATTTTGAAAAATAAAATATACAAAATTTCAAAAAGTGGTTATTACTATTCATAACGTCTAGTTTTAATAGCATATCATTGTTTAGTGAAACTCGATATTGCGTATGACCCAAGCTATCAAGGAAGGTAGTGATTGCATGTAAACCAAGCGAAGATAGTGTTGTGTGTAGTGAAAGATTCCTTTTATGATTTATATAAAATAAAAAAATATATTTCTCATAAAATTCTTGGGTATTACCGTATTGATTTCCCATGTTGCATCCTCCTATTGTAGATGATGATTACAGGTTATGTGACTGAATTTTATGTTATAATAATTTGGGGTGTCATTGGTTCAAACCCTTGATGTGTTATTTTGAATTGTTTTAGATATTTTTAAGTGTTTAATTGTTTTGTTAAATTTTATGTGTAGTGTGTTGGACCTTGCTTCAATAGTTTTGGTCTGCTATTGTTGAGGTATTGTACATGTACATGCATAGGGTAAGGAATATATTTATATTCCCTCTTTGTACATATTCCCTCATGGAGCAGGTAATATGTGAAATGCATCTAGGGTTGTATATATATATGTATGTATAAATGCATGTGTGTACGTTCCATGTGTCATTTTGACTGGTCATTGACGAATATCGGCATGTTTGAGGTAGGTCCCCTGTGCCCTAATATTAAATTATAATTTCCAAAATTTCGTAGTGTTCTAATAAATGATCATTTTCTAATTCTACATGAAATACATATGCAATATATATATATATGGTTTCAGTTCTTGGAAAATTGATCTTGTTGATGTTTCGAACATAAAGCAGGTATTTCCAAAGACATTTGTTCCTTCGTTATATCTGGTTATAAATGTGAAGTGACATATTGTTTTCCAATGAAGATCCCAAATGATATCCAATATGTGTTTTCGTTGAATATGTTTTCTATATCAAATTCATTCTTGTGGAGTAATAAGGGTCGTTTGGTACCTTGAAAATGAATTGTGAATCTGAAAAAACTCCTATTAACACATGACTCATTATTTTAGAAACATTATGTGTATGTTAAATTTGGGATTTGTGATACATACCTAATGAAGAGGCTTATGTGATGATATATGACATAAGATTGGGAATGATATTAAGGAGGGAATAATGTAGTGAGAGGTTGAATAAATTTTGGATAAAGAAAATTTTATGTCTACTTATGTTTTTTGATAAATCCTCACAACCCATTGATAAAAAGAATATGGAAACCCCATGGTGTCCTGGCAGGTGTACTTGTTCTAGCATGATACTGATTCTATGTGGTTTTCCCTAAATTCACACGGCATGTCTAACGCTTAAAATACAAACTACAAATTTTATGATTGGAGAGAACTAGTTTATGGATGTGTTTGTTTACTAGTGGATCATGTGTGGGAACGCCCTTCCGTCTGTGTCGCAGACTAACTCAGGTGACTAGTTTAGGGTCGAACTAGGATGGTTCATGACAAAATGGTATCAAAGGTAGGTTTATCCCATGTACTTTCGAGGTGTCCAATATTTTGGAGTTAGGAGTGTTGGAATTCAAGTTGTCAAATGTAGGTAGGTGATTTATCATCACCTATTCAAAATTACACATGATTTATCAGGGTTATCCGAGATGGTCTTTCCGTAAATATGTGTCTGTCTCTCGATTGTTTTCACGGTGCATAGTCTTGTTTGTGTGTTTTATGGTTATTTTTGAGATTTTTTTGTCATTATGGAGGGGTGCATGGATTTTTTGCACGAACTGGCAAGCCATACATAGACCATGAAATTACCTTTGATGAATTCCAATGTGCTCACCTGGCTGGCGTATGGTCAGCCGAACTGTGTGACCAAAAATCATATAGTTTTTATTTATTTGAGAATTATAAATCTTAATTTATCGAGTGAATTGGATGCTTTCGGACATTTTGGGTGTGATTTTTAATTGGTTTTGTGGTGATTTTTTCAGGTTACAAAATTTATGATTGGTCTTTAAAATTGGATTTTAAAAATTAAGATAATAGTTTTTTTGAAAATGTAAGGAGTGTTTTTTAGGATGTAATTTTTTTTTGAAAATGCATTGAGATTATGAAATTTTTGTGAATAGTGATATTGAAAATGTCTTGGAATGTGTTTGGGGGATTTTCAGATGTTATTTTGGAATGTAGAATGGGAATTTCTTAGAAACATAAATTTTGAGATGCTTCATTTTATAATTGTAAGGGATATCTTCAAAATTTTATTAGAGATTCAAATATGTGTTGGTTTTTTGGATTTAGAACTAATATGGATTTGTTTTGATTTGGTTTTGTTTTGGTTTTTTTATTTTTTAGTCTATGGGCTTGATGCTTGGTTTTGAGATATTGTTTTAATGTTGAAATGTTTTTTTGAGTTTGAGTTAATTATTTATAGTTAATTGGTAAGGCTTTATTTCTTATGTTCTTCAGGTAGGTTTTGTGCTTCTTAGTTAATGTATGTTGTTCAAGAATGTCCAAAGGTCCCAGAGGGGTCATTTTCAATTGTTAGTTTTACCGAGAATCCTACTGGAGTGGTGGGGTTATATTCATTTCATTGTTTCTTATTTTTTGTGTGGTGGTTGAGGTTCGATAGAGGCTGCAGAATAACATTAGGAAGTCTTGTGTTTCTTCTAGTCATTATGAACTCCAAATGTTTTTATGGGAAATTTTTCCTTGTTTGGATTGAAGGGTCAATTCCAGGCTAGATAAGGGTGATTTATATCTTCTCCTTCCATGTTTGGGTCGCAAACGATGAAAAATGAAAATCATGTTTTTCAAGGTGCTCGTGAAGGGTTCACCGTCCAGTGCAGAGAATATACAGGAGGAATATTTTCATGTCATGGGATTTTCATCAGGTTATTTTTTCTCATTCCTAAGACAACACAATAATTTTATTCCAATGTGGTCTATTGGGGCACTCAAATCCATTCTTCATAATCTTCGGAAGTCTTGTCAATGATGTGGCTATTAATGGTCTCATTGGGATGTCTGTAAGAAGTACTTATAGAAGATGAAACCCCAGTATCAGCTTGTTGGTTTCTGACTACATTGCATTAGATGCTTTAATAAATCAGATCTCCTTCCATAGGTCTCAAAGCATGTCTTTTCACACAGTTAGTCATTTTTAAGGTGTGAGGGGTTTGAATCCAACCTATCTTCTATTGTATGGGAAGATACCTGTTATGTTTTCGCTTAATCTGTTTGTCAGTTTGGGAGGGGGTCTTTTTTGGAGGTCTTGGTGGGAACATCTATTAGATATCCATGGTTGCACCTTGTTATTGTAAACATTAAATGGTTGGTCTTTCATTATACAAGTTCCAGCTTCTCGGTGATGATCATTTGTATATGTATGTGGTTTATGGATCTTATAAATCATGTTTTGGTTTTGAATTTTTTTTATGTATCTATTTCATGGATTCCCCTTGGACTGAGGGTTTCAAGATGGTCAGTGTTGTTGTTTCTCCCTATGTTTGGGGTCGCACCATGTATGTGGGATCATGATAGAAAATTCATTACACATTGTTGAAACTAAATTCAGAGTTCACATGTGGGTTCCATTGTACTACATAGTATCAAATATTGTGGGGAGACCAACTATGGGTCTCATCAATACCTTCCCATAAACTGGTCGGGTGTGACACAGAATGTTGAGGGGGCACACTAGCGTCCGGGGTCTTTTTTGGTTCTCTAATTTTTTCGATTTGGGAAAGCTAATATTAGGCTAGAGTCTTAATATGGTGGGGAGAACAACCCCATACAAATTAATGGAGAACATTATCTTCAAGGTTTTCTTGTTGGGGAAACTCATTGGCTCAACTCCACCAAACCCTGGTCAATGTAGATGAATGGTCATATACCAAATGTTTATTTGAGATCTCAAGCAGACTATAGTAATTTCTACGTTTGACGTTGGGGTGTTCGAGGATTTGGTTGTGTATCATTGTGTGAGTCCTGTGTCGTTGGATATTTAGCTTGGTCGTATAGGTCTCGAGGTTTAATGTATTCGGTGGAAAGTGATTGTTTGATCATAAAGTGGAAGGAGTTTTGTTTTGAGAATCCTGACATCCTTGTTTTGATATTAAAACACCATAGTCATTTGGGACATTCTAGGGGTAGATTGTGTAATGGTGGGGAGAATTGTCACGCCCTGCCCAAATGCATTGTATTTTTAATTTAATCAAAACATTTTATGGCTAATATTAATATTAATATTATTTTTATTATGTTTAGATTATATTTATTTGTTTGTTTTATTATTAATTTTTAAAACCATAAAATTCGTCCTCTCTGCACACCAGACTCCCACTTCCTTTCGGTCCCCCGATGCACCATCTCCCTTTCTCCCCTATCCATGATGCACCTCCTTGGCTAGAGATGCCCTTCATCTCTCTATCTTGTGAAACCGTAACCTGGCCTCCCCTTACATAGTCCTGACCTCGCTCTCCCCCCACCTCCACCCCTCTTCGGACCTGCTACTATGCACACCACTTCTATTGGCTAATGGTTCATCGGTACGATCCCAGCCGGCCGAACTCCTTTCTAGTGGCCTCGACTTCCCAGGATCCCTCCCCCACTAGCAGCTTCACATCCTTGTGTAATTTTTAGGGTTTTAGTTTCTCCATTGGGGTTCTAGTTTTTTCTAGTAGTTAAAGGTACATTTTAGAGATCAATTTTGATTCCATTTAGTTCGAATTCTTGGTTTAGGGTTCTTTTTGGTTCTTTATGGTGCGATCGTGGTGTGATTGGAGTTTCCCACCAACTTTTGAAGTTTTTGACACCAGAGGTAGATGGTTCCAATTGTAAACATTATTGGGCTAATTATTTTGCATACTTTGTTAATTTAATGTGTTAGTTTGTTAATATTTGTGGTGAAAAATTTGTTTTAGAAATGATTTCATAGGAGTTTAAATTTAAAGTTGTATTTTTAGATGAAATTGAGTGCTTTTCATGTGTAACCCATTTGGGGTTATTTTATGTTAATATATAAATTGTGTAGCTTGTTATTTAAATTATATTATTGATGAAAAAGATGTTTGGAAATGTTTTTAGTGTGCATTTGATTCTGAAAAAAAAAATTGGGTATGTTCTTGGTTTGAGGTCATGTGGTGTTTCTTTTGGTTGTTTTATAAATTATATGAAGGATTATTTAACTTGTTTGAATGGTAAAATATTGTTGTGAAAATGGTCAAAAACATGAATTATATTATGAAGGGGGTATAGGCTCATTGTCTTTTTTGGTCTTTTTGTGTGAGTTTTATGGTGTTATAAAATGGAATTTTAGAAACTATGTATGTGGTGTGAAATGTGTTTTAAAATTTATTTCGTGTTTTCATGTACTCAAATATGTGTTTGAGTATGAAAATGGGTGAAGGCCTGGTTGAAACTTGTGATATGATATTGATTAACCTTGTTGTGTCCTATTGTTATAGATGATGATTATGGTTTATGTGGCTGATTATAATCTTATAATATATGGGTGTGTCATTAGTGAAAACCCTTGATGTGTTATTTTGAAACATTTTATAAATTGTTTAAGTGTTTTATTGTTTTATTAATTTATATTTGTAGTGCGTCAAACCTCTCTTTGATGGTATTGGGTCGTGGGTGTCAAGGTATCCTATATGTATGTACACAGTGTAAGGAACACACACACACACACACATATGCCCACTTTGAACATATTTCTTCATGGCATGGATAATATGTTCATTGCAACTAGTGGGATATATATATATATATATAAATTCATGTGAGTGTATTCTCCAAGTGTCGGTTTGAGTGGTCATCAAAAAATAGAGACATGTTATAGGTAGGTCCCCTATGCCCGAAAAAATAATTAGAATTTCCAGAATTGATTAGTGTTCTAATAAAAGATCATTTTCTTATTCTACCATAAATACGTATAATATATATATTTGTGTGTGTGTTTGTAAGTGGTTTTGGTTCGTGAAAAAGTGATTTCATTGTTGTTTCGAACATAAAGATGGTATTTCCAAAGATATGTGGTCTTTCAGCTGATTTCTATGTAAATGTGATGTGACGTATTTTTTTCCATAGAAGTTCCAAAATGATCTCCAAAATGGGTTTTGGGTGAACATGTTTTCTAAATCGAAGGCATTCTTGTGAAGTAATATGGCCCATTTGGACCCTTCAAAAAGAATTTTGAGTGTGAAAACCCCTTCTTAAGCCATGCACCATTATTTTAGAGACATGATGTGTGTGTTAAATGTGTGATTTGAGACATGCACTAATGAATAGTTTTATGCGATGTTATTTGACATAAAATGGGGAATTTGATTATGGATGGAGGATGGTGTCTGGAGGTTGAATAATTTTTTTGATAAAGATAATGGTATCTTCACTTTTGTTCTTTGATAAAACCTCACCACATTTTGATATAGAGAACATGGGAATCCCATGGTATCTATGTGGGTGGACTAGTTCTAGTGTTCTAGTAATTCCATGTATTTCGCCCCTGCTTCACTCAGGAAGTCTGATGCCTAAATCAAAAAAATAATAAACATTTGTGATTTTTGGACACCACTTGGTTGTGGATGTGTTTCCTTACTAGTGGCTCGTGCACAAGAACTAATATTTTTTTTATGGTAACTCTTACACCAAGACATGAGGTTATAGGGGCCCATAAGATCTAGATGAACCATAGGGGATTGACCATAATGCTCAATTAAGACTTGGTTATGGTGGAGTGATTTTTGTTACAAATGATTCTTGTGTTTCCCTCTTTTGTGAATAATGTCCTTGAATTTAAATTGTCTTCCATTATTTTTTAAACATTGATGCACGCTTGGATTCTAAATCAATAATAATGGAAGTAAAATGTCTTCCATAAAATTGAATCTTTATATATAAATTTTAATTGAATAGAAGTAATTATTTTAACAGGTCTTATTTTCATACTAGCATTATTGGGATTCTTTTTAAAGACAATGGCATAGGGTGTGTCTTATTTTATGGCTTTCATACTCAGCATCTCAGTGCTCATGCCTACATTACTTTTCAATTTTTGGTTTAATTAGTTTTGGATCAAACTTGGATAAAGTGTATTTTATGTTATTTCGGGACACATGATGTCACTTGATGAATGTCTCACTATTTTATTATTCTATTTTTTACTACATGTTTTTTATTTTATTTTCCTTTGTTTATCAGTTTGTTCAGTTTATGATAATTTATCTATCCTTTTATTGGTCCCAATCATTCCTAACTAGTTATCTCGATGCCTGAAACTAGTTTATAGCCTATAGCGATCGACAACGCCCTTCGGTCCATATTACGAACAGACTCGGGTGACTGGTTCAGGGTCAACTCAGGCAGGTTCGAGACAATAATTATTTTGTGCATGTAATCATAATGAACAATATATAAATATATAAAAAATTAAATAACATAAATAATGATATGAGGATAAAAGTTTTATAATATTAATAAATATATTCATGACCATATAATTACGAGGTATTATTTTGAATAAAATATGTCATGATCAACCAATAGGATAATTTATTTTTATTATATTAAGCATAATAAAATGATGATTATTACCGTAGATGATATTTATTCAATTTACAACAATAACATTGAATTAAATAATGATTTGAAAATTATTATATTAATGGTAATGTTTCTAATATGTTAATTAAAATATATGTTTATATTAATACACTAAAATAGTAGTATTTATAATATTTAGTGTCAAAATAATACCATGAAAATCATTTTCATTCAAGAAAAATTTTATACTAATAAATATTATATTCATCATATTCTAAATTTTTATGAATATAAATTTAATTTAATAAAATGATTATAATTTTTTTTTTGAATTTTAATTATTCAGTGATGACAAACCCTGTGATTCTATGGTGGTTTTCATGTTTTTGGTTTCGGGTAGTAATTTGAAAATACATGGAAAAAATATAAATAATTAATAGGTGAAAACATCAAGTGTCATGGGTGGTGTATTAAAGTTATATGTATTATATAAAAATAATCTGGATAAAGAAATTTCGTATAATAATCTTAAAAATAGTAAGGACCCATTTGCCAGTATTTGGACTGAACATTGAAAAAATAATATATTCTCATTCTTTTTGTTTGACATCGTTACCGTAAAAAAGGATGATTTATATATATTAAGTTGAGATGTACATTAATTTTTCATCGAATAAAGTATGTTGAAAATATTATAAAATATATTGAAACTAATTCATTCTTTATTATAACTATAAATTTGTTTTCCACTATTGTATTATATGTTTCAATAATGATTTATATTCAAAAAATTCGTACTAATAGTTATAAAAAATTAACTTCAGATACAAGTCTCTAGCCATTGTTATTATAATTTATTTATTAGAATATTAATAGAAAGTATCTCTATAAATTAATTTTATGAAAAATATACTACCAATTTAATCAATTTAAATAAAATAGAAAATCTATTTAAACATAATCAATTCCAATATATGAATATATTAAAGGATTATTTATGAAAATAAATTAACATATCATTTATTTACCACAATAGTAATGGAAATTTCATCATATAGGCATTCCATGGAAATAAATTGTATATAAAAATTTATATTAACAACAAATTAATTTCATAATCCTTCCAAATATTCTAATAAACTCATTGTAATCATAGTATAGTTATGAATATTTCATATTAATATCTACATGGTAAGCATAAATATATTAAATATTTTTTAAATGTATTATTTTTAAAAGTAATTTTCATATTTTATATAATAATATACATAAGGTCTTTTTATATAATATAGTTAAAAAATTACATTACATAAATAATATAATTATTATAACTATTTCGAAATAAATACAATAAATTGATAATGATGAAACTATTAGAATTTTCTGGTATAGTTTAAAATAATATATATGCAACATTGGAAACATGACCACACATTAGGGTAAAATTTACATTTATTACAAGATTTTTTTATAAATAAATATAATATCTTGTATTTTTTAAAAAAAAAATCATTGTATGACTATCCAAGACATGTATTGCTATTCATTAATAAATTTCACTATTGTTGCAACAAAACATTATTGTTTTAAATTATTAATCATAAGAAATTAGTTTTTTATATTCATTGGTATAGACTTTTGGAAATACAAATACATAGAAACTAAATTTTCTTCATCTCTTTTATTTATAATGAACATTTATATCCAAAATGTTACTATTTTCATAATCCATTTGATTAAATACAAATATTTTATGGTACACCATTTTTTATGGATGTTAAATTAGTGTTTTTTTTTCAAAACATATTGTGAAATTTTGATGAATTTGACATTTAATATATATATTTTTAATACATACTCCATATTTATTTTGGATAAAAACATAATCATACATTCCATAGGTTCTGGTTTTCAGTTTTTGGACATAATTTGTCGTAATTATAATGACTTAGGTTCAACTGATGGATTGGTGAGTTTCCATTCATCTATCTAATAATATGAACATTACAATCATATAAATATTATATTAATAATCTATATTTCATAGATCATTGAATGAATCAATGACATTAAATACAATGAAAGAACCATTATCATATTTTCACTAAAATTTAATTACCCTTAATATTTCCCCAAATTCCACCAAATATTTTTTAGGTATATATGAATCATCATATATATAAATTGAATAAATAATATAATCCAAAATACATTATATAGATGGAATACGTACAAATATTTTTAATAATTAATAATTGTAGGCATATAATGTGTATAACCAGAGAACTATTCGTATTATTCTGTATTATGTTTCATGAAAAACAATATAATATACGTAAAAGGTATCACACATCTATAGATGATCCAAAGTATATAATAAAAATAAATATAATTTATAATGTTCTATTTTCATCTCATGTAAAAATTGAACCACTATGTCAATGAGATAAATTAAAATCTAAATAGCTTCATGTTCATGGTTTTTAAGTGTATATTTTTTAAAGTATAAATCCATGAATTCATTTTTCCTTTAATGGAAAATGATTAAAGAATCATTAGATTGATTTTTTAATTAATATCTCATTCAAAACAATAAATTAATTGACACCAGACCTGCCTAATAATCAATTTAACCTACTAAAATTATACAAATTATATATTCAGTGACATAGAAAATGATAATAATCAATTAACACAATTTTTTATTATTATTTTCTTTATTAATATCATAAAAAGAATTCATTTTTAAAATAAAATAAAAAATGGGAGATGTTTTATATTAATATATTAAATTTAACATAGTAAAATTACTTCTATAATATTTAATATATTTATTTATAATCTAATATATCAATAATTAATAATATAGAAATTTATAAGAATTATGATTTAAATATGTGAATTGTAAAAGTGTATTGTTCGAATTAAATCTTATTTTTTCAAATTATTATATTCATTTAATATATTTCTAAAAATATTATATCGAATATATAGAAAAAATTCATTTTTTGATTAATAATTTCAATATATGTTTATGATAAATTATTTTCATTATCTAAAAAATTCTAATGTTTTAATAAGTGGTGGATTATATAGTTTTTATAAATAAAATTCATTTATAAAATTTTTTTCATATAACTATAATTTGTAAATTCATGAAACTAGTGATTAAAATAAAATATAATTATCTAATTATATGATTTATAATCTTAAATATATTTTTTAAAATAATATATGCATATTTGACATTTTAGAATACATGTTTTAATTTTTTAAAATATATTGATTTATTATAAATTTAGAATTTTAATATTAAATTTATTCATTGAAATAAAAGTAATAAAATAAAAAATTCAATTGTGGAATTATTACTTCCAATTTTATTAATTATGTATAATTAATTTTTAAATATAAATAATCAATTACATTGGTAAAGCTCTATTATCTTGGAAATAATCCAAATGGGCTAATAAAGGGTTTATCAGTGATAAAAAGATTGATTTATTTTTCAAAAAATGTGTGTTATTGGGATTTGGGGAAATTCATGAACTTATAGTTTCAAGCCTATATTATTTCCATTTTTTAATATTATTTCATTGAGTTATACTTCCTTTTATTAATTTTTTTTAGTATTTTAAAAAATTCATTCCCATGACACATATAAAAGAGACACACTATCTAAAAAAACCGTTACTCAAAAACACACATAAATTCTCCCATAATATTCTAGAAACAATCTTAAAAATCTTATTAAACATTTAGTCCTTTGAAGGCATAAAAAACTATAAAATGGTGATAATACAAGATGTGAGTTAATAAATTATACCGACTATATTCAAATTTAAATTTTATTATTTGCACTTAATCATTATAAATTACCACTACCCCATCATAATATGATATGATCAATGTAATTATTACATTGTTGTATTATTATTATGATATTATAATTAATAATCACAAAACACATTCCTATTATGAAAATTGAAACTATCATTCTTATATTCTAAAGACTAGCTCTACCATGACAGAAAATGATTAATTTCCTATAACAACCTTAAAACATTGTCTATAATATGTAATATATATATATATAAGTATTATATTTTTGAAATATTTTATATTCTTAATTGATAAAGCAATTTAGTCATTATTATTTTTCTTTGGAAATCAAATTAATCATCAATGACTATCATCAGACTACAGACTCTAGGGAACAATTTATTTCAATTTCTTTTCATAACCAGCATAATTTTATTGTTAGAAGAATTAATTTATGGAATAATGATTATGTTTATAGAATTATTATTGTCAAATAATGTCAAAATTTGAAAAATATTAAAATTATTACCAAAAAAAGAATCATGTCAAATTTAATCATCACAAACTATTTTATAAAATAAAAAAATAATTTTATATTATATGAAATAACATTTATTAGTTTCTAATAAGTCTTTACTTATTATAAATTAGAATATAAAACACTAAAATTCTGAAAAATATTAAAAATATTAGCAACTAATAATCATGTAGAATTTAATCATCACAAAATAATTTGTAAAATCCAAAAATAATTTTATATAATATGAAATAACATTTAATAGTTTCTAATAATTCAATAATTATTAGAAATTATAATAGAAAACACTAATACTCCTTAATAGGTTATATTGATTAATTTTAATTTATCTATTATGAAATATTTTTTCTGAATTTTTTTTTAATATATTTCATTTCACCTTTAGAAAATTCTATTCACCTATGTGTTTTTATTTCAAATTAATGATAAAAATCTTTTCCAGAATCACTTTTAGCATATCACATATATTTAAATTTTCAAATTCAAAATTATTTACACTCTTGTAATTTTTATAAAATAAATTATTCTCTAATATATATTTATATATAATTTTTTAATTGAACTCACCATATAAAAATATTCCATTCATGACCACTTATATTTTAATGACACATGAAAAATTCTTTTTCTCAACTATTTATTATCAACATTATCATCCATCACTTGTACATTTTTTACATTTGGGATATGTTATTTGTAAAAGAATCTATCATTTTTATCATGATTTATTATATAATATTATTCTATGATAGTGAAAGAATATTTAATTACCGTATTATTTACTGACCTATAAAATATGATTAAAAATTAATTTCATTAAATTATTATTACTTTGTGAATACCCTGTTTTCTATTTCCTTGATAAAATGGTTTTCACCTAGGTTACATATAATGGTTGACTATTGAAATTATTTTCCTAACTATATAATATTTATTTATAGAGTTTAAATATTAAAATATTTTTTATATTGATTAAATGTAATTTTTCTAAAAAGATACTTGATTCCTTTGGATACCCATTATATCCAATATATAGTTGTGATGTGTAGAATAAAAAAATTATCTTTCCATTGGTTATTTATTATAGAAAAAAGTTTGTGACTTTCATTATAATGTTTTAAGAAACCCACATTTTTTCAAAATGTTTATTATGATTTTATAAGTAACTTTTTTTCAAGATTCTATCATTCGTATCAATGAATAATGGGTATTATATGATATGACCCTAAAATGTATAGGTTATAGTTTTATATCATATTAATTGAGTATTAAATGGTAAATTTTTATAATTTAATATTTAGGAGCAAATGTGGTGGATACTGATTGTAGTAATCCAGATACTACTATTTATGATAATTAGACAACATGTATGAATGATTGTTCAATATCATTATAGTGTAAATCTATAATTGATCATATTTATTTGATTATGATTTCAAAATTTATTTACTCACATTTTATGAAATGGAACAATTTTGATATTATTTATGATCTATTCTTTATTGGGTGTTATTATTATCATGTATGTTTCAAATACACATTTTATAAATTTATGTCCCCCTATGATAAATGTGTTTGTTTACCATTATATAGAATAAATCGTTACAAAATTAATATTATTAAATTAACCTATGATTAGTTGATTATTATATTGTATAATAAATTATATTTTGAATAGTTTATATCAATTATAATGATATTTTTAAAAGGGTTTAAAAATATTCTTATGTACATTTTTCTCAAAGACATTAAAACATCAATTCATGGGTGTATTTGAGATAGTTTTTTTGGAATATATTTGTTATTTTTTAGATTAGGATGGATGTCATGTGTGAGAAGCATAAGGATAAGTATAAGTAATATGTCTATGTGATGGATCAAATCCTAAAATTTTGAAATGTTAGGTATTAAATAAATTTCTAGAAAATAATAACATTATCTACAATATACAAAAAATTATAGATTATATAATATATATACCTTAGGATAATAACAAAAAATGTGCATTTTCATTATTAACAAAGTTGTCTCCTGATGCATGATTAGAGGCCAAATCATAGAAATAATATGATACTCCCAGAGTATTTTCATAGATTAATTGAATTCAAATTCTAAATAACTAATAATGATTTATTTATTATTTATATATATGGATTATGATATGATATACCATCTTACCTATAATACAAAACAAAATATTGCGAAAAAATTAATATGTTAGAGAATTAATGACTAATTATATAATACATACTATAATTGAGGTTTCATATTAAAATGATCATATATATTGACTCTATTTGCTATTAACACAATAATATTTTATTTGGATGATAATTAATGATTGAAAAGATGATAAAAAATTTTTGTACATTGAAAAACTATTTCATATAAAAATAACACTAAGGAGATTAACTAAAATGTTATATTTTATAGTATATTCATATTAGATATAATGAATTAGCTATCCAATATTATATACAGTAATGAGTTTTTTATCATAATTGAAATAATAATATTATATCCATAGTAATTTTCATAATTACATGATATTTATCAATGTTATTCGTTCATATTAAAAAATTAAAAGTACAATCTAAATCATATATTTGTTTTTTAGTCAATTTATGTTATTTTTTTGGAAACATATATTATATTTTATGAATAAGAATTATTATTGATTTATGTAATAAATATAATTTATGGTAAAATACTTGAAAAAACATGATGGCGGTATGGATAATCATACATTTATTATGTTTATGATATTGATGATACAAATGATCAACTGAGTATGATAAATGTGAGTCATATAAATCTATGACCATTTTAATTAATTAATTATTTAATTAATAAATCATCCATGGTGTATTTGTTGATGATTGTCTCAATTTTTTCATAAAAATGTATAAATTTTCAACAATATAATATTTTATATCTGTGATTAATAAAATTTTGATGATTAATGATATTGTCAGTTTATTATGAATATTTATTCTCACATTGGTTTAATTTCATAGTGATTTTGATGGTTTTGTTAAAGGTATTTTATATAGAACAAATGATTATGGAATACCCAAATATGTGTATATGATTGTATAAATTATAAATGAATTTTTTTGAATGATAAGTAATATGATATTGTGAGGTAGGTTCAAAATTTGATGTTATATCCTAAATATTGTATATTTCAAGAATACAATTACTATAATTCAATATTTTGGAAAAAAATATAATTATGTTGTCACTATAGTAGTGGTGACACTGTAACAGTGGATGGTACTGTTAAAGGAACAATAGCAGCATCGGTACTGTATCTTCCTAGTAACAGTAGCAGTACAATTCCACATAGGGCCATTTGGGCCAAAAAATGGGATTTATGGCCTTCTAATTGGACCCCTTGTTCTAGGACCTTCAGGATATGTAATGGGTCTCCATCTACCAAGTCTGAAAGAGGTCTTTTCATTAAATATAAAAATGAGGCTTTGACCCCAACAATTAAAATAAATTAAATAAAACCGTACTATATTATTATAATTCAAATTGATCATATTTAAAATAATATTAATATAAAAAATATTTATATTTATAAAAAAATATAGCATTATGTGATTTCTTATAAATATGAAATAAATATTATGAATAATAATAGAAAAATAAAGGACAAATATTTTTTTAAAGAAGTTTTTCAGAGAATTATATATTTTCTTTTAAAATATTATTTATAAATTTTAGAACATGAATATGAAAATCCAACATTTTTATATAAATCATAATTATTTTATAAAGATGAAACTACTTACAATTAAAAAATGAATTATTTTTAGGTAAATAAAATAAATAATGTTATTAAAAATAATATGACATTTAATACATTATTGTTAATTGAATATGAATTATTTTATGATACAATATTTATTTTATAAGAAAAATATATATATTATATGTTAATTTATTATATAAAAAAAATTATTTTTAAAAAACATGTATTAAATTTTAGAATAGATGTTATGTTTAAAAATAATATTTATGGATTAAAAAAATATTATTTTATATTTATTTATTATATCTAGTGAAATTTTTATAAAATTACATAGGTTTAGAATTTTAAATTAATAATTAATCATAATTTAATAAGTAAAAAACTATTATCATGCATAGAGGTTAAATTTCCTTTTTAATAACTATTATACATTATAAAAAATTGTGGGAAAGGGGATTAACTAAAAATGAAATTGTACATATGTGTTCAAATCATGAGGGAGAATGGTTAGTTGAGTACCTCATCATCCATATTATTTCACATCTCCATTCATTAAATTATTTTGAGAAACCTTTACTTATAGTGACTTATCATTATTATGATATTAAGGTATTTACAAAAAATCCATCATCGTCCAGCCATTATCATCAAACTCCACTCCTTAGTAACTTGCTCCCCAAAGCCCATATTATATTTCTCAAAATCATTACAAAAATACCCTCCAAATTCCTCTCCATATTCTTGAGGTAATGATCTACATGAAATACCGTCCTTCAATGGATTATCAACCTTTGAAATAAATATAATCTAAGAGGGGAAGTATAATTTTCTAACCACTAATTTATAATATTATTAAGTTTATGAGAACTTACTAGACATAAAATTTATTTTCACATTATTAAAATGAATACTATAAAATCATTATAAAACATTTATGTTACTATAATTATGGTATAATAAGTAACACCCTCCCAATTTCTATATAGAGAAATTAAATAATCATTCATGAAAGGTGTGGACTAGAAATTCCATCATATGACATGTTTCCATTTCCATAAATACCTCAAAATGATATTAATAATAAGTAATTTAATATATATATATATATATATATTATTTATGACACATTTTTTATTCTAAAACAAAAAACTATATTAGTCATTTCCCGTATTAGTGGAAAACAACATCATCTTCATTGCGTTCGTGTGAAAAAAAATTCTCCATGGAAATATTGTTTTCTATATTATTCCAATACCAATATATATCTATCTTAATTAAAATAATATTAATGGATATATGTTATATTAATTAAATTGACAAATATAAATAATGTAATGCTAGACTACCTATTAATAATATGAGAAATAATCTTCGGTCGTTATTTCACTAGTCTAAAATATTGTTCAAAGAGAAGAAATGATTAAATTATACAATGAAATCAAATCATATTTTTCATATTATTATTCTAATTTTAATATATTCATCTAAAAAACAAGCAAACACCATATATTTTCATTATTCTTATTGTACACTGATATTACAAATAAATCATTTTATATTCACCCATTAATTATGGAATATTTTTCATTGGGTCTATTTAAAAAATACATGATTTTTTTAATTTATATCCTGGATGAATATATAAATTTACATTTTATTAATAATTGATATTATTATGTAACAAATAGATTTCTAATTAGTTCGGGGGTACTAATATTAATATTGAACTCAATGATAAATATTTCAATGTCTATTTGTTAAAAGCATAGAAACATATAGATATCCAATTTCTTAATTTATGATCAAAAACAAAAATCCCATATAACAAAAATATAAAATATTAAAATAATATGTCACATAAAATTAAATACATTTATGATCTTTCAGTGAGAAATTTGGGGAAAAATGAACAACAACATGAAACTATATAAAAAATTAAATTAATAGCCCCTAATATAAAAAATTGTTTATAACTATTAAATATAAATGTATTGAGTAATAATAAACTATTATTATAAAATTTTATATATTTAAAATATTTAAGTTTTCATTATAATAGTAAATTTATTTATAAAATAGTCCATAGAACATTTTTTCTTGATGTAATTGAGGTATTGGGGATCCATACCACACATTTCAATTCAATAGTACATGATTATATTATATTAAATGAATTCGGTTGTATAGTGAAATTAGTAATATATTAATATTATATGATTTGTATCATTATAATTGGTTTTTAATATTCTATTTTATATTCTACAATTTGAGGGAATTTTATTTTAATTTTACTAAATCTATAAGGGTTTTTTTAAATGAATTTTGATTCTTTGAGTCTTTATTCATTTTCAAACCAAATTCTATTTTTGATGGCATATTTACAAAACATGGATGTATTTTAATTATAATTTATATATTTAATTTGAAATAAATATGCATATAATATTATATTCTATAAAATATTATGATTACATTAATACTTGTAAAGACCATTGGTTTTATTAATATTGAATTTGTTAATAAATATGATTTTTTTATTTCTGGTTATATTGTGGTTTAAAATTGTCATTTTACATTCAATGATGAACACCATAAATTTTTTAAGAACTATTATTGACTTATAATATGAATTTTATCTTATGATTGGATAATGGAGTAATTCTATTTCATTTGAGTCCAGATTTAATGTTTATTATATATTAAAATAATTATTACAATAACTCATGTCGATTCTGATGGAAATAACTATTTATCTTATTTTCATATTGATATTATGAATTTGATTTTTCATACAAAATATAGGTTTTTTATAGTGTATGTATAAACATTCTATTGGTTTTGGGACTCGAGACATCTATTTAAATAAGAATTTACTTTTTAATTAATTTAATGAAGACATGCACAATAGATTTATTCATACCACAAATTATAGGTTCAGGAGGATTTATTCTAAAATTCATGTGACATAAATATTGGGATGAAATAGAAAATCAATATCTATTGAAATTTTCCCACACCACCTATTGAGACTACATCGGGGATTTATAGATTATGGATGTATGTTTTGATTAGAATCTTTCGTGTTTTTTCTATGTTTTATGATGTTTTTTATTTTTAATCCCTAATAAAAATAAATTTTTTTCTTCTAAATTAATTTTATTATTTAAATATAACCCATGGGAGTTTATCTGTGCTAAATAAGTCAAGAAGATGGATTCATAGGGTTTATTGTGATTTCTTTATCCAAGATCCCATTCACATGGAATGTGCTTCTATAATTCACATCATGTGTTCTTATTAATGGAGGAAAATATACATATTTGAAGTACACATCATGTAATTAAAGTAATAACCATGATGTCAGAATTGTTCATATGGCCATGTACACCGGCATATGTGATTTTGGTACTACTTTCAATATAATAAACCAACACGACATAAACTTGGGAATTGACGTATGGATGATAACATTGATAAAAACCAAATATAATGGGGTCATTTATAGGTATAAGAGCATATAAAAACACTGATTACATCATGGTAATGTATTAGTACATGGTTATATGCAATATACAGTAAGGACATGTGGTTGAACATGACCAATCTTATGGTTTATCAAGGTCATTCAAATGTATATGGTCGGGTGGGATATTTTTTATTACATGTGATGTACTCATGTTAGACATTATGTACAACCTCATTGTTTTATTCCTGAGTATATTTATTGCATTTTCACCACTAGATAAAATATATAGCACATTGGTGTCCATTTTGATATATTTGTAAAACGTGATGATTGATTATCAATGGAGTTTTGATAACATCAAATAGGATACTATGGTGAGCGACACATTTAAATAAATGTTTCATTTTAAAATCTTAATTGAGATTTACCATGAGGGTGAGATATTGGATAAACCTCATGAGGGTGTAATGAGAATGATTGGAGGATGTATAATGGGATCAGATAAGTTCTAATTTTGTATTGGAATGATATTGTAGAAAGTTTGTGTGAATGGGTCTTGAATTGAGGTAAAATATATTTTATCTATTTGGGATTGGCTAGGGTGGCATGAAAATTTTATGTCCTTGAGGCCATACCCCTTATGAATTATAATACCATATCAAAATGTGAGGCTATGGGATTCTATATTTTTGGATTTGATATGTGTTACCAAGAGATATAAGAGTTTGTGTGAGAGATGATTTTTTAATAGGGGATCAAAGAGTAATACCTCCATTAGTGTACTAGTCCTAGGGATCCCAATAAGAATACATATTATCATTTTATAAATCCAAGGACTATATGGATGAGAAATTAATAGAAAGGCCTAGTTTTTATATGTGGCATTGTTATTGATGGTTATAAGTTCCTATGTGGTGCCTAAACTATTGTGTTATCTGATTAGGCTATGACATTGATTATGGTATTGGAATTCAAAATGTTCCGGATTTTATTTGAAAATATTTTTATAGGTTTAGAAATTTTTTATTCATTCCTAGATGATAATATTGGAATTGTTTTCCGCATATTATAGTCTACATTAATAATGAGGATTCAATAGTTGATAGGGATGATAATGATTCTTCACATGAATGGTCCCAAATATCAGGTGTGATGCTTGAAATCTATGAATAAGTAGTTTACAAATAACGGCCCATTACCATAGGATATGATGTTCGAAATGATATTTTATTTGTTAATAATAGTTTTTTCATGTATTGGGTTCTATAATGTTCTTCCAGATAGTTTTTACTCTTTCAAAAAGGATATTAATAGTGTATATGTTATTTCATATATGTTCCTCAAATTCAAGATTATTGATCTGGGATTAAGTAATATACTTGATGGATAATCTGATGTACTGCGTTTCTTCAGATGGATAGTGCACATGATTATAAAATTTCATGACTAATTATATTTTATATTACAATATATCTAGTGGAATTTAATGGGACACTAATACTCAATATATGTATTTCATGTTTTGTACTGATGCTCTAGGATCCATAAATTTTATATGTTTTAGGGGTGAAATAATGACAGTATGAATCTATGGTTTATATTAAAGACTATCCCATTATGAAAAATTTATTTTACAATTTTTTCATGATAACATTAGTGAGGTTTTATTATATTGATACAAGTGGACATGATAGAGGATAACTTATATTTATAGCATGAGTTATCTATTTTTTCAATTCGATGATTTATTGAGGTAAAGATTATTTTATAGGGAATAAATGGATGTAGTGATCCAATGATACATAGTATGAAATATCATTGATATGTGTTAAAAGACGTCAAAGATTATCCAAAGATTTATTTTTTTGATTTATGTCAAGGACCTAAGGATAAATGTTGGGTTTTATTATATTTATTTGAATTATGTTCACACATGGATGATCCTGTTTCATGTGATTGGACATATGAAAACATTTTATTGTTTAATCATTGGGGTTCACATACTGATAATTATTTCTCAATTTTTATATGTTATCCTCAGAGGTTTTATATACTATATGTATTGATTCAGTTTGATCATGGATTCTTGATAGATAGGTCGAATGAATGGTGTTTTTTCAATCAATGAAGTGTTTCATGTGGTGTATGATGATTGGGAATGATAATATTAATATAGTATAGGAGATTGGATATGTGACATGTCACAGTGTTGGAAGTAGAGCCTGAGGTATTGATGTTGTTGATTTTTTTAATATATGTCATCATCCCAGTAATTAATCAGAGTTTTATTAATAAAGTGATCGATTTGGACTTTAATGTATTTCAATTTATTATAGTATTCTTATGCTCAATTTTATTTATTATTTACATGTACATTAATATGTATGATTCTTGTTTTTATTTATTTATTTTTATGAAATTTGATATGGGGTTATAGTATCCTCGCAATACATCAATATACCTAGGTTGCTAGTTAGAACCATCTATTTTGTTAGGTGGTGTGTAAGATTTCATGTGGCAAACATGAACAAGGAACTTGTTCAGCAGCATTAAGGATGGTACAATACATTACACCAACTGTGATGATTTTTGGTATCTCAATATTACATCCTTGACATATGATCTTTCCCTTAATCATATTTCATAATAATAAGATACATTTCCTACAAAATTAAATTATGTTGAAGTCTCTCTCTTTTTTATGGATTAATATTCATACCACACTCAAAATTGTAAAATACTTCATTAATTATGGTGTATGATTCCATTATGTGATATTGTTACACATAAAAATATATAATTGACATCTTATATTTTATAACAAAAATTTTTCTTCAATGAATTTCTCATCCCATCGTAATAATTTAATTTAAAATATATTAGAAACCACTTTTAAAAATTGAATTTTTAATACATATAAGGATTTTAAATGAATTTTATAATGTTGTATTTTAATTAATGTATTTTCAAAATAATTTAAATATTAATATCCTTTTATTAAAAATTGATTTATTTTTGTCTCCACATTTAAAACAGAAATCAATATATCATTTTCAATTATCAATTCATATATATTTATTTAAAAATAATTAAATTATTTTGAAGTAATTCCATTGGATTTTTAGAAAATAATATTTGATGTGGGATGCATGTTTATATTTCCCTTCATTATTAAAAAAGTTTAAAATTATCTTTTATGTTTTAAACACCGTATTCCAATTCAAATTAAATATTTTTTACAATAATTTGTATTTTTATATATGATTTATCCCCAAATAAATATACATATATTCAATTTGTAGGAGAGAACATTCAGTATCAAAAAATTATTTCTTGATACCTTATTCGGTGATACTAATTGAATAATTCCATTTTAATAATGTTATTCATCAATGGGAATATACTATTATGTTTCCATTATTGTAGTTGGTATTTAATCATATTCAACTATACAACATCTTTATCTAGATGGCTTATGTAATTTTATTCTCACTCAAATATAGGATATAACCATTACATTTCCTTTATTGATGATCCTATATGAATAGTAATATCATTTATTCAAATTCCATTATATTTTTTAAAATATTTTTCAATATTTCATTGATTTAAGGGTGTTCAAAAAGGGTCTATAGAATATTTAATTGGGAAACGTTTCTTGATATCTATATACCCGTTATAAATTAAAATTATGACATTATTTATTTCATTTATTGAAATATGTACACTAAATTTGTATGTTAATGTCAATGGTTGAAAATGACACTCCATGTGTTTTTTAGAACTGATTAATGAAAATAATTTTCTTTACCTAGGATGTTTATAGTAAAAAATCAGAATAACATTCATTTTATTGTTTAATGTAATCATAATTAAAATATGAATTCTTTATATCTTATAAAGTAAATTATTTTTTCCACGTGACCCTTATAAGTATGGATAAATTATGAGTGGTACCTTTTTCTCACTGAAATTTTATCAAAAAATGACTTATATCTCATGGAATATGTATTCAATGGTACATTTCATTTTCTCATAAAAAAGGAATATTATGGTGAATCACATTAATGTATTGTTATATATACTAATTTTCCCATAGAATAATAATTCTTAAATTTTTTATTCCTTTCCTCATAAATGTGTTTATATCTCATAGTTCATTCATATGGAATGAAATTACATTTACTTATGGTATTCACCAATATTTACCCTTACAAAAAATCTGATATCACTAGTTTCTTCTGATTAATTTACCCCATGTTAATAACCTTAATTGAAAATGTATAACTTATAAGATGGAGTCTAGTGTGGCTTGATTAGTGAGAAATATTCAAATTAATAATAATATATGTAACTTATGAAACTATTCCTTAGGAAAATACTATCTTCTATTGTTTGTATTCTGTGATTATTTTTGATATATAATTTTTAGATTTTGGAAATGATATAAAATAAATATATCACATTATTGGGTGGTTATATATTTAACAACATCTTATTATATCATTTGTTAAAAAAATTGGATCCTTAGATGATGAAAAATATTGGGAATATTTATATTTCAGAATAATATTTGATTAAAATCCCTTATCATAAAGAAGTAATAATCCATAACTCAAAGAAAATAGTGAATAAATTAATGGTGTTAAAATTTTAAATATCACTACTACTGAATGAAAAATATTATCATGACGAATCTTTATGACAGTATAAAAATACACACAATGATAATGGTCATATATAATATACCATATATAAATCAACTACATAATGTGACATGTCATGGATTAATTATAAACATATTATAATATGAAATACTTCCATGTGGTTATTTTTCGATGAGAGAAATCAATTTTTATTTGAACTATTTGTTTTGAGTACATCTTATTTCTTTTAAAACCAATGATATATTTCATATATATTGATCAAATAATCTCATTTTATCTAATTAAATTTTATTTTTCTTTCCCACTACTTAACTAAGAATGAGTATGCACATTCTCATATGAAATCACGCATTGAAAAATATCTAAATAATAATAATTATTTTGTTAATGTTATTCTATGAATCATTGACATATAAGGAAAAAATTATATTGGATTTCAAATAACATTTTCCTTCTATTACAGGAATATGTCCATGTTATGAAGGATATGTGATGTATTGAACTAGAGATTAATTAGTAATGTTCTATCTATTTATAATGAAATTATTTTATATTTATTTTCAAATATAAAATTCCTAATGTTAGTAATATTTAAAAATGGTGATAATTATATAGTTACAGTATTCTAAATAATTTCATTTATTAAATAATCTATCAATTTAATTAATTAATTAAATTTAGAATTTTGGTTAATATAATAAGCATTTTTATGAATAATTTTATAAAATTTATTTCTATGAACTATGATGGATTATTTAGGAATAGTCATAGGAAATTGATAATGAAAATTTTAAAATAAATATACATATCTGAAATATACATTTACATTTTTCATTATATTATCAATATTATTTTAAACAACACCCACCATTAATTTAAATAATAAAATCATTATTTTCCTACCTCAATGTTCTTATCACTCATACTATTTTACTACCCATCTCTACAATTCACCTAATAATTCATAGTTCTAAATTATTTTTTATTTTCATTTGTATTTCAAGTTATAACAATTTTTAATTATACAGAAATACTATTAATTTTTTTATATTTGTATTTTAATCAATATAATATAAATAAATATTATTTAAATTATTATTTATTTATTAATGATAAATATTTTGGATCATTGGATACAAACAGTAATCCTCAAAATTTCCATAAAACCATCATTTTTATACTATAAACATATATTTTGATCATTAGTAAAATAAATATAATGAATTTAATCGTTTCTTTTTGTCAAAATATTATAATAAATGAATAATATTTCTAGATGACAATAAGGGAATTATATTATTGAGAGGTTTTGAGTAATAAATACTAGAATTAGTAATTTCATAGAATCCAAAAACATGGTATCCCACAATGTCGTAGTGATTATGCTTTTAGAATGTCCAGAATGAACATAGAAAATGAACGTTTTCAATCAACAATGATGTTTACATATAGTTTTCTTTAGGAGTGAAATGTGTTATATATTATAATTATTTTATTTTCAAATAAACATTTGAGATGAATTCATAGGATTATGCTTCAAAATTTATGAGATATGCTTTATTATTACAAGATTTATAAAAATAACATAGTTATTTAATGGAAGACTGATATGTGTAATTGGTTAAATAATATATATATATATGTCTAATAAGTTTAATATTTATTCCATTAATGATCAGGACGTTTAATTTTTAACATAGAATTTATATAGTAATTTCAGTATATTTTTTATGCATAATTGTTGAAGAAATATTTTTCCAATAGAAATAATGAGTATGTGATATTAGGTTAAAAAATTAATTAATGAGGATAGATATATCATCACATGAGTTATTTAATAATCCTTCTAATATTTTAATTTGTTAATATAATTGGGAAACCATAGAAAATATAGTGTAACTATTTCATTCATAGTGATTGTGGAGTGCTGAATTTGTATGAATGTAATGTAATACGATATGATGTTTCATTGTTTTTAATTTCAAATTCAAATCCAATGATAAACCACCAATGAAATTTATAATAAATTGAAATTATTTTTTTTTTCATGAATGTATTTTGAGAATAATAAATGCATTTATATTGGGTATTTTTTCAAGGTAGATCTGGAATTGATATTAAATTTATAGTGAAGATAAATATTCACATATATTTTTTATTTATAAACTTATTTTTATGGATCGTTAAAAAAATGGTTAATTTAAAAAGCTACTATCAATTTTTTTGATTTTTTTATTTTTTAGTTTTCATATATTATTTTATTCCATTGTATTTAATATTTTTCCAACTTAAATACAAAATTCATGATCATTTATTTTTCAGTCAATTATCATTCTATATTTGTTACATGTTTGTAATATTTTTATTTTATATTTTCAATATATGTAGAAAATTGAAATATGGAGACTAAATTTAAATAATGAGTAATGTCATATTAGTTATATTTATATGGATAGATACACTTATAATATTTATCTAATTTTTCTAGAAATCATTTGGTTATGAGGTTTTATAATATATTATGATACAAATCAATAATGGAAAAATAATTTGACCATAGATTAATAAAAAGATTACCATATAATCCAATACAATATATTATTCAGTTTTGACTGTAATGTTTTAATATTTAATATAGTACAATAGATATTTGTGATAAAAAATATATTATCATCAAACAGAGCCATTGAATAATAATTAAAAGGGAATGAATAGTATCTTACAACATTATAAAACACATTTAGTGAATTTTTAAATGGATTATAACCATTCCAAATAATGTTATATAAATTATTTTAAGAAATATGGTTCTATATTTAATAATAATATCGAAAAATTCCTATGTTTTCATTTTATTCATTAAATGTTCAATTTAAATCTATAGTTAAAAATATAAATTTATAAAACTCTCGTTATGATTTTGTAAATAAGTTAATAATTATATTAATTTATTATATTTTCATCATATGATTTCTATTTAAAATCTATATTTTATTGTCAAGAATACTATATAATTATTTTTATATATTCTATTGTATTGTGGTCATTTTACCATTTGATGATTTTATAAAATAATTAATTAAAAATTAAAATAGTATATGAAAAAATATTCCCCAAAGATCTTTATTTATTGTGATTTTATTAAAACATGAAATATTTCATTTATGATCTATGATTTCCAAGAAATAAATATTGTATTAATGATCTTAATTTGAATAAACTTACTGGAAAACATCACGATTTTGTAAAATAGATTGATATTTTGAATCATTTACTTAAAGGAGTGTTTTATTTCTATAAAATATATAAATCAAGGAAGATGAACTAAAAAAAGGAATTAAAAATTCCAACAATTCATTAATATCCATCTTGATTAATGATAATTTAATTTTTTAACAGAATTTGTTAGAGGTCGATTTTATTCCTTCTATATCAAATTTTTCATAGATTACAAATGGATGATCCAAATATGAATATCAAATAATTCCAATGAACATGTGCTACCCTGAATGATTCTGTTTTTATTGAGGACCAAATTATTTGAATATATTTTCAATTTTCAATTAATTGGGTATCTAAATATTGTTTGTTTGGTTCATAATCTATATCAATTGGATGTTGGAATTATCTAATGAAACAAAAATTTGAAAAAAATCCTAGCATCAAGGAAATTACATATTTGGAAATGAATTTATGTGATTAAGAAATCACATAGATATATATTATCTGATTAGTTGGAATAGTTTAAGAGATTCTATAATATTTATTACACACCATCATATTAGTAAAAAAAATTAGACATAGAATTGGTTTTAGAAATTAGACCACAATGACTATAGAATTATGCTTCTTATTTCTGGATTTGACATAATACTTAAACACTTTTTATACTTGAAAAATCATAGATAATTTTTATCAAAATACTAAAAAATTGAATTGGTGGAGTAACTCTTAGTAGAGTGTATAATTTTCTATCTATTTACACTATAGACAACAATCTACAATTTTATCGATTAGGAAATTTTACCACTATGGTAATGAAATTTTCTTTAGAAAATGTACAATGATCATGTTAAAAATAATCCATGTATGTGTTTGGAATAAAACCATTTTCTCCATAAAGAATAGATACTCCATTAATTTATCCTAGATAATAGATTAATTTGATACATTTTTTTCATTCTTTCCATGGTCATGCATTCTTCAAAATAATTCGTTATTTATCCAAAAAAACAATCATATAAATTCGAATGGATTTTTTATCAATAGAAAAAATATAATTAAAGATCCAATAAACTCAATCATAAGATATATAATTTTTATTTCTACATAGAAATCAACATCCTATGTTCTATTTGAATCAAATAGTTTCCCATGTCCATGATTTGAGACATATCAACTACCACCCCCATTGACTTGCCAAACTATTGAATATGTTCTAAAATAGATGGAAACTCTATTAATAAATATTATTACCCGAGTTGTGAAATTATCTAGAGATGTGAGTGAAATGAAATTTATGGGGAAAAGTGGTTTACCTCGTGATATGTATTTTACTTTATATAAAAATATATAATATTTTCATTCCTTTTATAGTTCATAGTTATACAAATAAATTACTATTTGACAGACTTTTAAAATAAATAATTTATAAAAGAGTAAACCCAAAGTTATATCGATAATAATATAAATAAAAACAACTAATACATGAAAATTTAATGTAATAAATTGATACTAATTACAAATCTCTATATTTCTACTCAAAATGAAGGAATAAGTTCCTATATTTTTGAAACGTATTAATATTAATATCAATGAGGATATAACTAACACTCTTAATAATGATTTGATTATTATTCCTCTACATAACATTGATATATTTATTCATAAAAATAAAAAAATAAAATATATGTGTACACATTGAGATATGACTTACAAGACATGTTAGTTGGCATAAGGGGGAGTCACTGATTAGACCCGCATTCCCTGATAAATAAAAGGATACTTGAATGTATACTAAACCATGCACTATAGGTGAGTTTTCATTCATGTATATTATTTTTATATTTATATCCTATAAATTTTCATCCACAATTTTTTTAAGAAATGATAAGTAATATAAATTTAATTTTAATGAGAAAATTGAAATGATACTTTAGTGATAACATCGAATCATTTGTAATCACAAATTGTCGACACATTTCTTTCATATGTCTCTATAAAATCTTAATGATTTATATTTATCAACTTTATTTCAGTACATTAATGTGTGTAAACAATAAATGTATATTCAATTATACTCAGTGTTACTAAACATAGATTATTAATATTTTATAAAATGAATATCACTCTATCCAAAATGAACCTCTATAAATTGAATGTTGGGCATCACAATAAAAACTCTAATATTCTTCTATGATACTAAGTATGTTTATCTTCATATAATTATTTTAAATAATTTCATAATTCATCAATCCTTTAACATAAATCAAAATTATTTTTGAATCCCTCATGTGATATTTTATATATTCACATGGATTACAACACCATTCATTTGGAAAAATATATATAACATATATTTTTTAGGATAATGTAAAATTGTGATAAATATTCCAATAACCATTCTATGCACACTAAATCTGATTTCATCATTACTCGTCCACATACAAATAAAAATAGTTGTAAATATATCCTTATAATCCTCTATGCTCGAAATATTAAATAATAATATATTATAATTTTTTTGGAAGAAATATATTTCATTCATTTTTCCTCATCTGTAAGATAACAAAGAAATTGACTTCCTTGATAATAGATATCTCCAAAAAATTCATCATCTATATTGAGAAATCTACAATGATATAAATTTTTAACCTGAAAATATTATGACATGAATATGAAAAATTACTTATGAACATTTAATTGGTAACATGACACGGGGATTTGAATAGGGATACTAGGTTAACATATCATGTTTGAGTAAATAGTTATATTTTTTTATTATAAATGGGACTATTTTTATCAATATTACTGACAATTGTAATCATATTTATTTATCTACCTATCTAGGATGACAATTTCATGTCATAATTTTATTAGAGGAAAAAATAAAACAGTGGGACTCTCACGAGACATGAATATTTATGGGGTGTATCTTTCATTTTCATAGTAGTAATTGATAATTTTATACTAATAAATAAGACGAAGATGATGTTATTTTCTATCATTTTATCTATGGTGAATATAATACATTAGAATGAGAGAAATATTGGGTTATTTCCCCTATTGGGAGTTATTATATAGTGATGATATAAATGATTATTCTATAATTCACTAGATAATGACATGTTTGAGATATAGATCTATATACTAGGGGATAATGGTATAATGTGCTTTAAAATAATAATGAATCAAATTATTTCTTTGCAACATAAAAATAATGGTTATATAGTTTATCTTGTTCACTTAATGAAGGCTCAAGTAGTTGTTTTACATTTTTCGATTAAGTCTGGGAAGATAGGTATTCATCAAACAACAATTCCCAGTTAGCATGTTTTTTATTTACTAAATAATTTTTATGTAAATAAATTATCTACCAATAGATTTTTGGAGAATCCTACGTCATCCGATCAGGGTCCTCAATAGATTCATTTTTGTTGATGGAAACATAATTTTTCTCCCAATGGATTCTATATTCCATGGTTGAAATAATATAGGATTAAAAGATATAAAACCAAAGTATTTTAATTTATAATTTTTTAAATACCACAATTCTCAATATTTTATACCATATATAAAAATTTTCCAAAATGAACCACAAAATATTATTATTTAAATATCATAATTATAACCATGAAAGTGTGTTTATTAGTATAAATAAGAATAAGTAAATTATAAAATATATATAGAGTAGATATCATTAATAAAAATATATAATGGAATCAAATAAATTATGATTTATATATTATTCTAACTATATGAGGAATAATTATGTCTTTTTATGCATTAATGTTACTTCTCAAAAAAATTATTTCATTTTGTGAATGGATATTAAAAAATATTCAAATGTAATTTAAATATTTTATAAATTAATTTAAATCATATTTACCATTATAATTTCAAAATATGATTATGATGATTTTTGGAGATTTTTTTTTCAAATAGTTCTTTTTTAGTTAATATTGAAAAAAAACTATAGGTAAAAAATAGTTTCAATTACATTGAATAAGACAATATAAAATCATAATTATATATTTAAATTTTTAATAATGAATCTTAATAATTATGAATAGATGGTGGATCAAGGTTGTAGCCGAGAATTACCTAATATCAGTGGTCCTGATGGTCTTAAGAATATGATTCTTGTAGATAATTACAAAATATCGTTCACTGGATGACCATGTTTTTCATAAGCAGTTGTTTCTCCATGTTTCAAAAAAAATCCTCAAATAGAGAATCGAGCCCCAAATAAATCAATTAGTGTGAAAAGAAATTTGTAGAGGGAGTTAAATCGACTACCAATCCCTCGTTTTCATTAGAACATCCACCCCTATAAGGATTATTTATAAGGGATGAATAGCTCGCGTCTCATCAAACCAAGTGGTTGTTTGTAAATTATTTAATTTATGTTGGTATTCCATTATTGTAAGAGTTATATTTCTGAAAGGCGATCACCATTGTAAATTCATAGATCTCATGTGGAGGATTTCTAAACACAAAATATATGGTGAATGGAAGATGATTGTAATAAGGCATGAATATGATCATGTGTTCTTTCTATCTGATAACCTCAAACGAAGATCTCGGAGTTTTCATTCCCTATCCATGCACCTTGTTTTTCTATGAATCTAATAATTGGACAGAGATATTGATTAATACATGATAAGTAACACTCGCACACATGTTTGGATCCATATTTTCAAACTGAAATGGTTTTATTGGAACTCACACATCTTATGGGACATTTCCTCTTCCATGGTAATTCAATTCAGATGGATCGGAGGACTAAAACCCCAAGGATTTTGCACTATATGAGAATTTTGGTTGAAATTGATATGTCAAGAACTCTTGTGGATGAAGCGAGTCTACCCGCAAGAGACTACAATTAAATGATGATGAATTTATTTTAAAGAAAACCAAAGTTATGAATGAATCATATGTTCATAGTTCATCTAATATCTGAGTTTAATAGGTTAATTGATTTTCCCTTTGGCAAAATGAAGTGGCTTTATGTATCCAAATATCAGAAAAGTATGGTCCTAGATAAAATTACACCTCCTGATCATAGGAGAAAAACCATTTGTGGTCCCTCTAATGTGAGTATGATTGATGAAATCCCAATAGATGGCACAAAAAGAGACAAATTTATTACTGTTGATGGGTTTCAAACATTAAAGGATGCACAACCCAAACTGGTTTATAACAATTGTTCCAATCTCATCCCTCTGGACATTCAGGAACCTATTAAGGAGTCAGAAGTTCGATCCCATGATATTGATAGGGTCAGGACATCCTGTTTGAATGGTCAATCTGGTGGTATTTTAGAGACACTATATGAAGGGGTTGCACGTGATTTATTTTCCCATGAATCCCCAAATAAGGGCCATTGTGACTTCAACCTCAACACACATTGACCACACCACTACATGCACCACATTTAATGCATACCCCTCTCAGGGGACTCTTAAAAATTATGGTGATGTGACCATGGTTGACTCTTCTCTTCCCAGTGAGTAGTCAGCCTCTCTAATCATGTTTTTGTCTCTTCTAGTACCTACAAAGATACCACTCAATAAGGTATTTCTAGGCGAGGAGGAGGTATAACCTGCAGTGGGTAAACATGATAGCTTCACACTTGAGAAGCCCCTACTACACTTAGATATCGGTGATTGTATTGAAGATAGGGAAAACACCAAGGGAAGACAACACTTAATGGGGGAGATGCGGAACTGAATGGAATATGAAAATTCCCTTCAAATAGGTCGATAGTGAAAATGATTCTATGAGATTCACACATGTGGTTCAAGCACCTAATCCCATACAATCTCAGATTATGTTTATCCCATTATGTGGTGCATATTTGTCTAATACGGATTAGGATCCACAATACCTTAAGATAAGTATGAGGGGAAGTATATGTGAGTTTTGGATAATAAAGGCCCCAGATATAGATCCCTTCTCTTAAAGAGGGAACAAGACAGGTAGAAAATAATGTAAAAGGCCAATGCATTATTGCACCAAATGGATGACCTGTGACTAGGGACCATAACCCTAAAAAATAATGATATTTTATTGTAATTGTAAAGGGATTGGATATCCCCAAACATCTAGAGCCCTCTAGCACTTTTTATTTCCAATATAATGATTCTCAATGGTAATTTTGATCCAAAGTTGACCATTAACGATTAGAAGAACATTCAATTGTCCTCCTTAAGTTATCAGTTTCTTTCTCAGAGCCTTTATAGTAGTGTAATCGATCATATATCATTTCTCAAACAAGAGAGCGCTCAAATGGCCACATGTAATCAGGGAAATAAGTGTTTTAATGCCAATATTTGTGTGCTAGAACACATTTTTTAGGTCACCATTTTGAATCCTTCGACATCGTACATTAGAAGAAGAGATGACTGGATAGAATTGGGAGACATATTTAAGAATGAGTATCAAGATGGGTGGTGAGGGGTTATTTTAACACTACAATATCACATGGAGAAAAAACTAGATTTAATTTTAATGTGATTGTACCAGGTGAATTCTATCAACGTATCAATTATTGAAACGACACATTGTTCTGAATTTATGGAGTAGGATTCACATGGAGATGGTTCACTTGGAATGGAAATCAAATATTGAAGCATGATAAATGCTTTGTTCAAATGGATGACAAACGTTTCACTAATTACTTTTATGGATATCCCTTCCCAAATATCACTCTGATCATTATCCCTTAGTTATAGAGCTCTCTACCATTGAATGTTCATCCCTCATCCTTCTTTATCTCAATAATTGGTGAATTACCATCCCTGGTTGTGGGGAAACCGTACTGTAGACTTGGAGACTGATGCCAGCAGGCATCCCTCTTCATAGGCTGATGTAAAAATTAAATCATACAAAGTGGGTCTTAAGAGAGTGGATTAATATAAAATTCAAGATAAATCATGATATTTATAATGCTAAATAGAACAATGAAAGCATTCAAAATAGGTATCAGAATCAAGAATCTCTTTCTAGTGAATAAATTCATTCCCCCATGAAGCTTGATGATATAATAACTATTGAAGAGAGGTTGGATGAGGTTTTCCTATACGTTATGCGACAAAATGAATTTTATAGAAATTCCAAATTAGTCTACAATATCCATAGTGAGAAATGTTCAATGATGGGAAATAATTCCATTAGCATTAATGGACACATGTATACCTCATAATATCATTCAGCTGTTGTATATTTTAGTGATCATTATACTGATGATAGTTTAGATAACACATATAGTAACATTCACCCTGTATTGATGATCAATAGAAGTAAGACCTTGTTAAGGTGCGTGGGAGAGAGGAAATATGATAGTGCTTTTTCTCTAAAATATTATGGAGTACTGATAGTCTAGATTGTTTACCTAACTATTATATATAACATATTGTGGTTTTCTCTTGGGAAATTTGGTTAATGTGATGATGGAATTCTTTTTTAATTATTTTATAGCATATTGAATCAGAAAAAACAACATTTCTCTGATTTCAAAGAAGGATAATTCCTTAGACATTAAAGGATATCATCTAGTGGACCTCTCTAATACCATTACTTAGATCATAAAAATGATTCTACTATATATATTTGAATAAATTGTTCTAAACATTATTACTCCAAACCAATATGTATTTTTTCATGGAAGATGAAAAAAAATTGTTTTGCATAGCCTTAGTGAGTGTAAATATCCTTTGGAATAAAACAAAATAGGGGAACTTTTTCCTCAAGATAGACATTTCTAAAGCTTTTGGAACTCTTAAATAGAATTTCTGATTTAATATCATTAATATGTTTTGTCTTTATAGAATTTTTGTGGGTTTAATTAGATATATTATCTCATTTTCATGGAAATCCATTATCATCCAAGGGACATCGATAGGATATTCTCTATGCCCCAGGGGAGCAATACAAGGTGACCCCCTCCCTGGGATTAGATTTTTTATTACTAAGGATTATCTGAGTAGGTGTATCAATGACCTTACATATGTGTATGGTTTCAGATAAATTAAATTATAATGGAACTTATCTATCCCCACACACTTTATTTATGAAAATTATATTTATTTATTTGGGGGGGAAACAAATAGAATGATTTTTAATATTCAATATCATTTTCATTCTAATGAATAAGTTTATGGGAAATCCAATAGCTGAGGAATATTGATTCTTTTTTGGAGATGTTCCCTCAATGGGAATATGAAATAGATTGTCATAGAAGTTTGGTGTGTGGAGGGTATCCCTCCCTATCACATCTCTTTATGTGACACTAATTTGGGGAAATGTGAACAACCAATATCATAGACTAAATAGCAATGAAATCACCAATCATTGACCACATTTAATTGGATGTCTATGTCCCAGGATGGAAGGGTGTTCCTCATTAATTGAGTTATTAAATTAATGTTTTTTTATTATTTCACTCTATATAGTTTCCCTAGTCTAATCATTAAGGATATTTAATGCATTATATTGAAATTAATATGAATGGGGCATATATATGAATGAAATATTGTTACTATAACTCATGATTATTGTATAAAGCCACTTGACATGGGGTGACTCGGCCTCAAGGACCTAAAAATATTTAATGATAGCCTGATTGGAAAAATAACATGGAATATTCTTACTACCAATTACCCCTCTTATGTTTTAATAATTATCATGTTCATTAGAATGATGCTGAATAGATACCCACATTATCTCGGATCCCTATTCTATCCATCAATTATAATATCCATAAATTACATCATCCAAAACACCAAATGGATTATCTAAAGGAACCTGGATCTCAACATCTAGAATACATGCTGTCTTGACTAACCCATTTAGGAAAAAATGATTTACCCTGCTAAAATGAAGTTTTCCATATTATAGTTCATGTAACATTGTTTTAAACTCCTTTTTTTCTCCATGAGGATTATTCTCAAAGATCAAAATGACGAATTCATGGATTTTGACATAATTGTGTGGATGCCTTTTGTCAATGGACACATTACTCTCAACAATTATTACAAGATCGCAATTGAGTTCTCTCCCACGTTACCTTCATGGCTATTTGAATTCATGGTTTGGTTCATCCACCATCACACTTCATTATATTATGGAAATTGTAGAAGGGTAAACTACACACTTGTGACCTATTTTGAAGAGCTAGGTAGTGTATTACCTATTATTTCTCGTTAGTCATTAGGGGTGGTGATGAAATTCAACACATTTTCTGTGAATGAACATTACCTACGTCCCAATGGGAGTATGCCTGCTTCATATTTGGGTTGAACCACTATGTTGGGGGACCTCTAGAATGGTTGTTGGGCATTATTTGAAACATTGGGCTAAGTCAACTAGTGCATCACCGGATGATTGTAGCAACTGTAACAAATATTCTACCATCTGGTGGGCTTGAAATCTGAATCTGTTTGGAGAGAAGATCTCTTCCAATTGTTCTATAATCCTACTAATGCACCAAGTAGTCCATGATTCTACAAAAATATAGGTTTTCAGGATGTATATAAATATTAATAATTTGAATATACTTATCCAATTCGGAGTTTATCCTGGTGATTGAAAACCTATATTCTCCCATTTTCTGATGGATACCCCTTATTGAATCATGGATTAAAGTGAACATCAACATTGTGACATTGTGAATATCAGGGCCTTCAGGGTGTTGAGGTTCTTTTTGAAAACATCATGACTTTTTTAAAGTATTTTTTCATTGTTATATTTGAATCACAAAAGCCTATGTAGTTTAGTTGTGGGAAATAATATACACAGACAGGTGCGTTGTTCATCACAAATATAATTCCTTCTCGATTGAATCAAACATTGAAATTGCCAAAATTTCTCTAAAGACCGAAATGATGAATGTATTGTGGAATCTCATTCCCCATTGAGTTGACTGTATGAGTTTTTCCACTCAACATAACCTTCATATCACACATGTATATAGAGAGGCTAGCTTGGTGGAATGGACATTATCAAAGTGTGTGGTCCTGGAAGAAATCTCATTGTGGATAATCAGAATGTCTGACCACTGTATCACTCTGGTTAATGATGATATTCTGGGAGAGGTTTACTCCAAGGTGTACATGATCCCTTGTAATGCCTGACATTGTAATCTACTTTTTCTTTTCTATTAATAAATTTATAGGAACATTCTCTCCTATATCATAGACCTTCCATTCTATCTTATCAGTTATTCAATTATATATAATCTAATTAAGTAATATTGAATCACTATTATACTTTATTTATTTATATCTTAATTTTTTTTATAAAAATAGTATTTGTTCCATTTTTTATCGATATTAAAATTGATTTCACCATGTTAGTAAAATTTACTCATAATAAATGGTGTCTATATATAAAATAAGGATGAAAAGTTTTATAAGAAGGTCCCTCGTATTTTTTAATTATAATATAAGGACTTTATATTAAGCATTAAATAATTTATATTTTTATATCAAGAATTAAATATCTTTCACATTGAGGATATTTTCTCATTTATAGATTTAGAGAATTAAGAAATAATTAATTGATAATAAAACCATTATAATTCTAATTAAACTCATATAAATAATATCCATTTTGGCAACTATAATGAACATTTAAAACTATAAATATTTTATTTTAATGAATAATCCTTGAGAAATACAACATGAGATCTTAAATTTTATTTTTCATACTTTAATACATAAAAGACATTTCAAAATTGAGTAAAGATCTCAAAAATCATGGTATGAGACATAAAAAAATAATTTTTTTTGTATGGTGAAAAAAATGAAAAACCAGGAGAACCCATTTCTCAGAAAAGATATCATTTTACCCAAAAATGTAATGATCGTTCAATTTAAACGATATTTGATTTTTCCATAAGAAAAAAAATTATTCCCATGAAATCTCAATAGATATTTATTAGAAGACATGTAGGTACCTCAATGCATCATTTTATAGAACCATTATATAACACTTACAAATTATAATAACTATATGAAAAACATCTAACATAGTGCATTGGAGAACATGATCATAATCCAATGCATTGAAAGGAAATATGGGACACCCATCATATAATATATTCAATTATCACAAGATTCAATCTGAGAACGCCCATATTATATAATGGACATAAACCAAAACCAGAATAAATCATTTTATTATTTCACATTTCAATATTGAAGGTATAATGAACTCTTTTAAAATCATAATAAAATCATTTTTGGATATGAAAATACACTTTTCATTTAAATCACCATTTTCATTTACTATATAACCAAAAAATGGATTGGTGATTTTTCATTGAGTAGACATTAAATTATGCAATGGAATTCAGAAATCATATCAATTCATTATTGGTGGAAAGTTTTATTCTCATTATATACATCATGAATAAAACAATTCACTTGTTGTTTGTTAAAAAATTTCATTTAAAAAATTTAAAAATTTACAATCATAAAGACATTAAAATATTATAAAATGAGATTTATAACAATTTTAATTCGATATAAAAAAATTTCCGAAAACATTTTTATAAACATGATTAATTAAGAGAAAAATGATTTAATTAATATATTAAAATATTTATGTTCTAAAAGAAATTCAATTACTAAGTTTGAGATTTTTGAACCCTAATAAACATGAATGAATAATAATAATAATAATTATGTACAATTTTTATATTAGAATTCATGTCATATAATTTAAAATGGGTTATATATACACATCAAAAAATAGTATAAGTGTATAATATCCATATATGTGTTAATTAATGTAAATTCAGATGAAGTCCCTTAACATGAGTTTTATTATTCATGTGTGTAATTATATTACTGAATAATAAAAATATGATAATAATTAACTATATTTATAAAAACATTCAGGTTCGTTATTATCTCAAATAATCATTTATTATCATTTTATATACAATTTCATTTTAACATAGCTTTATGAGAAATGTTTTGTAGATATGTCCCTTCTCTTTCAAAAACTACTTTATTAGGTTGAATATGGTAAAAAAAATTTACTCAATCATCTCTATAATAATAATAATTAACTATTTATTATTTTTTTTATACCTATAAGGAATGTTGTTTAATAAATTATGTTTTATACAATGATGTAGGCTACGTGATGTACTTATGTTTGAGTAATGTTTTCGTACATAAATGATCATTATCAAAAGAAGGTACGTATAATTTATATTTATTGAATTATATAATAATAAATAATAAAATATATTTTAATTATATTGACATACTTACATATATATATATATCATCCATGGGATTTGGTGATAAAAAATGATTCACATCGCTTTAAGGAGGAGGCATCCAATTAGTCTACAAATGATGGGATCATTTCATCTCTGTAAGAAAATGTATGAAATAAAATGTTATAATATAGTTAAATAATGAGACATATGTAATTCTGATTACAAATATTTAATTTATACCCCATATATTCAAAATCTATAACATTTCAATCTTTTGTGTAATGCGTGTGTGATTAACGTATCAAATATTTTTATGAGGTGGTAGTCCACTATACAAACAAGTGGAATTAACTAATCTCCTAATATATTGAATGTAAAAAAATTATATATGGTTGAATGAATGTAGATGAATAGTTATATTTTAAATTTAATGTATAATATTTAGATTTATAATCATACCAAACAATGTTTGTCATAATGGAGTAATTTTTGATATTGTTTGGAAAGGTGGTAATATGTTTTTCACATGAATGATTATTTGGTAAACACATTTATAAAAGAGGAAAATTATTTAGGATATGAAATAAATATAAAAATTTATTACTCTATCGATGATATTTAATTTGTTATATATTCCTGGTTTATGAAGAATCAATGAACGTGTGAGAAGTAAAAAACAAAAAAACCATCTTTGATGAATGGTACTACTTATTATGATATCCTATTTAATATTTCACAAATACTCATTCAAGGATTTATATGTCACCAGAATAAGGGTTGAAGTATGAGATGAAGGTGTTTTTGGATGTGATTTGGTGAATTATTCTGCGAACTAATGTGTTCTGAAGGGTTGAATATAAGCAGATATATGGTGGTCTTTCGAATGTGGGGGAGAGGGAAGACATGCTATTTTTAAAAGAATTAAATTATACTAGTTAGTTCATATGATATAAGGGTCAAATATGGTTCATTATTGAACCATATAGGATTCATGGTATAAAGGGGAAAAAATAGTGTTACATGTGTTTATAGGACATTTTTACCGTTATTTTTTAGACAACCCCATCAAAACGTTTTTACTTTAATAGAGATAAATAATTTTTACTATTTTCATAATTTATTTTAGAAAAAAAATATGTTGACCAGATTATAAATTAGAAATCATTTTATTTCCATATATAGAATCCATTTTTCCAAATTCAATTCATTGAATTTGAAATATTTTATTTAATATTAATAATGTAGTTACTTTATGATATAATACTTTTAATAATTGTATTATTGTGAAGAATACGATTATATATTAACTCTATAACCAATAATAATCATTTTGTGAATGTAAATTAATTTTTATTTATATAAAATAAATACATTTAGTATAAAATTTTCTACCTCATATATGATATTATTTAATCCAAATGCATAATCATTAGTCATTTTAAAATAGTTTTTAGAATAAACTATTTCTTGTAACACCCCAAGATTTCATAATACGCTATTATTCAAAGTAATTAAATAACTTGCACTACACACAACACTGAGTTCAAGCGTTCCACAACTTACCAAACTAGGCATTAAAAAAGCTGTTATGGATAGTATTAACTGAATTTTGAACTTTATATAATCCTTATTATTTTAGAATCCATATTATGAGTTTATTAGACATAATGTAATAATAAATACATTTTTTTCACATAAAAGATGTTTTTTTTCAAAAAATGTAATTTTACCACCTTTTAACGGTGAAACATTTTAAATCCAATATTTGAAACTTTTATATATTAAATTTGACAAAATAAAATTCCTCTTTAGAATTAGGACATAATAATTTAGTTTCCATAATTTTTTTGTGTTTTTTAGATAAATTTTGTTATTTGGGCGAATAGTGAAAATACTATATTTTAACTGAAAAAACAATTTTTATAAAAATAATTTATAGTGTTAAATTATACATTTTAAGGGTTTGTAAGTTTAAATATATTATATTTTTACCATTTAATCCAATTCTGGTCATTGTAAGTAATTTTACATTGAAATTTGACATAAACAAGTGTCAATATTTTGATAGTTATTATTTTTAAAAATACGCCTTTTGGTTTTGACAACGGGAAATAATTTTAATTTAATAAATGAAAATTATATGTTATGAATTTGGTAAAATAGAAATCATTTTTAGATTCGTAATATCAAAATTATCCTAGGGTGAATTTTTGGTATTATTCTGAAAACATTCAATTTTTTATGAATTGTGAAAAACACTGAGTTATGGTTTAGAACCATCTTTTTCTTTAAATAATTATTTATTTATTTAAATTTATTTTAGTTCAAAATAGATACATAATACCTATATAAAAATAAATGTAATTCATTGGATTCAGTTTATAATAATTTTAGATATATAAAATATTTATTAAACTATCCCCCGTCTTTTACCCACCTCCTAAGATAATTTTCAAATTCACATAAAACATAATTTCTCCACTTCTGTGAGTGGAATTTCAATAATACAATAGATATAGTTAACCTCAGTTAGTAATAATGTGGTTCCATAAGATGAAAATAATTTTTGGTGAATAGTAACCTTTGACTTTTGTTTACCGCGGTTAAAGGTAAATAGGGTAATTCAAGGGAAAAAGAATATTGTAATAATTAAAAATTACCTTAACACATGTCCTAACATTATTGGATGAGTAATGGCCGACCATGGGAATCCATGGGTCAATTTTGGGACCCCATGGATCCACTTATGTATGAGAATGACACTTTAGATTAATTAATTTAATGTAAAGGCAAAATTGGCATAAACAAAAAGCTTTTAGTAATTAATTTTTATATGTCCTTATATAAGTAATATTTTTGACTATAAATATTATTTGGAAATATAAAAATATATCGTACATCCTGGTATGTTTTTATAATTTTTATACAGTTAATAATTAAAATTATTTATGTCACATTGATGATACATTAATTACCATATTAATGAATGAATCAAATAAATGGTATTATAAATATTAAAATAAATATAATTTCAAAAGTTTTTATTACATCCACGAATTTTCTAGGTGAATATGAAATGTTAGGTATGATTTAAGGTATATTTTTTGAAGTAATAATGTTATTATGACCTTCAAAAAAAATAACAATTAGTTTCAAAATTGACATAAATTAATATTTAAAACAAATACTATATTATTGGTTGATATAATATTCCTAAAAATGTATGGTTCAGAAAAAGGAATTAAATAATATTATATATTTCATTAATGAGAAACTTGAGGTTCTATTGGATGTTTAGGGTATGTTTTTTAATCATATAGAGTAATAATACAAGAAGACACGGTAAAAGATAAACTATTTAACTAAGATTTAAATATAAAAGATATGGTTACAATGGTAACCTAAACTTGTCTAAAAACTATTGGTTGAGATTATTTCTACTCATAACCACCTAAGGCTCGAAATAAATTCATTTGGAACCATTATAAACCGAATTTTATTGTATAATAAATTAATACATTAATCATTTCCTAAAGTGACCCTCACCCCTCTAATAAAAGGGCACATTACCTTATCTCAAAATAACACCACCAATTCCATTTGGATCACAAAAAACATGACCAAATATCCTCTAAAGTATCCTAACTTTATTCTAGAGGCCTTACTTTGGTCATAAATCTATCTTAATGATCTATTTAGATCAAATCAGAAGGAAGAACCTAATGAAGAGGTAATGATTTCACCACCCTCTTTCAAGTTCTCTTATTCATCCACTTAGTCTTTCTTTGTTGTTTTAAATTATAAAATTATAAGTACATTATATTCTATATAAATTTATGTTATTATAATCATGGCACAACTATATTCATTATTATACCCATCTTATAAATGATAATGTCACTATGGGTGCGTACGTACGACTTACCATCTCCACACCGTGGTGTAATTTGTTATTCAACACTATGTTATTTGGATGGATATAATAATGAGTAACATGTATATAAATAATAAAAATATCATGATAATGTCTCTTTAAAATTAATACACCATCCTATTCCACACCTTTAAGGAAATGATATTGTCACTCGTGGGTACGTACGGATTACCGTCTCCACGATGCGATGAGATTCATTTCCACAATCACCATTCATCGATGATTATAAAAATATTTATTACTAATTTGTATTTAATATATGAAACAATAATGCTACTGGATATATATATATATATATATACTTTCATATATCTTATTCACTTAGTTCCTTTCAATACGATATGAAAATGAAAACAACATTTATGCGTACGTACAGACTACCGTCCCCATAAACGGTGTTTTTCATTTCATATATATATGTTTATTATACATATTTATATTCTAAATATATATGATATATAAAAAATGATTTATATTTTTTAGGTTTTTAAATCTTGTTCTAATTGATACTGTCAATAGCAACAAGTTAAAACAGGTACGAGAAATAAAGCGATTATTACCCAAAATGTTAATTTAACAAGAAAATTATTATTAAATGGGTATTTTAAATTCATTAATGAATCATGTATGATATTATAAATACTAATATCGTTTTGGTATACTTTAATAACATACTACGATATTTATATAGGAGGTTAAACGAACCCTCGACTAAAGGAATGTGCAAGGTAAGGGGTTTTCATATCACTCCTTATTCCCGTTAGATTCAGGCCATATTACCACTATTACATTTTTTGTGGTGTATGTACTACCCATAATTGTATTCTTTGTGTAATACAATTTAATTTATGTGTATTTATATATTATTTGTATGATACTACTTTTATAGGGTGTATGTTTCGTAAGTAACGAAATTGGTAAGGGTTAAATTCATAATCTCTTTATTATCCGAGGTTGTTTTTACGTAATTATCTTCTGGGACATATTTATTATACATGTCCATGTTTGATAAAATACTATTCAATAGGATTATTTTAAGGTACTTTTTACTAAAACATCATTATAAATGTTTTAATGATATATTCTTCTAAACCATTCCCATTAATGTCCATGTTTTCAAATGGTTTTAAGGATTAATTTAAATGGACATGAATGTTTTAAAATGATAATTACTTTCAAAAGTTTTAAAGTGGTGTGGGAAACTTTGATTCAATAATGTATTTAAATTTATTCCTTTCTAAATTTTGTGTATTTTAAATGCTTTCATGAAAAATATATATTTCTCTCGAAGATTTTTACAAATCATTTCTATCTATGTAAAAATCCTTTAATGGATTTTAAACATGTTTGAAGTTGATTTATTATGATACAAATCTTCCCTATTGAATTGAAGGTTTTGTGATATGTTTTAATGTGGATGTGTTATTTTTATACCACTCATTTTTTATGGGTAAATTATTGACATTTCGTTTGCCAGTTTTAATACGAATGTTTATGTTATGTTTAAACCTTTTCATATGAGGAATGCATTGGACTTAGTAAGTGATGGGTGGAGCCTGCTATAACTCCTCGAAGCATCGCTAGGACTCATGAGGAAAACTAGTGTCTTTGGATAAGGCCTTGACAAAATCTTATTTTTATTCTTCGCACATGGCCTTGACTATGTGGTTATGGTAGTCTTACATTATGTATTCCATCATTATGAAAGTGGATACTAATATTGCATGTGATTATTCGAATATTAGAACATCCATGTGAATAAGTAAATGGAATTAATTTATTGAATAGTTTCCATATTATGATGAATTTTATGTTTAAAAAGACTATTGTATTAGTCTTATAAATTTCCGTAAATGTTTATGATTATTTATGAATGTTTCTGCTATATTGTTATCCTTACTGAGCATCTAAGCTCACACCTTTCTATGTTTTAATTTTCTCAGGATTCCAAGAAATGTATTATTATTGATAAGATGTGTTATTCTAGGTGATTAATGGAATTCTTAAAGGATCATTTATGTTGAGTTTCATTTTATAATGTGTAATGTAACATTGATGTACATAATATATTTTCCAATACTGCTAAACTAATAAGTCATTTAGGACTTGATTCACTATAATCATGCCGATGTGTTAAAATAATTTACCAATTGTGGGTAACTGGGTTCGGGGCATTACAGTTGGTATCAGAGGAAGCTTAGCAATAACCTTGGAAACTAGATTTAGTTAAACTCTGATTAGAGAACATTACCCTAAAATGGACTTTGAGGATTAGTGAAGAAGAACATACAAGAATTTTTGTATTGTAGAGATTTTGTGAGTTTTCCAAGAAATACATCCCTGTCTGGAAACGAGCAGGTAGAGGTGGCTCTGGCATAGATGTACCTAGGGGTAAAACTTGAAAACACCTCTTTTATCTAGACTCAGAAGGGAACCGGTGCATGGAAACATGCCTTGTTGCACTCTTGGTTATGACACTCCTGAGATATATGCTTAGGATAATTCTCATTTTCATTACAAACCATTATGAAGGGTTTATTAGTATATACTTCCCCAAATAAAAATATTTTTATGATTATGGATTATATCCATAAACTGTTCATTATACATCAAGTATTTTACATGTTTGGAATTATTCATTGCAATTCATAAACTGACCTACTGTATGCCATTGTATATAAATGGCACATAATAGAATGAATGTGAACTCCATCAATACATATGATCCAAAGAGTAAGAATGATCATATCTTTCAAGGTATTAAGACAACATTTAGAAGGGAAATTGTCTCCCATGTATACTAAACATATGATGAAATAGTATCATGTGTTAATAAGATAAGTAAGGAATTCTTTGAGTCCTATGGATTTGAAGGGAAGTAAGAGATGAAAAGGATGGAAGAGATAATGATGGATAAAGGGAATAGAGAAAAGAAGAATTCTCCCATATCTGATAACTATAGTAAGAAAAACCCTGGAGCTTGACTGAAGGGAATGGGAGTTTGTTATAAGTGTGGAGAAAATTGAAACCATGTATGTGAGCGCAAGGGTATGAAAAAGGAATCAAATGTACAATGCATCTTCTGCAAGGAGTTGGGACACTACGCGAACCAATGTACAAATCAACAGAGTATGCCCCAAATGATGCAATTCGATAATAATCACGTTATGATACTACCACAGATGCGGAGAAATAATTAGAGTTCTTACGTTGTTATTAAAGAATTATATCACTTGAGTGTTGTATCAACGATGTACTGGTTAAAATAATTATTTAGTATATAAGGATTATAATGTAGTACTATTTCATTAAGGACTTGAGATTGTGTGGAACCATGAAAAGTGACTTAATAGCAGGTTAATTTTTTGGAAAATATATGGTTGAGATAATGATAAACCAAAATATGGTTCTGATACTGAGGTAGTGATTTTGGAATAATACATGTTTCATTTGGAAAAATTATATTGGATATTCTTGACAACCATGAAACTGATGAATGATTTTTATACTCCATCATTGTTTGAGTTTACAACATTTTTGGATAGAAGGAGTGTATCTACTATTCTATAATTAATAATAGAGCATGAATATAATCAATAAGGTTTTATGGTAATCAGGATGTTGTAGTGTTTTAATAGAATAAATGATGAAGGTGTTCACATGTTATTACATGGAAAAAAATTCATTTTGTTCAACTTCCCTATAAATTTTGGACTGTGAGTTTGGACAGAAGTATTTTGGATAAGTATAGTTTTAGATAATTTTTGGATTTCCATAAAAAGGACAACCCGGAGGTCGGGCGGCATCCCGTCATGTCCGGAAAGGTCGTGAGACTTGAACCCACAACCTAAGGGCAACAAGGTTGTATCACCTACCACATACCCAGGTGATGTCCTGGATTTAATAATGTAGTTTTTTAAAGAGTCTGGTAGATTAATTATAAAATCATTTTTTTAACCCAATACGAATAGGATAAATAGAATAGTTTTTTAGTTCTATTATCTTTTAGAGTAAAATATGACTTTGTGGTAGAAATTAGTTAAAGGATGGTACTATACTTGTCAAGTATATATATATATATATATATTCTCTTATTTAATGAAGAAATCAATTCTTAAACTTTAGTTAAGGGATCTTAAAACTAAAAATGTGTTATCCTAATACCTTATGTTTTGTGGAACTAATGATATTTTAAATCATCATAGATTGATGGATTTAAGGCCCTCAATTCTAAAATTTTTTGTAACTGATGACCTCAATCACTCCCTATAATAATTTACATTTATCCTCCAATTATGTGTCTCTAATTTCCAACAATGTTCTTCTAATCGAGATCATAATTTGGTGGCTACATTTTCATTCCCATTTTCCTCTAATTAAGACTAAATTTTATTAACCCAATTTCTGATGTGGGTTTTCCCGCAAAGGTATTTTCTATTTTAAACATTTTATTTTTGAAGAACAATTTCAAATTGTGAGGACACAATTTATTGAATGATGGAACAATGCAACACCCTAATATTTCATAGTATGTTATTTGTTCAATGTAATTCAATAACTTTCACTACTCACAACACTAAGTTCAAGCACACCACGACTTACCAACTAGCCATTCAAAAGTGGTAATGAATAGTATTAACTGAATTTTGAACATTATACAATCTTCATAATTTTAGAATCTATATTATGAGTTTCTTAGACATAATGTAAGAACAAATACATTTTTTCAGATAAAAGAAGTATTTTTCAAAAAATGGAAATTTTCCTATTTTTAATAGAGAACCCTTTTTAAATATAATATTTGAAACTTTTATATATTCAATTTGAAAAAATAAACATCTTCTTTAGTGTCAGGACATAATAATTTAGTTTCAATAAATTTATGGTGTTTTTCTGATAATTTTCACATTGGGTGAATAGTGAAAAATACAATATTTTCATTGAAGACAACTATTTTAATCAAAATAATTTATAGTGATAAATTATACTTTTTAATGGTTTGGAAGTATAAATAAATTATATTTTTACCATTTAATCCAATTCTGGTCATTGTATGTAATTTTACATTGAAATTTGACATAAACAAGTGTCAATCTTTTGATAGTTTTTATTTCTTAAAAATATTCCTTTTGGTTTTGACAACCAGAATTAATTTAAAATTAATTAATGAAACTTATATGTTATTAAATTGGTAAGATAGACATCATTTTTGTATTTGGAATATCGATATTATCCTAGGGTTAATTTTTTGTATATTTCTCATTCAATTTTTGATAAATAGTGAAAAACACTGAGTTATTGTTTTGAACCAGATTTTTATTTAAATAATTATTTATTTCATTTAAATTTATATTACTTGAAAATAGATACATAATACCTTTTATAAATTCAATTAAATTCATTGGAGTCAGTTTATAATAATTTAAGATATATATTTTTTTTTGAACTTTTCACCATTTTTTACCCACCTCCTAGGAGAATTTAAAAATTCACATAAAACATTATTTTACCACTTCTAAGAGTGGAATTTAAAAAATAAAACAGACATGGTTAACCTCTGTAAGTAAAATATGGTTCAATAATATGAAAATAATTTTTGGTGAATAGTAACTTTTGACTTTTATTTACCACGGTTAAAGTTAAATAGTTTAATTCAAGGTAAAAAGAATATTGTAAAAATTCAAAATTTTCTTAACAAATGTTCTAAACTTATTGGATTAAAAATTACTGACCATGATAATCCTTGGGTCGATTTTTGGAATCCATTGGGCGAATTATGAATGATAATGACACTTTAGATTAATTACTTTAAAGTAAAGAAAAAATTGACATAAAAATCTTTTAGTAATTAATTTTTATATGGTGTTATTTGAGTAATATTTTTTACTATAAATATTTTTTTTAAAGAAAAAAATATTTCCTACATAATGGTATTTTTTTATAATTTGTAGACATTAAATAATTAAATTTATTTATGACACAATGATGATGCAGTAATAAACTTATTAATGAAAGAATCAAATAAATGGTATTATTAATATTTAAATAAATATAATTTCAATGTTTTTGTTACATTCACGAATTTTATATTTGAATATGACATCTTAGGTCTGATTCAATGTATCCTTTTCGAAATAATCAAGTTCTGATGACTTTCACAAAAACAAAATACACAATCGTGTCAAAATTGACAAAAATTAATATTTAAAACAAATACTATATTATTGGAGGATATAATATTCCTAAAAATGTATGGTTCAGCCAAAGGGCTTAAATAATATTATATATGTCATTAAGGATAAACTTGATGTTCTCTTGGAATTTTAGAGTATTTTTATTAACCATATATAGTAAGAATATAAGAAGACACAATAAAAGTTAAAGAATTTATCTAAGAGTTAAATCTAAAAGATAAGGTTACAATGGTAACCTGAACATTTATAAAACCTATTGGTTGAGATTATTTCTACCCATAACCACATAAGGATTGAAATAAATAAATTTGGAACCATTATAAGTCGAATTTTATTGTATAATAAATTAATAATTTAATCTTTTTCTAAAGTGACCCTCACGCCTCTTATAAAAGGTCGCATCTCCTTCTCTCAAAATCACACCTCCAAAGCCCTTTGGATCATCCAAACCTTACCCAAATATCCTAAAAAATATCCTACCATAATCTTAGAGACCTTACTTTGGTCATAAATCCATCATAATGATCCCTTTTGATCAAATCAAAAGGAAGAACCCGAAGAAGAGGTAATGATTTCACCACCCTCTTTTAGGTTCTCTTATTATTGCACTTACTCTTTCTTTGTTGTTTCCATTATAAAATTATAACTACAGTATATTCTATATAATTTTATGTTATTATAAATATGGCACAACTATATTCATTATTCTACCCATCTTATGAATGATAATGTCACCATGCATGCGTACGTATGACTTACCATCTCTACATCGTGGTGTAATTTCTTAATCAACACTATGTTATTTGGATGGATATAATGATGAGTAATATGTATTTAAATGATGAAAATAACATTCTAATGTCTCTGTTAAATTAATATACCTTCCAATTCCAAACCATTAAGTAAATGATATTGTCGCTCGTGTGTATGTACGGATTACCGTCTCCACGACGAGATTAGATTCATTTCCACGATCACCATTCATCGACGATTATAAAAATATATATTAATAATAAGTATGTTATATATTACATAATAATGCAACTGGAGATATATAAATATTTATATATATGTGTACTTACATATATCTTATTCACTTAGTTTTGTTCAATATGATATGAAAACGGAAACAACATTTACGCGTACGTACGGCTACGATCTCCATATACAGTGTTTTTCATTTCATATATATGTCTATTATACATATTAATATTCTAAGAATATATGATATATAAATAATTTTTTATATTCTGGTTTTATTAATATCTTGTTCTATGTGATATAATCAAGATTAACAAGTTAAAAAACGTACGATAAAGAAAGTGATTATTACCCGAAATGTTAATTTAACATGGCAATTATTATTAAATGGGTATTATAAAGTCATTAATGAATCATGTATGACATCATAAATTCTAATATGGTTTTTTTATTCTTTAATAACATACTATTATCTCCATACAAGATGTTTAATGTACCCTCGACTAAAGGAAAGTGCAGGGTAAGGGGTTTTCATATCACTCCTTATTCCCGAGAGATTCATTCCATATTTCTACAATTACCTTTTCTGTGGTGTATGTACACCCCATAATTGTATTCTTTGTTTAATACAAATTAATTAATGTGTATTTACATATTCATTGTATGATAATTCTTTCATAGGGGGTATGTTTCATAAGTTACCAAATTGTTAAGGGTTAATTTTACAATCTTTTTATTATCTAAGGTTGTTTTTACGTAAGTATCTACTGGGAAATATTTATTATTCATGTACATATTTCATAAAAGAGTTTTAAAATGGATTATTTTAAGTTAATTTTTACTAAAACTTCATTTTAAATGTTTTAAATATTTATTATTCTAATCCATTCTCATTAATGTCCATGTTTTCAAAATGGTTTTAAGGATTAATTTAAATGGACGTGAATGATTTAAAATTTTAATTACATTCAAATGTTTCAAAGTGTTATGGGACACTTTGAATAAAAATTGTATTTAATTGTCTTACTTTATTAATTGTGTGACATGTAAACGTTTTCATGAAAAATGGATATTTCTCTCAAAGAATTTTACAAATCATTTTCATCTATGTCAAAAATACTTTAATGGATTTTAAACTTGATTGAATTTGATTTATTATGATACAAATATTCATTATTGTATTGAAGGTTTTGTGATATGTTTTAATGTGGATGTGTTATTTTTATACCATTCGTAGTTTATGGGTATATTATTGACATTTATTTTCCATTTTTAATATGAATGACTGTGTTATGTTTAAATCATTTCATATGAGGAATGAATTGGACATAGTAAGTGACAGGTGAAGCCCGCTATAGCTCCTCGATGCATCAGTATGTCTCATGAGACAAACTTGTGTCTTGGCATAAGGCCTTGACAAAATCTTATTTGTACTATTGGCACAAGGCCTTGACTATGTGGTTATGATAATATGGAATTATGTATTACATCATTATGAAAGTGGCTATTGATATTGCATGTGATTATTCGACTAATAGAATATCCATGTGAATAAGTAAATGACATTATTTTATTGTATATTTTCCATATTATGCTGAATATTATGTTTAAAAATGATTCTGTTTTATTCATATACATTGCATTAAACTTTTATGATTATTTATGAATGATTTTACTATATTGTAATCCTTACGGAGCATCTCAGCTCACCGCTTTCTATGTTTTAATTTTTTCAGGATTCCAAGAAGTGTATTATGATTGATAACCATGGTTAAGCCAGGGGATTAAAGGCGTTCTCAAAGTATCATTTATGTTGAGTTTTATTTTCTAAAGTGTAATATAACATCCATGTATGTAATTATTTCCCAAGACTGCTAAACCGATCGGTCTTTCGGGACATGAGTCCTTGTAATCATGCCAATGTATTGAAATAATGTACCGACTATGGGTAACTAGGGTCGGGGAATTACATTTCTTAACCTATAAACAACTATTTACTAAACACCAATATAATGTGGATTCAAAATAAAAGAATTTTATTAAATTAAAAAAAATACATCTATTAAAATATAAAATATTAAAATTTTATTGGGACTTTTAATTTACATAATTTATTAAAATTGAATGTCTTTTTACAAAAATATGTATTGAACTCTATTCATAGAGAGATCAACATGTTTAGAAAAGAGAATAAAAATCAATAAAAATAAAATTTTATTTGATTATTTAAAAATTGATTTTTATATTTATAAATAAAAATTACATAAATTTATAAATTTAAATTTTCAACATAATCTTATATAAAAAATTTATAATTACACAAAATTTTCTTTTGATTAAACGGTACATATTTTTTTTATAACATATAAATCTATATAATTAAAAATATATATAAGAAAATGATTTATTGTATAAATAAATGGATATTTAAATTCTTATACCTTATAAATATTTTATCCCATATGTTTTTTTCACTAATTAAATAATTGAGGTTATATTTATGTCTTAACATTTTCAGATTCCTATATTTCCTCTTTATACATATGGTTTTCTATAAAACCCTAAACTATTGAATCAAATAATTCTTCAAAACATAATCTCCAACTCAATAATTGAAAAACTATTTTCCACAAAATAATTATTCTCTTCCTTTTAAAAAAATTAGGTCTCACAAATTGAGATGAATTCATGACATATTTATTTTTCATCAAAACATGAAATGAAATCTGTAACTGAGATAAAATATTAGGAAATGTAAAACCAAATGAATATGATTGAACATTCACTCATATTCATATGTTCCAATGAACTAGTGAATTAATTATCCTTTCATGCCAAAACACATAAAAAATTCTTTAGAGAAACACTGAGAATGTTATGTTCACCTACCATGAAAAAATATCTTTTATTCGGTAATCAATATAATTTTCATTCTCCTCTATGATGTCCCCATTTTTTGTTGAATAAACTAAACCTTCATATATAAATTCTATACTAAATCTTGTCCCATAAACCCCCATTATCCTACATCATCCCAAAAATATGGTGTTAGAAAAAATTTCTATATAATTCCTCAAATGGTGTCATATGTATACTAGAATGAAATTTTTTATAAAAATGCGCTATCTTATAATGATGTCGATTCCATCATCCATGAAAATAAAATGAACAACAATGATGAATATATCCCATGTTATTATTTTCAACAATGATTTTCCATCAAATCGAAGAAGAAGAGATATACTCTAATTTAATTCAGAACCCAATGATATCTAATGTTCCTTCCAAAAAGAAGAGTTGAATCAATGATCACTATAGAAGACACTAAAGGTGGGATCTTTGATTATCCTAAAAATATCTATTAGATATAGCTGAAATGACCGACCTAATGAATTTATTTCACAAATGTTAATGATATTTAGATATTTTTTTAGTTGATAAAAAATATCATAAATTAAATTATAACCTAAATATTTATTTTTTGTATTCCTTCTGTAAAATTCATTCATATATTTCCCCAATTATACTCTAACACTGAAAAGGATTATGTATCCCCATAACATAGATTCTTTCTTCTTTACTCTATTGAAAAATCAAATAGTTACTAGTTAATTAATAAATATCACATTTTATATCATTCCACAAGAAGTATATCGAAAGGACTCCTGGAATCATAGTAAATTTCATATGAATGAAAAACAAATAACTATAATCATTATTAAATAAATATTTTCTCAACTGGGAATCACAAAGAAAAAATAATATTTTCCCTAATAATAAAACATCATGTTTAATAATATTATACTTAGGCTTCTGGACATTCATAATTTATTTTACACTATACTAAAATGTTTGAACCTCATTATGATAATGAATAATTATTTCTATCACAATTGATTTTGATGAAACACTAAAAAATAAGAGGATGTACCTACAACCATAAATTCTTGAAAATAATTCATTAAATTATTAATTGAAGGGTAATGTTCTGAATATAACTTTTTTAATATAGCCTAATTTTTGGACCCAAATCTTCATGCACATTTTTTATTTCCCATGATGGTATGGAATCTAGAAATTATAATCCATGATCACTTCTATAAATCTTATTTATCTAATTTTTAATTCATCCTGAGTGAATATATACATAATTTTTTTCCAATATTTATTTTACACGTTACAAAAAAAATGCCTTTAAATTTATTATACAAAAACGTTACATTAGGTAATTCCAAATCACGTTTACGGTATCATTAGTAACGAGTTTTCAATAGATATTAATCATTATAAATTATCTGGCCTTTTTAATTTAAGACACAACTACATATGTTCAATAAATAATCTTCTTAGATAAAAAATTCACCATTTTTGGATGGTAGGTATAATTTTGAATGTTTCAACTATATTTTTTATGTTCCACAAAATAATAATCAAATTTTTTTCAATATTACCAAGTAAAATTTTGAATTTATCTTAGTTAGTTGGATGGGAGGTAGAGATATTTTTTCCAAAAACATTTAGTTTTATCCAACTAATACTAGGAAAATATAGTTCTCTGTGATATATTTGGGCCTTTTAAATTCCTCAACAGCATTTTTTTATCTTGTAAACAAATATGAAGTCATTAGAAACAATAAATTCAATAATATATGTTTTTTATCCAAACATCAAACCTAATAATTTTACCATATAATTTAATTTCAAATATGGTTTGAAGAAAAACAATAATTTTTATTTTATTATCCTCCTAGGTACAAGAAAAGTCAAAATTGTTTTAAATCCAAAATATCTCTAACATTTCTAAGAAATCATGAAAAATTTATCTCATATGGTCCTTAAATACAATAGGATCAATGTAAAGTCCAAATGAAATAAATATATTGTCATATCTTAGAATACATTGTTCATAATTTCTATTTCCTTCCTATTCCAAAAATGTTACCCTAACATTAGTAAATCCATAAAAAATACATAAATAATATATTTGATCAAATAAAATAATATTTATGAGTAAAATTATTGTTTTTTAAATACATATTTTTTTAAGGCTCTACAATAAATGAAATTTCATCATGATCAATTTTTTTTAAAGAAATATAGGATCATATCATAGTGAATTGCGAAGTTGGGTGAATCCAATATCTATTGAATCCTTCAATTTATTTTTCAATTTAGAAAATTAAAAATGATGTGTTCGATAAGTGGATTTACCTATAGGATTATAAATAAGTAATATATCAATAGTAAAATGAACCTCGCAATTACAAATAATACAAGGTAAATCATCATGAAATATATATGTGTATTCATTTACAACTAAAAATAACTAATTAGAATTGTTTATTTTATTTCAATGATTTCTAAGAGGTATTTTTCATTGAAATCTCTAATAAATTTCTAATTTTATCGATCTCTTATAAATTTAATTAAACTATTGAATTATAATTTCTTGGAATTACAATCGATCATAGCATGATAAATTGGAATCCAATCTATATCAAAAATAATATCAAACTCTATTATAGATAGTTCAACAAGATCGGTAAGAAAGGCCATAACACTCATTAGAACATGATGGTTCCTATAAGTCATGGTTTCTCTAATACAACATGACAATTCATTGAAAAAATTATATATTAAATTCATTATGATATATTCATGATTTATTAAAAAAATTATTTGAAATTAAATAATGTAAATATCTGGAATCGAAAAAGATAATGGTATAATTTGAATACACAATTAACATACATTTCACCACATAATTTTTTGACCCAACATTAACTATATTCATAAAAATTTAGTTTTCTACATGTTTATATTTATTATAATAATGATTTTGATTTTGAGATAGAATATTATGGTGCCACATAGAATAGTTACCAAGCTCATTATACAAAAAATATCTCATAGATGGATAGGTATCTGTTACCCAATTAATTTTGTTATAATGATTTTCTTCCTTTAAATTTTTCACAATATGGACAATCATTCCAAAAATGTAACACCTCTATGATGTTATAATTCATTATTCATGGTTCTTTTTACCACAAATACAAATATATGTTACATCATTTTCAACCCTCAAGATTTAATTATTGTATATTTCCTAATTACATACCCTCACAAAAACTTTTTACATTCACAATCATGAAGTTAATAAGAGTCATAACACTCCATCTAATATTTTTCAGAATAAAACAATAAATTATCATAGATTTTTAATTATCATGATGTCAAGTCAATTTAATTATTTGGCATCAGTCCAGAGTAAAATATATTAATGTTACTGTTAGTATCCTAAATAAAATAATTCACATACATATCAAATCATGTGAGGTTTACTTCATTTTGAGCTCAAAAATTATGATTCTTTTCCTCAATAACATAATTATTCTTACCAAATTTGGAAAAATATTATGGAATAATTTTTCATGGAAACATTCATGAAATATTTACCACTCTATGGAATCAAGACCATCATTCACATTAGTTTTATTATCACATAACCAACATCGATTATATTAGCCTTCAAAATAATATATTGAAATAGTTGGAATTTTTTTTTATGAATATCACATGATAAAAAATATCATCCATAGAGAATTGATCCATAATTTAGCTACCAATAGGCTAGATTATCCACAAAATATCATGGGATGTTACATCATGAAAATATCCATAATAAACAGATTTCATTATTATTGATTGTGTCGCCTTGTAGCGTAGATATTATTTCCATTAATATCTTCTGTCAACTAATCCATCACAATAAAAAACTATTTTTTCTAATTGAGTCCATATCAAGACAATATTTGGGATGAATATTTTTAACTTAATTCATTACCATACATATTCCATGTTTTATCTATGGAAAATCTCTTTTATTTGTTATTTTTAGATGAATAAATAATAATTCATCAACTACTATATAATGTTATCATAACTTTATAGTAATATTTATCTATGGCATGTTATCAAAAAATATCATAACCATAAATGTTATATAAAATGAACTCTAATACAAACTATTTTTAACCATCCCTAAAAATTAAAAAAAAAATTAGTATTATGTCAATAATTTACATTCTTTAACATTATAGATCCTTTTAGGATAAGTGTTTTTTGAGAATTATTCCATAACCTGTGAAAAGTAAAGGTATATAACACGTTGAGGATACTTCTAGTATGTATCCAATTTCCCACATTTTATAACATTGATAACAAAAATTATTTTTATTCTTGAAAACTCTTGATGACATTCAACTCTATATCTTCATTTTCATTACCAATATTGAAATTATGGTAATTGTTTAGAAATGTAGGGTGAAAAAAACACCTCATCAAGGGACATAAAATTAATAAAATTGTTAATCTAGTGAAAATAATCAAAACTAATTAAAAACCTTTTCTAAAAAAACTTCATTGGTAACCCAAAAAGTGTACTGTCTATCCATTTATATGTTCATTTGTATTAACTTTTTAATACAATTTATTTTCTTAATATCTCATTAGTATGAGTAAAAATTCACATAGGTACCTTGAGTGATAATATCATATAACCCTAAAATAACCCTTAGAAACCGTAAAAACCTCATAATAATTTGAATAACCATATGAAATTCACACAATATATTTATCAGTATAAAATAGTTATTACTAAATGTATTTGAGTGATTTATGGGATAAACCACCATATATGTAATAAAGTGATCCACTTCGGATATCTTGGCGAACCAATCATATATATTGTCTAAGAACCAAATCATGGGAAAAAAAATTATGCATTCACTTATCATTTTCAATTGAAAAAACATTTTCAACAAACACAAATAACATATAAAATATAATGTAGGTTTTTCATTAAATAAAAAATAAAATCAGAAAATGTATTCTGAAAAACAAATAATTTCTATGATGGAATAAAAATATGATTTCAACATTTTCAAGTTATAAAGTCTATATAAGAACTTCATAAAATGTTATCGGTGTATTATACCAAAATATTCCTCAATTAAAAAAATAGAGATTTATCCATTACCTTGATTCGAACATGTCATGCTTGTCTTTATCTTCTTGAATCGTAAAATTTTGTTAATTTTATTATGTGATGATAAAATTACACATGTTTATTATTATTATTATTCTACTTATTATCATTTTCAATATAATTATATAATGTCTTAATTTTATATGAGAAGTCTCAATGATATATGGATAATTTTGTAGAAATGACATATATAGGTTGATTATGGAATATGGGGTAATTTTGATTACATATAAAGAATTATATTTATGAAATAATACCATATTTATTAATATATTTTCTTTTATTATGATTAATGATTGTTGGTTTTGAGAAATCATGTTTGTTATGATCATGGAGATGGCATATCGTAGGTACACTAGAGTAACATTTCCATTTCTAATTAGCCATAATTAAATGGAGGTGTGTAAAATTAGTCATTCTATAAAAAAAATATCATAAATACCATATTATATATCAATACACACAGATATATATATATAAATATATATCATTCTAATGATGTTGTGATGAAAAATGTAATCAAATTGCTTCAAGGATCTGGTTGTCCACAGAAACCTGAATTACACTACCATTTTTTGTGATTTAATTGGTATTAATGAAAATTTTATATGAAATTTAAATAATAGTAATATATTGATTTTATATAACAAATATTTCATCTATGTCACTTAGAATCATTATAATTATCTTTATTACCATCCAGGTAACACAGTAGTGATAAACTAATCACATCTTTTCCGGAGGTGGTATTCTGTTGTACATATGTGTGACATTATCATATACCCTAGGATATAGGTTATAAATTTTTTATAAGATATAATGACTAAAAAGTATAAATATGTTATATATTTCATATATAAACTTATAATCCATCATTATACCCAATTTTAGGAGGTGGTAGTTTTAAAGGGAATGACATCAGTTTCAAATGATGTAGTCCACCAAACATAGAGATGATGATTTCCTAATCCATTTGATTGTATGTGGTAAATGATTTAGGTTAATATTTTAACATAAATTAATTTTAAAATATGATACATAATTTGTTTATATAATAATATTTAATAAAAAAATTGATGTTGGAAGAAGAAATTCAATAAAAATAATTCTTGTTGAAAAAAGATACCTATTATTTGGGTATCATCCATATGATTGATACAAAATACAGAAATGGTTGAATTTATGGAAAAGATAAGACATCAAGGATAAAAGGATGTAATTTTTATGGTAATTGAGAATGTATTTTCTTATCAAATGTGTTTGAAATACGTGAATAAATAATGATATAGGGTACCTTTTATAAGTTGGTGAGATGACACATTTGTATTTAATAAATTAATTTATCACCCACATGCACAAATATGATAAAAGGGTCAAATACAAACTATTATCAAACCATATTGGTGTAATGGTATAAATTTTCATGATGATATTTTTAGACCATTTTAAATGTTAGTTATGACATTATATTTTTATTTTAATCCCCATAAAACACTTTTTACCATACCCACATGAATTAATATTCAATTTTAGATGTAGAATGATCTATTTTAACAGTAATGCTGCAGAGGTGGTGAGTGAACAAGATTTTATGAATAGTATTTTATGAGAAAAAGATAATTTTCATTACTCTAAGAAAAAAATATTTATTTTATCAATAATAATTTATATATATTGATATATTATATATTAATATCAATTAAAACAATTACCAATTTCGATAATTTTATTCATTATAAAAGATAAATAATATTCAATTTAAAATATATTTCAGAAAATACAATTCTTAAAACAAAAAAATAAAATTTTGATTCAATAGTAATGAAGAGAATTAAATATAAACAAATAATAGTCAATTAAATTGAAATAATATTCAAAATATACTATGGTTTTTTAATTTCTCAATTTGTTATAATGAATATATTATTTCAAAAAATATTAATAATTTTTAGTATACAGAGAAAAATAATAATTTCTAAAAATGCTCAAAATATGACCAAAGTTAATTTTTATATATTTTTATCAAATAATTTTTTATTCTTAAAATAAATATTTTTAAATTAATAAAAATATCATTGAACTAAAATCACGTAAGAAAAATTATTAATTTAATATATTACATTTTTTTAAAATATATTGATATTTTTATATGAAATATATCTAATTAATTAATGTTATTTAATATCAAAATTATTTACCTCTCAATAACTATTATTTATTAAAATTAATAGTGACCATGATAAATATTTCAAACACTGTATGTTTAATAAAAGTAAACAAGGGAAAAACTACTGGTTAAGTCATTAAAATCACTTTAAATCTTCATTATATAATATTAAATCCTTGTTGATAGAAAAAATCTTTTATATATATGAAATTATGGAAAAAATCCATGTCAAATAGATTAAAAAATTATAGTGTTTTATTAAAATGGTATATTTTTTCCTAGTTTTGATTGGAAGGAAGATTTATAGTGACAAATCCTACTATAGAAAAAGGATAATTATTTTGGAAAATACACAAAAATGAATGGTTTTAACTACTTTTACACTATATTGATGATAAAAACCAATGAAAAAATATAGGTGATTTCATTTAATATAAAAATAAAACATTGGATTATTTTATAAATGATTATTGATTCGAGTTGAACAAACTATTTTTAATGAGACATGCTAAATAATTGAATGGTTGGAAAAGGAACAAAATAGTGGAGACAAAATCTTGGATGATTATCCCCATGATAATTGATGTTTCATTAAATTATATTGCTTATCATAATTTTTTTGTATATCCACATATTTTTTTCATGGATTCTGTTTTGTGATACCAATCATTTAATATATATCATATTCCCCTTATTTTTTCTTATTACCATCAATATATGAGTAATATTTAAATTTCTTTCTCTTGTAAATTAATATCATCAACTGTTCACACTCAAATACATAATTATATTTTAATAAATTTTAAGGGTAATATTTGATAAAAAACTCAATCCATCCAAAATTAAAAAATATATTTTATGTAAGAAACTCATTTTAAATCATTCAAATTATAAAAATTACCCTACTATTATGATTATTATAAGGAATATGTTTTAGAATTATATTTGTGTTCGAATAAATTTATAGTAAATTATAATTTATAACTTATGGTAAATGTGATTATATTCCAAATCCATTAATATCATGATGGAATTAAAGTAAAATTAAATAAATAATAATAGAAATTTATTTATGAGTATAATCTATAAATATTAGTTTATTAAATTTTTTAAAAAATACAAATAATAAAGAATTATGACAAAAATCATATGGATGAGTCAAAAATAGAATCAGTTGACCATTTTTTAGATAATTTTAAATATATATGTAAATTTATAACCGTTAATGTAAATAATGTTTTTACATTGTCAAATAATAAAATTTGTTAAAATGGAGTAAAAGTAATTGATAATGATAAAAATGATAAAAAGAGAGTTCCAAATTATATAAGAATATTATATATACATCATATATTCATTATACTCTTATTAATGTCTATTTTAAATAGTTTTAAATTTTAGATATATTTAAAATATTTATATATTTTATGTAAATCCATGTTTTCCTGTCCTATATATAAAAAAGATCCTCCTATAAATATTAATGAACAAATATTTTACCTTTTAGCTCCAAAATTTATACTCTAAAAATATATAATATTTATTATCCAAATTCTAGATATCATATAATTTCTCAATGATAACTATAGGAATCATTAAATTTTATTAGAAAGTATGTCATTGAATAATGAGTTAATTGTCTTACCTAACAATTCCAAAGTAATGTTTTCTCATTATCCATCTAAATTAATTTTATCTATACTACAAATAATTACATTGGTTTCAAAAATATAATAATATTTTAAAATGATTATGTGCAAATAATTTACACCTCCACACAATATTACAGAAACTAATAACATCCCTCAAATATAAGTATAACATAATATTTCTTGGAAATAGCCAAATTATTTTCGTCACCCCATTAAATGTATTTTTATATCTCTGGAATTAATTAATTTTTATTATATTTAAAACATAATTATGATATTTATAATAAAATATATCATCAATATTATTTCATATCCATAAATAGAAATATTATATCACTATATTTGATAATGTGTAGAGTACGACCTCAACAAAGAGATGTGATTCATTTCACAGTCTTCCATTAATGAATTATTGTAAATATATATTCCAGTTTTTTAAATGATATGATTTTCTCATTAATATTTTAGATAATATGAAGCCATTACAATTATTCAGCGACCTTAATAAATCATCAAAATATTTTATGAAATACATAATTTTTAACTCATATAATGATGATAATGATACATAATTATTACTAAATTGGTGATAGAATGTTATAAATTAATTACATATTGTGTGATAAATATTGATGTTATTTTGTTATATATTTATAAAAAATCAATATTTATAATTAATGGTTTAATATTATTTTTGATATAATTTTCACATTATATAAGTGAAATTTTTTCACTTGTCCACCTCAAAGAGACACATTTTACATTATGCAACATTTTTATTTCAAATGGTTTACATAATGACATTTTTAATTATTTATATCATGAATTAATATTTATTCCTTATTTAGAATGGTGTTGGTTTATTTTTTCTCTTTAATAGGGTTTCATTTTTATTTTACCAATGTATCAAGGGGTTTTTGTTACAATCTCATCTTATTTATAGGTTAATTGTTCATATTTCCAGTTGTAAAAGTTTATGATTATAATCATTTGAAGAAATTATATTTTATTTTTCATTTAATATTATTGGATATAAATGTTTATAATCCATTTTTCTCTTTTCCTGATAAAGAATAAAATTTTACAATACATGTCATGGTGTTTTAATGAAATCTTATTCTAATTTATTATTTACAACGTTATTTATTTTATGTCTTGATTTATATTTATATTAAAATAATTTTTTATTTTAGTATTAAAATGAATTATTATTATTTTGTAAACTTATTTTTATATTCTATTAAATGGAATATAGTGTATTATTTTCAATGATTACCATATGGGTTATTATTATCATTTTTAGAAAATGTAAAAAATTATAGTATTTTAACAAATATGGATTGACCACTCGTTCCAAAAATAATATATATTTTACGTTATGAAGATTCCATTATATGTTTTGATTTTTATTTTCAATGTAATAATTATTTTCAATTTTTATATTTTATTTAATATTTCACCACTAGAAACGATTATTAATTTCAGAAATGATTGTAATTAATTTTTTAGGTTCTTAAAAAAAAATCCATTCATATAAAATCATTCATGAAAGTAATTTATAATTTTTTTACTTACATTTTCATTTTAAATTTCATTTATTAATCCAAATTCATTATTAAAATGGTATATTTTCTCCTAGTTTTGATTGGAAGGAAGATTTATAGTGACAAATCCTACTATAGAAAAAGGATAATTATTTTGGAAAATACACAAAAATGAATGGTTTTAACTACTTTTACACTATATTGATGATAAAAACCAATGAAAAAATATAGGTGATTTCATTTAATATAAAAATAAAACATTGGATTATTTTATAAATGATTATTGATTCGAGTTGAACAAACTATTTTTAATGAGACATGCTAAATAATTGAATGGTTGGAAAAGGAACAAAATAGTGGAGACAAAATCTTGGATGATTATCCCCATGATAATTGATGTTTCATTAAATTATATTGCTTATCATAATTTTTTTGTATATCCACATATTTTTTTCATGGATTCTGTTTTGTGATACCAATCATTTAATATATATCATATTCCCCTTATTTTTTCTTATTACCATCAATATATGAGTAATATTTAAATTTCTTTCTCTTGTAAATTAATATCATCAACTGTTCACACTCAAATACATAATTATATTTTAATAAATTTTAAGGGTAATATTTGATAAAAAACTCAATCCATCCAAAATTAAAAAATATATTTTATGTAAGAAACTCATTTTAAATCATTCAAATTATAAAAATTACCCTACTATTATGATTATTATAAGGAATATGTTTTAGAATTATATTTGTGTTCGAATAAATTTATAGTAAATTATAATTTATAACTTATGGTAAATGTGATTATATTCCAAATCCATTAATATCATGATGGAATTAAAGTAAAATTAAATAAATAATAATAGAAATTTATTTATGAGTATAATCTATAAATATTAGTTTATTAAATTTTTTAAAAAATACAAATAATAAAGAATTATGACAAAAATCATATGGATGAGTCAAAAATAGAATCAGTTGACCATTTTTTAGATAATTTTAAATATATATGTAAATTTATAACCGTTAATGTAAATAATGTTTTTACATTGTCAAATAATAAAATTTGTTAAAATGGAGTAAAAGTAATTGATAATGATAAAAATGATAAAAAGAGAGTTCCAAATTATATAAGAATATTATATATACATCATATATTCATTATACTCTTATTAATGTCTATTTTAAATAGTTTTAAATTTTAGATATATTTAAAATATTTATATATTTTATGTAAATCCATGTTTTCCTGTCCTATATATAAAAAAGATCCTCCTATAAATATTAATGAACAAATATTTTACCTTTTAGCTCCAAAATTTATACTCTAAAAATATATAATATTTATTATCCAAATTCTAGATATCATATAATTTCTCAATGATAACTATAGGAATCATTAAATTTTATTAGAAAGTATGTCATTGAATAATGAGTTAATTGTCTTACCTAACAATTCCAAAGTAATGTTTTCTCATTATCCATCTAAATTAATTTTATCTATACTACAAATAATTACATTGGTTTCAAAAATATAATAATATTTTAAAATGATTATGTGCAAATAATTTACACCTCCACACAATATTACAGAAACTAATAACATCCCTCAAATATAAGTATAACATAATATTTCTTGGAAATAGCCAAATTATTTTCGTCACCCCATTAAATGTATTTTTATATCTCTGGAATTAATTAATTTTTATTATATTTAAAACATAATTATGATATTTATAATAAAATATATCATCAATATTATTTCATATCCATAAATAGAAATATTATATCACTATATTTGATAATGTGTAGAGTACGACCTCAACAAAGAGATGTGATTCATTTCACAGTCTTCCATTAATGAATTATTGTAAATATATATTCCAGTTTTTTAAATGATATGATTTTCTCATTAATATTTTAGATAATATGAAGCCATTACAATTATTCAGCGACCTTAATAAATCATCAAAATATTTTATGAAATACATAATTTTTAACTCATATAATGATGATAATGATACATAATTATTACTAAATTGGTGATAGAATGTTATAAATTAATTACATATTGTGTGATAAATATTGATGTTATTTTGTTATATATTTATAAAAAATCAATATTTATAATTAATGGTTTAATATTATTTTTGATATAATTTTCACATTATATAAGTGAAATTTTTTCACTTGTCCACCTCAAAGAGACACATTTTACATTATGCAACATTTTTATTTCAAATGGTTTACATAATGACATTTTTAATTATTTATATCATGAATTAATATTTATTCCTTATTTAGAATGGTGTTGGTTTATTTTTTCTCTTTAATAGGGTTTCATTTTTATTTTACCAATGTATCAAGGGGTTTTTGTTACAATCTCATCTTATTTATAGGTTAATTGTTCATATTTCCAGTTGTAAAAGTTTATGATTATAATCATTTGAAGAAATTATATTTTATTTTTCATTTAATATTATTGGATATAAATGTTTATAATCCATTTTTCTCTTTTCCTGATAAAGAATAAAATTTTACAATACATGTCATGGTGTTTTAATGAAATCTTATTCTAATTTATTATTTACAACGTTATTTATTTTATGTCTTGATTTATATTTATATTAAAATAATTTTTTATTTTAGTATTAAAATGAATTATTATTATTTTGTAAACTTATTTTTATATTCTATTAAATGGAATATAGTGTATTATTTTCAATGATTACCATATGGGTTATTATTATCATTTTTAGAAAATGTAAAAAATTATAGTATTTTAACAAATATGGATTGACCACTCGTTCCAAAAATAATATATATTTTACGTTATGAAGATTCCATTATATGTTTTGATTTTTATTTTCAATGTAATAATTATTTTCAATTTTTATATTTTATTTAATATTTCACCACTAGAAACGATTATTAATTTCAGAAATGATTGTAATTAATTTTTTAGGTTCTTAAAAAAAAATCCATTCATATAAAATCATTCATGAAAGTAATTTATAATTTTTTTACTTACATTTTCATTTTAAATTTCATTTATTAATCCAAATTCATTATTTAAAATGAATTGATGGTTGTCTATCATCCGTTTCTGATAATGGATTATACCTTATTTTTAGATCATCCACATTCATTTGATAATTATCGCATCACGCTCCATTATCCATTGTACATTATTCTTCATAATAAAGTATATATTTTAAATATCATGGATTAATTTAATATTATTTATATTACATTGATTTTTTTTTAAATAACACACAATTAATATATATCGAATCCGTTTATTGAATAATAATATATCATTTGATGGAAAGAGAATTGTATACTATTGATTTAATATAGAAAATTATTTATTTAATTAGAATTTATTGATTTAATTATATTGAATATTAAATATTTGAGGAATTCACAAGAAGTTCATGTGACTGGTGGAATCAAATTGTAGATATAATCAATATTCGTTGACAAGTCTCATAAGACAAAATAGTTTAACAAATTATATTGGTCATTATTTTCCACATTCACTATAACTAATGATAATGTCCTAGTATAGATGAATATTCTAAAATATTTAAGATAACATGGATACAAAATTAATGGAAATAAATTGATTAATTAATTTAAAAGTTCCCAATATTAAATTCATTTTACATTAATCATATAATTTCTATGCCGATATTTTTTATTGACGTACATCAAAATCATTTAGATGATTTAATATAATTTCCTATGACTATATTATTTGATTACCAATTGTCTATATTTATTTTTTTCTCATTTAATCATCATAGTTTCCACAACATGTAAGCCTTATCTGAATATAATTTTAGAACAATTTCTTTTTATTCTATTCATAGTGAAACAAATATTGTATAATAAAATGATTTCCAAAGATGAAACAATTTAGTTGATGCTATATTCTTTTTCCAATGAAATTTTGGAATCATAGATGTACTTATTTATCCAAGATTACTAATTTGGCATTATTCCATTTTCTAATCCCATATATCATTTACCAATGTAAAATTAGAGAATAAAATCCATTTTAATCGATACAGGTTTACTACAATTGGTATGGAAATAATTTTAGATGGGACCTTGGTTGTCACACACTGGATTGGATACCTCAATACCCAAAAAAACAATTAGGAAATGGAAAACCCAAAAGGAAATTCCTAATCCCCACATGTTGGTGAAAATACCTACAATCATTCAATCTGAATGTGGGAACCACTTTTCCCAAAACATGACAGAAGAAAGATAAATAAGTCAATATGAATACATGAAAAAATATATAGGGGGAATTATACAGAAGTCAAATAGGAATAAAATTACCATTGTTCTAAAAATATGGAAATGAAAAAATAAATAAATTACACCAATGATACTAAACTCCATGATCATAAAGTTTATGATCTAGAAAACCCTCATTTGTTTCATTACCCATGCTCAAACCTAGTATGAGATAACTTAAAAAATATATAAAATAATAGGTTAGGTGTGATCCAAAAGCCAATTATGGTCTCATGATGTATTGAAAAATAATATGGCGCATTTATTTAACAAAATAAACAATCCAATTTTAAATAATCATAAATGAACTATCAAATTCACATTTACAAATAAATATATCATTAAAATTTAAAATAAAAGAAAACAACTAAAAAAATAATGGAAAAAATATAAATTTTATAAAAATATTTTATATAAATCACAATTCATGGTAGAGCAATTTGAAAACATTAGAAAAATATCATTAGATATAAATAATTGAAAAATATTACCATATTTTATGTGGTATTATATTTTTTTGGATTCCCCCACACCCGAATAATTATCATGGAAATATGTGTGCCCACATCCCTCATACACTAGTCCAATAGGATACATCACCATCCCAAGAGGGTTCTGACATACTACATATGGATTGTTAGTGTTTCAATGATTAAATGTATTTTAATTTTAAATAACTCACTAAAAACCTTTAATTTTATTTTCTCTAAATACTATTTAAATAATGGGATATTTGTTTCCAAAATGATTGAAATAAAATTCACTTAATTTTTCCATTTCAATATGCCAATTTCAATTTCTAAAATAAACCCAGTTTTTAATCTGATCAGTCAATTTTCGAAGTGAAAAGCTATGGGTTTATATCAAAGAAAATATTAATTTTAATTAAAAAATTAAATCAATAAAAAAAATCTACATCACAATTTAATCGAAGTATTTATGTTTCATAATTTCCATCAATTTTCCTAAATATAGATCAATTTAATACAATGTGGGGAGTGTTTTCCTTGATTAATAATTATCCAATTGAAAACCTTATTTCACGGGAATTATTGTTTTAACAAACTCATTGATAGAAAATAATTTTAATTAAATTAATTTAATAAAATCATTCAATTTATGGTTATTCAAATTGGAAATTTCATACAAAACCATCAACTATAGGATCATGAGATCATAAAACAGAAATCTCTAATTGGGGAACTGTAATAAAAATTGTTGTTAATGATGATATGTGATGAAAAACAAGATTCATGAAATAAAAAACAAGGATTAGATTATTCAAAAACATTGAGAAATACTAAAACCTATATAGAGGATAAGGGGGAACCAGATAAAGGGAACATGAAGAGGAAATATAACTGGACGAGATCAAATATAATACTCCTATATTTTATTCACATAAAAAGATGTGTATAGGGACCAAAATCACCACTTGGGTGCTTCCATGGATGATCAAAACATTCTAGGTCAAGTTAGTCACATGTGGAGGATAAAAATAGGGTCTATATAATTTTTTAAATATTTTCCGATTAAATAAATACCACACTCAATGTTATCTATAAATCATCGAACGATTAGAAAATCCTTGTACCCCTAATATGTTTCCCATTATTTAGGGTTTCATGGATGACACTATTAGGTGAATAGATTCCTAATGTCATGGGCCAACCATGCACTACCCAAATGCCATAAAAAATTTAAAAAGATATCTCCATATAATCCTAAATGAAACCCAACCTAATTATAATTTACATAGGGATTTAGTAATACCATGATATAATAAATGGATGCTTAAATATCACCACATTTAGAAAATTTATCAATAGAAAGTCTACTAATATGCTTCCATGTAAAGAAGATGAGGCAACTAGTCTTTCATCAGTGCCTCCCTCTCCCATGTATCCAAAGTATCTAAGTAGTGCTGCTATTGAACATGAACAAAAGGTGTTATCCTCCCCCATAGTACCTAGGATTCAGAATCAACAAACATAAATTCTATAATAGTAAAAGATAAATCAGGGTCGACATCAATATCACTCATTATTATAACATGATATGGATTAGAATGGTACAGATGGAGATGGGAAACATGGTACATGTAATATATCGACTTCAAAAATAGTGGAAGTTATAATTGATAGGTAACATTCCCCAAATTCTCAACAACATAAATTGTCCCAGAAAAAAGGATCATGTTCCCCTTGACACCTAATAAATTTATGACTGTAAATATGAAAATATTTTAGGAACCCCACGTCCCATAAAGACAACTCCAACGATTTTTCGTAATGTGCATCACAATACATATATCATATTTGTTCTATAAACACTATCCGATCAATAAACAAAATGTAGTTTTTACCTCCTGAACCAAAGTTGGTCTATCCATGGATCATTCACAAATACAAGACTAATATAATAGAGATCAAAATTTTATCGGATAAAATTCCTCAAAAGGATCCATTTTTATCAAAAAATAGGTAACTATTGTTATATTAAAACTCAACCGTCCATATATGATCACCTGATGCCCCTCTAGATTCTAGTACAGAATAACAAAGAAAATCTTCTAGAATATTTATATCTATTTCAATCCTTCATTCCAATAGTGGATAAAATTCCATAATCAAATGGACAAGAGACTGTATTTTCTCTTAGAGGCCATAGAAGATGTGATTAGTGAATAAAATAATTATAGAAAAAACTATAGAATATGTAACATTGTGAAAAAATAACATGATTCTAATAGATATTACAAACTCCAAAACATTGGTTGTTTCATGAATTGTTATAATATGAGCTGATTTAGTCAGTTGATCGATCAAAACCCAAAATGTATTATTCATTCCTTATGTTTGTGGAAACCCAACCATAATGTTCATAGTGATATCATACCAAAGTCCTATCAGGATATGATGTGAATGATGAAAGCCTAAAGGTCAGGGGTTCTTGACCATGACCTATTGGAATTTATAATAATGATAGAAAACTTAAAAATTCAACTTCTAGTACATGGACACATGTGTTTATGTTGCATTCCAAATAACATAATCATTATTCTTGGTTTTAATGCCACAAATTCTATAAAACACATAATAATGTAGTTTTTCATGAAGAATCATCCCGTGGAGAGAAGACAAAAACAATAAAATGGACAAAGAAACCATCACCCTAGATTCCCAGAATCCAATATGAAACATTGAAATAATATCCATCATGTTCAAAAATATCAAATAATATTTCCTGGAATATATCAAGATATTTTTACTCAAATCATATGCAATGACATTCACTTTCCCCCAAGCAATAGGCGATGTCAAAATCAAATGAATTTTTGTGTTGCACCAAACACATATAACATAGATTAAACTCATTTAATATAAGTTATCAATAAAAATTTTATTTATGTAATACATGGTAAACATTTCTCTAAAAATTTAATGTTACTAAACCATAAGTGTGTGAACCACAGTGATTAGATCATAGTGATGTGTTAGGTAATTTATCATCTTTTTCCTTAGATTGTGAGAGAAATGGGAAATAAAATTTTCACCTTGCATTATAATGAAGTTCAAAAATGAACCCAATACATCACATAAGACCACATTTCCATGCCCGACGTCTTGAATAGTCAACACTGGTGCAATAGTAAAAAGTCATATCCACTCAATAAAATAATTCGGATAATTTTCTTCCTACGAAATCATTACTCCCATCGGAGTTTGATCATTCATCTAGGAATGTAACTTTGAAACGTCTATTAAAACTGGTGATAACCACCATCCAATCCCAAGAAGCACTAAATCTGAACAAAAAATTTGGTTTCTCTCATTTTATGAGAACATTATAATATTTAGGATCATATGAAATACCTTGTTTTTAAACCTTTTTTCCCATTAAAATAACATACTGGATCTATAAATATCATTTCAATATATTCACACAAAGATGGTGATTTCTCAAAAAATCCATTAGTACTCTCAGATGTCACACATGACACTCCCCATACATAGAGTAAACAGTGAATCATCCACAAATATTACATCTAATATGTCAGAGTTCTCAGGGAAAATGCTCTTCATGAAATATATATTGACCAATGGAGAATTGGATAGAACAATTAACATGACATGTCACGCATAATTTCAATGTCTACTCTGAAAGGATTTTTTCTTAATTTAAGTTTCTTTAATCCTTTACTTATGGTAACTTCAAGAATGGTCAATATTTGATAAACATTTTTCCCATTAAATTGGTTTAATGGATAATCATTACATTGTAGTAGATATTTGTTCATTATTGTAACATGATTGTATTTTCTATAATCAATTTAACAAATAAATGGCCCCTCAAATTTCCTAGAAAATAGAATGGGTGCCTCTACTGGTGGCATAATATGTAATATAGATTTTTCCATAAAAGAACTTCCAACTGATTCCTCAACTCATTCATTAAAATTTTCTACATGCTGTATGAAGTAACTGAAAATGTCTGATTATGAGGAACCGAATTTATTGAAAACTCTTCCTCTCTTCTGGGTGGATATCTAGAGATGTTATAATGGGAAAAACCTGGAAACTCGAGGGAAATTAGAGGTAAATCTCCTCTGACGTATTCCCCCTACTTATTTAATGTGAACACCAATATTACATTTTCCATATATAGATAATATGTTCTCACTCTAATAAATCATGGGACCCATTCCCCTTGAATGACATTAGACGCACCATACGTTGTAGTAAAGGATACTCGTTGAAGATAGAAAACAAACCGTGATTTATTTTCAATTAGATATTCCATTCTAAAATTGAAATAAAGAGGGTTACTGTTGAGAACCTGAAAATCCCAAGAATGCCTGATGTTTGATATTTTGAAGACATGTGTAGGACTATAAAGATCCTCATATCTCTTAATTCTGATTAGTGATTTATATCCATCATAGAAATAATAAGATTTTAATAATATTTATCATTTAAACAATAAATGTTAAAATGAAAAAATTATATGCACCGGTATCAAAATGAAAAATTTTGATGTCATTATAATCATCAATGTCAATGGACCCATATATTCTTAATTTTGAAATTATTCCACTATGTGAAGATCGATCATTCCAGATGAATGTGATAGGGATACCTTTGTTAGAGATGTATATTGTTGAACTACATTTTATAAAGGTTTTGTTGATCTTATTACACTATGTGTATTATAAACAAAATGGAAGATCATCATCAGGTGGACCAATAAAATATGGATGCCACAATTCATGGCTGCCACAGTGAAAATCCACATAAAATTCAAAGACATACCACAGTAATATAAAATCAATGTGACTATTATTGGAACTATATATGGTCTGGAATAACGTTTCTATTGAGATCCACTATGATGATTTTCATGCTTCTTACTCCCTATAGAAAAACTAACTGAACTACCAATGGGATATAAAGTAACTGTCATCAGTCTAGACATACCATCAATTTCAACCATTAACATTCTATATAGAACATATGCATAAGAGGACAGTTTTGGCATCAAAACATGAGAATGAATATCATATCATGTTCCAAAATCAAACAGTTTAGTCTTCATATTTATATTCGACATAATATTAGGTAAAAAAACAAAATATCCATAATTTGATTTATATATCCCATCACAATCGCATAATGTTGAACATTTTTTTAAATTTAAATATCCTAGTACTACATCATCATATCATAATTTAATTAGGAGGTGAAAAGACTATTTAATTACTTCAACCATAATATCTCTCCCTTCCACTTCATCAATATAATATCCCACTATATTTTTCTTGGTCCCTCTCTTTCAATATTTGTATAGTTCTCCTTCATTTCATCATGTTTCTCCATGAACATAGAAAATTCACATTCCATCTCTACCAATTCTTATCATATGAACATCATCAGAGAACTTTATCCAAGGTATCTTCTATAAATGTATCTCCTAATAATTTTTTTAAATTGTCCCTTTAAGTATACACCAGTGGATGCAAAATGGTACCTAGTTGTCGTTCCTTCCCTTGATTTTTTATGATACCCTCAATCACGTAAATTAGACAAGGGTCCACGATAGGATTTTCTAGATGTGGTTCATTTGTATATTAATCCAAGATCTTATTCACACCTCTTTTGAGATGCAGGATGCTACAAAACATGATAATATTTGATGCATAATATTAACACTCAACAAAGAAACTAGTGAGGAACTTATTGATGAGCCCGTAAGGGGCTCCGGAAAGGTAGGGTTTCCCACTGCCGCCGCCTTAATCTCCTCCGTCTCGGTTCAGCGGCGTCCTCTCCTCGGCCTCCCAGTTCAGCGGTTCGTGGCCTGCGGCTCGCATCTTTGAGGGATCTTCACGACGACGCGGTGTTCAGTGGTCGAGTCCCGGCTCGGTGGGTTGCAGCCTCGGATCGGTGTTTGATGTGGGTTCGGTGGGAGGTTTACTGTGGGCTTTGAGTGCGACCTTGGAGGCGGCGGCGGGACTGTGGATCTGGCATCTGCTGGCCTTTCGGTGATTTCTGTTTTCGTTTTTTTTTTCAATTGTTTTGGTTTCGGATGCTTTTGTTCGTGCTGCGCGACGGTTCGCATTGAAGGCCCTCTGGAAATCTGTGAAGCTAGGTTGTTTGTTGTTTTCTTGATTTCGTTTTGGAGTCTCGTTTCGGGTTGATTAGCGACGGTTGGTTTTGCTCCTCTGGGAGTCGGCGATTCGAAGCTTGTTAGCTTCGCATTTCACCTCTGGTGTCCTCTGATTCTGGTTTTCTGGGTTTTGCAATCATGAAGATCTCACGTTGGTCTTTGAGAAGAACGTGCGATGGTGTTGCAGTAGTGATTTTTTGAAGAAGCAGTGGTGATTTTTATGAATCCTTGAAGAAGCGGTGGTGTTGCTATGATGTGGCGTTTGATCGGCGACGCCGATGGCGGTGGTGGATTGGAGTTTGGTGTAGGCGGTGGACTTCGGATGAGGCCGGCAGTGAAGACGAAGAAGTGGATGACTATGGTGACGTGAAGACGTGACGGTGATGACAGTGCCGGCGAGTGATGATGCGGTTTGGTCTTCCTCGATGGTGGGTTTCTCGGGCGGCACGCTTTGCCCGGGATTCCATTTTTTGAATTTGAACTTTTGTTTTGAATGTGGGTTTTGGAATCAGGTTTGTGGGAATGCTGTGTGTGATGTTTGAAATTGTCTTTCGATTTTTGTAAGGTTCTCACTCCGCCAAAAAGTGACTTTTTTAGAAAATGAAAAAAAAAAAAATTGAAAAAAAAAACAAAGAAACTAGTGATATTAATATTAAAATATCACAACCTAGTATTTTGATTTCAGTCTATCCATGTCAAATATATGTAAATGAATAGAAAATGTCTTCTAAATTACATACCTAAACCACCCTTGGAGAATTAACGCTCATTGCTATGATATATGGTTAGGAACTCAATCATAACTTCCTTATAATTACCAATAATATAACACATTACATAATAAAATCATGATAGAAAACCCATCCTAGAGGTTTGATACAAAATTTTCATGATATTTGGCAGATACCTCGGTACCCATACACTTGAGCCGACACTAAAATACCACAATAGGTGTTCTTGAACAAAATTGTATTTAGATCAGAACCCAGAATCATAAAATATGAATTTTTGATGGATTTTTCTAGAAGCAAGAGAAAAGAAAGATATAAAATTCAATATGAATACAAGAAAAACTCCACATATAGAAATGTAGTAGATATTAAACAACCATAATAAACCTATGTAGAACCGTAATGTGTTAGAAAACATAACAACAACTCGATTATCAAAAGAAAAAAACTCTCTACACCCATAGATCAACAACAAAAACCACATACATGTCATGATTTACCCCTAGTAAAACGTGTATGGTGATAATCTATAAACACCTGAATGAACATCTAGTTTGTGAGGTAAAATTATATTCCCATCTCATAAAGGATTCTCTAAGAATAATCCACACATACTAATCCAAATAACACACTCAATATCATATTATCCAAAAAATAATTTCAAAAACAAGTTTAAAAAAATATTCATTAAATTTAATATAAATGAAATTTTTTTGAAAAATGGATTAATAAATATTTTATATACATAATTTTATAACAGGTCAAAATGAACATTAAAAAAATTTGAAATAGTTGTAATATATATCTAATATAAAAAATAGAAAATTTGGTTAACTTTAAAGAGGTATGAGAGTTCAGGTTGATAGATTCCTTCAAATACAAATTGTTTTCATAGAAAATTTTGTACACTCGTCTCTTAGGAACTGGTTAAAGTGGTCCCATAACCATCCAATTGGGAATGTTTCCTTTATCATTAATATTTTTAGTGTTGAAAAGATTAAATATAGTGATATTGAAAATTACTACTAACTCAATGGATTTCATGTGTTGTAAAAAATTTCAATAATGAAATATTTATTTCAAAACAACTCACAATTGAATTCCACCCATTTCCATTAAAAAACAGATTTTTAATCAAATTGTTCATCTTACCCAAATAAACCCACTTGGGTTTTATAAATAAATTTAATCCATTTTCATCAAATAAAAATGTGAAAAAAAATTTAACAAACAATATGAAAATTTATTTTCACTATTTAATGTTCACAATTGCCATCAAATTCCTCAAACACAACCTAATTCAACGAAATTGGCGGTTTTACTAATTTAATTGAAATTATAATTCAAATGATAAATTAATTGGTCTCTTTTTTAAATAATTAGTGGGAAGAAATTATATTTAGATAAAAAAATTTAATTAAATTCAAGTAATCTTGGGTCATTGAAATAAAAAATTACAAATCAACCCACATATATTGGGAATACAAGATTACGTAACACAAATTCCTATGTGGTAAAATCCAATGAAGAATGTATGAATTGATGATTTGAGAGTCAAACATAGATTAAAGATGTAATATAAGTTGTGTTAGATCCCTTAATAAAACATACATTTATTCTACACTAGATATGTGAGAGGTGATAATGGGTGAAAGAGAACACAAAGAGGAAACATACTGGGAAGAGATCAAATGATTGTAACCATGCATAAATTAACTTATGGATAGTTTTTTTAGGGGTGAAAATAAAAAGGTGGGACCCTAAAAGGAAGAATAAAATGATCTAGTTAATGTGATGACTGTTTGGGGGATTAAAACAGGGTGAGGGATATTTTTTTAAATAATTTTTATAATAATAAAATCATATATGGTTGTTTAGATATACATGGCTACATGTTTAGAAAAAATTTGTTCCCTTATTGAGGGCCCCCTTATTTCGGGTTTGATATTCTCTCTTTGGTTGGGGATTGGTTTTTAAAACCATAAAACAACAATGAATACAATCACTTCCTGGGTTTTCACTTTTTTCACTAGTATGGAACATAGTTTAAGAAAATTGCGCAACATTCCTCCATAGCCCTGAAATACATCAATATTTTAAAAATATGTTCCAAAAAAACATTAAACGAAAGCCACCCAAATATTTATAATAATGTGGTCTAATAATACATGAAATTTTTAATAAGATTTTACATTGTTAAGTGTATATTCTGTAAAGATCACCATATTTTGAATTATTAACACCCCTTAGAGATTTTGATTACATTTTATGGATTTTTATTACAGGGATTTACCATCATGTTGAATTTTGGATAATTGAGTATATTAAATTATTAAGGTATGGATACAATAGGTGGGGAAATATAAATTTTTTTATTGTATGGGCTATCATTTTGATAATGTTAATATAACATGTTTTGGAGATAAGTCCACCACCAAAAATTATTGAAATAGACAACGGTTATGATTTGTATACCCTTCCATGTTGAGAAACCAAATAAGTTATGATTTATAGGTAAGGATACTATGGAAATTATTATGTAAATATATTGAGTTATAAAAACAAATATAAACCAAATTAAATTTCATAAAAGTAATATAATATTGACTTTTTATGAATGTTCAGTTGATAAATACTACAAATTCAAACAAAGTCAATAAATGACATGTTTTGAAGGTAGGATGAATCACATGGGAAAAATAAATCAAATGCCCATTTTTTATCAGGACCTAACCTTAAAACATTACATAATCCTAAATTAAATGAATAATTCACATTGAGGATATAATTCGGTTTATAGTTTTAGAGAATTAGGCCATAACTAGTACATTATATCTCAAAAATTACAAGTTGGACACTTCAACTCAGTTTCCATTATTTCATAATATAAAAACACTTGATAAAAAAAGACTCATGTCTAGTCCCATGTTTTGGACAACATGAATTTTCATTGATCCCATCCTAGACACTATTCATCTTTATATCCTGTGAAAAACATTTCAAAACATGGGATGAGCATAAGAAGTTTAGTAAGGGTTATAAAATAAAGAATAAAAATTAGTTCATCAGTGCATACCTAAGATAATCACTTTAACATACCTCAGGAAATAATAATATTTATGAATAACCTATAGAAAATAGAAATCATAAAGTTAAATTGTGACTTCTATATCATACTTATATTGTAGCTATCACAGCTTCGTAGGGAGTTACATTTGGAATACCCATCACAGTATATTCCTTAAATCTCTTAGGAGAAATATTCATGCTTACCACCATCACATTAACCAATGAATTAATGACCTATCTCGAGCCACCTACCTTAGTTTATCATGGAACCACCCTTATACATAAATATTTCCCACAAACCATAATATAATCATAACACATCACATAAGCATATTGGAAAGATAACATTCCCAAATTGTAATCACAATATAACGTTTCGAGGTATTGAATAAGATATTGAAATAATAAATCATAAAACCATTTTCAATACAAAAATTCGTAGTAGTTTATATGGTATTTATTTATCTATTAAAAACATTATGAATTTTTAAGGAATCCAAAGATCAAATAATACTTACGGCGGCGGAAAGGTCATTGTCACCACGTACATTAAAAACAAACATTCTTTATGTCATTTAGTAAAATGCCACACAGAAAAATTTTCCCTGTGAATGAAATGAAATTTCAAAGGGGTTTATATAGTTTATAAAGTAAAGTCTGTTTTAAAAACAAAATTTTCCTAAATGAATGGAGATTTAGATAATGTCCCTTACCTCATGTCTGAATTGAATCATTCGTTCTTTAATCACATGAATAATAAACTAAAGTTGATGTATACAAGCCTAAGAACATTTTTTAGGTTTATTATTCCTTTTATATCCCAAATTACCATGATATAAACATTTTGTAATAATTTATGTTCATAATGGTCGTTTTGTCGATATTCGGTTCTTGAGTCAAAAATGAACTTCTTATATATACAAGTTGCCTATGTGGTCAATAGTACATTATCTCCAAAATAATATTCATGATTTATATCTCATATATATTATATATATCTAGTATATATGTAATTATAATATTACATTACATTTATTGGTATGAAATGAAATGCACGGTTCATGGAGACGGTATGTTATATGTATGCATAAACGCTACTTTCATTTATTTTTCGTATTTTAATGGAATTAAAATATAATGATGCATAGGTATATTCTAATAATATTATAATATCATATATAATATTTTTAAATATATCCTTTATACATCCCACATGTGGAATTAACAAGTCATATCACTTTGATGGGGTGATAGATAGCACTTCCTCATATGAAATTATAGTGTTCACCCATAATGGAAACCATAAAGGTATTCTATAAATAGTAAATACAGAAGAATAATGAAAACATAAACATCATATATATAATATATAAATATAGTGTCATCTTAATGACCACCATGAGAGGTGGTAACATATAATTGAGTAATCATCATTTCGTGATGCATTAGTTTTCCATATAGAGAAACAATATGTTCTTTACCCTTTAGATGGAGGTGTGTGTGAGTGTAGTTAGAATCCTTATCATGAAAAAATTCTTTTATATTTACGATAATGGTTTTGGTATAAAAGTAAATAATAAAAAGAGTTAAGGGGGTTGGATAGTAAAATAAAACCAAAAAACATAAGAGAAGACATTGCCTTTAAATCAGGTAACACCATTTGTATTGAACCAAAAGGGTTTGTTGAAGTGAATAATGCCTATGTTAAATCTTCTAAGAGAACGAGAGGTATTTATAGAGATTAATTGGTAGATATTAGATGATCCAAGGGGCTTGAGAGGTGTGAGGGATGGGTTAGAAGTGAGGGCTTTTCATAAGGTGGATAAGGGGCTCTTTATGAAAGTGTGAAAATATTATTACATAATAATTTTCAGATTCTAAATGACCAAAACTTATTAAAATCGAAGATTAGTTGACTCGTGGTTGAAATAAAATCATCCAATTAGAATTGGATAGGTTTTGGATATTATTTTAATATTTATAATATTGTTTATTTAAATCATTTATTAATGAGGTAAACACTACAACATTATTGTGTAATAAATAATTTAATTTATTTAATGCCTAAAAATTATTAAAAAAATACAATGAAGTAAGAAATATTTTTATCATTAAAAATAATATTTATATTCAAAACTCTAACTTATATAAACCTATGTAAAAATTAATTTACTAATAGAAATTTTTTTAGGTCATTTTGGTCTTTATTTTAAGTTAATTAAAATAATGTGTCATTATCACTCATAAGTAGCTGCAAGGGGTCCCCAAAATAGACCTAATAATAATCATGGTCAGAAGTGAATCAACTAATAGGATTAGGAGACATGTTAGGGTAATGTTATATTATTATAGTAATATTTTTTACCCTTATTTTCCAAATTTACATTTTAGCCATGGTAAATAAAATATTTACTGAAATATTCATATTGTCTAAAAATATAATTTATCTATTTACACAATTGGGACCTCCTGATTCAAAATTTGAAATATATTCTTTCAAATTCATAAAATATAAGTGGAAGAATTTAATTTAAAATTAATTCCCACTTTCAAAACAAAAGTATTGTTCTTAATAAATATTAACTATCAAAAGATTGACAGTTGTTTATGTCAAATTTGAATGTAAAATTACTTCCAATGACCAACATTGGATTAAATGATAAAAATATATTTTAAATATATTTTAAAACCAATCAAAAATATAGTATAACCATATAAATTAATTATATTAAATGGTAGTTTTGAATTAAAATACAATATTATTATCTATTCATAAAAAATTGAACATCATCAGAAAAATACCAAAATTTAATACAAAATAAATTTTGATGTCACGATTATAAAGAAGAATTTTATTTTTTCAAATATAAAATATAATGGTTACCAGAACAAGATTTAAAAAAGGTTCACATTCAAATGGCGGAAAATCTTTATTTTAATGAATATTAGAGTATCTATGATTTAAATCGGACTCATTCTCATTTTATGCCTCTAACTTTTATTTAATAAATTTAAAAACATTTAACAATAATTTATAATAATATTGAAGTTAGTTCTATTCATTCCCACCAATTCAACAGCTAGGCGTTAAATACCATTTAAAATAATAATATTATATTATTAGTGTGCAACATTGGATTTCAAATAACCCTGTTGTGGCCTATCGGGTACTCCAAAGAACATATCATCATTTTTAAAGTAAATTTAATATTTAATTCACAAATATTAATAAATATGAAAATATAATATTTTTTTATTTACCAGGGTTGTTACATCCTTCCCCCTTTTGGAAATTGAGTCCTCCCAATTTTATTCACTTATCAAATAATTGGGGGTATTTATCCCATATATAATTTTAAGATCCCCACATTTCCTCTTCAACCATTTAGTTTCTCCACAAAACCTTTGCCTAGAAAATGACCATATTCTATAGTACTTCCTCTCTTCGGTAAAGAATATGGATTGGTTGTTCCTCATAAGAGAGATTCCCTTCCAAATGAACGACCTCTAGACATAAAACATGAGATGGATATGGCACATACTTCCTCAACATTGATACGTGAAAATAATTGTGTACCTGGGATAAACATGTAGGTGAAGCCACTTTGTATTCCCCTGATCCATCTTTCTCTAATATTTCATAAGGTCTAATTAACCTCGGACTCAAATTTCCGTTCTTACCAAAACACATCAAACTTATCCACAGAGAAACATTGAGAATTATATGATCACCTAGCTCAAAAGAAATATCCTTCCTCAGATTATATGCATAAATTTTCTACCTGCTCTGAGCGTTTCTCATGTGCTTTTGAATAAACTAATCTTTTTCTACCATCTCTTCTACCATTTCTGGTCCCATCAAATTCCTTTCACATACTTCATCCCAAAAATCATGAGTTAGACACTGCTTCCCATATAATTAATCAAATGGAGCCATCTTATACTAGAATGCAAACTGTTATTATAAAAAAATTCAACCAAAGAAATATGTTAGTCCCAACATCCATGGTAATCTAGTGAACAAGAACATAGAATATCCTCCAAGATTTGAACTATTCATTTTGACTGCCCATCTAATTGTAGTTGAAAATTTGTAATAAAATTATATTCATTACCCAATGACTTCTGAAGGCCATTCCAAACATTGGATGTAATCCTAGGATCACGATAAGTTATAATGGAGAGGGGAACCCCATGTAACCTAACTATCTCTTTAAAATACAGCAAAGAAAATTGATCTATATGAAAAGTATCTAAAATTGGAAGGAAATGAGTAGATTTAGTCAACCGATTAACAATAACCCAAATTTAATTACTACCTCGAGATGTCTTTGGTAATCCCCAAATGAAGTCGATGGATATTTTTTCGCATTTCCACTCTGGCACTGCTAAAGACTGAAGAATCCCATTCATTAACTATCGCTCTACTTTAACCTTCTAACAAGTCAAACACATCATAGTAAAATCAAAAATATATCTTTTCATTCCATCCCATAAGTAATAATACCGAAGATCTATGTACATATTAGTACTTCCAGGATGAACTGAAAATGGAAAACTATAAGCATCGCATAAAAACTCATTTTGCATCAATGAATCACAAGGAACACATAATATTATCTCAAACCCCAAAAAACAATCATTATAGACATTAAATTCATGCAACATACCATTTTGAACTAACTCTACCTTTTTTCCACAACTAAATTTCATACTTTTGCGCTTTATTTACTCTTTCTGATAGAGATGACTTCAATGACACCTGAAACAAAACAGAAGAATTTCCTACACCAATAACTTATATTACAATGTTCATCAAATCAAAAAAACAATGAATCTCATTTCAAACGTAGCATGGCCAATGAAGCATTATTTTTTTAATCAAAGAAACATCCACTTTATTTTATTTTACTAGATGATAATGAATCGTGGAACCATAATCCGTGATTAATTCCAACCATCTCTTCTATCTCATGTTCAATTCTTTTTGAGTGAATATATACAAAAAAATTTGTGGTTAGTATATATTTCACATTTTACTCTATATAAATGATGCCTCTATGTTTTTAAAGAAAATACAATAGAAACTAATTCCAAATCATGAGTAGGGTAATGTAACTTGTGACAATTCAACTGACGTGATGCATAATCAATTCCTTCATATTTCTGCATAAGGACGCAACTATGTCCTATCAACGAAGTATCACTATAAATAACATACTCACTATTTTTGAAAGGTTGTGCCAAAACTGTAGTATTAACCAATCTTCATTTCAACTCCTGAGAACAATCATTAGATTCTTTTGTCCAAATGAACCTAACACCTTTTCGAGTTAACTAATTCATTGGACTAGATAACTGTGAATTTTTTTAGCAATCCTTCAATAATAACCAACCAAACTCAGAAAACTATGAATCTCAGTTATATTTGTGGGTCTTGATTATTCTTACACAATTTTTCTATAGGATCAACAATTATTCCATTTTATGAAAATATGTGACCAAGGAATGAAATTTGTTATAACCAAAACTCACACTAGCTGAATTTTTCATATAGTTTCTTTTATTTTATTGTTTTAATGACAAACCTTAAAATGAATTTCATGATCCTCTTTACTTCTATAATAAAAAAATATCCTAAATATAAACAACCACAATCTTATCCAAGAACTCACAGAAAATTATATTCATAAAATCCATGAATATACCATTTGCATTAGTTAAACTAAAAGTCATAACTACAAATTCATAATGGAAATATCTAATAAGAAACATGGTCTTTAAAATGTCATATTCTTCTACATTCATATGATGGTACCCTGACCTCAAGTCAATATTTGAAAAATTCTAAGCTCATTGGAACTGTTCGAAATAATCATCAATATGAGTCAAAGGATACATGTTCTTAACAGTGATGTTATTCAATGCTCTATAATCACTGAAATGTCTCATTAAATCGTCATTATTTTTAACAAATATGATAGGATCACCCCATAGTGATGTACTATGTAAAATGAAACCTCTATCTAATAACTCATTCAATTGCTTCATTCACTCTAAAAGTTAAATTTGATCCATTTGATAAGGGGGTTTTGAAATTCGCATAACATTAAGAACAAATTCAATAGTAAAATCATCTTCCCAATCAGGTATAATAATAAGAAACGCATTAGGAAAAACATCAAGGTACTCATTTACCACTTTCACATAATTAATCTGAACTATCCTTTGTTTTCAACAATATGTGCTAGGTAACATTCATTTGCATCATTTAATAGTTTCTCAGCTCCCAAGTATGTTATCAAAAGTAAGGGTTCATTCTTGTACACAAACTAAAACTCTTCAAAAATGATACCGCTTTAGCTCTACAGTCAATCTTAACATGATAAATAGAAAGAAAATCCATACCCAAAGTGGCATCAAACTCTACTGGATGAAAAACAATAATGTTCGCCTGAATATTTTTTCCACACAGAAAGATAGTAGGGTTATTATGATTTCATTTTATCTCAAAATTTCTTCCAGGTGTTTTTACCATAAGTTCAGGATTCATATCTTAAGATGGAATTCCAAGTTTACTAGAAAACATCTCATAAATGAACAAATGTGTACACCCCAAATGAAACAACACATTACCAAAATCTAAAAAAGAAAACAGTGTACCTAATACAACTTCATTTGATGGCTCAACATCTGCTAAAGTAGTTTAAAATGATTTTACCACCCCTTTATGATTGTAGTCTGGATACTTTCCCTCAGTTGAGTTCTTCGTTGGACACTAATTTTCAAAATGACCCATTTCATTGCACATAAAACATTTTACTGACTATAAATATGATTATGTCTTACCATTACCTAGCTCTTTTTTAGTGCGATTACGAGCCTTATGTCCCATTTCACTACATAGGTATCACTTACGAGATTCAAAAAACATTCCCCAAAATTCTTTTTACCACAAATTTCATCAACTATAAATTTATTTTTCTTACCATCAGTCTATTTTGACGAGTTCTTACCTTTCATATTTCACCTCGACCTCTTATTATAATGTTTTTAAAAGAAGACATGATCATCAATAAACTCAATTTCCACCTTCTCTATACATCAAACTAGTTTTTAATAACTTTTAAACTCACGAGAAGATGATGCCTTCAATACTCTGTCTTTGATCATGAGACAAAATGGTTGATATTACTATCAATATCTCATATGCAATTTAGATCATAACATGCAAGTCGAGTGAATTTTTCTTCATAAGAAGCCAGTGAGCCATCCTCCTTCTTCAATTTTAGGAATTTTTTTCCATCCTAAGACGATCAACCTTAGGAAAATATTTTCCAAGAAACATACCTTTTAATTCATCCCAATCTAGAGAATCAGTCTCCTCACTATCCCTGACATTTTTCTCCATCGACCACCACCGATCAACATTACCTTCAAAACAATAAACAATGAGACTAACATTTAGATGTTTTGAACACCCCATAACATTGGAAATCTTCTCCAGTGCATCAATCCACCATTCTTCTAGAATAGTGTAAGATGATCATCTAAATGATGGGGGATTTTGCCTTATGGAATGCTCCACTAAAAACATGTTCCTCTATGGTTGATCTGGCTAATCTTGTGCATGGATAACACCACCATTTATAGTCTGATTCAACTATTCCATCACTGCAACACACTGTTCCATTCTGATTCTAACCATATTAGGTTGCTGATTTGGAAGGTTGTATTATTCCTGATTTCATCCCAACATAGTTTTCATGTTTAATCTATGGAAAACCATTCTAAACACATTAAGATCACTAGAGAAGAAATAAGGTAATATTTAAATGTTATATCACATCAATCTTACCATAAATTAATATATATACGTTAATTTAAAAATATCCTAACTTCTAAAGTTATCTAAACTGACCTCTGATAACAACTATAATGAATCGGCCTTGAAAAATTACATAATCGTGAAATAAAAGAATAAAACACATTGAGGATGATTTAAGGTTTAGAGTTTTAGAAAATTAGGCCATAACTATTACATTACATCTCAAAAATTACAAGGTATAATCATTTTCTCTGTTTCCATTATTTTCGTAAAATAAAAACTCTTGAAAAATAAAGACTCGTGTCTACTCCAATATTTTGGATAACATGACTTTTCCTTTATCCCATCCTTAACCCTATCCTTCTTCAATTCCTTTAAATGATAATTCAAAACATGTGATGAGCATAAAAATCATTGTAAGGGTTATAAAAAACGAAATAAAACATTATTTCATCAATACATACATAACTTAAGCTCTTTAACAAAACTCATGAAATCATAAGATTTATGAATAACAAATAGAAAACAAAAATCATAAAGGTCACTTGGGGAATCCATATCATAGTTACATTATAGTTATGACAGATATGAAGGTAGTTACATTTGGAATACCCGTTATAGTATATTACCTAAATCTCTTAGGTGAAACATTCATGCTTTCTATGGTGATGTTCTCCAATTAATTAGAGATCTATCATGGTCTCACCCTCTCTAGGTTTATCATTAAACCACCCATATACATAAACAATTCCCAAGGACTGTAATATAATCATAACACATAACATAGGCATAATGGAAAGATAACATTCCAAAATTGAAATCACAATATATCTTTTCAAGATATTGAATAAGATATTGAAATAAAAAATCCAAAAACCATTTCCAATACCAATACACATTAAAGTGTATATGGTATTAATTTTTCTTTTAAAAACATCTATGCCTGTTAAGGATGCTAATGCTCAAATAATAGTTGTGGCGGCGAAAAGGTCATTGTTACCACTTACGTTAAAAATAAACATTATTTTCGTAATTTAGAAAAACTCATCATAGAAAAATATTCCCTAGGAATGAAATGAAAATTAAAAGGTGTTTATACTTCTTATAAAATAAATTCATGTATAAAAACAAAATATGACTCGATGAAATGAGATTGAGAAGAAGTCCCTTAATTCATGTCCAACTTGACATGTTCGTTCTTTAATCTCCTGAATAATAAACTAAAGTTAATTTTTACCTAATTAGAACCTTTTTTAAGATTATTATTACTTTTATATAACATATTAATTATTTATAAAGATTATGTAATCATTTATGTTAATAACGGTCGTTTTGTCGATATTTGGTACTTGAGTCAAAAATAAACATCATATATTTACAAGTTGTCTATGTGGTCAATAATCCTTTATCTCAAAGATTATATTCATGATTTAAATATCATATATATCATATATATCAATTATATATATTTATTTATAATATTACATAACATTTTGATGTAAGAGATGAAATGCACTATTTTTGGAGACGGTAAGTCGTACATACGCATGAACACTACATTCATTTCTATTTAGTATTTTAGTGGAATGAAAATACAATGATACATATGTATATTATAATTACAGTATAATATAATATATAATATCATTAAATATATCTTTTATATGTCCCACATATGGCATTAACAAGTCATTTCACTTTGAGGGGGAGGTAGTCTGTACATCCTCAAATGAAATTTTTGCGTTTACCCATAATGGAAACCATAACGTTATTCTATAAATGGATAACAAATAAACATAAATAAAACATTTACACAGTATATTTTTTATGTAGACATATTTCAATTATAATGTCCACCACAATAAGAAGTAGGAGATAATTGAACAATCATTGTTTCGTGTGGCGTTAGTTTGACATCCACAGAAATAGTATTTTCTTTACCCATTATGAGGAGGTGTGTTTAAGTGTAGTTTTAATCCATACCATAAAAACCTCCTATTATGCTGAGGATACTATTTTTTTTATAAATGAAAGGAATAAAAATATTTTGGGGGTTTGAAATGTAAAATAATACAAAAGAACATAAGAGAAGATGTTTCCTTTAAATCGAGTATCTCCCTTCTGTTTGAATAATAATTGTTTGTTGAAGTGCCTTCTTCATATGTTAAGGAATATAGGAGGATTATAGGGATGTAGGGAGCTTAATTGTTCTAAGTTTGGATGAGTCATGTGCCTTGAGATGTGTGAGGATTGAGTTAGATGTGAGAGCATTTTATAAGGTGGAAGAGGGGCTCTTTGGGAAAGTGTGAAAATATTGTTACATAATGATTTTCAGTTTCTAAATAACCAAATCATATTAAAGTATAAGATAATATGACTCATGGTAGAAATAATATCATTCAATTTATTTTGGAAAAGTTTTTGATATTATTTTAATCATTATAATCTTATTTATTTAAATCATTTGTTAATGAGGTAAACACTACATCATTATTGTGTCAGAAATAATTTATTATACTTATTGTATAAAAATTATAAAAAAATACCATGATGTAGGAAATCCTTTTATATTTCCAAAGACTATTTGTAGTCTAAATTATATCTTATATAACACTATATAAAAAATAATTTACAAAACGATATTTGTTTATGTCATTTCTGTATTTACATTAAGTTAATTAAAATAAAGTGTTGTTATCACTCTTAAATGGCTTCATGGGGTCCCCAAATTCGACCCAAGGATGTTCATGGTCGGAAGTGTTTCAAAAAATAGGATTTGGAAACATGTTAGGGAAATTTTATATTATTATATTAATATTTTTTTACCCTTATTTACAAGATTTACCTTTTCACCATGTTGAATTAAATTTCTACGGAAGTAAATATTCAAAAAGTCTAAAAATAAACGTATCCTATTTACACAATATGGACCTCCTGATTCCAAATATTAAATCCTTTTTTACAAATTCAAAACATAGAAGTGGAAGAAATTAATTTGAAATTAATTCCTGCTCTGAATATAAAATGCGTCTTTTTATAAAACATTAACTATCAAAAGATTAACACTTGTTTATATCCATTTTTAAAGATATATTACTTCCAATGAACAGAATTTGTTTAAATGGTAAAAATATATTCCAAATTAACATTAAAACAAATAAAAAAAGATAATCTAACCATAAAAATAAATTAGAGAAAAGGGCAGTATTGAATTAAAATACAGTATCTTTTACTATTCATAAAAATTGATCTTTATCAGAAAAATACCAATATTCCATCCAAAGTAAATTTTTAGATCCATATTCTAAAAAATCATTTTATTTTGTCATATATAACTTCTAAACGTGACCAAAACTATATTTAACAAGGGTTCTCCATCAAAAGGTGGAAAATAGCCTTGTAAATGAATATTAGAGTATTTATGCATTAAATCAGATTCATTCAAATTTTAGGCCTATAAAATTTATAGGATAAATGTAAAAACATTTAACAAACATGTAAAAAAATATATTAGTTAGTTCTATATATGATGGCTAATAAAACAGCAAGTCGTTAACAACCATTTAAAATAATAATATTATATTATTAATTTGCAATGTATGATTTCAAAGAAACATGTTGTTTTGTATCGGGTACACCATCTAACATAGAATACACTTTAAAGTAAAATTAATATTTAATTCACAAATATTAAAAAAAATATAAAAATTTAATACTTCATTATTTACCTAGGATATTACATTTCTCTATATGTGTGGTGAATAAATCAACCATTAATATAATTTCAAAATAGAAAAATAATTAATAAATTTATATTATTTGACTGTTAGAAGATAAATAATTTAGAATAAAAATTCCAAAAAAATTAAATAATAAACAAAAAAATTATCAATAAAATGAAATTATAATTTTATTATTTTTAAGATGATAAGAAATATGTAAGGAAAATGATTTGATGTCGGAAGTCGTAATAAGGTAGGATGAAATAAATTAAAAAATTATTAAAGAGGATGAGATTTTTTCTATATTTGTGTAGAAAATTATTGTTGTTCTTAAAGGTTGAATGGTAGGAAAGTATCATATAATTTAGGTTTTTATATTGGTATAGTTATTGGGAATTATGAAAAAAGATTCATAGGTATTAAGGATAATTATGATGTCATTTTTTTACTAATGATATTTCTAATATAATATAAATATTCAAGAGACCATCATAATTATCAGAGAATAATTTTTTTTTGAATTTATAAAATAATGATTTATATTTTTAATTTATTAAGCACTAATATTTAATTTTGTATGTTTATTTTTATTTTATCATTCTTTCTATGAGTGGAATATCCCTTGAGCGTTATGTTTTAAAATTCTACCAATAATCATCCATCGCGAATTACTGTATCCATTAAGGATTTAAATAATATTGATTTGGGATAATTTGTAACATATATTATTATGATGTAGTGGTATTTATTAATGATAGATTGGTTTGAAAATTATGATAAAATTTCAATGGAATATTCTAAATATATTTCATTCTATAAAGAAGTTATAAAAATTGGATTTGGGAAATATATGTTGAATTTTATCAATCACTATGAAAAATGGTTATTTAGTGTTTTTTGAATAATATGTAAATAAAAAGTATCAAAATTAGGAGTTTTGATAAATCTATCATTGGTTAATATTATAGTGTCTAATTAATGATTAGTTTGGGAAATCAAAATTACTTAATATGTGGTTATGGAATGTAAATATTTGAATGGTTAACAATATAAGTTATAATGGTATTTTGGGGAAAAAATTAGATTTTTATGGAATAATAAGTGAGAAAGGATTTATAATTTAAGGTTTAGAAATTAATTAAAATATATTTTAGGGTCATTATAATTATTAATGTTTAATCCTATGATTTTTTGATATTCATGTTAAAAATTTTATCCGCATTCGTAATTATTTTAGACAGTTCCATCATTTTTTCATATTTCAGTACTATAATTTCATCATTATGTTCATATTATAGTCAATTAAATATTATATTATGGTATTTATGAATTACAATTTCATCATTTCCATGGAGATAGAAATTGAAGGATAAATTCATGGTTTCAGTATTTTATAAAATAATGTAATTAAAATTTATCATATATTATATTATATTGTAATAGTAGTTTCTCAAACTCTATAAAACTACAGATATATCCATAGAGGATTACATGGAATGAATAATTCATCAACATTATTATGTTTTTATAAACTAATTTTAATATATGAGCCCTATCTAACTATATGAATATTATGTTTTCTAGGAATGTCCTAGAACATAATGTTCATTTGAAAAAATTAAACAATTTTATTATTATATTAATGATATTTAGTTTAAGAAAGTGGACATAAATTTAAGATGATTTAATATTTCATAATAATGGTAGAATATAAAAAAATATCATAATTTATATTTTTCTTTAAAAATATTTCTATGTTCTATATTTTCCACCAGACGTCAATTCGGTCATAGACAAAAAAATATTATTATTTAATTATAGCCTTAATAAGATATTTATAGGGTTTTAAGGTAGGAATATTAATAATCCAGCTACTGAATATATATATAATGAAATTCCATATTCTATTAAATGAATGCAATAATGAAATTTAACATTCATATAAATGTTCTTAAATAAAAATAATAATTAAACGATTATTTTCTATTTTAATGTTACTATTCATTATAAATTGTTTGTATATAATTTTGTGTGAATATATTATAAAAAAATTATTCATATTTTATAAATATTAATTAATAAATTTATATATAATTTTTTAAAATATATTTTCATAATAGTCATACGATGAATTTTTAGCATTTTATAAAAAGTATTCTTTTTGAGTAAATATTGGAAACATATATATTTTAATGAAATTGTTATTTATTTTCATAATAAATTAATTATAAAAATAAAATAATATTTTATATGTTAAATTAAATAAAAATATTAATAATTTAATTATAAATAATCTAATCATTTTTATTATACTTAAAATTATACATGATTTTGCTATAAATTCATTTATAATATTTTTTATCTAAGACTATTCCATTTTGTTTTAATAGGATTTATAAAAATTTATTTCAACCATTTATATAATTATAAAAAAATTAGATTTTATATTTTCAATATGAATGGTAAATTTTTTTTAATGTGATCACATTTATTTTTTAAAATTTTTATATAAATATTAGTACTTCATTACAAGCATGGTAAGGGTAATGCATATAGAAAATTACAAAAACATATCCATAACACATACCTATAACCTAGTGGATGTGTTATAGTTCAAAAAGTAAACAATTTATATAGAAAATATTCAATTTCGTTCCACTTTACTAATATTATAACTTTTATATTTCTTTTTGAAAATGATGCAATTAAAATGAAAATTTGTATAATTTATCTTCTCTTATATTATTTACCATTTATATGAATATGTTATTAATGATTATGAATTTTTATTTTAAACAATATATATTTATTATTTGGATGGTATTTTTTAATTTCTGAGAGTGGTATAATTATCATAAATGGTTATATAACTGGGATATATTGCCTACGTAAATCATTTTGAAAATATAGTATCTGATTTAAAAAATATAATTAAAATATGTTTTCAATGAATTATAGTTTTAAAAAATTATTGGATGATAATATTATTTTAATTTTTATACTTTATTATATATTCTATATCAAATGTTATATGGATAAAGTTATAATCAAATTAAATGTGATGTCTCTAAATTAAATTTAATAATATTTTAGTTCCAATAATATTTTATTAAATTATTTAATTGTCAAAAAAATATTGAATTATGACATGAAGGATGGTAAATTGAATTAAATTTCATCTAATGTCCTTTTTTTACACTTCTCACCATTAAAGTACATTAATAGACTGTAAAGAAAAATAAAAGTATATCATTTTTATAATAAGAAATCGTTAATAATGTTTTTAAAAAAAATTAATTGATACCAAAAGCAATCTATATATTATTAATATTTATTATAAAAATATAATCCTCTCATTTTACTTCATGTCCATCAGGAATAAATTCACTTTTTTAAATAAATTAATTCTTTTTTATATATTTTGTTTCTTTTAAATTATGTCTTCTCCTTTCTCATTAATGAGGTCCTCTATCCATATTAATTCAATATTATTGATCCTGGTGGCTCTGATAATCAATACACTAATACTATCCTAGATTTAATCCTTTAATTATTGAAATTATTTTGCTACCCTAATACAATCTTATGATAGATATAGGTGTATCTCAAAGGAGGTCTCTGAAAGAAGTGGTGATCATCATAATTTTCTCTTATAATGTATATATATACATGGGATTCCTAAGAATAGGTTGTATACATAAAAAACAATTACTATAGTATCAATAGTACCATATGACAATATTAATATTTTGGGACATTGACATTCCTCCTCGGCCCAATCCTATAGAAATGCAAAACACCCTTTGTGAATATTTATAACATATATTTTCCATATCACAGTGCAATCATTTTTTATAAACAATATACATTGATAGTTATAAATATTGAATTAATACAAATATATGATATTTATGACATAATAATTATTTTTTGAAATATATTTTTTCATCTAAATAAGTATCATTCAATAAGATAATGATTTATACCAAGTTTCATGTGTTTATCTGGACTATCTCTTCTAATAAGGGATGTTATTTGATTATCCTGTCAAAAAATTATAAGTTATTATAAATTTATATTTTATGTATAAAAATGATATTTTTTCAAAATTACTATTATTTATATGATGAAATCATGCCCCATATTTAGTGACGAGAACAACTCAACCAAATCATTACTGAAAAAGGAGTAGTTATAGGGCTGGATAATTATTTTAATATTGAATTTTCATTAAACATGTGACATAATTTTATATGTGTACCATATATAGTAGGTCCTTAAGAGTCCCGTAAAACAATGTTTCTCTGGGTTAATTGGTGATTTTTTATCATCTCCACTTCAATAATACATGTTTTACATTAAGAAGTAAATTTCTTTAACATTGTGTATATAGGGTATCATTTAATAATAATATATTGAATACCACATTATTCGTTGTATTAAAAAAATTAATTCAATGTGTCTATTTTGAGGATTTTGATTAAAACCATACCAAAGTAGTAAAATATTCCTGTTAAAATATAATTTTACTTTAGATATTTCGATGTTATAATTTATATTTAGAAAAATAGATGATCCTGATACAATAATGACCCACTATTCATTCTCATTTTGTAATTTTGGGTATTACATTTTACTTTCCATTTTATAAAATTTGGTCATGAATCAAAAAATAAGTTTCACGTAAAAAAATTATTTTAAAAAAATTACATTAAAGCATTCTTTTGTTCTTTTACGTTCAACAAGAATTATTTAAAAGTTTCATGAATGTTCAAATTTATTGATACAAAATTTAAAAATATCATCTTCAATTATAATTGAATTCGGTAATATGGATTAAAATTTAGTCTTTTCAATGATTATTGTATTTTTTAATTCTTTATCTTGTTGATAAAATAATATAAAAAAAAATTAAATGTATATAGACTGTTCATCCATTATTTTTATTACACACCTTATATGTTAGCAAGATTCAATTTCATGTTTATACTATGATATAAAATCAAGATTAATTTATATGTTTTATTGGAATTTTTAATTAAAATTGTATCAAAACAAGATGATATTATTATCAAAATGGAAAGATACAAATTTTTTATGTGATGGATAACACTATTATTACATAAAGGTACCAATATGTAATTTTTAATATTTTACATATAATTTATTTTTTATGAGGATTCATTTCACTATAAAAATAATTTCTTAAAAAAAATTGTTTTTTTAATAATACTCTAATGGAAATATATTATACCTAATTTTGATATCATTAACTTTATTGTTATCGAGTTCCATATAAATCTCAATTATTCCTTGAAAATTGTCCTCACTTTATCTCAACATTTAAAATACAATTTATGTATATAATATCATTTATTTTCTAGTTATGTTGTTTCATTCGTATATCAATTCTATATACACCTCACATTGATTTTTTTTATTAAAATGATTTAGTGAAGTGACATAAAATAACACTCAAAAACATGGAAAACATATTCTATATAAAACAATGTCAATATATATTTATGGCTATACCCCCTAATTGATTATAAAAAAAAAAAAATTTAATCTCTAGAAGAGTAATAATGAATATTAATTAAGAATATTAAAATGAGACAAGCCACTCTATATGTCAACATATATGGCCACATAATTCCATTATATCCCACTATATGATTACATTAATCTAGATATAATTAAATCACCTAGATTTATATTAAGGTACGTTTTGTAGTGTGCCCCAAACGTTTCTATTGGAGTCATCAATCATGAAAGAAAACATTCGTTCTTTTATGATGAATGATATAGTTAATTGTCTGAATTTTCTATATTTATATATAAATTTCAAAAGCCTCAACCTCATGAATTTATAAATAGATGAAAAATATATTTTAATGGAATATATGATTCTCACCACTATTTGACGATTTATTACGTGTATTTTTTATAATGATGTGCTATCATTTCACCAAAAAATACTAATTACCAATCTAGGCCTCCAAAAACATATGCACAATGTTTTATTTCATTATTATATGACATAACATATCCTAATCATTTCTCACCATAAAATAAATATGAAACCAAATAAATCTTAAATCATCCCTCATTTTTATAAGACCGCAAGAGATGAGTACACATATATGCTTTTAACAAATGATTAATTTAATAATTTACAATTAAACATTGTATAATATATCTAAAAATATAAATCATATAAAATATTCAATTAAGGAATCTAAAGAGTTATTTAATTATATGATGACAAAACATAGTAATTAAATTCATCATCTCATAAGAAAAAATATCACATATTATAAAATCCTTATTCGTAAATCATCAATGAAAGAAAATCTAATGTTATCAAAATATCATGAGAAGGAAAATTAAACACATAATTTTAAATCTTTCTCAGTCCATAATTAGTAACTATATATTTATCCATTATCACAAACAGTAGTCTAATATGATAAGGATTTATGAACATGTAATATGGAATTTCCACACAAAACTAAAAAATTAGTAGACCATCTAATTTCTATAGTTGGAATTAAAAGAATGATTTAAACTAATCCAAAAACACAAATTCATCACCCTAAGTAAGAAAATTTTATCAAATTATTTAAAAATAAGATAATTTTTTTATTAAACATTACTAATGCTATTTAATTTATATGTAACACTAAAATTATGATACATTCATTTTGGGATAATATGAAATTAACACCTTCCTATTCACTATTATATTAACCATTCAATTAAGTTGGGTAATATGTCCAAATTAATTGACTACCTACATCAGAAACAAAATCATTCATAGATTAAAATAAAATATATTTATTTTTATAATCATGTATACAACCGTGAGATATATATCATGATGCATTTAAAATATAAATTATCAAAATAAAAACATTGAAAACATCCAATAATGGTCCTATTTATTTTTGAAATAACAAATTAAAAAAAAATTAAACATAATTATTGTTATTATAACCAAAAATTGGATTATTATATACACAGCCTATCTATAATAATAATAATTCTCTATTTTTACATATAATCCAATATGATATGAAAATGATGACTCATAAGGAATAATATATTTTAGAGTAAAACCAAATCATTTATTTTATACAACAAACTACCAGTTAATAACAATATGTACATGTATTGTACTATATTATAGTATAACTAAAGATAGTTAATACATAGACATATGTTGTTCTCTATATTCATTATAATTCAGACTATTTTACTATTGGATATACAATACAAGATATAATATCAATACATTATGTGATTTATATTATTTCTTGTCATGATATCATTAGTATATACTATTCGGTATGGGTTTATAGAGATATTAATTTTCATAATATAACACTTCATATAAAATTGGAACTTCCATATTATTAATAACCTAATAATAATCTTTGAGAATATTCCATAAAATTGTCAATAACCCATTTAAGGATGGATTATTTCATTTATAAATTGATACAATAAAAACCCATTAAATTATATGAACCAATATATCAATATAAATGATTAATAATTTTCATATAATCTTTATCAACTATGAAAATGAACATTTTTAAACTAGGATATACGTTGATAACTCAATATCGAAACAAAACTTTCATAATACAAATCCAAATACAAATAAACCATGAAAATAATTATATTTTATGGTTATATATATGGATGGTTTATATTATAAGAATTATCCCATTAACATATCATTATTAAATATTCCTAAAAACATTAAATAATCCCATTATCCAATTACCAATAACGAATAAATATATCGATTTATTTTGACTATCACTGAAAAAATTGTATATTTATGGAAGTTCTATAAAAAATACAACCCTTTCTGTATATTATTACTAATGATAAATATAATGATCATATTATATAATAAAGTATGAGGAATTTATTATTTCTAAGGATAAATGGTTTATGAGTGGAACCCTATGGAATCTTTAATAGAGGAAGGAGAATATAACTAAATTCCCATATTTTAATTGGTTAAATAAATGAGGTCTTCATCATGGGTATTCCATTTAGGAAAAAATAGTCAAATAGAAATATAGAAATGATATTTTGACTATGTCATGGATGGATTCCCCTTTTTAACAATAATATAATTCTTATGGTTATTATATTTTTTTATTTTAATCATAGTAAGAAAAAAAATATGGTCATCTCTCTACATTCTCTAAATGTGATTATTTGAATGAAAATTATAATTATTTAATATTTGAACTAATTAATACAATGTTTTAAATTGTGATAGAGGGTCCTCCATGTTGTAATGAGAGATTACTAGTTTTTTTATTCCTAAACAACCGATGGTTATTTTTTCCAATATCTAACATGAAAAAAACTCTCACGAACATGACCATATATTGTACGTCAAAAAATTTCTCAAAGAAAAAATCTATGTTGAGGAATAAAAAATATTTCCATACAAGAAAATAATTGATAAAATAATTCAATCCAAATAAAAAATCACATTATAATAAAAATTTATGGTCCTATATAAAAACAATCATGATATAAAAAGAATGATACTTTTTTTCATTAATCACATGAAGATAAGCATTACAAATGTTTTTTCATCATTTAAATAATAACCCATATATTATCCCTATATTTTATGTGAAAAATTAATGACATCCGAAAATGACGTAATTATAAATATCAAAAAAAAAATAAATTAAAGGTTTATTAAAATTCGGCAAATTGTGTGGGATATTTTAGGGAAATCTTATGAAACAATCATAAATTATCTAATAAAATATTATATGTTATAATTTTAAATATATATGGATTATTTTATCACAAACCATTGTAAAAATCATTGAATACACTCAGTTTAAAATTAAAAATTGATTGTCATTTTTCAGGTATCCTAGGTCTCTATATGGTCTTCTATTAAACTCATATATAACAACCCTACTTTTCATACATGATTATTACATCATCTTAAAAAGAAAAAACACAAAAGTTTAATAACACTAGGATTCAAAAGTATAGTTTCTTGGGAAAATTGATAAAAATATAAATTATTTAATAAAATAAATATATAAATTTATATCTTTATCTAGCTTCTTAGTGGCCTTAATTTTCCCTATAATATATGTATTCACCAAATGATATTCATCAAAGAAAGGGGATAACTAAAATTATAGTAAGAGAAATGACAAAGAAATGAATAAATAAAAAACGGTTGAGAAAAATCATCACTATCCTAACAGAATCATATATTAATCATCATAGTCATGATCTTAATAATTATATTTAGGAATAAATTATTAACATGTATAAAATTTTAATATCATGTATTTGTGGTAAAATACCAGACACAATTCTGAAAAATACTATCTTTGTGATTATTAATATTTCACATTAAATAATTAGATACATAAAATTGCCAAATATCTTTTGAATATATAAAATTTTGGGTTTACCCATCAGATCATAAAATTTACATGTGATATATAATTATACAATCCCCCTTCAAATCGTAATATTTATATAATCATGCATTCCATATTGATAATATATCAATATTGGAAATAAAAAACCCATTAAATTGAATTTAATTAATTAAAAAATAATATATACCTTAATAAACATTGGGGCTCTATAAATAAATATGGAATAACAATCATGGTACAAGAATCATCAATATTGTGTGAAGAATAAATAATGTCATAAGAAGTAAAAGTTGTGTTTTTAGAATTAAATGTTCTTTTGGAAAAATCATTTCATTTTTTTAAAATCTAATTGGAATCATTTATATAATAGAAATTAAGATGGTATAGAGGATATCATATGTTTTGGAGTTATTAAATCAACATTCACACATAAATTATGAATGAAATATGAATGAAGAAAATAAATGGAGTTTTTTTGTCGCATCCCCTAAACATATGTATAATTTCTTATATCACATAAAAATATGATATAGTGAAATAAAATAATTAATTAAAAATTCAAGAACCTATTATACATTTATTTAATCTACTATAGTTTTATTATGTTAATATATCGCGTTTTTGATGAGTTATAGTGGTCAATTTCATTTTTTGGGAGTGTTTTTACTTGGTTTTTATGATCGATTCAATTTTATATGTGGTTGAATGTTCATGTAAAAAATGATTCTAATGAATTTAAAATATATGTTATTAATGGTCATAAAAAAGGTTAATTGTTTTTTATTTCATTTGGTTATGTGTTATGAGAATTTTAATAGATAGAACATTAATCAAAATGATTTTATTTATTTTGGTAGTTGAATGACCATTATAACGTATAAAATTTTATTTCAAATAATGTTCATATATTGGTTACATAACATCATATAAAATATAATATTTGTAGTAATATTTTATTTTATAATTATTATGTTTTTATTAAAAGACCTGATAAGGGTAGTGGAAAATGAAAATGCCTTGTCCACGATGGATGAAAATCAAGACACCAAATATGATATTTGTTTTTATAATTAATGTAAAATGAATATATTTAAAGAAGTATTATTACATAAAAATAATGTCATTATATTATATAAAATGTTATATTGTTATTATTCCACCTGTATAAGTGGTGGTGAGAGAGGATATGAAAATACATGAGATAGAAAATAAATAAAATGAAAAGGAAAGAGAATTCATCCTCTTTAATAAGTCATCCTTCAAAACTTCCACGCTGAAAGGGATGTGGTATTTCTATGTCTCCAAGGTATCCAAGATGTGGTGGAGGGACATGGTAAGGGTATTTTGGTGATTTGGGATAGGATTATAGGCATGAATGGTGTGAGAGGAAGATTTGGTGAGGGGTTGTATTTATAGGGGAGGTGAGGGGTGTTTTTTGAATATTATATTCTATAGTTCATTATTTTGTATCATGATACACACTCGAGAATTGTTGGGCACCGACAACAAACTAAAATATATACCTACTTACTACTTAGGGTAGTGGCAAGACATGGTCGAACCACCGGGTGGTCTGTTGTTGTGTTTGGTGCTCTAAAAAAAAGACTAAACAAAAACACACATGCAAAAAAAAAAACGATCAGAGGCAATTGGTGATGGTGATGTGAAGTGAATGAGATTTAGTGCGTGAAGAAGAAGGGGTGAAATGGTGAATGTAGAGTGGGTAGACAAAAACATAGTAGCAAGAGGAATTATGGTGGAAACAACCAATAGACGAGGAAGAGGGGATTCCGGCTGGCCGATTTGATTTTGCTTAACCTTATTCATGCACTGTGATTTTAGGAACATTGATCTGACTAAAAATAACCAGCCAGATTTTTCATCTGGTCAGTTTGTGATTAAATGACTCTTACTATCAATCTATTGTAAAATTCATTCCATCCAATGGTGAAATCAAGTCAGTAGTCACTGATCTCAACTTGTCAGTTGAGTTCACTGTGTCTCTCTTTCTTTCGAGAATAATTCACTTGCCACTGAATTACATAGATTGAAACAGTTTGTATTATATTTCAAACAAGATCTGTTTTCACTTGATCCTGTTGTTTTGAAAATAACCTCGTCTATATATAGTAAGAGAGACAATCCAGAGCAAGGATGTGGTGCATGAATGAGATTAAACAGATCGAATCAACCAGCTTATTCCCCCACTAAGGTAATTAGCCGTACATAGTGGATGGTTCTAATGAAACAGTAGAATAAGAATCAATGTAGTTAATATTGAAATAAGGGCAGAAAAAATAGAGCACGATCAAAACTAGGATTTACAACTCCCTGCTACTACTCCTGGAAGTTTTAAATTCTTACTGCTCAATGGTGGATGTGATGCTGGAAAGCGCTCAATGTCCTGCCCTGGGAATCGAGGTGTGAAAATGATCAAATCTTTTACTCCAATCTGCTCCGAGGAAGATGGTGTCAGTTTCTCATGCTCTACACCTCCTTGTGTTCTTCTCTGATGTCGATGCTCGTAATGATCTTCTTTGATGTCTGCTGCTTGCCCCCCAGACTCCTACTCCGCTGAATCAATGCATGCCTCTCCCGCCACTCGTGCATTTATAAACCAACCAAATTCTCTGGAATATCATATGAAGTGTTCCTCGGCCTCCACTTGGATCCTTCACAGTTCCATGCCTCTAATGCTTGTCACTGGAGCAATTTCTCCTACCCGAATGAAAATTATATGCGCGCGATGTGCTAACTTATTCCATCTAGAAATCAGCAAGTCTACGTGGCATGCTTTTATGTGCACGTCACCCTCTTTTAAGTGATCTCCAAGTGAGTGCGTCTCCCCCTGCAATGAACAACTTCTTTTAATCCCCTCAAGTACGAGTGACTCCCCATACAACAAAAGAAAAACCAAAACAAGGTAAACAAATAAAATGAAACTAAACTATATCTTAATATTATTACATAGATTAGTTAATAAACATACTTATTAATATATATATGTATATAATACTTAATATTAAAACTAAAACATTTAAATAATAATAATAATATTATTATTATATACTAATAATATATATATATGATTATATAATATTATTAATATACCTATAATTATTATAGTATAGTAATTGATATATATAAAATATATTATGTTTATATTATATGTTTTTATAGTTATATTATATATATGCTAAAATATTATGTATATATATTTTATGAATGTTATTATATATCATAATATATATATATATATATAAGAAAACAAAATGAAAAGGGAGAGGGATTCGGGCGTGTTCGGCACAAATGATAAGGGGGCAGAGTTGTCTCAGCGCGTGGGAGGCGGCTCGAGCGGAGGGTTAGGGAATAGGTGTGACGGCTGTGATGAGGATTTGGTCGCGGCAGTAGGTGGCGGCTACTTCTCGGGGTGTGGAGGCGCAGACCAATGGAGGCGAGTCCCGGGATTTGTCCAGTGAGTTCGGGCTGGCGGCTGGGAGGGGTGAGCCTAGCCAGGGGCTCTGAGTGCACCTTCGGCAATGTACAGGGAGGTTCGGCCGGTGGGAGGTCTCCACTTGGGTTCAGAAGCTGATGAAGAGATGCGGATGTGGGCAAGTGACTTGGGGTCTCTGCTTGGAGAGCAGGGAATAGAGGAGGTGAGGTCAAAAAGAGTCAGGGGTGCGTGGCTTTGCTGTGCGGTCGGAGAACCAGTGTGGTGGAGTCTGGTTATGAAACGATTAAGGGGTTCCATGTCTGGTAATAAGATTCGGGTTGCTATTGTTTTTTTCTTTTTTTCTTTTTTTCCTTTGTATGTATGCTGATGGATTGAGGATGCGGTTGATTACACTGGAGGTGGCGAAGAAAGGGGTTCGTGCGAACAGGGAAGGGGTGATAATGGTAGCTGTGGAATTAATTTGATTACTGATGGATTTGTGTTGCTGGGTAGGCTTGCTGCGTAGATGAAGAAGCATAGGAGATGTGAATCAGTGAAAATAAGTTGGGGGCTAACAGTGGCTCGAGTGGAGGGGTGTATCGGTAGCTGGAATAGGGTATCCGTGAGGAAATGGAGTAGCAGTGAGGTTAAATGCATCAGTGAGGTTTGGTATAACAATGTACTGGAGAAGTGTTGTATTAGTGAGAAAATTGCTATCGGTGAGGATGTGGTTGGGTATTGTAATGGTGAGGAATATCGGTGAGAAAATGTGTATCGGTGAGGATAACTGCATCGGTGAGGTTTTATGTATCGGTGAGGAAGGTCACCGATAAGGGCAGGTTAACATGCGACCACAACACCTACGAATCAAACAAAATAATGAAAATTAAATTAATAAAATAATTTCATAAAACTAAAAAATAAATAAACCAATTAATAAATTAATTTAAATATAATGGAATTAAAAATTAAAAACAAAACGTAAAATAATAAAATTAATGAATCATTATTTAGACAAATGAATTAATTTGGGGTAAAATTTATATTGACTTATAATTAAAGAATAAATTAAAATATTTGTAATTACTTGATTAAATTAATTAACCAATTAATTAATGATCTAATTAAATTAAAGAATAAAAATATTAAATGAATAAAATTAAATTGTTAAAACTAATTAAATTATTAAAAGACAAAAAAACAAAAAGAGTTATTTATTTCCAATTTTAAGATTAAGGCATTAATTAATTTAATAAATGAATTAATAAACTAACTAGAATGAAAAATTATAAAAATAAAAGAATAAATAAATATAAGTCTAATTAGCAAGACTAAGTTAATTTAAGACATATTTAAAATGACACTAATGATAATTAAAACACTTGTTTTAAAATAAATTTGATTATTTTACACAACAAAGTACAAAAACACAACACTTATCAAAAATTGACTAAAAACAATCATTTTGGTATAAAAAAGGCAATAAAAAATAATAAAAGAAAGTGGAAAAGAGTGTGAAAACACTGCCACATCAAAATCCCCCACACTTAAATCCTTGTTTGTCCCAAACAAGTACATTCATTTGACATTAAAATAGAAAGATGATTTTTGAAGTTCATTTCAAAGTAAGGTGCACGATAAAACTTTAATATCCAGATGAGGAGGACCAAACAATGAGTTAGGGTTTTCAAGGGTATTCAAAAAATGATGTCCTTCCTCTCATAAAAAGCCCACTGAAAGTGAAGAGCTTCATAAACTCATACAATGTCAAGTATGTCATGCCTCCTATGTGTATTCATTAACTATCCCACTACACCATCCAATCCATGTTCTAAATCAAGGAGTGTTGACATGTTAGATGAAGTAGAACTCAAAACATAACCAAGTGCACCATCCATTCTCACCACCCCTGGTTCCAAGAATTAAAATCCATTAAATTGATCACTTTATTGATTCAACTCAAATGAATATTAACCAAGTCAATTTCTCCCTTCTTCATCTGGGTTCAGAATTCCCCTAACATTAATGACTTCATTTTTGACTAGGGAACTTTATTTTACTTTTTCCTAGCCATATTCCACGTGCAGAGCACTGTGCATAGCTCTTATTAAGATTGTAATTAGCTTTATTTACTCATAAAAAATGCACCCAATGCACCTTGTCCCAGATACTCACCATGGGATCCCATTTTCCCATTTTACTCCACATACAAAGGACTTAATCAATAATTATTCAAATTGACTTCCTAAAGTGATTGAATGTTATTTTATAAAAAATATGAGCCCATAGTTTCCAGTGAGAACTTCAAGTTATCCTAAGTCACGATCATCATCCCACCCAACCTATATTATCACACTCTCATCCTTAGTTTCTAAATAGAAAGGTTCATAGAGACAATGAACAATTGCACTCAGCAATCATTCATACTTAACAGTTTCTGACTCAGTGCCACTCTCAACATCCAGCAAACAAGTATCCACTAAATAATACATAATTGTAGTACCAGTGAACATCCAATGACCATTCTGTAATGAAATAATTTGAAATTTTTTGATGGAATTTTGAACCATTTTTGAACCATGTTTTTGAAAAAAAAATTGACCATTTTTTAAACAAACTCAGGTTCAAGAAGTGGGGAATTCAGTATTACACTAGAATGACCACTCTCCCCCACACATAAAATCCAACATTGTCCCCAATGTTTAATAATAGGGTAGGAGACAATTAAAGTTCAAAAAAGATAGAAATTTTAACTGAAAAAGTAAATGGAGGGGTATCAATGAAGTTCAAAAATAAAAGACAAATTTCCAAACACAAAGTGAATGAATATAAAAATAAAAAGAAAAGAAAAGAGAAGAGCTCAACCCCACCAACCATCACTGGAAACTAAGTGTAGTTCTATTCCTAAAATGTTCATGTTGTAAATCAGTGTGAGAAGACAAAAGATTTTATCAATTTACTTCAAATAGTAGCATGATTAACAATAATATGCATCAGCATCTCAATGTAGTTGAAAACAATGGGTGCAAGCAGGTTCTACAAATCAGCTCAAAATAATTTCCAACTCTCTAGATACTAGAAGCTAAACACCCATGCAATAAAACAAAGACATTCCTCATGTATTAAGAGGAAGTCCCCCACACTAAGTTCCCAATGAAAAGTAATCATGTAATTGAAAATGAAAAAGACAAAACAACACTTCCCTAAATTATTGGATCTTTAGTAGCAGATTTCATCAACAGATCCTCTTTAGCTTCACTGGGTTTTTATTCCTCTTCAGAACCTACAAGTTCAAATAAGTAGAATATGATTTCAGATTTTAAAGTTGAAGAAAAATTACCCATGAGAGTGAGTAGAGAGAAAAGTTATCTATATGATGCAGTGGATTTCTCCCTATGGTTTTCTTGGCCAGGTTTCTAGAAGAAAAAACACTTTCTAAACAACAGCAGATCTTGAGGCACCATCAGCAGCCATAAAATTGAACTAGAGAACAAGAAGTAGAGATTACTTTATTAAAAAACATAAAATAAAATAGAAACTACTAACCATGGGTTAGTTCCCATGCAACAATGAGTTTATATTCCTAAGTTAGACTGGAATCATCTCATTCATCCAACAAAGAAATGACAGCCAATCCCTTTGGCTTCCCTTCAATGAAGTGCTTTATTCTTTGACCATTGACTAAGAAGGGTCTATTTTCATCTCCAACTAGATCAACAGCTCCATTAACCAACACTCAAACAATGTTAAAGGGTCCTGACCACATGGACTTCAACTTCCCTGGAAACAGCTTCAATCTCGAATTGAAAAGTAGGACCCTCTCACCCACCTTGGAATTCATATTTTGAATGATTGAGTCCTGAAAATCCTTTGTTCTTACTTTTTAAATTTCAGAATTCTCATAGGACTCTCTTCTGATCTCATCATACTCACTCAACTCTAGTATTCTCCTCTCTCCAGCAGACTTAAAATCAATGTTAAGAGCCTTCACTGCCCAATAAGATCTCTATTGTAACTCAATAGGTATATGGTATGTTTTTTCAAAGAGTTGCCTATATGGGGACATCCCTATAAGAGACTTGTAAGAAGTTCTATAGGCCCAAAGGGCCTCATCCAATTTCATTGACCAGTCTTTCCTAGAGATAGACAATGTTTTCTCTAAAATCTGTTTGAGCTCTCTGTTTGAAACGTCTGCTTTCCCACTAGAATGTGGGTGGTAAGTAGGTCATGTCCTATGGGAGCACCAATAATTCTCCATCATACCTTGGATCTAATAATTCTGGAAGTGAGTTCCATTATCAGTTATAAAATCTCGAGGCACACCAAATATGGAAAAGATGTTTTTCTTAATGAATTTCACCACACTGGCAACTATATTGTCAGGAAGAGCTACTGCCTCAACCCACTTGGACATGTAGTCTACAACAAACAAAATGTACTCATTCCCATAAGAGGATAGAAATTGTCCCATGAAGTCCAAGCCCCAACCATCAATGATTTCAACCTCCAGGATACGTTTTTGGGGTAGTTCTTGCCTTCTTCCAACATTCCCCAACATTTGATATTTCTTATAGCCAATAACCAAACTCCTAGCATCATTAAATAGTGTTGGCCAGTAGAAACCAACCTATATGACCTTATGAGTAGTCCTTTATCCTCCATGGTGTCCACCCCAAGGTGATTAATGGAAGCTCTCAAGTATGAGAAAAATCTCGTCCTCACCCACACATCTTCTCACAATCCCATCAGAACACTTCCTAAAGAGAAGAGGGTTGTACCAAAAATAATATTTCAGTTCAGATATAAACCTCTTCCTCTAGTTGTGTGATAGATCTTTGGGCATAACTCCATCTACCAAAAAGATGGCATAGTCTACAAACCAGGCAGACTGTTGCACAGAAGTTGTAAACATTTGTTCATCAGGGAAGGAAGTGTCGATCTCTTTTGGTTCCTTACTCGAGGAATTAGGCAATCTGGACAAATGATCTGCAACCACATTCTCAACCCCATTGTTATCTTTAACCACTAAATCAAATTCTTGTAACTGCAAGGTCCACCTCATATGTCTGGGCTTTTAGTCCTTTTTAGACAGCAAATACTTACGGGTTGAATGATCTGTGAAAACTATGATCCTTGATCCTATCAAATACCGCCTGAACTTTTCTAAATCAAACATGACAACACCAAACTCCTTTTCAATTGTAGAAAAATTCTTCTGGGCATCATCTAGAAGCTTTCTTGCATAGTAAATAACATGAAGATTCCTATCCTTCTTCTATCCTAACACAACTCCTACTACGATGTCACTAGCATCACACATAACCTCAAAGGGAAGCTGCCAGCCAAAAGTAGTGGTTACAGGTGAAGTAGTCAACTTCTCCTTGAGCAAATTAAAGGCCTCTAGACATGTTTCATCAAAGACAAAGGGTGTGTCCTTAACTATCAGGGAGTATAGGGGTCTATTAATCATATAAAAGTCCTGAATGATCCTCTTGTAGAACCCAGCATGACCCAAAAAAACTTCTAATTCCATTGACATTTTCAATGGGGGGAAACTTTTGAATGACCTCAATTTTAGAATTATCGACCTCTAGCCTCTTCTTAGAAACCTTATGTCTCATAACCATGCCTTCAGTGTCCATGAATTGTCACTTTTTCCAGTTTAAGACTAAGTTGGTCTCTTGGCATCTTTCTAACACTATTTCCAGGTTTTTCAGACAGTTCTCAAAGTTATATCCCACAATAGAAAAACCATCCATGAACACTTCAATAATACTCTCAATCATGTATTAAAAAATTTCCATCATACATCTCTGAAAAGTGGCAGGAGAACCACACAAGCCAAAGGGCATCCTCCAGTAGGAAAATGTCCAAAATGGATAGGTTAAGGTGGTTTTCTCTTGGTCCTCAAGTGAAATAGAAATTTTTTTGTAACTAGAATAACCACCAAGAAAGCAGAAGAATTCTTTACCTACTAAAATCTCTAAAATTTGATCCAAAATGGCATAGGGAAGTGATCCTTTATTGTGGCAGCATTCAATTTTCTGTAGTCTATATAGACTCTCCATTTATTCACTACTCTTGTATGGATTTTTTCATTCCTTTCATTAGTGACCATTGTAACTCCAATTTTTTTGGGTACCACCTGGACAGGACTGACCTAGGGACTATCATAAATTGGGATAATTATTCCAGCATCAAGCAACCTAATCACATCATCCCTCACAACATCATTCATGTTTGGGTTGAGTCTTTATTGGGCATCTACTCTGGGCTTACAATCAAGTAAAATTAGAATTTTATGCATACAGAATGCTGGACATAACCCTTTGATATCAGCAATTGACCAGCCGGTGACAGACTTGTACCTCTTCAAAACACTAAGCAGATTTTTCTCTTGACTCACCTCTAGATTTAATGAAATGATAACAGGAAGGGTTTAATTGTCTCCTAAAAAGGCATATTTGAGATGGGAAGGGAGGGGCTTATGTTCAAGGATAGGTGGTGACTGGATTGAGGGAAGAAACTTGGGCCTGGGTGGCCCAAGGTCTTCATGCTGCCTCTTGAAGAAAGCAGTAGACAAGGCATTTTCCTTAGTATAAGAGCTTCCAAAAGTTATCTCCTCAAACATAGACTCCTCTCGTGGGGTAAGATTGTGCTATAAAAAATCAACTATGTTCTCCATGAATTCTCCCTCATACTCATGAATAAATTCTCTCTCCTTACTTGAGAAGATCCCCATGCAAGATGCAGCAGGGATTTCAGGTTCAGTATTGATTTCTGCTATCATTCTGAGAAACTCTTCTTCCTCCTTATCAACACAACTCTCTTCAGCTAACATCTAATATTTTGGGAAAATTGGGTGGGTGGGTTCTTGGATTTTCTTAAACACATTGAATTCTTCTTTTTTCTCACCCAAATTGAAAATCAGTTTCCCCTTAGACACATCTATCACAGCTGCACCTGTGGACAAGAAGTGCCTACCAAGAATGATAGGAACCTTCTGATCACACTCTATATCAAGGATAAGAAAGTCAGCAGGAAAGAAGAGTTTTCCTACTCACACTAATAGATCATTGACCCTACCCACTGGATGAGTAAAATACCTATCAGCAAGCTGTAACACAACAGTGGTGGGTTGGGGAACTCCTAATCTCAGGTGCTGAAAAAGGAATAGTGGAATCAGATTAATACTAGCACCCAGATGACAAAAACAATTGAACATACCACCCCTATTCCCAAATGTTATATGGATGAAAAAGATTCTAGGGTCTTGAAGCTTAGGAGGTATCCTATTCTGCAAGACAGCACTGCACTCCTCTGTCAAGATATAGGTGGAAAATTCATCCAATGTATTTTTTTTGAATATATTTTCTTGAGTGATTTCAGATATGATGGGATTTGTATCCGTGCTTCCCAGAATGGGATATCAATGTTCATCTTTTTAACCACTTTCAAAAATTTCAACAGTTCAGAATCATGAATTGGTTTCTTAATTCTTTGTGGGAAGGGGATTGCAGCGGAAAAATTCCTCACAATTAGAGGCATCTCTATAGCTTCTTCTTCAAAAAATTTCTTCCTTTTATTGTCTTTTTTTTTTCAAGACATTTTCATTGGCTTTTTGAGCTGGAACAGCAGTAACTGGAGGAATTCCAGTGGTGTTGTCCAGTTTTCCAGATTTAGGTTCTTTCAAATTTAAGTTTTCAGTTTCATCCAGTTTCTCATTTTCAGCATTTTGGGGTTCATTCCTAAGATCTTGGTGAGATTGGAGACCACTCCTAGTGGTCACAGCCATAGAATTCTCCCTAGGATTGGCTTCAATGGTGCTGGGCAGCCTACCCTTTTCTCTATTACTAGCATCCCTAGCCAACTGCCCCATTTGAACTTCCAGGTTCTTCATTCTAGAATCCATTTGATCTTTATCAAAATCATTTTTGGTCTTTTTTTCATCAAACCTCCCTATCAACTGGTGGAACATGTATCTCACCTCATCTTTTGAGTTGGATGACTTAGCCTTTGGTTGGGATTGGGGTTGGAACTGCTGTCTAAGAGGCTGCTGGAATTCAGGAGGATCAGTAGGTCAAAGGACTCTCTGCTCCCTCCATGAAAGGTTCGGATGGTTCATATACCCCTGATTGCAGGAGTTGGAAAAAGGATCATCCCTAGGCTGCATCCGAGGTCCATAGCCAGCAAAGCTGGCACTCTCATGAGGCTGGACAGACATATGAAAGTTTGGACAACAGGTTTGAGAATGGACATACATTCCATAGTGGTGACACTGATCCTTAATTATTTGATGTGGGTTCTCATTAAAGAACCCAGCAGCTTGGGCTTCAGCATGAGGAGCAGGGGTGGTTTCTTTAAAAACAATAGTTCTTCTCCTAGGGAATTTGTGCTGGGAATTCAAAGCTAATGTGTTGAGGATCTATTTGAGCTCATCAGCAGTCCTATCACTAAAATTTCTTCCAGAAGACTGATCCACCAAGGTTTGGTGGTAAGGGGTGAGACTATTGTAGAAGGTGTCCATGAGGAATTGAGGTGTACATTGATGGATTGGAAACTGACTAAGAAAACCTCTAAACCAATCCCAGGCTACATGAAACAGTTCTCTTTCATCCTGAAGGAATCCAGTGATTTTGTGCCTAATCTCAGATGTTAACCTCCTATGATAGTCTTACATTGTGAAGGCATTGTAAAATTTATCCCAGGTGACAAAGATATCTTCCTCTAACTATTGGAACCAAGACCTAGCATATCCCTTGAGGCAGAAAGGGAACACTCTCAACTTATGCTCTTCCTCAGTGATACCTCTATGTGGAAGCTACTGGACACTACAATAGAAGTCTCTAATGAAGTCAAGAGAGTCTTCACTAGGCATTCCATTGATGTTAGGCTACTGACTAACCATGCATTTCTTGATCTCATAATTCTAAGACCTAGGGGAGAGTCTAATGCATGAAGGATTTCTAGACACTGACGGTAGAAAGAACTCTCTCAAACTATGCTTATCAGCTATCTCATTCCCAGGTGGGTTCATCATTCCATGTTAGTTCACATTCTCAAGAAATGGATTGTTCATGTTTTCATTTCTGTTATCTTCCATTTTGAGTTTTTCTTTGTTATTTATCAATTCATTTATGTGCTTATCAATTTCAAGATTACCAAGTACTAAGTGTTCAGACCTAGACCCGGTTTGCATGCAGCAGGTTCAAAACAAGTTTTTTTTAAATTTCAAAATTTTTCTCTTTTTTCAGTTTTTTAGAGATTTATTTGATTTATTTTTATGTGAATTATTGTTTGATTTTATTAAATGCACGTGTCCTCCTCGGCATCAGCAAAAAAATTTGGACGTACGTGTGTCGTTGGGAATAGAAGACAAACTAAAATTTATACCTACTTACTACTTATGATAGTGGCAAGACAGGGTCGAACCACATGGAGGCCTATTGTTGTGTTTGGTGCTCTAAAAAAAGACTAATAAAAAACACACATGAAAAAGAATGATCAGAGGCAATTGGTGGTGGTGAAGTGAAGTGAAAGATATTTAGTGCACGAAGAAGAAGGGGTGAAATGGTGAATGCAAAGTGAGTAGACAGAAACAATTTATCAAGAGGAATTATGGTTCAAACAACCAATATATGAGGAAGAGGGGAAGTCCACTGGCCTATTTGATGTTTCCTAACCTTATTCATGCACTGCAATTTTAAAAACATGGATCTGACTAAAAATAACCGGCCAGATTTTTCGTCTGGTCAGTTTGTGATGAAATCACTCTTACTGTCCCTCAACTATAATAGTCATTCCATCCAATGGTAAAATCAAGTCAGTAGTCACTGACCTCAACTTGTCAGTTGAGTTCGGTGTGTCCCTCTCTCTTTCGAGAATAATTCACTTGTAAATTAATTAATTAGATTGAAACAGTTTTTATTATATTTCAAACAAGATCGGTTTTCACTCGATCCTGTGGTTTTGAAAATAAGCTCATCGGTAGATAGTAAGAGAGACAATCCAGAGCAAGGATATGGTGTATGAATGTGATTAAATAGATCAAATCAACCTGCTTATTCCCCCCCAAGGGAATTAGTCAGACATAGTGGATGGTTCTAATGCAATAGTAGAATAAGAATCAATGTATTTCATATTGAAATAATTGCAGAAAAACAGATCATAAGAAAAACTAGGTTGTTCCAACTCCCTCCTACTACTCCTGGCAGTTCTAAATTCCTTATGCTCAATGGTGGATGTGACGCTAGAAAGAACTCAATGTCCTACCCTGGGAATCAAGGTGTGAAAATGCTCTGATCTCATACTCTATTCTGCTCTGAGGAAGGTGGTGTCAGTTTCTCCTACTCTGCTCCTCCTTGTGTTCTTATCTGATGTATGCTGCTCGTAATGATATTCTATGATGTCTACTGCTTGCCCCCCAGACTCCTACACCACTAAATCAACGCATGACTCTCCCACCTCTTGTGAATTCATCACCCAACCAATGTCTCTGGAATCTCATTTGAAGTGTTCCTCGGCCTCCACGTGGCTCCTTCACAGTTCCAAGCCTATCGCGCTTGTCACTGGAGCAATTTCTCCTAACCGAATGAAAATTATATGCACGGGGTGAGATAACTTCTTCCCTATACAAATCAGCAAGTACGCATGGCATGCATTGATGTGAACTTCATCCTCTTTTAAGTGTGCTCTATGTGAGTTTATCTCCCCCCTGCAACAAACAACTTCTTTTAATCCCTGAAAGTACAAGTGACTCCCCCTACAACAAAAGAAAACCCAAAACAAGTTAAACAAATAAAATGAAACAAAAATATATATTAATATTGTTACATAGATTAGTTAATAAAAATAATTATTAATATATATATATAATACTTAATATTAATACTAAAACATGTAAATATTATTATTATTATTATTATTATGATATTCTAATAATATATATAAGCTTATATAATATTAATAATATACCTATAATTATTACAGTATAGTAATTGATATATATATAATATATTATGTTTATATTATATATTTTTATAGTTATATTTTATATATGAAAAAATATTAAGTATATATATATTATATGAATATTATTATATATCCTAATATATATATATAAAAGAAAAAAAATGAAAAGGGGGATGGGTTCGGACGTGTTCGGTGCAAATGATAAGGGGAGGAGGTGTCTTAGTGCGTGGGAGGCGGCTCGAGTGGAGGGTTAGGGAATAGGTGTGATAGCTGTGATGAGGAAGAGGCCGCAGCACCAGGCGGAGGCTACGACTCGGGGTGTGGAGGCGTAGACCTGTTGAGGCGAGGCCCGATATTTGTCCAGCAAGTTCGGGCCGGTGGCCAGGAGGGGTGATCCTAGCCCGTGGCTTCAGGTGGACCTCCGGCGATGTACAGGGAGGTTAGGCCGGTGGGAGGTCTCATATTGGGTTCAGAAGCCGGTGAAGAGATACGGGTGCGGGCAAGAAACTCGGGGTCTCCACTTGGAGAGCAGACAATGGAGGAGGTGAGGTCGAAAAGACTCAGGGCGTGTGCGGCTTTGCTGTGCGGTCGGAGAACCGGTGTGGTGAAGTCCGGTTAGGAAATGATTAGAGGGTTCCATGTCTGGTATTCAGATTCAGGATGCTGTTGTTTTTTTCATTGTATGTTTGTTATTGGACTGAGGATGCAGTTTATGGAAGTGGAGGCGGTGAAGAAAGGGGTTCGTGTGAACAGGGGAGGGGAGATAACGGTAGCATTGGAATTAATTTTCTTGCTGATGGATTTGTGTTGGTGGGTTGGTTTGCTGCGTAGATAAAGATGCAGAGGAGATGTGAATCGGTGAAAATAAGTAGGGGGGCTAACAGTGGCTGGAGAGGAGGGCTGTATCGGTAGCTGGAATAGTGTATCAGTGAGGAAATGGAGTAGCGGTGAGGTTAACTACATCGATGAGGTTTTGTGTATTGGTTAGGAAGGTCACTGATAAGGGCAGGTTAACATGCGACAACAACACTTGTGAATCAAACAAAACAAAGAAATTTAAATTAATAAACTATTTTCATAAAACTAAAAAATAAATTAATAAATTAATAAATTAAATTAAATATAATGGAATTAAAAACTAAAAACAAAAGGTAAAATAATAAAATTATCGAATCTTTATTTAAACAAATGAATTAATTTTTTTTAAAATTTATAAACATACATAATTAAAGAACAAATTAAAATATTTACAATTATATGCATAAATTAATTAAACAATTAATTAAAGAACTAATTAAATTAAAGAATAAAAATATTAAATGAATAAAATTAAATTGTTAAAACTAATAAAATTATTAAAAGACTAAACAAAATTATTTATTTATTTACAATTTAATGAATAATTAATTAATTAATTTAATAAATGAATTAATAAACTAACTAGAATGAATAATTATAAATATACAAGAATAAATAAATAAAAGTTTAATTGGAAAGACTAAGTTAATTTAAAACATATTTAAAATGTCACTGAAGCAAATTAAAACACTTGTTTTAAACTAAAATTGATTATTTTACATATCAAAGTACCAAAACACAACACTTATCAAACATTGACTAAAAACACTCATTTTGGTATAAAAAGTCAATAAAATGAAAACAGGATGTGGCAAAGAGTGTGAAAACACTACCACATCACACGACTATGAATATTTTAGTGTTCCCTTAATAAATTATGTAAATAGAGAAGTATTTTTCTGGATTATAGTTTTTAAAAGTTACATGACTCTTGGAATATTGTAGTTAACTTATTATTTATATTTACTGTAAATTATTGTATTTCACTATTGACCAAAAATTCAACTATTTAATAAAACCAAATAAAATCAACAAACCAATTTTTCATCATGTCAAATTAAAAATTTTAATCCATTTTATAAATTAATTTTTCAAATATTAGGAAATTATTTTTTAATTAATATCATCATTTATTATAAAAATACATATATTAAAATTATAATCTACATTAAGTAACGTTGAAAAATTAAATATAGTCAAAATAAATTATATAGTAATCATAATAAGCCAAAATATTATTTTATGAATATTATTTGTGAAAATAAATTTTATTTTATACCAATTAATTATTTATAAAATTGTTACTAAAAATATCAGTTTTATAAAAATAAAATCACATAATTTATTATTTTTAAAAATATTATTTACCAATACTAATATATAATTATATCATATTTTCATTTATTATATGCCAAAATTTTGTTAATCCATTATATAGTGAGGTTACTATAATATTGGTTTAATTACTTTTTTGAATGATCTTGTTACTAATCAATGGGTCAGGTTAATATTGCATCTATTTAGCGTAATGAATTTACTAAAATATCAATTATTTCATTATTCATTTCTAAAAGTAATGTTTTTTAATTCTTTATATGAAATATATTTATTTTATACAATACTAAGAAATTATAAGAAGGTAAATAATTCCATTTATAATATTTTTTGTAGTTATATTCTTCCCCCCATTTGAAATTTCTCCCTTGAAAATTCATTTCACATAATTAGTTGAGGGATCTTATCAATGTGTCCACCATTTTCCAAGTAAATTCATCATAGATATGGTTCCTACACAACACATTTAAAAGGTGGTTTTATTATTATGTAGTATTGTATCTCTCTGGTATGGAATCTTGGCTAGCTACTCCTCGTAAGAGATATTGTCTTCCAACTGTACCACCTTTGAGATCAATATAGGTAAGGGATCCAATATGTACATACTCAGTAGAGATACCTGGATCACATCATGAATTTAAGCCATTCCTGGTGGTAGTGAAATCCAATAATCCCCTGATCTTATGTGATCAAGGATCTCAAAGGGTACAATTTACCTTGGTCATAGATTCGTTTTCATTCGAGACTACATGATTTATTACCATAGTGATATTCAAATAATGAATTTATCAAAAATGTCAATATATGAGCCTCATTAACAGTGGATAGCATATCCCATTTTCTAACTGTTAGTATATTTGATATGTAACATTATGTATTGAACCCTATCTATCATCATTTGTAATGATCATGTCAATGTATATTTAATTCTCCAATGTCATCCCAATAGGCTGGAGTTCTACATCGGTTTTTAAAAAAGTTCTTCATATAGAATGATCTGAATACTAAAATGAATGTTTATGTTGTATGATAACTCAACCAATGGAAAATTCTAATCATTTCCATCCTTGAAACCCATTAATATAGCTTTTAACATGTACTTCAGAGTCTGAATTGTCGTTTTAGATTAGCCATCAATTTAGGGGTGATATGTTCTATGAAATTCAAATCAAATATAAATTCATGCTGAAAAATTATCCATAAATTAATTATTAATAATGGTTAATTATGTGAAGTGATCTAACTGGAACTCTACACAACCTCACCACATTCGTCAAATATATCAATGTTTCTCATGGAAAAAATTACCCAAATGTATATAATGTGGGCTATATTGGTGAGTCATTCCACCAAAACCTATAACACATTGTCTCATTTGAATTTATTTAGGAGGCCAATGATGAAGTAAATTGTAACAATCATTCATTTCGATATGCGTAAATACAATGGATTTATCATCCAATTATACTTATATAACTATGATTTAATATGTTGAAATATCTAGAACCTTGAGAAATTATATGAAATATACATTTCATGTTATCCCTCCAAAAGTGTTCTCAAGGATCACTATATATATTGGTAATTCTAGGATTGATATAGAATGATGAGCTATGTTAAATATACAATATATCTTTTATTATCTCAGGTGATGAAGGCACGCATAACCATATTCACATCCAATCACATTATTATCATCTATATAGAACTCGTTCATATTCCCTTTTATTAATGATTTCTCCTTCTTTAGGATCTCCAAATCATCCCTTTCTTCCTCATTAACCATCTATTGTATCGATGGTAGGGAAATTGTTTGGTAAAGGTAGGATGTATTCATTTTTGTTATAATCTAAAAATCCATCCATTATATATCAATGAAGGTAGGGTATTTGTCTATATGAATCATGTATAGTGTAACATGTCCATCCCTTATAAAATCTTCAACTACCCTATTTTCCTTCCCAGGATGATTTTGAATAAGCAAATCATAGTCATTGATTAGATATAACGATATAATTTGAAAAATGTTGAGATTATTTTATGTAAATATATATTTTAGATTCTCTTGATTGGTATATATTCCGAACTTCTCAAAATTGATCAAGTGATTCTACATTTTCAAGGAAAAATCATATATACACTATCCATATCATGTTTTGTGTAGTCATTCTCAGGTATCATCAAATGCTATGAATCATAGGGTCTCACGTTATCAATTTTCCAGAGTACACAACCATAGAATTTCGTAGAAGCATCGCTATATAAAACAGAATATTCTCCACTTATTTTTAGTGTCAGTACTGATGTAGTGACCATCATCCCTTTTGGCTCATAAAATCATTACTCACATTCCTCTATCGATACATACATTACACCTTTAGTTATTAATATAGTTAGTTGGAAATAAATTCAGATAAATTTATAAAAAAACATTGGTAGTACCCTTCAAAACCATGAAATCTATAGATTTACATGACACTAGTGGAACTAGGATATTCCTTAATTTCATTTATTTTTTGAATGGTGTATAATAATTCCTTAAATTATGATCATGTGTCCCAATAATTAGACATTATTCATCCAAATGTAACACTTTTTGAACTTGGTAATCACTTTATTCATCCAAAATGCCATCTTCACAATCCTTATATGTTCCTCATCATCGTTATTTCTCCCATAGTATACATGGGTATCATTAATAAATACATCCATAAATTTGTTGAGGTATTGTCTAAAGAGATTTTTCATCATAACCATGAACAATGCAACATCATTTTTATGTATGAAGGGAATCTACAAAATATCATAGTTCTCAAAAACATGTATGGAAGGCGGTATTCAGAATATCTTCTTTATTCACCTTCATTTGATGATATCTAGAACAAAAAACTATTATTGAGAAGTATTTTCCCCTAACAATTGATCAATAAAGTCATCAATCCATGGAAGAGGATACGTGTTCATTATGGTGATCCTGTTGAGTACCTGATAATTGATACACAACCACATTGAAACATACTTTTCCATATGAATGTATGGACACATCCTAATGAATTTCACTAGGTCGTATGAACCATCTTATAAAAATCTCTTACAGTTTCTTCTTTAACACCTCCAGTTCAAAAATGGCCCACCTATAGGGGCATTTTGAGATAAGAGTAGCTTTTTGTATGAGTTCTAGAGATAACTCTACCTCATCTTCAAGGGGATATTCAGATAACTTTTTAGGAATTACATCATTGTGTTTCCACATGATGAGAATTTCCACTAGTTTTATTCATTCCATTCACTCAACCATTTGACTATGGTATGTCTCTTAATACAGAATTAACACCCACTCTATTAATGTATCTTCCAGAAGAGATTCAAAGTATTTAATTGATTTTCATATGATAAAGTGATGGTTTGGAATTTGAATTGATATTTCCAATTACCAATAACTGATGTACATTCAATATAAAAATATCCAATCCATCAGCATTATATAATAAATTTACACTAAGGGAATTAACATGGGATTTTCAAGAATAATCTACCCACATATCCCAAGAATAAAATATTCGAACACATTTGTTTCAATGATTTCATGATAAGGTTTTATTACAAATATCTCATCTTCATGGTTTTGAGCCTATGATTCAATAGTTATCTGGAGAAATCTCATATATAAAAGAATGTGTTGAATCATAATCAACAAATCATTCTTCTTTTCATGAGTTAATTGAGTGTGTATATTATACAACTACGTTTTATTACGCTACTTCAATAGTAGTGATGTTAGAAGCCTACCCTTTAAACATTATATTTGGTCGATGATGAGGGTGATTACCCTTGGGGACTATAGATATATTTAACTAAATTTCATAGTTCCCTTTCTCTTTATAGTTTAATAAATTGAGAATTGGTGGCTACCTCTTATCATCTAATATTATTTCGAGATTCTTCATATATCCCCATCATTCATGATAGTTGTGTATTTATCAACCATATTTATAGTATCTCACTATCCATTTGAGTTAGTACCTAGGATTTATCCTCCCGTATTATTGTCTTGTTAGTTGTTGAAAATCCATTCCACCATTATTACTAGATCCCCTAGCATGGACTTCAATCTTTATTTTCTTTTCAGCATAGTCCTGGGACCATTCTCCAAACTCCATCTCCACTTTGTGTGAACCTGGAAGGAATTATTTATAACATCCAAAATCTCAAAACACTAGATCAATTATAGGGTGTGGTTTTAGTACACTATTTAATATATCTATTTTATAATAAATTTTGGTTAAAAAACTCAAGGAATACCAATGAAATCCTTTAGACATTTTTATCTTATGTCATAATATATTGACCTACTTCTTGCTTCTGATCTATTAATTATATCTCATTATTTTTATGGAATATTTAGGAGAAATACTTGTTAGGAAACATTATCTATGTTTCTCCCCAGTTCATATATTCAATTTTTATTTTAGTTTGGTGTTTTTAAATAATTACAATCATTGATTAGCCTCTCAATATATATGTCAAAAATGCAGTGTCTCCTTTATATCATAATACTGAATCATTGAAATAATATTCTTCATTGAGTGGAATTTTTTTCTATGAGATGTGTATTTGAAGGCCCCTAGTCATTTGTGTTCATTTCTATATAAAATACATGATATCCTATTGTTCCCTCTTATCTTAAAGTGTTTTCTCCACATTAATTAATTTATTGTTCATATTTTGAGACAACTATGTATGAATCATAATGAATTGTTGAACTCCACCTAAAAAATGGGGATGTAATTCGAACAATCATTTAAATTCACCTTGCATGAAATATTGGACTATTATCTCATGTATCCCACCATTTTATTAAATAGAAATGGTTGTATTCATAATATAACTAAAAATGTCATAAAAAGATAATTTTTTACTTTTTGAAATTAACTAATAGAAATTTCCTATAGGATTCCTACAAACATAGTCTCATAACATGGGTCTACTAAGGTCCTCTAATCATAATTACCAAATTAGATAAACCATTATCTAATATCAAGTATAAATACCATAAAATTCATACATGATTATTACATCATTTTAATGATTAAAAACATAAATGTGTTATACAAACGAGATCTAATGGTTTATTGTCATTGGAAAATTAGTACTATACATAAATTCTACCCAATAAAACTTAAAAAATAATTTAACTAATTATTATCTACATTCCTTCTAGTCCTCATTTTATTCTTGATATATGTACTGACATGAGGATATACATAAAAGATGGGGAATGATGAAATCATAGTAAAAGGAATGATAATGAAATTAATAATTATAACATGGTTAAGAATAATACTCATAATAATTATATAATCATATATTCATCATAACAATCATGATTGGAAGAATCAGAAAGAGGCATGAAATGTGGAAATGCATAAAAATTAAACATCATGAAATAGTAGTCAAACACAACACAAAGTTATTAAAAAATCTACAATCATGTTTATTTATATTTCACTTTGTCACATGAAAGACAACACATTACCAATTTAATTTGACCACTACATAATTATAGGCTCATCCATCACATAATAATAATTACATGAACTATATAATTATGGTTTAACCGGTATCATCATAACATTTATATAATCATGTATGCCATAATGAACACATATTAATCATGGGAAAAAATAACCCATTGAAATAAATTAGTTTCATTAATTAATAATAAATTCATTAATAATTTTATGATTCAATAAATAAGGTAGTAATAATGTAATTGGTATAAAATCATCAATCATTACTGAATAATTCATAATATCTTGATAAATAATAAATGTGGCTTTTGATAGAAGTGTTCTTTTGGGAAAATTTTACAAATTGTCAGCAAAAATTAATTAGAAACATTTATATCCTAGAAATTTAAATGTAATGAAAATTAAATTATAATTTGGGGTTATTAGAATAACATCCACACTGAAATTTATAATTATAAAGGAATATCCTAAAGAAAGGGAGTTTTTTGAAGGTATCCCTTATGCTTATGTCTAAATTTTTCATTCACATTAACATCCTTGATAATAAAATAAAATTAATTATTTTGACATTTAAACAAATATTATAAATTTATTTAATATTTTATAGTTATATTAGCATCATTTATGGTTTTTTGATGAGTTGTAGTTTTTAATTTCTTTTTTCAGAAGAGTTCATTTTCTCAGGGTTTATAATTGGTTCAATAGTTTATGACTCTGAAAGTTCATGAAAAATGAAATTGATTCTTAATAATTGAAATTATATGTTTTTAGTGAACATAATATTTTTTATGTTGTCATTAATTTCATTTTTCTATGTTTTATAAGATAAATTTACAAGATACATTGTTAATAAAAATGATTTAATTTATTTTAGGGGTTTTAAAAACCATTATTATCTTATATTATTTTATTTGACATCATATTTATAAATTCATTGGAAAATAGTATATAACATATAATATGTATAATAAATTATTATTTATACATAATAATGGCTCTATATATAACCTTTTAGATGGTATTGAGAGAAATAAAAATGCATCATCCATTGTGGTGTTAAATGAACACTCAACATGAAATATTTTCATTTGTAAAATAATAGTAAAACAGAAGAGATTTGAAGACGTATTATTCCATTTAGATCATAAAATTAGATTATAAAAAAGGATAACAGAGTTATTATGAAACATTTATGTGTGGTCTTGATGATAGGACATGAAAAAAATGATAATTAAATGAAATTAAAACAAATTAATTTAGATTTTATCCTCTTTCAGAACCATTTTACGGAAAAGGTCTTAATCATTTGATAAGTGAGAGGGATCATGGACAATAGGGAGGTTATTGAGATGAGGATAGGTCAGATTATGGACAAACACCAAATCTTGGAAGATATATAGAGATGTGGTTGTGAGAGGTGTTATTTATAGGGGAGAGTGGTGTTTTTAAATATTATATTCAGGAGGTTCTTCAGATGAGGATAGATCATATTTTGGAAAAACATCAAATCTTGGAATATGTATAGCGATGTGGTGGTGAGAGCTAGTATTTATTGGGGAGAGTGGTATTTTTAAATATTATATTCATTAGTTTATTATTTTGGCTGAAGACTATGAATAATTTTGACCTAGATAAAGAAATAAATTAAATGGATAGGTATAGTTACGATTATGGTTCATACATCATCCATGAGTCATATTATAGTGTATTTGACATATAATGTTTGTATATGTTATTTATGGTATACACCTATTAAAAAAAATCAACTATTATATAAAAAACTAAAAAATGAACCCTATTTAGTTTTTAATGTCTTTATATTAAAAATGAAACGTATTTTATGAAAATAACTATATCAATATAAGAAATTTACTATTTTAATTAAAATCATTATTTATTTGAAATTAATTATTTTAAATTTATAACTTATTTTATGACACATTGAAAAATTAAATAATGTCTCACAAAATTATCTTCTAATAATAATACAAAAAAATTATTAATTAATATATATTTTTAAAATACTTTCTATTTTAATTCATTATATTTATTATAAAAATTTAAAAAAATAATATTTATATAAAAAATTATCCCTCAATTTGTGATTTTTTAAAAATGTATTTACTTATACAATGATATAACTAAATAATACTTTTATTTATAATCCCCCTAATTTTATTATACATTCATATTTGAGGTAACTATTATATTGGCCGAAATAGTTTTCGTAAAGGTCACATTACTATTCCTGGGGTCATATTACAATTTAATCGGTATAGGTTCTGTGACTTCCTAAAATGTCACTTATTTAATTACTAATTTAATAGACTAATGTTTTTCATCGGATATATATTATACCTATGTGTTTTATAAAATAAAATATAATTACAAAAATATAAATAATTCTATTGATAAATGTTCGAGTGTTTACATTAGAACTCCCCTCCACAAGTAATTTCCAAATATTATCCGTGTAAAGATCCATATAGAAGTCTCTTATTGGTTACATGAATTATTACGTAGAATCATTAATAATTAGCATGATTCCTAGAAATATATATTTGAATCATTGAGGATATAATATATCCCCATTGTGAAACTGCAACGATATCATTCCAAAGACATAAAATTTTTTGGAGTACACTTATATAGCATAAGGAATGCAAGGATTGGATTTATTTAGGACATGAAAAATATAACCTATAATTTCATATCCTTTCAATATGTAATTTTATATTAATCAATCATAACATATGGGATAGACCATGAGTTTTATGTGAATGGATTGGTTGAAAGATTGTATGAGGAGGTGGTCAATTTAAATGGACTTTCATTCGATCTAAGAAAGGCATATATTTTCAAATTTCCATTAGAATATGGATGATTGTTTTGGTAGGTCTGATTTATATGGATGATTGAGATGAATGTGTACTATATTTCAATTTAAAGGTGTATTTAATCATATTTATACATACATATGCTTCATAACATTATGAAATTTTTAGTTATGTAAAATACTTTAACTTGGCTGACCATTTTTTTTAATTATTTCTTATATTCTAGAATAAATATAATAAAATGGCCATTTATAATTATTATTATTATAATTAATAAATATATAATAGTAATTTATAACATTATATTTATTTAATTTATCAATTATCCCATAGATATTTTATTATATTAACATTTTGGATATTAATTCATATCCTATAATGAATAGTTTGTTAAAAATAATTGATTATCATGATAAAATGTTAGAAAATATTTAATTTTAAATTCCATATATCATAGAATATTGATAACAAATAATTATTTTGAAAAATTATTAAAAATTTACAATATAAATAATAATCTTACATGGGTTCCTCTATTTTAAAAAATCCCCAGTAGTTATCTTGCATCCTCAATGTTCTTGAAACCATTTTATCAAATTAGTGTATTAAATTATTCCACAATTATATCAATACTTCATAGAAACATATACCAAATAATTTGAAAATCTTACTCAATAGTCATTCATGATTATGGATTAATTTTTTTCTCAATCAAAATATATAAAAGAATAAACCTAGGATTGTTGATAATATTCATGTTCACCTAATGTATCATATATACATATTTATATCATGAGGGTGTAATTATGTTTTTTCCTCGGTTAAAAAGTTAGTGCTATTGGAAATTAAAACTTTAAAGGTATATACATTATAGTTGGCTCTATATTTAATAATAATTGATGATATTTAGCTATAAATATGGTTGTATTCTATGTTAACTTCCTCTTTATCCATCTCAACATTACTCCCTTGAAATTTTGTCTGAACCACTCACAACACTGTGAAATTCAATTTTAGAGAAAAATAGACACCATCTATCATCAATAATATTTCTCACAAAATATAACACTAAGATTTATTATTACCTAATTTTTACAAATAAATTTATTTTCATTGATAGATTTTCCAACACGCAATAGCGAGTTTTAATGAAAAGTGATACCGTTAAAAATATTTTCATTTTTACATTAAAAGTACAAAATATCATATAAATATGTTGTCATTAATGTAAATAATAATATTTTGATATTTAACAATGTTCCTTTTATAAAAATAAAAAATAATTATATGTAGTTACTTTTTTGTAAAGTTATTTTATGTTTTGAAAATAATTTTTTCTCTAAAATAATAATTTATTTTTGTAAAATAAAAAATAATTCATTTTTTACAATTTTAAAATATTTCTGTGAAATAATGAACCAAATTATATAAATCATATTCTTCAAATTATGATATAGTGAATAGTTAATCTTTTCTAAATATATTAATTTTCTGATGAATATTTAAAAAGGATGAATTTTTTAAGAAATTCCCTTTGATTTAAAAAAATATTATGTTCTATTTGGTTTTATAACGGTTTTATAGTGATTAATAGTTTATGTATAAAATAATTAATCAAATATATTTCATTTAATCAATATTATGTTCATCATTTTTTAAAATACATTTTATACTTATATAATATGTTTCCAAAAAAAACATGTTTTTCGTTACGCATGCGGGTCTCATATTAAATCATATTGTAAAAAACAATTTTATTGAATTTATGAAAATGGATTCCATATTTTTTGTTTGAATATATAATATTATAAAATATACTCACCATAATATTTTATCATATTGAATTATATAAAAAATAAAAAATATTTATCACTATTAATGATAAAATGGGTTTACAGAGGAGTTAAACTAAAACAATAAAAGTTAAAATGAAATAGAAACAAACATTAATACTATTTTATATACATATTTATACATTATATGATATAATTTTCAATATTTATACATTTTTCACCTTTTTTTAATTTTTTAAACTTGGGTATAAAAATTTATTTAAAAATTTTCCAGGTGTGTTCTCTACCACAATTATTAAAATAAAACCAATTTCATCTACAAATTACACTTAAAATTAATTTTGGAATGACCATGAATAGAAACAACATTTTAAAAACTTATCTAAAACATTATAGATTAGTAATATTTGTAAAAAACCCCCTCAGATGATGATTTTTAGTGATATCATATGAAGAAGATTCATTTTTATTAAAAGAGTGTTTCTATTTTATTTTTTATTTCACCTTTATTAATTAATATTAAACAATGATAATATAATAATGTAATTATATTCCATATAATTAGATGTTATAATATCAATTTAATAAATTTTATCCATATATTCATTCATAAAATTTGAAAAAACAAATATGATTTTGTTTGACGGGGGACTACCACCTTACCAAAACAAATACTAAATCATCCATTACAACTTTTAAGAAAGGTGGATAAATATGAAATTAATATTTATATATTTTATTTATGAAATATGTATACACCTAGTTTTATAATATTACCCCAATACTTCAACATTCAGTTTATTGAAAAATAAGATCATCTATCATGCATACCTGTGGATCACCTCATAAATAATGAAATGTAACATGTTTTTAATTTTATTTTCACATTAATGGTGGAATGGAAATATTATCTAAATATATATGATACCAATTATATAAAAATTATTCTGAAAATTGAAATTGAAATTTTCCATTTTTTACTAAATCAATCACGAATATGGATGTGACATTCATGTCTATATACGACCCATTGTCTCCATGAACGATGTAATTCAGTTTCCATATCTATAGTTTTTGGATTACATTAAATATATTTATAATTAATATATATGATATATATTTGATTTTTGAAATTAAATATTTGATGTATTGAGGATAAATTTAAAAGGATTAAAAAATAAAAACCAAAATAGGCATGAAAAATTACGTAATGTTTTATTAAATGTGATTTAAACAAGAAAATTATTAGTAAATATATAATAAAAAATTGTAAATAAATAAAATGTTGTATCATGTCTATGATTATGGTTTCTATATAAATAAATAATAAAACTATATGTTTTATACTATAGGTTTTAACATGTATGAAAAAATCTCAAACATGATGAATGGGATTTCTAGTATATATTTTATTTCATTGAGATATATATCATATTCAATATTCCTTAATTTTTGTTGCATATATAATATTCCATTGAAATTTAATATCATTTTTGTCATTATATTTTCAATGAATTTAATTTTTTATTTTATTTTTTATATTAGTTGGTTCTATAATTAGAAAGATACCCATGATTAAAGGGATTTATCGTGTCCATTTTAATTTTTGGAGACATATTCCTTATTCTAAACTCATTTTATTAAAGTCATGAATTTTTTATGTAATTTTTATATTATATAAATTTTTTATATAATTATTAATTTCACTTTTAATTTATTATTTTTCATTAATTGGAATTTCAAATAAATATCAACCCATTCTATATAGGATTACCCATCACACTTTTATTCATATGAGTCCTGTAAATTATTTACCACTATTTTATTTTGTATATAATTCTCCATTCACATGTTATATGATTAAATTCATTCAGTTGGATTATATTTAAAGATTTATTTACTTTTATTAATTAATTAGGAATATTATTTTAAAGATTACCAAGATATAATGGATTTTCATCTCATGGTAAATTCAGTGGGACACATTATTTATATAAATGTAGTTTTTTTCTACGTATAAAACCCATGAAAGGAATTTGAGAATATTTTCTCTAAAATTAGATGATATTAATTTGAATATATAATTCTATGTATCATGAGGCCTAAAATTCAATAGTTTAGAATATGGAAAGGGATTCATTGTTACAATCTTATTGCCTATTAGTAATAGTTATGATTAAGTTTCCCATAATGGAATCATATGATATATCTCTCCAAAAGAACATTAATTTCTTTATAAAAAATTTAGTTCATTAAAATATATATTTTCAGAGCATTTCAGCCTCTCTATGTCATCATGTTCTTAAAATAATGTTTCTTTTAAATTACATTATTTTTCTATTTGGTAGAATGTCATTTTTTATCCATGTTTGTGTCTTACAAAAAATTAAAGGATGGTTATAAAATTTTCCAATGATATTTAAAATAACATTTACAAACATTTTGTAATATTAGAGTATTGTTTAAATGGATTCATCTTATCATTTTTTTTGAACAATGTTATTTTTTAATATCAAAAAATGGGAATGTTTATTTCATTAAAATGTGCATGACATGAATGATATTTTCTACCATAATGGATACTCAATGATATGAAGCATTAATTAAATGATACCATGTTTATTTTCAACTATGTTGGTTTCATTAATATTTTTAATATTTTTAGATTTAGAAAAATGATTTGTAACTAAAAATATTATATCCCATAGGAAATGTTAAAGTGAATTATCAAAATCAGTTTTCATATAAGATAAAATATTTTGATGTTACATAGTATTTTTAACTGATATTATCTAATGATAACATCCTTAGTATTTTTCTCAATGTTTTGTGGTTATTTTAAAAAATATATTTATGAAAATTTATCTTCTTCCTTGAGTTTTTATATGATTAATTTAATTATTTTTTATGGATCCCATTTCATAACCACTGGTTATCATATGATGAAAATTTAATGATAAATAATTAAATTCACTAGTTTATATATGATGAATGTTTTATGATCATTTGTCATATATGTGTCTGATTTTCAATTTCCGATGGGTGGGATTAATTAGTCCCTCCAATTAATTTTTTAAATATCGATATATTACAATATTAATAGTAATTGATTGGGGAGTGAACCAAGATCATTAAGGGAAATTATCCCCAAAAACAGTTTTAAGAGTGATCATTGACTATTATGATTTTTTGGTAGTGAACCCAAAACACTATGAATGTTTTTAAAACAATCCATTAATTCTAGGGAAATTAAATTATATTATTATGTGTATTCCAATAATATATGTATTATGATAATGTTATGTTCTCATGGACTGTGTTTTTTCATTCCATTATGACTAATTTCATATGAACATCCATGATTTTTGTCATTACACAAGTTTATGATCAATAATATGCAAGGTATTCTTTTAAAATATGATTCTAATGTTTGTATAAAAATATTATAATAATATATTTATATAACCCTTGTTACCCTTCCCAATTATCTTACCTCACCATATGTTATATTTATGTTCCCAATTCTATAACTATTGGTATAGTGTATGGAACATATTTAAATGGAAATACTTCTTAAGAACATTGTGTGAGATAATATAGTTCACTTTCGAACATCTTTTATATGTATCTAAGATTCCTAAGGGCACTATAACTATACAATTGTTGAGTGTATTATTATTCTATGTAATGATTATTAATCTAATGATATGTAATATCTAAGTATGAAAAGTTTATGACATTGTATTTCGAGTTAGAGATAGGTTTAGCTAAACCATTATAATAAAGGTTATGAAAAATATAGTAATATCCCTTGGGAAATTGTAATGGATTTCTCTGAAGTTATATTTATGGGTATGTTAATATGATGGAAATTTTCCAATAACTTTTATGAAGATAGAGAGTGAATTTTATAAAAAATTACATCCCATACTAGATACAAATTGATGATGTGGATCAAGAATAATTCTACCTAGGTGTAATCCCAACAAAAAATGGTGCATTGGGGATTTACTTGATCATCACCGAATGAAAGACAATGATATATTCCCCACAAGAAGACTAAATCTCTTAAGGTATGTGCCCTATAAATTTATAAACTATTTATAACTAATCATGAAGAATTGGTATTGATGAAAGCATGAATAACCTCTGTAAAATAAAAGGTCTCATATATTTATAATATCTTTTCTTTGTTTACAGTTCATTAAAATAATTACAACTCTTGATAATTATTATTGATAGACACAAATACAATAATCATTTTTGAAGGGTGTTGTAGATAGAACAATAAAATCGGTTCGAGATATTTATTCTAAAATATTAAATTATCATATTTTATATTCATTTTAAAAATTATGTTATTTCATAAAACATATTTGTGATTTTTAATTTTTAACATAATGATTATATGTTTAATTATGATTTAAAACCCCTAATTTCATTATTTCCACATATCATGTGAATGATTCTTCCCATTTTTTATTTCATACGTATTTGCATCTTAAAACTAATTAATTCTATATCTTGTATAATTATATGATATATTATTCATCGATTAGAATTATCTTCTTAAATCCCTCATCATTTTTTGAGGATGGGAAGTCAAATATTATATTTCAAACCAATATATGATCATATATTAGTGTGATAGTAAATTTCATATTTTTGTGTGAATCTCATACATTCTATGGGTCATGATTCCTAATAAAATGGTGTATTTACCCAAGAGTGATGAGAGAAAATTAATATCAAGGAATTTAATTTGGACCGGGGGTTTTCTGAAGTCCTTTTTAAAGAGTTACATAGTCATCCATAAGATGTTTATGTTATAATATATATAAAACTCACACCTAATTCTACTCATATTTCAAATACCCCATAATGAATGAACCTAATTTAGTTTCTATAATTACAAAAACTATTAGAGAATAATGAATTTGTATTTAATTATCTAAGTGTGTCACTATGGGATGAATCTATCCATATCATGAAGTACAAAGATTGATTGATGTTAATCTACATTATTAATCCAGATCTAGACAAGATCACAGTCAAGAAAAATTACCATCTATACCAAATTTTTGACATGTTGGATATACTTTGTGGATCACAATAATTTTATATTATTGAATTTCATTCATGATATCATCAATTTATGGTTAATAAGGATTATTCATCGATGATATCATCACACTCATGTTATAAACAATATCACTATATAGTGATTTTTTTTCATCCTAATTCCCCCATTATATTCCTGGATTTAATTTATTGAGACTACTTTGATTACCTTGATTAGTTTCTATGAAGTATCCATATATTATATTCATATTTATTCAATGAGTAGTAATGATAATAAACATAATTTATGGATTATTTGATAACCTAGATTAAGGATAATTTTTATATGGTATTTTCAAAGTATTAATTTTAATTCAAATTTATTCATTTTAATTCAAATAATCAAAATTAAATGTATATCATCAGATCCACCACAGATCAATGTTATTTAATATTGTCCGAAACAAAACTATATGACTAATATCCAAAGACATAATTTTTTTTATAATAAATAGGTTATGGATTATTTTCCCATGAAAATCAGATCATATCACCACATTTACTCAAATGGGAAACAATTTCCTCTCGAAAGATGTTGTTAAATAACATATCTTGTAACTAAACGCATGGTTTGTCATTTATATTATACATATATTACAGTATATTTGAGAAGGGTATTTTAACTTTATTGATGAATCAAATAAAGAAATTTAATTTATTATTTTGTATAATGAAATGGTTATTGATTTTGAATCGTGTAGATTGAAGGTTCATTATTAAAGTTAATAAAATTATTATTTTAAGTTAGATATATAATTTTTTAAATTAAATATATATAATTATTATAATTATATAATATTTTTTGAAATATATTTTTGGACTCACCTGTTTTGATAATACCAAATCATGTTTTCTTTATGTGCTAATTATGTTTCTCTTAAAAGATAATAATTTATGTAAAAATAAAGCTTATATCAAAGTAATATTCATATATATTTAATATCAAAAAATGTTGGTTTAATCTTACAATGAAAAGGTTACCGATTCAAAGGTCACTAATGAAAATGTTACTGATGCAAAGGTTACCGATGTGAAGGTCTCTGATAAAAAGGTCACCGATGAAAAGTTTATCGATGTAAAGTTCAACGATGAAAAGGTTACCTATGAAAAGGTTACAGATTAAAGGTAACAGATGCAAGCATACTGATGAAATGTTACTGATAGAGATTCACCGATGAATGGATACCAATGGATATCCATTGATGAAAGGCTACTAATGGAGAGTTATTGAAGGAAGGTTAGGATAGGAAATGTTACCAATGAATGGTGAATGATGTGCACATACTGTGGATACCTACCATTGTGAAGGCTACTGTTACTAGTCTACCATACTCTTCTACTCCATAATTTGTCAAATTCATATGATTATTCTGACAGTTATATTGTTGAACATTAATTATTCTAACATGATTAATGCTTATTGTATACATATCAAGAGAAAATATCTTGATAGTATGAGGAACGAGAAAGATTGCATGTGATGTACTTACTTATATTTTCGGACCTCAAATATAAAAGATAAGACCGATAAAGAAAGATATATCGAGGCACATAGAAAAATAAGTAATAAAAAAAGTCCAGATGTTAAAATCATGAGGAAGAAATTACTAAAGAATAAGGAAGAACCATTGGAGCACCTTAACTATGAACCCCCAGAACATCAAGAAGATCATTTCAGGAAAATGACTTGAGGATACCTTGTGTGTCTCATAAACATTCAACCAATTCTATAAGAAGAGCACTCATTTATTGAATGTTAGTACCAGGAGTTTTGACACTCGTTTTTGGAGACAACTTCCAAATATATACTCAAATTTAAAATTTTTCACTTTAAGGAGTCAAGAGGTGTGCTGCAATCACATATAGCCTTCTAATCTCTATCTCATCATAATTTATCTATTGTGTTTCTTTTTTTTTACATTTCTGAGAAGTGTGTATTTCTGCATCATACATTGTCTCGTGTGCATGAACTGTAGGATATTTAATATCATTACATCAATCCTCACTTACATTTTTTTCCCATGTAAAGCCATGGAAGATACTGTGTGTGGTCTGTATTGTTTGTCTTTCCCAAGAAAAACAATGGTAGATCGGGTGAACCCTAGATTTTTTGTGATTATTGTTTTAAAGCTTGATACAAGTTGTGCATCAAGTTTATTGAAAATATAAAATGATTGGTTGTAGGTGATAACCAAGTGGAGAGGATTACGTCTTGGATTGAGACTCAACAATTGGTTTAACTTTTCTGGTGTCATAAATAATTTAATTTATTTAATGTCTAAAAATTATAAAAAAATATCATGATGTAGGAAATACTTTTATATTTATCATGAATATTTATAGTCAAAAATATAACTTGTATAACCCCATGTAAAAATTGGTTTAGTAAAACAACCCATGTTTGTGAAATTTTAATTTTAACATTAAATAAAAATTTATTAATGTCATTTTCCTACCAAAGATGCTCCATGGGGTCCCCAAGTTGACCCATGGATTTTCCTGGTCAGACATGACACATCCAATAAGGGTAGGACATGTGTCAAGGTAATTTCATATTATTAAAACATTATTTTTAACTTAAATTACACTAATTACCTCTAATCGCGATTAAAAACTTAAAAGTTACTATTTACCAAAAAATTATTTTAATCCCATTGAACCACATTTTACTTCCTAATGAAAACCATGTATGTCGGATTTTTGAAATTCAAAACATAGAGGTGGTAAAATTTCATTTAAATGAAAAATTAGTTTTTTTAAGTACCACTTGGTGGTTTCAATATTAATCAAAAATTGAAGTTTTTCAGAAAAATACCAACAATTCACCCTAAGATATATTTGATATTCAGAATTAAAAAATGATGTCTATTTTACAAAATTTAAGACATATAAGTTACATTAATTAATTTAATAATTAAATCCTGCTGTTAGATCAAATGCCGTGTTTTCATGAAACAAAATATATCAAAAGATTGACACTAGTTTAAGTCCAATTTAAAAGTGAAATTAATTACAATGACCACTATTGGATTAAATGGTAAAAATATATTATAATTTCACTTTAAAACCAATTAAAAAGATAATCTAAACATATAAATAAATTAAATTAAAAATAGGTTTTGAATTAAAAAACAACATTTTTCACTATTCATTAAAAAAATGAACTTTATCGTAAAAATACCAAAAATTTACACAAAGTAAATTTTGATGTCCTGATTCTAAAGAAGAATTTCATTTTGTCAAATATAACACATAAAATTGTCAAAAAGTGGATTTAAAAGAGGTTCTCCATCAAAAGGCGGTTAATCGACCTTTTAAAAAATATTAGAATGTTTACGCTTAAAATTGGATTCATTCGAATTTTTAATCCTATAACATTTATTGTAAAAAGTAATAATATTTGAAAAACATATATAACCATTTTGTAGTTAGTTCTTGTTCATTCCCGTCATTACAATATCTATGTGTTAACAACCATTTAAAATAAAATTATTTTATTATTAGAGTGCAACGTATGATTTCAAAGGAACTCATTGTTGCGTATTGGGTAAGCCATCGAGCATAGAGATCCCTTTAAATTAATATTAAAATTTTATTAACAAATAGGGATAAATATAAGAATGTCATATTCTTTATTTACATGGGGTGTTACATCTTTCCCCCCTTTTGGGAATTGCGTCCTCGCAATTTTAAAATTGGACTCGGAAATACAATTGAATGTCCCACATCAGAACAAGATTCGGTAAAACAATCACATTAAAAGAAAGAAAGAGAAGTAAAAAGGTCACTCGAGTTAACCCATACTAGGATTCCATGTAGGAAAACAAAGATATGGAAGAAAAAGGAAAGGGTCATGTTCTGAGGGAGAGTGATAGAAAACATGTTTAGGAGAAAGTAAACCCCAAGAAAATCACAAACATGTGGTGGGTTAAACGGTATTTGATTTCCCAGTAGGAAATGTTAATAGACAAAATTTTGTTTTAAGGTAATTTTTATTGAGGAATTTATTTTTCATCTTTAGGAAACATACTTTCTTGTCATGTTGACTTTCAACTTTCACTAGATTTCTTACACAAACTCATACTTTCCCCAAATGATGAGTATTTAGGAAGACTTTTTCACATTAAGAGTACTATTATAACGACTCATACATTACATACATTGTTAGTACTTAAAAATTTAAGTACACTTATTACAACATATAACAAAACCATGAAAGGACTATATAGGTATAGTGTCTTTAGAAACTGGGAAACATAAACAACTGGTTCATAAAGCGTCTACAATGTCTCCCATCTATTTCATCATATCTATAGTCCCTTTTGGCATATCATAATTAATGACCTTCTTCCTAACCTGGGGAATGAAAACATACAAAAGTGTGAGCTCAAATGCTCAGTAAGGGTAAACAAAATAAATATAAATCACATCATATTCATAAGAACATAACATTTTGGAAATCTTACCCTACAAAAGTGTTCATAATTACATAACATGGGATAAATCATGGCAGTGAAATGTAATCACAATAATCATAACATAAAACATGAATCTTTGTGAAATACACACATAATCATAGAGAATCATTTCTTATTATTCAAGACTCATTTACAAGACTATCTTAGTAGACAAAGTCCAATTCTGAACCGAGTTCATTCCTCGTTTCAGTCCTGTTTCACTGAACCGGTTTATCCTGCCATTCCAGCCATGTCTATCTCATGAGATATAAAATCATTACCCAGTGCATTGGAGGGAGATATAGGTCCCACCCATCTCATAATGATTACCATTATTATGTGTGCCCCAAAATCATAAACCATACATCATAGCATAACCCATGTAATAAAAATGGGATTCTTAATCATCGTGACATCATAAAAAAATTCATATAAGATAAAGTAATTCATAAAAATAATTCCATCACAACATAATAAAATAAATGTAATAATATGGATAGAAACAGAACCCTTTTATTATTTTAGGTGGAAAATAATTTTGATAAAACATTTGAACTCCATTCTTGAGGAAAATATCCTTTATACTTCAAAAACACTTTTCCTTTCTTAACATGTCATACAATTATAAACTAAAAGAATTTGATTAAAAATAAACATGAAAACATGTAAAGTAATCTTCTTGTAAATAATGTTTTAAAAATCCATGCATGCCGTATAGGTTAAAAAAAATTCTTCTCGTACTTTTTTTGGAAAAGTCAAAAGGTACCTCGTACGAAAAACGACAAAAGATTCCATTCATATATTTTACCAAAAATTCATCAAAGAGTAAAATTCGATTTAAACAATTGTAGGTGGATGGAAATAATATTAAATATTGAGGATACATGGATGTGGATTATAATATACACCCCAGTAAATTCCAAAGTATAAATAATCTCGAATAAAAATGAGATTGTGATATTTCCCTTACCTTAGGTCTGATTTGAATCGTAAGTATCCAAACCACCTGTATAATGATTTAAATAATGTCATTGACTTATTCCATAATCACACTCATTGTTATGATATCATATATGGTCATATTCATGGCTTATTATTAGTAATATTTCATTGCTACTTGTTATTCGAGTGTTTATTACTTTTTGTTCTTATGTGTGTTTTGTCGAATAAATTATTAATATTATTTTTAGGTTATAGATACCTCATTTAAAAAATTGTATTAGTGTAATATATATCATATTTATTCACTTAATTCATTTATTTAATCATTATGTAATGAAAATCATGTAGAAAGAGTCGCATCACATCGTGGAGACGGTATTCCGTACGTACGCACGAGCGATGATATCGTTCCCATGATAGTGGAATTATATTGGAGTGTATGTATACTATTTCAGAAAAAATATCAATTTAATATATTAATATATATTCATTCTTTACACCATTATACCCATCCAAGTAAGGTTGTGGTGGAAAATAGATTACACCACGACGTGGAGATGGTATTCTGTACGTACGCACGCGCGGTGATTTCGTTTTCTGTAGGATGGATATATGGTAAAATATAGTTGTTTCATAATTATAATAATATATCAGTATATTAGTGATACTAATGTTATTAATTCATAATTAAACAACTAAAGAAGAATAAGTGGAAGAAGAAATAAAGTGGAAAGAATCGGTAACGGACATTACCTCTTCTTTGAAGCGCTTCTTTGAGACCTCCTTTTAGGGCAATAAAAATGGTCTTTTCAGAAGACCAGGAACTCTAGGATGTTTCTAGGGAAGTGGAGAGGAAAAATTGGCAGGTTTTGGACGAGCATGAAGGCTCAATGTGGTGTGAGGAAGAGAGGGAGGAGGTGCCCTTTTATAAGGGATGAGAGGGGCTCCTTTGAAAAAACTAAAAATATTATTTTATTATAAAGCCATATTCGGTATTAAATAGCTCCAAATTGATTTATTTCGAAGCTAAGGTGGGGATGGGTCTAAATCCTCTCATCCTATAGAATTTGGAAAAGTTTAGTTTACTATTTTAACCTTATCTTTTAGATTTAACTTTAGGTTAGATTATTTTACTTTTATCTTGTCTTTTTGTGTTCTTACACTATAAGGTTAATAAACAATGTATAACAAGCCAAACGAACCCCAAGTTGTTTATTATTAATATATATAACCTTATATAAGTCATTTTGCCTTACATTAGATTTTTAGGATTAAAATAACAATTAATAATATAATATTTGTTTTAAAAACTATTTTATGTCAATTTTGACACTATTTTGTAATTGATTTTTGTGAAATTCATAAAAGAATGATTAATTCAAAAAAAGTTACTTACATCAATAATAAAATGTCATATTAACCTAAAAAATTTGTGTAATTCATAAAAAGTCTCAAATTACATTTAATTGGTTATTTATAACATCATTTATGTCAATATTTCATTAATAAGATAATTACTGCATCATCTTTGTGTCATAAATAAATTAAATTATTTAATGTATAAAAATTACAAATAAAATACCATTATTTAGGAAATATCTTTAAATTTCTAATGAATATCTATAGTTGAATATATCGCATGTATAATCCTATATTAAACATTACTTACTTATTAAACTTTGATTTTAACTATTTTAACCCTTCTTTAAATAAATTAATTATAAATGTCCTAATCTAATCCAAGTGAGCCTAAATGGTCATATTTTATTCCTAAGGTTGTTTTTTTGTATAATTACACTTATCCAATAGAATTATGAAATGTGTTAGAGTAATAATAATATCATTTTTACTCTTAATTACCCTCTTTACTTTTAACCGTGGTAAATAAAAGTAAAAAGTTACTATTCACCAAAAATTATTGTCATCTCATTGAACCACATTTTACATACTAACATCAACCATGTCTCTTGGATTTTTGAAACTCCTCTCAGAGAAGCGGTAAAATTATGTTTTATGTAAATATTCAATTTCTCCTAGGAGGTGGGTAAAAGACGGTGAAAAGTTCAATAAAATTTTTATATATCTAAAATTATTATAAAATTACTCCAATGAATTACATTGAACTTGTATAGGTATTATGTATCAATTTTGACCTAAAATAAATTTAAATAAAATAAATAATTATTTAAATAAAAATTCGGTTTTTAAATAGTAACCCAGTGTTTTCACTATTCATCAAAAATTGAATGTTTCCAGAAAAATACCAAAATTTCACCCTAGGCTAATTTCGATATTCTGAATCCAAAAATGAAGTCCATTTTGAAAAATAAAACTTACAAAATTTCAAAAAGAGGTTATTACTATTTATAACAGCTAGTTTTAGTAGCATATCATTGTTTAGTGAAACTCGATATTGCCTACAACAAAAGCTATCAAGGAAGGTCACGATTATGTGTAAAGCATGATAAGATAGTGTTGTGTTTAGTGAATGATTCCTTTGATATTTAATAAAAAATAAAAACAAAATATTTCTTATAAAAGTCTAGGGTGTTACATTATACCCCCCTTAAAATGAATTTCTCCCTCGAAATTCGTCACTTGTAACAAACAAATGAGGATACCTCTCCCTCTTCATATCCTCAAGCTCCCATGTAGCTTATTATAATTGGGGGTTCCTCTATAAAACTTTCACCAAGCGAGTGGTCTTGTTCTGTAGTACTTTTTCACTTCGATCGAGAATCTCTATCGGCTATTCTTCATTAGAAAGATCTTGTTCTAGTGGTACAACTTCTGAGATGAGTGCATGTGAAGGATCAGGTATATACTTTCACAGGAGAGATACATCGAACACATTTCAAACTTGAGAGAGATTCAGTGGAAGCGCCAATCGGTAAGCTACCTTCCCAATACGATCCAGTATTTTGAAAGGACCAATATACCTAGGGCTCAGCTTTCCCTTCTTTCCAAATCTCATTACTCTCTTCCAAGGAGAGTTCATAAGATCACTTTATCACCCACTTGAAACTATAAGTCTTTTCTTCGGTTGTTGGCATTACTTTTTTTTTTCGACTCGAAGCTGATCTTATGTGTTGTTGAATAGATCGGACCTTTTCTGCCATCTCATCAACAATATCAGGTCCTAATAGCTTTGTTTCCCAAACGTCATCCCAGCAATTCAGAGTCCTGCATTTCATTCCATAGAGGTAATCATAAGGAGCCATATGAATACTGGAGTGAAAGCTATTATTATAAGAAAATTCCACCAAAGGTAGGTGTTGATCACAACCACCTTTAAAATCCATAGAGCAAGCTCTCAACATATCTCCTAGAGTTTTAATTGTCCTCTCAGACTGACCATCTGTCGGAGGATGATATGCAGTGCTGAAACTATAATCTGTATCCAGAGTATGCTGAAGACTTCCCCAAAACTTTGAGGTAAACCTCGGATCCCGATCAGATATAATAGAAAGAGGTACTCCATATAATCTTACCACTTTCTTTACATATATCCTGGAAAGCTGATCCAGAGGGAAATCCTCTCTAATAGCAATGAAGTGCGCAGACTTTGTAAGACGATCAACTATGACCCAGATAGCATTATTGCCTTTGAATGTTTTAGGAAGTCCTGTGAAAAAGTCCATATTGATGTTTCCCATTTCCATTCGGGTATGGGTAATGGTTGTAACATCCCCTTAGACTTCTGTCTCTCAGCTTTAACTTGTGGACAAACCAAGCATCAAGAGAAATATTCAGCAACATCTCTTTTCATGCCATCCCACCAGAAGTACTCTTTTAGGTCCCTATACATCTTCGTGCTTCCAAGATGAAGAGAGAATTAAGAACAATGAGCCTCATCTAGAAGCCTCTTCTTTAATTCTGGGATGGGAGGAAGACAAACCCAAATCCTGAACTTTATTATCCCATCACAATCAAGGTTGAATTCAAGAGCATTTCTCACCTTATTTTGTAACTCTACATCTTATTTCTGTGCCTCTTTAATCTTAACATGTATAGATGGTTGAACATTCATTTGAGAAACATACGATTTTTCCACTTTCATTATAATACCAACATCCATCCTTTGTAAATCCATAAATATTGGATCTTTTTTGATCCTCATCATGGATAAACTGACATGGTATTGTCGACTTAATGCATCTGCCACCATGGTTTCTTTCCCAGGGTGGTAATGAATTGAGAAATCGTAATCCTTAATCAGCTCCAACCATCTTCTTTGGTGCATATTCAGCTCCTTTTGTGTGAAAATATACTTTAAACTTTTGAGATCAGTATAAATGTCACACCTTTCTCCATAAAGATAATGCCTCCAAATCATTAATGCAAAGATTACCGCAGCTAACTCCAAATCCTGAGTTGGGTATTTTTGCTCATGGATTTTCAACTATCGTGAGGAATAAGCTATCACTATATCATTTTTTCATAAGAACACACCCCAATCCCTTCTTAGATGCATCACTGTAGATCACAAACCATTCTTCACTACAAGGCAGTGTGAGCACAGGTGCACTGGATAACCTTCTTTTCAACTCCTTGAAATTCTCTTCACATTCCTCCATCCAAACAAGCGTATCTCCTTTCCGTGTCAACCGAGTGAGTGGATTAGATAATCGTGAAAAATCATTAAAAAAACGTCGATAATATCCAGCCAAACCATGAAATCATTGGATCTCAGTTACTGTTGTTGTTCTCGACCATCTTTTGATAACCTATGTTTTTGCTGGATCCACAGATATCCCCTCTTTTGAGATTATGTAACCACAAAATGAATCTTTTTGAAGACAAAATTCACACTTGGTAAATTTGGCATAAAGCTTCTCCTTTCATATGGTCTTCAATATAATTCTCATGTGATCTTCATGTTCTTCCTTTGTCTTTGAATATACAAGAATATCATCTATAAAGACTACCACAAACTGATCAATATAGACTCTAAAGACTCTATTCATCAAGTCCATGAAGATAGTATGGGCATTAGAAAGACAAAATGTCATCACTATAAATTCATAGTGTCCATACCTTGTACGGAAAGTCGTCTTTGGTATATCCTCCCTTTTGACCCTTAATTTATGATACCCTTAACGTAGATCAATCTTGGAAAAGTATTGAGCTCTGCTTATTTGGTCAAATAAGTTATCAATGCGCGAGAGAGGATATTTGTTCTTGATAGTGATCTTGTTCAATTCTCGATAATCAATACATAGTCTCATTGATCCATCTTTCTTCTTAACAAACAGAACATGTGCTCCCCAAGGTGATGCACTAGGGCGTAGGAACCCCTTATCAAGATTCTCTTGGAGTTGTTTCTTTAATTCATTCAACTCAATTGGGGCCATTCTATAAGGTGTCTTTGAAATAGGTAAATCACCAAGTACGAGTTCTATTGAAAACTCAACTTCACGATTTGGTGGAAGACCAGGAAATTCCTCCGAAAAGACATCATCAAACTCCCGTAAAATGGGAATATTCATAATCGTGAGTTTCTCACCAACCATTTGAGATAAATAACCTTAATTTAGTGAAATCAAGACCCATAAGATAGAAGAAATTTCCACTGGAAGGTTATATTCATCCTTTCATCGATAGACAATCAAAGATTGATCTGCAATATGAAATGTGACTTCCCTTCTTTGGAAATTGATATGAGCTCCATATAGAGAAATCCAATCCGTGCCAAGAATCACATCAAATTCTACTATAGGAAGGATCACAAGATTTGTAGGAAGCACTTTCCCAAAAACTTCAATCGGAGAAGAATTATAAACTTTTTATGCGACTGTTGTGCCATTAGGGGTTGTCACAGCTAACTGAACATCTAATTGTTGAGGTAATACAGTGATACCCTTAGAAAATTTGTCAGAAACAAAGGAGTGGGTGGATCCAGAATCAAATAGAACACTTGCTACTTTACAATGGATGTTTAGTGTACTTTTCACCACTTCATTATCGTACTCCACATCGCTGATAGAAATTACATGGTACTTTCCTTTGTCATTAGCCTTAAGAGTTTATTGACGTCGATCATCATAAAAAACCCTTGGATTAGGGAATTGATTGGCATAATGCCCCATTTCCTTGCACTTGTAACATTGAAGTGTAGGAGGTGAACTCTATGTAGCCTTTTCATTGTTCTCATTACTATACATCTTCTTCCCAATGTTGCGGAATTCAAATGCCCGGTTACCTTCTTTTCCACATTTGAAACATTTACTTGTCCCTTTAAGAAAACTACCTCCATGTTTCTTTCCAAACATTGAGCATAAAGTAAAAATCATCTTATTTTCAGTGTGCTCTTTAGATTTTCCTTTGAATTCCATTTTCCTCTTCTTATCAAACCCATATGACTGATGGGTTACTCCAATCTCCATATAAACATTGAGAGCACATCGAACGATTTCCTCGTAGTTATTGAAGTCCCTTATGGATAACGACCATCGAAGACTTGGTTTTAAGCCACTAAAGAATCGATCAATCTTACTCTCAGGTTAGATAATAATACCAGAAGCGTACCTTGAAAGTCTTGTAAAAATTTCTTCATAGGTACCAACAGATTCATCAACATTTTTCTTTAGTTCAAGAAACTCCTTCTCGATCTTTGTTCGGAGAATATGAGGGATGTAATTATTGAAAAATAAGTTCTTGAACTCGTCCCATTCCATGGACTCAATTTTATCTCTTGGCCTCGTATTCTTGTTAAGATTCCACCATTGATCAATATCACCTTCCAAACGATACACTGCTAAGATGACTTTATCATGTTCAGAACATTGAAGAACTGAAAATATCTTTTCAGTAGTACTGATCCATTCTTCAGAAACTAATGGATCAGTAAACCCGAAGAATGATAGTGGACGCTATCTCATGAAGGATTCAACAGAATGATGCTCCTTCCTTCGCTCGTTTGGAAGTCCTGCATGATTCATAGCTTAAGAAAGTTGTGTGATCATGGATACATGATTTTCCATTCCAACTCTTATAACATTTGGTTGCTCAGGGGAACAATCATTGCATTTCCCGTCACATTCCGCATTAACACGATTCCTTAGGGTTCCATCCATTGACTAAAACCAAGAAGAATAGTGTGAGAAACACTAATTATAATAGGAAAACCACATAATCAGGAATAAAATTTCACACTTAAGGTCTTATCATAGGGTATTCATGGCCATTTCTAAAACACTAATATTGTGTTATATGCTTAGACTTATCCATAGGGTTCTTACTAAGTCTTTCACATCATAGTTTCTAAAGGTTGACTATACCTTTCCTCTGATACCAACTATAATGAACCATACTTTAAACACATTGTTAGTACTTCAAAATTTATGTACACTTATTACAATATATAACAAAAGCATGAAAGTACCTTATAGGTATAGTGTCTTTATAATCTGGGAAACAAAAACAACTGGTTCACAAAGCGTCTACACTGTCTCCCATTTATTTCATCATATCTATAGTCCCTTTTTGCAGATCTTACTTAATAACCTTCTTCTTGACCTGGGGAAAGAAAACATACAAAAGGGTGAGCACAAATGCTCAGTAAGGGTAAACAAAAGAAATATCAATCACATCATATTCATAAGAACATATCATTTTGGAAATCTTACCCTGCAAAAGAGATCATAATTTCATAAATGAGATAAATCATGGCAGTGAAATGTAATCACAATAATCATAACATAAAACATGAAGCTTTGTGGCATACACACATAATCATAGAGAATAATTTCTTATTAGTCAAGACTCATTTATAAGACTATCTTAGTGGACAATGTCGATTTCTAAACCGAGTTCATTCCTCGTTTATGTCCTGTTTCACTGAATCGGTTTAACCTACCGTTCCAACCATGTCTATCTAATGAGATATAAAATAATTATACAATGCATTGGAGGGAGATATAGGTACCACCCATCTCATAATGATTACCATTCTTATGTGTGACACAAAATCATAAACCATACATCATAGCATAACCCATGTAATAAAAATGGGATTTTTAAACATCGTGACATCATAAAACAATTCAGATAAGATAATGGAATTCATAAAAATAATTCCATTACAATATAATCAAATCAATGTAACAATAGGGATAGAAACAGAACCCTTTATTATATTAGATGGAAAATAATTTTGATAAAACACATGAACTCCATTTTTGAAGAAAATATCATTTCTACTTCAAAAACACTTTTCCTTTCTTAACATGTCATACAATTCTAAACTAAAATAAGTTGATTAAAAATAAACTATAAAACTTTTAATGGAAGCTTCTTGGAAATAATGTTTTAAAAATACATTCATGCCGTATAAGTTAAAAAAACATTCTTCTCATACTTTTGTGAGAAAAGTCAAAAAGTACATCGTACAAAAAACGACAAAAGATTCCTTTCATATCTTTTACTAAAAACTCACCGAAGGGTAAAATTGGATTTAGAAAATTTTAGGTGGACGGAAATAAAATTACATATTGAGGAAACATGGATTTGGATGATAAAATACACCCCAGTAAATTCCAATGTATAAACAATCTCGGATAAAAATGAGATTGTGATATTTCACTTACCTTACGTCTGATTTGCTTCGTTAGTGTCTGAACCTCCTGTATAATGATTTAAATAATGTCATTGACTTATTCATGAATCATACTAATTTTTATGATATCATATATGGTCATATTATTAACTTTTATTAGTAATATTTCATTGCTACTTGTTATTCGGGTGTTTATTACTTTTTGTTCTTATGCATGTTTTATCGAATAAATTCTTATTATTCTTTTTAGGTTATAGATACCTCATTTACAGAATAGTATTAGTGTAATATATATCATATTTATTCACTCAATTAATTTATGTAATCATTATTCAATGAAAATCATGTAGAACTAGTCGCATCACATCGTGGAGACGGTATTCCGTACGTACGCACGAGCGATGATATCGTTCCCATGATTGTGGAATTGTATTGGAGTGTATATATACTATTTTAGAATCAATATAACTTCCCAATAATCATATATATTTATTATTTACACAATTATACCCATCCATGTAAGGTGGTGGTGTAAAATAGATTACGCCACGACGTGGAGACGATATTTCGTACGTACGCACGTGCGGTGATTTCATTTTCCCTAAGATGGATAGATGGTGAAATAGGTATATTTCATACATATAATAACATATCCTTATATGAGTGATAATTATGTTATTAATTCATAATGAAAAAACTAATGAGGAATAAGTGGAAGAAGAAATAAAGTTGAAAGAATCATTAACGGAAATTACCTCTTCTTTGAAGCGCTTCTTTGAGACCTCCTTTTAGGGAACTGAAATTGGTCTTTGAAGAAGACCAAGTCCACTAGGATATTTCTAGGGAAGGGGAGAGGAGAAATTGGTAGGGGTTGACCGAGCTTGAAGGCTCAATGTGGTGTGCGGAAGAGAGGGAGGAGGTGCACTTTTATAATGGAGGAGAGGGACTCCTTTGGAAATACTAAAAATATTATTTTATTATAAAGCCATATTAGGTTTTAAATAGTTCAAAATTGATTTATTTCTAAGATAAGGTGGGGATGGGTCGAAATCCTCTCATCCAATAGAATTTGGACAAGTTTAGTTTACTATTTTAACCTTATCATTTAGATTTAACGTTAAGTTAGATAATTTTACTTTTACCGGGTCTTTTTGTGTTCGTACACTATAAGGTTAATAAACCTCATTTAACAAGACAAACGAACCCCAAGTTGTTCATTATTAATATATATATCCTTATCTAAGTCATTTGGACGAACTTTAGATTTTTAGGAATAAAATAACAATTAATAATATAATATTTATTTTTAAAACTATTTTATGTCAATTTTGAAACTATTTAGTAATTGATTTTTGTGAAAATCATAACCGAATTATTAATTCAAAAAACGTTAATTAAATCCATAAAAAAATGTCATATTAAACTATAAAATTAGTGGAATTCATAAAAAGTCTAAAATTACATTTATTTGGGTATTTATAACATCAATTATGTCAATATTTCATTAATAAGATAATTACTGCATCATCTTTGTGTCATAAATAAATTAAATTATTTAATGTCTAAAAATTAAATATAAAATACCATTATATAGGAACTATTTTTAGATTTCTAATTAATATTTATAGTCAAATTTATCTCATGTATAACCCTATATTAAAAGTTATTTACTTATTAAACATTGATTTTAACTATTTTAACCCTTCTTTAAATAAATTAATAATAAATGTTCTAATCTAATCCATGTGGGCCTAAATGGTAATATTTTAATCCTAAGGTTGTTTTTGGACGAATTATACGTATCCAATAGAATTAGGACATGTGTTAGAGTAATAATAATATCATTTTTACACTTAATTACCCTATTTACTTTTAACCGTGGTAAATGAAAGTAAAAAGTTACTATTCACAAAAAATTATTTTTATCTCACTGAACCACATTTTACTTACTCACATCAACCGTGTCTCTAGGATTTTTTAAATTTCACTCACTGAAGCGGTAAAATTTTGTTTTATGTAAATTTGCAAATTCTCCTAGGAGGTGGGTAAAAGACGGTAAAAAGTTCAATAAAATTTTTATATATCTAAAATTATTATAAAATTACTCCAATAAATTACATTGAACTTATATAGGTATTATGTATCAATTTTGATCAAAAATAAATTTAAATAAAATAAATAATTTTTTAAATAAAATGTCGGTTTTTAAATAGTAACCCAGTGTTTTCACTATTCATCAAAAATTGAAAGTTTCCAGAAAAATACCAAAATTTCACCATAGGCTAATTTAGATATTAAGAATCCAATAATGAAGTCCATTTTGAAAAATAAAATTTACAATATTTCAAAAAGTGGTTATTACTATTCATAACGGCTAGTTTTAATAACATATCATTCTTTAGTGAAACTCTGTATTGCGTACCACACAAGCTATCAAGGAAGGTCGCGATTGCATGTAAAGCAAGCCAAGCTAGTGTTGTGTTTAGTGAAAGATTCCATTTATCATTTATATAAAATAAAAACAAAATATTTCTTATAAATGTATCGGGTGTTACAACTATAATCATCTTCAAGAGAATCACCTAATCCACAAAAGAGAACTATATATTTCCCATGTCTTTAGACCCTTAACAAAACAAAAATTGTTAGAACAAGATTAGATAATCCAGAAAAGGATAACCCTTTATAAAAAGAAAATATATTTTTAATCTCTATAATTTGTCCAACAAAACCCAAAGTTCAACGAGGACCATTCGATAAAAAATTTGTCCATAAAATTCTACAAAGTAAACCAAACTAAGATTGATACCCAAATATTTGTAGGATTTAGTCACATAGTCTTCCAAGGTACAAATTAACACTTATCCCAAAATAACTTCAGTTTCTCTAAAATTCTCACATTGAAAAGTAATTAACCTAATCACATATCCTCCATGATAGGCTAATAATTTCCATAGATAACCCAAAATCAACTTATTCAAAATTCATAAAATCATCTACCTAAAAATAATAAGTCATACTAACCCGGGACTTCATATAGTCCAGAGGTAGGTGATAAATACCAGTATCAATTTGGTTTCGGGTTCGATTCCCGCAGCTTTGTCCGACGAGATGGGTTGTCACACGGTCTGCGTGTTATCCTTTTAATAAAACTCCAAAAATAACCCTAACATGTTTTTACCTCAATAGTTTTCTTATACCTCTCATTTTTATCCAAATTCATTACGATATCAACATCTTAATTCTTTAAGTCTTATTTCACAACCATAAGATAAAATAAAACGATTCCCAAAATGAATAACTGCATACCTTGATCATGGCATCCACTCGGTTTCATCGTCATCTTGTTCACGTAGGTAGAAGCCCAATGCATTAAAACAATGATTTAGAGATCCTTCAAAATCATTTTCTTCCTCAATCAAAATACACCTTTTACAACTTGGGTCATATGGGTGTTCACAGAAAAACATTTTTGGAAAATAATCGTGTATGACATATAATTCCAAAACATCTGATAAAACATGATTTCTATAAAATAGTCAGAAAGAATTTGAGTTGAATATTTATTTTATTGGTCCTTTTAAAATACCATAAGTATGTGCTGAGAGAATATATTTTAAAAGAAAATATAAATAGGTTGTGCAAGGGTCTCCTTCCTCAGCACCATTTTTAAAATCATAATATGCTTCAAAATTCTTGTGATAAGGTAAAATATTTGAAAATACCTTGATAATATTTACCTTTCTTGAAAATATGAGAATATTGTGAAAATAGTAATTGTCTAAATACAACCTATGATCCACGATGATAACAAGGTATAGTAGAGGTGTTTGATATCTCAAACAACTGCTTGCAAGTGAGTTGTATGCTAGAAAAAGTTTCACAATCATCCGAACATGACTTTGCAATAATTATTGTAACACCCCAGGTAAATAAAGAATATGAAATATTCACATTTATCCATATCTATGAATAAAATATTAATATTACTTTAAAGGAGACTCTATGCTCGATGACGTACCCAATACACAACAATGAGTTTCTTGGGAATCTTACGTTTCACTCTAATAATAAAATAATATTATTTTAAATGGTAGTTAATGCCTAGCCGTAGTAATGGCGGGAATGAACAGAACTAACTACAAATTGATTATATATGTTTGTCAAATATTTTTACTTTTTACAATAAATGTTATAGGATAAAAAATGTGAATGAATCCAATATTAAGCGTAAACATTCTAATATTCTTTAAAAGGTCGATTAACCGCCTTTTGATGGAGAACCACGTTTAAATCCACTTTTTGAAAATTTTATATGTTATATTTTAAAAAATAAAATTCTTCTTTAGAATCGGGACATCAAAATTTACTTTGTGTAAATTTTTGGTATTTTTCCGATAAAGTTCATTTTTTAATGAATAGTGAAAACTGTTGTATTTTAATGCAAAACCTCTTTTTAATATAATTTATTTATATTATTAGATTATCTTGTGAATTTTTTTAAGTGAAATTAGAATATATTTTTACCATTTAATCCAATAGTTTTCATTATAATTAATTTCACATTGAAATTGGACTTAAACTAGTGTCAATCTTTTAATAGATATTGTTTCTTAAAAACACGCTATTTGTTTTGACAGCGGGAAATATTTATTAAATTAAATAACGAAACTCATGTGTTTTGAATTTTTTAAAATAGGCATCATTTTTGAATTCGGAATATCAAATATATCTTAGGGTGAATTTTTGGTATTTCTCTGAAAAACATCAATTTTTGATGAATAGTGAAACCACTAAGTGGTAGTTGAAAAACTGTTTTTTCATTTAAATGAAGCATTAACACTTATGTGGTTTGAATTTAAAAAATATTACATACATGGTTGTCATTAGGATGTTAAATTTGGTTTAGTGGGAATAAAATAATTTTTTGGTGAATAGTCACTCTTAAGTTTTTAATCGCGGTTAGAGGTAATTAGTGTAATTTAAGGTCAAGATAAAGTTATAATAATATGAAATGACCTTGACACATGTTCTTACCTTATTTTAGGAGTCATGGCCGACCAAGACAATCCATGGGTAATCTTGGGGACCCCATGGAGCCACTTTGGTTGGAAAATGGCATTAATACCTTTTTATTTAAAGTTAAAATTAAAATGTCACAAACATGTGTTGTTTTACTAAAACAATTTTTACATGTGGTTATATAAGTCATATTTTTGACTATAAATATTCATTATAAATATTAAAATATTTCTTGGATCATGATACTTATTATATAATTTTTAGACATTAAATAAATTAAATTATTTATGACACTGTAATGATGCCGTGATTACCTCATAAATGAACGATTTAAATAAAATGAGAAGATATGGTAAAATATAAGTCTTAAACATGTCACAAACCTATTGGATGGGTGTATTTCGAAACCTTATCACCGTATACTCGAAATATATCCTTTTGGGACCATTAAAATCCGAAAATCATTTTATAATAATGTAATATTTTATAACTTTCCAAGAGTTCCCTTCCTCTCCTCTTATAAAAGGCCCCCACCTCTACCACCTTACACACATCTCTCAAGACTTTGGATCAGACAAACCCTTCCCATTTAATCTCTCCACATAACTCTCTTCATCATTGATTCCTCACACTGGTCAGAATTCTTTCCAAGGAAGCCTTTGAGCTCAAATCAAAGAGAGTTACCCGATTTAAAGGTAATGTCTTCCCTTCTGATGTTTTGTTTTAATTTTCTTCTCCAAACCCCTAAACTATTTTTATTACTTTTTTTTGTAACAACACCAGTATCTTAAATATACTATGATGTTTTTATAAGATGTATTCAAGCTACACATTCACACACCTCCGTCTACTGGTTAAATAACATACTGGTTTCTGTGGATTGCGAATTAATGCCTCATGAAACGATGATTGATCAATATTCATTTAACACCTTCAAAGGTGGCCATTAAGATGTCACTATATTAATATATGATATATAATATTAATATTTTTTCTTTAATCTTCTGTATTTTTCATTTATGGCATACCTTTTTGGTTTCCATTATGGGTAAACTCGATATCATCATTTTTGGAAGTGCGGAGTACCGCCCCCTCAAAGTGATTTGATTTGTTAATGACATATGTGGGATATATAAAGTATGGAATTAATGGTATTACATATGATCTCCTACTGGAATTATAATATACCTTTATATCATTATTATTTCATTCCATTTAATACAAAAAAAAAGAAATGAAAGTAGCGTTCATACGTACGTACGGCTTACCGTCTCCATGAACGGTACATTTCATTTCTTATCTCCAAATGTTATGTAATATTATAAGTACATATATATAATGGATATATATTGTATATATTACATATAAATTATTGATATCATTCTGTAATTATAAAATATATATCACTCATTTTGTTTTATTTCCATTAATATGACAACAAATGAAAGTAGTGCTCATGCGTACGTACGGTCTACCGTCTCCATGAACGGTGATTTTAATTTTTTTTATCTCCAAATGATATGGAATATTATAAAATGATACTATACTGGATATATATGATATTTAAAACATAAATACTATTCTGGATATGATGTACCTATAACTACATGGAAAATTCTTTTCCAACAAGTTCAATTTTTACTCATGTACTGAACATCGACAAAAACGTCTGATATGAACTCACTTTATTGACTAACTATTATAACATTATAATATGTGATATGAACTGACTAATAATATTTAAATTAGGTCCTTATGAAATTATAATTTGACCAAATTTTATTATTCAATAGATTAAATAACAATTGAGTCATGTCGGACACAAGGTAAGGTATCCCACCCCTCTCCTTTTTAAGTACACTCTATTATGTCATTCATTTTAAGCTCATATTTCTTATGATTGGGATGTTATTTTATATTACTATTACTGTACTTTTTATGTTAATATTATGAGAGACCTTAATTTATCTCATCAATAAATTTTGGATGTTTTGAGTGGTGCCGTTATGCTGCCGAATTTTTGTAGGAGATCCAACCTCTCTCTCTCATTTTAAGTACTCTCCTTTATGTGACTTATTTTAATCTCCTCTTTGTTATGTTGGGGGATGTTCTTTTATATTCCTATTTATGTAAATTTTATGTTAATATGATGAGAGACCCTATTTGATCTCATCAATCCATTTTTGTATGTTTTAAGTGGCATCGTTAGGCTGCATAGTTTTCATAAGGGATTTTTCATCTCACTTTTATTCCCGTGAGATTTATGATACATTTGCCACCATTCCCATTCAGTGGTATATATACTGCCCATTATTCCACTCTTTGTGTAATATAATTTCATTTAAGAGTATTTACATCAATTTTGTATTGTCCTTCTTTCATGGGGTGTATGTTTCGAAAGATACCCAAGTCGGTAAGGGAACCTTTCACCCTCCTCTTTTTAAAAGACTTCTTTTGTTGGGTCTTTTAATTTACATATTGTAATGTTGGGATATGTTCTTATATATCCTTAATTATGTAAATTTTATGTCCAAGTGATGAGATACCCTTTTTATCTCTCATCAACTCATTTTCTGAATTTTGAAGTGACGCCGTTAGGCTGTCGAATTTTTTCAAGGGAACTTCTTAGCCCAATTTTTATTCTTTGGGATAAACTTGTACTCTTTGAACATTTCATCCAATGAATATGTGTGAATGAACTGTGATTGTTTTACACTTAATATCCACTTATATTTTGTGTATTCGTTTTTCACACATAATTATGTAATTGATTTATCCTTAATCCAAATATATCATCTTTGTAAGGGACTTCGTCTCAATCTCCTTTCATTGAGTCATATATTGTTCTAATATAAGATTTTGTTTTATACGGTGTATAAACCCCTTTGACTTTTACGATTATTCAAAAGGAATCTTTATATACGAATCATTTACTAAACGACAAAAGGGAATGTTTTTTTGTCGTACGTATGCGGTGACAACGACTTCTCCACCACCGTGACCACTATTTGGGTTTCGGTTTCCTCTACAAGCCATGACTTTTTTTAAATGAGAAATAAACAACATGTTTTACTTTTCTTTTATTTTGGTATTGAAAATGGTTTTCATAATGTTTCTATCAATGTGTTTTATTGATATATTGTGATTGAAAAGTGGAAATTATATGTTTCCTTTAGGCATGTTTTATGTGATGCGATTATGTTATGGTACTTGGGCATTATTATGAAGATGGGTGGTTCCGTGATAAACTAAGGGCAGGTGATCTCGATATAGCTCTCCAATGCATTGGGTAACGCAAAGGGGTTAAACTTTAAGGTTTCTCCGAAGAGAATTTAGGGAATATACTATGATGGGTATTCCAAACGTAACCAAGGGGGTTACTACCTACGTAAGAATGTTATGAATGCCTCAAGTGACCTTTATGCCTTATGATTTCTGTGATTTATTCATGATTTGATGAGGTATGTTATAATTCCTATGTTATATGAGTAATGTATGATTTCATACATGGACTAATGGTTTCTTTTCGTACATTTATATCCCTTACTGAGTTTTTTATGCTTATCCCATGTTTTTCAAAAGTTTTTCACAGGTCAAGGGAAAGGAGGATGATATGATGATAGTGTCAAGGAAGTGTCTAGAAAGAATCCATGTTTTATTTTAAATATGTTTCTATTGATGAGAAAAACGAATACCATCTTTTATGTAACCACTTTGTTTAAATGTGGAATGTATTTCATGATTTATGATCTAATTCTCTAAAACTCTAAACCTCAAAAGATCTTCAATGTGAATTATTCATGTAATTCATTATTAGGTAAGGTTTAAGGCCTGGGCCTTATAGTTGGTATCATAGGTCGGTCTAGATAACTTTAGAGGTTAGGGTATTCTCTAAGAATAAGTTACATTAACATAATAGTTAGGATTTCAGAAAGAGTCCTTGTTTTAGATAAAGTGAATGAGTAAGTATATCTTAGTGTTTATCTTCCTCATTAGTACATGATGGTTTTGTTGATATACTCACACTGACATTTTTTTTTTGTGTGAATGGATGGATCTAGTAGGAACCAAAGTGAAAATAGGTTTGAAGGAAACTTTGGTGGTTCACTGATTATGAGACTGGATGAAATGAGGGATTCAATTAGGAAACTAGTGGTTGTTCTAAAACAACTATCAAGGAGTCATGATCAACCACTTGAACCACGATATGTTCTGTAATGCATCATTTACGAGATGACCAATCGATGTGGAAGTTCATGTAATAATTATAAAGGTTACCATTAGAGTTTATATAATCCTTACTTTTGAGGTAATTATGGGTTATTGTATGTTATGATGGAAAATGAAAGGCATGAGATAAACATGAGGTTAAAATATGTTATGATTATTTTTCAATATTTACCCCTTTTTGGGGAATGTTTTAAAAATTATATACTTTTGGAAAAAGGACAACACGCACACCGTGTGACAACCCGTCGCGTCGGACAAAGCTGCGGGAATCGAACCCATAACCAATGTGCGACTGGTATTTATCGCCTATCACTGGACTACGTGAAGTCCCTGGTTAGTTTTACTAATTCTTTTTAGTTAGATTATTTTAGGAATTAAGAGTAAGTTTTTTTTGGGTTATCTATGGAAATGATTAACCTATCCTGGAGGATATGTGATTAGGTTAATTACTTTTCAATATGAGAATTTAAGAGCAACTAATGTTATTTAGAGATAAAAGTTAAATTGTACCATGGAAGACTATGTGATTAAATCCTTCAAATATTTGGGTTTCAATAATAGTTTGGTTTACTTTGAGAATTTTATGGACAATTTTTTATCGAATGGTCTTCGTTGAACATTGTGTTTTTTTGGACAAATTTTGGAGATTAAGAATAGATTTTCTTTTTATAAAGGATTATACTTTTTTGGATTATCCGATATCATACTAACAATTTTGGTTTTTGTTTTTGTCTAAAGACATGGGAAATATATAGTTCTCTTTTGCGGATTAGGTGATTCTCAAGAAGTTGATTATAGTACTCTTAATGCGAACAAGTCTTCCTAAATAATCATATTTTGGAGAAAGTATGAGTTTGATTAAAGAATCTAGTAAAAGTTGAAAGTCTACTTGAAAAGTAAGTATGTTTAATTATGATTTAGTTAAGCTCAAAAATAAATTCCTCAATGAAGAGTAACTTAAAAAAATGTTGTCTGTTAACTTTTCATATTGGGGAATCGAATACTGTTTAACCCATCACAAGTTTGTGATTTTCTTATGGTTAACATTCTCCTAGACATGTTTACTATCACTCTCCCTCAGAACATGACCCATTCTTTTTTTCTCTATATCCATGTTTTCATACATGGAATCCTAGTATGGGTTAACACGAATGACCTTTTTACTTCTCTTTCTTTATTTTAAAGTGATTGTTTTACTGACTCTTGTTTTAATGTGGGATTTTCAATGAAGTTTCCAAGCCTAATTTTAAAATTACGGGGATGCAATTACCAAAAGGGGGGAAGGATGTATCACCCCAGGTAAATAAAGAATATGAAATTTTCACATTTATCCATATTTTTTAATGAAATATTAATATTACTTTAAAGAAGACACTATGCTCGATGGCGTACCCAATACACAACAACGAGTTTCTTGGGAATCTTACGTTGCACCCTAATAATAAAATAATATTATTTTAAATGGTAGTTAACGCCTAACCGTTCCAATGGCGGGAATGAACATAATTAACAAAAAAATGATTATATATGTTTGTCAAATATTTTTACTTTTTACAATAAATGTTAGAGGATTAAACATGCGAATGAATCCAATTTTAAGCGTAAACATTCTAATATTCTTTAAAAGGTTGATTAACCGCCTTTTAATGGAGAACCTATTTTAAATCCAATTTTTGACATTTTTATGTGTGATATCTGACAAAGTAAAATTCTTCTTTACAATCGGCACATCAAAAGTTACTTTGTGTAAATTTTTTGTAATTTTCCAATAAAGTTCATTTTTTAATGAGTAGTGAAAAATGTTGTATTTTAATTCAAAACCTTTTTTAATATAATTTATTTATATGATTATATTATCCTTTGAATTGTTTTTAAATTGAAATTAGAATATATTTTTACCATTTAATCCAATAGTGGTCATTTTAATTAATTTCAGTTTGAAATTGGACATAAAGAAGTGTCAATCTTTTAATAGATATTGTTTCTTAAAATCATGCTATTTGTTTTGACAGCGGGAATTAATTATTAAATTAATTAATGAAACTTATGTGTTTTGAATTTTGTAAAATATACATCAATTTTTAATTCTTAATATCAAATATATCTTAGGGTGAATTTTTGGTATTTTTCTGAAAAACTTCAATTTTTATGAATAGTGAAACCACTAAGTGGTAGTTTATAAACTGTTTTTTTAAATGAAACTTACCAGTTATGTGGTTTGAATTTCAAAAATCCTACATACATGGATGTCATTAGGATGTAAAATGTGGTTCAATGGGATTAAAATAATTTTTTGGTGAATAGTATCTCTTAAGTTTTTAATCGCGATTAGAGGTAATTAGTGTAATTTAAGGTAAAGATAATGTTATAATAATATGAAACGACCATGAAACATTTTCTACCCTTATTGTATGAGTCATGGACGACCAATAAAATCCATGGGACAACATGGGGACCCCACGGAGCAACGTTGGTTGGAAAATTACATTAATACCTTTTTATTTAAAGTTAAAATTAAAATGTCACAAACATGTGTTGTTTTAATAAAAAAAATTACATGGGGTTATATAAGACATATTTTTGACTATAAATATTCATTAAAAGATAAATATATTTCTTACATAATGATATTTGTTTTATAATTTTTAGACATTAAATAAATTAATTTATTTAGACACAGTGATGATGTAGTGATTACCGCATAAATGAATGATTTAAATAAAATGACAAGATAGGGTGAAATATAAGTCATATAGTTTTTAAAAACCTATTGTATGGGTGGATTTGGAAACCCTATCACCTTATCCTCGAAATATATCCTTTTTGGACCTTTAAAATAAGAAAATAATTTTATAATAAAGTAATATTTTATAACATTCCAAGAGTGCCCCTCCTCTCCTCTTATAAATGGCCCCACCTCTACCACCTTACACACACCTCTCAAGCCTTTGGCTCGGCCAGACCATGCCAATTTCATCTCTCCACATACCTATATTTATTATTGAAGCCTCACTTTGTGCATAATCATTTCCAAGGAAGCCTTTGATCTCAAATCAAATAGAGTTAGCCGATTTAACGATACTTTCTTCCCTTGTGATCTTTTGTATTATTTTTCTTCTATGAACCCCTAAAGACTTTTTATTACTTTTTGTGTAACAACACCAGTATCTTAAATATACTAGGATTTTGTTATAATATGGATCCGAGATACACTTTCACACACCTCTGTCTAATGGTTAAAGAATGTACTGTTTCTGTGGATGGTGAATTAATGCCTCACGAAACGATGATTGTTTAATATTCTTTTAACACCTTCAATGGTGGCCATTAAGATGTCACTATATTTATATATGATATATAATATGTTTATGTTTTCCTTAAGCTTCTGTATTTTTAATTTATGGCATACCTTTATGGTTTGCATTATGGGTAAACTCAATATATTCATTTTAGGAAGTGCGGACTACCACCCCCTCAAAGTGATTTGATTCGTTAATTCCATATGGGGGATGTATAAAGGATGGAATTACTGGTATTACATATTATATCCTACTGGAATTATAATATACCTTTTTATAATTATTATTTCATTATATTGAATATAAAAAAAAAGAAATGAAAGTAGCGTTTATACGTACGTACGACTTACCGTCTCCATGAACGATACATTTCATTTCCTATCACCAAATGTTATGTACTATTATAAATACATATATATAATTTATATATATGTAATATATTACATCTAAATGATGGATATCATTCTGGAATTATAATATATATTTCTCTCATTTTGTTTTAATTCCATTAATATGAGCAAAAAATGAATGTAGCGTTCATGCGTACGTACGACCTACCGTCTCCATGAATGGTTATTTTAATTTTTTTATCTCCAAATTATATGGAATAGTATAAAATAAATATATAATGGAAATATATGATATTTAAAACATAAATACTATTCTGGATATGATGTACCTATAAGTACATGGAAAATTCTGTTCTAACAAGTTCAATTTTTACTCATTTATAGAACATCAACAAAAACGTCTGATATGAACTCACTTTATTAACCAACTATTATATCATTATTATATGTGATATTAACTGAATAATAATATTTAAATGAGGTCCTCAAGAAATTATAAATTGACCAAATTTTATTATTCAAGAGATTAAAGAACGATCGAGTCATCTTGGACACGATGTAAGGGATCCTACCCCTCTCCTTCTTTTTAAGTACACTCATTTATGTCATTCCTTTTAAGCTCATCTTTCTTATTATTTGGATGTTATTTTATATTAATATTACTGTACTTTTTATGTTCATATGACGAGAGACCCTACATTCTCTCATCAATCAATTTTGGATGTTTTGAGTGGCGTCGTTAGGCGGCCGAATTTTTGTAAGAGATCCAACCTCTCTCTTTCTTTTTAAGTACTCTCCTTTATGTCACTTCTTTTAAGATCCTCTTTGTTATGTTGTTGGATGTTCATTTATATTAATCATTATTTAGATTATATTCTAATATTATGAGAGACCCTATTTGATCTCATCAATCCATTTTTGGATGTTTTAAGTGGCGTCATTAGGTTGCAGAGTTTTCGTAAGGGATTTTTCATCTCACATTTATTCCCATGAGATTTATGCTACATTTTCCACCATTCCCGTTGAGTGGTATATATACGTCCCATTATTCTACTCTTTGTGTAATATAATTTCATTTTTGAGTATTTACATCAATTTTGTATTGTCCTTCTTTCGTGGGGTGTATGTTTCGAAAGATACCCATGTCGGTAAGGGAACCTTTTACCCTCCTCTTTTTAAAAGACATCTTTTGTTGGGACTTTTAATTTACATATTTTAATGTTGGGATATGTTCTTATATATCCTTATTGATGTAAATTTTATGTCCATGTGATGATATACCCTTTTTATCTCTCATCAACTCATTTTATGAATTTTGAAGTGACGCCGTTAGGCTGTCGAATTTTGGCAAGGGAACTTCTTAACCCAATTTTGATTCTTTGTGATAAACTTTTACTCCTTCAATATGTCATCCTATGAATATGTGTGAATGACCTATGATTTATTTACACTTAATATCCACTTATATTTGGTTTATTCGTTTGTCACAAATAATTATGCAATTGACTTTTCCATAATCCAAGGATATCGTCTTTGTAAGGGACTTCGTCTAAATCTCCATTCATTGAGTCATATATTATTCTAATACAAGATTTTATTTTATAAGGTGTATAAACCCCTTTGACTTTTATGATTATTCAGAAGAAATATTTTTATACGAAGCGTTTACTAAATGAAAAAAGGGAATGTTTTTTTTCTGTCGTATCTATGCGGTGACAACGACTTCTCCGCCGCTGTGACCATTATTTGAGTTTCGGCTTCCTCTACAAGCCATGCCTTTTTTAAATGAAAAATAAATACCATGTTTTACTTTTCTTTTCTTTTAGTATTGAAAATTGTTTTCATAATGATTCTATCAATGTGTTGTATTGATATCTTGTGATTGAAATGTGGAATCGATATGTTTCCTTTGTGCATGTTTTATGTGATACGATTATGTTATAGTTCTTGGGAATTATTATGAAGATGGGTCGTTCCGTGATAAACTAAGGGAGGGTGAGCCAGATATAGCTCTCCAATGCCTTGGGTAACGTTAAGGGGTTAATCATTAAGGTTTCTCCGAAGTGATTTTAGGGAATATACTGTGATGGGTATTCCAAATGTAACCAAGAGGGTTACTCCCTACGTAAGAATGTTATGAATGCCTCAAGTTACCTTTATGCCATATGATTTCTATGATTTATTCATGATTTGATGAAGTATGTTAAATTATTATATTATATGAGTAAACTATGATTTCATACATATACTAATGTTTTCTTTTCGTACTTTTATATCCCTTACTGAGCTTTTTATGCTGATCCCATGTTTTTGAAATTTATTTCACAGGTCAAGGGAAAGGTTCATGATATGATGATAGTGTCAAGGAAGTGTCAATAAAAAATCCATGTTTTGTTTTAAATATTTTACCATTTATGGAAAAAAATGACTACTATCTTTTATGTAACCACTTTGTTTAAATGTGGAATATAATTCATGATTTATGATCTAATTCTATAAAAATCTAAACCTAAATAGATCCTCAATGAGAATTATTCATTTAATTCAATATTAAGTAATGTTTAAGTTCAGGGCCTTATAATTATTGCAAGCATGTCATCAGGAAGATATAGGAATGTCGTTTGAGATCCTTCTCCTTCCATTCATAACTAACATTACATGACCTGAAAAAAGTTATAAAAAAGGATTTAACTGAAATTATAGATATAGGGACTAACCATGTGTCTAACAAAAACTCATAATCCCTAAAGTTGTCTAAATTGACCTCTGATACAAAATATAAGGACCCGACCATAAACATTACTTATTATTGAATTAAATGAATAATTCACATAGAGGATATTTTCAGGTTTATAGTTTTAGAGAATTAGGACATAACATTTACATCTCAAAATATTACACAGTAGACACTTCTACAAAGTTTCCTTTTTTTCAAAACATGAACTCTAAAAAAAGTCATTTATAGTTCCATGTTTAAGAAAGCATGAATTTTCCTTGATCCCAACCTTGACCCTATTCCACATTATGTCCTGTGAAAAGCATTTCAAAAAAACTTGGGGTGATCATAAAAAACTCGGTAAGGGATACACAAAGAAGGAAAACAAGTAAACCATGCATAATTTATCAAAGTAATTCTTTTAAACTTTATGGAGTATTAATAAATCTTCCCTGAATAAAATATCATTACTTACCCTTTTGTAACCAAAAGATTACCATAAAACCAATATAAAGAACACATAACATATAAAGGTAACTTGGGACATAAACATACTTAAATGGAATAACCATACGGTCGACTATCACACATATCACTTAATGGAATAGCCATACGGCCGACCTGCATACCCAATGCATTGGAGGTTATAACGTAACCACCCGTCATGGTATTCACAGAACCACCCGTCTTATGGTTTATCACGCAACCACCCATCAAATGTTCAAGTACCATTATAAAATCATAAGATATAAAACAAATATAATGGAAAGAAAACATTTCCACAATTTGATCACAATATATCACTTAAATATATTGACACAACAAATACATTATAAAAACCATTTTCAATACCAAAATACATAAAATAGTATATGGTATTTATTTCATTTTAAAAACATTGGGGCTTGTTGAGGAAGCCAATGACCAAATAATACTCGTTGCGGTGGAAAAGGTCGTTTTTTTTAAACAAGTTGACATGAACTAGTTTCCCAGTTCATGTCCATGAAATTTATTAAATAAAAAGGCGTACATGGCAATCTCGAGGTGTAATGAGCTTACACCCTCTGAAAGTTAATGAAACCAAAAAAACAACATACATTATAAACCAAGTAGAAAGAAATTTCAGACCTGCTGCAAGTGTGTCAAGGAATCACGAGAAAGGCAGTCAGTTCTGTAACTTGTTGAAGACAGCAGAACCCACATGCCAAGGAGCAGCAACAGAGCATGATCCAGGGCCCCAAGGTGAAGAACCACATGCAGAGTCTTCAGAAGAGGTGGGACTCATACGGCAGATGACGCAGAGAGGCCTACAGGTGCTCAAACAAAGTAGGCGGATAGCAGCATACATCAGAACTGGAATACAACATCATATGGCTCAAGGAAATAAAAACTAAGGATTCAGCCAGCTGCATTCCAGGAGCGAAACAGGAAGGCTGCAGCTGGAGGAGTCCAGAAGAGAGAGCCATCCCGGCTTTTGCAGGGGGTGTCTCTAGTTGATCCAACCATCCAGAGCTATGCAGCAAGAGCAGACAAGAAATCAAGGTCCCTTCAGAATAGAATTTCTATGAAGCAGACCGAATCAAGCATGAGAAACCAGCATCATCAAACCAAACATGTCCCGGGAAGACACCAAATATAAGTGGATATTATGTGTAAACCAATCATAGTTCATTCACACATATTAATAGAATTACATATTCAAGGAGTACATGTTTATCCCAATGAATCAAAATTGAGGTAAGAAGATCCCTTGCAAAAATTCGTCAACCTAACGGCACCACATCAAAATTCAGAAAATGTGTTGGCGAGAGGTAAAAAGGGTATCTCATCACATGGACATAAGATTTACATAAATAAGGATATAGAATAACATACCCAAACATTAAAATATGTAAATTAAAAGACCCAAAAAAAGAAGTCTTTTAAAAAGAGGATGGTGAAAGGTTCCCTTACTGACTAGGGTATCTTTCGAAACATACACCCCATTAAAGAAGGAAAATTCAACATTGATGTAAATAATCATAAATTAAAGTATATAACACAAAGAGTAGAATAATTGGCAGTACATATACCACTCAATGGAAATGGTGGAAAATGTAGCATACATATCACGGGAATAAAAGTGAGATGAAAAATCCCTTACGCAAACTCAGCACCATAACGGCGCCACATAAAACTTCCAAAAATGGATTAATGAGATAAAATAGGGTCTCTCATCATATTATCATAATATTTACAGCAATAGGAATATAAAAGAACATCCCCCAACATAACAAAAATGAGATTAAAATAAGCGACATAAAGGATAGTACTTAAAAACAAAGAGAGCGGTTGGATCTCTTATGAAAATTCGGCAGCCTAACGGCGCCAATCAAAACATCAAAAATGGTTTGATGAGAGAAAATAGGGTCTATCATTAAATGAACATAAAAATTACAGTAATATTAATATAAAATAACATCCCAATCATAAGAAATATGAACTTAAAAGGAATGACATAAAAGAGTATACTTAAAAAGATAGAGAGGGGTAGGATCCCTTACCTCAAGTCCGACTTGTCTTGTTCGTTTCAATATATTCATGAATAATAAACACTGGTCAATTAATAATTGATTAAGGACCTCCTTTAATGATTATTATTCAGTTCATATCACATATTATAATGTTATAATAATTGTTTAATAATGTTTGTTCATACCAGACGTTTTTGCCGATGTTTGGTACATGAGTCAAAAATGAACTTGTTTGAAAATGATCGCCCATGTAGTTATAAGTAAATCATTTCCAGAATAGTATTAATGATTAAAATATCATAAATATCTAGTAAATATTCATTTTATACTATTTTATAATATTTTGAGATAAAAAATGAAAAGCATCGTTCATGGAGACGGTAGGTCGTACGTACGCATGAACGCTACATTAATTTTTTTTGTCATATTAATGGAATTAAAAATAAATGAGAGATATATATAGTATAATTACAGTATAATATATATGTTATATAGGTCAAATATTTTCATTAATTTCATTCTTTACACATTCCATGTATTTCATGAACGAGTCACATCACATGAGGGGGCGGTAGTCCACACTTCCTCATATGAAATTATCGCATTTGCACAACATGAAAAGAATAAAGGTATGTTTTAAATATAAAATCAGAAGCATATAGTAAACATAAATACCATATATATCATATATAAAATACAGTGACATCATAATCTCCACCTTTAAAGTTGTTAAAAGAATATTGATAAATCATCATTTCGTGAGACAGTAATTCGCCATCCACAGAAACAGTATGTTCTTTAACCATTAGACGAATGTGTGAGTAAGTGTAGATAGAATCATTATTATAACAACATCCAAGTATATTTAATATACTTGTGTTGTTACAAAATAAAGTAATAAAAAAGTTTAGGGGGTCGGAGATGCAAAATAAAAAAAACACTAGGTAAGACTTTACCTTTAAATCGGGTAACTCTTTTTTATTTGAGCTCAATGGCTTCCTTGGAAAGGATTATGCCAAAAGTGAGGCTTCTAGGAGTAATAGAGGGATGTGGAGAGACAAAATGGGTAGGGGTTGGCTGAGACAAAGGCTTGAGAGGTGTGTTTAAGGTTGTAGAGGTGGGGGCCTTTTATGAGAGGAGAGGAGGGGCACTCTTGGAAAGTCATGAAAAGTAACATTATTATAAAATGCTTTTCGGATTTTTAAGGTCCCACAATTATATATTCCTAGGATAAGGTGATAATATATATAAATACACACATCCAATAGTTTTTTGACATGTTTAGGTATTAGTGTTTATATTATCTTTTCATTTTATTTAAATCGTTAAATAATGAGGTAATCGCTACATCATCATGGTGTCAAAAATAATTTAATTTATTTAATGGATAATAATTATAAAAAAAATATCATGATGTATGAAATATTTTTTTCTTTATAATGAATATTTATAGTAAAAAATATGACTTTCATAACCCCATGTAAAAATTGTTTTAGTAAAACAACCCATGTTTGTGACATTTTAATTTTAACTTTAAATAAAAAGTTATTAATGTCATTTTCCTACCAAAATGGTTAAATGGGGTCCCCATGTTGAGCCATGGATTTTATTGGTCTGACATGACTAATCCAATAAGGTTAGGACATGTGTAATGGTCATTTTATATTATTAAAACATTATTTTTACCTAAAATTACACTAATTACCTCAAATAACGATTAAAAACATAAAAGTTACTATTCATGAAAAAATTATTTTAATCCCATTAAACCAAATTTTACTTCCTAATTAAAACCATGTATGTCATATTTTTGAAATTAAAAACACAGAGGTGGTAAAATTTCATTTAAACAAAAAATCATTTTTTTAATACAACTTAGTGGTTTCACTATTCATCAAAAATTGATGTTTTCCAAAAAAATAACAAAAATTCACCCTAAGCTGTATTTGATATTCCGAATTCAAAAATGATGTATTTTTTACAAAATTCAAGACATATAAAATACATTACTTAATATAATTATTAATTCTTATTGTTAGAACAAATAGTGTGTTTTTATGAAACAAAATATATCAAAAGATTGACACTAGTTTAAGTCCAATTTCAAAGTGAAATTAAATCCAAAGAACACTATTGGGTTAAATGGTATAAATATATTCTAATTTAACTTTAAAACCAATTAAAAATATAATCTAATCATATAAATAAATTAGATTAAAAATAGGTTTTGAATTAAAATACAACATTTTTCACTATTTATTAAAAAATTAACTTTATCAGAAAAATACCAAACATTTACACAAAGTAAATTTTGATGCCCCGATTCTAAAGAAGAATTTTATTTTGTCAAATATAACACATAAAATTTTCAAAAAGTGTATTTAAAAGAGGTTCGCCATCAAAAGACGGTTAATCGACCTTTTAAAGAATATTAGAAAGTTTACGCTTAAAATTGGATTCAGTCGCATTTTTAATCCTCTAACATTTATTGTAAAAAGTAAAAAAATTTGAAAAGCATATATAATCATTTTGTAGTTAGTTCTGTTCATTCCCATCATTACAACGGCTAGGTTCTAACTACAATTTAAAATAAAATTATTTTATTATTCGAGTGAAATGTAAGATTTCAATGGAACTTGTTGTTGCGTATTGGGTGAACCATCGAGCATAGCGTTCCCTTTAAATAAATATTAAAATGTTATTCACAAAGAGGGATAAATATAAAAATTTCATATTCTTTATTTACCTGGGGTTTTACATCCTTCCCCCCTTTTGGGAATTGCGTCCTCACAATTTTAAAATTGGGCTCGGAAACATCATTGAAAGTCCCACATCGGAACAAGATTCGGTAAAACAATCTCTTTAAAAGAAAGAAATAAAATTACAGAGGTCACTCGAGTTAACCCATACTAGGATTCAGTGTAGGAAAACGTTGATATGGAAGAAAAAGCAAAGGGTCATGTTTTGAGGGAGAGTGATATAAAACATTTTTAAGAGAAAGTTAACCACAAGAAAATCACAAACATGTGGTGGGTTAAATAGGATTTGATTCCCCAGTAATAAAAGTTAATAGACAACATTTTATTTAAGTTAATTTTCATTGAGGAATTTATTTTTGATCTTAAGGAAAAATACTTACTTGTCATGTTGACATTCAACTTTTACTATATTTCTTACACAAACTCATACTTTCCCCAAATGATGAATATTTAGGAAGACTTGTTCACATCAAGAGTACTATAATCAAATTCTAGAGAATAACCTAATCCACAAAAGTGAACTATATATTTCTCAGGTATTTAGACCCTTACCAAAACCAAAATTGTTAGAACAAGATCAGATAATCCAGAAAAGGATAACCCTTTATAAAAAGACAATCTATTGTTAATGTCCAAAATGTGTCCAACAAAACCCAAAGATCAAAGAGGACCATTCGATAAAAAAATTTTTCCATAAAATTATTCAAAGTAAACCAAACTAAGATTTATACCCAAATATTCGAAGGATTTAGTCACATAGAATTAAAAGTTACAAATTTAAACTTATCTCCAAATAACTTCAGTTGCTCTATGACTCTCATATTGAAAAGTAATTATCCTAATCACATATCCTCCATGATAGGTTAATAATTTCCATATAAAACCCAAAATCAACTTACTATTAATTCATAAAATCATCTAACTAAAAATAATAAGTCATACTAACCAGGGACTTCATGTAGTCCAGAGGTAGGTGATAAATACCAGTCGCACTTTGGTTGTGGGTTCGATTCCCACAGCTTTGTCTGACACGACGGGTAATCACACGGTCTGTGTGTTTTCCTTTTTATATAACTCTAAAAATAACCCTAACATGTTTTAACCTCAATAGTTTCCTTATACCTATCATTTTCATCCAAATTAATTACGATCACAACATCTTAATTCTTGAAGTCTTATTTCACAACCACAAGATAAAATAAAACGATTCCCAAAATGAATAACAGCATAGCTTGATCATGGTGTCCACTCCGTTTCATCGTTATCTTGTTCACGTAGGTAGAATTTCCATGCATTACAACAATTATTTAGAGATCCTTCAAAATAATTTGCATCCTCTATCCAAATACACCTTTTACAAATGGGTGTTCACAGAAAAACAGTTTCAGAAAATAATCATGTGTGACATATAATTCCAAATCATCTGATAAAACATGATTTCTATAAAATAGTCAAAAAAAATTTGAGTTCAAAATTTCTATTATTGGTCCTTTTAAAATACCATAAGTATGTAATGAGAGACTATATTTTAAAAGTAAATATAAATAGGTTGTGCAAGGATCTCCTTCCTCAGCACCATTTTTAAAATTATAATATGCTTCAAATTCTTGTGATAAGGTAAAATATTTGAAAATACCTTGATAATAGTTATATTTCTTGAAAATATGAGAATATTGTAAAAATAGTATTTTTCTAAATATAACCCATGATCCACAATGATAAAGAGGTATAGTTGAGGTGTTTGATATCTCAAACAACTTCTTGTAAATGAGTTGTATGCTAGAAAAAGTTTCACAATCATTCGAACATGAATTTACAATAATTATTGCAAGCATGTCATCAGCAAGGGACAGGAATGTCATTTGAGATCCTCCTCCTTCCATTCGTAACTGACTTTACTTGACCTAAAAAAAGTTATAAAACAAGGATTTAACTGAAATAATAGATATAGGGACTAACCATGTGTCTAACAAAAACTCTTAATCCCTAAAGTTGTCTAAACTGAACTCTGATACCAACTATAAGGACCCGGTCTTAAACATTACATATTATTGAATTAAATGAATAATCCACATAGAGGATCTTTTCAGGTTTTGAGTTTTAGAGAATTATGACATAACTATTACATCTCAAAAGATTACACAGTAGACACTTCTACAAAGTTTCCTTTTTTTTCAAAACATGAACTCTAAAAAAAGTAATTTCTAGTTCCATTTTTAAGAATGAATGAATTTTTCTTTTATTCCATCCTTGAACCTATTACACATTATTTCATGTGAAAAACATTTCAAAAAAACTTGGGCTGAGCATAAAATGATCAGTAAGGGATACATAAAGAATGAAAACAAGTAAACCATGAATACTTTATCAAAGTAATACTTTTCACCTTTATGGAGTAGTAATTACTCTTCACTGAATAAAATATCATTACTTACCCTTTGGTAACCAAAATATCACCATAAAACCCATATAAAGAACACATAACATATAAAGGAAACTTGGGACATAAACATTCTTAAATGTAATAACCATACGGTCGACTTCCACACATATCACTGAATGGAATAGCCATATGACCAACTTCCATAACCAATGCATTGGAGGTTATAATGTAACCACCTATCCTGGTATTCACAGCACCACCCGTCATATGGTTTATCACGTAACCACCCGTAAAATGTCCAAGTACCATTATAAAATCATAATACATAAAACAAATATAATGTAAAGAAAACATTTCCACACTTTGATCACAATATATCACTTAAATATATTGACTTATCAAATCCATTATAATAACCATTTTCAATACAAAAATACATAAAATAGTATATGGGATTTATTTCATTTTAAAAACATTATGGCTTTTTGAGGAATCCCAAGACCAAATAATACTCATGGTGGTGGAAAAGGTCATTGTCACTGCGTACGTTAAAAGAAAAATTCCTTTTTGTCGTTTTGTAAAAGGCTTCATAGAAAAAGATTCATTTTGTATAAAATTAAAATTCAAAGGGGTTTATACACCGAATAAAATAATGCCTTGTATTTGAACAGAATATGTCTCAATGAAAGGAGATTGAGACGAAGTCCCTTACAAAGACGGTATCCTTGGATTAAGGATAAGTCAATAACATAATTATGTGTGAAAAACGAATACACCAAATATAAGTGGATATTAAGTTTAAAAAAATCATAATTCATTCACACATATTCATAAAATGACATATTCAAGGATTACAAGTTTATCCCAAAGAATCAAAATTGGGTTAAGATGTTCCCTGGCAAAAATTTGACAGCCTAACAACGTCACTTCAAAATTCAGAAATGAGTCGATGATATATAAAAAGTGTATCTCATCACTTGGACATAAAATTTACATCAATAAGGATATAGAAGAACATATCCCAAAATTACAATAAGTAAATTAAAAGACCCAACAAAATATGCCTTTTAAAAAGAGGAGGGTGAAAGGTTCCCTTACCGACTTTTGTATCTTTCGAAACATACACCCCATGCAAGAAGGACAACACAACATTGATGTAAATACTCATAAACGAAATTATATTACCCAAATATTAGAATAATGGGAATTTCATATACCACTCAAAGAAAATGGTGGCAAATGTACCATAAATCTCACAAGAATAAAAGTGGGATGAAAAATCCCTTACGAAAACTCGGCAGCCTAACTGCGCCACTTAAAACGTCCAAAAATGGATTGATGAGATCAAATAGGGTATCTCATAATATTAACATAAAATGTACATAAATATTAATATAAAATAACATCCCCCAACATAACAAATAGGATCATAAAATAAGTGACATAATGGAGAGTACTTAAAAAGAAACAGAGAGGTTGGATCTCTTACGAAAATTCGGCAGCCTAACGGTGCCAATCAAAACTTCCAAAATGGATTGATGAGAAAAAATAGGGTCTGTCATCATATAAACATAAAAATTATAGTAATATTAATATAAAATAAAATCCCAATCATAAGAATTATGAGCTTAAATGGAATTACATAAAAGAGTGTACTTAAAAAGAAAGAGAGGGGTAGGATCCCTTACCTCAAGTCCGACTTGTCTTGTTCGTTTCAATATATTCCTGAATAATAAACTTTACTCAATTTATAATTGATTAAGGACCTCCTTTAAAGATTATTATTCAGTTGATATCACATATTATAATGTTATAATAATTTTTTAATAATGTTAGTTCATATCAGACGTTTTTGCCGATGTTTGGTACATGAGTCAAAAATGAACTTATTTGAAAATGATTGCCCATGTAGTTATAAGTAAGTCATTTACAGAATATTATTAATGATTAAAATATCATATAAATCCATAAAATATTAATTTTATACTATTCCATAACATTTGGAGATAAAAAATGAAAAGCACCGTTCATGGAGACGGTAGGCCATACGTACGCATGAACACTACTTTCATTTTTTTCATATTAATGGAATTAAAATTAAATGAGAGAGATATATATATATTATAATTCCAGTATAATATATATGTGTTATAGGTCACATATGATCATTAATTTCATTCTTTATACATTCCATGTATTCCATGAACGAGTCACGTCACTTGAGGGGGTGGTAGTCCACACTTCCTCATATGGAATTATCGCATTTTCACAACACGAAAATAATACAAGTATGTTTTAAATATAAAATACAGAAGAAAATAGTAAAAATAAATAACATATATATCATATATAAAATACAGTGACATCATAACGGCCACCTTTAATGGTGTGAAAAGAATATTGAACAATTATCGTTTCGTGAGGCAGTAATTTTCCATCCACAGAAACAATATGTTCTTTAACCATTAGACGGATGTGTGTGTCAATGTAGCTCTAATAAATCTTATAACAACATCCAAGTATATTGGAGATACTGTTTTTGTTACAAAAGAAAGTAATAAAAAAAATTAGGGGGTTGGAGAAGCAAAATAAAACAAAATAACACTAGGGAAGTCTTTACCTTAAAATTAGGTAACTCTTTTTGATTTGAGCTCAAAGGCTTCCTTGGAATGACTTATGCCCATATTGAGGCCTCTAGGAGTAAAAGAGGGATGTGGAGAGAAAAAATGGGTAGGGGTTGGACAAGCCAATGGCTTGAGAGGTGTGGGTATGGTGGTAGAGGTGGGGGCCTTTTATAAGAAGAGAGGAGGGGTGATCTTGCAATGTCTTGAAAAGTAATATTATTATAAAATGATTTTTAGATTTTAAAGGTCCCACAATTATATATTTCTAGGATAAGGTGATAATAGTTCGAAATAAACACATCCAATAAGATTCTGACAAGTTAGTTCTTAGATTTTACATTATCTTTTCATTTTATTTAAATCGTTAAATAATGAGGTAATCACTCCATCATCATTTTGTCATAAATAATTTAATTTATTTAATGCCTAAAAATTATAAAACAAATATCACGATGTAGGAAATAGTTTTTTTCTTTCTAGAGAATATTTATAATAAAACATATGACTTTTATAACCCCATGTATAAATTGTTTTGGTAAAACAACACATTTTTTTGAGATTTTAATTTTAACTTTAAATAAAAAGTTATTAATGTCATTTTTCTACCAAAGTGGCTCCATGGGGTCCCCAAGTTGACCCATGGATTTTCTTGGTCAGACATGACTCATCCAATAAGGTTAGGACATGTTTGAAAGTCATTTCATATAATTAAAACATTATCTTTACCTTAAATTAAACTAATTACCTCTAATCGCAATTAAAAACTTAAAAGTTACTATTCACCAAAATATTATTTTAATTCCATTAAACCACATTTTACTTCCTAATGAAAACCATGTATGTCGTATTTTTGAAATTCAAAACACAGAGGTGGTAAAATTTTATTTAAACGAAAAATCAGTTTTTTTAAGTACCACTTAGTGGTTTCACTATTCATCAAAAATTGATGTTTTTTTAGAAAAATACCAAATATTCACCCTAAGATATATTTGATATTCCGAATTCAAAAATAATTTTTATTTTAAAAAATTCAAGACATATAAGTTACATTAATTAATTTACAAATTTATTCCCGCTGTCAGAACAAATAGCGTGTTTTTATGAAACAAAATATATCAAAAAATTGACACTAGTTTAAGTCCAATTTCAAAGTGAAATTAATTACAATGACCACTATTGGATTAAATGGTAAAAATATATTCTAATTTAACATAAAAACCAATTCAAAAGATAATCCAATCATATAAATAAATTAGATTGAAAAGAGGTTTTGAATTAAAATACAACATTTTTCACTATTCATTAAAAAATGAACTATATCAGAAAAATACCAAAAATTTACACAAAGTAAATTTTGATGTCCCAATTCTAAAGAAGAATTTTATTTTGTCAAATATAACACATAAAATTGTCAAAAAGGATATTTAAAAGAGGTTCGTCATCAACATGCGGTTAATCGACCTTTTAAAGAATATTAGAATGTTTACGCTTAAAATTGGATTCATTCGCATTTTTAATCCCCTAACATTTGTTGTAATAAGTAAAAATAATTGACAAACATATATAATCATTTTTTTGTTAGTTCTATTCATTCTCGTCATTACAACAGCTAGGTGTTAACTACCATTTAAGATAAATTTATTTTATTATTAGAGTGCAATGTAAGTTTTCAAAGGAACTCGTTGTTGCATATTGGGTAAGCCATCGAGCATAGCGTTCCCTTTAAATTAATATTAACATTTTATTCACAAATAGGTATAAATATAAAAATGTCATATTCTTTATTTTCCTGGGGTGTTACATAGGATCTTCTATTTATTTATGAAAATATTGTGACATAGTCATGCTATCAGTGAATTATCTAATTGGAAAGCTTATGATGTACGAAGAAGTGCTTAAGGGCAATCAACAAGTAGACAAATAACCAAGGTAGAAATCTGTAGCATTCAAGACTACTACCTTAAATAATAGAGAAAAATAAAAAGTTCAAACTCATGTAGACACTTCTAGAAGTGATGGCTCATACTCTGATATTGATAATGAGATGGATCATCTTTCTTGGATATTCAAGAAGTTCTACGGAAAGAAAAAGTTCATTATAAAATCAAACTAAAAAGGAAGGTATTAAAATATAGTATAGTCGAAAAAGGATAGGAAATATAATGATAACAAACATGAGATAGTCTGTTATGAGTGAAAAAACGGTCATGTGAAAGCTGATTTGCCAAAGATGAAATTTAACAAGAAGTATGAAGAAAATGGCAAAGGATATAAAAAAGGCTGTGAAATCCACCTGGAGTGCCTCAGAAGATAGCTCAAGTGAATCTGAATTTTTTTTATTGAAATGAACAAACATGCAAACCATTTTTTCATGAAAAAACATCTATGGTAACACCCAATTCACATGTACATAATGCTTACTATTCTAAAAATGATTGTGAATCAAACATTGATGAAAATATGACAAAGGATTAACTACTTGAATACTGTGGAATACTTGAGGATACCATTAATGAAATCAAGGATAAATATAAATTATTGAAAAAGAAACATGATATAAATGCCAATTATAATTCTTATCTGCATATTGAGAAAGAAAAATGTGCATAGTTGTTAAAATAAAATACTGAACTCAAATTATCAAATGAGCAATTAAAATGAGATCTTGATAAGTTTACTGCAGGTAGAGATACCTTGACTAAGTTAATAGGAAAATATATTTCTCCAAAATATACAAATAGTCTAGGTTATCAACTAGGACATCGAAGGATCATTAAAACTAAATTTGTTCCAAAATCTACACAGTTCACAGCTAGTTCATGTTCTAGACCATTTCATGAAATACAATTATGTAAAGGACCAAACAAAGTGTTTATGTCTCAAAATATAACTATTGATTATAGGAAATCTTTGAGACCAGAATGAGTTCCCAAATGTTTACATGCTATCCTCTCTAGACCCATGAAAATATGGGAACCAATGTTACCATGCTCTTAATCTGTTTTGCTAGAAAATTATCTGATGATCTCCTGTAGAACACTATAGTACATGGACAGTGGATGTTCAAGACACGTTACAGGAGACCATTCTTGCTTCTGAAGCCTAATTAAAACTTATAGTGTACATGTCACATTTTTTGATAATTGAAAAGGGGATATTGTCATCTTAGGCCAAATTAGTAACCCTAATGTTGTATTAATTTCAAAAGTACTTTTTGTTGATGGGTGAAAATACAATCTGCTAAGTATCTCTCAGTTGTGTGATGATGGATTCAATGTTAAATTTGATAATGATGCATGTAATGTTTTTAATTCTAAAAATTATTTAATATTTACTATTCTTGGAATTGAGAATTTATATTTTGTTGATTTATATTCATTATCTATGAAAAATTATTCTTGTTAAAATGTGTTTCACATGGAATCCTAGTTGTGGCACAACATATTGGGGCACTGCAATGTGCACTCACTTTGGAAGCAGACTGTGAGAGGATTAGTTATATATTTACCAAAAATGGAATTCCCTCTAAACAATTTTCTTAATCACTGTCAAAATGGAAAATAACACAATGTTTCTTTCAAAACAAAGAACGATTTTTCTTCTTCTCAACCGCTTGAGTTGGTTCATATGGATTTGTTCGGACAAACTAGAGTTTCATGTTTAAATGGGATGCACTATGTTTATATTCTTGTAAATGATTTTTCTAGATATAATTGTGTATAATTTCTAGCTCACAAAAGTGAATCATGTTCTCACTTCATTAAATATTCCAAGTCAGTAGAAAATTTTAGTGGACTTAGAATTAAGACCATGAAAAGTGATCATGGCCGTGAGTTTGAAAATCAATAATTTGAATCCTTTTTCTCACATAAGGGTTATACTCACAATTTATATTCTCCTTGAACACCTCAAAAAAATGGAGTTGTAGAATGAATAAATCGGACACTTAATGAGATTTCTTGGACTATGCATAAGGACTATTATCAACCTATCTATTTTTTGGTATGAAGCTATTAATACAGCTTGTTACATTATCAATAGATTATTTATTAGATCTCTTTATAAGAGGACTCCTTATGATCTTTGGAATAATAGGAAGAATAATGTAAATTAATTTTGAGTTTTTGGATGAAAAGCCTTTATCCTTAACACTAAATATAATCTTGACAAATTTGCATCAAAAAGTGTTGAAGGGATTTTCTAGGTTAGTAATTCCCTATTAAATTCTATAGAGTATTTAATAAGATAACCAAATGTGTGGAAGAATCTTTTCATGTCATATTTTATGATACTGATCCACATGAACACAAAACCTTAGTTTAACATCTTGAGGGAGATATGTTAATTTTGGACCTTAATGATAAAGACAGTAATATCCTGGTTAAAATAACGAGTTCTGGAAATTTTTCAGATTCTGAGCCTATTGAATATGAACCTGTAGACATTCAATAGGAGTCCAATTAATCATTTTCTAGAGGTATTGGAAATCTCAAAAATAATCCTTTGGATGATGTTGTATTTCATTTAAATAGAGGGACACAAACTAGAGCATCTATGAGAAACCAAGTTCAACATCAAGCTTTTCATTCATAACATGAACCCAAAAATATTAATGACTCAATCCCTGATGAATTTTTGTTGATAGTTATGCAAGAAGAATTAAATCATTATGAAAGAAACAAAGTTTCGGAATTGATATATAGAGTTAAATACACCATGACCATAGGAACTAAATGGGGGTTTAGAAATAAAGATGGAAAATCAATAAAAATATTTATAAACAATTATATATTAGTTGTACAAGGATATAGTCATGAATAATGAATACTCTATGAGGAAACCATTTCTCTTGTAGTTATAATAGAATCCATTAGGATGTTACTTACTTATGTAGCTCATTTTAATTTCAATATTTATCAAATGGATGTCAAAAGTGAATTTTAAAATTGGTACATAGTGGAAGATGAATTTGTCGAACCACCCATCATTTTACAATTCTCCATTTCCCATATCGTTATTTCACATAGTCAAAAGCCTTATATGGTCTAAAATAATCTCAAATAGCTTGGTATGATAGACTTCGGTCATGCCTCATTTAAAAATGTTTTACCAAAGGAATAGAGGATCCTACATTGTTTATTAAAAGGATTTCCAAAGATGTTTTAATAGTACAAATTTATGTATATGATATATTTTTTAGATCCTATAAAAACATTTTTTGTATTAATTTTTTAAAAATGATGCAAGATGAATTTGAAATGAGATTAATGGGGGGACATAAATTTTACCTTGGATTTCATATTTTCAAAATAAATTGTATGATTATAAATAAAAGTAAATATACTAAGGATATTTTGAATGGTTTTGGTTAAGATAGTAATAAAGATAGTGATACACCTTTGAGCACCACTTGTAAGATAGATTCTTATGAAAATTGTAATCCAATGGGTCAAATAAATTACCGAGGTATCATTAGGAGTCTGTTATACCTTGATACTTGTAGAGCTGGCATCATGTTCAGTGTATGCTTGTGTGCTCATTTTAAATCCAATCCCATCAAATCTCATTTAATTGATGGTAAACGGATTTTTTAATATCTCAAGTATACTATGAACTTAGGACTATTTTATCCAAGAGGAAAAACATTTGATTAAATAAGTTTTTTGAATGCTGACATTGTAGGTCGTATGATAGATAGAAAAAAAACCTTTGGGACATGTCACATGTTAGGCTAGTCACTAGTATCACGGTGTAGTAGGAAACAGAATTCAGTAACATTATCTGCTACCGAAGTTAAATATATAGCTAATGGTAGTTGTTGTGCTAAATTTTGTTGGATGAAACACACTTTACTCGACTATGGATATCAATTCAAACATGTCTTTATGAACTAAGAAAACACAAGTGCTATTACAATCTCTAAAAATTTAGTATTTCATACTAGGAAAAATCATATTGATGTGAGACATCACTTCTTGAGAGATCCTTATCAAATAGGTGATATCACTCTAGAATTCATTGGTACTAAACACCAATTGGATTATATATTCACAATGCCTTTGAATTTTGAGTGGTTAAATTACATCCAAAATGAGTTAGGTATGATAAACTGTTGAGCTATAATCCTCACGATTAGAAACCTTACTGATATAACCTTATAGTTGCACCGTACCAATAAGAGCTTACCGTTGGACCTTACCGAAAAAACATTACCATTGGACCTTACCAATATAACCTTACCATTAGACATTACCGATAGAACCTTACAATTGGACCTTACCGAGAGAACATTACTATTGGACTATACCGATAGAACCTTACCATTGGACCTTACCATTAAATACATCACTATTGGACCTTACTGATAGGACCTAACTAATAGGACCACACTGTTAGGACCTTACCGATGACATCTTACTGATAGTCAATATTTTGTGGGACTTTGTGATTTATATATGCCGAAAGTTGAAATGGTTTCTAAGTTATTTTTTCTTTTTATTTATTTGTTTCCATGATCTCTAAATTATAAAATTAAAAAAAGACCACATTTTGATCCACATCAAACCTTCCCCCGAACCATTTTTTCCTGAATCCTAAACCTATCCCTCTTATGAAACCCTCAAACCACTCCAGATCGATAGAAAGAGTGAAAAGGTCATTGGTTTCTTATGATGGAGACATGTTGGATTTTAAGAGGCTAAGAGATGAGTCTAGTAGTGGATGAAGGAAAATGGAAATGGTTCCTAACCCACATTTATAAAAGAAGAAAATAGTGAATGAGAAGGACATTATCTTTGAATGGCTGCTGACGAGCCGGTCTTTAGTGCTGAAGACACTTGAAGCTCAAGGATGGGTTGAATGCTTTTCAAACAATGGTGGACCTTATTATCCAATGCTTGGGAAGGTGTTTTATGAATATAAAAGATTTTAGTTGTCTATGAATAAGAACCAGATGTCTTCAAGAGTAAATGGATTAAGTGTGAGCTTATCCTCTGTTGAATGGGTAAATTTCGGAGAATAAAACATGTAGGGATTTATGATTACTACTCAGGAGTAGAAACTCCCATGACTAATTTCTTATGTTATAATGATGCCTTGGCCGAACTAACAGGTAGTGGGATCCCTAGGAAAGTCATTGATACTTAGATGGAAGGTGAAAATAATATATTGTTAAAATTATTCCATCATTAATTATGTCTCAGGAGTGGGGACATTGCTACACTGAGAGTTCAGGATGTATTTCTTTTGTACATGTTAAATCATTGACAGAAAATTAATTTCTGTAGGTTGTTGTTGATTCAACAAGAATATATGACCAAGCCAAGTTCGAAATAAAATGACATATTTCATGCTATGTTGATATACCTTATGTTGAAAGGGAAAGGAGTTTCTATAGATAAAGAGGAAACTATTGTTATGAGGGATAATCATTGCATCACCAAAGTGACTTGGAAGATAATGAAGATTAGCTAGAATCAATGGCTGAGGATATAGTTGAATGATGGGGCTAAGGTATATGAATAGTATAACCCTGTTTCTCCTACTACTAGGCCTAAAAATAAGAGAGACCCGAGTCTTAAGCATGGTGAAGTAGAACCTGCATATTCGGATGAAGAAGGAGAAGTTGTTGATGTGCCAGAAAAAGAGGATTCTTTTATAGATGATAGGACTGATCTATACCATCCCTCAGATCCTTGTGCTATACTGAAACCATTGTGATCCTAGACCACTATAGAGATTTCCTACAAGGGAGATTATTCTAAGGGACTGTAATGATGAAGAGAGCAGTGAGGAAGAAGTGGCAGAAAATGTCTTAAGAGACACTAGAGGAACCTCAGATGAAGATGAGGACACTGATTCAAGTCATGATGACTTTAAGACAGTTGCTGCTGAAAGTGAAGAGGAATGTCTAAGTCTCATTCCTCTAATAGGACATACAGAAATTATTGAAGGTGTAGATGATGAATTGTTTGATTAAGTTGAAGCTAAAATTGCTTTAGAAGTAGTTGATGATTCTGTATAAGAAGTAGCAGTGGGCCCTCCAACTAATGTAATTTCTCAAGGAGGTATGGCAGAGATAGATATGGTTAATCAAAAAAATTCTCCAAGTGGGGGCGGGGAACCTATTTCTATAGGATCAATTTTTGTTTCTAATTAAATAGATTATTGTACAAAAGATCATGGCTTCATACTTTTAGGATTAGATTATGGAGATTCTTAAGATGACAATACTACTAGAGGTCCTCCAATTCATACTATTTCAGAAACCACTATTATGCAGCCTATTGTTCTTTTACCGATAGACTATGTGAAAAAGGATGATTTGGAATCATTGAATTCATATTTGTTGATACATATTGATTATATATCTGTTCGCATAAAGAGATTAGTGTCTCTCAATCAGGAGGTTGTACCATCTTCTTTAGAAAGGGTGATCTCCACCTTTCAATCCATTTTGTTTCATGATGTGAAGAAATACCAAAGTCATGTGCAATACTTGGAAGATTATGTGGAATGTGAGAAACAGAAAATTGCATGCATGGACACCTATATAGAGTCTAGGGTACCCGTGGATAGAGGTCTATAATATATCAAGAGTGTGGTTCAGTAGTTGGTAACTATGATTGAGGACTTTATGATGTAAATGGAAACACATGTGAAAGCCCAAGATGATGATGTGAAGAGACTGATCAGTGGGATGACTAAATCTTTTAAAGAGATAGTGGCTTTCTCTCTCGCACCTCTAGGTGCATGTTCGTCCACTTCATCCTATCCTCTAGTTGATATAGAGGCATTCAGATCTTTTGTTAGAGAATAATTATAATGATTCTCTAGAACCAATACCCAGGACCCTCAATTTGTTACTCAAATAATTTTCATTACTAGGAATATTCACAAGCTTGTGGGAGATTATTTAAGGGAAGCTTGTCATGATCATAATCCCATCAAGGATCAATTTGACTTTATTACAAATGGTTATACACTAAGCATTAGATGAATGGATACTTCATGTTTCTGTTGGAGAAATTAAGGATTCCACCTGTAACTCAAGCCTTTAAAGATCATGTTAGAATTCTTCGAGAGTTGAATCCATCTTTGGGGAAATTTATGGGGAATAAAGATGATTTATTTCTACTATGGAAAGTGGAGGGAGTATTATTATGGACATCATGAATCTTCTTTTTCTTTTCCTCCATGTAAACAACACTCCCATCATTTTTCCTCCATCCTTACTTCTACCTCAGGTGCCTCAAGATCTACCAGTGTTGCAGCTATGATGGAACCTACACAGGACATCAAAAACTTGACCCCCACCATTCCGAAGATATATACTCCCTATAGGTCTACTGATGCTTCAGTTGCAGCTCATCATATACTGCTAACAACCATACCTCAGCCTATCCCTCTACCTTTAGAACCTCAACACTTAACTTCCAAAGACAAAGCTCCAATAGACTTATCTGATGTGGATTGAGTGTAGTCTGTCTTAGCTGATAGGGATTAGTGTATATATTTTTTTAATATTTTACTAATTTTTTATGTACACAAACACTCTTTTTTCACTATTTTTGTTATGTATGCTTTTTTGATAATCAAAATCGGGGTGAAATATTTAAACATGAATCTCTTAGTTACCCAAAGGGGGAGAAGTGTATAGTGTTTCAGTTGTCTATATTCAACTTATATATTTTCTAGATTTAATTTAGTTTTAATGATATAATAGTATGTGTATGCTAACATAACTGATGATATTAACTATGTGTTTAACCATAATTCAGAAAATACTGATATAATTTGTAATTATCAAATAGGGGATATGGTTTGACTTGCCTATTTTGAAAATCTCAAATCATGTTTTGATAATCCCAAATAATGTTTTGATAATCCCAAATCATGATTTATTTATGTGATAATTATGTATCTCATACGAGAAAATTGTTTATGTGAAAATTGTATCTATATCAAATTAATATTTATATACTTTTAATCTCACTTCTTGTTGGTTTATTCTTACAATGAAAAGGTTCTTGATGCAACAGTCACTGATGCAATGGTTTCCGATACAATGTTTACCGATGCAATGGTCACCTATGCAAAGGTTATGATGCAAAGGTTACAGATGCAATGGTCACCGATGAAAAGGTTTTAGATGCAAATGTTACAATTTCAAGTCACCAATGCAAGAATACCATTGAAAGAATACCGATGGAGATCCACTGATGAAGGTATACCAGTGGGGAGTCACCGTTTAAAGGCTGTAGATGGAGATTAATTGATGGAAGGTTACAATTGTATATGATAACAATGAATTCTAACTAATGTCCATTTATTGTTCAATCCTACCATTTTGAAGGCTACTGTTACTAGTTTACCATATTCTTCTTCTCCATACTTTTTCAAATTCTTATTATTATTCTAACGGTATTATTTAATAACATTAATGCTTCTCACATAATTAATGCTTATTTTAGACATATTAGAAGACCATATATTGACAGTATGAGGTTTGAGAGAGATTGTAAGTGATGTAATTACTCCAATTTTTGGACCTTAAATATGAAAGAGAAGACCGAGGAAGAAAGATATATAAAGGCACAGATAAAAAAAGTAATAAAAAATCCCAGAAGTTAAATGCATGAGGAAGAAATTATTGAAAAAAAAGGAAGAACCATTCGAGCACCTTCACTGCGAACCCCAATAACATCAAGAAGATCATTTCGGAAAACGACTTGAGTCTACCTTCTGTACCTCATAAACATCCAATCAACTTAAGAAGCTGAACACTCAATTCCTGAAAGCTAGTACATAGAGTTGTGACACACTTTTTGGGAGACAACTTCCATAGATAGACACAAACTTCAAATTCTTCACATCACGGAATCAAGAGATAAGCTGTAAACACATTGAGCCTTCTAAAAACTATCTCATCATAATAGCTCTATTGTGTTTCTTATTCTTAATTTTCTGTGTATTGTGTCTGTCTGCTTCCCAAAATGTCTAATGTGATTGAACTAAAGGATATTGAATATCCTTACATAAAAAATAACTTACATTTTATTCCCATGTAAAACTGTTAAAGAGACCATGTGTGGTCTACATTATTTTTCAATCCCACGATGAATAGTGTTAGAGGGTGTGAACCCTAGAAAGTTTGTGAAAATTATTTTAAAACCCGATACGGGTTGTGTATCATGTTTATTATTAATATAAACATCTTACTGGTAGGTGATCCCCAAGTAGAGGGGATTACATCTCAGCTTGAGACCGAACCTCTTGTTTAACTTTTTTGTGTTCTATAATTTGTTTTATTATATTTTATCTTTTTTCAACTACTTATTTCTAAAACATAAATGTGTTTTTCATTCTCATTAATAGTTTGATTAGCTATGTGTGTGTATTTGTTTAATTCGTTAAACTTGTTTCAAAATTTGAAGAAGTTTTATTCACTAATACAACTAAAAATAATCACTCTTTGAGGATCATGTTGACCAATTAGACACCTATATATCTACTTCCTTAATTAACAGGGTTGTTTTCAAAATTTTGGGGATCTTTATAATAATGTTTTCTAATAGAAATATTAAGTAGGAACACAATTCACCCCTCTCTTGAGATACCACTATGACCCACATATATATTGACCATAATAGTTATTGTATAATTTCCTACATAATGAGATGACTCTGCACTAGATAATATGGTCAGGGATTATTAAATATTATTATAGCTTAATACATTACAATTATAAGAAATAAAACAATGTTGTTATGTATTGAGTCGAAACAATCTTTCTATCTTATCGAGGATGAGGATAAAAGAAAAATCAATATATTGGAAAACCAAATGATGGATCATGAAATTATTAATTTTGTAGGAAATATTATATTTACAAAAATACTAATACACCTTCTTTCCCAGTTAATATTAAAATTAAGTTGAATTATTACAGAATATTGCAGATGAGTTTTTGATATTTTCTTGAATATTTGCATGATTAAAATAGAATAATATTGTTTAGGAAAAGTGTATATGTTCCATAAAGACCAAAATTAACAAAGAATCTATTAGAGTAATCCCATTCTTCATTATTATCATCTTATCCTGTAAATTCAATGACATAAAAGGTTATGAAATTTTATTTCTAGTGGGAAAGAATTAAGGGAGATATTAAAGAATATGTATCATAGTAACTTTTATTTCAATAAATATGGTATATAGAGAAATATATAATTGTATCTTATAACCATTAACCAAAAAAATAGAAGTTTGAAAATAATATCATAACAAACAATGTAATAATACTCCTAAAAAAATTTAAAGGGAATAATGTTATATGGTTTGTATATGATCTCCATATAAATTAACAACACATCATAACTATCAAATAACATTTAAAAATATATTAAAATTATATAATATTCATTTAGGAGGTTTTATGGCATCATGTTTCTCTACATTCTATAGTATCATGTCACGATTTTTGGATTACATCTATGTTCATGAAATGTCATAGGAAATCTATTTATACATAGTTGAGTTTTAGTTCCTCGGATCATCATAAAAAATATGTTATTTCAAAGATAATAATTAAATCCATTGATGACAAGTTGATATAATGTTCACAAGATTACAAATGAGATTCAGATCAACACATTTCTAAACAAATGTTTAATTACAAAAACTACTTTCACTCTAGCATTAAGATGGTCCTTATAATTTTTTTTGGAATGATAATAAAAAACATTACATGCAGGGACGATGTTGGAGGGAGAACACTATTGGTACATGTGATAGTTGATACAATAGTAGATAATGTTAGATTCATTCAAGACTACATTATGTAAATTATTAGTCGAAAGGAATTTTATAGTGAAAATCATCATTTAGATCTATAGATAAATGATTGTGAGAAGTCTTCACTATTATTTTATCCATTCATTAAGGTTATGAGATTCAAGATGAATGGAAATATTATCATAATGTATCTTTTCCCTATTGAAATTATTTATCATGTGGAGATGGATTTTTTATTACTTGGATTTTCCAATGTACCTCTCGTATGCCCATGATTTGATCGATGTATGCCACTTGAGGAAGTACCTATCTGATCATTGAAAGGTACTAAACTAAGAGGTCAAAAACTATTTAATGAACATCTCTAATATTATAATCTTTTAAAGAATGTCAATATTAAAGAGAATGTTCTATGAAATAAGAGAACAAAGTTTTTCAATGTTTTATAGTGAATCCACTAATTTTAGGATGCCATATTTGAACATGAAATTATGATGTAACAGAAGTATCCTTAAATTTTTATATATTAGTGTGCTAATTTTTACGGAGAAATTAATTTTAATGGGGTTAGATTGTATATGGTCATTATTTTATGAAACATATTTTTTCAAACAATTTCATTTTCATCGATAACATTTTCTACAGGAATAACATAGTTTTAATAGACTATAATGTATAATTAAAAATATTATAATTAAAAAATGACCATTATAATATATCAATTAATTTTTGAGAAATTAATTATAAAAAAAAATTATATAATTTTATATAAATCATTTCGAAAAATATATATAGATAAATTATTAATTAATATTTAGGAAAGTTAATATATGTTTAAAAAATAAATAACTCAAAAACTGTTTTTTCTATAAAGAAATTAAAATAATAATCTTTTGAAAATTTTGAAAAAATATTTGAAACAATAAACCTAATTATTAAAATGTACATGTCATAATTATCATAAATATAATTATTTATAATTTTATTAAATTTTTTGACTTATAGAGAAAGATGGTGAATTTTATTTAAAACTTCTCTTTCTTTAAAAGAATTTACAATTTACTTTGGTGTTATTAAAAAAAATTGTATAATTTGTACAATTTTGTCATAATTAATTCAATATATGTCATTGGAAAACATTTTATATAAAATATTGATATAAAAACAATTTTCACTTATGAATATATTTTCATTAGAATGATTCTTTTTCATGTCGTTAACCTTTTTAATTTTATATTAAATTATAAAATGATATTAAAAAGAATTTTTAATGATATATTACATTTTTATAGTAATAGTAATTTGTATTTTAATATAATTTCATCTTATTTTTTTCACAATGACTAAAAACTGATTAAATCTATTAGGGTAAATACGGTAATACCAGGAGGATAAAATAACTAAATAAGGGTTAAAAGAACCTATAATCAGGTTTAAATATATTTTTATGTCTATATTTATACACTAAATTACATGTTATTCAATAATTTTTCTTTTTTGTACCACCTTTGATTTTTAAACATGGTTTTAACATTTTCATTTAGATATCCAACTCTGTCCTGACCCACAATTATTAAAGGACAACAACTATCTGATACTATTTTGACATCTATATCCATTTTTATCAGATATTAACTTCCCATGTAATTTTAATTAAAACATTCTAACATACAAGATTCATTATTTTGAATAATAAATCCTCTAAATAACACTTATAGTTATAACTTAAGGATATTTCCCAAAGAATCGATATCAATTTAAATTGAGAATATTTATTTAATTTATTTTTAAACAATAATAAAATTGTTGTAACTAGGATGATATAATAAAAACAATACATATCATATAATTATATCATATTATGTAAATTTTTAAGGCTACATCTATCATTTATTCTATTAAATTGGAAATAAACTATCAGTTGTGTGTACATAGGACTACATCATCATGAACCAATGTTATTTATTTTCCATCATTTCCCATCCCAGTATGATATAATTATGGACTAAAATTTTATATATGATATGAATGAAATATTTATAATTTTATAATTATAATATCACACTTACCATCATACTATTCACTATTTTTGAAAATATAACTTCATGTATGTTTACATGTAGACTACCACCTTCACAATGTTATATGATACATTTTTAATTTTATATTTAAATTTGTGGTAATTAAGATATATTAATTTAATATAATTTATATATTATATAAACATGATTGTATAGTACTGAATTAATATTTACCTATTTTTGATTAACCTATATCGTAAATTGATACATCATTCACACATATGTTTGTCTAATATATTATTGATTACTCAAAATACATATATAATAAATATATATGATATATATATATATCTTATTTCAAATTCTATAGATAGTTTTACCTTAATCAATGTAATTGGAAAAAAATTTCAAAACCCGAGTATACTTGAAATAAGAATTTATTATTATCCAATCATGATTTGAATATGAAAATTGATAATAAATGTATTAAAAATATCTTAGGTACATAATTTATGATATTAAATAAATGAGTATGGTTTTAGAATATAAAATAATAAACCAATATTATTTATACATAGTTTTTGATCATCAATTAACAATGTCAATATAGTAGGTATGTGATTTCTAGTCTCATATTTATTTCAAGAGAAATATGTCATATCTAGCACTTGTTTCTTTTATGATGTTTATATACATAACCGTTAACATTTTATACCATGAATCCACTTATTTTTTCTGATATTTACTATTTTTAATTTTGTTATTATTTTATGAGTCTAATGAATCATATTATATAAAATTGGTATTAGATTTATAGTCACTTCAATATTTATATTTCAAATGGAATATTTACTAATTTATTAATTTGTTTAGTGTATAAATTACCCCATTTGGAGGTTACATTAATGGATTGTTTATTTTTAATTTTATATAAATTATATTATTATTTTATTCTTTAATGGTTCTTATTTTTCAAATGTTATCAAAGTGGTTTGGGGTTTCTAGTATACATTTTCATTTATACATATGTGTGTAATATTTAAAACTTGTATATTACATGTGGTGTATATGACAACTCTTCAAAATGTTATATCATGAGTATTATTATTTATCCTAATATTTAAGTATTTTTTCGTTATTCTATTTAAGATCTTATAATCAAAAATATATCAATGTGGTAATGGATTTCCACTGCACATTTATTGCTATGGGACACATAACTTATAAACCACTTCTTATAGTAACTATACTACCTATTAAAGTGTTTTATGATTATTCTCATGATAAATATGGGACATAAATATCTACCTATAATTATATATTTCATTTTCATTATTATTGAATTTTTACCTATGTGGTAATGGTTTTATGTTATAATGTCATTATTTATAGGGATTGTTTATGATTAAGTATTCGTTGATGAAATATTTTAATATATCTAAAAAACTGAAGGATTTTTTTCTCCTCAATTTATATCATGAAATTAAATTGTTTCATTCATTTCACCATATTAATGTAATCTATACTTTAAAATAACATCTTTTTGAAACATCGATATTTTTTCTCTCTCTAGTAAAAAATAATGTTTCTCACATGCCCTAGTTTTCTTGAAATGACATCATGAATTTATTGACAATTAATAAATTATTAATTAAGTAAAAATTTAAAACTGTATTAATTTTCAAGAAATATTTTAAGGATTTCTTTATTATAATATTCTGAAAAAAGAACAATTTTTTTACATAATATTGGAAGTGAATCATCATTTTTATGTGTACAACATGAAATATATTTTACACCGTCATGAACAAAACATTATCTATTGCATACATTAAATGTTTCACCAGTTATAATGAATGAATATGGTTTTTACAATATTATTTTTGTTTTTAGATTTTATATATTTGATTTAAAAGAAAAAAGTGAATTTCATTTAATAAATATATTATGTTATTTTTTAAAATTGTTTTTATCTAAGATAACATCATTTAATATTAATTAATATTTATTACCAGTATGTTTAATGATATAATACTTATTTCATATCATGAATGTATATATTTTTATTAAATTATATTTACGAATCTTGTATCTTTCCCACAAGATAGGGTATTAAGATTTGATTAAATGATAAAAAATCCCATTTTTTCCATGTGTTATTCCAGGTTGTAAAATTTATGAAACCCATTTATTTTCATGGGTTATGATATGGGTATTTTTTTTATCTTATGAGAAAAAATGTATCATTCTAATTATGTGATTTGTGTAACCAATATCTCACACAAATGATTTTAGTTATTCTTAGCACCCCACAACACAAACAGAACATCAATGAGAAATGAACAAAGTTGATTAAAGAACATTCCCCACTTTGATTTTCCTTAGAGTGAACCATTAAACATATGATGGTTTGGGGAGGAAAACCATTCCAACATTATTGTTATATAAATGATATTTTACTACTCTAGAAATTATTTTCTATAATTACGTTAATGATAAAAATATACATCTAAATAAATATTTACATTCTTATGGAAAATTTTCATTTACTCCATTACAATTCTCTTATTATGAGATGATATGATTTAAAAAGTGATTCTTGTTTATGACCATTGATATATAGGGTTTGGATTTGAAATATTAATCTATTTTTCTCATACAATTATTCTAATGTTATGTTGTTATCACACTAGTTAACCTTACTGTATATCTATTCTCAAACTTTATTATATTTCCATTTTATAAGATTTTAGGAAATATAATATGTATATAATTTATAATAAGTGTTCTTAGTATGGTGACCATAGATGAAGATACTATAGTCAACTCATAATCTAGTTGTTTATGTAATATAGTTTCCAAAGGTATTGGACGTATATGGTTCTAGAGTGGATCATTATGTAATGAAATGAATATTCTACCAATAAGTTGTAATATCCATATCTAACAATTTTGGGTCACTATTAACATATTTTTATTATGACTATACATTTTAAGGAATAACGAGAAATCATCATTTTCATGCTGGGTGTTGGACCATTCATCCCGATTGAGTGGATGAATTTCGGCTTGCATTACATTTGAAATTTGTCTTATTCTCCACCATATCCTTTAAACAACACATTCATGTTGGTTACAACTCCATCCAACAACCAAAATTGAGTTACTATTATTTTATATGAAATCTAATTAATAGTTTCAGCATCATCATCAACATCATTTTACTTTCCAACATTTTATTAACATTTCCACAAAAACAATTTGTTGAATTATATTTAGAATAAATTTTTTAAAGATAAAGGTGGAGTTTGACCATTTGAAAAGGGGGTGGGGTATTTCTTTTCCTACATTGGATAATATCAAGGACACTAGTCCATAAAACCCATCACGATTTCACAAAACAATAGTTTCAAAAGATATTAATAAGAAAATATTTAAATCCTAAAAAATCATTTTAATATATATTTCATGCTCCCAATATATTCTTCCAAACTAAAATTCAACATCGATCATGAAAAAGATTCTATAGTATATTGGATGGGGCTATCATTTATTTAATGTTCAATTATATCAACTTAATTCATTAATTATGATAATTATAAGGATCTAGTATGTAAATATCACTAAACATGAATTTCATTTTTAATTGGGTCATTAAATATGATGAATATATATATTAATTAATTATAAGTTCTATGAATACTATAATTTTATGATTATTTTAGATTGATTATTCAATTTAATCACTCATATCATGTTCTACTATTAAACAAGGAATTATATAGAAATTGGTAAAAAAAATTATACACCTCACTGTTAATTGAATATAAAAATACAGTATGTCAGAGACTATATTTCAAAAATAAGTTTTCATTTCATGAAATTGCAATATATGAAATTTTAAAATAGTTTCATTTTAAAATTAATTTAAATTTAGTTGATGTATAATATTATTTTTCTCAAAATAGGATTGGATTAATGGGTTTAAGGTATTTTAATTATTATTACAACATTCATAAATGGCCATAAAATTAAATAAAATCTAATAAATTAAAAAATACATATTCATTGGAAGAAGAGAAAAACAAAAAATTTGTATAGCCAAATATAATTTACCACAAAAAAAATTATCCTTCTAGAAAGTATGATAACAAACTATTATCTTCGATTTGAAATTGATTTATCATATAAAATGATTTTTAATTGAATGAAATCATACATTCAAATTTTATAGAGAGTTAAAACCTAATGGGGTTTTATCGATAAACATGATGCATGAATGTGATAATGACCTCTATCTAATATATAATTATCCAATATAATTTATTTTATATATTAAAAATAATAGTTCATGGATATTAATCTTTGTCCAATATAATATGATATTATTCCGAGTCTATAATTTTATTAAATAACACGATCTACATGGTGAGAGGACATTTAATAAATAATATTTTTATCGGCCACACTTGTTCTATATTTTTAAAAAATTTAATTTCAAAAATCCTCGCATTTTATTATCTAATGATATTATATTTCGAATCAATAATTGATTCACCCACTAATTCAAAAGTAGATTCATCTCAATGAAAGCATAATAGGATTTTTATAATATTTAATCAAATAATTTGGAATATTTTTCAATAAATATTTATATAACACTCATTCTTATAGGGGGTTTATAGGTTATCATATTATACGTAATAGTTTATTTTACCATTATCCACTAAACATTCTCGTTTAATTTTACTATAATTTATCATCTTATTTTCATTATTAAGTTAGATATTTTATTTTTACTAGTAGATTGTGTGTAATTATGTTATTTGGTTTTGTGATCCACGTCATACATCCTTATCCATGCCTCGAGAAACCTAGTATAAGAACTGTTACATTAATAAATAGTGGTGGATATACATATTAGAAAATTAAAAAAATATCTTGAAAACTCTTATAAAACATTGTAGATTTAATATACAGATTATATATGTGAATAATGATTAGGTTGTAAATCAGTGAAAAAAAATTTCATTTATTGTTTCTTCAAATAAAATACTTTAAAAAATACACTTTATAATAATCATCCCTTGGATAATTAGAAATGTAATATATATTTAAAAAATTGAATCTACGACCATTAAAGTCTAAAATTATTATAAATCATATTAGATGAAGCCAATTGATGATGGTTATTTTAATAACCTAATTATCCACTTTATCAACATTTCCACCTCATTTATAGTGTGTCATAAATTTTTACATTAGTTAATTTTTAATTTATATTATTCAATTTGGTGAAATTTATTCATTATAGTTTTGATGATACCCAATGTCTAGATTCATTTAAATGAATTCACATACTCCATTATGGCTTGTAAGACTCTCCTATTACATGAATTTACAACTTATGTTGTCATATATCAATTTTCATATAGGATTATCTAAAATTATAAAAAAAATACTGTATACCGCTTCTTATACATTATGACATTTTCCTACTTCCTTGTCATTAGCATTATAAAATGACACCATTTTGACTTGGTGAATCCTTTATGAAGTTCAGTTTAACAATATTTCCAGAAAACTTTTAAAACATGCAAGTCACATTTTTGGTTTTTATAACTCCTCTGAAAATATATCCATAAATTATGATTAAGAAACAATCAATCATTTAAGCCTCCTATTTGGTGTATTATTTATTCAATGGTTCAAAAATTATTATTAAATAAAATATTAAAAAGAAAAACATTGTTTATGGAGTGAGACTTCATCCATAAAAAAACATTAATCATTAAGTAAATCAAATATATATAAACACGAAAACTAGAATAATAATCTCATATTTAAATCATTAAATGTATGAACATTTTATGAAATATTAACCTAATTATGATTTACACATTAACAAAAAAATAAAAAATAGAATCGCATTCATGCCATCATATTCTTATAAAAACTTTTTTATAATCAATTTTCAACACCATTTATCTCATAAATATCTCACATTAATGTTTTCATAAATAATGAAAAACAAATCATGGATGTGAATATAATTGATTATATTGGATCACCTTTTAATAATTGTAATAATAATTTAATGAACACTGTGTTTGAAAAACAATATTAAGGAAATAATAGCATAAGATCTATATAATGTGATTTTTATTCAATTATATTTTATCATATACATTATTAAACAATATTATGATGTTTAAAAATAAAAAAAATAGATAAATAATTTAATATTAAATACATAATCTTCACATCTGGCATCATTTTACAAATTATACTAAAATTAGAAAATGTAATTCAAAATACTGTTATAACAGTTCAAAAACAATAAAGATAATAAAATCATAATATTCCTTATTTATTTAAAACCCCTAAATATAATATCTCCATAAATTAGTAAAAAAATATACTACTAGATAATTGTGTTATAATATTTCACATTTTTTCTAAAGTAAATAGACAACTACAAAATAAGATAGTGAACATGAGGACCACATATTATCTATCGTATGGGTTATACTGAACTCTCTTCATTAAACTAAGATTCTACAAATATTACATTAATAGTATCCTTCTGAAGACATCAATTATTTCCTCATTTATATTAATATACAACAACATCAATTAATTGGATTTAATATTCATCTTGATAAAGAGATATATAATATCATAGTGTATTGTGTGAGATTTTTCTATAGTATATTTTAATTGATTTATATAGCATTGATTATGTCATCCAATTAGTAGTGGTTTCTTCACATCATCCTTTTAAATATCTAACTGTGTCTTTATCCACCTTAAATAAGTTTCAGTATTTGTTTAAGAAACATATTCTTCCATTTTTTCCAAAATTCATAATACTATAATTCTTAATATTACAACACAAAAACATTTCAACAAAAAGAAACGCAAAATTATGTCGGCCTCCATCCATCAAGATAACATTCATAATATATATCAACAAAATAAAATATATATAATCATAATATACATACATATTTAAATCCAAAATAAATTTCCTTAAAATATATAAATATATATATATAAACATTTTTTTCATCCATAAAACATTATAATTTTTCCACACACTAATAATTACCACAAGCCTTGATAATATACCTTAAATTTATCCTTAATACTATTAAATATAATACAATTGAAACAAAATTTTACAAACCATTATTATGCGCACCCCTTCCATTTTATTCATTAAATGTCTTTTTTTCATTTGAAATATGAGTTTAAATTATCATTAAATTTTTTATTAAAAATCATTTCATGATTTCATGAGTATAAATCACTTTTGAAAGAAAAATTTGATTGTAATTTTAATATATTTTAAATTTAAGAATGTCTTTAATTTAACTTAAATCTATCAATTACAATAATTTCTTTACATCTGTAGAAATGTTTTTGACATTTATTCCACATTTAGAAAAATTATTATGACATATATATAAAAAAGAATAAAAATATGACTGTCTTTATCATCTTTTATGATGATATTGTTGTCCACTCCGTTTATATAGTAAATTTTTCTTCTTCAAAAAGGAATTCACCAGACAATATGATTCTCATTGATCATTTAGTATCATGTATAAAACTATTTGAATATATCAAAATAGCTATAATTTCCCTAAATAATTAACACATATGGTTTCATAATGTAAACATATGTTCATAAATCAACATTGAGAAATTAATATAATAATTATTTTTTAAAAATATTTAATTTACATTGGGTAGTAATTGTAAAAAATGATATAATTTCGTTAATATATTAAACTTGTGAAAATGTCACATTAAATACCACTCAATGACTATATAAATAACTTTTTCAATCATCCATTACTTTTTTTCTCACCAATTCTCAATTTTTATTCAACATATTTCAATGAACCCATTATATTTGTATGATTTTTTAATTATGTTTTTGATCTAAACCTCATATACAATTATTTTTAATTTTATAATATTATTATATAATTTCAATATGAAATTATATATTTTAAAACCATTCTTCATGATAAATAGGCTCAAGAGGAGAGAAAAATAAACTATGTGATGTTTTTATATTGTTCTTATAATTGGTTCATACTGTCCCAGAATCTCATTTTTTTTCAAATAATGAATTTTTCATCGAAATATATGATTTAGATTTAGATGTACTAAATCACATGAAATATATTAATTTTCATCCATAACATGTAAACCATTAAATGTTTCATCACTATCTGAATGTTATTTGTGCTCATTAAAAATATAATCATATTCAGTTTTAAAATGCATATTACCTTTTGAGACATCATTCATTAGTTGTTCCAATACATATAAATGAGTTAAATTAATAATATTAAAAGATTTATTATTGAAATAGAAAAACTATCTTCCATTTTCAGGTTATATGTAAAGACTCAAGCATGTCATACATATACATTACATAATAATAGAAAAATAGTCATTACATAATATAATGATCCCTAAAAAAATATTATTCTTCTATTTCCTTTTCAAATTTCGGTAAATAAAAACTGGTTCATTATTAAATATCTTCATCTCTAACTATGTTCTTAAAAACTAGCACACTTATTTAAGATATCACACAAAATACAATTATTCATAACTAATGGGAAATAAATATAATAAATGATGATCTCAGAAAATTAGAATGTGTAAAAATGAGAGATATCAACACAACATATGCATAATGTTATGATAACATGAGAATAAAATTTGGAAAAAAATACAATTTATATAATAGACCATGTTCATGGGTCCTAGAATTATTCATTTATGTTCATAAGTTATGATAAAAAATTTAATGAAATATCATGAGGAATAATATCATAACTATGGAATAATACATAGATTCTTGAGAAAAAACATTAGTTTTGAAAATTATTTCCATAGTAGTGAAGGATAACATCCAAAACTATCATAGTAGATTAAGATAACTTTCAAAACTATTATGTTATTAAGGTTCTCTCCCAGTACAAGGATATTGCATATTAACCCTTAATAAATTGTGTTCACTCCCTATTTCAATACTTTTTAACTCATGAGATGTAAATATTTACCCAACACATTAGAGGGATATGTTGTTCCCAAAAATCACATAATGAATATCATACATAATTATTCCAAAAGTAAAAGAACCATTCAGCATTCCAGACTCCATTAAAATAAATTCATTTCATGAAAATATTGTCATTTGATAACACATATGATGGAAATATTATTCATAATCATCTCTTATATTCATGGATTTATAACCCATGGAAAATGAATATGTTTCAAAATAGCCTGTTGATTATAATAATACTTAATTATGAGAAATAATATGGATGGTATAATTATTTAATATCATTGGATGTCATCGTAGATGAAAAGTTATTTTGAAACCCCATCTTGAGTATTTCGTGAATAAAATAACCATTAATATATAAAAATAACCATTTAAAAACTATAATTTCAAATAATGTTGTTGAAATCCATTAAACGACCCCGACACTAGTCTCATATATCCAATGGATTCATTATTTCATCACTAGGAGATTTAAGGAATCTTTTACAAAATAGATGATATGTTCTGATGACATGGTATACAAGTTACAAACTCGAAATTCACATTAAATTTTAAAAACATTTACTACAAAACAAATATTTTCATGAACACCATTCTTCCATTATTATATCACTATATATCCATCCTAAAATACATCGAGATATCGTAGAGGAAATAAACCAGATATATGGGTGATCTAAAATATAGATTAAGGGTATTCATACTATGGAATCCATACTTATTAAATTTGGATTAATCAATAAAGAATGGTTTATAATTGAAACACATACCATTTATCCAAAATCATTAGTATAAAATTGATGTAAAAAGTGATTCTCAATTAATTCCTTATAAATAATCAGATGATATTGATACATAACCATAGATATTCAAACTAATCAAATAACCACATTGAATAACAATAACTGAATTTATAATGATGTAATTCATAATGATTAACATATGAAACATATCATTGAATACTTTTCCCATTTCATATTATATCGTTGATTCCCTTTTCCAATACATCTTATAATATTGAGGATATATTCCAAAAAAACATTATAAATGGATATGACTTTTCTAAAACCCAATCTAATTTGTCTAATTAGAATTTTCAATGAATTAAGGGGTTGTTAACTTCTATGCCACACCGTATAGTAAATAATTCAAAATCACTCCTCATATGAATGGGGTAATACATAATCAAAATTAACATTTGTATTAATAAATACTCAGACAAAATGAAAAATATTAGCCCAATAAATAAATATAATATTAAACCATTCATATTAAAAACAAATTTATCAACACAGTATATCCCCAGTCAAACTGACCATAATTCATCTGGATAAATAATATGGATTGTTTTAGTTTATTCTAATCACATTAAATCTTATGTATCATTTTTATATATCTTTTCATGTAGAATATGATTATAGAATATAGTATGGAATAGTTTTTGATGGAAATAACCTTTCTTTGATAATTTTAATTTTTACTATAAATACTATAAACATTATAAAATATATTTAAAAAACAGTTAACTAAAAAGAAATTATAAATAATTATACTTCATGTAAAATTAGAAAGATGATTTTTTTAAAAAATAATATTTTAAATGATTATTTAATGAAATTGTGTTAAATAAAGAGGGTAATTCTATATAATATCTATAAGTCCAAAAGGACATTATTTTTTCAGTGTAAAAAAATTTGAAAAATTATTTCTTTCAAAAATTATATAATTATAACTTTCAATAATTTTTATTAAAAGTAGAACATGGTTCAAAATGAAATTGGTAAAATTTTTAATAATGTTAAATCAATTTGAATTTATTTTTGTTAAAATCATTATTTCGGTAGAAGAAGTAATTCGACCAAATGTAAAAATAAATTCTGATTACTTTATAAACAATTTCATTGTCATTTTATAAGCCCCAGTGATGAATGAAGGTACAAAAAAATGGATGATATAATTAATAACATGTGGGGATAATATATATATTTATTATTTGAATAAATTATTATATAATTCCACCAGTGGATGAAAAAAAATCATCAAGAATAATAATGAGAATATATAAAAAATCTTAAACAAATAGGTAATATTTCAACTATAAAGCCCATGAATGATATAAATTATAATTAGACCTGAAATAACATTAAAATAAGTAGATTCATAATATATCAAATCAAATAGTTCAATATATACACCACAAAAGATATATATATATATATATTGTGAATATGGTATATGTTTCATGCATGTAAATGTGATAAATAAACACTATAATTGATCTTGAATTTTCACATTCATTCCTTATCATCTTGGATGAAAAAATAGGCTAAATATGAACTTTCATATCTAGATTTTAAATTATATTACTCATTTCATTTCATTTTTTTATCTTATTTATTATTAATAAATAAGTTATTTTTATGTTATATTTTTTGACAATGTTATTCTTATGTGTAAAAAATGACTTTGGTATGAATATAATGGTCGAGGTTGTCATTAATTTATCATCTAAATAATAATAATGAAATAATAATCATATTTTTATAATAATTAAAATTTTAAAACCAATCATGAATAATGGTGACGATAAATAAACTAGATTACAATCAAACAGATAGTTGGTCGTATGCATACAAGACTAACATTTCAATTTTTTCAATGATCATTCTTAAAATATGTTATTTAAAATTTTATATTTATTAAAAAATAAGAATACCATATATAATATATAATTAATTTTAAATATAAATTTATATATCATCTAAGTGGGGTGGTAATGAGAAGGGAGTCCCATTATTTTGTGAAGGTCGTAGTCCGTAGGAACCCAAACGTCATTATCATTTTTAAATAAATGAAAAAAGGATATATTATCATTTAATAATGATAAATCTATCATTATTATTTTAATTATGTATTTTATACCACAAATATTTATTAACAATATTTTCATTACCTTCTTTGAAAAGATTGAGTAATAAACATATCACATCACTTTGTGAGGATGTAGTTTGTCGTACCAACTAGTGATGATATTGTATACCCTAATACATAGAATATAAAAAAATTATATATGATAAAATTAAAATTTACGTTTAATTATGTTAAAATATTAATTATATAATATATATACATCATCATACTCAACTGTGAGTGGTTGTAATGAAAAAAAATACTAAAATAGGTTTGTTGGGTAATAATCAGACAAACAAATGGATGAACGTTTCATATTAAACAAGGTAGAAGTGGAGTATTTTATAGGTATTGGACTTATCATAAGAATATATCCATATATGGATTATATTTAGGAAGCAACACAAGAAGTTATTAAAATTAAATTAAGGATATATATGTGGAAGTATAATAATAAATACATCAATGAATGTTACCTCTTCATCAGGTATCACCAAATTATTTCACTAAAATTTATAATAGGATTAGTTCCTTCCAATAATATCACATCGAGGATGATAGTACAAAATATGGAAATTTATATTAGTTGAAATAAAATGGTATGAATTTGTGAATAAGAGATAAGGGCATCTATTTATTCAGAAGTAAGGAGTGTGGAACACCTGTATGATTTCTAAAAAAATGCATTACCACTATATAAAGACGAAAAGGACCCAAAATGCAGTGTTTTAAATTAATCGATATGATAGATTCTAAATACAATCAAAATATAGATTATAAATGTTTTTAATCATTATATCCCTTATTTTTTAGTTAAACCCCTCGACAAATATGTTCTTACCAAAACATCAGATAAAATATTTCACTTCCTTTATTATTCATATTTGATAGAAATTATTTTGAAATTATTAGATAAAAAATATTTATGATTAAAAGTATCCAGATTATATTTCCAAACTTCATTCACAAAATTGTATAATTTTTAATTTAAAATTAATCCTATAAACACGATTGTAAGGTCAGTTTTCAAAGAGAAAATTATTCTAGGTTTGGAATGATTTTACTTGAAATGTCTATATAAAAATGATTAAAATTTCATTATTCTGATTAGTTGATATATTATTGAGCTAATTCTAAATTAAAATAAATTTGAAATATTATTTAACCTTGTAAAATATTTATTAAAAAATATATTTTACAATTCAAATATTTATTTTTTATTATTTATATAGAAATGATTCTTTTCAGAAATATCATGACAATCTACCAAATGATATTTTTGATAATATGAATTCAAAAGTTAATCGAATTTTATAAATGTTAGTTTTCTAAAAGTGGTAAGAATTCATTTTAAATTTTTTGAGATAATCTCAAGTAAATCATTTTTTGGAAAAAAAACTATCTTCGTAGATGCTGTAAAACACAGTGACATTATTTTATTAGTTCATGGTGACAGATTATTTCCCCACCAGAATTAAATTTTTCCATGATATGAAAAATTTGTACTAGTAATAAATGGATTTTCATTTGGAAACACCATTTATTATTTAAAAACATTATAAATATATTAACAAATCAACCTTATAATATGATGGAGAATATTGTTTGAATGTCATCTTGAAAATCACATTACAATTTTTTCATATAAGAGATCATTGGTGGCATGAAATCTCATGGAAATCAAATAAAATAATAACTTATTATAGATAGTGACAAAATTGATTTATCATAATAATTTGAGTGATAAATGGAATGTTAAGGACTTCAAAACAATAAATCGTGATGATTTTGAACACAATCTGATTCAATAGGTATTGATGGAAATTAGATTACATTTTTGTTTCATTATAATTTTCATAAAAAAGAGGAATATTATAATTTTATAATAATATTTGTAAGTATTCTAATATGATATGTGTCTACATTATAACACCAATTTCATAATTTTCTTATACAACGATCATTTTCATATTCATCACTTAATCAATGAAAAAATTTCAATAAAATAGTTTTTTTTGTCCGATACACTAAAATTCTTATTTAGTGGTCATTAATATCCATAATATAATGATAAGATATTCATTGTATTCTTAATTTTTTTTATAAAAAAATTATTTTAATATTTCATTCATTTTTCATAAATCTATATATTTTGTTAAGTAATACATTATTCACACAAACCACATTGGATGTACTATATAATCCATTACATAATGAGTTATATTGAATCCTGATCAAAAAAATTCATTAGAAATTAATACTCTACATGTTTTTAATGAAGGAAACTAACTCATCATTATAAAACCCATAAAAATAATGATTACATAAACAATGAAATAATTATCTAATTTTAGGATCATAAATAATATCCCATAAATATATATTTATGAATTTTACCCGAAACGTGGAACAAGTTATGCATCATCATACAATAATCATGTGTTTTTATAAAAGATCAACTTTCCACTAAATAAATTTTCAATGTAACATTCAACACATTATTTCAAATACATAAATAAAAAACTATAATAAAATCCTTACATGATTCATAATTATTAAAACTATAGTATAATTAATAAAATATCATTAAAAAATATTTCATGGATCCAAATACAATAGAACAGTTGTTTGTGATGTTTTCTCTCGAACCCCACCTATGCGTTACCAAATGCGATCAATGGATGATGTAGTCATGTATCTCCAATTTTAAAATGTTGAATTATTTCATCACATTAAATGGAGTTGTTTCCATCATCACTAAAACTATATGATCGTCTTTGTAACATCCCAGTTAAATAAATAACATGAAATTTTTCATATATATTAATATTTTTGAATTAAATATTAATTCTACTTTAAAGGGGACACTATGTTCGATGGAATACCAGATACACAACATTGGGTTTCTTGGAAATCTTACGTTGCACACTATTAATATAATATTATTATTTTAAATGGTAGTTAACACCTAGCTGTTGTATTGGAAGGAATGAATAGAACTAAGTAAAATATTATTATACATGTTTTTTGAATATTTTTACATCTATCCGATAAATTTTAAAGGCTTAAAATAAGTAAGGAATTCTATTTTAAGCATAAATAGTCTAATATTCAATAAAAGGTCGATTTACCGCCTTTAAATGGAGAACCATACTTAAATATTTTTTCCACTTTTATATGTTCTGTTTACCAAAATAAAATTTTTCTTTAGATTTGGGACATCAATATTTACTTTGTGTAAATTTTTGGTATTTTTCTGATAAAGTTCATTTTTAATGAATAGTGAAAAATACTATATTTTAATTCAAAAGTGTCTTTTAATTTAATTTATTTATATGGTTATATGATCTTTTTAATTGGTTTTAAATTTTAAATAAAATATATTTTTACAATTTAGTTTAATTTTTGTTATTTTAAGTAATTTCATTTCGAAATTGGATATAAACAAGTGTCAATCTTTTGATAGTTATTATTTATTTAAAAAATGCTATTTGTTTTAACCGCGGGAATTAATTTTAAATTAATTTCTCCCACTTTTGAGTTTTGAATTTGGAAAAATGGATTCTATATTTGAAATCCGTAGTTCCAAATTGTGTAAATAAGTATCTTTTATTTTTATACATTTTAAATATTAATTCAGTAAATATTTTATTTACCATGACTAAAGGGTAATTATAGTAAATAAGGGTAAAATATAATATTATATTAATATTAAATTACCCTAACATGTGTCTTAATCATATTTCATGATACATATCCGACCATGGGAATCCTTGGGTTGAATTTGGGACCCCATTGAGTCACATGGGAGTAATAATTACACTTTATATTAATTAAATTGAAGTAAAGACAAAAATGAGGTAAACAAATATCTTATAGTAAATAAATTTTTACATGGAGTTATATAAGTTATATTTTCGACTATAAATATTCATTTGAAAGATAAAATGATATCCTACATCATGGTATTTGTTTTATAATTTTTGGACATCATATAAATAAACTTATTTATGACACAATAATAATGCAATATTTACCTCATTAATAAATGATTTAAATCAATAAGATTATAAATATTAAAAAAATATAAAAAACCTGTCAAATTATTATTGAATTATTTTATTTCGACCATGAGTCATCTGATAATAGTTATTAATGATTAGTTGACCTTTCAAAACCGAAGATGAGTTTATAATAAAATAATTCATCCAAATATTCCTAAAGAGCCCCTCCTCTCCCTTATAAAAATCCATCACTTCTAACTCATTCCTCACACTTCTAAAGCCTTTGGATCGTCCAAACTCTACTCTAATAAGCTTATAGTATCCCTATCTTTATTATAGAGGACTTACCGTAGGCTGAATCCACCTCAATAAACCCATTTAGTTCAATCCAATGTGAGTCACTCAATTTAAAGGTAATGTCTCCTCTTAAGTTTTTTTGATTGATGTTACTTATCCGACCCCATAAAATCTATTTATTCCCTTCTTTTGTAAAAACACAAGTATCATCAATACACTAGGATTTTTATGAGAATGACTCGAACTACACTTACACACACCTTTATCTAAAGGGTAAAGAACATATTGTTTCTGTGGATGGAAAATTAACGCCTCACGAAACAATGATTTCTCAATTATATTATACCGCCTCTCATGGTGGCCATTAAGGTGAAAATATGTTCACATGTGATATATATTTTGTTTATGTTTTCTTTATTCTTCTGTATTTTCCAATTATATTATACCTTTATGTTTTACATTATTGGTAAACTCGATAATTTCATTTGAGGAAGTGCGGACTACCGCCCCCTCAAAGTGATGTGACTTGTTCATACCATATTTGGTACGTATGAAGGGTAGAGTTAATGTTATTATATATGATACTATACTAGAATTATAATATAACTATGTATCATTATTTTTTAATTCCATTAAAATATTAAATAGAAACGAAAGTAGCATTCATGTGTACGTACGGCTTACAATCTCCATGAACGGTGCATTTCATTTCATACTTCCAATTGTTACGTACTATTATAAATACATATTTATACTAGATATACTAGATATATATGATATCTAAATCATGAATATAATTCTTAATATAATGAACATTCGACCACATGAACAACATGTAATTATAAGTAGTCTATTTTTGACTCAAGTACCAAATATTGACATAAAGACATTTATTAATTTCAATGATTACATAATGTTTATAAAATGGTAATAAATGATATAAAAGGAATAAATAAGTTTAATTTTTTTAATCAAGTATAAATTATCTTTAGTTTATTATTTTTGAAATTAAAGAACAAAGGCATCCAGTCAAACACAAGGTAAAGGAACTTCTTAAACCAATTTTCATTCTTTTGGCTGATCTTATCTTTCATATTTATGTCGTTCATTAATTTGTACATGAAATTCTTTTATACGGTGTATAAAACCTTATAAATTTTACTCAAAAGTATCCTTTTCTCTATAAAGCCTTTTACTAAAGGACAAAAAATACGTTTCTTTTTAACATATGTGATGACAATGTCCTTTCCACCATAGTGAGTATTATTTGATCTTTGTCTTCCTTAACTAGAAGTAATGTTTTTAAAAAGTAAATAAATACCAAATACTATTTTATATATTTTGGTATTGAAAATGGTTTTTGAAATTGATTGATTATTTGAATGTCTTGAAATGATTTCTTGTGATTGCAAATGAAATGTTATTAGTGAAATGATTGTATTTGCAATACTTTATGTGTTATGATTTTATTTGATGGGTGGTTACGTGATAAACCAAATGACGTGTGATGCTGTGATAAAATAGGATGGGTGGTTACTTTTGGACCTCCAATTCATTAGGTATGAAAGTCGGCCATATGGATATTTTATTTAGTGATATGTGTGAATTTTGACCATATGGTTATTCCATTTCTGTATGTTTATGTCCCAAGTTACCTTTATATGTTATGTGTTCTTTGTATGGGTTTTATGGAAATCTTTTTGTTAAAAAAGGGTATTAAATGATCTCTTATTCATTAAATAGTGTTTTCTACATCATAATGGGGGGAATTATTACTTATGGTAAAGTATTCATGGTTTACATGTTATTTTGAAAAACTAACAGTTTTCCTACTATGTGTATCCCAAACTGAGCTTTTTGTGCTCATCCCATGTTTTTGAAAGCTTTTCATAGGACATCAAGTGGAATAAGGCCAAGGATGGTATTAAAGAAATCACATGTTGTCTGAAATATGGAACTAGACATGAATCTTTTTTTCAAAGAGTTTATATTTTGCGGGAAAAAATGGAAACTGAGTTGAAGTATCTAATTTTTCATCTTTTGAGATGTAACAGTTCTATCCTAATTCTCTTAAACTCTAAACCTGAAAATATCCTCAATTTGAATTATTCATTTAATTCACTATTATGTAATATTTTAAGGCTGGGTCCTTGATGTTGGTATTGGAGTGAGGTTTAGAAAACATTAGGGATTAGGAGTTTTCGTTAGACACATGGTTAGTCCCATTGCCTATTATTTCAGTTCAATCCTTGTTTTATAAATTTTTCAGATCATATAAAGTCAGTTACAAATATAATGAGGAGGATCTCAAATGGCATTCCTATCTCTTCCTGATGACATGCTTGCAATAATTATTGAAAATACATGTTCATATGATTGTGAAAAAATTTCTAACGTACAACTCACTTGCAAGCAGTTGTCTAATATTTCAAAAACCTCCACTATACCTTATTATCATTGTGGATGATGGGTTGTATTTAAACAAATATTATTTTCACAATATTCTAATATATTCAAGAAAGGTAAATATTATCATGGCATTTTCAATTATTTTACCTTACCATAAGATTTTGAAGCATATTATGATTTTGAAAAAGGTGATGAAGAAGGAGACCCATGTGCAACCTATTTATATTTTTTTTACAATATAGTCTCTCATCACATATTTTTTGTATTTTAAAAGGACCACTGATTAAATGTTTTAACTCAAACTCAGTTCGACTATTTTATAAAAATCAGGTTTTATTAGATGTTTTGAAGGTATATGTCATACATGATTATTTACCAAAAATAATTTTTTAAACACCATTATGACACATGTTGTACATGTTGTATTTGGATGATGGAAGCAAATGATTTTGAAGGATCTCTAAATAATTTTTGGAATTCATGGACCCTATACCTACGTGAACATAATAATGATGAAACAAAGTGGACACCATGATCAAGGTATGATGTTATTTATTATGAGGATCATTTTATTTTATCATTTGGTGGTGAAATTAAAAAAGTGAAAATATATATAAGACATCATGAATTAATATGTAGAGATCATAATGACATGGGATTAAAATTAGAGGTATAAGGAACCATTGAGGTTAATAAAAATTAGCGTTATTTTGAGTTTTATAAAAAGGACAACACACTGACCGCGTGACAACCCATCACGTCGGACAATGTAGTGGGAATCGAACCCACAACCAAAGTGCTATTGGGATTTATCACGTCTAACTAGACTACATGAATTCCCTAGTTACTATGAATTATTCTTTTTAGATAAATTATTTTATTGATCAAGAACAAGTTGATATATTATCTTCTGTTTTATCAAATGGATATCCTTAGTACAATAAAATTATTTGGTGATTAACTGATAAAAGTGATTCTGGAAGACGTTCTCCCTTTTGGGGAAAAATATATACCTTTGAATAATGGAATACTATGGGATTTAAATTGTGGGGTTATGGATGAAATATTATTTTTTAAAGAATTTATGTTTTATTTTGGGAATGTGAATATCTGGGTTATTTATGGAAATGACTAACCTATCATAGAGAATATGTGATTAAGTTAACTGCACTTCAGTATGAGACCTTAAGAGTAGTCGATGTTATTTATAGATAAATGTTATGATTTACTTTGGAGGACTATGGGATTAATTACTTATATGTTTTGGGTTTCAATCCTAGTTTGGATAATTTTTTTGAATTTTAAAGAACAGTTATGTATTAAATGTTATTTCTTTAACTTTGGGTACTTTTTTGAATTATGGAGATTATGAGTAGTAATTTTATTATAAAGGATTATCTTTTTTGGGGATTATATGATCTCGTACTAACCATTTTGGTTTTAGTTGATGTCTAAATAAAGGGGAAATATATAGTTCTTCTTTTGTGGATTATGTGATTCTGTAAAATATGATTCTTCTCCTTTTGATGTGACCAAGTATTTTTGAATGATAGTTGATCGGAGAAAAGATTATTTTTTGGTAAAAACTTATTAAATGATGTAAATCTACTTAAAGGTAAGTATATTTGATTATGTTCTTATTCTATGTAGTAAATGTAACACCCCAAGATTTTATGAAAAATATTCATTTTAATTTTATTGATGTCTTGTGTTGTACGCTACACCAAAAGGATCTTTCCCTACAAACATCCTTGACTTGGATTTCATTACATGCAATTGCGACCTTCCACGATACCGAGTGTAGTACGCAATACCGAGTTTCACTAAATGAGATATTATTATAATATTATTATGAACAAGCTGTTATGAATAGTAATACCCACTTTTTGAAATTTTATAAATTTTATCTTTCAAAATGGACTTCATTTTTGGATTCGGAATATTGAAATTATCTTAGGGTGAAATTTTGGTACTTTTCGGATAACTTTCATATTCTGATGAATAGTGAAAATTACTAAATTTTAATTAAAAACAACTTTTTTAATCGAAATAAATAATAGTGATAAATTATTAATTTGAGTGTTTTTAAAGTATATTTAGAATATATTTTTACAATTTAATACAATTTTGTTCGTTGGATGTAAATTCACATTTAAACAAGACATAAACAAGTGTCAATCTTTTGATAGTTATTATCTTTTAAAAACACGCTATTTGTTTTGACGGTGGGAATTAATATTTAAATTAGTTAATGTAACTGATATGTTTTGAATTTTCTAAAATAAACCTCATTTTTGACTTTATAATATCAAATATAGCTTAGGCTTAATTTTTGGTATTTTTCTGGAAACTTTCATTTTTTTGATGAATAGTGAAACTACTAAGTGGTAGTTAAAAAAACTAAATTTTTCATAAAACATAATTTTACCGCTTCTGTGAGTAGAATTTCGCAAATCCAAGAGACACGGTTAATATCAAGGACTAAAATGTCATTCAATGAGATGAAAATAATTTTTGGTGAATAGTAACTTTTTACTTTTTTTTACCACGGTTAAAAGTAAATAGGGTAGTTAAGGGTAAAAATGATATTATTATTATCCTAACACATGTACTAAATCTATTGGATAAGTGTAATTAGACCAAAAAAAACCTTAGGAATAAAATATGACCATTTAGGCCCACTTGGATTAGATTAGGACATTTATTATTAATTTATTTAAAGAATGGTTAAAATAGTTAAAATCATAGTTTAATAAGTAAATAATTTTTAATATAGGGTTATACATTAGATAAATTGGACTATAAATATTCATTAGAAATATAAATAGATTTCCTACATAATTATATTTTATTTGTAATTTTTAGACATTAGATAATTTAATTTATTTATGACACAAAGATGATACAGTAATTATCTTATTAATGAAAGATTGACATAATTGATGTTATAAATTCCCAAATAAATGTAATTTGAGACTCTTTATTAATTCCACTAATATTCTAGGTTAATATGACATGTTAGTATTGATTTAATTAAGTTTTTTAGAAACTAATCATTCTGTTATAATTTTCACAAAAATCAATTACTAAATAGTGTCAAATTTGACATTAAATAGTTTTTAAAATGAATATTATATTATTAATTGTTATTTTATTACTAAAAATCCAAGGTTCGGAAAAATGACTTAGATAAGGTTATATATAGTAATAATAAACAACTTTTGGTTCGTTTGGCTTGTTATAGTATGTTTAGTAACCTTATAGTATCAGAACACAAAAAGACACGGTAAAAGTAAAATTATCTTACTTAATGTTAAATCTTAATGATAAGGTTAAAATAGGAACCTAAACATGTCTAAATTATATTGGATGAGAGGATTTCGACCCGTCCCCACCTAAGCTTCAAAATAAATCAATTTTGAGCTATTTAAAACCGAATTTGGCTTTATAATAAAATAATATTTTTAGTTATTCCAATGGTGCCCCTCTACTCCCTTATAAAAGGGAACCTCCTCCCTCTCTTCCTCACCACATGGAGCCTTCAAGCTCGGCCAACCCCTGCCAAATTATCTTCTCCACTTCCATAGAAACATCATAGAGGTCATGGTATTCTTCAAATACCAATTTTAGTTCCCTAAGAGGACGACTCAAAGAGGCGCTTCAAAGAAGAGGTAATGTCTGTTACCGATTCTTTCAACTTTATTTTTTCTTCCACTTCTTCTTCTTAGGTTGTTTCGTTACTAAGTAAAAACATCAGTATCACTCATATACTGATATGTTATTATAAGTATGAAACAACCCTATTTCACCATCTATCCATCCTACGGAAAACGAAATCACCGCGCGTGCGTACGTACGGAATACCGTCTCCACGCCGTGGTGTAATCTATTTTCCACCAGCACCTTACTTGGATGGGTATAATGGTGTACATAATAACTATATAGGATTATTTTAAAGTGATATTGATTCTGAAATAGTATAAATACACTCCAATACAATTCCATGATCATGAGAATGATATCATTGCTCGTGCGTACGTACAGAATATTGTCTCCACGACGCGATGAGATTCACTCTCCATGATAACCATTCAAGAATGATTATAAAGTATATATAATAAGTAATCATGAAATATATGACATAATAGTGCTACTGGGTTTACTTATATATATATTTATTTCATCTACTTAATTCCATTCAATTCATCAAGGAAACGAAAACAGCATTCATGCGTACGTACGACCTACCGTCTCCATGAACGGTGTATTTCATTCCATTTATCGATCTATTATATATATGTATATTCTGAATATATATTATATATAAATAATGTTTTATATTTTGGAATTAAGTAATCATGATCTATGTAATCATATTAATAATTACAAGTCAAAACACAGACGATAAATGAAACGATTTTACCAAAAACGCTACATTAACATGAATTTACAAAAGAACGGGTAATATAAAGTCATAAGTGAACCGTATATATGAATATTATTCTGTAATAAGTCAGTGAAATTATTTAAATCATTATACAGGAGTTTTGGATATGTACGAAGCATATCGGACCTAAGTTAAGGGATAATTTTGCAAATCTCATTTTTATCCGAGACTGCTTATTCGTAAGTATTTACTGGGGTTATTGCTATCATCCATGTCCATGTTTCCTAAAAATGGTTTCATGTATGTTTAATGTCCTTTTTACACATTTTGTACTTTTAATACATAGTGTGTATTAAAACATTCTTTTATGAGGTACTTTTTGACTTTTCCAGCAAAATTATGAGAAAAATGTTTTTTATCTTATACGACACGAACAGATTTTTACGGTTTTATAAAGCCTTATTTTCATGAAGCTTCTTCCAAAATATTTCATGTCTATTTTAAACAAAATCCTATTCTTTTAAAATTGCATGGAATTTTGTGAAAAGAAAATGATTTTGAAGAAGAAAGGATATTTTCCTCAAGAATTCATTTCAAGTGTTTTATCAAAACCATTTTTCATCTAAGATAACATTATTTCATATGTGTATGTTTCAAGTATAATGTATCTATGATTTACATGGTTTCACTTTTATTATTATGAAATTATATCCATTTCTATTATATGGATGATGTGATGATGGGATGATGTTTATGAAACCCATTTTATTTATTGGGTTATTATGAATGATGTATGTTTATTTTGTGGCACAAGTAAGAATGATTTCATTATGAGATTGGTGGGACCTATATCTCCCTCCAATGAATTGGGTAAAGATTTATATCTCATGAGATAGACATGGATAGAACGGTAAGTTAATCTAGTTCAGTATTACAGTACTAGAACGAGGAGTGAACTCGATTCAGAAAAGGACTTTGTCCACTAATATGGTCTTGACAGCAATGCCTTGTCTACTATGGAAATCATTACATGTGCTTAATGGATGCCACAATTACATGTTTTATTCCCATGCTATTTTATCATGATTTATGTTCCATTATGATCTATGCCTTATGTACTTACATGTTTTATGTCTTTGCTCATGTTTTTTATGTTTAAACATTATGTTCATGTTTTTAGGTTCAAATGTATATGGTATGTTTTATTTTACCCATGCTTACCCTTACTGAGAATTTGAGCTCACCCTTTTTATGTTTTCTTTTCCCCGGGATATAAAGAAAGGTTTTAGGTAAGAAAAAAAAGGGAAGATCTTTATGGGAGATGTTGAAGATATTTCACCACGATTAGAAGATTTTATTCTCAGTTTCCAAAGACACTAAACTATTACGGTCCTTGTGTGTCTGTTTTTCTTATGTATTAAGTATTCTGCAAAAGTAATGTAATTCCCATGTACGTCAAGTTTTGGGTCTCTACAGTTGGTATCATAGGAAAGGTTTAGTTTACCTTTGGAAACTAGGATGTGAAAATGTCAGTGAGATCCCTAGAGATATTTATAAGGTATGTCTAGGGATGTCCCCAAGGATAAGTATACGTATAGGATATAGTCCTAGAACTATGGTAACGATATTAGAATTTAACCTAAATGTTATATATTGAGGGTGATCCCCCTTTAATATGTTGTTTTCTCTAGCTTGATTTTTTCCTCTCACACTATTCTTTTTGGGTTTTAGAAAATGGCTGGAAACAGGAAGATTCATGATAATGGAGGATATAACGGACAATGGAATGATATTCTTCATGAGAAACCAAATGAAATGGGATTTGGAAGTCCAACTATAGTTATTATGACTAATCAGAAATATCATAATATGATCAATAATCTCAACTTTGGTAAGTTTCCCGACTCAGATAATAATAGAAAGATGGAGTTTCAGGATGATCATAGAGGAAGAAAAGATCAATACCCCTCATGTAAATCATGTGGGAAGAGGCATCAGGGAGATTGTTTCAATGGAACTGGAAGATGCTTTGGGTGTGGAAAAGAAGGACACAAAGCTAGTAAGTGCAAAGGAAAATGATCAGTTAACACCATGGACAAGGATAATGGTATTGATATGACATCAACAATGGTTAAATGTTTTAAATGTGGAATGTACGGGCATTATTCAAACCAATGCCCTAAGGGAAATTCTAATGAAGAGAATCAGTACAGTCGTATGGTAGTATTTATGTTGATGATGATGAAGAGACTACATTTGATATGTGAGATGAAAGAATTGTTGAAGCTCAGTCAATGGTTTAATATGGTAGTGGAATGATTAGATGTTTATCAAGTGTAATGTTGTATAAGTAATCTCATGGTACTATGGAATAAAGAGACATCTAAGGATTGTTACACTATTGTCTTTCCTTATGTTTTGAAAGTATATGATGAATGGTACTAGTGACCACGAATGTTTATTCAGATATTTTTGTAAAGTAGATGATATGGGAATAATGAAGGGATAAAGAGAAAATTAAATGTCTGATAGTATTCATGAGCTCATTACTGATATAAGGAGAAGGTCATATCATGGCTTTATTATATATAATTTTTGTGATTTAGGAATGTGGAAAGAGTTAACTTTTGACATCATTCATGTTTTCACTAAGGTTAAATGGGTATTCCTTTTTCAAGTGAATACATGTTTAAGGCCTTCAAACGTCTGGAATGTGACCAACAAGAAATATCTTATGATATATGGGGATCAACGATGGTATTAACATTCTTGTTATATGAAATCTATGGTAATTTTTTTCAATATAATATGACAATGAATTGTAATATTATGGATAAGCCTAAAGATTGGGATGGAATATGTTGGACATAAGTTAGTATTGTTTCAGGATAGAACCTTTTTCGATATTATTGATGGGATGATGTAGTAATTTAGTTTTGGAAAAAGGACAACCTGCAGGATGGGCGACAACCCATCACATCGGACTAGGCTGTGGGAATCAAACCCACAACCGAAGTGTGACTGGCCTTTATCGCCTACCACTGGCCTACAGGAAGTCCCTGTTTAGTAGAAACCAGTTTTATTATATTAAGAAGTATGATATATAAAGTATAAGTCCATTTTAGGAACCATATATGATTAATTTCACTATAGATCGACTTATGTATATTTAATATCTTTTTCTAACCTTTTGTTTGAGACAGATGGAATGACTCGTCATTCTATCACATGATCTGCTAACACTTCACGAATAACAAATTCAACTTAATTTTTTAAGAGATGAAGTGGAAATTGTTCAAGGCATGAACAACAGTGAGATTGTACCAAAATCAAGTAAGTATTTCATCCTATTCAAAATTTTCAACTATAGGGAAATGATATTGAAAACCAAAAATTTTGTCCTAGTGCTCTTATATTTGATGAATCAGATGGTACCTTAGATCATCACAAATTTATGGCTTTGTGATTGTTGGCTTTTTCATAGCCATGTTCTCTACCACTCTCAATCAGAACATGATGGTTATATTTTTTCTTCCATATCCATATTTTCACATATGTTCTCCTACGTGGAAACCCAGTGATGAGTTAATTTGGGTAACCGTTACGTTTCAAACTTTGGATTTTAAATCCATGTTTTGGTATTCCTTTATTAGATGTGGCTTTCTATTAAAGAAACTTTCGAGTAGTAAACCATTTATAACCCCGACGAATTTCAAGGGTGAAATTCATTTTAAGGGGGGTAGAATGTTACACCCCGAGATTTTATGAAAAATATTCTTTTTAATTTTATTGATGTCTTGTGTTGTACGCTACACCAAAAGGAGCTTTCACTACACACATCCCTGACTTGGCTTGAATTACACGCAATTGCGACCTTCCATGATAGCGAGTGTAGTACGCAGTACCGAGTTTCACTAAATGAGATATTATTATAATATTATTATGAACAAGCCTTTATGAATAGTAATACCCACTTTTTGAAATTTTATAAATTTTATATTTCAAAACGGACTTCATTTTTGGATTCGCAATACCGAAATTATCTTAGGGTGAAATTTTGGTACTTTTCGGATAATTTCATATTCTGATGAATAGTGAAATTACTAAATTTTAATTAAAAACAACTTTTTTAATCGAAATAATTAATAGTGATAAATTATTAATTTGAGTGGTTTTAAAGTATATTTAGAATATATTTTTACAATTTAATAAAATGTTGTTCATTGGATGTAAATTCACATTTAAACCAGACATAAACAAGTGTCAATCTTTTGATAGTTATTATCTTTTAAAAACACGCTATTTGTTTTGACGGTGGGAATTAATTTTTAAATTAGTTAATGTAACTAATATGTTTTGAATTTGGTAAAATAAACATCATTTTTGAATTCATAATATCAAATATATCGTAGGCCAAATTTTTTGTATTTTTTGGGAAACTTTCATTTTTTTGATGAATAGTGAAACCACTAAGTGGTAGTAAAAAAAAATAAATTTTTCATAAAACATAATTTTACCGCTTCTGTGAGTAGAATTTCGAAAATCCGAGAGACACGGTAAATATGAAGGACTAAAATTTGGTTCAATGAGATGAAAATAATTTTTGGTGAATAGTATCTTTTTACATTTTTTACCACGGGTAAAAGTAAATAGGGTAGTTCAGGATAAAAATGATATTATTATTACCCTAACAGTTGTCCTAATTCTATTGGATAAGTTTAATTCGACCAAAAACAACCTTAGGAATAAAATATGACCATTTAGGCCCACTTGGATTACATTAGGACATTTATTATTAATTTATTTAAAGAAGGGTTAAAATAGTTAAAATCAATGTTTAATAAGTAAATCATTTTTCATATAGGGTTATACATAAGATAAATTGGACTATAAATATTCATTAGAAAGGTAAAAATATTTCCTACATAATGATATTTTATTTGTAATTTTTAGACATTAAATAATTTAATTTATTTATGACACAAAGATGATGCAGTAATTATTTTATTAATGAAATATTGACATAATTAATGTTATAAATACCCAAATAAATGTAATTTGAGACTTTTAATTAATTAAAATAATTTTATAGTTTAATATGACATGTTAGTATTGATTTAATTAACTTTTTTCTAACTAATAATTCTGTAATAATTTGTACATAAATCAATTACTAAATAGTGTCAAAATTGACATAAAATAGTTTTTAAAACGAATATTATATTATTAATTGTTATTTTATTCCTAAAAATCTAAGGATCGGCCAAATGACTTAGATAAGGTTATATATATTAATAATAAACAAATTGGGGTTATTTTGTCTTGTTATAGTATGTTTATTAACCTTATAGTGTAAGAACACAAAAAGACACGGTAAAAGTAAAATTATCTAACTTAATGTTAAATCTAAATGATACGGTTAAAATAGGAAACTAAACTTGTCTAAATTAGATTGGATGAGAGTATTTCGACCCATCCCCACCTTTGCTTCTAAATAAATCAAATTGGATCTATTTAAAACCGAATTTTTCTTTATAATAAAATAATATTTTTAGTTATTCCAAAGGTGCCCCTCTCCTCACTTATAAAAGGGCACCTCCTCCCTCTCTTCCTCACACCACATTGAGCCTTCACACTCGGCCACCCGCTGCCAAATTCTCTTCTCCACTTCCATAGAAACATCATAGAGGTCCTGGTCTTCTTCAAAGAAAAATTTTAGTTCCCTAAGAGGAGGACTTAAAGAGGCGCTTCAAAGAAGAGGTATTGTCTGTTACCGATTCTTTCAACATTATTTCTTCTTCCACATATTCTTCTTAGGTTGTTTCATTATGAAGTAATAACATAAGTATAAATCATATACTGATATGTTATTATAAGTATGAAACAACCCTATTTCACCATCTATCCATCCTATGGAAAACGAAATCACCGCGCGTGTATACGTACGAAATACCGTCTCCACGTCGTGGTGTAATCTATTTTCCACCACCACCTTGCTTGGATGGGTATAGTGTTGTACATAATAACTATATATGATTATTTTAATGTGATATAGATTATGAAATATTATACATAAACTCCAATACAATTCCACGATCATGAGAATGATATCATCGCTCGTGCGTACGTACGGAATACCGTCTCCACGACGCGATGAGATTCACTCTCCATGATAACCATTCAAGAATGATTATAAAGTATATATAAAAAGTAATAATGAAATATATGACATAATAATGCTACTGGATATATGTATATATATATTTATGTCATCTACTTAATTCCATTCAATTCAATAAGGAAACGAAAACAGCGTTCATGCATACGTATGGCCTACCGTCTCCATGAATGGTGTATATCTTTCCATTTATCTATCTATTATATATATGTATATTCTGAATATATATTATATATAAATAATTTTTATATTCTGGAATTAAGTAATCGTGATATAAGTAATCATATGAATAATTAAAAGTCAAAACACGGACAACAAATGAAACGATTTTACCAAAAACGCTACTTTAACATGAATTTAAAAAAGAAAGGGTAATATAAAGTCATAAGTGAACCATATATATGAATATGATTCTGTAATAATTCAATGACATTATTTAAATCATTATACAGGAGGTTTGGATATGTACGAAGCATATCGGACCTAAGGTAAGGGATAATGTTTCAAATCTCATTTTTATCCGAGATTGCATGTTCGTAAGTATTTACTGGGGTTATTGCTATCATCCATGTCCATGTTTCCTAAAAATGGTTTCATGTATGTTTAACGTTCTTTTTACCCATTTTTGACTTTTAATACATAGTGTGTATTAAATCATTCTTTTACGAGGTACATTTTCAGTTTTCCGTCAAAAGTACGAGAAGAATGTTTTTTTAACTTATACGACACGAACGGATTTTTACGGTTTTATAAAGCCTTATTTTCATGTAGCTTCCTCCAAAATATTTCTTGTATATTTTAAAAAAAATTCTATTCTTTTAAAATTGCATTGAATTTTGTGGAAACAAAATGATTTTGAAGAAGAAAGGATATTTTCCTCAAAAATTCATTTCAAGTGTTTTATCAAAACCATTTTTCATCTAGGATAACATTATTTCATATGTTTATATTTCAAGTATAATGTCTCTATGATTTACATGGTTTCAATTTTATTATTATGAAATTATATCCATTTCTTTTATATGGATGATGTGATGATGGGATTATATTTATGAAACCCATTTTATTTATTGGGTTATTGTGAATGATGTATGTTTATTTTGTGGCACAATTAAGAATGATTTCATTATGAGATGGCTGGGACCTATATCTCCCTCCAATGCATTGGGTAAAGATTTATATCTCATGAGATAGACATAGCTGGAATAGTAAGTTTATCCGGTTCAGTATTACAGGACTGGAACGAGGAGTGAACTTGATTCAGAAAGGGACTTTGTCCACTATGATGGCTTGGCAGTAATGCCTTGGCTACTATGGAAATCATTACATGTGCTTAATGGATGCCACAATTACATGTTTTATTCCCATGCTATTTTATCATGATTTATGTTCCATTATGATATATTCCCTATGTACTTCCATGTTTTATGTCTTTTCTCATGTTTTTGATGTTTAAAGATTATGTTCATGTTTTTAGGTTCAAATGTATATGGTATATTTTATTTTACCCATGCTTACCCTTACTGAGCATTTGAGCTTTCCCTTTTTATGTTTTCTTTTCCCCAGGATATAAAGAAAGCTTCTAGGTAAGAAAAAAATGGAAGATCTTTATTGGAGATGTTGAAGATCTTTCACCACAATTAGATGATTTTATTCCGAGTTTCCAAAGACACTAAACTGTTACGGTCCTTGTGTGTCTGTTTTTCTTATGTATTAAGTATTCCGAAAAATTTATTTAATGTCCATGTACATCAAGCTTCGGGTCTCTACTGTAAATTAATTCCAAAAAATTATGAAAATTAAGGTAATACAGAAATGTTATTGGTTTACGTTTCCTACTGGGACATTATAGGCCGTTTAACAAATAATATGTTTGTGACATTCCGGTGGTTAACATTTTCCTAATCATGTTTTATAACACTCTCCATCAGAACATGACTGTCTGTTCTCTCTTCCATATCCATTTTTTTACATGGAATCTGAATATGTTTTATCATGGGTGACCTTTGTACTTCTCATTCATTCTATTGAAGTGACATTTTTACTGACTCTTTTTCGATGTGGGACGTTTAATGAAGATTCCAATCTCATTTTAAAAACTCTGAGGATATAATTCTCAAAAGTGGGGAAGGATGTAACATCCCAGGTAAATAAATAACATGAAAAATTTTATACTTATTAATATTTTTGAATTAAATATTAATTCTAATTTAAAGGAGACACTATGTTCGATGACGTACCTGATACACAACAATGGGTTTTTTTGAAATCATACATGTCACACTAATAATATAATATTATTCTTTTAAATGGTATTTAATTCCTAGACGTTGTATGGGATGTAATGACTAGAAAAAAGTTCAATATTATTATACTTGTTTGTTGAATATTTTTAGATTTATGTAATGAAAGTTAGAGGCTTAAAATAAGTATAGAATTCGATTATAATCATAAATACTCTAATATTCACTTAAAGGTCGATTTACCACCTTTTTAATAGAGAACCCTATTTAAATATAGTTTTTTCACTTTTAAATTTCTTATTATACAAAATAATATTCTTTTTTAGAATCATTATATCATACTTTACTTTGTGTAAATTTTTTGTATTTTTCAAATAGTGTTCATTTTTTAATGAATTGTTAAAAATACTATATTTTAATTCAAAAGGGCCTTTTAATATAATATATTTATACGGTTATATAGTCATTTTAATTTGTATTAAAGATTAATTAGAATATATTTTTACCATTCAATCTACTATTGGTCATTATAAGAAATTTCATTTTGAAATTGTACATAAAACAATGTCAATATTTTGATAGTTATTATTTCTTAAAAACACCCTATTTGTTTTAACAATGGGAATTAATTTTAAATTAATTCTTTCCACTTCTGTGTTTTGAATTTGGAAAAATTGATTCCATATTTGGAATCAGTATGTCTAAATTAAGTAAATAGGTAACTTTTATTTTTAGAAAATTTAAATATTTACTTCAATAAATATTTTATTTAACATGACTAAAGGGTAAATATAGTAAATAAGGGTAAAAGATAATATTATAATAATATTAAATTACCCTAACATGTGTCCTAATCCAATTGGATGATACAAAGCCGACCATGGGCATCCTTGGGTAGAATATGGGACCCCATAAAGCCAGATGGGAGTAATAATGACACATTATATTAATTAATTTAAAGTAAAGACAAAAATGATATAAACAAATATATTTTAGTAAATAAATTTTTTAATGGGGTTATATAAGTTATCCTTTTAACTATAAATATTCATTAGAAAGATAAAAATACTTCCTACATCATGGTAGTTTTTTTTTATTTTTTTACATAAAAAAAGTAAATTATTTATGACACCATAATAATGAAATATTTACCTCATTAATAAATGATTTAGACAAATAAGATTATAAAATTTAAAACAATATCCAAAACCTGTCCAATTCTTATTGGATTATTTTATTTTGATTATGAGTCAACATGAATTCATTTTTAATTATTATTTGACCTTTTGAAACGAAATATGAGTTTATAATAAAATAATTGTTTCAAACATTCCTAAAGAGCCCCTCCTCTCCCTTATAAAAAGACGTCACTTATAACTCATTTATCACACTTCTCAAGAATTTGGATCTTCCAACCACTTATCTAATAAGATCCCAAGATCCCTATCTTTATATTATAATACTTACCTTAGGCAGAAATCAAATCAAGAAACCCATTCGGTTCAAACCATGGGTAGTTACTCAATTTAAAGGTAACGTCTCCTCTTAAGTTCTTTTGTTTTATTTTACTTCTACAAACCATAAACTCCTTTTATTCCTTTCTTTTGTAACAAAACCAGTATCCTAAATATATACTGAGATGTTTTTATGATAAGTATTTGAACTACACTTACACACACCTTCATCTAATGGGTAAGAACATACTGTTTCTGTTGATGGAAAACTAACTCCTCAAAAAACGATGATTGTTCAATTATCTCCTACAGCCTTTCATGGTTGCCATTAAGATGAAACTGTATTTATATATGATATATATTATGTTTATGTTTCCTTTATGCTTTTGTATTTTACATTTCTGGCATGCCATTATGGTTTCCATTATGGGTAAACTCGAGAATTTTATTTGAGGATGTGTGAACTTCCGCCCCTAAAATGATATGACACATTCATACCATATGTGGTATGTATAAGGGATAGAATTATTGATATTATATATAATAATATACTGTAATTATAATATAACAATGTATCATTATGTTTTAATTCCATTAAAACATAATATATAAATGAATGTAGTGTTCATGCGTATGTACGACTTACCGTCTCCAGGAACGATGCATTTCATTTCTTACCTCCAAATGTTACATACTATTATCAATAAATTTATATACTGGATATATATGATGTATATGATATTTTAATCCTGAATATTATTCTGGATATAATGAACTTTTGACCTCATGAACAACATGTAATTATAAGAAGTCTATTTTTGACTCAAGTACCATATATTGACAGAATGACCGTTATTAACTTAAATGATTACATAATGTTTATAACATGGTAATAAGTGATATAAAAGGACTAATGAACATGAAAAAGTTCCTAATAATGTCGAAATTAACATTTGTTTAATATTCAGGAATTTAAAGAACGAACGGGTCATGTCAGACAAAACGTAAGGGAACTTCTTAACCCAATTCCTATTCTTTGGGTTGATATTATCTTTCTAATTTATTTAATTATTTAATTTGTAAACAAAATTCTTGTATATGGTGTATAAAACCTTTTTAATTTTATTCAGAAGGAATATTTTCTCTATGAATCATTTTACTAAATGAAAAAATATGTTTCTTTTTAACGTACGTGATGACAACGACATTTACGCTACTGTGAGTATTATTTGATATATGGATTCCATAACCAGCAATAATGTTTTTAAAAGTTTAATAAATACGAAATACTATATTACATATTTTGGTATTGAAAATGGGTTTTTAAATGTATTGATTATTTCCATTTCCTGAAATGATTTCTGGTGGTTGAAAATGAAATGTTATTAGTGAAATGTTTATATTTTGAAAACATTATGTGTTATGATTTAATTTCATGGGTGGTTATGTGATAAACCAAATGACTGGTGGTGTCCTGATATAAAAGGATAGGTGGTTATATTATAACCTCCAATGCATTGGGTATGAAATTCGGTCGTATGGCTATTCCATTTACTGATATGTGTGGAAGTTGACCGTACTGTTATTCCACTTAAGTATGTTTATGTCCCAAGTTTCCTTTATATGTTATGTGCTCTTTTTTATGGGTTTTATGGTAATAGTTTTGTTATAAAATGGTAAGTAATGATATTTTATTCATTGATGAGTATTTACTACTTCATAGAGGTTAAAAGTATTACTTATGATTAAGTATTCATGGTTTACTTTTTGTTTTGAAACACTAGTAGGTTTCCTTCTTTTTGTATCCCTAACTGAGTTTTTCATGCTCATCCCAAATTTTTGATATTATTTTCATAGGACATAAAGTAGAATAGGGTCAAGGATGAGATCCTGGAAAATCCATGTTGTCTGAAACATGGAACAAGTCATGACTCTTTTTTTTGAAGGGTTTATATTTTTTTGGAAAAAATGGAAACTCAGTAGAAGTGCATACTTGTTAAAATTTTGAGACGTAATAGTTATGTCCTAATTATTTAAATCACTAAACCTGAACAGATCCTCAATGTGAATTATTCTTTTAACTTAATATTATGTAATGTTTTATGGCCTGGTCCTTACAGTCCTTTATTTCCTCCATAAATGGATTCATTATTGAATATTTTTTACCAGTCTGAGTCTCCCACATATATAATGTTGTGTTTGTAGAACTCCTAATTTCTGCCCTCTCATTATGGATAGAGGCTAATTGAAAAACATAATACATGATTGTGGAACAAATATTGGTCAAGAAAGTTGTAAAACTGGGAACCTCTAAAAATTTTGACATGTCGGTCACATTGGTCACCTATAAATAAACTTTTAGGGATAAAATCTCACATTTATTCATATTAGTTCAAGATCCAATGTCATCCCATGTCGATATGATGTAATTTCACTAGAGGAATATGAAGTCCATGTATTTTTTTACATCAGGTATCTAATGGTTATTACATGTCATAGGTATTACATTTTAGTTCAAATGATATATGTCATGTGGTGATGAATTTGAATGTCCCGTAGAATAGATTAACAAATGAGTCTAGCATCAAATGAAGAATGATTATGTATATGTGTCCCATTAATGAAAAAACAAGAATAGTTTACCGATTATTTTTAAAACTCATTTTGATGTAGATCCAAAGGTGCTACTAGGGGATAATGTTTTTACACCTATGTTTAATAATATCGATCTATTTTCTTCTGTGGAGGATCTGGAGGTCTATCCTTAAAAGGAATGATGTGACACCTAGGATTACCACCATGGATAGAATCTGGGTGGGTTTGATATAGTGGTTCTTCCCTATAAGATAGGATGTCACCTATGATATTAATAATTTTTATTGTTATTTTTATGGAGAGGGACCAACGGTACATTCCTAATTGAGAAGTTATGATACATGATTTTACTAATTTTGATCAAACGCCTTTTAATGTGTATATATTGTTGTGTAACACAAGGAGGGATGATGTCACACATAATTTCCCCTATTTGTATCAAACACCATGTGGTGCCGATATTGAGGTTAGTACCTATAATGTATAATGTCACAACATAGTTTTCCAATATAAATCGTACAACATCTATGGTAAATCCTGCGGTTCCACTTCCAATGATGGAAGAGGTCTCACCTAGTTTGAACTTTTTCAGGAACAAAACTCATGGAGGTTGAATATAAACACTATTTAATAGACCTAAACAAAACCCACATTTCTCGATGTCGTATTTTATTGTAATCTGACAGGATTAATTAATGTAGTTTAACATCATGTTGTATGTATTCTCATTTCTAAGAAGGAGCGTCGATGAGGGATAATATGGGCTATATGTATAATAGATACCATTTGGGGGAACTACACTCCATTGGGGGTGTCTTGTAAACAATGGTAAAATACTGTTTTATCCCACCATGATTGTATACGGGGAATCATTTATTTACAACAATTCATATGTCCACAATTTTGTGTCATGTTATAAGGATGCATTGATTATATTTAATTTTTAATCACTAATACATAGAGCTAGAAAATCTTATGTTTTTCAGATCTGATGATGGGTAACTCATTCTGCACCCATTGAACTTATATGGCCACTATTTATACACCTTTGGGTGGGGAATGACATTAGAACTACCATGGACGAGTGGAGAGTCAATATATACATGATATAGTTCATATCAATATAGTTAAATGTACGTATAGTTCATATTCATTGAAGCTATAGGTAGGGTACAAACCCAAGACACACATTGGGAGAGGTGAAGAACACATGATCGGGTTGCACTAGTCATATGGGGACTCTTTGTGTAGTTGAAATTGTCATGTATTGGTTTGGGGTACATAAGAACATGGACATCATAAAATAGTGTCATAAAAAGGGAGGAACCACGTATATGTCCTTGTGAAAAATTTCTCATCTCTATGGGACTCATGAAAAGTTTCATCACGAATTATGGGCACCTCAAAGAGTATAGAGTCCTTAAAAGGGGGTATGATTTATGAAACATGGTTCCCCAAATGCAGAGTGATGTAAACATTTAATGGGGATGTTCTTCATGAAGGGTAAATTCATTGAGATTCCTCGAGATCATTAGAGTGTCATTTTTCTCCAAACAATCCATAGATATTCATGAGTATTTTTTATCTTTTCATTTGTCTACGCTCCTCGAGTCTTAGTTTCATGTTCCTAGAGATTAAAATCATCCATTAATACATTTAAGATAAGCTATATGACTCTTAATGTCATTTCATGATGTTTTCCAGGAGGCCTTCACACATAGATGAAGAAACATCTCATCATAAGAGATTCATGATAGTCAACCATTCTCAAAGCTAAGGAGAATTGTGAAATATATATTTTGAGTGATATTATGGAATTTCTGGCTCAGAATCACTGAGAAAATGTCATGAATTCCTTTACTTTTATCATGATATGAGTATTTCGAAATCAAAATAGTAATTATCCATATTCTAATATATGAATTCAACAATAATTTCCTTTATTTGGTGCATCTTTTATATTATATTCCATTGCATTTTGGTAATTCTGTTTTAATAATTCCTCATATCATTATTTTTGATGAAAACTACATTAAGTTATGCTCTCTTACATATAAAATTATAAATATGAATACCTTTTACTATACACTATAAAAATACTCAATTTCTATTTAGTAAATACCAATGTGTTACCTTCCTGATGTATTAAATGTTATAAAATATTTTATTCAATTTTCCCTATATCCATATTTTCCACTAATATTCTCTCTTTATATTACATCCATTCAATTATATATGAAAAGAATAATTTTCTCTCAATCTTGATAGAATAATACATTTTATCTTTTTATATTCAGAATGTTTAGAATACCAGTTCCCTTATATGATTCTATTAGAACAATCAATCATGTCGAAAATAATTCTCTTTAGATTATTTACATATGCATCCTCATTTGTTTCAAATTTTTTAAATTTTCATTGAGATATTAAATCCTCTTCTTCTTCATTATATCTTGCACACAGGAACTATCATTCTTTATCATATTGTTTCTCATGAGGATAATATACATCTAAAACTTTTACCGTCAAATACATTCATTCCATGATTTCTATTTCTTCTTCATCCATAGTACATTGAATAAAAAACATTGAAATTTATTTCATGAGATAAAAAAATTGGCATGATTACATTACCCCATTCAATACTTCTTAGAGTTAGAAACTTCTTCTCTATTGATCTTATCCATTTTTTAGTTAAAAATGGATTTTTATTCCTATTGATTAATGGAGGTAGCTTACACGAAACACAGTCTGTCAGTGCAACATCATGTGAAATATAAACACGATGTTATAATAGTGACCATTTATTAAAAATACCTTTTTTAAATGACCGAATATGGTTTAGAATTGATCGATTCCAGCTATAACTCGATCTCCAACTTCATTATCCTACAATAGAGAGAAATAAATACAAGGAATATGTGCACTGATATGAATTCCAATACATCCTTTAGGCTTCACTTCTAAATAATTGTATACATTTGATATGAGCATTTACTAATTAATTAAAATGTATAATCTCAATATAGTGAAACACATTACATAAATTAAAAAAATTATATTACATTGATAATATCAAAATCATAAATAAGTTTTCTTTAGGGATATCAAAATTTTCAAATCCTTAAGAATTATTTATCAGTAAAATTTGAATTATCATACGAATATCCCATTAGATTTTCAATCTAGGTCTTCAGTACATCCATTTTTTAAACTAATTAATTACTGGGTCAAGCCCAATGTTGAATTATAAGTGTTATTTATTATAGGATTATATGTTATAGAACCACATCAACTTGTTGTATCCAGATAGGGATGTATTACTAGGATAATCACATAATCTACACATTAATAAAACATTAGTTTGTTATTCTATATTTATCCTCAAAATATATGATAGGGTTATATTCTATAATCTAAATTTTCCTAAATCTATTTCAAAATTTTATATTATTCCTCCCACTGATACAAACTACAATGACCAAACCAATATAGCGTTGAAAAGTGGTTTCCTTTATTTCATTAGAAAATGATACAAGAAATTATATACTAAGGGTATTAATATTTTATCATTATTGGTAAAATAGATACATAAAAAGTGTCATAATACAATTTAAAACATAAATTTTATAATGAATTTTCATTATAATTACATTATTACTTTTAAATATTCTTATGTATAAATAATAAAATAATTACCAGTATCGTGGGAATAATAAAACACTAGGAATGTATGAACTCAAATTCTTAGTAATGGAATGCATACAATAGAATCTAAGATTATTAAATATGGTATAATCAATATATTAAGGTAAAGAATGGGAATATATTCCATTCAATTAATAACATGTGCCTAAAATGATTGCTATTTAATATGATCAAAGAATTACATATAAATAATCACATAATATTGAATCATTACCACGTATATTTTATATAATTTAATAATCTCATATAATGCTAATAAATTAATTCATAATGACAGAATTCATAATGATGTACATTGAAACCATACTAATGAGTCCTTTTATTAAGCTATATAATTTCGTCAAGGACATATTATAATGCATCTAATAAAATTAAGGCCTTATGCTAAAACATCTATATAAATGGTCATGGACATGGAAAAAAAACCAGTTTATTTTCTCTCATGAGACCTACTAAAGCATCAAGGGGATGTGTAATTTTTGTCCTCACCCACCAGTTAATATTTCCAATACAATTATTATATGAAAGTGGTGACATATAATAATCTCAAAGATTTATTTTTTAAAAATAATAATATTAAATATTAACGATTACACTAATAAATTGTCATAAAAATAAAACATACAAAGTAAAATGAATTTTTTCAATACAGCACATCACTAGTGAAACTTACCACAATCAATTTGGGGAAAACATGGTTGGTATCACTGAATTATATACCCATTAAATCATATATTACATCAATGGATTTATCCATATATGGAAATTTATTTGTAATGATCACATGGAACATTTATTATGGGAGAGAAATATTCTTTTAAAATCACCATTTTATTTTAAAACTCCAAAAGTCATAAAATAATTTCAAAATAATATTTTTATAGTCCATTAAAGAACAAACAATTAACCTAACATTATCTATAAAAATTTCATTAAGATGAAACTATTAAATATTCAATATTTTATTTAAAAAAAATTAGTTATCTAAGTTAATTTCATATGTTTCATATAAGAAAAAAATAACATTCACTTTATATTATGAAATGTTTATAAAAGTTTAATTTTTTGAAAAATGAAAGATGATTCCATTGAAACCATAAAATAGAAAGACAAATGTGGGTAAAAATTGAATTAATAAAACATTTATAGAATTTAGTAACATTTCTGAAAACATTTTTAAAAATCATCGAGTATGATGAAAAATTATTTTTTATAAAATAGAGAAATAAAATCATAGTTTTATAAATTCTTTCTCTTAATAATTTTATGAACTATTGAGAGAAAAATGGTGCTCTTACATGAAAATTTTCCTAAAAAATTTGTTTATTAAAAACTATATTGATTATAATATAGAAATATAAAATAATTTCAATAAGGGAGACCTAAACCCAAAATGTCATGAATGATTATGATATTGTAAATAATAAGAAGAATAGAAGAAATATCATAAATTAAAATCTAAAATACGTAATAATATTTTGATCATGATATATCATTTTAAAAGGTTGGATATATAAACCCCAAAAAATAAATAAGTGCATAATATAGCGTAAAAACATTTTTAAATTACATAAATTCTAAATAGAATTATTCATTATTATTATTTACTTTACTTTAAATAATACTATGTTGTATATGATATTTAATTGATTAATTTTATATGATATGTTTCTATAATATCATGATTATCCGTCAAACAAGACTATGGTAGGTTAAAAATGGTCAAATGGGTCAATATATAAACACATACATAGCAATAATTAGAATATAATATTCATATTTTAAATTTAATTATACCTATAAATCCTATCATGAATGATGGTTAATATAATTAACTATGTTATCATCTCAGATATGGTTGGTTGTACATACGTATGAGTACCATTTCTATTATCCCATTATCGCATTAGTGGAAGGTAATATAAATTTTATCATTAAACAAGTATCATTATTTAATTTATATAATTTGATTAGAATAAAATTAATTATATATATCATCCTTATGGAGTGGTGATGAAAGGAAACTACCATTACTTTGTGAACATTGTAGTCTTGATAAAAAAATGATATTTTAATTTTTCATTACTATAATGAAAATGATAAATTATATTTTACAAATGATAAATATGGAAGTAATATCATAATTATTTCATTTATACCATATATATTTTTAATAATATCATTATTACCTTCTATTTATAGATTTGGTAATAAATGAATCGCATCGTTTCACATGGTGGCACTCGGTTATACTCACGGGTGATGATATAACATTCCCAACGAAATAGAAAGTAACAAACTAATAGATGATATATTGACTCAAAATATATTATTATGTTATTAATTATAATATATATATATATATATATATAGTTATTATCCACCACCATACCCATCTATGAGATATTGAAATAAAATATGTATCATACGTGGGAGAGGGGGCAGTCCATTGTAAAAAAAATAATGATATCATAAGAAATTTGTGGCAAGTGTAAATGGTTTTAGGTAATTAACATAATATGAAATATATAATCCTATTAAATAAAGGTATGTTAATATATCATTATGGGGTTTTCATAATTTAATGATATTTTGGAATAATTATAAAATGCTCATTAATTAAAGTTAAACCTTCTTTGTTACCCACCAATGTATTACACCAAAATAAAGTAATATTTGGATTTTGCACAAATATAATTATTATAAGAAGATATGATATATTATTGTAAGGTATTTTATAATTTATTCAATGCTAAATATGTTTTTTAGTGTTTGAATATGATATGACAATTGGTGGCTTCTAATTATTGTTATTAACGACATACATGTATTTTTTTTTGAAAATAACGTGTAAAAATACTTTACAACTACCAAATGTTTCGAAAATATATTTTTATCTGTCCTTATAAATTATGGAGTAAAAAATGGACACAATTGTTTTTAATTTATTTAGTAATTTTAACACTTATCATTTTATTTTAGGCCATGATATATCAGGTTATACCATAACAGCAGTAAAATAAATTTACTATTTTTACTATTTATATTGTTAATAAATTAAATTTTATTTATAATATAGTATAAAATATTCCAATAAAAAATTTTGTATTAGTTATTCAATTTTAAATTCATAATATTGGAGAATTTAAATATAATATTAATCATACAATTGTGGTTAGAAAGTGGGTTTTCAAAGAGGAAATGTTCAAATGTTATCAATGTCTTTATAACAAAATTAAATATTAAAGGGCAAAAAATTAATTTATTTCGATTAATAAATATATTATTCCACTAATTTTATTTTAAATAAAATTAATAATATAATATATACTTTTGAATTATTAAAATGGGAATAAATTATTCAACTAAAAAGAATATTTGTCACCATTCCTTGAAAAAATGATCATGTTCAATAATATCTTGACTGGTAACCCCAACATATTTCATATATTAAGAAATAATAATTAATTTAATTTTATAAAATAAATTTTAGCAATTTTATATATATTAATACTCTATTATGGTCACATACTATGATTAAAATCAAATTTAGGGGAAATTTATTTTTACAGAATTAATTTATTTTTCCATTTAAATGATTATTATTTTATAACAAATTAAAAGATAGTTATTATTTAAATAATTTAATTATTAATATTTATAAATAAAAATTTAATTCTTATAATATAATGTAATACAATATTATTGTTCATTTATACTTGGGTTTTCATGTTAAGCATGCTATCTAAGAGTTTCAATTTGATGAAATATATTTTGAAGTTTTTTTGAGATTGGTATTGCATATATCACACAATATAATGTGCTTTTTTACATCTTTTTGTTATGATTTTTTTAACTGAAAATATATCAATATGAATATAAATTATTCTTTGAATCATTAATTTTTTAAGACAATGGAGAAAACTTTTCAAGTATTATATGTTCGAAAAATGATTCCTTTCAAATTATTACTAAAATCTAAAATTACAACATTTTAAATTGAATGGAATATTCCAAAAAAAATTAATTTTATATCTTAATAATGGTTAAAATTTTAAAAAATAATTGTATAATAGTGAAAACATATTTTAAAAAATTTATAGAATACATTGTCATGAATGAAAAAAGGACTTTCAACTGACGAGAGAAATAAAAGAATTTTTTTTAAAAACATTATTTTGGACAATTTATTATATAAATTTTGTAAAATGAAATGATAAAAAATATTCTCATGAAATAAAAATATTATATTAAATAAATATTTATTTCTTGAAAATATATCATAATATATCATTATCGTATCTTAATCCTAAAACCCCCCCATAAATAATGATATTTTAACATAAAACCATTTCCACAATGTTATATTTTTAATCATAATAAACCAGAATGTATGAAAATTATATGGAAATTTAGATCCCCTAAATTCTTGATAATAATCATAAAATACAATCATTTCATTTATAAACACCACAAAAATGAAATAATTTCTTTACAATGGTTCTGTCCAAGAGGAATAAATGTTATATAGAAATTTATTACCTTAACTCTAGACATCCTTCATACACATTCAATCATCTTGTTTAATATATATAGGTTTATAATACATATTTTATTGTAATATACATATTTATATAATTCCATATATTATTTACATATTACCTTTTTATTTTTTGTTCATTAATAGTTTCTTTTAAAAAATGTGTTTGAGGTAATAATAAATAGTTTTTATGTATTTTTTTATTTCGTATTTTTATAAAATTACATTGATCATGGTGAAATATTTTATATAATGAACATGATATAGTGATAATATATATTCATTATAAAATTATACATTTTAATTCATAAAATATAGTGATAGGATATGAATTTGACTATTCCCGGAGAGAGTGGGTCGTACATTTAAATGATGATTGTTTCAATTTTCAAGATATATTTAATGAATTATATAAAAATAATATATCCATTTTTAATAGTCATTATTATGTCATATAAATAACATATGTTCATTTAATTTATCATTATTACCATTGAATTAATAGGATGGGAGAAATTAATTAAATCGCTTCGAGAGGGCAAATAATGATGTACACATGTGTGATATAATCACATTATTCAGAAATCTATATAATAATGTATAAATAATATAATAATAAAAAATAAAAATATATTTATTATTCCATATATTAATAATTCAATTCAATTTAGTATATTAACCAATGAATTTCTATTATGGAGAACGAACTTCATCATTTCGTGAGGTGTTAGTCCTCCCTACATATGATTGATGGTTTATTTTCCCACATTCTTGATGATGAAATTGATATAGATTATTCCATTATCATAATGAAAAATAATTATATTTTATATAATGTTATTTTTATATCATCATAGAAAATTAAGTGCAGAAGGATGTGAAAAATGAAATCAAACACAAGTTCAATAATGTATATCATTTTTGGAGTACTTTTTTGGTTTATTAAAATACAAGTTGTTACAATCTTCCACCCATAAAATTTAATTCTCACATGGAATTAATCAATCTAAAAAAATAAATGAGGTTACATTTTCATCGTCATTTCCTTAAGTTCTGATATACCTTTTTCAAATTGGAGTTTCCCCCTTAATACAATGACTATTATAGTGGTCTTATTTTATATAAGAATTACAATGACAATGTGAGATTCTAGATTATAGAGATAATTTAGATTTAAGGGACATATAAAGATTGAAACATAACATACATTAATATTACATCATAATATATGAATTTTCAATACATAGTATAACAATCCATGATAGGATAATTTCTCTCTATCTTATTTGGAAACAAGGAAACATAAACATATTTCCAAAAAAGAGAAATGAAATCTCCTAATATATTCTTCATAACTATAACCCCTTATATATATATATCAAAAAAATACCTTTCATAATATTGTAGGTAAATAAACTATTGTAATGATTGGAAACATATGATTATTATGGATAAGCATGGGATATATCCACATATCATGAGCATATGGGTATGAGAACACTATAATAAATTTTTAAAACCAGACCTTTCATATCATAATGCTTAAACATGAGGAATTACATATTTAATGATTGTTAATAAGAATGTAATCATAATAAAATCAAATAAAATGAACTCTAAGTACATAAATGTTTCATAAGTCATTGATTTTTGGTTTAGCCATATGCATAAAAATCATTTTCTATGTAGATCAGAGAACATTTTTTTTAAAACAATATTGGAATTGGTTCACTATCCAAACCATCATAGTAGACAATTTAAAATCCCATGTAATTCATAATCAATATATTCCATTAATGAATGATGTTCAGTCCCCATTTTAATCATCCGTATCTCTTGTGATATCAATTATTATCTAATGCATTTGAGAGAGACATAAGTACTAATCATATTTTTTGTAACATAATACTAGTCCTGATTATAAGGTTACTAAAATCCACTGTTTTATCATAAAATCATTTAAATAATTTAAGTGATACATTTTTGTTCCATAATATAATAAAGAGAACTTCATATTAAAACCCTGTATTTAAAATGGGGGAAATAAGATTTTCATCTTAAAATAACATGTTGAAATGAAACAATCATTATAGTCATAACATCATTTCATCAAATCAAAAACAATGAAAACATAAGTGAATTTCATATGAATTTTATCTTGGTATAGAAAATGTATGAGAAATAGTTTTAATAAAAAACTTTTCATTACAAACATTAACAATCTAATGAAATAATATGAATGGTCTACATGGAATCATATCTTCAACAAAGATTTAGTAACATCCAAGGAACCCAACATGGATGTAAATTTATATTGAAAAATCACACAGTAAATTTAATTCACAAAAATCCATTCCACATCAAAAAAATAATAATAAAATCAATCATTTTGAAAGTCCATTTAATTGATAATTATATTAAGAACTTATGAACGACTCTATAGAAATCTTTTAAAACATTTTTTGAGGATAATATCCTTTAAATTTTGAATATATTTTTTATAAAAATATATATTCATAAATTATGGGGGATATCATTTTTTAGAAAAAATTATTTATTAATATAAATTATGAATTAAATTAATTATTTCATCATGAAGGAATATATTATCATTCAAGTCATACATGTTAATATAGTTATTCCATTCACATTTTACATGGAAGCTTAACGAGGATTTTTTCGAAAAAAATTATTTTTAGAAAAATTTTAAAAATTAAAACATGGGTAATAATGAATTTTATATATCATTTTGTAAATTTCAATATATTTTATTATAAAATTTATAAAACTCCATTATGGAAGAATACTTTTTTTCATTAAAATACTACTGTGAAATCATGTGTCGATATAGATAAGAATTTGAAAGAAAAATATGTATTATATATATAAATATCCATATGATAGAAAAATAAATTATATTATGGAGTTTTTTTCTAAATTATTTCATCATTTGAAACATAATCATGAATAATCCCTTAAATAGAGATATTGTAACCTAAAACACAAACCCCATTGGTAAGTTTGAACTGTAATCCCCATGAAATAATAATCTTAATTAAAAATTATATAATCATGATAATAAATATTTTCAAAAAATTGTACTTTAATGGAGATATATATACACCTCATAAAAGAATATTTCTGTATAACATAACATATTTCTCAAATACTAAAATTGACAAATAAATCCATTAACTTATGTCTCGACATACATTATACATAGTTGACCCTAATTTAAAATTAATATATAATGATCAAATATATAATAAATAAATATAATAATATAAACCATAAAATATATGGTTGTATTATAACATTTTAATATCATTTTTTAAACAATTAAATGTTAAAATAATATTTTCTGAAATAACAGATTAGTATTTCATGTATGTAATGACATTATATTTTATGTTCTATTAGATGAATCATGGTTACATAATATCCATAACATTAAATATTATAAAAATATCATATATATTAATAATATATTTATTTATAAGAATCCATAAAACTTATAGAATGAAAATGGAATTCACCGTTAATGGAGATGATACGTTTATGTATGAATGAATGTTGTACCTATTTTCTTGATAGAGAGAAATTCTGAAATGTAAATATTATATATGGAATTCCAAGGGTCTATACAAGTTGTCCCTATAAATTAATGAATAAATGGAAAAGTCTATGAGAATCATTAAATGGGACATTAAAAATATGAGAGTGCATAACACCTCTCATGTCATCCTCCGCCAACTCTGCATAGTTGTAAGGAATCCTGAAGGGACAAAAGGTATTCATATCCATGAGAGATATATTTAACAAAGCATCACAATCCTTGTTAGAATCCCTATAAACATGGGTCATCAAAATATTATGACACCATATCCAGTTGAGACATACAATCAAATGTGGCAGAATCCCCAAGAGTGAATTCCGAGATGATGATTTGAGGGCATTGGTAGTATGCTCAGAATTATATTCTACCCATTTAAAATCTCATCTCTAGTAGACAACATAGATCGCTGAAAAAATAATTTCCCATAATTCATCTTAATAGGATCTCCCTTTAATGATAATTTGATAATAAAATCCTTTTACAAACCTGCAGTATGTGTAAAAACTCCACAACATATTGATAATACTGCCGCTATGAGTGGAGCCCCATCCACATTTATATTTAAACATGCACATTTTGGAGGTATCTAATGGATGATTTAGACTATATGTGGTTTTTGTGGCCTACCTGATTCTCCGAACATACAAATGGAGGTGAGAGAATCCACTATGTTATCCATAGAACCATCCTAGAGCCTATCAACATCATCGACATCCCAATGAACCTGCCAGTTCACAATATGAATTGAACCATGTTTCCTATCTTCCATACTTGAAAATATATTAGTCTGTATCCTATGAAAAATAGCCACAACAGATGATGATAAATGATTATGAAACTCTTCATTTGGTTCACTTCCTACAATGTGCATAACCATTACTTTAATAGACATGTATCTATTCAACACAGTGTTAAAAATCGAACCAAAATAACATCAATGTTTATTAGAAAAGTCACAGTGGAGTAAGTCATGTTTCACAGTATAATGAATATTTTAATACACTTATATTATTATTATTTTTCTTATATGTCATCAATTTTTATAAAATCACTCCTTATTAAATTCTATTTAAATGACGAACGAATCAGACATCTTCGCATGGTGGTATTTCGCCATTGACAAAGGGATGTTATCTTAACGACAAAAATGGAATGTAAGACATTATATTTGATAAAATAATTAAATAAGTATGCCAATATAAAAAATTAAATGTATAAAAATTTAATATAATCTATATATAAATATGTTATATTTGGTTATGGTAAACCAATAACATCATTTTAAAATGTGGTAGTCCCCCAAACACATGATTTATGAGTTCTTATCTCATTTGACAGATGTGGTTATAAATTTAAGATATTTCATTCTAATAAAAACATCTTAGTATATATGATACTCAATTTTTATTATATCACCAATATTTTAAAGTATTTTATATATTCAAAATAACAAGTTAAATAAAAATTCATTATTAAAAACATTAAATCATCATTGGGAAACATATTTGATTTAACCTAAAGCCTTCTAAGATGGATTCATGATATCAAAATATGACTCAATATTGTGTGTAGGGGTTTTAGGAAGCTATTTGGATTGATATTGTCCAATCCAACATGGGGTTATTATGTGGTATGGATAGGATAGTTGGTGGACTTTGATAAGTTGCAAAGAAGACAGACGTAAATGTTCTGAAATGAATAAATTGTACCCACATATTTCAAAGAAAAAAACTTAAAACTGGTAAATTATCAGACCATATAAGTGAAGAGGTAAAATAATTCAATACACTGGTTTTTTATAATGGTTATAGGTCATTTTTTTCATTATCAAAATTTATCACACTCAATGGTAAGAAAAATCTAAACATATACACCGAAATTAATTTTTTTTATATTTATTAATAGTTTTGTTGAAAAATAAATAAAAACATATTTTATTACATAATGTTTTATTATATCAAATATTGAATCCATTTAACAGAAATTATTAATCTTATTTTAAAATTAAAGCTATAGACTCGATGATAAAGTGGTCTTCCAAAGGGGGAATATTCAAAATTTTAAAAAGTTTATAAATCTAAATTAACTATTAAAATGATGGAAATGAAATAAATTGCACTAATAAATTTATAATTTAACTAATACATTTTATATTCCAATTTTAATACAATATTTGAACATATAAAATATTTTAATGAACATTCTGTTTAAAAAAACACATATTCTTAACTATTAATTGAAAAATTATTCATTTCAAAAAAATTCTGAAAATTCAAACTAAAGTAATTTTTACATAATGAATTATGATAATTTTCATATAAAACTATGTTTCATAGATTTTAATACTTTTTTTATTTTTCAAAAATGTAATAAAAATAATTTTTTTTAGAATCTAGTATTTTCAAAATATATTGATACTTTACCGAAAGTCAGGTACCTTTTTTCAATATGATTTAATTATATTAAAAAATATTTATTATTATTTAAATTGTGTTTATTACTATTTCATACACCATTTTTATCAGATATAAAATACTAGTAATGTTCACATAATAACATTAATAGTTTGTTTTTGTTAATTAAAACATGGTGTTGCATGTAATTCAAAAAATGTACGAAATTATTTTTTAATTTTTTTATACAATCTAGAGGTGTTAAATTTAGAAGTCCATAAAATTATTTTCCCACATGAAATTATTTCAATACAATAAAAATTTGAATATTTATTCCTTATAATTCCCTTAAATTCCTATGTAACATTCTAAAACTGGTTTTTTTCATAAAAATGACTGTGTGAGTGACCTTGTTCCATAACAATTTCATTATTAATTCATTAATATCCATTAGTTTTTTCATAATGTATTAATAGTTTTATAGGTTTATGACTTAAAACAGCAATATATGTGATGTTTCATCTATTGAAATTCTTATGAGAGATATAAGGAACACATCATGAACATGAGATATTTTTTGGATGAAGAAAAAATAAATAGTCTATCACCCCAATTTTATGAAGAATTTCAATGTATTCAATATACCTAGATCTGATATTTACATTATTTACAAATATAATTATCTAATTACAACGAGAAATCATTTTAAACCCATTTTCATTTAAAAAATTTTTAAATCACCTAAATGATTGTATGTGTAACATTTCTTCGAAATGTATTCCTACCTTATCTGATATTAAAAGGATGTAACTTTATCATCCATATATAAACTATGTTAGTTTATAATAGCATTCATTGTCCATTATCATTCCAACGGGATTGAGATATTAAGATCATTACAAATATGGATACGTAACGAGGAATCTGAATTCTCTAGTGAAATCTATTGTTGTATGAAAACTTAGATAGAGGAATTTTATGATCCTAAAACCCATTAAAATTATAGGATAATGATATAAATAGATCATATATGTATTAAATTTTTCTCATAATCTAATCATATATCTATGGATGATATACAGTTGAAAAACACAACCCATTATCATGGTCATGCAAAAACAATCTCCAAAAATTAGAGGCAAAGTAAGGACCGAAATAATATAATGTTGAATGACATAATCCATTCAACCAAAACCCTTCATTGAACTATATCCATTAATTATGGTCAAAATAGAAATAAAAATTGATAACAATGATGTATGATGACTTTAGATGGTGGGTAATTATAACACATATTGCACTATGCCCTTTAGATACCATGGTAAATTCAATGAAAATAATCCATTTTCATATTTTTTTCATTCCCATTTAAGTATGGGAATTTGATCTAACATTTTCTTAGAAATTTTTCATTCAAAATAATCATTCTATCATATAAAAAATTGAGATAACAACTCTAAAATATATTTCTTAATTTCATTCTACCAAAAATATTCCTTCAAATATCCATATATCATTGTGCATCTAGATTGAGTAGATAATGATGAATTATGATCTCCCTCTAACCACTCCTTCAAATACTGTATTTAAAATAACATAAATATGGCTTCAAAACATTCTCATTCCATCATTGAAAAAGTTAATATCAATAATATATCTATCCTCATTTTTCGTCTCTATACATTCTTTATAGTCCTCATCAATCATCACAATGATAGATGCTTGAACATTAAAATAAGGAAGATAATATTTATACCCTTCTATTAGAATTTATATATCCATTATTAATAAATATATATTTATTGAATATTTTTTGATCCTCATCATGGATAGTCTAATATGATTCAATTGAATCAAAGAATTGTCCACCTTCTTTTCTTTCCCGTGGCTATATTATATTTAAAAGTAATAATATTTAATCATATCTAACACTATTTAATAACACATATTAAATTATTTTATTTTGAGTCTAAAATAATTAAATTTGGGATTATTATATATAGGACACATTTCTATGTAATGATAATTCCTCTATATCATTAATAAATAAATTACTACAGGTGACTCCATATATTAAGTTGGATAATTTTTTCATTATGGTTCAGTTATATTTTTGAAAAAGTTAAGACCGAGTCATATTGAATAATTATTATTTATTTGATTAAATCATATATACTATGAATCCATTATATATTTAGGTTCAAGTAGAAATAATTTTCATGATTGATAATTTCTAGACTTCCTTAAAAATTTCATCACATTCATTAGTCTATAAGAGCATGATTGGATTCTAAATTAACATAGTGATTTTATTAAATATCCATAATAAATTCTTTATAAATCATCGATAATATCCAAAAATACCAAAATGGTATGTATTTATTTCAACATGTTTTTCATGTGACAATTTTCAACTGCTAATATCGCTTATTGATCTAACGATTTACTATCTCATGATATTATATAACCTAAAAATTAATACTTTTCCATCTAAAATTGAAACATTTAATATTTTTCATATAGATTATCCTTCATAAGGATAATTATCTCAATTATGACATGATATTTATTCCCATACATAATAATTGATTAGATAATAATATCATTTATAATGACTAGAAATTTGTTTTGAAGGTAATCTCTAAAGACTCTAGTCATCCAAAAAGTGAAAATAGTGGGACAATTAGTAAGAACAAATTGAATCACAATATTATAGTTATTTCTATTCATTATAAACAATGTTTCATTAGGTATATCATCCTTTTCAAAAAATGGATGATATCTAAATTGAATTCCAATATTAGAAAATTAATGATCTCTATTTATTTTATAATATAACTCACCAATTTGGAGTAGATGTTTATTTTTCATTCCATGATCATTGTAATCTCCCAAAAATGAGTATATAGTCATATAAATCAATTTATCCTTTTTAAAAATAAAATAGGTTCTCCCCTCGATTTCACATATGGCTGAATTAATACCTTGTCAAGGTTCACCTAGAGTTTATTCTTCAATTAGTCCAACTCAATTACATCTATTCTATATGGTGTCATTTAAATAGGTGTGAAACACAATTTGAGATCAATTGAGAACTGAACAACATGTTTTTGTGTAATACTGGTAAAATATTATGTAATAATGTAATATAATTCTTTCAAAATAAGAAAATAAAATATATTGAGTTTCTCACAACGAAAAACAAAAATAATTCCCCGCATTAATAGTAATAAACTCTTATACAATTAACCTAACATTAGGCCCAAACCAACATGAAGGAAAGGATATAATATCCACTATATGGGTGTTGTTTTTTCTATTGAATTCTATCTTCATTTTCATTTTAATATATTGGCATTGATTTATATAACTATTTTTTTATCCTAGAGATCTCATCAAATGATTTTTCTATAATTACTAAATTTTGTTAGGGATATCACTATTTGGGATTTTTTTTATTCCACTAAATAATTGATCAACCATATATTCATTAAGGAAGATAATTAGAGAGGCGTACTTCACATGTCTTGTAAAAAAATTCATAGGTAATATAATAATCATCTTCTTTACTATATAAATTAATAAATTGCATATCTCTATGTGTATGTAAATTATGATTGAATTACTTATTAAATATAATCCCCTAAGCTCCTTTTATCTTATGGTGTCAATATAATCACATTCCCTTGAATTATTTCTTGTATAATAACATTGATATGACTCCCCTTACAAACGATAGCAAGATCAAATTTGATTAACATTTTACAAGCACTAGATAATAGAAAATATCATTTTAGTGGATCTGAACTATTTCTCAGCAACATTTTGATAATGGGTATTAATGAAAGTATGTGTAAATTTAATTATTAAGATCTCAATCGAATGTTTTTATATAATTTTTCATCTATATTTTTTGAATGATCTATATAATGATAATATCTTATAATCATAGAAACAATTTTTTTATCTCACCAACAATAATATTTGGAAACTCATGAGTAAAAAATTGCATTATTTCTCTCAGTTAACATTAACAATATTCATTTAGCATCTAGTCGTTGAATAAACAAAAAATTATATTGCAATCTATAATAATAATATTAGGAATACATATAAAAATGAAGAATAAATTATACTTTTTTTAAATCATGATACCATTTTTTAATATATGACACCATTGGAAAATCCTAATTAATAAATAGTCAACATCTATTTATAACCTTTATAACTATTTATAATGAATTTTTGACCTTCAAAAGAGTATCCCCCATGATTCTCAAACAATGAGGGTAAAAAAACCATTTACCCTGCACTAGGTGATGATTGAAATAATTTCAATGTTCTTATATCAGATTTATTACCCCTAAGTACATAAGTAAAAGATACATATGCACCTATAGTATCTGTACAATGACATGATTACATAGAAACCACTATATATATATATCCTTTAAGATAATTCTGAGACATTTTCATACCCTTCATCTCATCCATAGACATATCTATAGGGATACCATTATATGTACCACTAATGTTTTATCATACTAGTCTACAATGGATCTCAACATATATCGTTGATTCCATCTATAATGAACTAATCTTCAAACATCTAAATATTATATAATATAACATGAATATTAAATATAACCCTTAAATATTAATTCTAATTTTTTTTTCTAGTGAAATTGGAAACAATAAAAAATAATATAACATTTTTTGTAAGTGATAAACTCAATATTCTATTATTATTTTTCAAAATTATAACCCTTTATTGACATTTCATACGTAATACATTTCATCATAACCTGTTGTAATAAACTATTTAAAAGGGATACATTGATGCTAGATATCTTTAAATATGGGATATATCAAAATATTAAGATTATAATCGTATGCTAGCATGAAAATGAAATTTAAAACCCATAAACAATATATCATTAATCATAAACATCAGTAATGGTTTAAATCATGGTAGATCATAATACATATATTGAAATGGAATCAATGAATTTGAATATTTAGAAAATATTTTTTCATAAGGAATTGATTTTTTTCATAAAAATAATCATACAAATAAATTTTCATGGCACATAAGGGCTTATTTCCATGGCTATCATAGTGGAATAGGTTAACCAACCAAACAAATGTTGTAATTAATGTACACTCCCAAGACAATCTCAATATAATGTTTCACTTACATAACTAGGTTGAAACCCCAATGAAAACATTATTATATCATTGTAGATTAATATATACCAATTTTATTAAAAGACGATATATTATAAAACCACATAGGTTTAAATGTTTCTACTATATTTGGTAATAAATTACTATTATCCTTGGATATAAAATTACCACTCTATTATAACAAATGTTATAAATTTTTGTGTATCAAGAAAATAACAATTTATTCATTTCAATACCCTTTAAATGAAATGTGTTTCATTAATATTTAAAAATTAAAGAACCAATTTAAATGAAACTAGATCTATAATCATTTAATCATTACAATAAAGCATAAATAAAGAAAAACTTTGTGGTGTAGACATGTTTTTTATTAATGTTTAACATGTGGACATGAAATGTGATTAATAAATATCATGTCATCATGAAATAATTCCATATATAAAATAATTTAACTTTTATCCTTCAATTAAATCCCTAAAAATGAATATGTAACATCAATATATGTCACCATAGATGGAAAATTATTTTTAAATATCACCCATATATTTTTAAGAAAAAATATATCTTTTACACTGTAGAAAATGATATTTAAAGCACAAAATTATTCACAACAATTTATATTAAAGTTTACCTTGGAATATTATAAAGAAAATTTTAAAATTCCTTAAAATATTTCATAAGGAAAACAAACAGTCCAATTATGTCTTTAATGAAAATATAATTCTGAGAACATTTTTGAAATATTTATATGGAAATAATTTTATAAAAATTTAAAAGTATTTTATATAAAATGAGTTTCTCAAGAAGTTGTAATATATAATTTATGTAATTATAGATAAAAATATTCTTTTAAATTATAGGTTAAAACCAAACAGGCCTCACAAGGAAAATGAAATTAATATTCATGTTATAAAACATTTCAATGATAAATGATGTTTGAAAATTTTTGATATAAATCATTATTTAGATTGAAGAAAAAAAATAATATTGTTTTGAATAAATTATATATGGAATGAAATGGATTTTTAATAGAATATAGAAATAATGATTAATTTTTGAAAAACTATATTTATAATTGTCCATAACACACAAAGAGTAAAATTAAGTGAAAAATAAATTCCCTATAAATAACTAGATTATAATTAAATGTATGAGGGTAATAAAATATAGAAAAATGACATTTTAATTGGATGAATAATCTTAAACATTACCAATATATAAGATATTGTAATATAATACCCTTACCATGCTTAGAATGTTGAATCAAAATCACCATGACAGAATTACATTAAATGAAATTAAGAATATCATGAGATTAAATAGATTCATTACATTTCATTGTTATGGTGTTGTATACAATCCTAAAAAAATAAGAGAGTTGTAGAATATACAATACATATCATAGAATAAAAATGAGAAAACCCCCCATGAAATTTACTATTCAGTTATTTCATACATGTTCCATCCTCTTTTTTGATTTATATAAGATTATAATAAATATATTAAGACACAGAATTTTATTTATAATACAATATATAATATGGTAATGTAATTTTATTTCATGTTTATTTATAATTATATTTTAACATAACATATTAGGAAATTACATCCTTTTTATTGTGTTTCATTTAGATTTTTATTATTTTCCTCTATCATTTATCAATGTCCCGTAATCATGAGAATTTTTAAAATTAAACAAATATCATATCTGTATATAGCATATATGTATTTAGTGGAAACCATTAAATATAGAGATAAAATGTGAAATGAACAATCTATGGAGATGGTAGGTCATAAAATATATAGTATCATTATTTTCATGACCTGTCCCCTGGGGCACGTGTAGTGACTACCCCAAGCCCACCTTCCATAGGCCAGGGACTGGCGACTAGAATCAAAGGCGTAAATCCCTAAAATGGTAAGGAATTTCATTTATAACATGAAAACACACACAATAGAGTTCAATATGGAAGTAAAACAATATGTAATAATGTATACAAAAGAGTTCTGAAAAGAAAAAGGGGCCGGAAATACAAGACCAACTGTAATTTACATGTACTGGAAAAAGGGAAAATAGCTCATAGATCATCCACCGGGAAATCCTACTTGAAGGGTAGGTGCATATAGCCTCCACAGCACTCCACGTACGTCTGTCTCCTTCATGAACCATCACACCATGTGGTCCACCTCACGGTATCGTCCAGTCCTGATGCTCTCAGACTCAGTCTACGATATTCGTCGTCTGCATCCAAAAAAACAAGGTTGATGCATTGTCTATACAGGGGTGAGTATAATGATACTCAGTAGGGACCCTGAGACCCTCATGGTCTCACAAAAGCATCAAGGATAAACAAAAAAAGTATGAATTAAATAGATAACTCCACTTAGGTATATTCCCACATATATAACAATGTTATCAAGTAATCCATTTCAAACATGAGGTAAACACAAAAGTTAATGACTCAGCTCAACCAGGATTTTTATTCATATTATCGAAACCACAACTACTGGAGAACTCCTCCTCTGTCAAGTACAGTGGGCCTGTTGCGGCACTAAGGCATTTTCCACTGACCATGGACATCTCAGGTACTCCTCCTGTCGAGTATAGTGGGTCTGCAGCATCACCAAGGCACTCCCCACCATGGGTCTGTCGCGTCACCAAAGTGCTCCCTCTCATACCCTGCTAAGGTACTCCTCCTATCGAGTATTGTGGGTCTTCTGTGACACCATGGAACTCCCCACCACTAGTCTTCCATGACACCATGGCGCTCCCCGCTGGGCTAGTAGAGTCACTCCGAGTCAAACGCTCAACAGTCGTCAGGTCCCATCCAGCTACAAGGTCTCCACACTATGCATGCTCATCTCTAGGAGGATCTGATCAATGAGCTACTAGTCGATACTCTATCTATCCCAAAGTACCATGAAGATGTATCCCAATCGACTTCCATGTCATAGAGGTCTAAACGCAACCGACGACATGTCAATCTGATTCAAATTCTGTGAGTTATTTTCCTTTTAGTCCCGGGGACCCAGTTGTATTCATGCACGATCCAACCTCTCTGTATCTCAAATTTATCCCGAACCCTACTTGGGTATACTCAAAGGGACCATCGTGCTCCAAGAATACCAGTGTCACTGGTGGTTCGTCAAACGGACTTCTGGTGCCAAATATCTTACTAAAAGAAACCAAAGGGGTTGTGTGGGCGATTCGGCCTAGGCTCGGGGACAATTCCGCTGGAAGCACTATGAGAGTCCGGAATAGGATTCACAGGTCGTTGCAGTTAGACTGGGCACATGGGAGGCGGGTGGGAAAGCCGACGGGCGGCCCGGAGGGCGCCTGGCATGCCGGGGGGCGCTAGGGAGGGCGCCTGGTGGGATGATGGGTAGCTGGGCGGGGTGCCAAGTGTCTGGTAGGTGACCGGTCAGGGCATGACCAGCTCGGTTTGGCGCGGCTCGGGCCGGCGCGGGCCGGAGGGGTTCGGCTGGGGCACTGGGGAGGCCGGTGAGGGTTCGGCCGGCGGAACCGGCTCAGACGGGGCACCATAACGCCGCGGGGCTGCATGGTTCATGAAGGATATGGGATTTGTGGCCTTTGAATTTTTCCTTCGTTGCCTTCAACACCACCTCGTTGTTATGTCGCCATGCCAAAAATCATCACAAAAAAGAACGACAGAGGGGTCAGGCCATGTTTTTTTGGCCTTCACCCTCTGCGTTCCGGGTGGTAATATTCGGCTCATCAATATAAGAAGATGAACATCAATTTTTATACAACCACGAAATAGTTCCTTTCCATCCGATGAAGTGAAAAAGAAATGGAAATTTACACAATAATAAACCCCTACCGTTGATTGTTGTTTGATGATTATGTCACAGAAAGTACACGAAGAAGATCATCCTTCATCACGTCTGCCACACACTTCCAATCCCATGATTCATTGGCTATGGAAGACGCTACACGTTGGTATGTGCCTGGGGAAAAAGTTCAAAGAGGATCGTTGTCGGCGTTCATTTTTGGAAGAACGCATTCTTCGTTCTATGTTCTTCGTTCTTTATTGGGAGATAGGGCTCTTCGTGGGAGAATTCTAATCCTCCCATGCTCTCCTCTCTCCAATATTCAACCCAAAAGACAAAGTAAATAGATATCGACCCTACAAATAATATTTTGTCTATTATTTTAGTTCGTTGGGTTTAAATATAAAAATAGTTAACGAATTAACTTGCCTCCCCCTTAATTAATTCATGAGTGTTGGCACAAATTAATTTGGGGAGTTAGTACAATTTAATTAGGGGAGCTGGCTCCATTAATGTAACGCCTCAAAGACTTGTGCTTCACATAATGGTAACTTATATAATTTATGTTGTCTATTAATCATGAAAAACATATTTCTTATAAAATAATAATATGATGAAATTGAGTAAAGCACACAAAATAGACACAAGAAGTTTTATTCAAAAAATAACACTATAGTGTTTACAAAAAACCGTGATTAATAGGGGAAATTATGTTAACCAAAGATACCAATTAAAAACCCTATTAAGATTACAGGGAGACCACTCAAAACAACAAGAAACCTGAGAAGATGATAGGGGTCCTTATTATCCATAATAAAGAACATAAGAATGGTTGAACCCACTATAGCCACACTAAGCACCAAAGGTATGACGCGAACCATTTTTTCTTCAATCAACTTGAGTTTTAGGATACCCAAATTCTTGGATTTAAAAGGCACTAATCTGACCATTTCCTCGGGGTGACCATATAATAATAACGGCTATAAATATAGTCATTGTCCATGTTTGATAATTAATTGAAAACCTTGTATATTTAATTCATCAAAAATGTGTATATTTTATTTCAAATATATAATTATAATTTTATAATGCATTCATCCCTGACATCGAAGATTGTTATTTTAAAATATCTTGATGGCATCATTTTTCGCTATTTTAGCTATGCATATAGTTACATAAACCATTATATGAATAATTATATGGGTATATATATATATATACAACGATATGACAATTATTAAATTATAAATTGGAGTAATGCCCCGAGTCTCAGTGGAAATAATAATTTTAAATTAATATGATTTAAGAAAATAATGTTATAAATAAATTATGAAAACTATGTATTTTCAAAATGAAAATTTAAGGTATAATTTGATTTATAAAAAATTTCATGATTTATGTACTCAAGAACATGTTAAAATTAATTGAATATATATAGTAATAATAATAAGAGATGTATTTTATTTATATATGTAATTGTTTTATTAAAATATAAACTTATTTTAATTAGGTTGATAATGTTATTAACCAAACTATTTATTTTGAATTATTAATAATATAAAGTTATAAATTTTGATTAGATTAATTTGTTATAAATTTATTAATAATATGTATTTTGTTTAATAAAAATTCTAACTATTTAATTTAACAATTTTTTTATAAAATTAGTTTATTATTTGTTATATAAAATTTTATTAAGTTAAAAATAATATGACATAATTATGTTTTATCAAAATAAAATAATTGTTGTTATTAGATCTAAAATTTCATGTATATTGATACATGTTTATAAATAATGAAATTAATATTAATATTATGTAAATATTTTATAGTAAATAATAAGTACATGTTTGTTTCATATAAATTAGAATTTTTTTAATTATTCATATTATTATTTATATAATAATATATATGTTTTTTATATGTTTAATTAAAAATTTTTTTAATAAAATTATTCAAATTATGATATATTTTTATAATAATTAAAGTATTAATAAAATTAACCCTTCTAAAGTATTGATTAGATAAAATTATCTTTTGACATTGTATTTGTGATATAATAATGATAATAATATAATAATATAAGATAATAAGAAAAAAGGAAGTAAAATCGTGTGGAGGGGGTGATTTCATGGGTTGGAAAAACTAGAAATATAATATAATAATAATATTGGATAAAATAACAATAAAAAATCAAAATTAGAGGAAGAGTCTTCTTCCTCAAGGCTGCAACCGAGTCGACGGAAGCACCTACCCGACCACCGGTAGCTTCACCAAAACCAGCAGCTCCTGGGGACCGATGCCACACCGATGCCTCATCGTCGGCCACATGAGCACCACCACCCTGATGCCTCGCCGTCAGCCACACCGACGCCTAGACTTCAGCCACACGAGCACCTACACCCCGACAACCAATGACCCTCAGAGGTCCCCCTTTGGCCTCGCCTTTCCAAAATCCTACCCCGCTGCCTCTCGATATTTTCCACCCGAGGATCATCATCTCGGGTAAGCTATATAAATATATATATAATTATACATTATTGTTTTGTGGTGCCCGTCTCTAATAAAGGGCTCGTCAAGAGGTTGGGTCCCCTTTTGTTGGTGCTGACGCCTGTTGAACCATTTAATATCCCTCTCCCATGCAACTGAACCCTACAGGTTCATCTATTTCTCCCCTCCACCTCTCTCTCTTTCAAGCTTCCCAATACCTCCAGCGAGTTCCTCTCCCTTTCGAACCTCCTCATCCATCTCGGTAAGGGGATATTACTATTTATTTTATATTTCAAACTGAATTTCATATATTTTATATAACATGATATATATATATATAAGTACACAGATATATATATATATGGTTGTGAAATTGGAATCGTCTCTTCCCCTTCCTCTTTTAAAACAGGGCATATGGTTTTCTTTAAATGGTGTAAGGATTGACCTCTCTCTGTATTATGTTACAACCTATATATATATGAATATATATAATTTTAAAATGAGTATGTATATATATAAAAACACCTCAATGTTGTCCTAGAGATTGTCCTTGTTTTATGAATTGAAACAATTTATGAAGGATGGTTTTGAAAGGTTTCCTTTAAAGACAAACCCATTTTTATGCTAAGTGTATATTCGGGTGTTTAATTATATATATATATATATATGTAAAACTTCCCAAACTAAATCTATTTATAAGAATTAAAAAATATTTCAATATGTTTTACAATGGATTATATACACATAAAGGGTATTCTGAATTTATTTTTAATATACAAACCCTTTTTTTGTAAACATTATATATATATATGTGTGTGTGTGTATAATTATATAATTATATAATTATGCATATATTTTTTCCAATACAGACATTTATGATTTTTAAGACTTGAGTATCAATCCATTAATAATATTTTATGTGCAAAATAAGTATTGGGTTAAATGGAATTACGTTTTTAAAAAATAAGTATATACATAGGTACATATTGAAGTGAAACAATCCAAATCCGTTTTATAATTTTTAAAATGTTATTTCCAAGTCTTAAGTAATTTTTTAGATGTTAAATGTCATTCGGGTACAATTGGATTTATACTTGGTATTAAAAACTATAACACCCCAGGTAAATAAAGAATATGACATTTTTATAATTATCCCTTTTTTTGAATAAAATGTTAATATTAATTTAAATGGAATGCTATGCTTGATGTCTTACCCAATACGCAACAACGAGTTCCTTTGAAATCTTACGTTGCACTCTAATAATAAAATAAAATTATTTTAAATGTTAGTTAACACGTAGTCGTTGTATTGGAGGGAATGAATAGAAATAACTAAAATATGATTATATATGTTTGTTAAAGGTTTTTTCATTTATCCAATAAAGGATAAAGGATTAAAATACGAAAAAAATTCAATTTTAGGCATATGTACTCTAATTTTCACTAAAGGTCCACTTATCAACTTTTGATGGAGAACCATCATTAAATATAGTTTTGGTCACTCTTTTACATTCTATTGGACCAAATAAAACTCTTCTTTAGAATCGGGACATCAAAATTTTCTTTGTGTAAATTTTTGGTATTTTTCCGATAAAGATCATTTTTTAATGAATAGTGAAAAATGTTGTATTTTAATTCAAAAACTCTTTTTAATATAATTTATTTATATGATTATATTATCTTTTGAATTGGTTTCAAAGTGAAATTAGAATATATTTTTACCATTTAATCCAATAGTGGTCGTTGGAATTAATTTCACTTTGAAATCGGACTTAAACTAGTGTCAATGTTTTGATACATTTTGTTTCATAAAAACACGCTATTTGTTTTGACAGCGGGAATTAAATATTAAATTTATTAATGCAACTTATATGTTTTTAATTTTGTAAAATAGACATCATTTTTGAATTCGGAATATCAAATATAGCTTAGGGTGATTTTTTGGTAATTTTCTGAAAAACATCAATTTTGATGAATAATGAAACCCCTAAGTGGTACTTATAAAAACTGCTTTTCTGTTTAAATGAAATTTTGCCATCATTGTGTTTTTAATTTCAAAAATCTGACATTCATGGTTGTCATTAAGAAGTAAAATTTGTTTCAATGGGATTAAAATAATTTTTTGTTGAATAGTAACTTATTAAGATTTAATCGCGATTAGAGGTAATTAGTGTAGTTTAAGGTAAAAATAATGTTTTAATAATATGATATGACCTAGAAACATGTCCTACCCTAATTTGATGAGTCATGTCCGACCAATACAATCCATGGGTCAACTTGAGGACCCCATGGAGCTACTTTGGTTGGGAAATGACATAAATAACTTTTTATTTAATGTTAAAGTAAAAATAACACAAACATGACATGTTTTACTAAAACAATTGTTACATGGGGTTATACAATTCAGATTTTTGACTATAAATATTCATTAGAAATATAAAACGATTTCCTACATCATGATATTTTAGTATAATTTTTAGACATTATATAAATTAAATTATTTTTGACAATTTGATGATGCAGTGATGAACTCATTATTTAACGATTTAAATAAAATGGATAGATAATGTAAACTCTAAGACCTAAACATGTCCAAAACCTATTGTATGGGTGTATTTCGAACCCTTATCACCTTATCCTCGAAACACATCAATGTGGGACCATTAAAATTCGAAAATCATTCTAAAATAAATTAACATTTATTTACTTTCCAAGAGTGCCCCTCCCCTCCTCTTATAAAAGTCCCCCACCACTACCTCCTTACCCACACTTCCAAAGCCTTTGGCTCGGCCAAACCCTGCCCATTTTGCCTCTCCAAATCCCTCTATAACTCTTAGAAGCCTCACTCTTGTCATAAGTATTCCCAAGGAAACCTTTGATCTCAAACCAAAGAGAGTTACCTGATTTTAAGGTAATGTCTTAACTTGTGTTCTTTTGTTTTATTTTGCTTCTACAACCCCCTAAACTCTTTTTATTCATTTATTTTGTAACAACTACAGTATCTTCCGTATACTAGGATGTTGATATAAGAAGGATTCGAGCTACACATACACAAACCTACATCTAAAGGTTAAATAACATACTGTTTTCGTGGATGGCGAATTTCTGCCTCCCGAAACGATGATTGTTCAATATTATTTTAACACCTTCAAAGGTGGACATTAATATGACACTATATTTATATATGATATATAATATGTTTATTTTTTCCTTAAGCTTCTGTATTTTTAATTTATGGCATACCTTTATGGCTTCCATTATGGGTATACGCGATATCTTCATTTTAGGAAGTGCGGACTACCGCCCCCTCAAAGTGATTTGATTTGTTAATACCATATGTGGTACGTAAAAAGGATATAATTAATGATATTATATATGATACCATAATGGAATTAAAATAATATTATGTATTATTATGTTTTAATTCCATTAAATATGAAATAGAAATGGAAGTAGCTTTCATGCGTACGTACGGCTTACCGTCTCCATGAACGGTGCATTTCATTTCTTGCCTCTAAATGTTATGTAATATTATAAATACATGTATATTCGGGATATATATGATATATATGATATCCAAATAAATAATATAATTCTGGATATAATGAATCTTTGACCACACGAACAACATGTAATTATAAGAAGTCCACTTTCGACTTAAGAACCAAATATCGACAAAACAAACATTTTTAACATAAATGATTACATAATGTTTATAACATGGAGATAAGTGATATAAAAGGAATAATGAACTTGAAAAAGGTTCTTAAGGAATTATAAATTAACTCAAGTTTATTATTCAGGAGATTAAAGAACGATCGAGTCAAGCCGGACCCGAGGTAAGAGATCTTACTCCTCTCTTTCTTTTTATGTACACTCTTTTATGTCATTCCATTTAAGCTCATATTTATTATGATTGGGATGTTATTTTATATTAATCCTACTATAATTCTTATGTTTATATGATGAGAGCCCCTATTTTCTCTCATCAATCCATTTTGGATGTTTTGAGTGGCGCCGTTAGGCTGCCGAATTTTCGTATGAGTTCAAACCTCTCTCTTTATTTTCAAGTACTCTCCTTTATGTCACTTATTTTATGATCCTCTTTGTTATGTTGGGGAATGTTCAATTATATTCCTCTTGGTGTAAATTTTATTGTAATATGATGAGAGACCCTATTTGATCTCATCAATCTATTTTTGGAAGTTTTAAGTGGCGCCGATAGGCTGCCGAGTTTTCGTAAGGGATTTTTCAACTCACTTTTATTCCTGTGAGATTTGTGCTACATTTGCCACCATTTCCTTTGAGTGCTATATTTACTACCCATTATTCTACTCTTTTTGTAATATACTTTTGTTTATGAGTATTTACATCAATGTTGTATTGTCCTTCTTTAATGGGGTGTATGTTTCGAAAGATACCCAAGTCGGTAAGGGAACCTTTCACCCTCCTCTTTTTAAAAGACAACTTTTGTTATGTCTTTTAATTTACATCTTATTATGTGGGATATGTTCTTATATATCCTTATTGATGTAAATTTTATGTCCATGTGATGAGATACCATTCACTCTCTCATCGACTAATTTTCTGAATTTTTAAGTGACGCCGTTAGGCTGTCGAATTTTTACAAATGAACGTCATAACCCAATTTCGATTTATTTGGGTTCAACTTGTACTTCATGAACATGTAATCATATGAATATGTTTGAATGACCTCTGATTGTTTCACACTGAATATCCACCTATATTGGGTGTATTTATATTTCTCATAGATAACTATTTGATAGATTTATCCTTAATTTAAGGATACCGTCTTTATAATGGATTTCATCTCAATTTCCATTTCCATTGAGACTTCATTGTTGTTATGAACCAATTCACTATTATATGGTGTGTATACTGTCCTTTGACATATTATATCATGAATCCCTTTATTCTCATGATATTATAAAGTTCGGATTAAATGCTATTCGGCAATTATTTGTATTCAAGAGTCACTCATTTTGTTAAAAACTCTTTAACAAAAATATCGTTTTAAATGTTTTAATGATTTATTATTCTAAACCCTTATCTTTAATGTCCATGTTTTCAAAGTGGTTTTCAGTATTTATTTATATGGAAATTAATGTTTTAAAATTATAATTCCAATAATAGCTTCAAATTGGTATGGGACACTTTGATTCAAAAATATGTTTTAAATGATTTTTGAAAATGGATTGATTAATTCAATATCTTGGAATTACTTATTTTGATTGCAAATGAAATGTTGTTATTGAAATGTTTATATATTAAATATTTTATGTGTAATAATGGTACTTGGACATTTTACGGGTGGTTACGTGATAAACCATATGACGGGTGGTATCGTGAATACCAGGACGGGTGGTTACGTTATAACCTCCATTGCATTGGGTATGGAAGTCGGTCGTATGTCTATTCCATTAAGTATGTGTGGAAGTCGACCGTATGGTTATTCCATTTAAGTATGTTTATGTACCAAGTTACCTTTATATTTTATGTGTTCTTTATATGGGTTTTATGGTAATATTTCGGTTACAAAAGGTAAAGTAATTATATTTTATTCAGTGAAGAGTTTTTACTACTTTCTAAAGGTGAAAGGTATTACTTTGATAAAGTATACGTGGTTTACTTGTTTCTTTGAAAAACTAACAGTTTTCACTCTTTGTGTATCCCTTGCTGAGCTTTTTATGCTCACCCCAAGTTTCTTTTGAAATGTTTTTTCACAGGACATAATGTAGAATAGGTTCAGGGATGGGATCAAGGGAAATTCATGCTATCTAATACATGGAACTAGACATGTTTATTTTTAAGAGTTTTTATTTTATGGAAATTTAGTAGAAGTGACTACTTTGTAATCATTTGAGATGTAATAATTATGTCCTAATTCTCTAAAACTCTAAACCTAAAAAGATCCTCAATGTGAATTACTTATTTAATTCAATATTAAGTAAGGTTTAAGGTTGGGGCCTTATAGTTGGTATCAAAGGTCGGTTTAGATAACTTTAGAGGTTAGGGTGTTATCTGGGTGTAGGTAAAGGATCCCATATAACAAAGAGGGATATTAATATGTGGAAACATCTATAGGGTTATTGTAAAATAGGTCGATTTCATAAAAAAACATGAACAAAGGATATATAAGGAGGTTGATGGATTAGAGTAATAAAAAAGTTTTTATGTTATCTACAAAGGATTCTTTTTTTTATTATTATAATTTTTTTTGTATCATGTTAACATTTTAATTCTTTTCAACAAATTACGGATCAATTTTAAAGATGGAAGGAAAGATATCTTGCACAACATTATTATCCCTCCTTGATTATTTGATCATCACCATTATGGGAAAATCCTGTTCGAATGATTTTGATAGCTTCTTGAGTATTCAAATCACCTGCAAGAAATTTTTTGCGCTATCCAACACCTACTCTTTTCTAAAACAATTTTATGGGTCATGTTATCTTTTTTATATGATTTCAAGATCTCAACTTTTCCAATTCTATCGAAAAGTGAAATTACAGAAGTGGATTTAATGTTTACTTTTTGAAAGTATGACAACATGCCGAAAGAGAAAGAGAACATCCTAAAGATCATGGTATCTGGATTCAAGGTATGATTTATTTTTCATATCCTTAAAGAATGAAGCATCTTTGGATTGATATTTATAAATAATGAGGATATTCGGTCTACCAGAATTGGGTATTAATAAATAATTTGGAAATGCATAGCTAATGGATCATGAAGAACGTTGAATGAGTCATAAGTCTACATATAAAGGCTTCATGAGTTATGGTGAAATTCTTAAGAGTATTAAGTCTCTTTTGATGATGGGGTTACATTAGAAGACTTTTTATAGTATGTGCAACCCTGATGTTTGATATATGGATATTTTATTCAAGGAATAGTTATCTGTTCTTTTGTGGACATAGTTATAAAGAACCATTTGGGTTTATATGATCCTTACTTTTGATGTAGTTATGGATTGATATATGTTATGATCGGAAGTGAAAGGAATGAGATAAAATTGAGGTTAAATTATGTTATGGTTATTTTTGAAGATTTTATCTCGATTTTGGGTAATGTTTTAAGAATTATATAGTTTTGGAAAATGGACAAGACACAATCCGTGTGACATCCCGTCGCGTCGGACAAAGCTATGGGAATCAAACCCATAACCAAAGTGCAACTGGTATTTATCGCCTACCATTGGACTACGTGAAGTCCCTGGTTATTTTGACTGATTATTTTTAGTTAGATGATTTTATGTATTAAGAGTAAGTTGATTTTGGGTTATCTATGGAAATTTATTAACCTATCATGGAGGATATGTGATTAGGTTAATTACTTTTCAATACAAGACATTAAGAGCAACTGATGTTGTTTGGAGATAAATGTTACGATTTAACATGGAAGTCTATGTGACTAAATCCTTCAAATCTTTGTGTTTCAATCTTAGTTTGGTTTACATTGATTAATTTTATGGACAAATTGTTTATCAAATTGTCCTTGTTTAACTTTGGGTTTTGTTGGACAAATTTTGGAGATTAAGAATAGATTTTCTTTTTATAAAGGGTTATCCTTTTCTTGATTATCTGATATTGTACTAACCTTTTTGGTTTTGGTTTTGATTAGAGTATAAAGACATGGAAAGTATATAGTTCTCTTTTTTGGATTAGGTGATTCTCTATAAATTGATTATAGTACTCTTAATGCGAACAAGTCTTCCTAAATACTCGTCTTTTGGAGAAAATATGAGTTTGATCAAGGAATCTAGTAAAAGTTGAAAGTCTACATGACAAGTAACTATGTTTCATTATGATATAGTTAAGCACAAAGATAAATTCCTCAATGAAAAGTAACATAAAACAAAAATGTTGTCTGTTAACTTTTCCTAATGGAGAATCGAATACCTTTTAACCCATCACAAGTTTGTGATTTTCTTGTGGTTAACTTTCTCCTAAACATGTTTTTTTATCACCCTCCATCAGAAGATTACCCTATGTTTTCTCCTCCATGTCCATGTTTTCCTACATGTAATCCTAGTGTGGGTTTACTCAGGTAACCTCTGTACTTATCATTCCTTCTTTTAAAGTGATTGTTTTACCAACTCTTGTTCTGACGTGGGACATTCAATGAAGTTTCCGAGCCCAATTTTATAATTGTGAGGACACAATTCCCAAAAGGGGTGAAGGATGTAACACCCCAGATAAATAAAGAATATGAAATTTTTATATTTATCCCTTTTTTTGAATAAAATTTTAATATTAATTTAAATGTAATGCTATGCTTGATTGCTTACCCAATACGCAACAACAAGTTCCTTTGAAATCATACGTTGCGCTCTAATAATAAAATAAAATTATTTTAAATGTTAGTTAACACGTAGACGCTGTATTGGAGGGAATGAATAGATATAACTAAAATATGATTATATATGTTTGTTAAATGTTTTTACATTTATCCAATAAAGGATAAAGGATTAAAATACTAAAAGAATTCAATTTTAGGCATATGTACTCTAATTTTCACTAAAGGTCCACTTATCAACTTTTGATGGCGAACCATCATTAAATATAGTTTTGGTCACTCTTATACATTCTATTGGACCAAATAAAACTCTTATTTAGAATCGGGACATCAAAATTCACTTTGTGTAAATTTTAGGTATTTTTCCGATAAAGATCATTTTTTAATGAATAGTGAAAAATGTTTTATTTTAATTCAAAAACACTTTTTAATATAATTTATTTATATGATTAGATTATCTTTTTAATTCGTTTCAAAGTGAAATTAGAATATATTTTTACCATTTAATCCAATAGTGGTCGTTGGAATTAATTTCACTTTGAAATCGGACATAAACTAGTGTCAATCTTATGATACATTTTGTTTCATAAAAAAACGCTATTTGTTTTGACAGTGGGAATTAATTATTAAATTAATTAATGCAACTTATATGTTTTGAATTTTTTAAAATAGTAATAATTTTTGAATTAGGAATACCAAATATAGCTTAGGGTTTATTTTTTGTAATTTTCTGAAAAACATCAATTTTTGATGAATAGTGAAACCACTAAGTGGTACTTATAAAAACTGATTTTCCGTTTAAATGAAAATTTTCCATCTTTTTGGTTTGAATTTCAATAATCCGACATACATGGTTTTCATTAAGAAGTAAAATGTGGTTCAATTGGATTAAAATAATGTTTTTGGTGAATAGTTACTTATTATGTTTTAATCGCGATTAGAGGTAATTAGTGTAGTTTAAGGTAATAATAATGTTTTAATAATATGAAATAACCTAGAAAAATGCCCTACCATCATTAGATGAGTCATGGACGACCAAGAAAATCCATGGGTGAACTTGGGGACCCCATGGAGCCACTTTGGTTGGGAAATGACATAAATAACTTTTTATTTAATGTTAAAGTAAAAATTACACAAACATGACATGTTTTACTAAAACAATTGTTACATGGGGTTATACAATTCACATTTTTGACTATAAATATTCATTAGAAAGCTAAAAATATTTCCTACATCATGATATTTTTTTATAAGTTTTATACATTAAATAAATTAAATTATTTATGACATTATGATGATGCAGTAATGAACTCATTATTTAATGATTTAAATAAAATGGAAAGATAATGTAACCTATAAGACCTAAATATGTCCAAAACCTATTTTTCATTTATGTCATACCTTTATGGCTTCCATTATGGGTATACGTGATATCTTCATTTTAGGAAGTGCGGACTACCGCCCCCTCAAAGTGATTTGATTCGTTAATACCATATGTGGTACGTATAAAGGATATAATTAATGATATTATATATGATACTATACTATAATTAAAATAATATTATGTATCATTATGTTTTAAATCCATTAAATATGAAATATAAATGGAAGTATCATTCATGCGTATGTACGGCTTACCGTCTCCATGAACGGTGCATTTCATTTCTTAACTCTAAATGTTATGTAATATTATAAATACATGTATATTCTGGATATTTATGATATATATATGATATCCAAATCATGAATATCATTCTGGATATAATGAACCTTTGACCACATGAACAACATGTAATTATAAGAAGTCCACTTTGGACTTAAGAACCAAATATCGACAAAACAAACATTGTTAACATAAATGATTACATAATGTTTATAACATGACAATAAGTGATATAAAAGGAATAATGAACTTGAAAATGTTTATTAAGGAATTAGAAATTAACTCAAGTTTATTATGTAGGAGATTAAATAATGATCGAGTCAAGTCGGACCTGAGGTAAGGGATCCTACTCCTCTCTTTCTTTTTAAGTACACTCTTTTATGTGATTCCTTTTAAGCTCATCTTTATTATGATTGGGATGTTATTTTATATTAATCCTACTTTACTTATTATTTTCATATGATTAGAGACCCTATATTCTCTCATCAATCCATTTTGGAAGTTTTGAGTGGCGCCGTTAGGCTGCCGAATTTTCGTAAGAGATCTAACCTCTCTCTTTATTTTTAAGTACTCTCCTTTATATCACTTCCTTTAAGCTCCTCTTTGTTATGTTGGGGGATGTTCTTTTATATTCCTATTTCTGTAAATTTTATTGTAATATGATGAGAGACCCTATTTTATCTCATCAATCAATTTTTGGAAGTTTTAAGTGGCGCTGATAGGATGCCGAGTTTTCGTAAGAGATTTTTCATCTCACTTTTATTCCCGTGAGATTTGTGCTACATTTTCCACCATTTCCTTTGAGTGGTATATGTACTGCCAATTATTCTAATCGTTGTGTAATATAATTTTGTTTATGAGTATTTACATCAATGTTTTATTTTCCTTCTTTCATGGGGTGTATGTTTCGTAAGATACCCAAGTCGGTAAGGGAACCTTTCACCATCCTCTTTTTAAAAGACTTCTTTTGTTATGTCTTTTAATTTACATCTTATTATGTTGGGATATATTCTTCTATATCCTTATTGATGTAAAGTTTATGTCCATGTGATGAGATACCATTTACTCTCTCATCGACTAATTTTCATAATTTTTAAGTGACGCCGTTAGGCTGTCAAATTTTTACAAATGAATGTCTTAACACGATTTCGATTTATTTGGGTTCAACTTGTACTTCTTGAACATGTCATCCTATGAATATGTGTGACTGACCTATGATTGTTTCACACTTAATATCCTTTTAAATTGGGTGTATTTATATTTCTCACACATAATTATTTGATATATCTATCCTTAATTTAAGGATATCGTCTTTATAATGGATTTCATCTCAATTTACATTTCCATTGAGACTTCATTGTTGTTATGCACCAATTCACTCTTATATGGTGTGTATACTGTCCTTTGACATATTATATCATAAATCCCTTTATTCTCATGAAATTATAAAGTTCAGATTAAATCTTATTCTGCAATTATTTGTATTCAAGATTCTATCATTTTGTTAAAACTCTTTAACAAAAATATCGTTTTAAATGTTTTAAAGATTTATTATTCTAAACCCTTATCTTTAATGTCCATGTTTTCAAAGTGGTTTTCAGTATTAATTTATATGGACATTACTATTTTAAAATTATAATTCCAATAAAAGCTTCAAAGTGGTATGGGACACTTTGATTCAAAAATCTGTTTTAAATGATTTTTGAAAATGGATTGATTAATTAAATATCTTGGAATTACTTATTTTGAATGAAAATGAAATTTTGTTATTGAAATGTTTATATTTTAAATATTTTAAGTGTAATTATTATAAGGCCCCAGCCTGAAACCTTACTTAATCTTGAGTTATTACAAGATTACACATTGAGGATCTTTTCAGGTTTAGAGTTTTAGAGAATTAGATCATGAAACTTGCATTACATTCCACATTTAAACAAAGTGGTTACATAAAAGAAAGTATTCATTCTTCCCATCAACGGAAACATATTTAAAATATAACACAGATTCTTTCTTGACACATCCTTGACACTATCATCACCTCATGTACCTTTCCCTTGACCTGTGAAAAACATTTCAAAAACTTGGGATGAGCATAAAAAGCTCAGTAAGGGTTATAAAAAATATGGAAAGGAAACACGAGTTCATATATACATGAGAATAAAATCATACTTTACCCATAAAACATAGGCACTTTAACATACCTCATCAAACCATGAATAAATCATAGAAAACATAAGACATAAAGGTAACTTGAGGCATTCATAACATTCTTACGTAGGGAGTAACCCTCTTAGTTACGTTTGGAATACCCATCACAGTATATTCCCTAAATCTCTTCGGAGAAACCTTAACGTTTCACTCCTTCGCGTTACCCAATGCATTGGAGAGCTATAACGGGCTCACCCGCCCTTATTTTATCACGGAACCACCCATCTTCATAATAATGCCCAAGAACCATAACATAATCATATCACATAAAACATGCATAAAGGAAACATAAAATTTCCACATTTCAATCACGAGATATCAACACAACACATTGATATAAAAACATTATGAAAACCATTTTCAATACTAAAATAAAAGAAAATTAAAACATGGTATTTATTTTTCTTTTAAAAAGAAGGTATGGCTTGTATAGGAAGCTGAAACTCAAATAATGGTCACGACGGCGGAGAAGTCGTTGTCGCCGCATACGTACGACAAAAACATTCCCTTTTGTCGTTTAGTAAACACTTCGTATAAAAAAGATTCCTTTTGAATAAACGTAAAAGTCAAAGGGGTTTATACACCGTATAAAATAAAGTTGTGTATAAAATAAAATATGCCTCAACGAAAGGAGATTGAGACGAAGTCCCATACCACCTTGAAGATTTTAACATTTTAAACCATTAATATCCATATAAATAAATCCTTAAAACCATTTTGAAAACATGGATATTAATAAGAACAAATAATTAAAACATTTAAAACGATATTTTGGTTAAAGGGGTTTTACCAAAATTAGAGACACTTGAATACAATAATCGAGGAATAACATTTAGTCATAACTTTATAATATCATGAGAATAAAAGGATTCATGATATAATACTCCAAATGACAGTATATACACCATATAAGAGTGAATTGGTTCATAACAACAATGAACCCTCAATAGAAATGTCAAATGTGATGAAATCCCTTATAAAGAAGGTATCCTTAAATTAAGGACAAATCAATCTCAAAATATGTGTGAAAAATATAAATACACCAAATATAAGTGGATATTAAGTGTAAAAAAAATAAAAGGTCATTCACACATATTCAATGGATTACATATTCAATGACTACATGTTGAACCCAAAGAAATCGAAATTGGGTTAAAAAGTTCCCTTGACAGCCTAACGTTGTCACATCAAAATGAGTTGATGAGAGATAAAAAAACTATCTAATCACTTTGACATAAAATTTACATAAATAAGGATATATTAGAACATATGCCAACATAACAATATGTACATTAAAAGACCCAACAAAAGAATTCTTTTAAAAAAAAGGAGGGTGAAAGGTTCCCTTACCGAAATGGATATCTTTCGAAACATACGACCCATGAAAGAAGGACAATACATCATTGATGTAAATACTCATAAATGAAATAATATTACACAATGAGTAAAATAATGGCCAGTACATACACCACTCAAAGGAAATTGTGGCAAATGTATCATAAATCTCACGGGAATAAAAGTGAGATGAAAAATCCCTTACGAAAACTCAGCAGCCTAACAACGCCACTTAAAACTTCCAAAATGGATTGATGAGAGAGAATAGGGTCTCTCATCACATGAACATAAAAATTACAGTAAATTTAGTATAAAAGATCATCCCAATAACAAGAAAGATGAGCTTTAAAAGGAATGACATAAAAGAGTGTACTTAAAAAGAAAGAGAGGTGTAGGATCCCTTACCTCGGGTCCGACTTGACTCGATCATTCCTTAATCTCCTTTAAAAGTGTAACTCCTTTTGATTTGAGCCTAAAGGCTTCCTTTGACAGGATTCTACCCAAAGGGAATCCTCTAGGATGAGGATAGGGATGTGGAGAGAGTAAATGGGCAGGGGTTGGCCGAGCCAAAGTCTTGAGGAGTGTGTTAAATGAGGTAGAGGTGGGGGCCTTTTATAAGAGGAGAGGAGGGGCACTTTTGGAAAGTAAAGAAATATTACTTTATTTGAAAATGTGTTTCGGTTTCAAAAGGTCCCACATTGATATATTTCATGGATAAGGTGATAAGGCTTCGAAATCCACTCATCCAATAATTTTTGGACATGTGTAGTTCATAGATTTTACATTATCTTTCCATTTTATTTAAATCCTCAAATAATGATGTCATCGCTGCATCATTATTATGTCATAAATAATTTAATTTATTTAATGTCTAAAAATAATAAAAAAAATACTATGATGTATGAAATATTTTTATCTTTCCAATGAATATTTATAATCAAAACGATCACTTGTATAACCCCACTTAAAAATTGTTTTAGTAAAACATATCATGTTTGTGTCAATTTTACTTTTACATTAAATAAAATGTTATTTATGTCATTTCCCAACCAAAGTGGATCAATGGGGTCCCCAAGTTGACCCATGGCTTGTCTTGGTCGTCCATGATACAACCAATAGGTGTAGGACAAGTTTCATGGTGTTTTCACATTCTTATAATATCATTTTTACCTTAAACTACACTAATTACCTCTAATCGCGATTAAAAACTTAATAAGTTACTATTCACCAAAAAATTATTTTAATCTCATTGAACCACATTTTACTTCTTAATGACAACCATGTATGTCGGATTTTTGAAAATAAAAACACAATGATGGCAAAATTTCATTTAAACGGAAAATCAGTTTTTATAAGTACCACTTAGTGGTTTCACTATTCATCAAAAATTGAAGTTTTTCAGAAAAATCCCAAAAATTCACCCTAAGCTATATTTGATATTCTGAATTCAAAAATGAAGTCCGTTTTACAAAATTCAGAACATATTAGTCACATTAATTAATTTAATAATTAATTCCCGCTGTCAGAGCAAATAGTGTGTTTTTATAAAACAATAAGTATCAAAAGATTGACACTAGTTTAAGTCTGATTTCAAAGTGAAATTGATTCCAATGACCACTATTGGATTTAATGGTAAAAATATTTTCTAATTTCACTTTAAAACCAATTCAAAATATAATCTAATCATATAAATAAATTAGATTAAAAAGTGGTTTTGAATTAAAATACAACATTTTACACTATTCATTAAAAAAATGAACTTTATCGGAAAGATACAAAAAATTTACACAAAGTAAATTTTGATGTCCTGATTCTTAATAAGAGTTTTATTTGGTCCAAAAGAATGTTTAAGAGTGAACAAAACTATATTTAATGATGGTTCTCCATCAAAAGGTGATAAGTGAACCTTTAGTGAAAACTAGGGCATATACGCCTAAAATTGAATTCTTTCCGTATTTTAAGCCTTTATCTTTTATTGTACAAATGTAAAAATATTTAAGAACATATATAATCATATTTTAGTTATTTCTATCCATTCCCACCATTACAACGGCTACATGTTAACTACCATTTAAAATAATATTATTTTATTATTAGAGTGCAACGTAAGATTCCCAAGAAACTCGTTGTTGCGTGTTGGGTACGCCATCGAGCATAGCGTCGCCTTTAAAGTCATATTAATATTTTATTCACAAATATGGATAAATATGAAAATTCCATATTCATTATTTACCTGGGGTGTTACATCCTTCCCCCCTTTTGGGAATTGCGTCCTCGCAATTTTAAAATTGCGCTTGGAAACATCCTTGAAAGTCCCACATCGGAACAAAAGTCAGTAAAACAATCTCTTTAAAATAAATAAAGATAAGCACAGAGGTCACCCGAGTTAACCCATACTAGGATTCCAAGTATGAAAATATGGACATAGAGGAGAAAACATAGGGTCATGTTCTGATGGAGAGTGATAGAAAACATGTTTAGGACAAAGTTAACAATAAGAAAATCACAAACTTGTGATGGGTTAAACGGTGTTGGGTTCCCCAGTAGGAAAAGTTTATAGACAAAATTTTTGTATTAAGTTACTTTTTATTGAGGAATTTATTCATAAGGAAGCATAATCACTTATCATGTTGACTTTCAACTTTTACTAGATTCCTTAGTCAAACTCATATTTTTTCCAAAAGACGAGTACTTAGGGAGACTTTTTAGCATTAAGAGTACTATAATCAACTTCTAGAGAATCACCTAATCCCCAAAAGAGAACTATATACATCCCATGTATTTAGGCTTTAACAAAAACCAAAACCAAAATGGTTATTACAAGATCAGATAATCCAGAAAAGGATAACCCCTTATAAAAAGAAAATCTATTCTTAATCTCCAAAATTTGTCCAACAAAACCCAAAGTTCAACGAGGACCATCTGATATAAAATTTGTCCATAAAATTCTTCAAATTAAACCAATATAAGATTGAAACCCAAATATTTGAAGGATTTAGTCACATAGTCTTCCAAGTTAAATCGTAACATTTATCTCCAAACAACATCAGTTGCTCCTAAAGTCTCACATTGAAAAGTAATTATCCTAATAACATATCCTCCAAAATCAACTTACTCTTAATTCATAAAATCATATAACTAAAAAGAATCAGTCAAACTAACCAGGGACTTCACGTAGTCCAGTGGTAGGCGATAAATACCAGTCGCACTTTGGTTGTGGGTTCGATTCCCGCATCATTGTCCGACGCGACGGGTTGTCACACGGTCTGCATGATGTCCTTTTTCAAAAACTATATAATTCTCAAATCATTACCCAAAAAGGGATAAAATCATCAAAAATAACCATAACATAATTTAACCTCAATTTTATCTCATGCCTTTCACTTCAATCATAACATATGGTAACCCATAATTACCTCAAAAGTAAGGATCATATAAACCCAAATGGTTCTTTATAACTATGTCCACAAAAGAAAAGATAACTATTACTTGAATAAAATTTTCCTATATTAAACATCAGGGTTACGCATAATATAAAAAGTCTTCTAATGTAACCCCATCATCAAAAAAGACTTAATACTCTTAAGAATTTCACCCTAACTCTTGAATCCCTTATATGTTGACATCTTACTCATTCAACATTCTTCATGATCCATTATCCATTCCTTTCAACTTATTCCGAAATACCTCTTTCCTACAAACAAAATCATGAATCATATCCTAAGATTCCAAAATAAGAAAACAATAGTCATGAAATAGTACATACCTTTGATTGGTCATTGTCAGTTTCGTCATCCTCAATCGGAATGGCATTAGGTATTGGTAAACGAATATTGGTACGCTCTTGGTGACCCCATTCACAAAACTTCTTCATAGGACATGTGTTTGCATAAGGACCATGCACACCACATTTGAAACATTCAATTTATCCCTCAGAAAGAACTTATTTCCCTTTCCTTGAGTCAACTGGATGCTTCCTTTTTCCATGGCAGGTTCTTGCTTTATGACCTTCATTTCCACATCTATAGCATATTTCTGTCCCATTGAAACATTTTCCTAGGTGTTTCTTTCCACATCTTTGACACATAGGTTTTTGAACACACTTACCTTTATGATTATTACCTGTACTTCCGTAGGGATTTGTTTCTTGCATATATGACGTCTTAGAGAAATCTCCAAGGTTTAGGTGGTCAATCATGACTCCAGATAGTTGGTTGAGGATAATCACAAGAGTTCTCATTGCATCTCCCATATCATTCAGTTGCTTGCTCAAAAAACTGTCACAGTTTTCTTCACATCCACTATTACTTTGGTGCCTGCTAGATCCAGCCATTTACTAAAACCAAAAAGGTCAGTGTGAGTATATCAAAAAAACCATCATGTACTAATGAGTAAGATAAACACTAAGATATACTTACTCATTCACTTTATCTAAAACTAGGGCTCTTTCTGAAATCCTAACCATTATGGTAATGCCACTTATGCTTAAAGAATACCCTAACCTTTAAAGTTATCTAAACCTACCTTTGATACCAACTATAAGGCCCCAGCCTTAAACCTTACTTAATCTTGAGTTATTACAAGATTACACATTGAGGATATTTTCAGGTTTAGAGTTTTAGAGAATTAGATCATGAAACTTGCATTACATTCCACATTTAAACAAAGTGGTTACATAAAAGACAGTATTCATTCTTCCCATCAACGGAAACATATTTAAAATATAACACGGATTCTTTCTTGACACATCCTTAACACTATCATCACCTCATGTACCTTTCCCTTGACCTGTGAAAAAAATTTCAAAAACTTGGGATGAGCATAAAAAGCTCAGTAAGGGTTATAAAAAAATATGGAAAGGAAACATGAGTTCATATATACATGAGAATGAAATCATACTTTACCCATAAAACATAGGCACTTTAACATACCTCATCAAACCATGAATAAATCATAGGAAACATAAGACATAAAGGTTACTTGAGGCATTCATAACATTCTTACGTAGGGAGTAACCCTCTTGGTTACGTTTGGAATACCCATCACAGTATATTCCCTAAATCTCTTTGGAGAAACCTTAACGTTTCACTCCATCGCGTTACCCAATGCATTGGAGAGCTATAACGGGCTCACCCACCCTTAGTTTATCATGGAACCACCCATATTCCTAATAATGACCAAGAACCATAACATAATCATATCACATAAAACATGCATAAAGGAAACATAAAATTTCCACATTTCAATCACGAGATATCAATACAACACATTGATATAAAAACATTATGAAAACCATTTTCAATACTAAAATAAAAGAAAAGTAAAACATGGAATTTATTTTTCTTTTAAAAAGAAGGTATGGCTTGTAGAGGAAGCCGAAACTCAAATAACGGTCACGACGGCGGAGAAGTCGTTGTCGCCACATACGTACGACAAAAACATTCCCTTTTGTCGTTTAGTAAATGCTTCGTATAAAAAAGATTCCTTTTGAATAAACGTAAAAGTCAAAGGGGTTTATACACCGTATAAAAGAAAGTTGTGTATAAAATAAAAAATGCCTCAACGAAAGGAGATTGAGACGAAGTCCCATACCACCTTGAAGCTTTTAACATTTTAAACCATTAATATCCATATAAAAAAATCCTTAAAACCATTTTGAAAACATGGATATTAATAAGAACAAATAATTAAAACATTTAAAATGATATTTTGGTTAAAGGGGTTTTACCAAAATTGGAGACACTTGAATACAATAATCGAGGAATAACATTTAGTCATAACTTTATAATATCATGAGAATAAAAGGATTCATGATATAATACTCCAAAGGACAGTATATACACCATATAAGAGTGAATTGGTGCATAACAACAATGAACTCTCAATAGAAATGTCAAATGTGATGAAATCCCTTATAAAGAAGGTATCCTTAAATTAAGGACAAATCAATCTCAAAATATGTGTGAAAAATATAAATACACCCAATATAAGTGGATATTAAGTGTAAAAAAAATAAAAGGTCATTCACACATATTCAATGGATGACATATTCTATGACTACATGTTGAACCCAAAGAAATCGAAATTGGGTTAAAAAGTTCCCTTGACAGCCTAACGGTGTCACATCAAAATGAGTTGATGAGAGATAAAAAAAACTATCTCATCACTTGGACATAAAATTTACATAAATAAGGATATATTAGAACATATTCCAACATAACAATATGTACATTAAAAGACCCAACAAAAGAAGTCTTTTAAAAAAAAGGAGGGTGAAAGGTTCCCTTACCGAAATGGATATCTTTCGAAACATACGACCCGTGAAAGAAGGACAATACATCATTGATGTAAATACTCATAAATGAAAGAATATTACAAAATGAGTAAAATAATGGTCAGTACATACACCACTCAAAGGAAATTGTGGCAAATTCATCATAAATATCACGGGAATAAAAGTGAGATGAAAAATCCCTTACGAAAACTCAGCAGCCTAACAACGCCACTTAAAACATCCAAAAAGGATTGATGAGAGAGAATAGGGTCTCTCATCACATGAACATAAAAATTACAGTAAATGTAATATAAAAGATCATCCCAATAACAAGAAAGATGATCTTTAAAAGGAATGACAAAAAAGAGTGTACTTAAAAAGAAAGAGAGGTGTAGGATCCCTTACCTCGGGTCCGACTTGACTCGATCATTCCTTAATCTCATTTAAAAGTGTAACTCCTTTTGATTTGAGCCTAAAGGCTTCCTTTGAAAGGATTCTTCCCAAAGGGAATCCTCTAGGATGAGGAGAGGGATGTGGAGAGAGTAAATGGGCAGGGGTTGGCCGAGCCAAAGGCTTGAGGAGTGTGTTAAATGAGGTAGAGGTGGGGGCCTTTTATATGAGGAGAGGAGGGGCACTTTTAGAAAGTAAAGAAATATTACTTTATTTGAAAATGTGTTTCGGTTTCAAAAGGTTCCACATTGATATAATTCGTGGATAAGGTGATAAGGCTTCGAAATTCACTCATCCAATAATTTTTGGACATGTGTAGTTCATAGATTTTACATTATCTTTCCATTTTATTTAAATCGTCAAATAATGATGTCATCACTGCATCATTATTATGTCATAAATAATTTAATTTATTTAATGTCTAAAAATTATAAAAAAATACAATGATGTAGGAAATCGTTTTATCTTTCCAATGAATATTTATAATCAAAAAGATGACTTGTATAACCCCACTTAAAAATTGTTTTAGTAAAACATATCATGTTTGTGTCAATTTTACTTTTACATTAAATAAAATGTTATTTATGTCATTTCCCAACCAAAGTGGATCAATGGGGTCCCCAAGTTGACCCATGGCTTGTCTTGGTCGGCCATGATACAACCAATAGGTGTAGGACAAGTTTCATGGTGTTTTCACATTCTTATAATATCATTTTTACCTTAAACTACACTAATTACCTCTAATCGCGATTAAAAACTTAATAAGTTACTATTCACCAAAAAATTATTTTAATCTCATTGAAGCACATTTTACTTCTTAATGACAACCATGTATGTCGGATTTTTGAAAATCAAAACACAATGATGGCAAAATTTCATTTAAACGGAAAATCAGTTTTTATAAGTACCACTTAGTGGTTTCACTATTCATCAAAAATTGAAGTTTTTCAGAAAAATCCAAAAAATTCACCCTAAGCTATATTTGATATTCTGAATTCAAAAATGAAGTCCGTTTTACAAAATTCAGAACATATTAGTCACATTAATTAATTTAATAATTAATTACCGCTGTCAGAGCAAATAGCGTGTTTTTATAAAACAATAAGTATCAAAAGATTGACACTAGTTTAAGTCTGATTTCAAAGTGAAATTGATTCCAGTGACCACTATTGGATATAATGGTAAAAATATTTTCTAATTTCACTTTAAAACCAATTCAAAATATAATCTAATCATATAAATAAATTAGATTAAAAAGTGGTTTTGAATTAAAATACAACATTTTACACTATTCATTAAAAAAAATGAACTTTATCGGAAAGATACCAAAAATTTAAACATAGTAAATTTTGATGTCCCGATTCTTAATAAGAGTTTTATTTGGTCCAAAATAATGTTTAAGAGTGAACAAAACTATATTTAATGATGGTTCTCCATCAAAAGGTGATAAGTGAACCTTTAGTGAAAACTAGGGCATATACGCCTAAAATTGAATTCTTTCCGTATTTTAAGCCTTTATCTTTTATTGTACAAATGTAAAAATATTTAAGAACATATATAATCATATTTTAGTTATTTCTATCCATTCCCGCCATTACAACGGCTACATGTTAACTACCATTTAAAATAATATTATTTTATTATTAGAGTGCAACGTAAGATTCCCAAGAAACTCGTTGTTGCGTGTTGGGTATGCCATCGAGCATAGCGTCCCCTTTAAAGTCATATTAATATTTTATTCACAAATATGGATAAATATGAAAATTCCATATTCATTATTTACCTGGGGTGTTACATCCTTCCCCCCTTTTGGGAATTGCGTCCTCGCAATTTTAAAATTGCGCTTGGAAACATCCTTGAAAGTCCCACATCAGAACAAAAGTCGGTAAAACAATCTCTTTAAAATAAATAAAGATAAGCACAGAGGTCACCCGAGTTAACCCGTACTAGGATTCCATGTATGAAAATATGGACATGGAGGAGAAATCATAGGGTCATGTTTTGATGGAGAGTGATAGAAAACATGTTTACGAAAAAGTTAACAATAAGAAAATCACAAACTTGTGATGGGTTAAACGGTGTTGGGTTCCCCAGTAGGAAAAATTAATAGACAACATTTTTGTATTAAGTTACTTTTTATTGAGGAATTTATTCATAAGGAAGCATAATCACTTATCATGTTGACTTTCAACTTTTACTAGATTCCTTAGTCAAACTCATATTTTTTCCAAAAGACGAGTACTTAGGGATACTTTTTCGCATTAAGAGTACTATAATCAACTTCTAGAGAATCACCTAATCCCCAAAAGAGAACTATATACATCCCATGTATTTAGGCTTTAACCAAAACCAAAACCAAATAGGTTATTACAAGATCAGATAATCCAGAAATGGATAACCCCTTATAAAAAGAAAATCTATTCTTAATCTCCAAAATTTGTCCAACAAAACCCAAAGTTCAACGAGGACCATCCGATATACAATTTCTCCATAAAATTCTTCAAATTAAACCAATATAATATTGAAAATCAAATATTTGAAGGATTTAGTCACATAGTCTTCCAAGTTAAATCGTAACATTTATCTCCAAACAACATCAGTTACTCCTAAAGTCTCACATTGAAAAGTAATTATCCTAATCACATATCCTCCAAAATCAACTTACTCTTAATTCATAAAATCATATAACTAAAAAGAATCAGTCAAACTAACCAGGGACTTCACGTAGTCCAGTGGTAGGCGATAAATACCAGTCGCACTTTGGTTGTGGGTTCGATTTCCGCAGCATTGTCCGACGCGACGGGTTTTCACACGGTCTGCATGTTCTCCTTTTTCCAAAACTATATAATTCTCAAATCATTACCCAAAAAGGGATAAAATCATCAAAAATAACGATAACATAATTTAACCTCAATTTTATCTCATGCCTTTCACTTCAATCATAACATATGGTAACCCATAATTACCTCAAAAGTAAGGATCATATAAACCCAAATGGTTCTTTATAACTATGTCCACAAAAGAAAAGATAACTATTACTTGAATAAAATTTGCCTATATTAAACATCAGGGTTACACATAATATAAAAAGTCTTCTAATGTAACCCCATCATCAAAAGAGACTTAATACTCTTAAGAATTTCACCCTAACTCTTGAAGCCCTTATATGTTGACATCTTACTCATTCAACATTCTTCATGATCCATTATCCATTCCTTTCAACTTATTCCGAAATACCTCTTTCCTACAAAAAAAATCATGAATCATATCCTAAGATTCCAAAATAAGAAAACAATAGTCATGAAATAGTACATACCTTTGATTGGTCATTGTCAGTTTCGTCATCCTCAATCGGAATGGCATTAGGTATTGGTAAACGAATATTGGTACGCTCTTGGTGACCCCATTCACGAAACTTCTTCATAGGACATGTGTTTTCATAATGACCATGCACACCACATTTAAAACATTCAATTGATCCCTCAGAAAGAACTTCTTTCCCTTTCCTCGAGTCAACTGGATGCTTCCTTTTTCCATGGCAGGTTCTTGCTTTATGACCTTCATTTCCACATCTATAGCATATTTCTGTCCCATTGAAACATTTTCCTAGGTGTTTCTTTCCACATCTTTGACACATAGGTTTTTGAACACACTTACCTTTATGTTTATTACCTGTACTTCTGTAGGGATTTGTTTCTTGCATATATGACGTCTTAGAGAAATATCCAAGGTTTAGGTGGTCAATCATAACTCCAGATAGTTGGTTGAGGATAATCACAAGAGTTCTCATTGCATCTCCCATATCATTCAGTTGCTTGCTCAAAAAACTGTCACAGTTTCCTTCACATCCACTATTACTTTGGTGCCTGCTAGATCCAGCCATTTACTAAAACCAAAAAGGTCAGTGTGAGTATATCAAAAAAACCATCATGTACTAATGAGTAAGATAAACACTAAGATATACTTACTCATTCACTTTGTCTAAAACTAGGGCTCTTTCTGAAATCCTAACCATTATGGTAATGCCACTTATGCTTAAAGAATACCCTAACCTTTAAATTTATCTAAACCGACCTTTGATACCAACTATAAGGCCCCAGCCTTAAACCTTACTTAATCTTGAGTTATTACAAGATTACACATTGAGGATCTTTTCAGGTTTAGAGTTTTAGAGAATTAGATCATGAAACTTGCATTACATTCCACATTTAAACAAAGTGGTTACATAAAAGACAGTATTCATTCTTCCCATCAACGGAAACATATTTAAAATATAACACGGATTCTTTCTTGACACATCCTTGACACTATCATCACCTCATGTACCTTTCCCTTGACCTGTGAAAAACATTTCAAAAACTTGGGATGAGCATAAAAAGCTCAGTAAGGGTTATAAAAAAATATGGAAAGGAAACATGAGTTCATATATACATGAGAAGGAAATCATACTTTACCCATAAAACATAGGCACTTTAACATACCTCATCAAACCATGAACAAATCATAGAAAACATAAGACATAAAGGTAACTTGAGGCATTCATAACATTCTTACGTAGGGAGTAACCCTCTTGGTTACGTTTGGAATACCCATCACAGTATATTCCCTAAATCTCTTTGGAAAACCTTAACGTTTCACTCCTTCGTGTTACCCAATGCATTGGAGAGCTATAACGGGCTCACCCACCCTTAGTTTATCACGGAACCACCCATCTTCATAATAATGCCCAAGAACCATAACACAATCATATCACATAAAACATGCATAAAGGAAACATAAAATTTCCACATTTCAATCACGAGATATCAATACAACACATTGATATAAAAACATTATGAAAACCATTTTCAATACTAAAATAAAAGAAAAGTAAAACATGGTATTTATTTTTCTTTTAAAAAGAAGGTATGGCTTGTAGAGGAAGCCGAAACTCAAATAACGGTCACGACGGCGGAGAAGTCGTTGTCGCCGCATACGTACGACAAAAACATTCCCTTTTGTCGTTTAGTAAACGCTTCGTATAAAAAAGATTCCTTTTGAATAAACGTAAAAGTCAACGGGGTGTATACACCGTATAAAAGAAAGTTGTGTATAAAATAAAATATGCCTCAACGAAAGGAGATTGAGACGAAGTCCCATACCACCTTGAAGATTTTAACATTTTAAACCATTAATATCCATATGAATAAATCCTTAAAACCATTTTGAAAACATGGATATTAATAAGAACAAATAATTAAAACATTTAAAACGATATTTTGGTTAAAGGGGTTTTACCACAATTAGAGACACTTGAATACAATAATCGAGGAATAACATTTAGTCATAACTTTATAATATAATGAGAATAAAAGGATTCATGATATAATACTCCAAAGGACAGTATATACACCATATAAGAGTGAATTGGTGCATAACAACAATGAACCATCAATAGAAATGTCAAATGTGATGAAATCCCTTATAAAGAAGGTATCCTTAAATTAAGGACAAATCAATCTCAAAATATATGTGAAAAATATAAATACACCCAATATAAGTGGATATTAAGTGTAAAAAAAAATAAAAGGTCATTCACACATATTCAATGGATGACATATTCAATGACTACATGTTGAACCCAAAGAAATCGAAATTGGGTTAAAAAGTTCCCTTGACAGCCTAACGGTGTCACATCAAAATGAGTTGATGAGAGATAAAAAAAACTATCTCATCACTTGGAAATAAAATTTACATAAATAAGGATATATTAGAACATATGCCAACATAATAATATGTACATTAAAAGACCCAACAAAAGAAGTCTTTTAAAAAAAAAGGAGGGTGAAAGGCTCCCTTACCGAAATGGATATCTTTCGAAACATACGACCCATGAAAGAAGGACAATACATCATTGATGTAAATACTCATAAATGAAAGAATATTACACAATGAGTAAAATAATGGTCAGTACATACACCACTCAAAGGAAATTGAGGCAAATGTATCATAAATCTCACGGGAATAAAAGTGAGATGAAAAATCCCTTACGAAAACTCAGCAGCCTAACAACGCCACTTAAAACTTCCAAAATGGATTGATGAGAGAGAATAGGGTCTCTCATCACATGAACATAAAAATTACAGTAAATGTAATATAAAAGATCATCCCAATAACAAGAAAGATGAGCTTTAAAAGGAATGACATAAAAGAGTGTACTTAAAAGAAAGAGAGGTGTAGGATCCCTTACCTCGGGTCCGACTTGACTCGATCATTCCTTAATCTCTTTTAAAAGTGTAACTCCTTTTGATTTGAGCCTAAAGGCTTCCTTTGAAAGGATTCTGCCCAAATGGAATCCTCTAGGATGAGGATAGGGATGTGGAGAGAGTAAATGGGAAGGGGTTGGCCGAGCCAAAGGCTTGAGGAGTGTGTTAAATGAGGTAGAGGTGGGGGCCTTTTATAAGAGGAGAGGAGGGGCACTTTTGGAAAGTAAAGAAATATTACATTATTTGAAAATGTGTTTCGGTTTCAAAAGGTCCCACATTTATATAATTCGTGGATAAGGTGATAAGGCTTCGAAATGCACACATCCAATAATTTTTGGACATGTGTAGTTCATAGATTTTACATTATCTTTCCATTTTATTTAAATCGTCAAATAATGATGTCATCGCTGCATCATTATTATGTCATAAATAATTTAATTTATTTAATGTCTAAAAATTATAAAAAAAATACAATGATGTAGGAAATCTTTTTATCTTTCCAATGAATATTTATAATCAAAAATATGACTTGTATAACCCCACTTAAAAATTGTTTTAGTAAAACATATCATGTTTGTGTCAATTTTACTTTTACATTAAATAAAATGTTATTTATGTCATTTCCCAACCAAAGTGGATCAATGGGGTCCCCAAGTTGACCCATGGCTTGTCTTGGTCGGCCATGATACAACCAATAGGTTTAGGACAAGTGTCATGGTGTTTTCACATTCTTATAATATCATTTTTACCTTAAACTACATTAATTACCTCTAATCGCGATTAAAAACTTAATAAGTTACTATTCACCAAAAAATTATTTTAATCTCATTGAACCACATTTTACTTCTTAATGACAACCATGTATGTCGGATTTTTGAAAATCAAAACACAATGATGGCAAAATTTCATTTAAACGGAAAATCAGTTTTTATAAGTACCACTTAGTGGTTTCACTATTCATCAAAAATTGATGTTTTTCAGAAAATTCCCAAAAATTCACCCTAAGCTATATTTGATATTCTGAATTCAAAAATGAAGTCCGTTTTACAAAATTCAGAACATATTAGTCACATTAATTAATTTAATAATTAATTCCCGTTGTCAGAGCAAATAGCGTGTTTTTATAAAACAATAAGTATCAAAAGATTGACACTAGTTTAAGTCTGATTTCAAAGTGAAATTGATTCCAATGACCACTATTGGATTTAATGGTAAAAATATTTTCTAATTTCACTTTAAAACCAATTCAAAATATAATCTAATCATATAAATAAATTAGATTAAAAAGTGGTTTTGAATTAAAATACAACATTTACACTATTCATTAAAAAAATGAACTTTATCGGAAAGATACCAAAAATTTACACAAAGTAAATTTTGATGTCCCGATTCTTAATAAGAGTTTTATTTGGTCCAAAAGAATGTTTAAGAGTGAACAAAACTATATTTAATGACGGTTCTCCATCAAAAGGTGATAAGTGAACCTTTAGTGAAAACTAGGGCATATACGCCTAAAATTGAATTCTTTCCGTATTTTAAGCCTTTATCTTTTATTGTACAAATGTAAAAATATTTAAGAACATATATAATCATATTTTAGTTATTTCTATCCATTACCGCCATTACAACGGCTACATGTTAACTACCATTTAAAATAATATTATTTTATTATTAGAGTGCAACGTAAGATTCCCAAGAAACTCATTGTTGCGTGTTGGGTACGCCATCGAGCATAGCGTCCCCTTTAAAGTCATATTAATATTTTATTCACAAATATGGATAAATATGAAAATTCCATATTCATTATTTACCTGGGGTGTTACAATTATGGTACTTGGACATTTTACGGGTGGTTACGTGATAAACCATATGACAGGTGGTGCCGTGAATACCAGGACGGGTGGTTACGTTATAACCCCCTATGCATTGGGTATGGAAGTCGACCGTATGTCTATTCCATTAAGTATTTGTGGAAGTTGACTGTATGTTTATTCCATTTAAGTATGTGAATGTCCCAATTTACCTTTATATGTTATGTGTTCTTTATATGGGTTTTATGGTAATCTTTTGGTTACAAAAGGGTAAGTAATTATATTTTATTCAGTGAAGAGTTTTTACTACTTTCTATAGGTGAAAGGTATTACTTTGATAATGTATACATGGTTTACTTGTTTCTTTGAAAAACTAACAGTTTTCACTCTTTGTGTATCCCTTGCTGAGCTTTTTATGCTCACCCCAAGTTTCTTTTGAAATGTTTTTTCACAGGACTTAATGTGGAATAGGGTCAAGGATGGGATCAAGGGAATGTCATGCTATCTAATACATGGAACTAGACATGTTTCTTTTTAAGAGTTTTTATTTTATGGAAATTTAGAAGAAGTGACTACTTTGTAATCATTTGAGATGTAATAGTTATGTCCTAAATCTCTAAAACTCTAAACCTAAAAAGATCTTCAATGTGAATTACTCATTTAATTCAATATTAAGTAAGGTTTAAGGCTGGGGCCTTATAAAAACCCTAATTTTTGTATATGTAAATGCATCCGGTCGTATATGTTACAAACGTAACATGTTTTTGTTTTCAATCAAGTTGAGTCAATAAATATATATTTTTAGGAAGTATTTATTCAATGTAGGAAATTATTTATCCTTATTTTGTTATGGAGTTTAAAATACAAATACCTTGTGTATATACTGTTATATATAATTATATTGTTTCCAAAACCCTAATTTCCAGTATTGATTATTAGAATTAGTTAATGAAGTTAATGTTTAAAGGATTATTAATAAATTTTAATTTGGTGTTGGCTAATATAATATGCACTTGTGTGTATAAGTATATAATAATACATTTAACATGTCAAGTTTATTTTAATTAAAGTATTTTTGATAATATTATCCATTTTTTAATTTAAAAGAATATATTTTAACTTGACCAAAACATATTAGAGAATAAATTTATTTTTAAATCATGTTATGACATATATCATGTTGTGCTCACATATTGTATTATTACATAATGAACATGATACAATGTTTGATTTAGGTTAATAAAATTTATGATTTATCCTATTTGTATGTTCACCAATACTTTAATTTTCATATTAAATAACATGTATTTTTTTATTAAGTATCCCTCTACATGAATAAGGATTTTAAGTTAAAGAGTTATCATTTCATTTGGAAAACTCCATTCATTCATCATTTTATGTTCTTTAATTACTATTACATGTGCAAAAGATATTTTACTTGCCCATGCCTACCTTAAAAAATTGTTATTACCAAACATTATATGTTCATTATCATATCATCTGTTTCTACAGTAAATGTACAATTGTTTTTTTTATCCATTTTATTTATCCTTGTATTCAATAATGCATGCATAAGAAAAATCATGGCAATGATCTGTATTACCCAAAGTGGTATGGGACACCTTTGGTAATATCTAATAAAATTAAATATTCAAAGTGGTATGGGACACCATGAATATTATACCTTACTGGACATATGAGGAATGTATTGGACTTATTAAGTGACATGTGAGGTCTGCTATAGCCTCTCGATGCATCAGTAGGTCTCCTGAGACAAATCATTGTCATGGCATGAGGCCTGACAACAGTTACAGTTCAGGTGAAATTCCTGGACATAGATGATTACGGACTTGGCACGAGGCCTTGACAATGTTTGGAATTATACCTTTCTCTTAATTTTTTAGTAAATGACCAACCATGGGATTTTCTTACTAGTATTATATCTTTGGTTCATATCCATTTCTGTTCACAGGAAGGATTAATGTAATGAAATGATATGTTTTAGTAGTTTTGAACTGGGACCATTTAACAACAGATTTTTGTCCTTACATGTGAAATGATATGGAGACGTCCATCATGATATGTTCACCCATTTATGTTTATTATTACAGCATTTTGATTATGTCTTGTGCGCCCAGAGTCACCATGCTAGTAGTTTTCTTTTCCGTACATGTTTTTAATGGTCATGTATTATTCAAGAATCTTATTTACCTAATTGGAAATGTGTACTCTGATCATGCTTAAAGTCTATGTTAGAAGATAAACAGTTTTATTTTAAGAATATGTTTAAAGTTTACATTCAGTAGTTATTATTTTTCAAGTAAAGAATGTTTATTTGCAAATGGTTTTAAAACCCCTTACTGAGCAATCTTTTCTCACCCTACGTTTTAAATGAAAAAATTTCAGGTATCAGTCTTGTCATTATTGATGTTTCAGAAAGTAACTGTTTTCCCAGAACCTGAACCTCCTGATCCTCTGTAGCATGGGACATGATGTGATATTTCTAAATGAATTTAATATAAAAATTATGGTACATCATGTCTCATGAGAACCGGCCCCAGACATTCTGGGGTCGGGTCCTTATAGTTGGTATCAGAGGATATGTTCAAACAGTTCTGGAAAAACCAGGTAATAGAAATATGAAGCTACAACTAAAACAAAATAAGTGATTTTATTATAACTTTCAGATGGTAGATGAAAATGTTCCTAGCAATCTACTATCACTCCCCGCTGAAGCCCTATATACCATTGTGTCTATAGCTATCTGAGAGAATTTTCCTAACTATTCTCATATCGGCATGACATGAAAACACCTGTATGATGTGTCAATATCACCTCAGGTGCTTCAGCTACACCAGGGATTAGGATTTGATTACCTTCTTATGATGATGACCCAATTCCCCTCATATGTACATTGAGTAAGATACCATGAGGGACTTTTCTACGTGTTCACGGAAGGTGAGGACGTTGGCTTTGTGGACCTTGACACTTTTCATTAAGCATCTGCTTACAGATAACTTATAGCGGCTAATCATTTCCAAATCTTGAACTATGGCTTCTGGGGTCAGTTGTTGGATTTTGGAATGTTAAAAGATGAGTCCACCCAACTGTCTTGTAGGCAACAAGTATATTTAGATATCTCCCAAATTCATACCCTTCATTCCACACTCAAGAGGCCTCATAGGTTTCTCTATGGTTTTAACCCTGAATACTCAGCATGTTTCTGATTTGAGGATATAGGGATTTTTGCTTCTCTGTGTGGAGTTCGTGTAGTAGATCATCAGGTGAACTTAGGCACTGATGTATAGTAATGAACTTATGTTTTATTGAATTATTATATTTCCCAATATTGTCTTTACTTTTTCTGAACTTTCAAAATGGATTCTCATGAATATTTTTTCAGATGGCTCGACAAACAAATATCTCATCCCTACCCGATGAAATATTGGTGGATATCTTAAACAGAACGTGCACTCTGAGCTATCCTTCTTTACTCAACCTACGAAGATCGTGTAAACGTATGTTCGACTTGTCTAACAGCCCTGATTTCCTTCTTTCTATTCAAGGGAATGACCACGTCTTCCACTTCATCACCATTACCCAACTCCCTAGTCATTGGCGAAGGTGGGGATACTTCAAGGGTCTGTTTCGATGTTCCACTCTAGCACAGAATTTTTCTGACAGAGCATGTATCCTAGTGTCTACCCAAGATGGAAACCTCAGAGTAGCCTTTATGTTTTAGATCCTAAACATCAGTCTGTTTATCTTCATCTTTCCAATCGAATATCTTGACTGATATGTAGTACGATGGGGCATCAGATAATGTTTCCATTCGGTCAACTCCGAGGTTATTACTGCTCGAGCCTCCCTGTGGAATTCTGGGTGTAGAATGCATGAGATGGAGTTCAAAACATTCTGCTCGTGGTGTATCTGGCCCAGAGAAGTAGAGGAACTAAATTTTTACCTGGTTATTCTGTTAACCGATCCGAATCTCCCGTTTTGGTGATGATAATCGTCTGGGAGTTTCTTTTCATGTTTATGAATAGAATTGCGAGGACGCATTTATTTATAAGGGGAATAATGTAATGCCCGAAATAATTGTGTTTCACATAATGGTAACTTATATAATTTATGTTGTATATTAATTGAATGAAACTTTTTTCTTTTAAAATAATAATGTGATAAAATTGAGTAAAGTACACGAAACAGACACAACGAGTTTTATTCAACTAATAACACCGTATTGTTTACAACAAAATGATATTAACAAGAGAAACTAAGCTAAAAAATATACAAATTAATACCCCTATTCATATTATATGGAGGGCACTGAAAACAACAAGAACCTCGGGATGATGATATGGGTCTTTAGTATCAATCATATCGAACATAAGAATGGTCGAAGCCACTGAAGCCTCACTAAGCACCAAAGGTATGATGCAAACCATTTTTTATTCAATCAACATGAGTTTTAGGACACCCAAAGTCATGGATTTATAAGACAATAAATGACCGTTGCCTCGGGGTGACCATAAAGTACTAATGGCTATAAATATAGTTGTTGTCTATATAGGATAATTAATTGAATTCCTGGTATATTTAGTTCATCAAATATGTGATGATTTGATTTGAATTATATAATTATAATTTTATAATGCAGTCATCCATGACATTGAAGATTTCTATTTTAAAATATCTTGACGGCATCATTTTGCGATATTTTAGCTGAGCATGTAGTTACATAAACCATTATATGAATAATTATATGGGTTATATATATATATATATACACAAATATATGACAATTATTAGATTATAAATTGGAGTAATGCAGCGAGTCTTAGTAGAAAGAATAATTTTAAATTATTATAATTTAATAAAATAATGTTATAAATAAATTAAGAAAACAATGTATTTTCAAAATAAAAATTTAAGGAAAATTTGATTTATAAAAATTGTTATGACTTAAGTTCTCAACAACATGTTAAGATTGAATAAATATATTTCATAATAATAATAATTGATGTATTTTATTTATATATGTAATTGTTTTATTAAAATATAAATTTATTTTAATTAGGATGATAATGATATTAACTAATATATTCGTTTTGAATTATTACTATAATAAAGTTATAAATTCTGATTAGATTAATTTGTTATAAAATTATTAATAGTATGTATTTTTTTAATAAAATTATAGCTATTTAATTTAAATATTTTGGTTATAAAATTAGTTTATTATTGGTTTTATAAAAAATTTTTAACTTAAAAATAATATGATATAATTAAGTATTATCAAAATAATAAAATTGTTTTTATTAATTTTGTAATTTAATGTATATAGATACATGTTTATAAATAATGAAATTAATAATAATAATATGTCAATATTTTTTAGTTAATAATAAATTCATGTTTGTTTCATATAAATTATAATTTGTTTTTAATTATTCATATTATGATTTATATAAGAATATATATTTTTATTTATAAGTTTAATTCAAATTCGTTTTTTAATGAAATTTTTCATATTGTGATATATGATTATAAAAATTAAAGTATTAGTAAACTTTAACTTTCTAAAGTATTGTTTAAATAAAATTAACTTTTGACGTTGTATTAATGATATAATAATGATAAAAATATAATAATAAAAGATAATAAGAAAAAAGAAAAGAAAATCATGTGGAGGGGGTGTGATTTCATGGGTTGGCAAAAGAAAAATTATATTATAATAATAATCTTGGGTAAAATAATAATAAAAAATCAAAATTAGAGGAAGAGTCTTCTTCCTTAGTTCTGCAACTAAGTCGACGGCAGCACCACCCCGACCACCGGTGACATCACCCAAACCAGTGGCTACTGGTGACCGACTCCACACTAATGCCTCGCTGTCATCCACATGAGCACCCCCACCCTGATGCCTCACCGTCGACCACATGAGCACCTGCACCCCGATGGCCCGTGACCCTCATAGGTCCCCCTTTGGCCTCACCCTTCCATAAGCCTACTCTACTACCTCTCTATATTTTTCACTTGAGGATCATCATCTCCGGTATGATATATATATATATATATATAATTCTGCATTATTGTATCATGGATCCCCACTCGACTCAAAGGCTGGTCAAGCGGTAGGGTCCCCTATTGTTGGAACTGAGGCATGTTGAACCTTTTAAAATTTCTCTCTCATACAACTGAACCCTACGAGTTCATCTCTTTCTCCCCTCCACCTCTCTCTCAATCTCTCATGCTTCCCAAGACCTCTAGTGAGCTCCTCCCTCTTTCGAACCTCCTACTTCATATCTGTAAGGGGGTAGTACAATTTATTTTATTTTGAAAACTAAATTTCATATATTGTATATAACAGGATATGTATATGTAAGTATATATATATATGTGGTTGTGAAACTAGAATCATCTCTTCCGCTTCCTCTTTTAAAAAAAGGTATATTGTTTTCTTTATATGGTGTAAGGAATGACCTCTCTCGGTTTTTTGTTACAACCTGTATATATTTGAATATTTATAATTTTAAAACGTGTATGTATATATATATAAATAGACTTCAATGTTCTCCTCGAGATTGTTCATGTTTTATGAATTCAAACAATTTATGAAGGATGGTTTTGAAAGGTTTCCATTAAAGTGAAACCAATTTTTATGATAAGTGTATATTCGGGTGTTTAATTATATACATATATATATATATATATATCCAAAAATAAATCTATTTATAAGATTTCCAAAAAATTTAGTATGTTTTAAAAAGGATTATATACACATATAGGGTATTCTGAATTTATTTTTAATATGAAAACAGTTTTTTTATAAACTATATATATATATATTTATAATTATACATATATTTTTTCCAATACAATGTTTTATGATTTTTAGGACTTGAGTATCCATCCTTTAATAATATTTTATGTGTGAACTAAGTCTTGGGTTAAATGGAATTACGATTTTAAAACATGAGTAGATATATAGTTAAATATTTAACTAACATAATACAAATCCATTTAATAAATTTTAAAGGTTATTTCCAAGCCTTAAGTAATGTTTTATATGCAAATTGTCATTTAGGTACAATTGGATTTATACTTGGTATGAAAAACCCTAATTTATATATATATACATCCGGTCATATATGTTACAAACCTAACATTTTTTGTTTGTCAATCAAGTAGAGCCAATAAATAAATATATTATGAAAGTATTTATTACATGTAGGAAATTATTAAACCTTATTTGGTTATGGAGTTTTCAATAAATACACCTTATGTATATATGGTTATATATAATTATATAGTTTACAAAACCCTAATTTCTAGTATTGATTATTATAATTATTTAATGTAGTTAATGTTTGATGGATTATTAAAAAAGGTTAATTTGGTGTTTGATAAACTAATATTCACTTGTGTGTGTAAGTATACAATAATACATTTAACATGTCATGTTTATTTTAATTAAAGCAGTTTTGATAATATTAACCATGTTTTAAGTTAAAAGAATGTATTTTATATTGACCAAAATATATTAGAGATTAAATGGATTTTTAAATCATGTTATGTTATATATCATGTTGTTCTCACATATAGTCTTATTACATAATGAACATGCTACAACATTAGATGTAGTTTAATCGAGTTTATGATTTATACTATTTACATATTCACCAATACTTTTATCAGCATATTAAATACCATGTATTTTTTTATTAAGTATCCATCTACAAGAATAAGGATTTTAAGTAAAAGAGTTATCATTTCATGTGGAAAACCCCATTCATTCATCATTTATGTGTTTTAAATATTATTACATGTGTAAAAGATATTTTACTTGCCCATGCCTAACTTGGAAAATTGTTATTACCAAAAATTATAGGTTCTTTATGATATCATGTATTTCTACCGTAAATGTACAATGGATTCATTATCCATTTTATTTATCATTGTATTCAACAATGCATGCATATGAAAAATCATGAAAATGACAAAATTACCCAGAGTGGTATGGGATATCTTTGGTAATATCTAATAAAATTAAATATTCAAAGTGGTATGGGAAACCCTGAATATCAGACCATACTGGACAAATGAGGAATGTATTAGACTTATTAAGTGATGTGTGAGGCCCGTTATAGCCTCTCGATGCATCGCTAGATCTCATAAGACGAATCAGTGTCCTGGAATGAGGCCTGACAACAGTTACGTTTCAGGTGAAATTCATGGACATATATGATTATGGTCTTGGAACGAGGCCTTGACAAAGTCTATAATTATACCCTCCTCTTAATGTTTTAGTAAATGACCAACCAAGAGATTTTCTGACTAGAAGGATATCCCTAGTTCAGAGCCTTTTGTGTGCACAGGAATGATTAATGGAATGACATGATATTTTTCAGTAATTTTGTACTTGGACCATTTAACAACAGCTTTATGTCCTTATATGTGAAAAGATATGGAGATGGCCATCATGATATGTGCACCCATTTATGTTTATTATTATAGTATTTTGATTATGTCTTGTGCGCTCATAGCTGCCTTGCTAGTAGTTTTCTTATCTCTGCATGTTGTTAATGGTCATGTATTATTCAAGGATTTTATTTCCCCAGTTGAACTACGTACTCTAATCATGTTTAAAGGATATGTTAGAAGATAAACGGTTTTCTTTTAAGAATATGTTTAATGTTTAATTTCAGTGGTTATTATTTTTCATGTAAAGAAGGTTTATTTTCAAATTGTTTTAAAACCCCTTACTGGGCATTCTTTTCTCACTCTACATTCTAAATGAAACTTTTTCAGGTATCAGTCATGGCTTCATTGATGTTTCAAAAATAAACTGGTTTCATAGAACCTAAACCTCACGATCCTCTGTAGCATGGGACATGATGTGATATTTGTAAATGAATGTATTGTAATAATTATGGTATATCATGTCTCATTGGCACCGGCTCTCGGAATTCTGGGGTGGGGTCCTTAAAATTAAGGTGGAGGGGTGGGGGCACCATTAAGTGGGGAGTTGAGGAGGTTTTATCCTAGGGTGGTCCCCACCACATTAAACATGTATATGAGGATTAGACCTGAGGTGGGCTTCACCTCCATAACCTCTCATGAGAGTTTATGGTGCGGTGGTCCTACCTCCAACTTCCATCCTCCACAAGGTGGTTATAGATCTAGTGGGACCCACCTCCAAACTCCCACATGGCTGTTCAAACAAAAACAAAGTGAAGATCACTTTATTTTATTATTCTCCATGAAAATCAAAAAACTAACTTATCTTCTCGACTCACTGACATCGAAGTGAAAGTATCTATAAGAAAATATCGGAAGTGTGAGTTCAATAGTTCCCTGGGATTTCAATTCCAAGAACCCATTCAATTGTTATAAAAACCCGCTTGTACATTTACTGAATGTACCTGAAAAAAATGTTAGAAATTTATTCCAAGGACACCAGGGCTCGAAATCATGTGCTGTCAAAATTTGTGGAGTCATAAAATTCCTATGTATTTAAGAAAAAAAATTCCATATAATATCTGGGTCATTACATTATCCCAACCTCAGGGATTTGTGTCTTCATAAGATACAAATCGAACTAAGGGAACAAGTGGGGGTACTAGGCACGCATCTGATCCTCCTACTCCTATGTGCTCTCTTGGAGGTTCATGTGCTGCCAGCGAACGTGCACCAGAGGTATCGACCGTCCATGTAGGACCTACTCTTGTCGATCCTAAATCTCTACTGGAACCTCCATAAATGTCTCCCCATCGTTGACATCTATGTCTACATGGTCGATGATGTGAGAAGGGCCATGCACGTATCTCCTCATATGATATACGTGAAATACGATGTGCACCCAGTGCAACTTAGGTGGAAGAGATAAGTGGTAATCCACCTCACCTACGCTGCTAAGGACCTGGAATGGTTCGATGAAACTTAGAGATAACTTGCAGTCTTGTCCAAATATTCGTAGACCTCATTGAGGTGAGACCCATAGAAAGACATGATCTCCATCCTTGATCTCCAGAGGTCTCAGTCTCCGATCAGCATATAACTTATGTCTGCTCTATGAAGTCTTCATTTTCTCTTGGATGATCTGCACCTTCTCCATGGTAGCTCGTACCATCTTTGGTCCCACTAGTGTTGACTCACCAGGGTAAGTCCAACACAAGGGTAATCTGAAAGGTGGCCCATACAACACATATAAAGGTTTCATCCCTATGGTGGAGTGATAGCTATTGTTATATGAAAACTCCATAAAAGGTAAGTGATCTTCCAAGATGAAACCGGAGTCGAGTACCCAAGCACAAAGCATGTCCTCGAGGCTATGAGTGGTCAGCTCAGTCTGACCATCTGTCTAAGGTTGGAAGGTAGTACTCAGATGAAGCTACATCCCAAAAGCATCTTGCAACCCCTTCCATAGTCGGGAAGTAAACTGTGTGTCATGATTGAATACAATAGAAGAATGTACTCCATGTAGCCACACAATCTCTTGCACGTAGAGGCATCCCGGGCTCTCTACTGAACCATTCCCTCTGATCGGTAAGAAGTGGGCCGACATGGCTAGTCGATCAATGATCACCCAAATCGAGTCATGACCCCTAGATTTTCGTGGTAGACTATTCATGAAGTCCGTGGATATCCCATTCCATATCAACTCTGAGACCTCTAAAGGCTGAACCAATCCTACTGGTACCTAGTGCTCTGCCTTCAATTGCTAACAAGTGAGGCATCAAGAGACAAACTCTGCTATTGCCTTCTTCAAACCTGGCCATCAGTACTGTCTTCAAAGATCCTGGTACATCTTCACCACTCCTGGATGTACCACATGAGGGGATGTGTAGAAATCCCTCAACACCTCCTCCTGAAGTGACACTGGTACCATAGTGCATCCTCTGAAGAGTATAACGTGCTCCACACCTTCAAAATATCCATTAGGTTCCCTCCCTATGGATATTTGAGCACGTCGTGTCGCGCAGTTAGTGTCCCCATATTGTAGCTCACTGACTCGCTAAAGAAGTGGGGGAGTGAATGTAAGATACTGAAGGAAGGATGTTCCATCTCTATCCACAAAGGATATCTATAAAACAGCCAGATTCTCTGTCACCTCATCTAGAAGTTGTATTCCAGACCTCCTGCTGAGTGCATCTGCAACAACGTTCCCCTTCTCAAGAGTATAAACTATCTCAAAGTCATAGTCCTAGAAGAACTCAAGCCAACGTTGTTATCTTAGGTTCAGGTCCTTCTGAGAGAAGATATAACTGAGACTCTTGTAATCAGAGTGCACAATAAAACGCTCACCCTTTAGATAGTGTCACCACATATTCAAGTTGAAGACCAATGCTTCTAGCTCCAAGTCAAGTGTAGCGTAGTTTTTCTCATGTTGTATCAGTTGCCAAGAACCTTATTCGATCACTGCTCACTCCTTCATCAGGACACATCTGAGTTCGGTCCCTGATGCAACACAATAGACTACGTACCCTACGTCTTCCTCTAGAAGCCTCAATATGGGGGCACTAGGTAGCCTCTACCTCATCTCCTAAAAGCTCTGCTAGCATCTCTCCAACCACACAAATGGTTTCCACTTTTATTCAAAGATAGTAGTGGTGCTGCAACTTTGTAGAAGTCTGGAACGAACCTCTGGTAGTAACCTGCCAAACCCAGGAAACTTTCTACCTCCTTCACACTCATAGGTGGATCATATAAAGTACCGCCTCTATCTTTTCTAGATCCACTACAAATCTGGCCACCAATATGACATTACCCAAAAAGTTAACCTCTAGGTTCCCAAACTGGCACTTCGTGATCTTACCAAAAATATATTGCTCTCGCGGAGTGTCCAATACTACCCGAAAATGGTGGGAATGCTCCTCCTTAGTAGTCAAGTAGATCATAATATCTTCAATGAATACTATGACAAAGTGATCGAGGTATGGCTAGAAGATCCTGTTCATGAGTCCCATGAACACTACTGGAGCGTTACTTATGCCGAATGGAATAACCAAGAACTCGTAGTGGCAATACTGACATTTGATGGATGTCTTCTGCACATCCTCATCTCTAACTCTGAGATGGTGATAACCTGATATGAGTTCTATCTTCGAGAACCATAATTCTTCCTTCAACTGATCAAAGAGGTCATCAATACTCAAGAGTGGGTACTTTTTCTTCACGGTCACCTAGTTTAGGATATGGTAGTCAACACAAATCCTGAAGTCCCCATCCACCTTTTTGGTGAACAGAATCAGGGATGTCTAAGGAGAAACACTGGGAAAGATGAATACCTTCTCCTGCAAGTCCTCTAACTATACCCACGGCTCAAGAAGATCTACAGGATCCATATGATATGCTTTTGTAGATATCGGTGTCGTATCGGGGTATAATTCATCGTATAATTCCACTTCTCTGTGTGGAGGTAGACCTAGGACATCTTCTGGGAAAACATTCATGTACTGGTCCACCATTGCATGATAGTATGGACTCTCCACATCTACTACTCTAAGGGTAATGAAGGACAACTGATGAGTGATCAGATGCACCCTCCTCCGAGTAAGTCTTTCTTGTGCTGAAAAAGATCCCTTCTTGCCGGTGATGGTAAACCTGGTCCCATCCGTGCCGACACACCACACTTTGTGCCTAATACAGTCGATCTGAGCATGGACTGTTGATATGTATTCCTTACCCAAGATGACGTCATAAGGCCTCGACGCCGCTATGAGGAGATCCCAGCCAAATCTCTCGCTTCCTAGAGTATGCTCACACTGACGGAACTAGTATGTAATCGTTGTGTCTACTCTCGTGGGAGTATCTAGCTATAAGTATCGAGCCAAAAGCACCATCCGAATCTCAGAGCTCCGAACGAGGACAATGGAAATGAAATAGTGACTGGAACCTATGTCTTTAAGTACTGCAGTTAAGGTGTAGTAGACAAATATCATACCTCAAATCATCTCCGGAGTGACATGGTTATATGCTTCAGCTGCATGAAGCTAAGCTCTCGCCTATCCGCTAGCTCCCTTTGTTCATGGTGGACCTTCAAATGGTGGTGGTGGTAACACCTCAAAACATTGGCCACTGCCTGCTCCTCAACTAGCTCCTCTACCTTCCCCACCAATGCCCTATGGACCACCTCGATCGAATATCTGTCTCTGCATGGGTGGTCCTTTGACCATCTTCTGATCATCAGAATAGTGGGCCAGACATTCATGAGCCATGTGACCCTACCCGCCACATGAGAAACACTGCCCGCTCCTAGCATGTATGTCTCTTTTCTAGGTGCCCGCACAACTAATCCTGAGTCATGTGGTCGTCCACCTGTTGGTCTGGTTCTCTTGGACCTCTACGTCATCTGTCTACAACCATCTACATAATACTCTGCTGCATATGGGATAGTGGTTTGTCTTGCTGCTGGATCCTGATCCACAAGGAAACACTCCAATATGAGGGCTCCCTCCAACACCCCCTCCAGCATCAGGATGATGAGGGAGATCATTGAATCCCTGATCTCTCGCCTGATCCCCTGCTCGAAGGTTTGGGTCCTGAAGAATGGGTCCCGCACCATATCAGTGGAGTAGTGAGAGTGGTCGGTGAACCTCACTGAGCACTGTTCCACCGTCATGCTGCCCTACTACAGGTGAAGTAGCTCCTCTATTCGTACATCATGTAGGGTGGCTGGGAAAAACTCTTCCTGAAATAGTCTCTTGATGTCTTCCTAGAGAAGCATCATCTCGTCGTGCACCTGGAGAATCAAGCTCCACCATCTTGATACTGCTACTTGTAGAAGGATGGCAGCAAGAATCACTATGAAGTCTGCTGGTGTCCGTACCAGTTAGAAAACTCTCACCACAGCCTCCAGCCAATCCTCAGCCGCCTATGTGTTTGTCTCCCCCCTAAACCTGGGTGGCCTCTTGAGCTAGAACTCATGCATCATGCTCTACCGGCATTCATCGACAACTGCTGGGGTTGGTGGCATCGGTGGCCCAATGGGAATTAGTACCGCTAGTTCCTCTGCTGGAAAAGGGATCTGTACCGAGGCCTCATCAATCAGTGGGATATATATCCATACTACTCTTGGTAATCTCGTTGGTTGTCCATGGGGAGGCATCCTGAATGAAATAGATGAGACATGATCAAAAGATTATACTTTGTGAGAGACCAGGTTGAGCTTACATATAGAAAACTTTTGAAAACACACACGTAGTCAGTGTTTTTGTGCACTGAGTCGAAAATCAGTAGCCATGGTCCAGGTGTATGGATACGTCGGCCACCGCACCAACACTAGTCTCTCAGAACTAAAAACCACACTCAGTACCATTAACACTTTTCTTAACAGAAAAGTCTAGAGTCATATATTCTATGGTAGAACTGAATCCTTTTATACCAATTTGTCACAACCCATCCCTCGGGGCTCGTGTCGTGACTACCCCAGTCCTGCATTCCATAGGCCAGGGGCTGGCGAATATCACCAAAGGCATAAATCACTAAAAATAGAAGGCATTTACTTTATAACAAGAAAATGCACACAAAAAAGTATAATCTGGATGCAAATCACTATGTAAAACTATATACAAAAGAGTGCTGAAAAGATAAAGGGGATGGAAATACAAGCCCAACCATAATGTTCAAGTACTATAAAAAGGGAAAATAGCTCATGGATCATCCACCAGGAAATCCTACCTGAAGGGTAGGTACATATATCCTCCACAACACTCCGCGTATGTCAGCCTCCTCCATGCACTGTCATGTTGTGTGGTGCAACTCCGGGTACCGTCCAGTGCTGATGCTCTCAGCCTCGTTCAACACTATCTGTCGACTGCATCCAACACAACGAGGTGCGGGGTTTTTCTATTAAGGGGTGAGTATAACTATACTCATTAGGGACCCCGAGACCCTCATGGTCTCACAAAACCAACAAGGATAAACTAAAAATTATGAATTCAACAGATAACTCCACTTAAGTATATGCCCATACATATACATAAGTTATCAAGTAATCCATCTCAATCATGAGGTAAACACAAAAGTTAGTGACTCAGATCAACTAGGATTTTTATTCAAATTATTGAAACCATGACTATTGGAGAACTCCTCCTCTATCAAGTATATTGGGCATGCCGTGTCACCAAGGCACTTCCCAATAACCTTGGACTGCAGAGGCAATCCTCCTGTAATGTACTGTTGGTCTGCTACATCACTAAGGCGCTCCCCATTGTGGGTCTACCGTGTCACCAAGGCGCTCCCCCTTATATCATGTTGAGGAAATTTTCATTTTGAGTATCATGGGTATATCGCAACACCAAGGGGCTCCCCACTGCAGGTCATCTGCGACACCATGGTGCTCCCCGCTGGGCTAGTAGTGTCACTCCGAGTCAAAATGGTCAGCAGTCGTAAGGTCTTAGCCAGCTACTAGGTCTCCACAATACGCACGGTCATCTCCAAGAGGATCTGCTCCATGAGATACTGGCCTATACTCAAACAATCATGAAGTACCTCGAAGAAGTATCCCAAAGGTCCACCACATAATAGAGGACTCAATGCAACATACGGCGCGTCAATCGGATGCTCGGACTATGAGTTATTTTCCTTTTAGTCATGAGGGCCCGGTTGGTTTCCTGCACGATCCAACCTGACCATATCTCAAATTTACCCTGAACTCCAGTGGGGTATACTCAAATGGACCATTGCGCTCCATCAATACCAGCTTCACTGACGGTCCTTCAAACAGACTTCTGGTGCAAATGATATGGCCAAAAAAAAGTAAAGGAGTCGGTAGTGGTATCGGGTCCGGTCTGACCAAGTCGGACCTACCCAGCCTAACCCAATCTGGGCCGACTCGGTCAAACCTATTGGATCTGGAATGGACCAATGGGTGGTCCAGCTCGTTAGGTTCTTTCCGACCCGCTCGGCCCAGCCCAGCAGGCCGCGTCTGCTGTTCGGCCCGGGCACAGGGTTTATTCTGCTTGGAGCGCCGCAAGATTGCGAGTTGGGCGGAACTGGGAGTACGGGGTGTGCGGGGCAAGTGGGCCGGTGCGGTGTGGTCGGTTTCACGGGTGGCGGTCGGGCTGGATGACGGGTGGTCAGGAGGCAGCTGGGCAGGCCGGGAGGTGGCCAGGAGGCAGCAGGGCAGGCCGACAGGCAGCTGGGCATGCCGAGCAGTTGTCGGGGAGGGTGGAATGTAGGCTGGCGGGTAGCCGGGCAGGGCACGGTTAGGCCGTTAGGCAGTTGGGTAGTGCCCCAAGCGGGCAGTCAGGTAGGGCGCCAGGCAGCCTGGAGGGCAGACGGGCAGGGAGCGGCCAACGCAGATTGGTGTGGCTAGGGCCGATACGGGGCGGCAGGTTTCAGCAGGGGCGCGCGGGAGGTCGGCGGGGGTGCGGTCGGCTGAGCTGGATCGGTCAGGGAACCAGAACACCACAGGGCGGCGTGGTTTGTGGAGGCTGAGGGAAGCATTCCCTTTGCATGTTTCCTTCATCGCCTTCAACATCACTTCGTTGTTAGGTCGCCATGCCTAAAATCATCACAAACAAGAACAACGGAGGGGTTGAGCCATGTTGGTTTGGCCCACACCCTTTGAATTTAGGGTGGTAACATATGTCTCATCAATTTTAGAAGATGAAAATCAATTGTTTTACAACCACACAACAATTCCTTTCCATCCAAAGAAGAGAAAACAAAAAGGAAAATTACACACAAATAAATCCCCAAACATTGGTCATTGTTTGACGACGAAGTCACAGAAAGTAGACGAAGAATATCGTCGTTCGTCACGTTCGCCACGCATTTCCAATCTGACATAGTGTCTCTTGTGGAAGATGATCCATGTTGGTTGGTGCACGGGAATGAATCTCGAAGAGGATGGTTGGCGGTGTTCATCATTGGAAGAATGCGTTCTTCGTTCTTCGTTCTTCACAGGGAGATGGGTTTCTTCGTTGGAGAATTCTAATCCTCTCAAGATCTCCCCTTCCCAATATTCCACCCAAAAGCCAATGTGAATAGATATCCCCCCTCTAAATAATAGTTTGTCTATAATTTTATATTGTTTGGTTTAATATTCAAAATGGTGAATTAATTAACTTGGCTCCCCTAAATTAAATCATGAGTATTGGAAAAAATTTATTGGGAGAGTTGGCACAATTTAATTAGGGGATTTGGCTCCATTAAGGTGGAGGGGTGGTGGCACCATTATGTGGGGAGTTGAGGAGGATTTAACCTCGGGTGGTCCCCACCTCCATAACCTCTCATGAGAGGTTATGGTGTGGTGGTCCCACCTCAAACATCCAACCTCCACAAAGAGATTATAGATCCTGTGGGACCCACCTTCAAACTATCACATGGTGGATCAAACAAAAATCAAGTGAAGCTCACTTTATTTTATTATTTTTCATGAAAACCCAAAAACTAACATATCTTCTCGACTCACTACCGTCAAAGTGAATGTTTCCTTAAGCGAATATCAGCGCTGTGAGTTCAACGGTGATCTCATATTTCAATTTCAAGCATGAGTTCAAATGTTATAAAACCCCGGTCGTACGTTTATTAAATGTTGCTGAACAAAACATTAGAAATTGATTCTGGGTACACCAGACCTCAGAATCGTGCAACATCAAAATTCGTGGATTTGTAGAATTCACATGTATTTAGGAAAAAATTTTCCATGGAATTTCCAGGTCTTTACAATTATGACCTTTTATTCCCTGTTTGTTTATAATTGTATGTTAAATTCAAATTTAAGCAAATTACTAGGTCTTTCTTGCGTATGTTTTGAATTATTATTTTTACCTATAACCTTTATCAATGACCCATAATTAGAGGAATATTAAAAATTATTGAAATATCTTATATATATTTTTTATATTTTTATTTAGTGGAATCCATAAAATATATATATTGACATTGAAATGTAGTGTTCATGGAGACAATAGGTCATATATATAGATGAACATTATATCCATTTTCATGGAAGATTTATAGAATAAAATCTATATACTATATTAAATTTATAAAAAATAAAAATATATAAAATATTTCAATTAAAATTTTCTTAACTACCTTACATGTAAATCATTAATGAATCACATCACTTTGTGAGACTATTGTATTTTGTAAACACAGGTTACGTTATCATATTCACAAAATATAATAAGTAGGAAGTTATATTTAATATTATAATTAAATAAGTTTAATATTATAATGAATAAATAATATAAACATTTGATCAATCATTAAATCATTCCATGATAGTTGGAAATGGAAAAATGAATTACATTGGTTCATGATATTTTACTCTTCAATAAACATAAATGATGATTTCATATCACATTTGAGGGAAGGAAATATATATTTGCAGTATGGAAATAATAAAATAACATATATATTTATCTATTATTTTAAATTCTAATATCATTAAATTTGAATAATATTTTTAGGTTTTATTAGAATATGTATGAAAAAACAAATTTTTAAATCATTACATTTTCATTTGAAAACATCTTAGGTTTTATACTATAACCATATAGATTTAGATTTATGATATCACTATAGAATCTAGGAAGTGGTGAAATATTTATGGAAAATATTTTAGTATGTATTGTTCAAACCAAATGGTTTATTATGGGTTAATAAGTGTGTGGAGATGGGTGGCCTATTATATGGTGGGGAAACGAATCTCATGGAATATTTGAAAAGAATAATTTTTACAAAAAAATTAGTTTCACTAATAATATAATATATATTATTATTATATAAAATATTAAAATATTTTTCAAAAAATACATTCACAAAAATGGAAATTTTTTATTTAAAATTAATCTCACACATTTTATGTTAAATCAGTTTTTGAAATAGAAAAACATAAAAAAATTTAAAATGTTATTATATAAAAAAATCAATATAAAAATTATTATAGATATTGAATTATATAAGAGCATATAGAATTTAACTAACATTACATTTATCCTGATTTTATATCTAAAAATAACCTTTTAAATTCTTTTCTCGAAATGGATATTTTCAATAAAAAAATTATTTTCAACTTTTCTTAAAAAAATATGTTTAGAATTATCCAAAAAAAATCTCCTAAATATAATTTTTACATTATAATTTCAAAAACACACTTTATTTTATGACTTAAATTTTCTAATATTTTAATGATTTAATTTTATTATATTTAATAATTATTAAATAATACTTTCTTAAATATAATTTTAAAAAAATATAAAAACATTAAACAATAAGTACAATTATATAAATATTTTGTCATTCTATAAAATCGTTATAATAAATATTTAAAATGTTCTTATTCATATTCATTCGACCATTTGTATGGTCTTTGTAACAATGATTATATTTATTTAATAACGTTGTTATTTTTTTAGGATTCATTAAATCTCGATATTTTTTTTAAAAGAAGCTATCAAATAAATTATGATAATTAAAAAAAATACTTATAGAATCAAGAGATGTTATAGAAAAAAACATAGCTATCAAACCATGTAACTAAATCTTAATCAAGGATAAAATTTGGGAAATTTATAACCTTTTATTACAACTCTTGGTGGTCCTTATACATCATTTAAATCATTACATGAATAGAAAGTTGAACACAAATTTGGGGGAAATATCATTTCCCTCATTCTGTCATGACTTTAAAATACAAAATTTAAAAATCAGGAAATATACGATATTTCTTATCCTAATCATGGATAACACATCATAATCATTTGACTTAAAGCATCTTCCACCATATTCTATTTAGAAGGGTTGGAAGGTATTGAGAATTAAAAAGCATTAATCATCTCTACCTGTATACTTCATCACAAGTTCAAAACCTTATATGTGACATTATATATTAAATTTCATTTATTACTATATAAATTACATTTTCATATAAAATTAAAATTCATTTATAACTATATATAAATAGTATGAACAATAAACTCAAAATAATTTGATGTGTAATTATATTTAATAATATTTAATTTCCATGAGGGATAAGATAAAACCATGTGATTATTCATGAGACATCATCCAACTACCTTCATGGATGCATCACAATAGATTACAATAAATTCTACACATAAGGGAAACTCTAAGAACCCATATCATCATTTCATGTATGGATCTCTATTTTTTGTTGTTTTTTATGAAAAAAGATGATTTTTGAAATTTAATAAGAACATGTTGTGTATGCAGTTTCCATGTGAATCCATGTACTGGTCATGTAACAGATGAGTATATGGTCATGAGGGTGACCAAGTACACAACCTAAAGCGGGGGCTGATTCAGGCTACTACACTATGTGTACGTTAAATGAACATTCCATGTACGTTTCTTTTTAATTTTATTAAAAGGAATGGGGTCACATCTCATTCCCAAAAACACCTTATTCTACCCGTCTCTCATACATTAGAGTGGTGAACAACAGTGAATCTTTGAGATCCTCCTATTCATTCGTCTGAGTTCTTATATATACGCTGCCATGTCAGTTGGATTCCAACTGGTGATTTCTCCCTTTCCCTATATCATTTCTTCAGGATTTCCCCTCTCTTGTGAGTTATTCAAGGTTAAACGATTGTGAATTTTTTGTATAACTACAATGTTTTAGGTCTATTCAAGGTACAACAATCAATAGTGATCATCATATTACCTTGAGTTTGGTGGTTTGTGCCTTATTAAATTGTATTTTGATTATATATGCTCAAAGGGACTAATACCCTTGTTTAGGGTATTGTGTTTTTTGGAATTTAACCTTGTTTGATGTCAGCAACGGTTTTTTTGTTTGATAATGGGTTAATGATTATAAATATTCTTCATTACCTAGATTATGGAAGTGTTACCCATTTTTTATTTTGTTATATCCATTGTGTCTAGAAACCATGATAGGATTTTTTTTGTTTCCATGGCTAGTGTTGTTAAGATGGAGTTGTTGTATATATGAGATGCATGTTTTTTTCATTATGAATCTATGACCAATGTGAATTGACTGTGAGATCATCCCAATGTATGGTCTTTTAATTAAGATTTTTTTTTATGATTTACCAAAGGTATTGATTGTGAGAGAATCCATGTGTACTCGATAAGAGGGGTTAGAGTGTGAGAGCTACCCATGGATGTTATTAAATAAATTTTGGACCATAGTTCATTGATTGTGAGATCATCTAGGGGGGTCATTATAATGCAGACCAAGGCGGTTGACCGTGACAACTACCTAGGTGTTCCTTTGTTTTGATTAGTGCTATGGGGGACCAGAGGAGTCTAGAATATGTGATCTTTCCTAGAGGTCATTATGATTATTGAATGGGTGATATATGAAACTAGAGGGGATTATAATTTTAGGACATTCCTAGAGAATTTCATTTGAATATTTTAATGATTGTGACAATTTTTCCAAGACATATAACAATATTGGAATCATTATTACATGACTGTTAGTTGGTCTTGAGAGACATATTTTTGTTACTATAACACCGAGGGATATAGATAATAGGATAGATCCAAAGGTTACATGATTCAATGTCTTCAATAATTATTAAATTAAAATGAATTTAGTTGAAAACTATAGGATTGTTTACTTTTGAGTAATTTTGAGTTTATTGTTTCATATTTCACATTTTAATTCTGTGTATATTTACTATTAATTAGGCACAAGTCGTTAGGTAGTCGCCAACTGGGATTCATCTGACACATTGTTTGGGTCATGAATTCTAACCTGAACATATTATATGGTTTTTGGTTTTGATAAGGGAAAACACCCTACATTATCAAGTACTTAATTGTTATTGGAGCTGGAGAGCATGGGACCATGCTAAGGCTTGTGATACTGTCAGGGATTATTTTTTTCTATACTTTGGATTCAGTATTGTATTTCTAGAATTGTGACTTGATGGGATACTTTCCTAGCAATATGTTACATGAATCAATTATATATGTGTTCTAGTTATTTATTTACGATCTATATTCCACTATTTCCATTGTTGTATGGTGTTACTATTTTTGTTTCTTTTTACTGTTAGTCTTTTCAATGTTACTATACCAATGAGGGAATAGTTTCCCCACTATCACACTAAAGGCCCTAGCTACTAGTTGGGAGCCTTTCTCGTTTGGGAAATGTGCTTGAGGCCATGTGACCAATCGGGTACGAGTAACCTCTGGGAGAAACCCAGAACCGATATGTCACAAATTTGTTTCAGTGGAAGTACTTTTCTACTATTTCTTACTGTTTGGATCCTATTGAAAAGGATAGGAAGGAATTGGTAGTTGGTAATCTAATGTTTCTAGGAGTAGCTAGCTAGCATATAGGGAAAATCCAATTTACCTTGAATTTTCCAATTTTTCTTATTTTTCAATAATTATAGTTGATTTGATTACACCATTGAGTGATTCACATGTTTTGTGTTGTTATGTTTTAAATCATTGTGGTTCTATTTCTATTGAAACCTGATGATATATGGGTATTCCATCTCATGAATCATATAAGAGCTTTCTAGAGATCACATGTCATGAATTCTTGTCATTCTATTTAAGATGAATAATTAATTTAATTTTTTTTTGATAGATTTTGTTTAAAATATTCTTACTGTTCTGATAGAAATTATGATCTAATACCTACTATTTTGATAGGGTATTGGAATAATTAATGTTTCATTTAGATGGATGCTAAATTTTGGTCCCTGTAGTGTCATGGGTCCTCATGGAATAAAAATTCATGGATCATTCTTGATCTTTAACTATGTTTTGTCTTTTTAAAATGTCAATAATTATGCCAAACATTGATTTGTGAGAGTATGGTCACTCACGCGACATAAATTTCCATTACGTGGACAAAATTATAAGTTTTCATGGGTTCAAGAAAAGTTTCATAGGCTCAATATTTGGAAACCCAAACAAAATGGTATACAATGTTGTGAATACATGAAATGTGTTCATATATTATAGAAGAAACATCATTTATTAAGTACAATCTATGTACTGTATGTACACTCTATGGAATAATTAACTGTGTGAGTGATTGTGTGATAAGCAACATGGGGTTTTAAATCTTTTCTAGAAGAACCCATGTAATAGGAGTACACATCATGTTGTAGGTATCGTGTCTTCATCCATGTGACTAACAATATGGTTGGATGAAACTTAGGTTGTACACTCTGTGTTCCTGTATTGCATAATGTGAAAAGTCAACTGTGTCTTTGACTGTGTGACCAAAGACACGTGTGGCTAGAAGATAACTAGTAAACATCATTTGTAAGATAAACACGCCATGTAGTGTTACCCAGGAGTGAACCTTGTGTTTTTATAATGGAAAAGACCTATGTAGGCCATTCTATTGCGAAACTCCGGTGTCTGAGTTGTTTTGGGAGGTCAAGGTGACTGATCCCCAACAATACACAAAATTTCCAGTTATGTGAATAGTGAAAAGGTGAACATATGTGAACAGTGTAATCAGTAACCTTATGTGCATAGGGAATCGACAACCTTATGTGAACAGTTTCATCAATATCCTTAGGTGAACATTGCAACTGTAACCATATGTGAACAGTGATATCAATAGACTTAGGTAAACAGTTCTATGGTAAACTTATGTGAATAGTGAAATGGTGACCTTATGTTAATAAAGAACATGTGACCTTATGTGAACAGTGTCATCGGTAGCCTTTGGTAAACAATTCAATAGCAATCTAATGTGAACAATAATATCGGTAGCCGTATGTGAACAGTGCAACGGTAAACTTATGTCAACAGTCTCATTGGTACCCTTGTGTGAATAGTTCAATGGTGACCTTATGTGAACAGTGTCATCGGTAGCCTTAGTTGAACAGTGCAATGGTAACTTTATGTGAACAATGACATTGGTATCCTTAGGTGAATATTTCAATAGTAACCTTATGTTAATTGTGTCATCGGTAACATTATGTGAATAGTGCAATAGTGACCTTATGTGATCTGTGACTTCGGTAGCCATAGGTGATCGGTGCAATGGTAACCTTATGTGAACATTTAAATAGTGACATTATGTGAAAAATGACATCAGTAACCTTATGTGAACAGTGCAACATTAAGGTTCCAACAGTAGCCTCTTTCCTTTCGCAAATATTGAGTTCATGAGAGTGTTTCCAGAATAGTGGGGTTCCATCTGGGTCCTCTTTCCTTTTCCAAATTTGGTGTTAGTGTACAGTGTTTACAAAATGGTATAGTGTATAGTGTTTCCAAAAAGGTAGGGTGTATAGTGCTTCCTGAATGGTGAGGTTCCAACTACAACCATTATTTCCTTTTCAAAATTTCGTGTTAATAAACAGTGTTTCCAGCTTCGTACATTTCACCCCTTTGACGTTTCCTTTTATTTAAAATAAATTTAAAGCCCTTTTTAAAGACTCTATGGCTGATTCAAATATCATAAATCCCATATTAATTTCTATAAGGATCAGGATGCTTTTACTTGGTCAAACCGTGTGGTTTAATGTGATCTTCATTTAATGGAAAATCTAGTGTATCTTAAACCAATACTTCGTCAAATCTTCTAAAGGGATGATATATTTTCCTACATAGTTCTTCCTTCTTGTTCTCATAAATGATATTCTCAAACCTTTCATTCCATCCCATAGGAGTTGAACAATCAATCCTTCATCCTTGGATTGGGTCCCCTCTGTATTGACGCAACCGAGTAGTAATGAACAATCTTCGATATATGGTATGGCCTATCTTCATTCTATTGGGTTTATTTCCTTCTATTTCACCTTTCCATTTTATGGAATTTTACCCCCATGTTCCTAATGAGATTTTATGGGGTGTAGAGCAATGTGGTGGTGTCTCTTCATCCTCAAGAGGATACAGTTGTCATATGGGGAGGAGATCATAACGCGTTGTGTGGCTCGTTGTCATATAAAGAAAGTCACAAACCATTTGAGGTAGGGGATTTGTTGCTTCTCAATAAATTTGCGTGCAACTGTAGGGTTATAATGTTATATACACTACATCATAGTGGAATTGACATATTAAATATTTTAAAAGGATAAATAAATTTATATTGATTATATGTTATTTACTCATGATATCCTTGATAGTGTGATATCTATTCTATCATTGTAAAGATTATTGTTCATGATTGAATATGGTAATGAATGTAAAGCTGGAATTAATTGATAATTGTTTGGATAATAGTAATGAGGCATGTGAACGATTCATATTGTTGTTGTTGTAATTTTATGTTAATCAATTTGATGTAGTAATATTTTTTAATCAATTTTCTATATCTTACAGTTTTGGTTTCCTAAATATGGAACCTATGAATAAAAAGTCGGTTAATCCAAGATGGATTAATGAACTGGTTGTTTGATAAAAGGTAATTTTTTAAGGTTCTGAGTTACCCTTTTGCTGGTTTAAGGGCTAAGAGCCCAATTAATATGATGGTTGTTTTTCTAGTTCTTGTGTTGTGATGTGATCCTAGAAGGTTGTTGTGATATGTGTGGGTAGAGAGGCCTATTGTTTGTGGCAGAAACTTATTCCAAGAGTGAAAACATGCATCTATTTATGCTTGTGGCTATCAGGGAGGACACCAGGGATGATGGAATGAGTTTGATGTGGATATTTGGATTTTTGCTAATCTGGTTGGTCGTTTATTTTCATAACATTCCCCACTGCTCATGGAAGCTGGATTTTCTTTCCATCCTTCCAAAAGGGGTGATGATGCATGGGGTATTCCATGTTCTTTCTGTGTATATATTTCTAAAGGAGGATGGGTCAATCCCCTTTTTATATTTTTAAAAGACTGGATGGGTAGTTCATCTACTCACTGTGTTGAGCCCCCTTGTGTTTAGTAGCTCAGAATGTTTTTCTACAATTCCTGGGAATATGGGAATCTGATAGTGTTGTTAATTAATGATTGAATAAATGATGTTAACTCATGTGGTTAGATCTTGTGGGGATGCAATGCTGATTTTTCAATTTAAAGTAACATTGAAGATTGGTTGTGATGCTAATGAAATATAATGTGGAATTGTTAAAGGTTAATTAACGTTTAAAAAATTATTTAATGTAATGTACAAATGATAAAATGGAATGAAGTAATGTAATTAATTTTTTTTAAAGGTTATCTGCTTATAGGATACATAGTCATAGAAGTGGTAGTCGGGAGTCTGAGAGACGTTAGTTTATATTGTGTCTAAGACTATGTTATGCCCATAGTGTGGTACTGATCTATAGTGTATCTGGTACATTTTTTGTTTCTATACGCTACTCCACCCCATCATTTATGTCACCTGACACCCCATGGATTCTGAGCCATATGTGGTGTTTTCCCCATAATTCATAGGGGAGGATGGATGACTGACTACCCCCTTTGGCCCCACTCTCTTATCTTGGTAGTTACATGTGTTGGAAGGCACAATAGTTAGTTTTCCCCATATTTGTGTGTAAAGGTCTATAATGGCTTGTGGTTATTCGCACACATATATTCTGGATATAGTTTCTTATGGACTACTATGGGTGTAACGTGTATAGGCTATGATTTATTGAGGATCCATACATGGTGCATGGGATGTAATGTCTTGAGTTATAACACCTGATGTATTATAAATGTTATACGAGTTGTGGTGGCTCCCAAAAACTACCTTGTTACTAGATTACATTGACATGATTGTTTTTTTCACAAGGTGCATGTTATGGTGCTTTTCTAGGGTGTCTGCAAGAAATCCTTCTTGAAGAGAGATGCGTAGGACGCGTGACATTGGAGAAAAGTGGTAAACTAGTGGGGAAGTAGTTATGGGGTACCCTTGATATTCTTTACTATATTATATGCTTTTTTATGCGTTACATGGTGAGAGTATCCATAGCGAGGTTGGGATCATAGTATACCTATTTATGGGACGAGTTAGTATCAAATGGGGTTCACTATGAATTATCATGCATTCCTTACATTTACACAAGAGTCTCTAGGGAGGATCATACTAAGTATACTGTTACACTCACACTATGTATATATAAAATGTTTTTCATGACACTTGGAGTAGGTTGGAGATTAGGATGGTTTTTACTAGATTGGGATTTCAGGAGCTGTTTGGGATTCGTGGTTGCTATTTTCTTATATTCTTTTGGATACTTGATGTTTCCCCTTTCAATTGTAGTAGTTCAGCCTGAAATTAGATATGTGTACATGGGATTTCATTTATATAGTTGTGTTAGTTGAACTTGGTTGGCTTCTATCTTCTCTCTCTATCTCACTCTCTTATGCATGTGTCATCTTATAGGGTAATGCCTCCCATTTTTATGTTTACTATACTATCAGAGCTAGTCACCAACTTGGGGCCAACTAGAGGTCAGACTCTTGGGTCATTATATCCTTTCTCAGATTTCCAGCCAAGGAGGGGTACAAATTGTGGGGAGGGAGTCATGATCGGTTTAGCCGTGTAAAATGAGAACATTGGAAGGAGGGAAAATTCATGTACATGGCATGTCTAAGGATGAACATGTTGTTTGTATGGGTGTTACAGGACCAGGTTTGGAAGAGGAACACACAATGACAAAGTCTTATGAGAACATGACATGTAGGGGTTATACACGCCGTGTAATCTTTTTTTTTTTTGTAAAAAATGAATATTTTCTTCTAATGTTCCTCTCTTTCACTTCAATGTTTCATAACTTTATAATATTAAACTTAGTAGTGCGCTTGACCTTCTAGAGTTATGCCACCAAAACGTACATCAGTTGTATGGAAGGGCAGGGTGATGACAAGACACAGGAAATATTAGATTAGGGACTACCAGTTGATCCTACCTTCATGCCTGTATTGGCACTAGCTGTTATACTAGATGAATGTGAAAATACACAGTTCCATGAAGGCTTCTTGAGGATGATGTAGAAATTTCAGTGGGCACCGCATATTACCCCGTTTATGAGAACAATGAAACAAGTGTTCTACTAGTATAATCCCCCCAATTTTTTAGGGGATGGAGGAACACATGATACAGATTCATTGTTGGAGTCCATGCATTCTGAATTTGAGAATTTGGAGATGCCCCTATAAAGGATTTTGAAGCATGTGGAGTTCATGATATGTGATTCTTCAAAGAGAATTTTTGATGTTATCTCATAGTCGAAACATCATCAGGATATGGTTTGGGAGGAGTTCTAGAGGATCCTCTTTGATTTATTCTAAACTGAGACGTTGAGGGAAATTTAATCCCATTAGTTCATGAATTATAATGCAGGGAAATCATTCAGTGATGAATTACTCATCCTATTATACAGAGCTTCATCACATATCACGTGTTCTTGGATGTGTCGAGATATAGTTTTCTAGGACATTTTAGGATGGTCTTAGCTATGACATCTGACCGTAGGTGAATGGATTCAAGATAACTTCAGTGACTACTATAGTGAATCAGATACTAATTACCACGTGTTATCTGAGGGATTTGGGAGTATTAATCCTATGAGGTTCCACATCAAGAGCTATTACTCCCATAACAGATAATTGGAAGCACCATAGGGAGAATTCCCACGATGTTTCTTCAGGTATCCAGGTTGTATGATACTAGTGTTGGAGGAGTGGGAATGCAGACCTCAGTGTACGAGAGACGCATATGAGTTCCAAGATAGTGGAAATATTGTTCTCCTTTAACATTTATATGGGTATTCCCACTAGCATATAGTGGTGGGGGTTCTTCTATGACTCAATGTTCATGAGCAGGACCACCAGTTTCTCAACAATATAGAAACGGGAGTTCATCAGGCAGTTTAGGCCGAGGATATGGTTGTGGACATGGTATCCTAGAATTAGGCTTTTAGCGATAGTAAGGTGTATCACCATGTGCTATTCAGGAAGGGTCATAGGTTTTTTGTACATGTTAGTCATTTATAATGGATCATACCCAACAGTATTATGATCCCGGAGCCTCTATGGTTAGTGTCACGATTCTAGTTTCCTAATTATTATCTTATTCTCTTTTTGACACAGGGGATTACCATAGTTTTATATATGTTTCTATTGTAGAGAGGTTATTTCTCTATATTTTTAATTCTAAGGATTTCATGATGCAAGAATCTTTGTTGGGGATTTGGATGAAAAGAGTACGTTAGTGCAATGAGTGCCCTCTTGAGGTCTGTGGGTGTCATTTCTTATGGGATATCTATATATTAGAGATGAAAATATTTGATTTCATTCTTATAATGAGCTAGTTATTATTATTACATGCCATTGTTGGAATTAATTGTTTCAGGGTGAGTTTCACATAACTAGAGGGTGGGTATTTTCGACACAATGTAGAATGGGATGTCAAGGAGAGTAGAGTTGGTCCTGACAATCATGGGTTGGGAGGTATTACAACCCATATTTCTAGTTCATATGAAAGTGACCTGGGTACTTCATAGATTGACTTTCCCCTTGTGGTGGATCATTTCAGAGATGTCTTTCCAGATTAATTTTCATGTATTACTCAGGATAGAGAGGTAAATTTATCAATTAAGCTTGTTCCAGGAGTGGCGCCAGTGCCCATTCCTCCTTATATGATGCTTACCCCATATGTACAGTTTCTCAAGAATAAATTAGAGGATTTCCTAGAAAACGGATCTATCGGACCCAATACATCTCCTTAGGCTTGATTTGTTGTTTTTACAAAGAATTTGGAAGGTACAGTCTAACATTGTGTTGATTATGAGAAGATTAACAAGTTAATGGTCAAGAAACGATATCCCTTGCCGATGATTGAGAATATCATTGATCATATTCGAGGAGACCAAGTGTTCTTGAATATTTACATGAGATTTAATTATCATTAGTTATGTGTTAGACCATCAAATATACCTCTTACAGCCTTTCAGATCATGTATGATCTATACAAGTACGTGGTTATGTCGTTCAGTCTCACGAATGTTCATGCAGTTTTAATGGAACTAATCAAATGAGTTTTCCATCCTTATATGTATTATTTTGTGTAAATCTTCATGGAAAATATCTTGGTGTACTGTCACAATCGACATGACCATTCCACCCAACCTGAGATTGTATTGTGTACATTGAGATACAATTAATTATATTCCAAACTCTCAAAATGTCACTTTTTGATAGACCAAATTCATTTATTGGTTCATGTAATTTAATAGAGAGGAATGCCATTAAACCTAGATAAATATAGGGCATTATTTTCCTAGAGGAATTTGAAGAACATCAGGAAGCTCCAGTGTTTTTTGGGGTCGGTTGGTCACTACTGACGCATTATATATGTCTTTTCATGCTTAGAAACACCATAAAAGGGTTTGACTAAGATGGTTGAAAATTTCTTCTAGACTGATTCATGTGATTCAACTTTTCCAGAGATATAAGGGTGATTTAATTCAGTACCAACAATGATTTTTCAAGAGTCGGAAAAGAGTTAAACCATTTATTGTGATGCATCATGTATCATTCATAGTGCAGTGCCTATGAAGAGGGAAGGAGTTATTGCATATGGTTCTTGACAGTTGAGGCCACCTGAGAGAATTTTGAGGTTTTCAAAGACCAAAAAAGTCTCAATTATATTTTTAATAAATGTGATATGAATATGGGATGGTGCATGTAGATTGAGAACCTTCGGTATTATGACATTGAGCTTTCTTACACACCCAGGAAGGGTAATGTAGTGACTGATGCATTGAGTAATAGGACTTCGATACAGGTTGTTACAAAGACCAGTAGTGAGTTGAAGCTAATGGCTCTATTCTATAAGATGCATTTGGAGGTTCATGGAAGATAGGGGAAACCATATCATTCTTTTATAGGTGTTACCTCTACTATTATACGTTATGTGTGAATAAAGAAACTTCATATCCTAAAGGCCTTGTGCTATGAGAGAGTGTGTCAGGTGAGGACCCTATTACTGGATAGACTATATGTGAGGATGAGTTCATGAGTTTTCCAAGACATATAATGTTGTCAGTAGGCATACATGAGGATTTGATGCTATATTTTCATTCCTCGGTTCGGGAAGTTCATCATGGTGTCACCAAGATGTATCTAGATCTACACCATTGGTATTGGTTGCAAGGTATGAAGACAAATGAATCTAGTTTAGTGATGAGAGGTTCCACCAATTAGTGGGTGATAGAGGAGCACCATCGACCAGTATGGATTTTACAATAGTTACCTATTCCCAAGTGGAAGTGGAATGATGTCATGATTCATTTTGTGCTAGGTTTACCGAGGTCGCCTCGACTGAATGATGTGGTTTTGGTTATTGTTGATAGACTAATAAAGGATTCACAATTCTTAGAGATTAAGAAAACCTTCGATGTTGATGATCATAGAATGTTATACATTCGAAATATTTAACATTTTCATGGGATTCTGCACTCTCTTGTTTTAGGCAGGCACACATGTTTTACTTCTCATGTCTGGAAGGGACTACAGAGGGAATTTGGTATACAAGTACTTCTGAGTACATCATACTATTCCCAAATCGATTGCCACTCCAAGAGCATGATTCCTATATTGGAGGACATGAAACGAGCATTTGTCCTGGATATTAGGGGTTCATGGGAGATGCATTTACCCATTGTGGAGTTTGACAACAATAACAATTTTTAGGAGACAAATCAAATAGAACCTTATGAGGCTTTGTACAGTAGGCCATGCTGATCACTTACATATTGGATGGAGGCAGGAGAAGAAACCATGATGGAACTCATCTTTTATTGAAGACCAATGAGTATTTGGAGTTGATTCATAAGATGATGGATACTGCACAGTCTCTCCAAACATCTTATAATTTTCAACGGAGATGTCCTCTGGAGTATGAGGTAGGATATAATATTTTATTACATGTCACACCGAGGCTGGGGTATGGGAGGATTTGGAAAAAAGGGATGATTTCACTGAGATGCATCAGGTAATTTGAGGTTTTAGAGAGTGTTATGTTGGTTTTATATCGGTTTCAATTGACTTAGAGGTACTGGGTTATGCACAATGTATTCTAGGTTTCTCAGCTACCATGTTACATTTCTGACTCGTCCAATGTATTTTAACCTAGGGATGTTGATTTGGAGGTGGATACATCCTTCAAGGAGAACCCTATTCAGATTGTGGAATGTAGTATGGAGGTTCTCTATGGCCGGTAATGTCCTATAATATTGGTTCTATTGTTTTATAGGTGAGTACATGATGATACTTGGGAGAGGGAGGATGACATACAATCACAGTGGAGGTAATTGTTTGATGTTTCTTCTTTACCACCATTGGAAGGGAAATTTATGGACTAATTTCATTAAGGGGTATGTTCGTAAGAACTCGAATCTACATTTCATTTATGGATCTTTATTTCAGGATGTTTTTATGAAAAATGAATGATTTTTTAAATTTAATAAGTACACTCAATGTACATAAGATTACACACTTTTTAATTAAGAGTATGCATCGTATACTAGGTTGATTCATGTAGCCATGTACTGAATGTGTAACAGATGATTACATTATTTTGTGGGTGACCAGGTAGACTACCTAATGTGAGGTACATTTGATTCTAGTAAACAGTGTGTACATTAAATGAAAATGCCATGTACATTTTCATTTGATTTATTAGAGTGGTGTCATGTTTCATCCCCTAATACACCTTCTTATCTTATTGTCTCGTACAATTGAGCGACATAAGGCCAAAAAATTTGATCTCCACCCATTAATCTGCCTGATATCCAATTGAGACGCCTCTAGATGCATTGGATTCCCACTAATGTGTTTTTTCATTACCTAGAACCTCTATTCTTGATTTCTCCACTCTCGTTAGATATTAAAGGTTAAACAATTTTTACCATTTTGTAGACCATTGACATTATATGCTGATTCAATGGTGGATATTCAAGAGTGTTCATAATATTACATTGAGGTAGGTGGTTTGGATCTTTATTTGGTTTTCTATAGATTATATATTCTCAATGTGAAGAGTAACCTTATTTATCGTATTGCATGTTTAGGAATTTACCCCTGTTTGATGACGTTGATGGTTTGTTAGTCTGAAAAATTATTTATGTTTATGAATTAGGTGTATTTCATTGATTATAGAGGTGCTACCCATGTTTGATTTGGTTATGTCTGTTTGGTCTAGAATTCATTAAAGGATACTTTGTTTTCATTCCTATTGTTGATAGGATGAATTTTCTATTTATATGAGACACATGTGTTTCACATTATAAATGTATGACCAAGGGGAATTGACCACGAGAGCTATCCAAAGTGGGGTATTTTATTTATGAATTGTTATTATGATTGACCATAGGTGTTGACTGTGAGAGCTAAAATGGGTCATTGACCAGTGGGGTAAGATTATGTGAACTACCCAGTGGGTCAATATTAAAAAATTGTTGGACCCCAGGGCATTGACTATGTTACCTATCAATTGGTCCTTATAATGTAGACCATGTGGGTATTAATAGTGAGAGATACTCAGGTGGTCGTTCATTTTGATTTGTTCTATGGGGGACCAGAGTGATCTAGACAGTGTCATCTTTCCCCGAAGGTCATTATTATTATTGAATGGGTGTTATGTGAAACTAGAAGGGATTATAATGTGAGGAAATTCATATATGGTTGCTTGTGAATGTTTGAATGATTGTGACAAGTCTTCCAAGACATTGCAAATGTATGGACCCTATCATAGCTTATTTTTATATGGACTTTATAGATTTTTGTTTTTTACTATTACACTAAGGGATATAGATATTGGGCTAGATCATTAGGATAAATTATTCTAGGTAATGAATAATTATTAAGTTTAAATGCATGTAATTGAAAACATTAGGATCATTTAATTTTTAGTAATTCATTTTTTATTGATTTATTTTGAATATTTACCTGAAATATATATTCAATAAATGTTAGGTGCAAATCTTATGGTGGTTACCAACAGGGATTAAAAACACACTCTATTTGGGTCATGATATTCGACCCAAACAGATTTTATGGTTGTAAGTATAGATAACATCAAGAGCCCTTCTTCATCAGGTAATTGATTGTTGTTGGAGCTGGAGAGCATGCTACCAAGATGAGGATTGTGATGCTGTCGGGGTTTACTAATTTCTTCACTATAATTTTACTATTTTATTTCAATATATTTGACTAGTTTGTCTGTTTTAATAGACATCTGTGAGATACATCATTTATATATGTTCTCTCGTGGTATATTTACTATCAGTATTCTAATGGTTAATTTTTTGTATGGTGTTACTATTTCCACTGCTTTATACTTTTTTTCAATGTGTTACTCTTCCAATGAGAGCATTGTTTCTCCACTATCACACCCAATATACTCTCTGATAATCTGCAGCCTCTACCATTTGAGGAAATGTGCTTGCGGCCGTATGAACAACTAGGTATAGGGAAACATTGGGCGGTACCCAGAATAGGGAAGTTACAGTAACATAATAATAGTTACTCTTAATAATACACTATTTAGTTTCTTATAATTTTCCTCTCATTCATCTATCCATAGAATATTTTCTCCCATATTAGTGAACATGGTTAGTGGATTATATTTCAGATAAGAATTTTCCAGAAACCATTGATAATATCAATATAGACCAAGATAACATCATATTACACATACCGTGGTATAACAAGGCTAATGTCCAACAGACTCTATCATTGCTGGATCCACCGATATTCCTTCTATTTAGATTATAGGACACAAAAATGAATCCTTTTTATATAAAATTAATACTTTTTATATTTTTCATACAGGTTTGACTCCCAAAAGGTGTTCAGTACATTTATCATGTCATCAACATATAGCAACCCGAGCCTTTTACATATAACATTTCATGATTTTAAACATAATTCATCATCAGAGTACAAGCCAAGGATCATTAAATATATTTTCTTGGAAGACTAGGTACATAAAACAAGGGGCTAAAAAACTTCTTTATTTAATCTCCATAATGAGCTCCTAAATTCCTTTTATCTCATACATCTGCATAGTGTACCCTGGGGAACACATGAACAATGGGATGAGCTAAAAATGCCCAGTAAGGGAAGGAGCATAAGGATTCATCTCAAAAAACATGAGTTAAGAGGCATGACATAATGATATCCAAAGAATGAAACTTATGAAATCATTTAATATAAGAATGGTATCATATAATCATGGAATCACATAATTGTGTTAGAATCATAAATCATATCTTTAGTATGGTTTAAGGCTAACCGCCAATCCCATTTCCCATTTTAGTACGGGTCAAGGCTAACCGCCAATCCCATTTCACATCACATCTCATGAGACTTATCCTTACCCAATGCATTGGAGTTCTATTTGGGTGCACGCATATCAAAATTTTCATGAATATTATTTCCACATAAATATTCTTACCACATATACAATCATACATAATCAACAATACACAAACATAAGGGTACCCATGGAATGAATTGGGTACCACTGTCATGACCTAAAACATATCCAATGGGTGTATCATGAAACTATCCAGGAAAGGAAAGGATTAGATCATACATGGACATTCATAGGGTAAAATAGTAATATAAAATCTTATGTTTTGTCAAATATAAGTGACAACATATTATAAATGTATTTTAGAAATATTAGCATTAAAACATTTTTGTGCGGTTTTAAGGAAAACACTCTAGAGCTTTTCAAATAGAAAAGACGAAATTCTTTTATATAAAACCAGAATTGAACCAAGAAGGTTTTAAAAATAAAAATACTGATTTAATATAGACAATGGTGTCTTAAAAGAGATGATAGAGTGAACTTGATATTTGGGTAAAAATTAGGGAAGTCCCCTTAAAACAGGTTTTCTTATCGGAATGTTTTAGGGAGGGAATCTTTCAAAAACATGTATTTCCCCAAAAAAATTGATGAAAGGGTCTTGATATGAGAATATTTTAAAAAAATCCACAATTCATAATATTCACATAAATATATATGATAACACCATTTTGAATGAAAGATAAGGCAATCCGAAATAACGAAGAAAGTTTGGGTAGAATTCGTTATGATTTTACCGACATGGTGTTGGGTGTACCTAAGAGGACTTGATGAGAGAAAGAAGGGGTTTATAATCACATATAAAACATTAGGACAGTATGGGGAAGGATTATAAACATACCCCATCACTTGTTATTACAAAAAAAACATAGCATAGAGAACAATCTTGATTAAGAGTGAAAAGGGGAGGATCCCTTACCTTATATCTGTTGGTTTTCTCCACTTGTTATTAATGACCTGAATAAAAAATTAGCCTTATTAATGAATAAGTAAAGAACCAGTTATATATTTAATTTATTTATTATTCTCAATTTTATTTCATTAAAAGCTTTTTTATTAGTTACAAGGTTCAATTTCTTTGTTCAGGCTTGTTTGTTTACATGGCTTTAAAAGATTGGTTCACTTATATTCAAGTTTTGATTGTATGAAAGATTAATGTGGTTGTACAGAATTGAAGTTATATTCTTTAGTTAATATCCAGGAGATTACATGGTTATAGTTTTAATTAGGTTACTTAGAGTGATGTTTAATTATTACATATATAACCTTTGTGATAACAATTTTTGTTATTCAGTGGGTTTGATTACAAAGAATGTGTTTTGATTTATAACTTAATTCCATTTGTACCGAAGGATAAAAACCCAATAATAGGATATATTACATATATAATAATCTATTTCATCCATTACACAAATGGATTCATGACCAGAATTAATGATAATAATAGAAAGTGATAAACCGTTGTACTTGAATGTGGAAAATTAGCACATCTCAAACGGTGCATTCATTTCTTACAAATAAAAGGGTGGAAAAATGAGAGAAGATAATGAAATATACCACTAACAAGAATAAATTACAGTAAATTTATTCTACTAGATTTATCATACTTTTATGGTGAAGGGAGGTGAGGAAAGAAATAAAAATAAAAGAACTTAAAAGAAAAGAAGAAATTGGGAAGAGGAATTTACCTATTTGGACTTCCTCCTTTGAGAACCTCTTAAGGGGAGAGGTTTTGGTATTTTGAAGAGTATGAGAGCTTTTGGACGTGGGGGAGCACCTTGGGGAGAGATTTGGTCAGATTTTAAAGAATTATTGGATCTTGAGAGGAGTGGAGAGAAGAGGGAGTGAAGGGGGGTTTTTATACTGGTGGAGGGGAGGGATTTCATGATTTTATAATCCTTAATTTATTATTTCTTCACAAGAAAAAGAATATAAATTATTCCATGACCACTAATAGTAAATGGGTCATGTGAATTCGAACCATGGGTGGTGACATCAGCCATGATGTTAGGAATAGTCTATTTAGCTTATAATGTATATATACGGTAAATTATCGTATTTTACTATTCATCAAAATTTCAAGTATTTTAGAAAAATATCAAAAATTCACCCTAACCATTTTTCAATGGGTAGAATAGAAAAATGAATTCCATTTTTCAGAAATAATTTTCTATATATTATTATTTTAATATTCAATTAAAACCATAATTTATTATCAAAAACCTGATTTAAAACACGAATTAACTCAATCTAAAAAATAGGTATATTGTACTTCAACATGAATATTATTTTTATACTATCATAGGTAAGGTAACTATTCATTAGTGTATATAAATATTCATTAGGGTATGTTACTATTCATTAGGCTAGGTTACTATTCACCAAAAATTAAATTTCTCTTAACGATCTCCAAAAAACAAATTGAACACAACCATGTATGTTAGATTTTCAAAATTCCAAACACGAAAGAGGAAAACATATTTTTAAAGGTCACTTATCACTTAGTAGATCATTATTATTTTATTATATAGCCTATTTATATGAAGGGAATTTCAATTGAAAACATTGTGTTGTTACATTCCTTCGCCCTTAAGAAATTTCACCCTCGAAATTTCCTTTTGCATTCTAGGCCAAAAACAGATGTGGCTACTTTTCCTTTATTCCTTCCTCCAGTTCCCATGTTTCTTCCTCAAAGTTATAGTTCCTCCACAACAATTTGACAATATGGTTTGTTTTGTTGCGTATAACCTTATGTCTTTGATCTATAATCTTCACTAGCTTCTCCTCATAGGATAGATCATCTTCCAGCTGAACCACATTTGAGTTTACTACATGTGAGGGATCAGGTTTGTACTTCCTCAAGAGTGATATGTGGAAAACATCATGAACTCAATACATATTTGGTGGAAGTGCAAGCCGATAGTCCACGACTCCTATGCAGCCAAGGATCTCAAAGGGGCCAATATACCTCGGGCTTAACTTCCCTTTCTTCCCGTATCACATGACTCTATTCCATGGAGAAATTCAAAGGAAGGCGTTATCTCCAACATCGAACTCCAAGTCCCTTCGACGGTTTTCAGCGTAGCTCTTTTACGGACTTTGAGTAGCTTTGATGTGTTTCTAGAAGACTTGAACCTCCTCTGTCATCTCTTAAACAATATCGAGTCCAAGTAGATTTATTTCCCCAAATTCATCCCAACATGTTAGATTTATACATCGCTTTCCATATAGAGCTTCATATAGAGCCATCTAAATACTCGAGTGGAAGCTATTATTGTATGAGAACTCAACCAATGGGAGATGTTGATCCCATCCACCATTTAATTCTAAAGAGTAGGGTATAAGCATATCTTCAAGCGTCTGAATAGTCCTTTTGGATTGGCCATCGGTTTGGGGGTGATAGGTCGTGCTAAAATTTAATTCAGTACTCAAGGCTTGTTGGAGACTCCTCCAAAATTTATATGTGAACCTTGGATCGCGATCAGAGACAATTGAGAGTGGAATACCGTGCATTCTCACCACTTCCTTCACATATAACTTTGCATGTTGTTCAAGCGATAGATCTTCCGGAATAGCGATAAAATGGGATGTCTTGGTGAGTCGGTCAACAACAACTCATACCACATTATTTCCCTTAGATGTCTTCAGGAGACCTGTGACAAAGTCTATAGTAACATTTTCTCATTTCCACATGGGTATAGGAAATGGATGCATCATACCTTTGGACTTTTTTCGCTAAGATTTAACTTGCTGACTTACCAAGAACCTTGATATATATTCCACAATCTCCTTCTTCATGTTATCCCACCAGAAGAGTTCTCGGAGATCATGGTACATTTTGGTACTCCCAGGATGGATAGACAAGATTGAGCTATGTGCATCATTCAATAGCACCTTCTTTATCTCTAGATCATATGGTACACATAATTGTGTCCCAAATCTTACAACTCCTTCCTCGTCAATTTTGAAATCAGAGGATTTTACATTTTCAACATCTTTCACCCTTCTCTAAATTTTTAAATCCTTTCATTGAGAAACCTTTATTTTCTCCATGAGGGATGGTTGGGAAATCATTTGAGAAAGGATTGATGATGTTCCTCCCTTAATGATTCCCATGTCCATCCTTTGAAAATCTAATAAGATCGGATCCTTTTCAATTATCATCATTCATAAATATATAGGATCCTTTCTACTTAGAGCATCCTCCACCTTGTTTTCCTTACTTGGATTGTAGTGGATTGAGTAGTCATAATCCTTGGTGAGGTCTATCGATATTCTATGGCACACATTAAGTTGTTTTTGTGTGAATATATATTTGAGACTCTTGTGATCAGTTTATATCTCACAATGTTCCCCGTAGAGATAATGCCACCAGATTTTCAATGCAAAGTTCACAGCTGCCAACTCCATATCATGCATGGGATAGGTTTTCTCATGTATATTCAGCTTCCTTGAGTCATAGGATATCACTTTATCATTTTTCATTAGCACACAGCCTAAGCCTTTCATAAAATCATCACTATACACCACAAAGAGTTCTCCACTTGAAGGGAGTGTGACTACCAGTGCAGTGATAAGCCACTTTTTCATCTCCTTGAAATAGTCTTCACATTCCTGTGTCCAGATGAACTTCACTCCCTTCTGTGTTAGATTGGTCATTGGGTTTGAAAATCGTGAAAAATTATTCACAAATCGTCGATAATACCCATGTAGACCTAAAAAGCTATGGATATCCGTTACAGAAGTTGGCCTCGACCACTATTCAATTGCCTTCATCTTGGAAGGGTACACAGATATCCCTTTCCTGGTGATAACATGCCCCAAGAATGATACTTCCTTCATCCAAAACTCAATTTTACTTTAATTTTGATAAAACTACTCCCTTAGTAAAATCATTAACATAGTTTCCAAATTCTCCTCATGTTCCACCTTGCTCTTTGAGTAAATCAGAATATCATCAATAATGACCACCACAAATTTGTCAAGGTAATATCTATAGACGCTATTTATTAAATCCATGAAATTTTTTGGAGCATTATTGAGTCTGAAGGGCATCACAATGAACTCATAGTGTCCATACCTTCTTTGAAAGGCAGTCTTGGGAATATCTTCCTTTCTCACCTTTAGTTTGTGATATCCCAACCGAAGGTCCACCTTAGAGAGATAAATATCCCCACGAAGATGATCGAACAATTCATCTATCTTTGGAATGGGATTCTTGTTCATTATAGTGATTTTATTGAGCTCACGATAATCAATACAGAGACGAATTGATCCATACTTCTTCTTGACAATGAGGACTGGAGCAGCCCACAGTGAAGAACTCGGGCATATAAAACCCTTCTCCAAATTCTCTTGTAACTACTTCTTCAGCTCTTCTAGCTCTGCCATGGACATTCTGTAAGGTTTATTTGAGATTGGCAGAGATCCAGGGATAAGTTCAATTGATAACTCAACCTCTTGATCAGGGGAAAGACTAGACAACTCTTCAGGAAATACATTTGTGTTATCCATCACGATGGGCATGTCTTCAAGCATTATTCTCTTCTTCGTCTAAATCATTTGATCTTGATATTCATGCTAATAAGGAAGAAATATCCACACTTGAGATGATGATTCTAAAGGAGATTCTTCTTCCTCCTTGCACATGAAAATAATCATAGGGTGCTTCTGGATTTTAAGAGTGATCATTCTTTCCCAGCAGTCGATATTGGATTTGTATAAAGATAGCCAATCCATGTCTAAGATAACATCAAACTCGACCAATGGATGTATGACAAGATTTTTTGGGAGGTTCAGTCAACAAACATTTACCAAGGAGGAGTTATAAACCATGGATGAAACGATTTCCCATTCTTTATTCTCACAATTAACTTTTCTTCAAATTTTTGAGGTGATGTTTGAATAGTTCTACTAAACATGAATGATATGAAAGAATGTGTAGAACCATAATCAAATAGTAAATTCTCTATTATTGAATGAATAACTAGCGTACCTATCACCACATCATTTTCCAGCTCTACATCAGTAGTAGTGATAGCATAATACCTTCCTCATTGCCTGGGAGGTTGTTTCGGATTGCCTCCGATAACCATCGTCTTAGGGAAATTGATCGCATAATGCCCAAGCTCCTTATAGTTGAAACACTTCGATGTAGGCTGAGTGTTTTTCCGAACCTTACTTTATACTTCAACATTAGCGGGATTTTTCATATCCCTTCGGTAGTTCTTGGCCATATGACCAAACTTTCCGCAATTGAAGCAATTATTGGTTCCCTTGAGATAGTCACCTGGATGATTCTTACCACAATTTTTGCAAAGGGGAAGGTGAGGCTTCTTTCCATCATGGGATTTGTTTAATGAACTACCCATGTTGTTCTCCATTTTCTGCTTCTTGTCACCAGGACCATGAGAGCACCAAGAGTCTAAAATCTCCATTTCCACCTTCAGGGCACAACAGAAAATATCATCATAGCTGTTGAAGTCTCAAATTGCCAACACATTTCGTAAACTTAACTTTAATCTGCTAAAGAAGTGATCCATGTTACATTTGGTGTTCATGACAATGCCAGAGGTGTACCTTGAAATCCTAGTAATGTCCGCTTCATACGCCCTGATGGACTCATCTTCCTTCTACTTGAGCCTAAGAAACACTCTTTCCATCTTGAGACTGAGGGTTTGAGGAAAATATTTTTTGAAAAACATCCTCTTGAATTCCTCCCATTCTATGGGATCAATTTCCTCTTGTTACATCGTATTCTTGATCAGTTTCCACCACTAATCAGCTTCCCCATCTAAATGATAGACTGCCAGTACAAATTTCTTTTCTTCCGAGCACTGCAGGACAGTGAAAATCATTTTAATGGAGTTATTCCATTGCATTTTGAGGAGGGGATCAGAAGCCCCGTTAAACATGGGAGGCCTTTGTCGCATGAAGGATTCTATAGCAACGTGCTCTTTCCATGGAGGAGGGGGAAGTTCAACTTGATTCATGTTATTATTCATAACTCGAACCAGCTGAGCAAGTACTCCCATGAAGTTTTGAGCACCCGATTCCATCACATCAGGCATGTCATTAGGGAAATCATCACATTGCCTATCACATTGGTTGTTGGAACATGTTCTTCTATTTCTCACCATTAACTAAGAAAAATAATGTATAATTAGATGTCTTGAATACTTAGCTATTGATCATAAATAATAAACATTGAACATTAAATGATAAACTTATAAAGAAGAAGTATATCCTAACTTTTGATTCCAAAGGTTTATATATAGGTTATCCTCGATCTATTTCTTAACATATATTCTTATGGTATTTTTTTCATAAATAATGGTTTTTACTAAGCTCATGAATCTACCAATGCATATCCCCCAGGAGTCTCTTAACTAAGAGTGAAGCAAGGTACGTTATCGTGCACCAGTTCCAGTCTAAGTCTATCTCAAAGCGGTGTTTTCCGGTTTTACCCCTAGATACATCTACGCCAGTTCTACCTATACCTTCTCATATCCAGACAGTGATTTATTTTCTTGATAAACCACTTACACTATACTCACCAAAATTTAAGACTATTTTCATATACATAGTCTCATACTTATGGTTCTCAGTAAGGTTCTCTATTCCTAAACTCCAAAAATAACTATACCATGCCTATAATATAAACTATAGTGACCCGAGCCTTTTACATATAACATTTCATTATTTTAAAAATAATTCATCATCATAGTACAAGCCAAGGACCGTTAAGTCTAGTGTCATGGAATACTAGGTACATAAAACATGGGGTTAAAAAACACTTCTTTATTTAATCATCATAATGAGCTCTTAACTTTCTTTAAGCCCTTACATCTGCATAGGGTTCCCTGGGGAACACATGAACAAATAGATGAGCTAAAAATGCATAGTGAGGGAATGAACATAAGGATGCATCTCAAGCACATGAGTTAAGAGGCATGACAAAATGATATCCAAATAATAAAACATGTAAAATAATTTAATATATGCTTGGGATCATATAAGCATGGAATCATATAATTGTGGCAGAATCATAAATCATATCTTAAGTACGGGTCAAGGCAAACTGCCAATCCCGTTTCCCATTTTAGTATGGGACAAAGCTAACCGTCAATCCTGTTTCACAACACATCTCATGATACTTATCCTTACCTAATGCATTGGAGTGCTTTCTGGGTGCACCCATCTAAACATTTTCAGGAATATTCTTGGCACATAAAAATTCTTACCACATATACAATCATACATAATCAACCATATACAAACATAAGGGTACCCATGGAAGTAATTGGGTACCACAGTCATGGCAAAAAACATATCCAATGGGTGTATCATGAAAGTGTCTATGAAAGGAAATTATTAGAACATAAATGGACATTAATAGGGTAAAATAGGCATATAACATGGTAAGTGGTGTCAAATAGATGTGAGAACATATTAGAAATGTATTTTAGAAACATTATCATTATTTTTTTTTGCAGTTTTAAGGAAAACACTCCATAGCTTTTCAAATAGAAAAGAGGAAATTATTTAATATAAATCCATAATTAAACCAATAATGTTTTCATAATATAAATACTGATTTTATAAATACACTGGTGTCCTAAAAAAGGATATAGTGAACTTGAAATTTGGGTAAAACCTAGGGAAGTCCCCTTAAAACAGGTTTGCTTATCGGAATGTTCTAGGGAGGGAATCATTCAAAAACATGTATATCCCTGAAAGAAAATGATGAAAGGTTATAGATATTTTAATCTTTAAAAACAATCCATAATTAATAATATTCACATAAATATATATGATAACACCATTTTGAAATAAAGATAAGGCAACTCGAAAGAAAGAAGAAGGTTTGGGTAGAATTTGTTACGATTTTTCCAGCATGATGTTGGGTGTACCTAAGAGGACTTGATGAGATAGAGAATGGGTTTTTAATCACTTATAAAACATTAGGGAAGTATGGTTAAAGTTTATAAACATACCCCATCACATGGTATTACACAAAAAAACATATCATATAGAACAATCCTGATTAAGAGTGAAAATGGGAGGATCCCTTACCTTAAATCTGTTGGTGTTCTCCACTTGTTATTAATGACATGAATAAAAAAAATTTTCTTAATAATTAATAAGTACAGAACCTATTTTATATTTAATTTATTTATTATAACTCTTTTTATTTCATTCAAATACTTTTTGATTATTTACAAGGTTCAATATCATTTTTCGGGCTCGTTTGTTTACATGTCTTTAAAAGATCAGTTCACTTATATTATAGTTTGGATTATATGTAAGATGAAAGTGGTTGTCTAGAATTGAAGTTATATTATTTTGTTCATATACATGAGATTATGTGGTTTTATTTTTAATTATTTTACTTGGAGTGATGATGAATTATTACATATAAAACCTTAGTGATAACTGTTTTTGTTATTCGGTGGGTTTGATTACAAAGAATGAGTTTTGATTTATACCTTAATTCCATTTGTAACAAAGCATTACAGAACCAAACATAGGATATATTACATATATAATAATAGGGTTAAACCATAAGACAAATGGTTTCATGACCAGAATTAAATATAATAATAGAAATTGATAAACCGTTGTCCATGAATGTGCTAAATTAGTACATCCCAAACGGTGATTTAATTTCATTCAAATTAAAGGGTGGGGAAAGGAGAGAAGATAATGAAATATACCACTAGAATAAAGACATTCCAGTACATGTATGATACTTTATTTATCATAATATTATGGTGAATGGAGGTGAGGAAAGAAATAAAAAGAAAAGAACTTAAAAGAAAAGAAGAAATTGGGAAGAGGAATTTTCCTCTTGAGACTTCCTCCTTTGAGAACCTCTTAAGGGGAGGGGTTTTGGTATTTCGAGGAGGCTGAGAGCTTTTGGACGTGGGGGAGGACCTTGGGGATATATTTGGGCAGAATTTAGCGATGTCTTATAGCTTGAGAGGAGTGGAGAGAAGAGGGAGTGAAGGGGGGTTTTATAGTGGAGGAGTGGAGGGATTTCATGATATTATAATCCTTAATTTAATATTTCTTCAAAAGATAAAGAATAATAAGTTTTACATGACCAAAAATAGTAAATGGGTCATGTGAATTCAAAACATGGGTGGTGACATCATCCATAATGTTAGGAATATTCTATTTAGCTTATAATGTATATATATAGTAAATTACCGTATTTTACTATTCATCAAAATTTCATGTATTTCAGAAAAATCAAAAAAATTCACCCTATCCATTTATCGACGTGTAGAATCCAAAAATGAATTCCATTTTTCAAAAATAATTTTCTGCATATGATTATTTTATCATTTAATTAAAATCATAATTTATTATCAAAAACTACATTTAAAACATGAATTAACCCAATCTAAAACATAGGTCTATTGTACTTATGACTTAAATATTATATTTATACTATTATAGGTGAGGTTAATATTCATGAGGGTATATCACTATTCATAAGGGTCTTTTACTATTCATTAGTGTAGGTTACTATTCACCAAAAATTATGTTTTTCTTATCGGTCTCCAAAAAACATCTTAAACAAAACTATGTATGTCAGATTTTCAAAATTCCAAACACAGAAGTGACAAAAATATGTTTAAAGGTCACTTATCACTTAGTAGTTCATTATTATGTGATTTTATGGCATATTTATAAGAAGGGAATCTCCATTAAAAACATCGGGTCGTTACACAACATTCTCTTACATTTTCATAAAATAAGTAAGAATATGATCTATAATGACCACCGGAAATTGATCTAGGTAATATTTTAATATTGTATTCATTAAATATATGAAAATAGTTAAGTCATTAGTTAATGGAATTTGAATCACTACATACTCTTTGTCTCGAAATGATGAAGGGAATGATTTATTTATTATATCCTCTTTATTGAATTTTTTTTATGGGAACCATAATGAGTTTGAAGCATGAAATAGTATTGATATCCATACTATTGATAAAATAATTCATCAATATGGTGTATTTTACTCATGTTCTATGCTGTTATAATTTTTAGTTCCAGAAAATCAATTTTTAGTCCTTTCAAACAATTTTTTTCTTTATAAAAAGGATTGGTAAACCCATAGCTGACACACTTAAAAAAGGTAAATACATTTTAATATTATCCTTGATCCTAATCATCAATTCCATCAAATAAATAATTTTTAATCTATACAGAGCCATTTAAATAAGAGAAAAGTATAAAAGAGCTATATAGTGAACTCAACATCATGATTTAGTAGAATATATATATACTAATCATGAAATATATCAAAGAACTAATGGGAAAAGTAATATCGTTAATGTTGAGTATATCCCATATAAATTTTGATAATAACTTGTTTTTAATTGGAATAAAGACCCATAAAGATGTTTTAGTTTTAATATACATTTTATATTTAGCATCGCACTAAGAGACAATCGTAGTTTAGTGTGGAATATTATATATTACAATACTTCCACCCAATTTAATGTTCGAGGTATATTGATGTTTTGAATCGTTGACTATGATAATGAAAAATCCATCTAGAAGAATAATGTATAGATTAACTAAAATATAATTACCAAAAATATCTACCTGAGACGATTTACAACCTTGAGATTGAATCTTCGTACAATTAAGGGATTTTACAAAAAAAATGTTTATGAATTTCCATTGAATCATTCTAACCTTATAAAAGTCATCATATATAATTGAGTGGGTATATACAGACTCAATTAAGCCATTAATGGTTATTTATATGCTGGTAATTGTAATATTACCCTAGAATTTATCATAATACACATCAGAAATAGTGATAACATGAGATTTCCCCATATCTTCTAGAATATGTTTTTGTTTTCATCAATTATCATCATTAATCATTGTTTTTTAGATATTTTTATCATAATTCAAAAAAATCATCTCATTTGAAAACATACAGTGTGGGAGGCTCATTATCTCAATCTTTTCCTTTATTTGAATCATTTGCTAGTTTCTTCCCATTTTTAGCATTCAAATGTTTTATGACAACCCTTTTCGAATCATAAATCATTTTTGATTCCTAATAATAAAAAATATTCATGATTCTATCCACTCATTCTAAATGATGTAATTTTATTATTTTTCATTCCATGATTTTGAAATTTTAAATCGAAATACACCCTTCTTTATTTATCAATATCATTTGATTGATGGGTAAATCCAATCTATATTTCCATCATGATTGAAATTAAAATTATATCATCATATATATTAATGTCCCCTATAAATAACACTCTTCATAGACTTGGTTTAAATACATATAAGAATATATGATCTTGAAATTCATGTTTTGTATTTATAATAGAACTATACCTTAAATGTTTTGTAAAATATGCCTCATAGGTGCTGAAAAATTCACCACCCATCTATTTTAGTTCATGAAATTATTTCTCATTTTCATGATAAGAATATGAGGAATATAATTTATGGGAAATAATATCTCCAAAGCATTCTAGTACATGGAGTCAATTTCTTTATACTGACTTATGATTTTGGAAAGAATATATAGTATATCTGATTCACTTTCTATACAATTGATAGATTGAATTACATTTTCATTATCTAAGAATTATAGAACTGGAGATACCTATTCATTTTTTTAAAACATTTCTCAGCTACTATCATATCATAAAACTACTAAAACTTGTGAAATATTTCTCATGAAGGAACCAAGAGAATATTATTCAATTCTTTTATCATTTGGTTGTTCCACAAGAATCATATCAATTGAATGCTATTTCAGAATAGAAATATCATTTTTTATTCTAACTCTCATGATGTTTGATTACCCATGAGTGAAATAATTGCATTTTCAGTCACACTCAACATTAACATTGTTAATTTAGGTTCCATACATGGACTAATGTAACCATAATGTAAGAAATAACTATCATATGGTGGACCACATAATCATTCTAAATAATTTCTAGTATTTATAAATTCTTATGCCATAATTAAAATATTTAGCACCATTGTTTTTTTCTAGTTCTTTATTGTTCATTCCATATAAAAATAATACAGATAGATAATAAATATTTCATAAATATCTAAATAATATTCATTGAGAGTGTCAATGATTGTGTATAGAAAGTCATATTTTCATAGAGATGGTGATGACCAAGTCTAGATCAGTGCACCATTTTTGATATTATTATCCCAATTTATAACTTTTCCATAACCACATCCATCTATATTATATTAAAGGGATATTTTTTTGTGGAAAACCATTCCCATTTATTTACTATAACATAGGATTTTATATTTTACATAGGATAATCCTTTGGGATCTCATAAAATATCTACCATCCTTGTTTCCAATGGGTAACATTTACTTTCAATAATTCCAACTTTAATAACCTGAAATTATTATAAATATATATTAAATTTTAATATATGAATATTCATTAATTAATATAATGATTCATTCAAGAATTATGTAGGTAAACTACCATTAGATACAATAATACATAAAAAATGGTTTCATTTGAAAAAAATCATATCACCCTAAGATCGCTATTGGAACACTTATTTGGTATTTTATATATAATATATTTCTTTAAAAACTAGTATAAATAAATAATAAAGATAGAAAGCTGTGATTATATTAACGTGTAAACATGGGAGATATAAAAATAACATGATCATAATAGAATGATTACAACATAATAATAGTTGAAATCTCATATACTATATATTAGAGAACATAAATATTGGTCATAGAATAAATAATTTGAGTTTATATGATAAGAATAATAATGCATTCAAAGAACATGATCCATGATAGCATAACATAGACATAAGACATTGATTCTTGGAATTCCAATAAATATAGATAATTATTTCCTTTATATTCACATCTTAATACTATAAATGGAATAATGAAATGGGTTCACTACCAAAACCATTATAGTAGCCATGGTTCACTCCCAAGACTATCATTGTAAAAAAATTTCTTTACTGAACTAAGTCCACAACCCAATCCATTTATATATATCATAATTGATATCAATCATTACCAACTATTATAAAATGAGTAATAGGACACACTCATCAAATATTTTAAATCATATATATGGGTATTATATGATCAAAAATACTTACCATATTATAACCCAAAAAATTAATAGGTTTTATAAACATTTAATTATATATTATTACATATAAATTAAATAGATTTAAAAATCATGTCATCAATTCATCTAATCATACACCATGGAAAAGAATTTGTTTCATAACGATATATTGAATATAAAAAATAAACAATAAATATAATGAATTATAATTATATCCTTGGATTAAATCCCTTGTAATGATTATGTGAAAACAAAGGATGACATATTTTTAATGATCAATTGGAACATATCATCATGAAAATTAACCATTACACATTTAGAATATCATTTTTTTAAAAAGAATTTAATATTAAAATTTTATATAATATTATAAAAAATATAACATGAATGATATAATTGATGTTTAAAGCATTGAGTTGTGAGGAAAGATGAAAATATTGTTAATGTATTCCTTGTTAAAAAAATTATTCCTTTTGCATTATTGGTAAAATAATATTATACCTCAATAACATTAAAATTAATGTCACACTTTAAAATATATTTAGAATAATATTGATCATGGGTAAAAACATAATTAGTCAATAATTGGTTAAATTTTTCAATATTTCATTATGATATTTTTAGATAACCTATACAAGAATGTAAAATGATTTTTGACCGAAGGTAGAATTGTAGTATATTTTTAATCAAAACATTCTATTGGACTACTAAGAAAATAAAATATCAAAATTAATTAAAAACATGTATTATCATAAAATTACTATATGAGAATAAAGTACCAAATTTTTATGACAAATTAATCATAATATTTTTTCATAAGAATTGAATTTTACACAACAATAGTAAATAAAGATATGGTAACCAAAAACTATCACAACATCTATCTATTTTGTTTCATAATCCCCACTAAATAGTGAGCATTATTTGGATATTATCATCCCATAAATTTATGATATGAATTATATTTTTTTGAATTTAATGTATGTACATAATAATAATGAAAAATGTGGTGTGTAAGGCATGTTTCCCAAAGAAATAAAAGCGAGAAGAAAATCCAACACCATAAGTCTCAAAAATAATACAAGATTGAAAATTTAATTTTATAAATAGTGTATTAGTATATATATATATATATTAGATAATAGTATATATATATATATAATACCATATAAAATTTACATATGGTATTTCAATACTTTTTTATTTACAATTCACTATTAAAAGTAGGGTTTGTGTATTAATTTCAATATTTTTCATGTTTGTTTTTAAATTTTTTATTATGTCCATTAACATTAAAACTGATTCTAACATATCTAAAATGTTTACCATGAAATAATAATCATATATATTAACTATATTTTTTTTAATGTAATCAAAAAAATATATTGATTGATAATGAATTAATATATTCATAGAGACCGTAAATCACATGTATGCATGAAGACTATTTAAATTTTCACGATGGATTACAAAACATGAATGTAAATAAAATATCACATTTGTAGAGTTATTATGATGTTATATATATCACATATATTCATTAAATTTATCCTTAATATATTGAATATATAATGTGAGGGAAAAATTAATCACTTCACATTGGGAGGTGATCGTGCACTATAGACATGATCAAGAAATATTATATTCTCAGGAGATAAAAATTATGAATAAATATATTATATTATACTTACAGAAGTAAAATAACTTTATTAATATATTATATATATTTTTAATATATAATTATATCAAAAATTGATAGGTTGTGATGGAAAAATAATTGCATCGGTTTATGAGGTGGTTTTCCATTGTACCCAAGAACAACAATTTTATTTCCTATTTGATGGAAGAAAAGATAAAAATATGATATGAATGTAAAATAAAAAAATATATTAAATTTTATATAATTTTTTTTATATCAACAGATTTTAAGAATATTTGAAGCAGTTTGGATACAAAATTAAACAAAAACACATGTTTAATATTTTTGACACATCGTTAAAGAACTTATTTATGATTATATATTATTCATTTCAGGAAAATTTACTAAAATATGTTTTTTATGATCTGGTTATGTGTTTTATTAATATAATTGGGTAGGTCGTGGACAATTCAATGTGATTGGGATGTTCAAATCGAGGAGTAGATGTGTATTCCCTTTATAAGTGGTGGAGAATAAACACTATGACTTTCTTGAATAAATAATTTGTAACCCTATTTTAATGATTCCAAAATGATCCAATATGGTTTATTTTAAAAACAATGATGATTTATGGTTAAAATATGCCCATAAAATAGAATGTTTATAATTTTTTAGGTGATTTTTTGTATCAATCATTAAATCTTTTCAAGATACACTTTTTTTCCAAATCATTAAAATTATTCAATTTGTTCAAAGTAACATTTTTATGTTTATGGAATTGACCATCATAAATGTAACTTCATAAAGGGACGATATAAAAAAATTATCACGAAAATAATTCTCCATAAACTTTTTCTAAATCAATTTAATTTAAAAACTATTAGTATTGAATGTAAATACATCATTTTTTATTACAAAATCAACATATGTGACTAAATGAAGATATAGAAAGTGTCTACTATTCCTCACATTATAATAATTATAGTAATATTGTCATATAACTTTTTTTATAATGTGATTTATCCAGTGTGTTAAGTGAAACATTGATTGACTCATATTAATATTTTAGAAATAGAAAATAAATTATGTAAATAAGTGAACTTTACACAAATACAACATCAAAATCCATCTTTTGGATTAGTGGGAAGTGATCAGGTTGGGTGAAATAGTTACCAATATTTAATTATATTTCCCTTAGAAGAAAACCCATTTAAAATTTTTAATTTTTAGGGTTAAAATCTATATCCATTTTCATATTGATACAAACCTGATGGAAATGACATATTTAAAAGGTTTTTCTAAAAAATTTATATTGATAGTCTATGTTTTGATATGTATTACACCAAAATTTTAAAAAGTCAGTATATTATATATGTGAGATAAATGACTAGGTTATAACAACAGAACTCATTATTTATTGTCTTGCATTTTTTCCATGGTTCAAATAACACCCATGTGAATTCTTTAATTGAAATATATAATTGTATGTAACAATTCAAGAGTCTTCCAGAAAATATAATTTTCCCATGTCATTGGGTTTCCTCACTTATTCCACCTTTTAAAAAATTTCATTGTATAATATAAGATGAACTTATTTTTTAATTAATTACATAGAAAAATGTATTATACAGTATATATTCACAAAAAATGAACATAATAACTTTGATTTCATTATCCCACTTCATTTCATCTTCTTTACATAATAACAAAATCATTTCAACTTTTTTGATATCTTGATATTAATTTTTTCTCCTACAACATACTTCGTCTTTTTTTAGTCAATTAGGCACACATTAATTAATGCACAATAGTCACAATTTAAACAATTTAAAACAAGAAATTGATATAAAAATTCTTTTCTAATTCATCAAAAATAGAAATTTGGTGATATTATATTATTCTCCATTATAAAATAATAATTGGTAGTATAATAATTCTGAAATAACTAAAGAAAATTCATAGTTAAATCTAGTTCATTTGGGTTATATGATCTACCTAGTTCTCCCCCACCACTATGTTGCCACCTCCTCTACAATGTAGTATATCAGTTTATAATAGTTGTTTTTGAACAAACATTATATATTTTTTCATGATGTTTCTACTATATCCAAAAATGTTTCCAATTTTATGTGTCTTATAAACGAATAAGTATACAATTTTTTGTAATGGAATCATATAATACAACATGAAATTCATTCTTATGATGTGATATATCAAATACGATGACTGTTCTATCGATATACTAAAAAAAGACAAAATCCACAATTTATTCTCCATTATTATATATATTTACATCTATAATATGATCAAAATATAATAACAACAGTGTAGAATATTGATTTACTTATATGGTTTAATTCTTCAATGATATATAGAAAATCAAAATTCAATTTGGGATTATTATGAAATATTCAAAACCTTATTGTATGGGTTTTATTAAATAGATAGAACCACCTAAAAACCATACTATAATCATTTACAGTATAGTACCTATTTGAGAGTTCCAAAATTATCTTTGTAGAATGGTTCTCCTCTATTCAAAATCCTGAACCCTGAACATCATTAATGATATATACAAAATATGAATATGTGTTATCTTAATTTATCCCCAATCCTTTATACTAAATATAATATTTATACTGTAATATTCTCTTTAAATTTAGACAAAAAACATGAATAATATCACAACAACCATTTTCTTCTTCGATGAACATATAATGAAAACAATTTAGAGACCAAAATCTTGACGTACATGGAAATTACATTACTTTTGTGAAATACTTAATACATAACAAAAATAGACACCAAAGGACCATAATAGTTTAGTGTCTTTGGAAACATTGAACATAATATTCTAATCATGGTAAATGATCTTCAAAATCTCCCATAAAGATCTTCCCCTTTTGTTTTCTTACCAAAAACCATTCTTTATATCATGGGGAAAAGAAAAAATATAAAGGGTGAGCTCAAATGCTCCGTAAAGGTAATCGTGGAGAAAATAAAACCAAACATATACTTTTGAACTTCAAAACATGAACATAATATTTAAACATCAAAATGTTGAGCAATGACATAACACATGGAAATACATAAGGAATGGATCATAAAGAAACATTAATCATGGTAAAATAGCATGGGAATAAAACATGTAATTGTGGAAAACAATTATGTACATGATATGATTTCCATAGTAGCCAAGGGATTTCTTCCAAGACCATCTTAGTGGACAAAGTCCATTTCTAAACTGAGTTCACTTCTCGTTCCAGTCATGTACTACTGAACCGAATTAACTTTCTGTTCGATCCATGTCTATCTCATGAGATATAAATCTTTACCCAATGCATTAGAGAGATATAGTTCCCACCCATCTCATAATGAAATCATTCTTACTTGTGCCACAACATAAACATAAATCATTCATCATAACCCAAAGAATCAAATGGATTTTATAAACATCATCCCATAATAACATAATCCATATAAAACAAATGGATGTCATTTCATCATAAGATAAGTGAAACCATAAAAATCATAGAGTCATTATACTTGAAACATACACATATGAAATAATTTCATCTTAGATGGAAAATGGTTTTGATAAAACACTTGAAATGAATTCTTGGGGAAAATATCCTTTCTTCTTAAAAATCATTTTCTTTTCTAAAAATTCCATGTAATTTTAAAAGAATGGGATTTTGTTAAAAATAATCATGTATTTTTTTGAGGAAACATCATTGAAATAAGTCATTATAAAACTGTAAAAATCCATTCATGCCGTATATGTTAAAAAAATATTCTTCTTGTATTTTTGATGGAAAAGTCAAAAAGTATCTCGTATGGTAAACAAAAGAATGATTCATTACATACCTTGTAGTAAAAGTTAAGAAATGGGTAAAAAGGAAACTAATCATACATGAAACCATTTTTATAAAACAACGACATGGATGATAAATATAACCCCAGTAAATACTTATGAATAAACAATCTCGGAAAAGAGATTGGAAAAGTTATCCCATACCTTAGGTCCGATATGCTTCATACGTATCCAAATGTCATGTATAATGATTCAAATAATGTCATTGGCTTATTACAGACTCATATTCATTGTTATGATATCATATTTGGTTCACTTGTGACTTTACATTACCCGTTCTTTTGTAAATTCCATGTTAAAGCAGTATTTTGGGTAAATCGTTTTATTTATCGTACGTGTTTGGACTTGTTGTTCATGATATTATTATTACTTATATAATGATTTAATTAATTACTGAATTTAAATAATTATTTATATATCAAATATATTCAATATATATATATAATAGATAGATAAATGAAATGTAATACACCGTTCATGGAGATGGTGGGTCGTACATACGCATGAATGTTGTTTCCTTTTCCTTATTGGATTGAATGGAAGTAAGTAGATGACATATATATATAAATAAATAAATCCAGTAGAATTATTATGTATTATATTTGATTATTACTTATTATATATACTTTATAATCATTGGTGAATTATTAACATGGAAAATGTAACACATCGTGTCGTGGATATGGTAATCCGTACGTATGCACGAGTGATGATATCATTCCAATATTTATTGAATGAAATAGGATTGGATGATATAATACCATAGAATCATTATGATGTTATAATAATAATATATAGTTATTTCTTACACCATAATACCCATCCAAGTAAGGTGGTGGTGGGAAAACTGATTACACCACGACGTGGAGACGGTATTCCGTACGTACGCACGCGCGGTGATTTCATTTTCCATAGGATGGATAGAAGGTAAAATAAGGTTGTTTCATATGTATAATAACATATCAGTATATATGTAATACTGAAGTTATTACTTTATAATGAAACAACTAATGAATAGGAAGTAGAAGAAAAAAGAAACTTGAAAGACTCGGTTGAAGAAATTACCTCTTCCTCGACGCACCTCCTTTAAACTTCATATATTGGAACTAGAGTTGGTATTTTGAGAAGAAAAGAACCTATATGGTATAACTAGAGAGGTTTAGAAGAGTAATTTTCAGGGTTTGTATAAGCTTCAAGGCTCAAAAGGGTGTGAAGAGAATAGGGAAGGGTGCCCTTTTTATAAGTGAGGAGAGGGGAATGTTAGGAAAAACATAAAATGTTATTTTATAATAAAGTCATCTTCGGTTTTTAATTGCTCCAAATTGATTTATTTCGATGCTAAGGTGGGTATGGGTAAAAATAATCTCAACCAATACGTTTTATATAAGTTTAGGATACTATTTTATCCTTATCATTTAGATTTAACTCTAAGTAAAATAATTTAACTTTTACTGTGTCTTCTTGTTTTTTTTACACTATATGGTTAATAAACTTACTATAACAAGAAAAAAGAACCAAAAGTGGTTAATTATTAATATATATAACCTTATCTAATCCATTTTTTTGAACCTTATATTTTTAGGGATAAAATAACAATTAATAATATAATATTTATTTTAAAAAATATTTTATGTCAATTTTGAAACTATTTGGTACTTGATTTTTGTGAAAATAATAACAGAATGGTTAGTTCGAAAATTGTTAATTAAATCAATAATAACATTTCATATTAATCTATAAAATTAGTTTAATTCATCAAAAGTCTAACATTACATTTATTTTGGTATTTGTAACATCAATTATGTTAATATTTCATTAATAAGGTAATTAATGCATCATCATTATGTCATAAATAAATTAAATTATTTAATTACTAAAATTTATAAATAAAATACAATAATGTAGGAAATATTTTTATATTTATAATTAATATTTATATTATAATTTATCTTATGTATAACCCAATATTAAAAATGATATATTTATTAAGTTTTGATTTTAACTATTTTAAATCTTCTTTAAATAAAATAATAATAAATGTCCTAATCTAATCCAAGTGGACCTAAAGGGTAATATTTTTTTCATAAGGTTGTTTCTGATCGAATAACACTTATCCAATAGAATTAGGACATCTGTTAGGGTAATTGTAATATCATTTTTACCCTAAATTACCCTATTTACTTTTAACTGTGGTAAATAATAGTAAAAAGTTAATATTCACCGAAAATTATTTTTATCTTATTGAACCACATTTAAATCCCTGATATTAACTGTGTCCCTCCAATTTTCGAAATTCAACTCACTGAAACGGTAAAATTATGTTTTATGTACAATTACAAATGCTCCTAGGAGGTGGGCAAAAGACGGCCAAAAGTTCAATAAAAATTTTATATATCTAAAATTATTATAAAATGACTCCAATGAATTACATTGAACTTATATAGGTATTATATATCAATTTTGACCTAAAATAAATTTAAATAAAATAAATAGTAATTTAAATAAAAAGTCGGTTTTTAAAGAGTAACCCAGTGTTTTCACTATCCATCAAAAATTGAATGATTTTAGAAAAATACCAAAAAACTCACCCTAGGATAATGTCGATATGCCGAATCAAAAAATGAAGTCCATTTCAAAATATAAAATTTATAAAATTTTAAAAAGTGGGTATTACTATTCATAATGGCTAGTTTATATAACATATCGTTGTTTAGTGAAACTTGGTATTGCGTAAAACACACGCTATCATGGAAGGTCGCGATTGCGTACAAGCCAAGTCAGGGATGCGTGTAGTGCAAGCTCCTTTTGGTGTAGTGTACAACACAATACATCAATGAAATTAAAAAGATTATTTTTCATAAAATCTCGTGGTGTTACATTCTACCCCCCGTAAAATGAATTTCTCCCTCGAAATTCGTTGGGTTTATAAATGGTTTAATACTTGAATGTTTTAATAGAAACCCTTATCATCAAAAGTAATACCAAAACATATCTTTAAAAACTAATGTATTAAATGTAATGGTAACTCAAATTAAATAATCACTGGGTTTCCAGATAGGAGAACATTGGTGAAAATATGGATATGGAAGATAAATCTAACCATCATGTTCTGATGGAGAGTGGTAGAGAACATGGTTATGAAAAGGCCAATAATTACAAAGCCATACATTTTTTATGATCTAATGTATCATCTAATTCATAGGATATAAGGGCACTAGGACATCATTTTTGGTCTTCAAGATAATTTCCCTAAAGTTGAATAATTATTGAATTAAAAGAAGTACTTACTTGATTTTGGTCCAATGTTACTGTTGTTGTGCCTTGAACAATTTCAAATTCATCTCTTAAAGAAATGAGGTTAAATTTTTTCATTCGGGAATTGTTAGAGAATCATGTGATAGAATGATGGGTCACTCTATATGTCTCAAACAAATGGTTAGAAAAAGATATCAAATATACATAAGTCTATCTATGGTGTGGTTAATCGTATATGATTCCAAAAATGGACTTATACTTCATCTATCATACCGCTTAATAAAACTAGTTTCTACTAAACAGGGACTTCGTGAAGGCTAGTGGTAGTCAATAAAGGCATGTCACACTTCGGTTGTGGGCTTGATTCCCACGGCCTTGTCTGACGCGACTGGTTACCGCCCATCCTACAGGTTTTCATTTATCTAAAACTACATTATTATAACATTCCATCAATAATATCAAAAAAATTCTATCCTTAATAAATAAAAACTTATGTCCAACATAATCTATTCCAATCTTTAGGCTTATCCAAAATACTTCTGTCCAAGCTCATAGTATAAAGAAAACAATTACTAGAAATGTCATCTGCCGAGCATGTGAATACCATCATTTATACCCCATATATAATAAGATATATCTTGTTGGTCAAATTAATAACATGTGAATACCTTAATTGTGTATTCTCTTGAAAAATGAATACCCATTGAACCTTAGTGAAAACATGAATGTTTTCAAAATTTAACTCTTTCCACATACCAAAATAACAAAAATTATATATACTCAAACCATAATATCACTTAGTCCTTATATCAGTCATGAGCTCTTGAATACTATTAAATATTCCATTTTATCCCTATCATATCGAATGCTTTCAAAAATATTTGCATTACTTTTCATGGTTACCAGTAGCATACAATTATTTAAAACCATAATAAACCAAAACATAGATATTCAAATATTCCACAATAATATAAATTAGATTCCACAACATTATTTTGGAATCCCGTTACATATACACATAATCATTCAACTACATCTTTGACATACTCAACATCGCCAATAGTGATCGCATGTGACATCCCTTTGTCCTTTTCCATAAGAGGTTGCTCACATCAATCATCATTAACCCTTATATTAGGGCATTGGTTAGAATAATGCCCCATTTCCTTGCACTTGAAGCATTGAAGTGTTGGTGGAGCATTCTCTGTAGTCTTTTCTCTATTCATGTCATTAGAAACCTTTTTCGAATAACTTTAGCACTCAGATGCTTGATTAATTTCTTTTCCACATTTGAACTATTTTCTAGTACCTTTTAGACAATCTCCACCATGCTTCTTTCCACACATTGATCATAAAGAAGCATTCACCTTCTTTTCACCATTTATCTGAGGTTTTTCCTTGAAGTCCGTCTTCCGTTTCTTGTCAAAACCATGAGATAGATATGTTACACTAACTTCCAGTTCTACCTTGATAGCACAACACACAATTTCTTCATGGATACTGAAGTCTCTTATAGATAATTCACTTTGAAGACATGGCTTTGTGCCACTGAAGAATCGATCAACTTTACTTTCAGGTTGGATGATAAAGACATATGCATACCTTGCAAGTCTTGTAAAATTCAGTTCGTATATACCAACAGATTAATCATCCTTCTCCTTAATCTCAAGGAACTAATTTTCCATATTTTTTCAAAGAATATGAGGTAAGTACTTACGAAGAAACATGTTCTTGAACTAGTCCCATTCTATGGATTCAATTTTATCTTGGGGCCTTTTATTCTTAATTAGACTCCACCACTGGTCTAATTCACCATCTAAATGGTAAATAGTGAAAATGAATTTTGTATGTTCTAAACAGTGAAGTATGGAAAATATCTTTTCAATGGTTCTGATCAATTGTTCAGCAACAAGTGGTTCATAAGACCAATTGAAAGACATTGGATGTTGCCTCATAAAGGACTCAATAGAATATCATTCCCTTTTCTGATCATTTAGAAATACAGAATGATTCTGAGCTTGTGTAAGTATAACAATAAAATTTTTCACTCCATCTCCCATCACATTTGGTTGTTCGGGAGGAAAATCATTTCATTTTCCATTACATTGATCAACACGGTTCCTTCGGGTTCCATCCATCGTCTAAAACCCAAAAAGAACACTGTGAGAGGCAAAAATCATGCTAGGAAAACAACATAATGAAGGGGGAGTGCCTTCAATATCTAACATAATTGGTTTAAATCTAATATCGTTACCATAATTCTAGTATTATAACGTATACTTATACTTAACCTTAGGGACATCCCTAGTCATGCCTTAGAAATATCTCTAGGGATCTCACTAAAGTTCTCGCATCCTATTTTCCAAAGGATGACTAAACTGACCTTTGATACCAACTGTAGTGACCCAATGCTTGACGTACATGGACATTACATTAATTTTTCAGAATACTTAATAAATAACAAAAACAGACACCAAAGGACCGTAATAGTTATTGTCTTTGGAAACATGAAACATATTCTTCTAATCATGTTGAAAGATCTTAAAAATCTCCCATAAAGATCTTCCCCTTCTGTTTTCTTACCTAAATCCATTCTTTATATCCTAGAGAAAAGAAAACTTATAAAGGGTGAGCTCAAACTCTCAGTAAGGTTAAGCATGGAGAAAATAAAAAAACCATATACATTTGATCTTCAAAACATAAAAATAATATTTAAACATCCAAATCATGACCAATGACATAAAACATGGCAGTACATAAGGAATAGATTATAAAGAAACATTAATCATGATAAAAATAGCATGGTAATAAAACATGTAATTATTGAAAACCATTAAGCACATGATATGATTTCCATAGTAGCCAACACATTGCGGCCAAGACCATCTCAGTGGACAAATTCCATTACTAAACGGAGTTTATAACACCCGAGGCTTTTATGAGAAATATTTTGCATTTATGTTATATAAATCATCAAAGGAATCTTTCACTACACACAACATTAGCTTGGCTCTCTTTACATGCAACCGCGGCCTTCCTCGATAGCTTGCGTCTTACGCAATACTGAGTTTCACTAAACAATGATATGCTATTAAAATATTATTAAAACTAGCCGTTATGAATAGTAATAACCACTTTTTGAAATTTTGTAAATTTTATTTTTCAAAATGGACTTAATTTTTGGATTCAGAATATCGAAATTAGTTTAGGGTGAAATTTTGATACTTTTCAGATAACTTTCATATTCTGATGAATAGTGAAAATTATTAAATTTTAATTAAAAACAACATTTTTAATCAAAATAATTAATAGTGATAAATTATTAATTTGAGTGGTTTTAAAGTATATTTAGAATATATTTTTACAATTTAATACAATGTTATTCATTGGATGTAATTTCACATTTAAACTAGACATAAACAAGTGTCAATCTTTTGATAGTTATTATTTCTTAAAAACACGCTATTTGTCTTGACGATGGGAATTAATTTTTAAATTAGTTATTGTTACAGATATCTTGATAAATTGGTAAAATAAACATCATTTTTGAATTCATAATATCAAAATATAGCTTAGGCCTATTTTTTGGTATTTTTCTGGAAACTTTCATTTTTTGATGAATAGTGAAACCACTAAGTGGTAGTTAAAAAACTGAATTTTTTTCATAAAAGTTAATTTTACAGCTTCTGTGAGTGGAATTTCGAAAATCCGAGAGACATGGTTAATATCAATGACTAAAATGTGGTTCAATGAGATGAAAATAATTTTTGGTGAATAGTACCTTTTTACTTTTTTTTACCACGTTTAAAAGTAAATAGGGTAGTTAAGGGTAAAAATGATATTAATATTACCTTAACACAAGTTCTAATTCTATTAGATAGGTTTAATTCGACCAAAAACAACCTTAGGAGTAAAATATGACCATTTAGGACAAATTGGATTAGATTAGGACATTTATTATCAATTTATTTAAAGAAGGGTTAAAATAGTTAAAATCAAAGTTTAATAACTAATGAATTTTTAATATGGGGTTATATATAAGATAAATTCGAATATAAATAATTATTAGAAATCTAAAATATTTCCTACATAATGGTATTTTATTTATAATTTTTAGACTTCAAATAATTTAATTTATTTATGATACAATGATGATGCAGTAATTATCTTATTAATGAAATATTGACATAATTGATATTAAAAATACCCAAATAAATTTAATTTGAGACTTTTTATGAATTAAAATAATTTAATATGTTAATATGACATGTTATTATTGATTTAATTAAATGTTTTCGAAGTAATCATTCTGTTATTATTTTCAAAAAAATCAATTACCAAATAGTGTCAAAATTGACATAAAACAGTTTTTAAAACAAATACTATATTATTAATTGTTATTTTATTCCTAAAAATATAAGTTTCGGACAAATTACATAGATAAGGTTATATATATTAATAATAGACAACTTTGGGTTTGTTTGGCTTGATATATTATGTTTATTAACCTTATAGTGTAAGAAAACAAGAAGACACAGTAAAAGATAAATTATCTAACTTAAAGTTAAATCTAAATGATAAGGTTAAAATTGATACCTAAACTTGTCTAAATTCTATTGTATGAGTGGAATTCGACCCATCCCCACCTTAGCTTTGAAATATATCAATTCGGAGCTATTAAAAACCGAATGTGACTTTATAACAAAATAATATTTTTAGTTATTCCAAAGGTGCCCCTCTCCTCCTTTATAAAAGGGAACCTCCTCCATCCCTTCCTCACACCACTTTGATCCTTCAAGATTGTACAACCCATGCCAATATCTCCTCCCCACTTCCCTAGAAAAATCGTAGAGGTCCTGGTCTTCTTCAAAGACCAATTTTAGTGCCCTAAGAGGAGGTCTCAAAGAGGCGCTTCAAAGAAGAGGTAATGCTCGTTACCTATTCTTTCATCTTTATTTCTTCTTCCACTTCTTCTTCTTTAGTTGTTTCAATATGAAGTAATAACTTCAGTATCACTCATATACTGATATGTTATTATATTTATGAAACAACCCTATTTCACCATCTATCCATCCTACGGAAAACGAAATCACCACGCGTACGTACGTACGGAATACCATCTCCACGTCGTGGTGTAATCTATTTTCCCCCACCACCTTACTCGGATGAGTATAATGGTGTAAATAATAACTATATATGATTATTTTAAAGTTATATTGATTCTGAAATAGTATACATACACTCCAATACAATTCCACGATCATGGGAACGACATCATCACCCGTGCGTACGTACGGAATACAGTCTCCACGATGTGATGCGACTCGTTATACATGATCTTCATTGCATAATGATTATATAAATGAATTTAGTGAATTAATATGATATATATTACACTAAAACCATTCTGGAAATGAGGTATCTATAACCTAAAAATAAAAATAAGAATTTATTCGACAAAACGCGCATAAGAACAAAAAGTAATAAACACCCGAATAACAAGTAGTAATGAAATATTACTAATATGAAGCTAAGAATATGACCATATATGATATCATAAAAATATGTATGATTCTGTAATAAGTCAATAACAGTATTTAAATCATTATACAGGAGGTTCGGACACTTACGAAGCAAATCAGACCTAAGGTAAGGGAAAATATCACAATCTCATTTTATCTGAGATTGTTTATACTATGGTATTTAATGGGGTGTATTTTATCATCCACATCCATGTTTCCTCAATAGGTAATATTTTTTCCATCCACAAACAATTGTTTAAATCCAATTTTATCTTTCGGAGAGTTTTTAGTAAAAGATATGAAATGAATCTTTTGTCATTTTTCGTACGAGGTACTTGTTGACTTTTCTGACAAAAGTACGAGAAGAATGTTTTTTTAACCTATACGGGATGAATGGATTTTTAAAACATTATTTCCAAGAAGCTTACTTTAAAAGTTTTCAAGTTTATTTTTAATCAACTTCTTTTAGTTTCAAATTGAATGACATGGTAAGAAAGGAAAATGTTTTTGAAGTAGAAAGGATATTTTCCTCAAGAATGGAGTTCAAGTGTTTTATCAAAATTATTTTCCATCTAAGATAATAAAGGGTTCTGTTTCTATCCCTATTATTACATTGATTTGATTATGTTGGGATGTAATTATTTTTATGAATTCCTTTATCTTATATGAATTCTTTTATGATGTCACGATGTTTAAGAATCCCATTTTTATTGCATGGGTTATGCTATGATGTATGGTTTATGATTTTGTGGAACACATAATAATGGTATAATTATGAGATGGGTGGGACCTATATCTACCTCCAATGCATTGGGTAAAGATTTTATATCTCGTGAGATAGACATGGCTGGAATGACAGGTTAAACTGGTTCACTAAAACAGGACTGAAACGAGGAGTGAACTCGGTTCAGAAATGGACTTTGTCCATTATGATTGTCATGGCAATGAGACTTGACTAATAAGAAATGATTCTCTATGATTATGTGTGTATGACACAAATTATCATGTTTTATGTTATGATTATTGGGATTTCATTTCACTACTATTATTTATCCCATGTTATGAAATTATTCTCTCTTTTTCAGGTTAAGATTTCCAAAATGTTATGTTCTTATGAATATGATGTGATTAATATTTATTTTGTTTACCCTTACTGAGAATTTGAGCTCACCCTTTTGTATGTTTTTTTCCCAGGTCAGGAAGAATGTTATTAAGTAAGATATGCCAAAAGGGACTATAGATATGATGAAATAAATGGGAGACAGTGTAGATGATTTATGTACCAGTTGTTTATGTTTCCTAGTTTCTAAAGACACTCTACCTATACGGTCCTTTCATGGTTTTTTTATATGTTGTAACAAGTATACTTCAATTTTGAAGTAATAACAATGTATGTAAAGTATGGGTCATTATAGTTGGTATCAGAGGAAAGGTATTTTCAAACTTTTGAAACTAGGATGTGAAAGCCTTAGTAAGAACCCTAAGGATAATTCTAAGCATAGAACACAATATTAGTTTTTTAGAAATGACCATGAATAACCTAGGATTAGACCTTAACTGTGAAATTTTATTCTTGATTATGTGGTTTTCCTATTTTAATTAGTGTTGCTCACACTATTCTTCTTGGTTTTAGTCAATGGCTGGAACCCGAAGGAACCGTGTTAATGCGGAATGCGACGGGCAATGCAATGATTGTCCCCCTGAGCAACCAATCGTTATGGGAGCTGGAATGAAAAATCTTGTATCCATTCTCACACAACTTTCTCTTGATATGAATCATGCAGGACTTCCAAACGAGAAAACGAAGGAGAAAAATTCTGTTGAATCCTTCATGAGGCAGCGTCCACCTTCTTTTAGTAGGTCTACTGATCCATTAGTTGCTGAACAATGGATTAGTACTACTGAAAATATATTTTCAGTTCATCAATATTCTGATCATGATAAAGTCATCCTAGCAGTGTATCGTTTGGAAGGAGATGATGACCAATAGTGGAATCATAATAAGAATATGAGGCAAAGGGATGAAATTGAGTCCATGGAATGGGATGAGTTCATGAACTTATTTTTCAATAAGTACATCCCTTGTATTCTCCGAAAAAAGATGGAGAAGGAGTTTATTGAACTGATGAAAAAGGATGATAAATCTGTTGGTACCTATGAAGATAATTTTACAAGACTTACAAGGTATGCTTCTCGTATTATTATTCAACCTGAGAGAAAGATTGATTGATTATTTAGTGGCTTAAAACCAATTCTATGAAATGGCTTTATCCATAAGGGACTTCAATAGCTATGAGGAAATTGTTGGATGTTCTCTCAAAGTTGAGATGGCGATTGGAGTAACCCATCAGTCATATGGGTTTAATAAGAAGAGGAAAATGGAATTCAAAGGAAAATCTAAAGAGCACACTGAAAAGAAGATGAGATTTCCCTTATGCTTGAAGTGTGGAAAGAAACATGGAAGGGGTTGTCTTAATGGGGCAAGTAAATGTTTCAAATGTGGAAAGGAAGGTCATCGAGCATTTGAATGCTGCAATGATGGGAAAAAGATGTCTAATGATGCAAACAAAGGAAGGGACACACAGAATGAACCTATTACACTTCAATGTTTCTTGTGCAAGGAGATGGGGCATTACGCCAATAAATTCCCTAATCTAAGGGTTTTTGATGATGATCGACATCAACAAAATCATAAGGCTAAATGCAATGGAAAGTCACATGAAATTTCTATCAGCGATGTGGAGTACGATAACGATGTAGTGAAAGGTACACTTATCATCCACTCTAAATTAGCAAATGTTTTATTTGATTCTGGATCCACCCACTCTTTTATTTCTGAAGATTTTTCTAAAAGTATCACCGTATTATCTCAACAATTTGATGTTGAGTTAGCTGTGACAACACCTAATGGCACAACGGTCGCATCAAAAGTTTATAATTCTTCCCCGATAGAAGTTTGTGGGAAAGTGCTTCCTGTAAATCGTGTGATCCTTCCTATAGTGGAATTCTATGTGATTCTTGGCATGGATTTGCATTAATTATATGGAGCTCATATCAATTTCCAAATAAGGGAAGTCACATTTCATATTCCAAATCAATCTATGATCATCTATCGATGCAAGGATGAACATAACCTTCCAGTGGAAATTTCATCCATCTTAGGGGTCTTGATTCTAATGAATGAAGGTTATTTATCTCAAATGGTTGGTGAGAAACTCACAATTAAGAATATTCCCATTGTACGGGAGTTTGATGATGTCTTTATAGAGGAATTTTCGGGTCTTACACCATATCGTGAAGTTGAGTTTTCAATAGAACTCGTACCGGTTGCTTTGCCTATTTCAAATACACCTTATAGAATGGCTCCAAATGAGTTGCGGGAATTGAAGAAGCAACTCCAAGAGAATCTTGATAAGGGATTCATATGCCCTAGTGCGTCACCATGGGGAGCAACTGTTCTATTTGTTAAGAAGAAAGATGGATCAATGAGACTCTGCATTGATTATCGGGAACTTGACAAGATCACTATCAAGAACAAATATCCTCTCCCATGCATTGATGACTTAATTGACCAACTAAACAGAGATCAATACTTTTCCAAGATTGATCTTCATCCAGGGTATCATCAATTAAGGTTCAAAAGGGAGGATATACCAAATATAGATTTCCGTACAAGGTATGGACACTATGAATTTATAGTGATGCCATTTGGTCTTACTAATGCCCCTATTATCTTCATGGATCTGATGAATAGAGTCTTTAGAGACTATATTGATCAATTTTTGGTAGTCTTTATAGACGATATTCTTGTCTATTCAATGAGCAAGGAAGAACATGAAGATAACTTGAGAATTATATTGAAGACCTTGAGAAAGGAGAAGCTTTATGCCAAATTTACCAAGTGTGAATTTTGGCTTCAAAAAGTTGCATTTTTGGGTCACATAATCTCAAAAGAGGGGATATATGTGGATCCAGCAAAAACAGAGGTTATCAAAAGATGGTCGAGACCAAAAATAGTAACGGAGATCCAAAGATTTCTTTGTTTGGCTAGATATTATCAATGTTTTGTGAAATATTTTTCACGATTATCTAATCCACTCACCAGGTTGACTTAGAAAGGAGTGAAGTTTGTTTGGATGAAGGAATGTGAAGAGAATTTCAAGGAGTTGAAAAGAAGGTTATCCAGTGCACCTGTGCTCACACTACCTTGTATTGGAGAAAGGGTTGTGATCTATAGTGATGCATCCAAGAAGGGATTGGGGTGTGTTCTTATGAAAAATTATATGGTGACAGCTTATGCCTCACGACAGTTGAAAATCCTTGAGAAAAATTACCCAACACATGATTTGGAGTTAGTTGTGGTAATATTTGTGTTAAATATTTGGAGGCATTATCTTTATGGAGAAAGGTGTGACATTTATACTGATCATAAAATTTTAAAGTATATTTTCACACGAAAGGAGATGAATATGCACCAAAGAAGATTTTTGGAGATGATTAAGAATTATGACTGGTCAATTCATTACCACCCTGTGAAAGCAAACAAGGTTGCAGATGCATTAAGTCGACAAGACCATGCTAGCTTATCCATGATAAGGATCACAAAAGATCCAATATTTATGGATTTACAAAGGATGGATCTTGGAATTATAATGGAAGGGGGGAAATCGTATCTTTCTCAAATGAATGTTCAACCATCTATACATGTGAATATTAAAGAGGCACAAAAAGAAGATGTAGAGTTACAAATGAAGGTGAGAAATATTCCTGAATTAAACCTTGATTGTGATGGGATAATAAAGTTCAGGAATCGGGTTTGTGTTCCTCCCATCCCAGAATTAAAGAAGGAGCAGCTGGATGAGGCTCATAGTTCTTCATTATCTATTAATTCTGGAAGCACGAAGATGTATAGGGACCTGAAAGAGTACTTCTGGTGGGATCGCATGAAAAGAGATGTTGCTGAATATGTTTCTCGATGCTTGGTTTGTCAGCAAGTTAAAGTTGAAATACATAAGTCTAAGGGGATGTTACAACCATTAACCATACCCGAATGGAAATGGGAAAACATCACTATGGACTTTGTCACATGACTTCCTAAAACATCCAAAGTCAATAATGCTATCTGGGTCATAGTTGATCGTCTTACAAAGTCTGCACACTTCCTTGTTATTAGAGAGGATTTCTCACTGGATCAGCTTGCTAGGATATATGTAAAGGAAGTGGAAATATTGCATGGAGTACTACTTTCTGTTATATATGATCGGGATCCGAGATTTACCTCGAATTTCTGGCGAAGTCTTCAGCATACTCTGGATACAGAGTTGAGTTTCATCACTTCTTATCATCCTCAGATAGACGGTCAGTCTAAGAGAATAATTCAAACTCTAGAAGATATGTTGAGAGCTTGCTCTATAGATTTCAAAGGTGGTTGGGATCAACACCTACATTTGGTGGACGTTTCTTATAATAATAGATTTCACTCCAGTATTCAGATGGCTCCTTATGAAGCTCTTTATGGAAATGAATGCAGGACTCCAACTTGCTGGGATGAATTTGGGGAAAGAAAGCTATTAGGACCTGATCTTGTTGATGAGATGGCAGAAAAGGTCTGATCTATTCAACAACACATAAGAGTAGCTCAGAGTCGTCAGAAAAGTTATGCCGACAACCGAAAAAAAGACCTAGATTTTGAAGTGGGTGATAAAGTGTTCTTAAGGAATATCTCCCTGGAAGAGGGTCATGAGATTTGGAAAGAAGGGGGAGTTGAGCCCTAGATATATCGGTCCTTTCGAAATACTGGATCGTGTTGGGAAGGTAGCTTACTACTTGGTGCTTCCACCGAATATCTCTCAAGTTCACGATGTGTTCCATGTACCTCTCCTGAGAAATTTCATACATGATCCTTCACATTTACTCAGCCCAGAAGTTGTACCGCTGGAATAAGATCTTTCTTATGAGGAACAACCGATAGAGATTCTGGATCGTAGCGAAAAAGTCCTATGAAACAAGACCACTTGATTGGTGAACGTTTTATGGAGGAACTACCAATTAGAAGAAGCTACATGTGATCTTGAGGATATGATGAGGGAGAGGTATCCTCATCTTTTTGTTACAAAGTGATGAATTTCGAGGGCGAAATTCATTTTAAGGGGGGTAGAATGTAACACCCAAGGCATTAATGAGAAATATTTTGTTTTTATGTTATATAAATCATCAAAAGAATTTTTCTCTACACACAACATTAGCTTGGATTTCTTTACACACAACCACGGCCTTCCTCGATAGCTTGCGTCGTACGCAATACCGAGTTTCACTAAACAACGATATGCTATTAAAATAATATTAAAACTAGCCGTTATGAATAGTAATAACCACTTTTTAAAATTTTATAAATTTTCTTTTTCAAAATGGACTTAATTTTTGGATTCGGAATATCAAAATTAGCTTAGGGTGAAATTTTGGTACATTTCAGATAACATTCATATTCTAATGAATAGTGAAAATTATTAAATTTTAATTAAAAACAACATTTCTAATCGAAATAATTAATAGTGATAAATTATTAATTTGAGTGGTTTTAAAGTATATTTAGAATATATTTTTACAATTTAATACAATGTTGTTCATTGGATCTAATTTCACATTTAAACCAGACATAAATAAGTGTCAATCTTTTGATAGTTATTATCTCTTAAAAACACGTTATTTGTCTTGACGACAGGAATTAATTTTTAAATTAGTTAATGTAACTTATATGTTTTGAATTTGGTAAAATAAACATCATTTTTGAATTCTTAATTTCAAATATTTCTTAGGCATAATTTTTGGTATTTTTCTGAAAACATGCATTTTTTGATGAATAGTGAAACCACTAAGTGGTAGTTAAAAAACTGAATTTTTATCATAAAACGTAATTTTACCGCTTCTGTGAGTGAAATTTCAAAAATCCAAGATACACAGTTAATATCAAGGACTAAAATGTGGTTCAATGAGATGAAAAGAATTTTTGGTGAATAGTAAATTTTTACTTTTTTTACCACGGTTCAAAGTAAATAGGGTAGTTAAGGGTAAAAATGATATTATTATTTCCCTAACACATGTCCTAATTCTATTGGATAAGAGAAATTCGACCAAAAACAACCTTAGGAATAAATTATGACCATTTAGGCCCACTTGGATTAGATTAGGACATTTATTATCAATTTATTTAAAGAAGGGTTAAAATTGTTAAAATCAAAGTTTAATAAATAAAGAATTTTTAATATAGGGTTATACATAAGATAAATTCGACTATAAATATTCATTAGAAATCTAAATATATTTCCTACATAATGGTATTTTATTTGTAATTTTTAGACTTAAAATAATTTAATTCATTTATGATACAATGATGATGCAGTAATTATCTTATTAATGAAATATTGACATAATTGATGTTATAAATACCCAAATAAATGTAATTTGAGACTTTTTTATGAATTACAATAATTTTATATGTTAAAATGACATGTTAGTATTGATTTAATTAAATTTTTTTGAACTAATAATTCTATTATTAGTTTCACAAACATCAATTAACAAATAGTGTCAAAATTGACATAAAATAGTTTTTAAAACAAATACTATATTATTAAATGTTATATTATTCCTAAAAATCTAAGGTTCGGCCAAATGACTTAGATACGGTTATATATATTTATAGTAAACAACTTGGGGTTCGTTTGGCTTGATTTAGTAAGTTTATTAACCATATAGTGTAACAAAACAAGAAGACACGGTAAAAGTTAAATTATCTAACATAAAGTTAAATCTAAATGATAAGGTTATAATTGATACCTAAACTTGTCTAAATTCTATTGGATGAGAGGATCACGACCCATACCCACCTTATCTTTTAAATATATCATTTTGGAGCTATTAAAAACCGAATTTGACTTTATAATAAAATAATATTTTTCGTTATTCCAAATGTGCCCCTCTCCTCCCTTATAAAAGGGAACCTCCTCTCTCTCTTCCTCACACCACTTTGAACCTTCAATCTCGGCGAAACCCTGCCAATATCACCTCTCCACTTCCCTAGAAACATCCTAGAGGTCCTGGTCTTCTTGAAATACCAATTTTAGTGCCCTAAGAGGAGGTCTCAAAGAGGCGCTTCAAAGAAGAGGTAATGCCCATTACCTATTCTTTCATCTTAATTTCTTCTTCCACTTATTCTTATTTAGTTATTTCATTATGAAGTAATAACATAATTATCACTCATATAATTATATTTTATTATAAGTACTAAACTACCCTATTTCACCATCTATCCATCCTACGGAAAACGAAATCACCACGCGTGCGTACGTACAGAATACTGTCTCCACGTCGCGATGTAATCTATTTTCCACCACCACCTTACTCGGATGGGTATAATGGTGTAAATAATAACTATATATGATTATTGTAAATTGATATTGATTCTGAAATAGTATACATATACTCCAATACAATTCCATGATCATGGGATCAATATCATCGCTCGTGCGTATGTACGGAATACCATCTCCACGATGTGATGCGAATCGTTATACATGATTTTCATTGCATAATGATTATATAAATGAATTGAGTGAATGAATATGATATATATTACACTAATACTATTCTTTAAATGAGGTATCTATAACCTAAAATGAAAAATAGGAATTTATTCGACAAAACGCACATAACAACAAAAAGTAATAAACACCTGAATAACAAGTAGTAATGAAATATTACTAATAAGAAGCTAATAATATGACCATATATGATATCATAAAAATAAGTATGATTCTGGAATAAGTCAATAACATTATTTAAATCATTATACAGGAGGTTCAGACAATTATGAAGCAAATCATACCTAAGGAAAGAGAAAATATCACAATCTCATTTTATCCGAGATTGTTTATACTTTGGTATTTACTTGGGTGTATTTTATCATCCACATCCATGTTTCCTCAATATGTAATATTGTTTCCATCCACCAAAAATTTTTTAAATCCAATTTGACCCTTCGGTGAGTTTTTAGTAAAAGATATGAAAGGAATCTTTTGTCATTTTTCGTACGAGGTACTTTTTGACTTTTCCGAAAAAAGTACGAGAAGAATGTTTTTTTAACTTATACGACATGAATGAATTTTTAAAACATTATTTCTGAGAAGCTTACTTTCAAAGTTTTCAAGTTTATTTTTAATCAACTTCTTTTAGTTTAAAATTGAATGACATGTTAAGAAAGGAAAATGTTTTTGAAGTAGAATGGATATTTTCCTCAAAAATGGAGTTCAGTGTTTTATCAAAATTATTTTCCATCTAAGATAATAAAGGGTTATGTTTCTATCAATATTATTACATTGATTTGATTATGTTGTGATGGAAATATTTTTATGAATTCATTTATCTTATATGAATAGTTTTATGATGTCACGATGTTTAAGAATCCCATTTTTATTACATGGGTTATGCTATGATGTATGGTTTATGATTTTGTGGCACACATAAGAATGGTATCATTATGGGATGGGTGGGACCTATATCTCCCTCCAATGCATTGGGTAAAGATTTTATATCTAATGAGATAGACATGGCTGGAACGGCAGGTTAAAGCGGTTCAGTAAAACAGGACTGAAACAAGGAGTGAACTCGGTTTAGAAATGGACTTTGTCCAATAAGATAGTCTTGGAAATGAGTCTTGACTAATAAGAAATGATTCTCTATGATTATGTGTGTATGCAACAAAGTTTCATGTTTTAAGTTATGATTATTGGGATTTAATTTCACTACTATGATTTATCCCATGTTATGAAATTATGCTCTCTTTTACAGGTTAAGATTTCCAAAATTTTATGTTCTTATTAATATGATGTGATTTATATTTTTTTTTACCCTTACTGAGCATTTGAGCTCACCCTTTTGTATGTTTTCTTTCCCCAGGTCAGGAAGAAGGTTATTAAGTAATGTATGCCAAAATAGAGTATAGATATGATGAAATAAATGGGAGACAATGTAGATGCTTTATGAACTAGTTGTTTATGTTTCCCAGTTTCTAAAGACACTATACCTATACGGTCCTTTCATGGTTTTTTATATGTTGTAATATTTATGCTTCAATTTTGATGTAATAACAATGTATGTAAAGTATGGGTCATTATATAGTTCACTACTCATTCCAGTCTTGTACTACTGAACCGGATTTACACGTCGTTCCATCCATGTCTATCTCATGAGATATAAATCTTTACTCAATGAATAAGAGGGAGATATAGGTCCCACCCATCTCATAATGAAATCATTATTACTTGTTCCACAACATAAACATAAATCATTCATCATAACCCAAATAATCAAATGGGTTTCATAAACATCATCCCATCATAACATAATACATGTAAAAAAATGGATATCATTTTATCTAAAGAGAAGTAAAACCATGTAAATAATAGAGACATTATAATTGAAACATACACATATGAAATAATTTCATCTTAGATGGTAAATGTTTTTAATGAAACACTTGAAATGAATTCTTGAGGAAAATATCCTTTCATCTTAAAAATCATTTTATTTTCTCAAAATTCTATGAGATTTTAAATGAAAGGGATTTTTTTGAAAGTAATCATGAATTTTGTAGAGGAAACTTCATTGAAATAAGTCATAATGAAACCTTAAAAATCCATTCATGCCGTATAAGTTAAAAAAAATTATTCTCATACTTTTTCCGGAAGACTCTAAAAGTACCTCATATGGTAAACAAAAGAATGATTCCTTTCATAACATGTAGTAAAAGCCAACAATGGGTAAAAAGTACCTTTATAATACATGACCCAATTTTTAGAAAATAGGGAAATGGATGATAAATATAACCCCAGTAAATACTAACGAATAAACAATATCATATAAAAACGAGATTGGAAAATTTATCCCTTACCTTTGGTCTGATATGCTTTGTAACTATCAGAACCTCCTTTATAATGATTTAAATAATGTCATTTACTTATTATAGAATCATATTAATTTTTATGATATCATATATAGTTCACTTGTGACTTTATATTACCCGCTCTTCTGTAAATTCAATGTTAAAGCAGCATTTTGGGTAAAATGGTTTTATTTATCGTACGTGTTTGGAATTGTTATTCGTGATATTATTATTACTTATATCTGGATATAATTACTTCCAGAATGTAAATCATGATTTAGATATCATAAATATTTAGTATATATATATATATATATTATAGATAGATAAATAAAATGAAATACACCGTTCTAGGAGATGGTAGGTCGTACGTACACATGAACGCTGTTTACTTTTCCTTATTGACTTGAATGGAAGTAAGTATATGAAATATATATATTTATCCAGTAGCCTTATTATGTCATATATTTTATGATTACTTATTATATATACTTTATAATCCTTCTTGAATTATTAACATGGAAAATGTATCTCATCGCGTTGTGGAGACGGTAATCCGTACGTACGCACGAGCGATGATATCATTCCCAAATTTATTGAATGGAATTGGAGTTGATGATATAATATAATAGAATTAGTATGGTGTTATAATAATCATATATAGTTATTATTTACACCATTATACCCATCCAAGTAAGGTGGTGGTGGAAAAACCGATTACACTACGGCGTGGAGACGGTATTCCGTACGTACGCACGTGCGGTGATTTCATTTTCTGTAGGATGGATAGAATGTGAAAGAGGGTTGTTTAATATTTATAATAACATATCAGTAAATAATTAATACTGATATTATTAATTTATAATGAGCAACTAAAAAATAGTAAGTAGAAGAAGAAAGAAACTTGAAAGAGTCGGTAGAAGAGATTTCCTCTTCCTCGACGCACCTCCTTTAAACATCTTCATAGGGCACTAGAATTGGTCTTTTGAGAAGAAAATAACCTCTATGACATAAATAGATAGTTTTATAATAGGAATTGGCAGGGTTTGGCCAAGCTTCAAGGCTCAAAAGAGTGTGATGAGAAGAGGGAAGGGTGCCCTTTTTATAAGGGAGGAGAAGGGAACCTTAGGAAAAACATAAAATATTATTTTATAATAATGTCATATTCAATTTTTAATAGCTCCAAATTGATTTATTTAGTTGCTAAGGTGGGGATGGAACATAATCCTCTCAACCAATAGGTTTTAGACAATTTTTGGGTTACTATTTTTTCTTTATCATTTAGATTTAACTCTATGTTAAATAATTTATCTTTTACCGTGTCTTCTTGTTTTTTTACACTATATGGTTAATAAACTTACTATAACAATCCAAACTAACCCCAAGTGGTTCAGTATTAATATATATAACATTATATAAGCCATTTGGATGAACCATATATTTTTAGGAATAAAATAACAATTAATAATATAATATTTATTTTAAAAACTATTTTATGTCAATTTTGACACTATTTGGTACTTGATTTTTTTAAAAATCCTAACAGTATGATTTGTTCCAAAAAAATTAATTAAATCAATACTAACATGTCATATTAACCTAGATAATAAGTGGAGTTCAAAAAAATTATAAAATTACATTTATTTGGGTATTTATAACATCAATTATGTTAATATTTCATTAAAAAGGTAATTACTGCATCATTATTGTGTCATAAATAAAATACCATTATGTAGGAAATATTTTTATATTTATTATAAATATTTATCATAGAATTTAACTTATTTAAACCTCTATATTAAATATGTTTTAGTTATTAAACAATGTTTTTTACAATTTTAACTCTTCTTTAAATTAATTAATAATAAATGTCCTAATCTAATCCAAGTGGTCCTAAAGGGTAATATTTTATTCCAAATTTTGTTTTTGGTAGAATTACACTTATCCAATAGAATTAGGACATGTATAAGGGTAATAAAAATACCATTTTTACCCTTAATTACCCTATTTAAATTTAACCGTGGTAAATAAAAGTTAAAAGTTACTATTCACAAAATTTTTTTTATCTTATTGAACCACATTTAACTCCTTGATATTAACCGTGTCTCTCAGATTTTGGAAATTCAACTCAAATAAACGGTAGAATTACGTTTTATGTTCAATTACAAATGCTCCTAAGAGGTGGGTAAAAGACGGTCAAAAGTTCAATAAACTTTTTATATACCTAAAATTATTATAAAATGACTCCAATGAATTAAATTGAACTTATATAGGTATTATGTATCAATTTTGACATAAAATTAAATTAAATAAATAATTAATTATTTAAATAAAAATTCGGTTTTTAAATAGTAACCCAGTGTTTTCACTATTCATCAAAAATTGAATGTTTTCAGAAAAATACCAAAAATTCACCCTAGACTAATGTCGAAATTCCAAATCAAAAAATGAAGTCCATTTTGAAAGATAAAATTTATAATATTTTAAAAAGTGGGTATTACTAATGGCTAGTTTATATAACATATCGTTGTTTAGTGAAACTCGGTATTGCATACAACACATGCTATCATGGAAGGACATGATTGCATGAAAAACAAGTCAGGGATGCATGTAGTGCAAGCTCTTTTTGGTGTAGCGTACAACACAAGACATAAATGAAATTAAAAATAGTATTTTTCATAAAATCTCGGGGTGTTATAAACTACGCATCACATCTTTGATTCAAAAAAAAGACCACTAAAATTATTACTAAAATTTGATTCAACCACCTTCGAATTAGTGACATATATAAACATAATATAACATATCGTTGTTTAGTGAAACTCGGTATTGCATACAACACATGCTATCATGGAAGGACATGATTGCATGAAAAACAAGTTAGGGATGCATGTAGTGCAAGCTCTTTTTGGTGTAGCGTACAACACAAGACATCAATGAAATTAAAAATAGTATTTTTCATAAAATCTCGGGGTGTTATAAACTACGCATCACATCTTTGATTCAAAAAAAGACCACTAAAATTATTACTAAAATTTGATTCAACCCCCTTCGAATTAGTGACATATATAAACATAATATAATAAATTATCTTTGATATTTATACAGTTGACGTAAATTCTATCATTCAAATATAATTATTACTATGGAATAAAAATTTTCTTTTGATGGAAATATTTTCATTATGAAATATATATTGAAATAAAAAACATCATACATTTTAGAAAAATAATGTGGATGTATGAAAAAAATGATTTGTTAAATCCTAGATTCTATAATAGTCATTAATGCCCATTTTGGGCCAAATTATTCTAAATAAGATATAGTGAGTCAATAGTCAATGAAGTACTCAAATTCCATTTTGAACATTCATATTATTATCATATGATTACTTATACATTTATAATGAAATGGTTCTCCAAAAAATTTTATATCTATAATAATTAATTAGTTTCTAAATTTAGTGGGTATTTAATTGGATTCTGTTTTAAGATGTTACAAAATAATTTATTATACTTTAATATCCTAGGACCATAACATAATCCAATTATATCTCCCCCCATAAAATGAGTTCATGTACATATGTGTGGTATATAACCTCACTGTTGACTGTGTTGGGTTGTCTACTACTGAAATCTTATAAATAGTTCTCATTTTCTATCATTTCATTCTTATGTATTTTATACTAATTACATTATTTCATATATCATACAATTATATGAATAAAATATTCCATATTCATAAAATAATTAATTTATTCCTTATAAAAAAATACATACACATTAATTTGAAGATGTTATGTCTATATTTTTAATATTAATGCAAAATTCCTTGACTTTTTTAATTATGTTATATAACTGAATTCGAGTAAATTGAGGGTAATTAAGGTATAATATGTATCATTTTTAATGTCACCAATTCACCTATATATCACCACTCCTAATACATAGTAGTAGGAATCAAAATTTATATTTTCCCAATTTGGTGGTTTCATCACAGTTGTGGTTATGAATCCCCTCATAAAATCATAAAATTTCCCTCAATATTTATCATGGATATCCAAATTAGTATCATTCAAAATTAATCCATATATTTGGTGGGTAAATTTGATAAATAAATTCAAATATATTAAATTATTTTAGCTAAATATTCATTACATTTCAAGATTGTACACAAACCAAAACTGTAGTAGATTAGTGTATTTAGAGACTAGAACTACAATAAATTTATTTCATGAAACATCAGGAACCTATCCCCAATGGATTATATTACATGTTACCCTTCATATGAAAACCCTATTTATAATATTTCTCCATAACATGGGGAAATAAAATAATATGAAAGAATGAGCTCAGATGAACAGTAACAGAAAAACATATAATATATGAATTGGTGATTAGAAGTGTGAATAAAATAAGCATAAGAGGATTATCACATTATCCTAACAAATGAATTTTAATAAATTTCCACTAATAATTGGAAATGTTGTTTTATGGAATATATTATTGTAATAAAATGGAATATGTCATAATATTGTGTAGTCATTAGTAATTAATTATGATCAATGAGAACATATCATAATTAAAATATATAATTTTTTTTAATAAACATAAGAATATAAAAAAATTTCCTCATTTATATATATCTTCCATGAATAAAATATTGTGAAATAAATGATAATTTTTTTGGGTTCACTCTTTGTCCCCTCATTTCCTAATTAAAGTTTCACTTCAAAGACTCCCATAGTGTATAGAGTTCCTTACATAACTAGCTTCACTCCCCATTAAAACTAGTATTATCTAATGACATGTCATCAAATTTTTAATGAATTTTTGGTAAATAAAATTCAAATCCCACAAGTCATATAATTAATGGCACAAATATGATTTCTACATGAAAATACATTGTTATATCACATAATCAAATCATAACTCATGAAAATAAATATGTTTGACACGCATTTCATTATCCAAAAATAATAATCTATATACACAAATTGTGTTGATGTTATAATAAAATAATATACCTATTGAAACATAATAATACTTAATGGATGTTAAAATAAGAAAAAATTATAATGAAAAGGGAATATTAACATTTCATTAAAAATAGTGAAATTATTATTTTCAATCAGTGTTTCAAAAAATAATAATCTCAATACTATTAATATCTATTTTATTTAAAATTACCATCAGAATCTATAATTTTTTTAATATTGTGTGAATATTCATCAAAATGGGAAATATTTATCAAGTAACATATGTTAAAAATAGAATTATTTTCAAACATTTGTAAAAATTCAATAGTAAGTCATATATAAAAATGGATATATAAACCACTTTATAAAAATAGAAATGCATCTGCTCAAAATAATTTATTCCTAAATATAATACATCATTAACATATCATAAATAAATAAAATCACATTAATCTTATTTTTGAATATTTATTCAAGGTTTTCACATCCGTCTTTGGAGGACGCGCAGCTGTTTCCCCGTGTTCCCACTTTCCATTGGCGGGTGGCCTCCGTCTCTTTTTCAGGGACGTTTTCTCCTTGATCGAAATGGGATGATGGGATGTCAGTTCTTCCTTCCATGGATTTCTCCTCAGAACTCTTTACCTAGTTCGTCTAACATCCCAATATTTTGAAAAAAAATATCAAATGCATTTTATAGTCTAGCCATTAAAACACAACTTTGTGTCTTCTGTGTTTGGAATTTCGAGATACAGAAATCTAGAGTTGTGATCAGCAAGTCATTTGGAGTCTGATAGAACAAACTAGGTTTTTTTGTTGAATAGTAACATACCCTTATGAATAGTAATATTAATATAAATATGACCCTTAAGAATAGTAAATATTATTATTATTTTATTTTCTTAAGGCAATAAGATGATGAGATCTTAAATAAATTTTCAATGTGATATAAAACTAATTGCACCTTTAAAATTGTTATTTTTAGAATTAACTATGTCTTTATTTAAAAATTAAATTAGTAATATTTAGAAAATTAATTTTAAAAAATGGAGTTCACTTTTTAAATCTACATGTCAAAAAATGATATGGGTGAATTTTTGGGATTTTTCTAAAATACATGAATTTTTCGTGAATAGTGAAAAATACAATTATCAGTATTCAGTAGTTTAATGTCATCATAATGATATAATAATTAAAATAAAAGTCTGGTATAATTTTTTAATGTATCATATGACATGAGGTGTCCCAAGTGGCTAAAACCATGGGCAAATACCATGGGAATGCCCATGGTTTGGCCAAAACCACTAATGAGGTGTCCCTTTGAAATTATTAAAAAACTCCCTCTCGTTTTCTATAAATACCCACACATAAATTCGTTTTCATTCCTTCCAAATCCATAATCCTAGAATATCTGATGTTTTTACCTCTCTAATAGTCCTCACAAGGTGTCCTTAATCCCCCAAGGATCCAGGCATCATGTTCATGGAGTTACTCTACAAGGTAAGGGAATCCTTCACCCCACTCTTTTAGTGGACACTTATTTTTTGTTATCTCTTTGAATTTCTATTCTAATATGTTGGGGTTTGATTTTATGTATTCTTAATACTTTCATTTTGATTTAAATATGACGAGTAACCATTTTGAACTCATCATTTCATTTTATGAAATATTAAGTGACGTCGTTAGGCTGCCTAATTTTCATAAGGGATCTCTAACATTTTCTCTTATTATCAAGAACATCTCTATTCTTTTTCTCTACTCACATACTCTATCCAAATGACCATGATAAACTCCCTTATCATCTATATACTATAACAATATCATGTTAATGGAAGAACCATCATCAATATTCTTACTCCATCCCTTTTATTTCTATAAACGAAATCAACGTCCATGAGGTTCCAATTTATAACCTCCGTGGACGACGAAGTCTCATTCTTCATTTTATCCTTCATTACTGGTCATGAAACCATTTTAATGGTTGATCCAGAATATAATCAATGTATCATAACCTAATTTATATTCAAAAACCAGTATATGTACATATTATTAAATCATATGACAAAACTAGTTCATAATAGTCCAAATACGGCCAAATAATCGAAGTGATTGTCATCTAACAATTCATCCACATTCCATGTAACCAAATGATAGAAGTGGACATTAACAATTCTGGATGTTCTTCAATAATATGTAATTTCAATTAGGGAGATTTACAACCATTCCACATCATCTTCGTTACATAAAAACAAGTTAACCAATTATGAAAATCAAGAAAACAAACACTCCGGAATGACAAAATTCAATATAATAACTTAAAAATAATAACATAAATGAACTGAACAGAATTATGATAAACTAAATACATGTATATTAGGTTCTTAAATAAGTTATTGATATGTATAATTTCATATTCTAGGACCTTAAGTTCATGAGGGGAACTCATTTGGAATTAAGGTAAAGGTTTCTCCACCTGGACTTCCATTTCCATTCGGGTTACTTTCATTGTCTAAATTACCTTGATGAAGTTCTTATGTATTATTGTATACTCATAATAAATTATGTTTGAGTGTTCTATATATGAACAAAAACCATAATCCTTCTTTATTTTATGGTTAGTTACATTCTTGAAAAGGATCTTTCAAATTGTTTCCGAAATACAGGCCCGATTCAAGGGAATATCCCATTTTCTTACATATTTTCAAGAGGAATATATAATCTGTTTTTGGAAACCATAATATCTATATAATAACACATTTTTATGTAAAAAATATCTTACTTAACTTCTGGTTTTATACAAAGATTTTTTCAAAATAACACTTCTTCTCAAAGTAAAAGAGTATTTATTTAAAAAATTACACAAAGATTTAATAAGAGTACCTTCCTCTATTTCAACACACTTGTTGATTATTATGTAACATTAGGATTATTATTCTATATTATCATATACCATATTCAATTTAATATTTTATTATTATTTTGGCTATTGATGTTCTATCATTAAAACATTAATTAGTTTACTTCGAATGGTTATAGTTTTGGCTTAATGTTCGGGGAAAGCTATTTACATTTATTATATTAATGTATATGTGGTTTATGTTTATCCATGATGATATGTGGAATGAATTTGACATTGTATGTGTCGGGTGGGGCTCGCTATATCCCCTCGGTGCATCGATGGGTCTCATGGGACAAACTACGGTCTTGGCACAAGGCCTTGATAAAATAATTATTAAGGTCTTGGAATGAGGCCCTGACGGTATAGATATGTTGTCCTGCATTATGCACTCCCTCGCTTTGAATATAGTATTGATGGTTCATGGGGTTATTTGACTAGTAGAATGCCCATGATTACGCTTTTTTATGGCAATATTTACCCGGATTATATTTCCTCCATAATATGTTCATGTTTATATTTAAAGTCATGTGTTTTCTAATGTTCACCATGTCTAATGTTTATGTTATCTTCTGCTGTATTGCTAACCCTTACTGATCATTTGAGCTCACCCATGTATTATATTTCATTTTCTCTGGGCAAGAAGAATTATATTATGAATTACATTCAAAAATAACATAGGAGTTATGGAATTTTTCTAAGGGTTTCAATGTTGTTTTTCATATCAAGTTGTAATTATGAACTTATATATGTATCTTGTTTCCAATAATACTAAACTACTCAGTCCTTTGGGATGCTTATTCTTTGTGTGTATGCCAAAGTAACCAATAAGGCACTAGCTACAGGTAACTAGGGTCAGGTCCTTACAATTATTATCAAAGGATGTTTAGTAGAATACTTAAAAACTAGATTTTGAAAACATAGAATTAGGGAAGAGTCCCTAAGTTATTCTTTGAGGATATACATAAAATAACATCTTGGTATTTTGTAAGGAATAGATTATTTGGATATTTCAAGCAATACATCCCTGTCTTGATACGAGCAGGTAGAGGCAGCTCTGGCACAGATGTATCTAGGGGTGAAACCCGAAAACACCACTTTGAGATAGCCTCTAACGAGAACTAGTGCACGACAACGGTCCTTGTAGCACTCATGGTAATGACACTCCTAGGGGATATGCTTAGGAAATTCACATTTTCTTTACAATCCATTATGAAGGATTGAAATGTAAACTTTTCCACAAAGAAACTATTTTTTATTATGGTATTTTCCATGAGTAGGATCTCAATTTTTTCAAAGTATTTTTTTAAGTTAAGATTATAAATTATTATTTATAACCTAATCTATTGTATGTCGTTATCTAGAGATGGCACCAAGTGGAAGGAATAGAAACCGCACAAACCAACATGTTCCCTGTAAGAATTTTCATTCATTGCAAGATAATGATGTTGGTTCTGGTGCTGGGAAACTCACAACTATGCTGGGACAACTTACTCATGGTGTGAATAATAACCTTACTCGTATGGAGCATCCATATCCACCACGTGGAGGAGATATGTTAGATCTCTTTATGCGACAGCAACCTCCATCATTCAATGGGACTACAAACACGTTTGTAGTAGAGAAGTGGATATGTTACCTTGAGAAGATATTTCTCACTTTGGGATGTAACGAATGAGAGAAGGTTTCCATGGCTGTTTATCATCTAATGGGTGATGTGGATTAGTGGTGGTCCTTAGTCAAAAATACAAAGGAGGAGGAAGAAATATAAGAGATGTAATGGATGGATTTTAAGGAAATGTTCATAGAAAAGTATTTCCATCATGAACAATGATCCGATATGGAGAGACAATTCTTGAATATGAGGCAGAAGGATGATGAAAATGTTTCCAAGTATGAAGCCAACATTACAAGGCTGGAAAGGCATGCTCCTGACTACATAAATAATCCATGGAGAAAAATTGATCAATTCTTTGATGGTTTAAAACCATTCATCTGAAGGGATCTTATCTCCCAAATATTTGAATCATATGAATATATAGTCTCAAGTGATATCAAGACAGAAAATGAATTCTCTATGTATTATGACTTTAAAGGAAAGAAAGAGAAGAAGAGGGCATCTAAAAACTCTAGTAAAGGAAATAAGGAAATGGGGAAGAAAGTAAGAGTTGAATTACCATTATGCAGTAGTTATGGGAAGATACACTTTTTCACTTGCCTGAAGGGAATGAGATTCTATTACATGTGTGGAGAAAAAAGGCCACCTATCTCATTATTTTAAGGGGAAGAAAGAAGCTACCAATGTTATGTGCTACAATTACAGAGAGATGGGACATTATGCACATGAATATACTAAGAGTCCGGGAAATGTTCCGCAATGATTTCTGAGGGAGAAAGGCCAAGCGTATGTGGTTACCACTGTGGAGGTTTAAGTTCCTAAAAAAGTGGTGGAAGGTACATTGATTGTTTCATCCAAATTTTCCAATACATTATTTGATTCTGGATTGTCACATTCATTTATATCTTCCCAATTTTCCAGGAAAATTAGATATGTCCAATTTTATTTCATAAAGGAGTTATCAGTAAAAACTCATAGTGGATGTATCATTGCAATAAAGGCGTGTTGATTATTCCCCCTTGTAACACATAAATGTGATATAGTTGATAACCTTATCATCATACCAAAGGTTGACTATGATATAATTATTGGTATGGATTGGCTCTCAAATTATGATGCGCTGATATATTTCAAGAAGAAGGAAGTTAAAATTTTCGAGAATAGGGTAGAATACATTATTTTTAGAGTAGAAACATCAACATGTGATTCTCATCTAGAACCACCCCCAGTAGCTCTACTGAATTCAATTATTCCGGAGGAAGGGAATGAAATAAATATGGGTGAGGAGAAGAATGTACAGATAGAATATGTACCTATTGTGCAAGAATATATTGATGTATTTCTAAGGGATTTAACTGGACATCCTCCAAAGCGGGAAATTGAGTTTTCCGTTGACTTAATTCCTTGTTCAAGGCCCATATCAAAGACCCATTATAGGATGGCCACTATGGATTTACTGGAGCTAACAAAAAAACTAGATGAATTGAGTGACAAGGGATTAACTCTACCTAGTGTTTCTCTATGGGGAGCCCCTATTATTTTTGTTAAGAAGAAAGATGGGTCTATGAGGTTGTGCATTGATTATAGGGAACTAAATGTTGTTAAAATAAAGAATAAGTATCCTCTGCCATTCAATCAACTTCATGGAGCCCAATATTTTTCAAAGATTGTTCTTTGATCTGGATATCTTCAGTTACTTGTCAGGAAAGAAGACATTCCAAAAACATCATTTCGAACAAGGTATGAAAATTACGAGTTTACAGTAATGCCTTTTAGACTAACTAATTCACCATCTATTTTCATGGATTTGATGAATGGAGTGTTCAAGGAATATCTTGATGAATTTTTTGTGTGGTTTATTGATGATATCCTGGTGTAATCTAAAAGCTATTAAGAACATGAAAATCACTTTCACACTATTCTGAAGACTCTAAGAATAAATAAATTGTTTGGGAATTTTAGAATGTGTGATTTTTGGATCCAATCAGTTGCCTTTCTAGGACACATTGTCTCTATGGATGGAATATATGTAGATCTGGCAATGAAAAAGTCTGTGCAAGAATGGACCACCCCAACGAACGTAACTGAGGTACGTTGTTTTATTGGTTAACAGGTTATTATCGGCATTTCATTCAGAACTTCGCTCGTTTTTCCAACCCAATGATCATTCTCACATGAAAAGAGGTTAAGTTCATATGGACAATAGAATGTGAAGATTTTTTTCATGAATTGAAGAGGAGGTTAATGAATGCTCTGATCCGAACCCTACCATTGAGGAATGATGGGTTTGTTATCTATAGTGATGCATCAAAGAAAGGACCTGGTTGTATCATTATGCAGAATGATCATGTGATTGCCTTTGAATCTAGACAACTAAAAATTCATGAAAAAAACTATCCAACTCATGATCTTGAGTTAGCCGTGGTAATATTTGCTTTAAATATTTGGATTCATTACCTCTATGGCGCAAAATGTGAGATATATACAGATCATAAGAGTTTGAAATATATATTTTCACAGAAATAACTCAACATGAGACAAAGGTGATGGATTGAGCTACTCAAAGTCTATGATTTCACAATACACTACCACCCGGGGAAGGCAAATAAGGTAGCAGATGCTTTGATCAGAAAGGATCATGGATTTCTGAACAAGATGAGAGTAAAAAGGGATCCTTTGTTCACGGATCTAGTAACAATGGATATGGGAATTATCATGGAAGGTAAAACATCACTACTATTTGAAATGGTTTCCCAAGCTTCTTTACTGGAGAGGATTAAAAATTCACTGGCTGATGATGAGGAGTTTCAAAAGAAAATTAAATATATAAATGATGGGAAGTTTACTGACTTCACATATGAAGGTGGCATTTTGAAATTTGGGAAGAGGCTCTGTGTTCCTGCTATTCCTGAGCTAAATAGAGAACTATTGGATGATGCACATAGCTCTAATTTCTGTATACACCCTAGTAGCACAACTATGTATTGAGATATTAGAGAAAACTTTTGGTGGAACAATATAAAAAGGGAGATTGCTGATTATACATCAAAGTGCCAAGTATGTCAACAAGTGAAGGATGAGAGGAAAAATTTATGGGGATGATGAAACCACTACCCATACATACATGCAAGTGGGAGAATATTACCATGGACTTTGTCACTGAACTCCCAAGAACATCTAGAGGAAACAATGTTATGTGGGTCATTAGGAATCTTCTTACAAAGACAACTCACTTTATCACGATTCGAGAGGACTTCTCATTGGATCAACTAGAACGGATTTACATCAAAGAAGTGGTAAGGCAACATGGATTACCACTATCTATTGTATCTGACCATGATCATAGATTCACCTAAAAGTTATAGAAAAGTGTTTCACATGCTCTAAGAACTGAACTGAACATCAGTACGACCTATCATCCTAAAACTTATGGCCAATCTGAGCGGACTATTCAGACAGTGGAAGACATGTTGAGAGCTTGTTCTATGGAATTAAAAGGAGGATAGGACCAACATCTTCCACTGGTTTAATTCTCATACAACAACAGTTTCCACTAGTGCATTCAAATGGAACCATATGAATCCCTTTAGGAGAAAAGGTATAGAACACTGTTGTGTTGGGATGACGTCAGCGAGAGAAAGCTGCTAGGACCTGAATTGGTTAAAGAAATGATAGATAAGGTGAAACATATTCAGCAGCATATCAAGGCATCCCAAAGTCGGCAGAATAGCTATGCGTATAATCGTCTATGAGACCTTCAATTCAACATTGGAGACCTGGTATTTCTACGAATATCTCCATGGAAGAAAGTAATGAGGTTTGGGAACAAAGGAAAGATATGTCCCAGGTATATCGGCCCCTTTTATATCATCAATCGAGTCAGAGCTATGGCTTATCGACTGGCACATCCACCTACCATGTCAAAAGTACATGATGTCATTCATGTATCCCTCTTAAGGAAGTACATACCAGACCCTTCTCATTTACTCTCTAAAGAGGTGGTATAGTTGGAGGATGATCTTTCTTATGAAGAGTAGCCAGTGAGAATCATGGATCATAGAGACAAAGTTATACGTAACAAGACTACTCATCTACTCAAGGTACTATGGTGAAACCATAAGTACGAAGTGGAAACATGTGAACTGGAGGAAGCAATGAAGGAAAAGTACCCCCCGCTTATTTTTGGCCTAGATTGTGAAATTAGATTTTGAAGACCTAATTTTTGTAAGGAGGGGATAATGTAACATTCGAAGATTTTTAAAATAAATATTGAATGAATTTTATATTATATCCATTAAAACACAACTTTCCATCTTCTGTGTTTGGAATTTCAAGAAACACACATCTAGATTTGTGATCAGTAAGTCATTTGGAGTCTGATAGAACAAACATTCTTTTGGTGAATAGTAATATACCCTTATGAATAGTAATATGAATAGTAATATGACCCTTATAAATAGTTAATAATATTATTATTTTATTTTCTTAAGGCAATAAGATAGTGAGATCTTAATTAAATTTTCAATGTGATATAAAACTAAATGAACCCTTAAAATTGTTATTTTTAGAATTTACCATGAATTTATTTAAAAATAAAAATAAAAATATTTATAAAATTAATTTTGAAAAATGGAGTTCACTTTTGAATTCTACACGTTGAAAAATTGTAGGGGTGATTTTTTTGGATTTTTCTAAAATACATTAATTTTTTGTGAACATTGGAAAATACAGTTTTGAGTATTTAGTAGTTTAATGACATCATAACGACATAATAATTAAATTAAATGTCCGGTAGACTTGTGTATAGTAACATATGACATGAGGTGTCCCAAGTGGCTAAAACCATGGGAAAATACCATGGGAAAGCCCATGGTTTAGAAAAAACCAGTAATGAGTTGTCCCATTGAAATTATTAAAAAAAACCCCACTCTTTTTCTATAAATACCCACAAAACCATTCGTTTTCCATCATTAAAAATCCCACATCCTTGATGCTCTGGTGTTTTTCTTCTATAAGAGTCCTCCAAAGTTGTCCTGATTCCCCCAAGGTTCCATCCTTCATGTTCTAGGAGTTACTCTACAAGGAAAAGGAATCTTTCACCCTCCTCTTTTAGTCGACAACTATTTTATGTTTTCTATTTGAATTTCATTTCTAATATGATGGGGTTTTATTTTATGTATTCTTATTACAGTAATTTTTATTCCAATATGATGAGGTACCCTTTTTATCTAATCATATCATTTTATGAAATATTAAGTGATGTTGTTAGGCTGCCGAATTCTCATGAGGGATCTCTCACCTTTTTTTATTTTCAAGATCATCTCTATTCTTTTTATCTCCTCACAATATCTATCCAAATACCAACATAAATTCCAATATCATCTATATACTATAATAATATCATGTTAATGGAAGAACCATCATAAATATTCTTACTCCCACCCTTTTATTTTTATAAATGAAATCAATGTCCATGAGGTTCCAATTTATAGCCTTCGTGGATGATGAAGTTTCATTCTTTAATTTATCCTTAATTAATGGTCATGAAACCATTTTAACGGTTGAACCAGACAATAATACATGTATCAGAACCTAATTATTATTCAAAACCCAGTATATGTACATATTATTAAATCATATGACAAAACTAGTTCATGATAATCCAAATACAGCCAAAAAATTGAAGTGATTGTCATCTAACGATTCATCCTCATTCCATGTAACGAAATTATATAAGTGTCCATTAATAATTATGGATGTTAATAAATAATATGTAATTTCAATTCTGGATATTTACAACCATTCCACATGTACTTCTTTACATAAAAAGAAGTGAACCAATTATGAAAATCAAGAAAACAAACACTCTGGAACGACAAAATTCCATATAATAACTTATAAATAATAACATAAATGAACTAAAGAGAATTATAAAAAACTGAATAAATTTATATTAGGTTCTAAAATAAGTTATTTATATGTATAATTTCATATTCCAGGACCTTATGTTCTATAGGGAAACACATTCGTATTTAAGGTAAGGGTTTTCCACTCGAACATCCATTTCCATTCGGGTTATTTTCATTGTCTAAATTACCTCAATGAAATTATTATGTATTATTGTATACCCATCATAAATTCTGTGCGAGTTTTCTATATATGTATAAAAACCATAATCCTTCTTTAGTTTATGGTTAGTTACATTTTTTAGAAGGATCTTTCAAATTATTTCCGAAATACAAGCCCGATTCAAGGGAATATATCAATTTCTTACCTATTTTAAAGAGGAATATCTAATCTGTTTTAGGAAACCATAATATCTATAGCATCATTCATTTTTTTATGAAAATAATATCTTACTTCACTTCTGGTTTTATACAATTATTTTTCCAAAATAAATCTTATTTTCAAAGTAAAAGAGTATTTATTTCAAAAATTACTCGATGATTTTATAAGAGTATCTTCCTCTATTTCAACAGACATGATGATTCTTATGTAATATTGGTATTATTTTTCCTTATTATCTTCTACCATATTAAATTTAATATTTCATGATTATTTTTTCTATTGATGTGCTATCTTTAAAACATTCATTAGTTTACTTCGAATGGTTAGATTTTTGGTTTAATGTTCGGGGAAAGATTTTTACATTTATTATATTAATGTGTATGTTGTTTATGTTTATCCCTATTCATATAAGGAATGCGTTGGACATAGTAAGTGTTAGGGGGATCCTTCTATAGCCCCTCAGTGCATCGGTAGGTCTCATGAGACAAACTACGGTCTTGGCACAAGGCCTTGACAAAATGATTATTATGGTTTTGGAACGAGGCCTTGATGGTATAGATATGTTGTCCCAGATTATGAATTCCCTCACTTTGAATATAGTATTTATGGTTCATGTGGTTATTTGACTACTATAATTCCCATGATTACGTTATGTTATGTAAATATTTACTCAGCTTATATTTCTGCCATAATATGTTCAAGTTTATTACCAAAGGCATGTGTTTTCAATTATTCACCATATCAAATTTTTATGTTATCTTCTATTGTATTGCTTACCCTTACTGAGCATTTGAGCTCACCCCTATATTATGTTTCATTTTGTCAGTGCAATAATAATTTTATTATGAATGACATGCAGAAATAACCCCAGAGTTATGGAATTTTTCTAAGGGTTTATATGTTGTTTTTCATTTCAAGTTGTAGGGATGAAGTTATGTATGTATATTGTTTCAAATAATACTAAACAACTCTGTCATTTGGGATGCTTATTCCTTGTGTTTTTTCCAATGTAACCAATAAGGCACTGGCTCCGGGTAACAGGGGTTAGGTCTTTACTGTTCGGGTCTCCCTTGTAGATGTTAGAAGTTGTTTGTGAAACTCTTCCTTGCGCCATATCTTCATAGACACCAATTAATTACTCTTCTTCTATTGGGACATTCCATGCGGTGTAGTTAAGGTAGAAATCTACATTTAGGGGAGTTGTCATGTTGGGCATCAATTGCATGTCTGGGTGATGGGAGATTTGTGCGTCTGTCTTCTGTCAATTATTTTAGTGCTTCTTGAGGACGCGGAAGCCTGAGACATCGCACATTAAACCCGGGGAACCATATTCTATTGTCACGTGTCTGAGGTTTTACTCAGCTACACATGTTTAACACATGGTTTTCCTCAAGTTTAATATCCAGCAGAGATTGGTCAAACTAATCAGAACACTAACTGGAGTGGATCAGATGAGTGTAACCCCTGTAGGACACACTAATGTAGGTGGGATGACATGACCTCACTGGTATGTGGCGGCCCAGGTAGGAATCAAAATGGATGATGGGGTGTTGTGCGAAATAGGTGACGAATGGTAAGGGACTTCCTTGAGAGTGATGGTAATGTTGGTTTTGAGTCTCAATGAGACTTCTTACGTATCCCCATTGCAGGTAATCAAAGTCCTCATAGTTCAGATGGGTGATGGGATGCATGAGGAGGCGGCCCATGAGAATGGATGCATGGATGGGACCCAGAAGAAGTGGAACCTTTTGGTTGGGGCATGAACATCCCGATACACATAGTCTCGATTGAATGATCAGGCAATGAGCCTGAACTGGGGTGTACACATAGGACAACCACCCGATGATGTGTATGGGGGCTTACACATGGTTAGCATCTCGGTTTGGTCAGACATCACTTAGACGGACCAAAGGTGTGGATCCTAGCTAGTGGGTTTACAACGGCTTACCAGTGAATAGGGGACACAACGACATACCACTGATGAAGATGCAATGTCTTACCACTGATTGAGGGTCACAACGGCTTTCTGCAGTGTGTGTTTTATAGTTTATTGTCATGCGGGACAAAGGTGAATAGATGTGAAGATGGTTGGAATGATCAGGTGTTGGGATAGAACCTTAGGGTGGCTTCTTATGTACCATGCCTAGGTATGGATCAGTGTCCTTGTTATTCGGGATGGGGGCATTGGTGCACTGACGTGAGAGTGGCCGGGACCAATGGTCATTGGGTTTGAACCTCAAGGAGGCTTCCTACATACCATTCCTTTGAATCGATCAAAGTGCTCGTAGTTCATGGTGGGTTTGGGAGAACCCATGTGAAGATGGTTGAAACAACTAGGTGTTTGGCATGAACCTCAGGGAGGATTCCTACATACCTCGCCTTAGCATGGATCAAAGTCCTCGTAGTTCAGATGGGGGCATTTTGGGCTTACGCTCTAAGGTATCCCAAAGTGTTTGTGAACCGACGTGAAGATGGTCGGAATGACTGGGGTGCTGGGTTAGAACCTCTTGGAGGATTCCTACATACTCTACCTTGGCAGGGATCAAAGTCCTCATAGTTCAGGATGGGGCGTTGGTGCACCGACATAAAAGTGGTCGGGACCAATGGTTGATGGGATTGAACCTCAGGGAGGCTTCCTACGTACCTTGCCTTGTCAAGGATAAAATTCCATGTAGTTTTTAATGGGGGAATTGGTGCACCGATGTGAGAGTGGTCGAGACCGATGGTTGTTGGGCTTGAACCTAAAGGAGGCTTCCTACGTACCATGCCATTGCATGGATCAAAGACCCCGTAGTTTAGAATGGGGGTGTGGGGCTTACACTCTATGTGTCCCAAAGAGGATTTCATGGTCAATTCATACTTTAAGCCCACGTGATTTATGGTCTATGTGAGAAACAAGAGCCATCAAAGACCTGATGATCACGTCGAGAAAGGTGCATCCATGGGAAATAGAGTGGGGCTTACACTTGATCATAGCCCAAAGTGGAAATATGGGATTATTCATGGTTAGCAGCCTGGAGAAGATGGGACTTACTCCAGGATGGAGTCTTGGTGGAAAAAATCCCATCAAGAGAGGGATTTGGCACTGAAGAATGGAGGAGCATCATTCCCCACCACACCCTTTTCTGGTCATTGGCACCTAGAGAGAGAGGAGGAGCTGAGATGGTTCCTCATACTAGAAAATCTAGGGGTTTACACTAAGGTGGTTTCCCTTTCCCCACGTAGGATACATGGGGGAAGTCATAGTTTTACATCATGTGCTCAGGACGATGGTTCATGGTATTTTAACGTCCTACGGCTCTAACGAGGCGGGTTCGCTCCGCACCCCTTGGGCGTACATAACAGGTACCCTCTTCAACTTGGTGAAGACAAGAGATATGCAATTCCATGTCTAGGGGTTGTTATGGAACCAACCATTGGGAGGTCCACATTAGCGTGCCTATGATAAGGACCAATAGCCGTTTGTGTGCCTGTGTGAAGAAGCATGAGGCGATGCAACGTAACAGGAGGTATCGTCCAAGGGAGTTTAAAGTTACTTCACACTAACCTAGAGGGTTGTATGAGAATAGAGTATATGGAGAAAGTGATTTGGATGTGGTAGGTGCATGATAGTGATTCCAGGAATAGGGACATCACGAGCGCACAAGGAGGGAGGTTTACACGCAAAAGGGAATGTTGCACGAAAATGGGGCTAGGCGGGTGCGTAAATTGCTGGGCCGGAGCACAATCGGCCGACAAGTGCATAAAAGGCTAGGGCAGCATGCAATCAACCATTGTGTGCGGAAATGACTGGGGTGGTGCGTAATAGGTCGGCGTTCTTGAAAATGGTCAGGCATCACGGAAAGGAAGTCATGGAATTTAGAAGGAATTGCACGCTGAAGGAAGTATGACACGCAATTGGAAGGAATTGAGTGCGAGAAATGTGATTTGGAAGAGGATTAAGCCTGAGGGGACTTGTGTAATGGCGGACCCCCAGACGACCTGGCATGAAAAATTAAGTACCTAAGAGAAATCATTTGCGTGCACGAGAGGTGAATGTCACACCGGAGAGACAGTTCAAATTCTTCAGCACGGAAGTCAAAGGGGTGACATTCTATTTATAGGTTCTCAGGGTCGCAGATCCACGTGAAAAACAGGACAACATGAAATCTATTTCATGTGCAATCGGCAGCATGAAAATTCAGCAATGTGGGGTGGTAGCATGTAAATTTCCGTGTCCGCGTAGAAAGCTCTCGCGAAACCCATAGTTCTTCATATGGGATAGTTTTTTCGCACACCATGGAATTTTTTTCACATGGCCCCCCAGCGGCCCCCGGAATGGACCCCTGAGCCCAAATATGGGTTCGATTTTTCAGGAACCAACCTTATTTAGCCCTTGAGAGTCTTTTTGGTGCCAAAAATGCCCCTCCTCGGAATCAGATTGGCGAGGGGCTGCAAAGGTCAGATTCTGAGGGAAAGGTCGAGATGCAAGACTCCCTGGGGCCTTTTCTTGCTAGAAATAGGAAAGACGCATAACACCGATATGAAGAGTGGAATATGCTTTTTGCATGCGCTTGGAAATCCATCACCGGGCCTATAAAAACCCTGTGGGTCCCACATTACATACGGATTTTCTCACGCGACAATCCTAGAGCTTTCGCGTGCGAAACATTTCCTCCGCCTAGTGTGAAGAAATGTTTTGGTTGCTCGTAATTCACCGAGGTTAGCCGTTTTACATGACATATAAGAATTTTTTAAGCCCTCTTCTGATATTATGTGCCATCCTCTTTGTTTTCGTGTCAACTTCATTTTTCTCGTGCTATCCTCTTAAGACCTCACCGACAAAAGATGGCCGCTAATCAGGATGACGTTGATGGAGAAGCCACATTTGCTGCTCGAAGGGATGAAATGGTCATCAACCCTGAGATTTATGGCTCTCGAAGGATCTTATCTTGCAACCATACTCTTTTCAATATGTTGACCCCCACCCAGAAGGAGTATGCACTGTCTTCCCACCTACCGATATGGGACTTCAGTATCTTGGAGGATGTAACCATTCCAAGATTTGAAGTCGACATACCGCGGTCATGGGTAACCTTTGAGGATGACCTACCTCTGTATAATAACACCTATAATGGTCATACTACCAGGGAAACCAGCCATATGTATGTTTACGTCCTGAATCCTAGGACCAGAGCCATTTCGGGGAGTGAACCATCGTGGAGAATTCTCCAGCCTTTTACGCAAGAACCTTCCGTTAAAGTGTTACTGAAGAGACTAAAATATGGTTTCAAGATTGGGATCAGTGGTCTGGAGGAAATTTCATTAGTGAATGGGCCTGGGTGTATTGGGTTCTCCCCATATGTGACTAGTTTGGGGCCGAACTAAAGCACATTGGTTTGTTTGAGGCGGTGTGGGCGTCGCAGTTTCACTTCTATCACCTGGATTAACATGGGCCAGAGTTGTTTACTCGATGGTCCCCCGATACCAATACCTTCCATCTTCATCATGGGGAATTTGGTATCAGCATTTAGGACATTCATTTCATCGGGGGTATCCCTTTGTATGGGCACCAATATGATGAATTACTCCCACCAAAGAACTTCTTGGGAGATGGATCATGATCCCCTATGCAGACATGATACCTATTGGAGCTGGACATGGAGAGGCTAGGGGTCAAGGATTTATTGAATTAAATCATGTACATGAAATGGTTTAGCATGTTCCTGTAAAGATATATGGATCTCAAGATGTCAGAGCGAGGGAGGTAGTGTTTGATTATGGCACAGAGGAGAAAATGTGGATCGTACTAGAGGATCCTGGAGGCGTGGGATTATCAGTCATGGTGATTTAGTGTAAATGAGTGTTGGGACCCAAATTTTTGGTACCCCAGATTTCGTGCCACATTCCTGAGTGGGTGGCTCTTACCAGAGAGGGACGCAAGGATGTGAGTTCATCCAGAGACCCTGGTGATGGTTGGAATCATGGATGCTAATCAATGATTCAATCTGGGAGTCCCAGTGTCGGCTTGTCTGTATAACATTTTGGGGCGCATTTCATGAGGGGGGTCACCAATGAGGATCTGTGGTCCCTTCCAGATCTTTTATGGCTGGTTCACGGCTCGTTGCGGCGGGTATACCTTTTCGAATGCCATTCGTTCTCCAAGTAATGGCATGTGACCTTTCTTGCTGAACATTGTTGGGGTCATGCCATTGATTCTCAATTAGGTGGGAGTAAGGATCCAAATCAGTAATCATTCCAGCATTAGTTTCAATACATTTCCCACCCCGACTGTCCAAACTGTAGATAACGGGCAAGGTTCACTAGAGAATAGTGAATACTTCCAGAGCATCAGAGGTGGGGTGCTCATGGCCCAGATCGATGGGAAGATATTTTGTGATCCCTACGTGTCATCTAGGTTCGATAGGTAGTTTGGATTCCTTCAGTGTATGCCGAAGAAAGTGTACACAGATGTTCGAGAGGAAAGGCATCCATTTGTTCTTCGCCTTATTGGCTGATGTTCACAACTCATGGATCTGGCGACGTTATCACCTTCCCTCCCACCAGAGTTAATGATGGCCTCTCAGTCGAATATTCCAAACAATGGGACATATCATACCCTGAGGGACATTCGCGGAAGTGAGTTCAGCAACTCAATGTAGCTAGGGTTGAACCTGGGTAGGGAGAGAGCAAAGAGAGTGTTGTTAGGGATCAATGGTCAGATGCACACCGGGAAACTAGGCCCACACTGGCCGAGACTTCATTAGTGGGGACATCGCATGGCATGGCCGTACATTCATCGCCTGGTGGGAGAAGATATTGTGATGTGTCAAGGGATCATCTTGGGAAACAGATATGGTATCTACTTCAACCTTCCAATGACGCAATCTTCCCGACTCTGTGGTCAGCCTGGACGACCCTGCGACAATCGATGGGTACTGAATCACTTTGGAAAAACATAGTGCGAGATAGAATCCAGCTGCCAGAGGTAGGACTCATTCAGATTGTTGAGAGGGTGAACTTTCATCATCGGCATGTGTATCTGATGGCCATGGACATGTATGCACGCCTATGGGGTCGGCATGAGGAGCAATCATTCCTGGTGAATGGGATGCTCGGCCAGGAACATGATCCAGAAAAGATGTCGTTAGAGGATGATGACAATGACGATGAGATGGAGGGAGGTGAGACGAAAGGGGAGGAAGAAGGAGAAGGTGAAGGAGGGGGTGAAGAAGGAGAATAGCCTGAAGGTGGAGGGTCTCTGGTGGCATCCCACCAAGGGAGTCACTGGGAGAGTGGTGAGATAGTTAGCTCTAATGTAGATATATCTGAGCTACTTGAGGTATATATCAACCCTTGTCAATCCTTTACCCTGATAATTTTTTGTATCCCTCATCCAGATCTCCTTATCCCGTTAAGGAGCATATTGGTGCTAACCAAGAGTCTCCATTCGAAGGGGAGGAGGAGGCACTGATAGAAGAAGGTGGAGTGCCGACACCCATTATTGAGATGACGAGTGCTGAGGGATCCCCAATAATGACAGTTAATGTAGTGGCTCGGACATCAGAGGCTGGTGCATTAGAATCTTGTAAGTTCATTACTTCAAAGCCAGTATTTACCGTCAAAGAGCTCAGTTGATCATGGTGCTCATTGTTTTTGCAGTAATGATAGCCTTGGAGGCTCGTCGGGCTACCGAGCCTAAGTCATCTGTGATTGATTCAACTGCAAATGTTCTGTCCCATTCCAGACACACTTCTCAAACCGACCGGGATCTGACGCTCCGTGAGGAAAGGGTCATGGATATCGATGGTACCAATGTCGGGGCGGGGCCAAAAGTCGATGAAGAAACTATCGGGACTGAGGCTAGAGAGGAAGGTCACCCAAGAATTGAAGAGCCTAACCCCTTGGGAAGAACACTCAAAGAGGACCCCACTGCTAGTTTGTTTGCTACTTTCCTTGACTACCGGACCCCAGATCCCATATAGATCGATGATTTAGACTTAGAGGCGGTCGAGGAGTGCCAGATGACACAACACAAAGGGTGGAAGTGCATCAACCGCTTTCTCAGACATCCTTAGACGAAATGGCTAAAACTGATGGGATCACTCCACACCATGCTGGGATTTCTTTGTGCTGTAGGGGTGGATGCTCAATAACTTCATTCGATGATCCTTGACAACATGGCCATGAAGCTACACAAGATCAGCCGATGCTCAAACATTTCCCAGTGTCGGGAGGAGTCAGAGAGTACCCAAGCATTAATAATGGCAGAATATGTGGTCTGACACCTTGAAGAATAGGTGAAAGAAAATGATATATTCATTATGAAATGTTCCAAGCTTGTAGAGATATGAGGGCCCATCTGGGAGACTCCCAAGAGAAACTAGTTGAAGCGGGTCACCAAATGATTGAGCATTAAACTGAACAGGTGCGAGAATGGGTTAGGGTCAGTGGGTTGCGCTCTGCAACCGTAGATGAAGAGAGTGAGTCCTCAGAGGGTTGAAATCAATCTTGGAGGCCACGAGCGAAAAGGTAGTGGCACTGGAATGATACATCCACGAAGCTGACCCTTAAGAGCCCTATTTTGGACGAACTCATAAAATCATTTCTCCTTAATACTTCATATTCGGAACTGCATGTATGGATAAATTTATTTAATTGTTTGTTTGGTTTAATTTATTCAACCACAATATTGAAATAAATTTCATTCCTATCCTAATCTCACATGGGTCACACCCAATGTGAGAAAAAAGGGATGTTCATGCCATTACTTTGTTTGACTATAGGAGCACTGACATATGACTATCATGGGGAGTGAAAAAAACAAATAATAACTAAGTTAAATGTATTAAATTAGTTACCCAAGGTTGTATTCAGAGAAGAGAGCACAAAAATTACGTTTGTCACTTAAATTAAAGAAAGAATAAATGGGTGTTTTTGAAATTGTTTGTGATGAAAAATAAAGAAAGAAAAAAAATAAAGGTTGAACACTAATGGATGAAGAGAGTGATGGGGTCAGAGTAGGATTCACTTTTGAAAAGTCATTATAGTAATAAATATCATATTCCATCTCTTCTTTTTGAATAACAAATGAAATACTCCTTTATCGAGTTATCAATCACCTGTGGTTGAAGAAAGAAATGAAACTCACTCTTATGTGCATGGAAGTTAATAAAAATCCCTAAATAACTAGGGAAATACCCGATCATGAATTTTTTATTCTTATAAGTTTTGAAAAAGTTTACTAGTTCCACACACATGCCAACGTTGTCTAGACACTCACCACCTAACACAATCTGCTCGATCGAGACAAATTGCACTAGGAAGAGGGAGATTAAAAGTCTTTAACCAAAGCTATTAACAATTAATACACCAAACTCAAAACACAATCACATTAAGATAATTGGGAAACATTGATAATAGAATTCATTCAGAAGAGAAATATGATTTTATATTTAAGCACAAAACTTTGACATTACAAATGTGAACCTCCTCCTTCCCCTACCACTCAAAGGGTTTACCCCTCCATGTGAAGGGTAATAGAGTTCAAAGGGGGAAGAAGAGAAAATAGTGAAAAAAAAGAAAAGAAAAACTAGAAAATAGAATGAACATCAAGAAATGAAACCTTCATCCCAACACCTCTTGAACCTTCTTGAACCCCTTTGAATGGAAGTGAACACTCTTATTTATAGACTTTTGGAGTTGAGAATTTCCCTCCCAAATTAATCCACCAAAAGTTAGAGTCTGGTGGGCATAATAAATGATAGAATCTCAGGAAGGAATTTTCGTAAATGTAGTTTTCCTATGTCCTATGCTTGTTTCCTCAACATCTCAGAAAATTTGGACTAGTGGCACAAAATTTATCCACAAATTACTAATGTCATCTTTATCTGCATGAGGTGACTCATCAACATCCTCAATTCTTCCACATTCAATGGATGCATAAATGACCAAATTTCCACAGTAAATTTATTTTAATCTAGATTCATGGATTTCACTTTATGTTCAATCTGAAATCGCCTCATTTGGATATTTGTAGCCAGATATATACTTCATTAATTATGGTGGGTTTCATTTCGTCGGCCAGAAAATGTTCTCCAATTTTTTAATTTTTTTGGCCCATTGTGTGTAGAATTGGATCATGGTTCAGAATAAAAAGCTGAATCCCACGAGAATATAAATCCTAAAAAAGGAATCATACAATTTTGATCAAAAAATTTAAATATATTCAGGAAATACTAAAGCTACACAAAACTGCTAAATTTCAAGAATTAACCAATTTCCACAATTAAGCCCATAATTCCCTAAAACACTAAAATGATACAAATAAGATCAAACTTATTAATTTTAAGGGGTTAAATCATTAAGACACATATAAAATATAATTAAAATATTATCTCTATCAATTCCCCCACACTTAGCACTTGGACTCCGGGACAAGTCAAAATCAAAATCAAATCAAATAAAATTTAAAACACATGCCATTGAGATCCACCAATTCCACACCAAGAAATAAAAGATATCATGCCTCATCCATAACCATTATTACAAGTTCTCAAATCATATCATTCAATATTTTTCCTCTTCATTTATCCTCCCATGAACGCAAGACACCTACCTCACATGAATTTTCTCTCATCTAAAAAATATCAATTTTCATCAATGTTTTTCTCATCCAAACCAATGCAAGGGTCACCATAGTTTTGAAAACCTCATAATTCTCCACCCAAGGACATGTGTTTATGATGAGGAATTTTCATGGTTGTTGTTTGTCTTTCGGTTGGTAGGAATTTCATGTGAAAATTTTTTTTGAGTCTGAATGAGGAGGGCTTTACTATTTTTGAAGGAAAATTACACAATTATAATTTTCACTCATGTATGGTATCCTCCTCAGTCCCCTTGGTAGAAATTCATCTCCATCATCATAAAATATAATGAAATTTTCAAACATCTCAGCATTTCAGTAGAAAAAAATTCAATCTTCTCAAACCTAATTTTTCTTGACAGCTCCAGAAAAGGCACAAACTTCTTCTTCCATTAAAAGCTCCAGAAAGGCATAGATTCTCTTATCATGAAAGATCCTAAAAAGGTACAGCTTTCAAAAGAATGATTTTTTATTAGCACACACATCTCATTAGAATATTATTTTCACCCAAAGTTTTACCAATTGAGTTGTCCCAACACAAGACATATTTACCCACACTTAAGTTTAACTAGACCATGTAATTTCACTTCAAGAGTAGGATGGATAGTGGAAATTGGCTTGTAATGTAGTTAACGAAACATAATGTTCATGGCTTCTGTGGTCTACAAGTATAAAATATACAAGGTAGGACATAATTAATTGTATTATCTTAAAAAGGTGGCTTTAAAACCAAGGAAATTTCTCAATCATTTAAAACACATGTACCCCAATCCCTCAAGATTTGAAAGAAATACATCAAATTATGGTTAAAACTAGAATTGTCTGATTCTCTCATGAAGTGAGGTGAATGAACGTAATAAAATAGATATGGTTCAGAAGCCTCCTGGTAAAGTGATTTCAAATATAATGATAGTGAGATATGGTATGGGATTCAAAAATCAGAATACTTTTCATGAAATTCCCAAAGAATTGAACTTGAAGAAAAATCATTTTCAGCATTCATCTAAGCTCAGTTTCATGATATAAATTTTTTCACTCAAGGAAATGGGTTTCAAAAAATAGAAATGATAATCATTTTATCTCAAAAGTTTCAAAAACACACTAAAAACTAAAATATAAACACACAAAAATTTAAAAAGAAATAATTTTTTATTTTTTATTTTTTTGAAAAAAACACAAAATTAAAATCCTAAACTACCAAGTTTCCCCCCCCCCAAATTAAATGACTCAGTTTCCTCAATGAATTAAAGTGTATTAAACATGTATGATGATTTTAAAATGACTCACAACAAAATGAATTTGTAAAGGAGAGGTACAACCTGATGGCTCTTATTGATAGATAGGTTGGAGGAGTGGGATCTACTCCATTGGATCTGATGGAATGGTCCAATGGAATCTCATCATCCTATTCCCATTAATAGTGAATGGCTCCAGCTCTCCATCCTTCACAATCTGCACAGCACCAGAAGGATATACATGAGTAACTATAAATGGACCCTCCAATATGGAATGAAGTTTATCTGGAATCATCTTGAGTCTTGAATTGAAAAGCAACACTTTATCTCCAATATGGAATTCTTTCGGTTGGATCATCTTTTCATGTCCACTCCTGTTCTCTCTTTGTAAATCTTGGAATTTTCATATGATTACCATATAATTTATTCCAACTCCTATAACTGTAACATTCTCTCTTTACCAGCACTTTCAAGATCCAGATTCATCCTCCTAACCGCCCAATATGCCTTATCCCTGTTCCACAGGTAGGTAACAACGTTTCCCATAAATCAGCCTATATGGACTCAATCCAATAGGGGTCTCGTAGGCTATCCTATAAGACCATAATGGGTCTTCCAGTTCTGGTTCCAATATTTTCTATTTTTTTTAACTACCTTCTCTCAAATTATTTTGATTTCCTTGTTGTACACTTCAGCATGACCATTTGATTCTGGGTGATAGGGAGTTTATTTTTATGATGCACCCCATACTTCTTTACTAAATCCTCCATTATACTATTGAAAAGGTGAGTCTCATGATCACTATTGATGGCTCTAGGAACTCCAATCCTAAAATATATGTTAGCCTTGAAAAAATCACAATCAACTTTAGCATCATCAGTCCTGGTGGCTTTTTCTTCCACCCATTTGGAAACATAATCAACTGAAATCAAGATATTAGAATTTCCAAATGACATTGGGAAAGGTCTCATAAAATCAATCTCCCAGACGTCAAAAATCTCACAAAAATTATGTGCTTTTTTGGTCAATTCTATTCTCATTGAAATGATTCCATAAAACTGACATTTTGGACACCTTACGCAAAATTCATGAGAATCATTAAAAATGGTTGTCCAAAAAATTCCAAATATGAAAACCTTTTGGGATGTCCTTTGAGGTCCAAAGTGGCCACCATAATATAATGTTTTACAAAAATAAAAGAAAAAACCAATTACACTCTCAGGAAAAAAACATTTTATAACTTGGTCATTGAAAATCATCCAATGAAATGGTTCACCCCAAATGTAATATCTAGATTCAGCTTTCAGTTTGTGAATTTTGTGAGAATTTAAATAAGATGGGACTTGAGATGTTATTATATAATTGACCATGTCAGTATACCAAGTCACTTCTCCCTTAACCATGTACAGATTCTCTCCTGGAAGGTGGTCATTCAATGGTTCTTTTTCTAGAATTTCAACTTCAGCAGTGTTGGGAAGTCTGCTTAAATAATCTGCCACTTGGATCTCAGATCCCTTTTTCTCCTTCAATTCTATGTTGAACTCCAACAGTAGTAACATCTATCTCACTAGCCTTAGTTTAGATTTAGCCTTCTTCATCAGGTACCTGAGAGAAGAATGATCAGAAATTACAGTGACTTTAGTTTGAAGCAGATATGATATAAATCATTCCAAAGCAAAAAAAACTGCTAAAAAATCATTTTATGTGGTTGTGTAATTGAATTGAGCCGCATACAAGGTTCTTGAAGTATATGAAATGAATTGTGGATTTCCCTAAATTCCCTAATAAAGTACTGCTCCAACAGATTGGTTGGAATTATCAAAAAGTAGCTCAAATGGTTCTTCCCAATTTGGTGGCTACATCACATGTGGTTCAATCAATCTCTTCTTCAGGTCATAAAAGGATTACCAATATGGACCATTGAATTCAAAATCAACATCTTTAAAAATGAAACTAGACAAAGGCAGAGAAATATTACTAAAATCCTTGATAATCCTCATGTATAATCCTACATGTCCTAAAAAAATCTAACATGCTTCACACAAGTTGGGTAAGGCAATGAATTTATCATTTCAATTTTGGACTTATCAAATTAAATGCCCTTTTTTTAAATGAAATGCTCAAGTAAAATCACTCTCTCAACCATGAAATGACACTTTTCAAAATTTAAATCAAGATTCTTTTCGAAGCAGGTTTTCAAAACATTTTCCAGATTTTTCAAACAATGGTTAAAAGAGTTTCCAAAAACCGGGAAATCATCATGGAAAACCTCCAATAAATATTCAATGTGATAAAAAAATATACTTACCACACACCTATGAAATGTACATGGAGAATTAAATAATCCAACTGGCATCCTTTTACAAGAAAAAGTGCCAAATGGACATGTAATGGCAATCTTCTCTTCATCCTCAGGAGCAATGGGTACCTAGAAATAACCTGAAAATCCATCCAAAAAGAAATAATGAGTTTTCCAGAACAATCTATAGAACATCTAATCAATCAAAGGATTGGGAAAATGATCTTTCTGAGTTACCTAATTCAACTTCATAAAATCAATACACACTCTCCAGCTATTTTGAATTCTCTCAAGGATTAATTCATTTGTTTCCTTCCTCACAGTTTTTAGGCCAGTTTTTTTGGAACTACATGAATTGGGCTAACCCACTGTGAATCTGAGATGGGATACATGATCCCAGATTCCAATAGCTTCTCAATTTCTTTCTTCATAGCCTCCATTAATGTGGGATTCAACCTCCTTTGGGGTTTCTTAACATGTTTGGAATCTCCCTTAAGAAAAATTCTATGTGAACATATTTTTGGGATGATTCCTGGAATATCACCTAAACTCCACCCTATCATTTAGATATTCTCTCTCAAAAGATCAATCAATTATTTATCTTGGTTTCAGGGTGATTATTAGAAATTATCACTGGTAGTTTATCTCCCTCTCTAAGGTACACAAATTTCAAATCAGTTGGGAGTGGCTTGAGTTCCAAATTAGGGGGATGATCAAGGGATAAAACTAAGTTGACAGTTACCAATACAAAATTTTTGACCTCCTACAAATAATAAACCATATCATCTTCCTCGTCATTTAACAAATCATCAATGAAATCATATTTTACCTCTTCCTCCCACATGAATTCAGAATCTACAGCATCTTGGGAATCCACAATTTCAATGATATTTAGAGTGGAAGAAGTCTCTCCTAAGTCTATGAATTCATATAGGATACCTGACTCTTCAATGGGTTCTGCATCAACTTCATGTGAAATTGAAAAGCGAGGGTGATCTTCTGATGGGTGCCTCATGGATTCAAAAAAAATTAAGTGGATAGTGCTCTCCCCAAACTCGATGGTGAGTGTCCCCTCATGTACATTGATGATGGTCATGGATGTCTTCAAGAAAGGTCTCCCCAAATTGATGGGTGATTGTGATGGGCTTCTATCTTCTTCCATATTGAGTACATAGAAGTCAGATGGAAACAAGAGATCTTTGACTTTCACAAGGACATCCTCTAAAACTCTTGCAGGGAAAGCTATGGATTTGTTTGTAATCTAGAGAACCACTCTTATGGGGTTCAAGTCTCCCATCTAGAAAGAAGTGTATACCGAGTGAGTAAATACATTAATTGAATCACTTATATCACACAAATCATTATAGAAATTTAAATAACCAAATGTGGATGGAATAAAAAATGTCCCTAGATATTGACCTTTGGTTGGGAATTATGGTGTGATAAGGGCCAAGAAACAACTTCCCAAGTTGATCCTTTCATTCCCTTGAAGTATCCTCTTCTTGGTGCACAGATACTTAAAAAATTTAGCATACTTTGGAATTTGTTTGACTGCTTAATGTAAGGAAATATTGATTTCCACTTTCTGGAAGTTGTCCAGAATTTCTTTTTGAAGTGCTTCCTCTTGCAATTTGTTGGATTCAATCATCCTTGATGGGAATGGTGGGGGTAAGTCTTTCATGTAGCTTTTTTGCCTTTGAAATGGTGTTTCTATTCTCTTGTTCATTGTCCTATCCTTCACATCCTCCTGTTTCTTCTATTCTACACAATGAATTTTCACAGAATTTTCGGAGTTTTCAACTTCATTCCCCCTCAACTCAAGTGGTCTTATTTCAGGTTCAAGGGATGTTGTTGGTAAGAGCTCTTTTCAACTTATTTTTTTTATCATGCTGAAATTCTCTTTAGGGTTTGGTATTGTTTGGGAAGGATGTTTCCCTGTATTTTTTGTCATGATTTCAACAAAACTTCCCACCGTGTTTTCTAGCTTGTCAACCTCATCTGCTAGGTCATGAAACAATTATTGTAGTTGTTCCACAAAAGGTTTTGTGCTGGTGAATGGTTGATCATATGGTCTTGGAAATGTGTGTGGTTGGTGGTGTGGAGGCTGGTTATAATATTGATTTTTGTTGAAAAGGTGGTGGGTTTTGGAACTGGTTTTGGTTAGCTTTATTTTGTTGATTTTAAAGCCCATATTGAACATGGTATGGCTCTCTACATCCTTGATTTTGTTTGAACTAACATAGTTGATAGGCTGCTGAACAGGTTTCCATTCCCTATATTTCATCACATTGGTCTGTAAAATGATCAAGTGATAAGAATAAACAACATAACCTGGATGGTTCTTGTTTATAACCCACTTGTTTCCAGGATATATGTCTCACCAAACTGGTTAACTCTTCAATCTTAGTTTCAAGTAAGGGTGATGGATGTGAAACTCATACCTCATGAATACCTCTTGTTCTAGTACCTATTTTACCAAACTGTTGAGAGTTCTGAGAAATATTCTCAATCAAAATATTGGCTTCTTTTGTTGACTTTTCGATAAAGGAACCTCCGGATGATGCATCAAGATGGTTCATATTATTGTCCAGTAAGCCTTGATAGAATAAGAAAAGAAATTGATTAACTTCAATGGATTGTTGTGGGCATCTGGCACATAGTTTTTTAAATCATTCTCAGTAATCTTAAAGGGTTTCACTAGATGATTGTTTGATGGCTTAGATCTCCTTATTGATGGTTGTGCTTATAAAGGAAGGGATGAATCTTTCCATGAAGCATATCACTAGGTCATTCCAATCATACACATCTCCATGTTGTAGACCATAAAACCATTCATTAGCAGCTCCTTCCAATGAAAATGGGAATGCTTCCCAATTAACTTGTTCCTCTACTACTCCACGTGGTCAAAAGGTTGAGCAGACTTGTGTGTACTCATTAATGTGCTTATTGGTATCTTCACCTGCCAAGCCATTAAACTTTGGGAGCAATGGTATCATATTAGGTTTCATCACAAAATAATTTTGTAACACTGGCATTACATTTTTATTATTTTGATTGAGTAATTGTAGGGAACAATGGTCTCTAAGTGTTGGGTTTCGATTTCCAGCCTTGATGACAGGCTTAGAGTGAAGACTTGAAGTTTAACATGAGTTTGTAAGAGAAATTTCATCAAATTTAGATTGTCAATTGAGGTTTCAAAGCTGATTCAACAGTGTTCATTCAATTTCAGGATCAACGGGGCAAGGTTCACTGTTTGATGTTCTAGTCATGCAACTTTGTTATGAATGTAAGAAAAAAGAAAAGAATAAAAGAGAGAGAAAAAATTGATGGCACTACCTCCCCTGAAACAGCCCCATTTTTTGACATGCGGATATTGTGGGGTGTGAAAAAAACAAATAAGAACTAAGTTAAATTGTATAAAATTGGTTATCCTAGGTTGCCTCTAGAGATTAGTGCACAAAAATTATGTTTGTCACTTAAATTTAAGAAAGAAGAAAAGATTGTTTTTGAAATTCTTTGGGTTGAAAAATAATTCCAGTAATAAAAATAATGGTTGAACAGTAATGGATGAAGAGAGTTATGGGGTCAGGGTAGGATTCACTTTTTCAATGTCATTATAGTAATAAATATCATATTTACTCTATTCCTTTTTAATAATAAATGAATGACTCTTCGATCGATTTATCAATAACCTTTGGTTGAAGAATGAAATGAAAGTCACTCCAATGTGCATGGAAGTTCATAAACGATCCCTAAACAACTAAGGAAAATCCTGATCATGAATTTTTTCTTCTTAGAACTCTTGAAAATGTTTACTAGTTCCAAAAACATGCTAACGATCACTAGACAATCACCACCTAACACAATCTGCTCGATCGAGACAAATTCCATTTGGAGAAGGGAGAATAAAAGTCTTTAACCAAAGCTATTAAAAATGAATAATGCAAACTGAAAACACAATCGCATTAAGATAATTGGGAAACAGGGATAATATAATCCATTCAAAAGTAAAAGAGGATTTTATACTTAAACACAAAACTCCGACATTACAAATGTGAATCTCCCCCTTCCACGATCAGTAAAAGGTTTTACCCCTTCATTTGAAGGGTAATTGAGTTGAAAGGGGAAGAAGAGAGAATAATAAAACAAAGAAAATAGAAAATAGAAAATATAAAGAACATCAAGAACTCAATCCTCCTGCACAGCACCTCTTGCACCTTCTTGAACCCCTTTGAATGGAAGTGAATTATCTTATTTATAAACTTTTGGAGTTGAGAATTTCCATCCAAATTTACTCCACCTAAATTTGGAGTCCGTTTTTCAAAATAAATGGCCGAATCTCGGGAATGAGTATTCATTAATGTTGTTCCCATATATCATGTGCATGATTCCTATAAATCTTAGCGAATTTGGACAAATGACACAAAGGTTATCTTTGAATTACTAATGACATTTATTTCTGCTCGAGGTGACACTTCAACATCTTTTCTTTGTCCACCTTCAAAGGAACCTTAAATGACCAAATTATTTCAGAAAATTTATTTTTAACATGATGCGCAGAGTCCTCTTTTTTTCCTCTGGAATCATCTCATTTAGACATGTGTATCTCGAGATATACATGATTAATTATGGTGGGGTCCATTCTGTTGGACAGAAAACTTATTCCAAATGTTTAATTGTACTGGCCCATTTTTTTCCGAATAGGATCAAGTTCTAGAAGCCTAATTTGAATCCCATGAGCATAAAAATCCCTCAAAAAAGGAATCATACAATTTGGATGAAAAATTTAAATGATATACTCAAAATACAGAAGCAACACAAAACTGCCAAATTTCCACAATTTACCAATTTCCACAATTAAGCCCATAATTCCCCAAAGCACTAAAATGATAAAAATCAGCTCAAATTGATTAATTGGAAGAGGTTAAATTATTGAAAAACATATGAAAAATAATTAAAATATTATCTCTATCAAGAACTGATCAAGCATCGGGTATTTGAGATTTGAATATCCAATCCAGATTTCCGAGAAGAGAAGAGGGAGTCCTGAGTAATGAAATAGGGCCTCAAAACAATTGACATATCGTCCTCCCAATGTGATCTAGTGCATGACCAGGGTAACACTAGGAAAATTAGAATCAATCCAAACATAGAGGAATGGAATGTGTGAATGACACTACCCAAGATTTGTAACACTGTAGTGATGGCTTGACAATAAAGGATTGTTAATGACCAAGTTCGAAACACAGTATCCATATTGTATCAGCCTGAAATGGGGATGAAAAACGAGTGATGAACACTGACTATGTTCAAAACACAGGTCCTAACTCAGAAGGTCATCTATTAGTCTTCCAGATCATTGGACCCGGATAGTAGGCAAGACATTGGTCATGCATCCATGGTGTTAGGGGGTTCCTCCATACGTGAATGGGGATGAGGATCCGAATAAATGGCATGCAAAGAGAAAAGATTGGAGTGACGGGTTGTTCAAACAGAATCAAACACCCTTGAAATTATACCACTGTCGTGGAAGCACATTATATGGGCACATCAGTCTGATCATGGATCATTCCTAGTTTTAGTCAGGACCACTCTAGCGAGGGAGTTGTCACTTCCCAATGTCATCGTGGGGCATCCCAAACTCGTTTAGGTCAAATCTATAGTTATATAGTTCCAAAAAAGGGTTCATGCTAGGGGGCAAGTAATGAGGAGGAACAAGATTTATGATTCGTAGGGTTGGACGTGAGGAGAAATTCTTGGGGGTCTCTACGTATCCCATGAGGATGGGAATCAAGCCATACGTAGTTCTAGACATGTCGTGCAGTTTAACGTCTCGTAAGAAGGATGTTGGGTGATCTTAGTTAATGGTCATGGAGTTCAAACCATGGATGGTAGGAAACATGTGAGACACATGGTGGGGAGGATATAAAACCTGACATGAATGGGACCCTGGGGTCCCAACCACCACGTGTTCCTTGGGGAAGATTTTAGGTCGAGGGACCAAAAACAAAAGAAAATTTGGGCCTGAGGAAAAGTGCAAGGGCGTTCCTACGTAACCCATAAGGATAGAAATCATTCCAAATTTATTTTTTAAGGTTCCACAGTGGGCCACCAGTTCAATGTGTAATAAGGTTGTGAGGGTCTGGCCCTGAAACCAAAAGAAGTGGTATTTGATATATATTGTTTGTCATTTAGGATGAATGCGTGTTGTTCTCTTCTTTTTTTTATGCGATGTACCTGGGATGGAAGGTACAGGTATCACCACAGGAATGAATCCATATACATGTGTTGAAAAATTGTATGGCGTGTAACCGATATCAAACATGATGTCCCATTAACATGGGAACCACAATGATGTGCCATTTTTCGTCATGAGGCCAGGACGATACTGTCACAGTTTAGGGTCATGTGACCAGACCAAACACATACTATAATGTTGTGCAACATGGATGTAGTATAGACGAGGATAATGGGGGAACACGAATGATGCAATAAATCATGCCTGACATGAATAAAGATCGGGTCCACACCACACAGTGCACAATTAGAAGAAAGAAACCTTGGGCCAAGGGGAAAAAGGAGGTAAGAGGGTGGAAATTATGAGATACTGGCTCTCAATTAATATGTACCCATAGGCAAGATGCCCAGGTTTTCCTACATATCCCATTATGATGGGAATCAATATACACATTGTTCTCAATGGATCCTTTTCACATCATGCAGGACAAATGATTGGAAGTATGAAGGCGGGACTAGCTCCTAGAAAGGGGCATTTGTGGCATGGCTATTGAAAAACTGATGTGAATGAGGGTAGAATCCCATATACGACACACCATGTGGCCCTATAAGGGTGGGGGCATAAAAGGAAGTGTAGAATAGATAAATTAGCAGAACAGAGATGGGCCCAAAAACAAGATGTTAGGGCGTTCCTACATTTCCCATAAGGATAGGAATCAAGCTATACATATTTCTCACAAAGGGTAAATATGGAAAGATCTTAGTTTTTGTGTCTTTGAACTCAGACCATTGAGAATCAAGACTATCCCCAGTAAAGGCAGATCTTAACCCAATCCCTAATCCTAATTGAGTCAAACTCAGTGTTGGAAACAAGGGCGGATAAGTTATTTGCAATACATGAAATACAGGAAAAGGGGAAATCGGTGGATCCCCGAAGGATGGACTTATCACGGCCTTTTCATCCTAACATGCGGATGCACACTAAGTAATATTACCAAGAGTCTCGAAGTTCTAATTGGACATGATGAGGTGGAGAAGGATGTGAATCATGTAACTGAGATATTAAACTTAACAGGGTTTGTGTGACGATGGAGGATAATTATCAACAATGTTCAAAACACAACATCTATATCCTGTGACTTGTGGTGGGAAAAACAAACGAGCATCGACCGCTGAACAACATTGCAATGCAGGACTGGATTTAATTTTTGCACGAAACCCTTGAGGATGTTCGCCTGTAATGGTAGGAGAGCCCTTAGGAAAATTATCCATTCCATTTGGGGGTCCCTTTGGGTGTGAAAGGTGATGTAAGCCCTAGTAATGGGGCACAAAAAGCTTGAGAAATGGGTGAAAGCAAGTCCGGGGAGAATCCAACATTCGAGGTGCTAAACCAAAGTACCCTTGGGAAAATTAGTGAATTGTCACAAAGGACCGAGGGGCTCATCTTGAGAGAAGCTAATTTGAAAGGATGATCATATCACAGGAGGATGGGAAACTCTAAGGAGGAGGGGGTAAATGGTGTAGTTGTTGAAAAACCTGATGTGAATGAGGAAATAATCCCATGCCATATCATATACTCCCTCCTTGGGAAAGGGTAGGCCAAGGGGCCTAGGTGAAAGGGAGACATCCAAAAGATGGGGCTTGACCTGATGTCCAGACGTTTTGATGGTCCTATGTATCCCATGAGGATGGGAATCAAACCACACGTAGATTTGGAAGGGAGTACTATGCATTTTATCATCATTAAATAAAGACATAAATGGGTAAGATATCCCACATACAGGAGTTGTACGGCGTGGCGAGTAACTTGACGTGAATGAGGACGTAATCACAAACCACAGCGTACAATCCCATAAGAGTTAATACTTGGTCTGAGCGCCTAATATTTGGTCACGTGAAGTGAAGTAGGGCATGTTCTCGTGATATGTGCAATAAATTAAGGGATAGATGTCTCAAGGGAATATGTGTGGCATGGAAAAATAACCCGATGTGAATGAGGACATATGTCCTCTCTACACCACACAGCCCTAAATGAGGACTTGGGTCGGGGCCCAAAAAAGGCCAAGGGGCCGGAAAAGGCCAAGGGGCCTGAGGATGGGAATCCCGTCCAATGGTATCCATATGGCCTCTTTTGTGGTCACCTCCAAATCACATCTCCTAATCCCACGTGAGCAGTGCTCGGTGTGGGAAACAAAGAGCTAGAATTGGGTCCCCTGTCATATATGGGTTTAATAGCTTGCATTGCCTGAAGGGAGTTCATCACTTGGAGATAAAATGGGGAAGAATGAACCATTATAATCAATGTTTGGGAAATCATGGGGTGGCCCTAACGACAAAGGATAGAAGTTGACCATGTTCTAATCACAACGTCCCTATAATGAGCTAGACTAGGAAAACAATTGAGAATCGAAAGCTGATCATATTCACAACGCAGGACTTGTATCAATTTTTTTCTCAAAATCCTCAAGTGTATTGGCCTGGAGTAGTGGGAGATCCCTTGGGCCTAGCATCCCTGCTGTTCAGGGGACCTTCTGGATGGTAGAGATGATGGATTCCAAATCAAAGGAGTGGGTGAAGTATTGATATGCCCATCTATGGAAGAGGAGGACACCTCTTGTTAGTGGGATGTATGGCGGGATCATGATGATCCCAATGTGAATTGGGGAAAAATATTTCACCACAACATATGTATTGACCCGAGGGGAGATTCTGGCATTTGGACTGGGCCAACAAACAAAAATTATGTGCATTCTTAAATATCCCACAAGGAGGGAATCAAGATATACATAGTTCTTAAAGTCCATGCAGTTTGGCGTCATACGATGAGAATGGGGGAGGATAGAAGAATGGGGAGTGGGCACAGGGTGTGACAGTCGTAATCCTGGCACGAGTGTGGCTAGGGTAGCCTACACCATATCATGCAAGAATCCTCTGAGAGAACTATACCTAGGGGGGATAGTCAAAGATAAGAGTTTGGGGCTGGGCTCAACCCAAAATGCATGAGATTTTGTACATATCCCATGCTGATGGGAATCTAGCCACACGTAGTTATAAGGGTGTGGTTTAACCTCTTATTGAATGACATAGAGTTGATCATCATGCGGGACAAAGAAATTTAGGGTCATGCGAGACCATCATGTTGTTTATGGTTATGTGGTATAGGACAGTTTAAGGTCATGTCAGACCATCATGGAGTTTATGGTCCTAGGGGACCATCATGTAGTTTAAGGTCATGCAAGACCATAAGGATCGAGAAATTTATTTCTTGAGGAACTTGGCCATGTTTGGAGGATTTATACGCTCACCATCCATGATCACCAGGGAGTATGCATCATTGGGGTATACCCTGTGAATTTTGTATGGTATTTCCCAATTGGGCTCCAACATGGGTGGTTTCCTTCCAGGGATCATTGGTGTCCGGAGGGCTAATACCAAGCCAACTTGCAAGAAAGAGTGGAGGTGCATCTTATTGTTGAAGGCTCTAGCTAGCATACTGTAATGCCTTTCCAGATGGAGTAGGCATGAATCCTATTCTCGTCGAGTGCTTCCAATTCTTCTTGATGAATTTAGGCTACCTTATCTGGCACCTGCTGGTCATAGACCACTGTGCGTAACGAAGGCAGATGGATCACGATGGTCAGGATGGACTCTGCTCCATATACTACGGAATATGGGGTCACCTGGGTGAAATTACAAGTCGTAGCCTGATAAGACCATAGGGCAATGGAGGGCTTGTCTGGAAAACTCTCCTTATTCTGATGAACCATTTTCAGCAAAATGTTAGAGAGTGTATTGTTGAATGCCTTAATCTGTCCATTTTCATGTGCATGATAGAAGGAGGTATGGTTTTAATGGATGTTTTACATATCGTACAACTTCTTCAACTCAGCTTCATGGATGTAGGTTCCGTTATCGGCAAGAACGGCGTGAGGGACGTCAAACCAGAAGATGATATTTGAGCTCACGAAGTCGACGATAGAATGGTCCTTGACCTCCACGAGTGGAACTGCCTATGCCGACTTGGAAAAGAAATCTGTAGTGGTCAGTATGAACCTGCACTGGTGACCTGTCAACGGTGGATATGGTCCCATGACATCGAGTCCCCATACCACAAATGGTCAAGAGTACATGGTGGAGTGGAGAGGTTATGGCAGCCAATTCATGAAGTTAGCCTGAATTTGGTACGTGTGACATCTCTTGGAGAACTCAATGTAATCATGGATAATGGTGGGCCAAAAGTACCCCAGTCTCTGGATCTGGTGAGATAGATTTATCCTAGTCTGATGGGAACCACAAGAACCTGCCTAAACCTCCCTCATGACTGGAGAAGTCTTGAATCATTGGATGAAATAGAGTAGAGTACCATCGAACCCACTCTTATAGAGGATCTGCTCACGACTTGGACCACTCTGGAGGGTAAAATATGGCGTGTGACGTCAAATTCGCTTGAGCTCGGCCAGATCCGCTGGGAGGTAACCATTTTGGAGATACTTGACAAAGGGGGATCTCTAGTTAGAGGCCACTTTAACCACGACATATTAGGAACTTAGAGGTCCTAATGTGGAGGACGTAGAGGTAATATGGCTTACCCGTAGGTCGTCGTCATCATCTTCAGTGACAGAAGCAATGAACCTATGATGGGCCACGGGTATAATCAGATCATCCAACTCGGGTTCTGCATGCGATGCGACCAGGTCTACCAGGGAATCCGGTCGACCGTTCTGAGATCGAGGGACATGAGTAACTTTCGTCTGTGATGGGAACTCTGCCATTAATTGGAGAGTGCGCTCCAATAATGGTACGAGATCTGGCATTCTGACAATGTAGTCACCGTTAATTTCATTGATGACTAGTTTGGAATCCCAATTTTCATGCAAAGGGGCACATCAATCTCAAGGACCAGCTCGAGGCCAGTGATAAGAACCTTGTACATTGCCTCGTTGTTGGTGAAGCCTTCGGACAACAAGAATGAGTACGATAGAATGGCTTGTGCCGGGGTAATAAAAATGATACCCAATCATACCCTGTTGATCATGGGGTCACTAAGCCTCCTCCCAGTGGGGATTCAGGAAGCACCATCAAAGTTCATCTGCCAACATGAAATGGTTTCGTCTACTAAGATTATTTCCTCATTAGGAAAATCAAGGGCCAGATACTCGTTTGTAGGAGCCAGATGGGAAGCAAGGAAGACTTCCAAGGCTTTCCCCTTGATAGAGTTCTGAGGCATGAACCTAATGTCAAACTTCTAGAGAATTGATGACCACTGAGCTAGGTGGCCTGTCAACAATGGGTGGTTCAAAATGAAAAAATGTGGTTCTACTAGAGACACCACCTATACCTCGGGGTGTTGCTAGAAATGTCACAATTTCTGTACTATTAATTCAAGCGCAAGGTATCTCTTTTTGATGGGGGAGTATCTGATATTTATATTTATGAGCATGAGACTAAGGTAGTATAGACTGTTCTCCATCCCCTAATTGTACATATGGGTGAGGACGGAGCTGAGAGATCGTTCCAGGGCAGTCATGTACATGATCAGCGGCTTTCTGGAGATGGGTGGCTTCATGACCGGAGGCTGGAGTAGATACTTCTTGATTTCCTCCAACGCGGTCTAGCACTCTTTGTGCCACTTGTAGGCGGAGCCTTTATTCATGAGCTGAGAAAAGGGCTTACAAATTTCGGCCATATTCGCAATGGATCGGTGTATGTAGGCTAGGCGGTCTTAAAAAACTAAAATCTCTTGAATATTCGGGAGAGGCATATGGCTGATGGCCTTGATCATCTCTGGGTCGATCTTAATACCCAATTATCTGACAACAAATCCAAGGAACTTCCTAGATGCGACCCTTAAGGTACATGTCAATGGGATCATCTTCAGGGGGTGGGAACGAATGAAAACGAACAATTTCTCAAGGTCCTCGAGATGGTCCTGGCACTGGAAATATTTGACCCCCATATCGTCCACATAGCAATCCACCAATTTACAAAGGATTGTCTTGAATATGTGATTCTTGGCCCACAGATAGGTGGCCCCTGTATTCTTTAATCTGAAGGGCTTGAACTGGTACAAAATTAACATTATGACACCCTGAAAGCTATGGAATCATCATCCTCAGAGGCCATTTAGATTTGGTTGTATCCAGAATAATCGTCCACGAAGGAATGGTCTTGGAACCCAGTCATGGCATCGATCAACAATTCCATCACAGGAATGAAAAAATCATCATTCGGGCAGTGACGGTTGAGATCAAGAAAGTCGATAGAGACACTGATATGTTAATTCATCAACATGACTGACACAAATTTGGCCAGCCACATGGGGTACTGGACATCCTTGTTAATGTTGGATCTGATGAGCTTGTCAATTTCGCCCTCGACCATGGCACCGTGACAAGGGTGCATCTTTCTGAGAGGCTGGTTGAACCCATGATGATTTGTTACAAGACCGATATAGTGAACAACTACCTGGGGATCTAGTCCAGGAATCTCGTCGTATCTCTAGGAAAACACATCACAATGTCGATTAAGGAAGTCCATATACCATTTCTACTCCTCTAGGTACAAGGAAGCACTGATTAATGTGGGTCTCATATCTGCCTCATTACCAAGGTTCACATGTACTATTTCATCGACTGTGGTGGAGATTCCATCTTGAATGGATTTGGGAGAGTCCGCCAAATCCTCTTCTTCGCATGCAGAGGAGGGAGGCCTAGCGGGAGGAGCCTCCTGTAGGTCATCAGATTTCGACGGGTGGCCGATACCTACCAGAGTAGCATTGGTCCCCACATCAGGAGATCCTGATACTATCGACACCATATCAATGAAAGTTGACGAACCAATCCCATCTATTCATCGGCCCAAGGGGCCACACATGATAATTTTAAAGTAGTATTGGAACATTGGCTTGATCCAGTTGATTCCAGCCTGGTGATACAGGCATGTATGGCATTGTTATTTTGCCATGGGGTGGACATCCTGATACCTTACGGTGTTAGGAGGATCCAGGGTCACCAGATCCTGATTTTTGTAGAAGTATGTAGAGATTTTATACTATCACTTAGACTTGGTAATATTCTTCCCCCCTGTTCCAGAGACAACAAAATATTGCCCCATGTCAGGGGTTGTGGCCTCTGGATTATGGATTGGGAAGACGTAGGCGTCATCCAAACCTTCCCAGGTGTCAGTTTCCATAGCGACGTGTTTGAACTCACTGGCCTAAATATGCTTGTCCTTACTCTTATAATAGTCGGCATCTAGGCAGCAGGCATCACTAGTGGTGAAAGGAGATGATTCACCTTGGAGTACACCCACTCAACCATTAAGGGAGTACTTGAGGCATTAGTGATACAACTAGGGAACTGCCATGTGCAGGTGGAGCCATAGTCTTCCCATCAATGAATTGTACATGGAGTCTTGAGAGACAACCATAAACTCCGTGCTAGTGACTAGGCCAGTGAATTGGGTCTTCAAAAGGATCTTACAGACTGGGGTCTGCTCCGTCCTGTCATATCCATGGATTCTTAAATTAGAGGGATTTAGGTCATCTTCAGATAACCCCTAGCTTCTGCAGTGTTTGTGTCGGGATAAGATTAATCCCAGAGCCCATGTCAATAAGAAAAAGGAGAACCTCTACACCATTAAATTGGTTGGTGATGTACCGGAGGCAGATGTTCCCCCATATGGGATTACCTTCGACTTCACCACAGAACTAAATGATGGCCTGACATTCATCGTTCTTGACTGCTTTAACATGAAAGGCTTCTATAGATACTACCTCTATCTCAAACTAGACAAGGCTTTATAAATCCTTATTGAGGTCCTCACATATATCTGGTGATAGGTGAAGGGACTCGAGGATGGAAAACCTCATTGGGATGCCGAGAAGGTGCTTGAGAACCTCATACTTCCATTCTAGGAACGAACTTCCACTTAAAGGATGCAGTTCAGTGACAAGAGTCATGGATGGCCCTACCAGCTGGGCTGGCGGCTGATTGGTGCTGGGCATATCCTACTTCTCACTATCCAAGCCCACAGAGTAGCTACCAAATGACGGATGGATGGTAGAGTTCGGCCTGTAGTAGAGTGTGGATGGTCACGACATGGTTGAGGTGGCTTTTCCTGATCCATTATCACAAACGGCGGTGGAGGCAGGCCTGATGACATCGGATGAGGAGGCTGCGCATGATGAGCTATGTATTGGACCTGCTGTTTGGTCTCAGTGGCATGCACGACCTGGATGGAAGTGCCAACTGATGTTCCTCGATAACCCACATGGTTGCGGCTCCACCGATGTTGGCATCGTCTTGGGATGTTGGGGATATTTTCCTGGTGTTCCCCATTGTCGGGAGTCACATAGGGATTTACCAACTCTGTGGTATTATCCTAAGAATACCCTAGACTATAACATGAAGATTCATCCATTATTGGGCAGATTCTGGGAGAAATCCTCACCATCGGAGGCATGAAATCACTGACAGTGCGGTAAGATGATTGCACTGGGGGGGGGGGGGGTGCGTTTCTTTCTATTGCATTGCCGATGCCTGCCTTTCTGGGAAGAGGACAGATGAGGTGGTGTTTCAAAAGTAGCAGTTTCTATTTCTAAAGGCTCTGGCTGATTCAGGTGTGCACTAATGATACCATGGGAATGATATATCATTTTTCGAAACATCTAGTCATCATACTAATGGGACTCATGGTTAGAAACCTACAGCCACTCACCGTTGTTGTCATTTCTGTTGTCTGGCCTTACAGCGATGCATGCCACTTGTGCCAGAGCTGGGCCCAGCCTGACAATGTTATTATCAACCTGGTCCTAAAGCCAGTCATTTAACACATAGCACTACTTGAGAGTGTGCCCCAGGATCCGATGATTGGAGTAGTAATTGGGGTGATCAGTGAGGTTTGCCTCTTCTGGCCTTCTTCTCTCTAGAAAACACACAATCCATTTTTCTGAGGAACATTGGAAATAACTGAGGACCTAATTCTATTCAAACATGTTGGTCTGTTTTCTTTTTTCCAGAAAAGAGGGGCCTTAGATCCTGGCCCTGACGAGGTGCTGGGGGGAGCCTGTCGAGGAGGCGGACCCTAGTTGTCCCGATTAGGCGGTGGCTGTGCATTCAGTGGGGGAACCTGCTAATTCTAAAGAAACCATTGCTAGGATGGAGGCTACACCTATGGTAGCGAGCCTATTTGAGGCTGGGGAGGTGGCTCTGCAGATAATAATTCCAGCTGTCTAGGGGCCTCTATTTGTGCCACTGCATAATGCTCGGCTCTAAAAACCCTTCTCGCTGGAAGTACGGGAGGAAACAGATGTGCCTGGATTGCCTTTTACAAGGCTTCTCCTAGGTGATGGGCCTTATAAAAGAAGTATCATAATCCCCTGAGGTAGTTTAGGGTGATCAGAGAGGGAACCAGTTCCATCTTGACATTCCCTAAGAACATCATTAGTAATTTCTCCTGAGTTCGTGGCATGTCAAGGGAAAATGTAATACCTTTACACCGGATGATAAATCATGAAAAAAATTCATCAGTTCATTGTTTACACTTAAAGAGGTATTTGATTCTCATTTTTCACATGGTGAAGCAGAACTGGTAGAGGAATTGCCCCCAAAGGTCATCCCTACTGGTTACCGATCCGGTGAGGAGCTGGATGTACCAGAGAAATGTAGGCCCCTCAAATTTCTACACAAATCATCTGAGTTCGGTGGCATCCTACTATAATGGAGTCCCTAACATGGGACCACACCATGAATTGAAGTGGGCCAGGTGCTGCGGTGGGTCCCACGCCCTATAAAGGGGGATAAGGTGGGAATTCTGAAACCTGGAGGTGTCGACATGTCATCCACCCATGCTTGATATGGCTTGTCATTTGGCAGGATTACCACCTTTCATGTTTCCAATGCCTCTAGGCAGGAAATTAGAGTCTTAATTGGATCATCATGACAGGGGTCCCTATCTTAGCAGGGAACCCTAACCACAAGCGTGTTAGAGGGTTCTTCAACATGATAAGTCGACCTAGTGGCTCGTGGAGAAACTGGCGGCACGACCCTCAGGGCAGCTGGGGGAGCATGAACTAGGTACCGTGGATTTTCACGCCATTCTGAAGGGTTTTGCAGGACATACCATGCCCTCTTTTTGTAAGTTCCGGCCAAAACCCTGTATACAGGGGCAGGATGGTCTGGGTCGCATGGAGGCAACTCGTCAAATGGAACTTGTTCCTGCCCCTGTTGCCCTGGACTAGGATCATCGTAGTCAGATCGTCACTCTACAACACATTCATCCTAGATTTCATTGACCAAAATCATCTTATTAGAATTTTTTTGGTGCAATGTGGCCTTCTAAGGATGTTCCTCCGTCTTCTTCACTAAGGCGGACGGGTCGGAGTTCTTGGCAGCTCAGACGTGCTCTTTACCTTTAACGAATTTTCAGCAGAGTACTAATGCCTCGGTGGGCACAGGGAGACATAGTAGGTTCCTCTACTTATGAGTAACTCTCCCTGATGGTTAAAATAGTGGTGGCACGCCCTCAGGGGTTATTCCCCATCAAGAAGCTCCAACTCATCCTCCTCATCCACTGTAGGTGCTATGTTGACTGTGACCCTTCCTTGGGGAACGTCCTCGATATCGCCTAGCAGGTCGGGCTACAACTAGATAGGACTGAAGAGGAGAAAACAATACTTCCCCCATCCATGTACTTGTACAAGGGGGGGGGGGATCTTTGATGATCTTCTAGAGTGTCTTGAAACTCTGAACGTATTGCTCTTGGAGGACCATACGGTCGCTGCGTGACTCGGGGTGTTGGGCCACTAAGAGCGTAGCCAGATCGACTAGAAGGAATTGAATTCCAATGCATTAAAAATGTGCTTGGATCCTAAGACAAACCACTTTCTAATGATGAATGTGAAAGTGAATTTCACAAAGGTTTTGGTGGAAACATTCAACCTCCAATGGGGTGAGGGATTCCGACGCATGAAAATTCAGCACTACAACGGGCCAGAACATCTTGGGGAAGTGGTCCGTAACTAGGATTTTCCATAAGATCCTTGAATTGGATTCAAGGTATAGCACTTGATTTCACCACTCGTAAACTGGAGGTGGATGTGGGACTGCCAGTAGTACTGAGGCAGACCGCTAGGATAGCAGGCCTGCCGGTGGAGAGTACGGCGAACGGGCTTACTGGCCGCTGAATCTCGGGCTGTCCTCTGAAGAGTTTAGTGACCAGGAAGCTATGCCACGATAAGACAATATTATGTCTATAGTCCCTATATTAGGGGCTAGAACAATGGGTGATATGTCACATTCCTACTTTCCTACCATTGGACGCCAAAATAGTTCTATGTGATCTCTTGTCGAGGTAGAGAGCGCTTTTGGTGACGATGGTGGTGATCGCACGACCGTGACGTATGGGGTTTATGGATTTCAATCCTCCTAGATATACCTATGTAGGGAGTCTGGTATCCAATGGACCTCTCTTTCCTGGAGTACTAGGCTGATGCAACTTTTTCTTACCCCAGCCCTTGACTCGGATGAGCGACGGCAGGGTTCCCGATCTGAGTCATCTTTCACTTCAGAGAATGAGAAATGTATTGGTTTGATCTCTGTTCATACCTTCCCAGAATTATTTTTATGGAAGCAATGACCCGCCTTCCTACCCCTGGTTGGCTCCTTCAGACAGGGCTGATTTCTGACACAAGGTCCTCCAGCTGCACTGGTGCTGAGGCGGAGAGGGTTTCCGCCTGAGAAAGTTGGAGTGCGAGGGGAATCAGGACAGATGTAAAAGGGGAAATGGGTAGGACCTCCATGGGTAGTGATGGAGCGAGCAAGACCTCCGCTAGAACTAGAAGGAGAATGGGGAGGACCTCTAAGCCTATTTCCCCTGGTGGCCTCAGTATGAGGAGGGACATTGTACTGGGCCAGTTGAACACGGGTAGGGCCTCCATGCTGAGTGCGGGTGGAGAATGTCTAACCTTAATCTCTCTAGTTTCTGAGGTGAGGAGGGCCTTATCCAGCTAGTGAGAGGATGTGGAGAGGATCCCCACATTTAAGGGAGACCAAATGTGGAACATCTCTACACCTGCATTCAGTAGCTGGAGGAATGACCCCATTGCAAGTGTAATGGGAATGAGAGAGACCCCCACACTGAGCATCGCTACCACGAGGAAGACCCTCATTTGGATCGAGGGTGGAATGGGGCGGACCTCCATGTTGAGCCTCAAAGTGGGGAAGGCTCGTGTTCTCTATGGTGGTGGTATGGGGAGGACCTCCACACTGGGTGACATTGTTAAGGGTTAGCTCGTTGTGGCCACTACTTGTGTCAGTGATGAAGAGAGTAAACCCAGCTTGCCCATGGGGAAGTTGGGGCCTCGATACTGGTTGGGCATAAAAGTTCCCATGCTCGGTGTATATAGGGAACTGATGGTATGCGTCGGTGGTGGTTCGGGCCATAGTAGCCATCGACGTTGACGCCACTTGGTCGGCATCCTCAGCTTGTGCCTGACGCTGGCATCGGGTCAGATGAACCAGAGCTGGCGGTGCATGTGGCTTACCGGCTCCTCATTCAGCAAAATCGGGCGGCGTCGCTAACACAGCAGGGTGGGAGCCATCACTGGGAGCCCATGGAATGGGAATCGGACCTGGCTAGGATGGAAGTCACCTACCTCATCAGCATAAGGCAGCGGGTCATCAAAGCGGTTCAGGGAGAGGCTCCCAAAATTGTTATATATTAGTGTGAGAAGCAGTGACTCCCAACGCGGCCCTCAGGGATTACATTGACGATGGGGCGTAGATGCCTCTATGTCTAGGCGTGCTATATCCTGGGAGGGATTATGCCCTCCTCACTATAATGGCACACAAGGTTGTAGATTACCCTCCTCTGATTGACATCGGATGGGGAGATGGGGTGTGGTTTCCCCAGGGCCATCGTTGTAGAGGCGATTGAGAAAGAGGTAGAGCTGCGTGGGACTTTCGTATTGGTACTTCCCAGGCCCCTGCATTAGTGTGCAGGAGGTGATTGCAATCCGAGTGTAGAAACTGGATTCCTGAGGATCAGGGAGATTAAATCATCAGTTCAGAAAGAATAAAAATTGAAGACCAATTCCTGAACACCATTCTTTAATCAATGATTGGTAAGAGGGATCCACACTGACATATCACAGAACAAGATGTCCAACGTTCTATTTCCCCAACATCTGGTGAGTTTCACGCCAAGACAACTATTTTCTTGGCGGGACCCGGTGTCAGATAACTGGATCTGGTTACACTTCAGTCCATTGATCCCTCGAGCACTACAAATCTGTACATTAGGGAGAATAATTTCATGTCGAGTTCACCATTACTCTTTCTGACGCTTTCATCGGGGCGCACACATCCGTCTGTGTAAGACGCGCGGCTGTTGCCCCACATACCCGCTTTCCAAAGGTGGGCGGCATCCTTATCTTTTTCAATGAAATTTTCTCCATGATCAAAATGGGATGATGGGATGTCAGTTCTTTATTCCGTGTATTCCTCCTTGGAAATCATCACCTAGTCCGGGACTCCCTTATAGATTTATGACATTGTTCGGGAAACTCTTCCTAGCACCATATCTTCATGGACACCAGTTAATTACACTACTTCTATCGGGACATTCAAAGGGGTTCGGTAAGGAAAACAGCCTTCAGTTAGGGGAGTAGTCACCTTTGGCATCACTGGAATGTTTGGTCCCTGGGACACTGCTGTGTCTGTCTTCTATCCCTTATTATAGGTCTTCTCGTGGGTAAAAAAGCCCGATGCATCCCACATCGAACATGGGGAACCATATGAAATGGGCATGAGTCTATGGTTTTACTCAGGTTCCCATGATTAAAAAAGGGTATACCACAAGTTTAACATCCAGTGGAGACAGATTAGACTGATACAAATACTAACTAGAGTGGATCAGATGAGTGTAACCCTTGGTGACACACAGATGTTGGTGGGTTGACATGACCTCACCAGGATGAAGTTGCCCAGGTAAGAATCAAAATGGATGATGGGGTGCTTAGCGAAATGTGTGGTGAATGGGATGTGACTATCGTGAGGGAAATGATAATGTAGGGCTTTACTCTCAAGTAGACTTCATACATATCCTCGTGGCAAAGAATCAAAGTCCTCATAGTTCAGAAGGGTGTTGGGACGCCTGAGGAGGCAGCCTGTGAGAATGGACGCATGGATGGGACTCGGAAGAAGTGGAACCTCTAGGTTGGGGCATGACCTTCCTGAGACACATCGTCTAAAGGGAATGATCAGGGAATGATCTTGAACTAGGTTGTTCACATAGGACATCAACCCGATGATGTGTATGGGGGCTTACGCATGGTTTGCAGCCTGAGATGGTCTGACGTCACTAGGATGGACAAAAGGTGTGGGTCCCAACTAATGGGATTACAACGGCTTGCTGCAGAGTGTGGTTTATAGTTTAACATCATGTGGGATGAAGGTGAAATGATGTGAAGATAGTCGGAATGACTGGGTGTTGGTCTTGAACCTCCGGGAGGCTTCCTACGTACCATTCCTTGAAATAGATCAAATTCCTCATAGTTTGGGATGGGGGCATTGGTGCACCGATATGAGAGTGGTCGGGACCAATGGTTGTTGGGCTCGAACCACATGGAGGCTTCCTATATACCATGCCTTGGCATGGATCAAAGTCCTCATAGTTCATGGTGGGTTTTGGAAAATCGACGTGAAGATGGTCGGAACGACCGAGTGTTGGGCTTGAACCTCAGGGTGGCTACCAAGGTACCTCACCTTAGAATGTATAAAAGTCCTCATAGTACAGATGGGGGGAATTTGTAGCTTATGCTATGAGGAATCCCAAATTGTTGCTGAACTGACCTGAAGATGGTCCGAATGACCGGGGTGGTGGGATTGAACCTCGTGGAGGCTTCCTACATACACTACCTTTCCAGGGATCAAAGTCCGTATAGATTATGATGGGGCTTTGGTGCACCAATGTGAAAGTGGTCAGGACCAATGGTTGTTGTGATTGAACCTCAAGGAGGATTCCTAAGTATCTGGCCTTAGAAAGGATCAAAGTCCCCGTGGTTCATAATGGGGGCATTAGTGCACTGATGTGAGAGTTTTCGGGACCAATGGTTGTTGGGCTAAAAACTCAGGGAGGATTCCTACATACCATGCCTGGGTATGGATTAATTTCCTTGTAGTTCAGAATGGGGTTGTGGGGAATACACTCTTGGCATCCCAGAGAGGATTCCATAGTCAATGCTTACTCTAATCCCACATGAGTCTTGCTAGGTGTGAGAAACACGAGCAAGAAAAATCTTGAAGATCACGTCACGAAAGGTGTGTCTATGGGAATGGAGTAGGGAATACGTGTGATATAATCCCAAAGAGAAAAAGGGGTCTTATGCGTGGTTAAAATCCCGGAGAGGTTGGGACTTACTCCAGGATGGAGGCCCGGTGGCAACAAAGTCCAGTGAGAGAGGGATTTGGCACTGAAGAAAGGAGGAGCATCGTTCCCCACCACGCCCTTTGACGGTATTTGGCACCGGGGCAGAGAGGAGCAGGGATGGTGCCTCATGCAAGAAAACCGATGGGCTTACACCAGGTTGGATGCCCTTTCCCCAAGTAGGATGCATTGGGGGAAGTCATAGTTTAACATCATGTGATGAGGAAGATGGTGCTTGGTAGTTTAATGTTCTGTAGCTTGGATGAGGCGGGTTCGCTCCGAACCCCTAGGACATACATAACCAGTACCCTCTGCACCTTGATAATGAGAAGGGACATGCAACACCGTGGCTTGGGATGTTATGGAGAGAACCATTTGAGGGTCCACGTTATGGTGGCTAGGTGACGAAGCAATATCCATTAGTGTGCCTATGCAAAGAAGCATTAGGAAAAGCAATGCAATAGGCGGTATCGTCCAAAGGAATATAATGTTATTTCACATGAACCTAGAGGCTTGTATGAGAAGAGAGTATATGGAGAAGGTTTTTTGGGTGTGGGAGGCACCGAAAAGTGATGCCTAGAAGAAGGACATCATGGGAACACAAGGAGGGAGGATTTCGCACAAAAAAGGACAGTTGTGAAAGAATGGGGTCAGGACGGCACATAAAAGGAAGGGGTGGTGTACAATAGGCCGGCATGCGCGTAAAAGGTTGGGGCTACATGCAATTGGTCAGAATGCGGAAAAAATGTCGGGGCAGTGCGCAATCGGATGGCGTGCATGAAAAATACCGGGCAACATGGAAAGGAGGGCCCTCAATTTCGAAGGAATTTCATGTCGAAGAATGTATTGTGTGCAATTGGCAGGAATTGCGCATGGGGAATGAGATTTAGTCAAGGATTATGTCTGAGGGGTCTTGCAGAAAGGTGGTCCCCCTGGCAACCTGGTGGGAAAAATTATACACTTGAGGGCCATATTTTACCCGCATGAGAGGTGAATTTTACACTAGAGATATGGTTCAGATTCTTCAGCCTGGAAGTCGAAGGGGTGAACTTCTATTTATAGAAACTTGGGGTTGCGAATCCATGAAAAAAATAGGCCGGCACAAAATATATTGTCCGTGGCATCGGCATCGCAAAAATTCAACCGCGTGGGGTAGCGGCGCGTAAATTTCTACGCCCGCGCGGAAAGATCTCACAAAACCCAGTGTTTTCCGCGCGGGATAGCTTTCTTCACGCACTGTGGAATAATTTTTTTGCGCATCCCCTCCCCCCCAGCTCAAATATGAATTCTCTTTTTCACGACCCAACCTTCTTTTTCCCTTGATCGTTTTTCAGAATCTACAAAACTGTTGAATGGGAACATAAAAATGTGTGATGTATGATTCATATTAATGGTAAACTAGGGAGAAATCAATGATTACATAATCATAACATGATAAAAAGAGTATGAGAATGTGATATTAGTATTTCAAAACAATACCATACGTACAATAGATCATATTGATTCTCTATGTTCAAAATCATGGAATTTCATAACTCTTGAGTCAAACAGTAATCGAGGAATAAGATCCATGAGATAATAACATCATCAAAGGCATAAGTTTGTAGAATATGAATAAGCATGGAACATAATGTCCTCTATATATGATCAGTTCATGAAATAAAATATAAGATATGATTCACCCCCCAATCCACTGCATCACATGTCATACATCACTCTAAAAACTATAAAAGTGGATAGAGTACCTTACAGTACTAGGTTAAATCCACAATATAGACTATACAATCTCATGAGATATCCAATAATTACTAATGCATTATAAGGATATATATGTCTAGTATGACCTATAGAATAATTCATAACCATTCGTATTTTTTGATATGATCATAATACAGTCATCATATGTCATAACCAATGAAACAGAAATAGTTTTCATATTAATTTCAATATATCTTCCATGATTAACCTAAGGAAAAGAAATGGGTTTATATCATCATCATCATTATCCTTACAAATTAATAATCTTAATGTTATCATTGGAACATATCCCTAGTAAATCATAACCAACCATAATTTTTTTCATTGATTAATCTAAATTCCCAAAAAAGATCATTAATAATATTTTTGGAAACATACTCTATTTGTATTAGAAAAAAATCATTAAAATATAAAACGAGACAATTATTATGGAATTTTTGTAAATGAACTATGTAAAATATAATGGATGATTCACTACATTGAGCATTAATAATGGCGGCATGTTATGTTTTTGTCATATTTGCTAAAATATTTTCATTCATATGCTTGGTAATATTGAAAAATCATTATTCAGGAAATGAAATATTGATTCAGTTTAAAAAACACTATTCAAATTAAATCATTTGTAAGAATGAATTTCAAAAATAATTTTTAGATAATAAACTATTTCAGTTAATTTATTCAAAATTCATAGACATGTGTGAAATATTATATTCTACCAAAGAGATAAATATAGTCAGTTTATCATAAAAATATTCATTTGGCATCTTGAGAACATAAAGAATAAAAAAGTGAGGGAAAACAAGTCTTTTATAGAAATAACCATAGTAGAATAATATTCATGGGATTCATGATAGGTAGGATATAAAATTTGATTATCAGAATATTATACATCAACAATCCAGGTAAACAATGAGATTGATACAAAAAAATTACCTTAAGATAATAATTATTTAAAAATTCCCTCAAATCAGTTACTATAAATATAAATTTACTATACATCTACAGCAATATAACATCCTTTTATTGGGTTTTATTCATTAATTTTATTTTCGTGTTAATCCAATATTTAATTTTATGCCTATTGATACACTAATTGATGAAGAGTTTTTAGTCGTTAAAATGACCTAAATTATGGGGATGTAAGTTTTTGTAATTAACAGAGTATGAGTATAACTATGTTGATAGATGTGCATGATTTTCCACATTCTCTGAGAATTTATAATGTGTTTTGGAGTTTTCCTCAAAAACTATACTTTTCAGAGTTGACTAGAGAAATATGAAATGTGTAATTAGATTATATATAATGTAATTCATTCAAGGATTAATCCATGTGAATGGTACATAGCATGAAGGATATACATACTATTTATATGAGTCACATCATCTAGTGATTGAAATCTTATTTTAAATTAATATATGATCGTTTTTTCAGTATACATGATTAGAATATATTAAATGACATGTAATGGTATTACCTGACATGAATGTAATTAATAATGTGCCTTTAGGGACTATTCTAATGATTTCTAAAATTATTCATTTGAATCCCTCTTCCATTGCAACATTGAATCTCTTAGGGGTGATTTTTTATAAAACTATTTTCTATGAATCCTTATATTAAGAGATGAATCTCCACTATCATAGTGGTGCATTTCCCTTATTGAGAAATAATCTTTTTAACTTTATTGACATTGATTGATGTAGTACTATTGGGATGTGTTTATGAACCTATTTTTCTAACATAGTTATTTTTATTATTCACTTTTAGATTCATTGTGTTATTTTGTTTTTTAGGTAATCCTTTGTTACTTTTGGTGTGATGGATGTTTTTTACCTCGATGTATGTTCTTAATTTAATTCTATACAAACTGATTTGTTTTTCACTTGATTATGGGATATTTAGATTTATTTGAGGGCCTTTATTTTAATTATTTTTTCATCAATTTCTTTAGATCCCATTTCATGCATGTTTGGACTCATATTGATGTATGTTCTTCCATCTGAATCCTACTCTTAATGAAGTAATTTTTTTGTGTTGATAAATTGTTTTACAAATGAAATTCCATGATTTAGTAATTGATTTGTGTGTCTATGGAAATGGTTTTGTTATAATTGAAGGGTTTTCCCATGTTTTTTTAAAGGAAAAGATATTTTCATAGATCTGTGGAATGTATTTATGGAATGGTTTTCAAATCATTGATCTGATGATTTTTTTAGAGAATAAAGAACATGTGAAACATTGGGTAAATAGGTGGAACCTGTATTATTATTCCTCGTCTATTGATCATATCCTTGTTTCTTTCATGATGAGTACATTTTAACCCATGTACTACTGTTTTTTAGACTTTAGATACTTATAGTATGATTCACATTGGACAATGTTCCTACATTTTTGATACTCAACATACACAACTATAATTCTAGATATTTGCGACCGCCTATTTGCAACCATGTCCAATCGCAAATATCTCGTCGCGGAAAACATGTCCCCAAAAATATTTTTTTGACGGGCTACATCCCCATCGCAAATAAGTCTCTAATTATATACCTTATATATATAAACTTTTTTACGACAGGCCCGTCACAAAAAATATTTTAAAAAAAATTATTTAGATGATTTGTGATGGGCCCGTCAAAAATACTTTTTGCGACGGGTCTCTAATCCCGTTGCAAATACTTTTTAAAAAAAATTATTTAGACTATTTGAGACGGGAACCCGTCGCAAAAGATCCCATCGTAAATAATAAATAAATTTAAAAAAAATAAAAAAAATAAAAATATGATTATTGAAAAAATAATTTTAATATTATTAAAATAATTAAAATAAAAATATATTTAAATTCTCAATATTCACAAAATAATATTAAAAAAATCATAAAATATTATAATTACTATTATTATTAGTTAAAAAACGAATATTAAAAAATATAATACTTAAAAAATATTTTTAATAAAATTATGATTAATGAAACAATAATATTATTATTATTATAATAATAAAAAAATAAAATTTAATAAAATTCTCAATATTCACAAAAACAAATCATAAAATATTAAAAATTTATTTATGTAATAATCGCACCGATATAAAAGACAGAAACTGTAAAAATTTCATATTAAAACAAATTTAAATTCAAATGTTTTTGACATAAAAAAATCACTGGGGGGTCGTCTTCTGGAGGAGGTGGAAAAGCTGATGGAGGAAACTCCATCCCTAAACTACGAGTCAGACGATGCATGTAATCCATCTGCTCATGATATTGCTGCTGCCATCAATGCATCTCCTCCTCGAGCTGCTGTTGATGCTGCTTCCATCAACACATCTCCTCCTCATGCTACTACTTCTGCTTTTGCTGTTGATGTATCTCTTATTACTGCTTCTGCAAACTCTCTATAATGTCATTCTATGCTCGGAACTACTCCTGATACTGTGAGACAGAAGATGATGCCTCTCCACGAGCTCCTCTCGAGCTAGATGCTGACATTGTAGAAGTACCATAATAAGTACCAGGAGTCAAATGAGAGGTGATACCAACTACTCGTCCCTTCCCAAAGACATACTGAGTCTACTGCATCCATGTTGCCTTGTCGAAATGGTGGGCACTTGTCTGATCAGTCGCCTTGTCCTAACCCTCAGCCTATGTTTGAGAAGTCACAGCCTCATATGACTCCTTCAAATCCAATTTGAAATTAAAATTGGGAAAAATATTATATACAGTTAATTGTCATACAAAAAAAAGACTAACCACAATCTTATCCTGGTGATCACCTCTAATCTCACTGGTGGCTTGATCATTTTACATCATCTGATAAACATCATACTCTGTAATATTAGGATGCCTAACTGCATATATGAATATAAAAAATATTTTTATATTTGAATTTATATAAAATATTTTAAAAAATAACTTATTAGATGCTCTCAATGTGTACTGAACGTACATTTATGAGCTCGATGCATCACCTCATGTCTCCCCTGGTTCAGCCGACCCAATGAAGACCTCCTCTGAAATCTACCACCCAACCAGTGTGCACAAAATCAATCCCAAACCTGAGATGAAATTTACTATGGTCAGTGGGCTCTACACAACTCATCAAATACTATCGCTTCTACTTTCTTAATGGTCGTCTTTCTCAATTTGTGAAAGAACTGATGCAAACGCTCAGGCATAACCACCTCTCATGCTGCATGGATATCTTCACACATGCTATCATCGATGGGATGCCATAGTCCCTACAAATAATTTATAATATCATGTTATTAATAAAAGAAAATTAAAAATAAATATTATTTATTTACGTACCAGCCAATGATTGTACATGCCAAGCTACACATCAAAAGGAATCGGTTCCCATGTGGTCTATGGTTGAGAAAAATAATTGTGCAAGATAGCGCTCCCCTGTCCAACAGCTACATGCGCAAAACTGTGAAAAAAGAAAAACTAATTAGACAATTAGTATATATATATATATAAATTAATGAAATCTATCTAAAATATACTGGTTACCATACATTATTTTACATGGATCGAAGCTAATACGTGCAAGTCACTTGGGGATAAGGTCAAGAATCATCAGTCGCACAAGACCACGCCCCCTCCGTGTACCTCCTGAACCACCAGTAGGCTGAGGGTCAAGTGATCCCACATCCCCCTCATCCAAAGGTAGCTCAGCCTCCTCTAACTCACACAATAGATCAGAGTCCAACTAAAACACAAAATTATTGTTGTTTGTAGATAGTTGAAAATAACTATTATATATATATATATTAGTTATGATCATAAAAAGCATTTAACTGTGCCAATGTTCACTTTCATCATCATCTTTGTATCTAACGATGTCAATGTCTTCATATTCCTCCTCGATATCATCAATATCCAAATGAGTTTTACATTCATCATCCGTTGTCATAAAAATTTCATTTGTAACATCATTAACATCTTCGTTACCATGGACCCCTAATTTGGGGGTGTTCTCATCGATATTCACTTTTTTGTGGGAAAAAGAAGGATTTTGAGTAGTCTCTTGAAAAATTTAAATTTCTTCCACTTCAGCAGAACCAAATTCAGTTTGAGTAAATTGATTTTCCTAAGATTTCATTTTTATTACGCTCCACTAATCACCCAGGTCTCTTGAAGTAGCACAGTACATTGTGTAATAAATTTGATGTGCCTGTTGAGAATGTAAAAATGGTTCATTTACTGCAAGAAGACTTTTATATTTAGTATCGATGATTGCATGAGTCGAATGGACACAAAAGCCTCTCTCAGTATCTAACCACTGACATTTAAACATCGTTATGTAATTTTTTCCAAGATAACATAGCTCAATAATTTAATCCAAAATGTCGTAAAAGTATACTTCAGTTTCTCTATGATGTGATCCTCTCAAACAAACTCCATTGTTCATTGTTTTCTTATTCTCCATATGCACATGTATGAAATAAAAAACAATTCAATACATATGGATTATAAGATTTAACCATTTTGGATGGTGGGTTACTCAATATACACAGTCTCTTATCAATTTTATAAACATGTTGAGACACTTGAAAATTTGTAAAATATTTATGAATATAATAAAGAATAAACTGAATTGATATTAAACCATCAATAATTTATGTTACAATATTTTGATACCATTGAGAATTTATTTTGTTTACGTTCTTCAAGAGAAGCTGCAATAATTTGTGGAACTTTTTTATTTATATGATTATCATATAACCGACAAATAAAACAATTTTGCATAGTGTAATAGAAATTATAGAATAAGTGATAGAATCAATCAAAATACAAACACTGTGATTTCTTTAAAGTTGAGCTGAACATATTTATGAGCTTTGTGATTTTCAGTGTTTGAAAGACATCATTATTTAACTCCACCGATGCCATGATTTGGCTGATTAAAAACTGATGAATGATTTTCCATTTCATCATTAAAATTTCCCTCGTTCCATCCCATGAATTTTTGTTTCGAGGTATATTCATATTGAAAATAGCGAGAGCAGAAAAATGAAATTTCCTCTTGAAAATAAGATTCAGGAATTGAACCTTCAACTGATGTTTTGTTACGTACATTTTTCTTTAATTTCTGCATGAATCTCTCTAATGGGTACATCCATCAAAACTGTACTGGACCTATAAATTTATCTTCAAGTGAAAAATGCAATATCAGATGTTCCATTGAGTCAAAGAAAGCAGGTGGAAGGATTTTTTCAAGTTTATATAAAATTACAGCAACATCTTCTTCCAGTTTTCTTAGTGCATCGTAGTCAGTTTTTGCTATACAAATTTCTCAAAAAAATATGATATGTCTGTTATCGAATCCCAAATCATAGAATTCAACAAACCTTTGAGTCCAATCGGCATAATTCATTCCATTATAACATGAAAATAATGACTTTTTAATCAGGTAATATGACTATTCTTCACACTTCTGCTCAAATTGGAAGCATAGCCATCTAGAAGTCTCAAATCTGGAATCCACTAACAAAATAATAAATGACTCTCTATGGATAGTGTATAAGATGATTTTGGCTTCATTAACATCTGGAAGCATAGCCATCTAGAAGTCTCAAATCTGGAATCCACTAACAAAATAATAAATGACTCTCTATGGATAGTGTATAAGATGATTTTGGCTTCATTAACATCTGTGATCTGACATTTTCAAATAATTCAAGTTCTTCTCACCTGCAAATTTGGGAAAGATCCAATCTTACTTTTATAGTATCTTTGGTTTTTCCTGGTGTATCCAAAACTGTATGAAATAAACTTTAAAAACATTTCTTTTCAATGTCATGACATCCAACATGTGGCAGAACAACAAATCTGACCAATATGGGAGATCCCAAAAAATTCTTGGTTTTATCCAATTATGTTCTTTCCCAAAGCCATGAAATTTCTGTTGGTATACTGCTGGCCGAAATGTGATGGGAGGTAATGAAAATACAACTGATTTTAACTCTGTACCTGAGATCATTTTTTGAGGTTCATCCATTTCAGTTGTGCCCTTTCTGAAATGAGATATGTTGATAAAAAAGGATGATCGTTTGGAAGAAATCTGCGATGACAGTCAAAATAGCAAGGTTTTTTTCTAATGATGAGCATAATAGATTTGTTGTATTTCATACAGTAAGGACATGATTTTGTACCATTTGTACTCCATCCAGATAACATGCCATATGCTGAAAAGTCACTAATCATCCACATATATGCTGTTTTTAATGTCAAATTTTGTTTCGTAACAACATCATCTGTACTAACACCATTACTCCACAGTGCATTTAACTCATCAATCAATGATTTCAAATAAAGATCAATATTATTTTTCAAATGTTCTATAACTAATAAGGTAAAAAGATATAGGGATCCTTCATCAACATCCATAGAGGTAGATTGTATGGAGCTAAAATGATAGGCCAACATGAATACTAACTACCATAAAAAAACAGATAGAAACCGTTGGTAGAAATACCCAATCACACGTTTCAGGATTCTAAAGAAAAAGACAGTTGCAGACGATCAAAATGTTTCCATGAATCACCATCAGATGGATGATTCATGCTTTTCACGGTTTAAATATTGATTTTGTGCCATGAAATCATTCATGTTATGTTATGAGACATAAATAAACATTGTAGTCTAGGTGTAAGGGGGAAATATATCAACTGTTTTACAGGAATAGATCCAGACGTCCCTGGTTGAGCTTCTTTATACCTCGATTGTCCACATGTTGGACAACTATCCAATGACTCATTTTCACCAGAATATAAGATGCAATCTTTTTCACATCCTTGAATCTTTTGATAACTAAGGCATAGATTACGAACCAACCTCTTGCTCTCATATTAATTTGCAGGCAACACATTTCTTTCATGTAACAGTTTTTTAAGCAAAAAAAATATCTGATCAAAACAGTTGTTTGACATTGTATTATCTGATTTAATACCCTTATACTATGAAACCGATTCTAATTTTCTTATCATGCAACAAGGATATAATACATCCTCAGTAGATCTCAACAACTCATAAAAATCAGATGGAGCCAACTCAGGAGTTAAATCAATATCTTCGTGAGTTTCAGTTTGTTGAACAGATGGTCCTGTAACATCATGTACTAAACATTGGAACTGTGATGGATCCAGAATCAAGTTATATGTATCTTATCTGGAACTGTGTTCACCATGTTGATACCAAAAAACATAATTTGTTTGAAAACCAAACCACAAGAGATGTCCCTCAACCTTTTCAAATGTGTCAAATGGTCTCAGAGCAGATTTTTTACAAGGACGACTAATTGGGCCTTCTAAAACATATTCTGTTTTTGATGATTCAAATGAAAAGAAATCATCAACACCCTCAATATATATAGGATTTAAACCAGAACCATTTGGATTTATACGCTGATTAATCCAAGCACGATCATCTAATAATGGCTGATGTCGACTTCCGTGTTCCATATTTTTAAAAAAAATATAAAATCATCACTGTTTTTGAATAATATGAAATTATGAAAATACTATCTGAAAAAAGAAGGTAATTATTTACTACTACATCTTAATAATTATAATTAATTAATGGAGACAAAATTTCTAGTGGACTGACGACTACTCTTTTTTCCCACGCCTCATTTACTTTCACCTTTCTCACACTCAAATCACAATGAAGAATCTCGTCGAAGGTAAGCATATTCATTCTCGTATGCACGAGAATGAATATACGTATCTCCAATCAGATTCTTCATTGTGATTTCAGTATGAGAAAGATGCAAGTAAATGAGCCGTCTGAAAAAAGATCCCCCTTTTTGTCGATGAATCATCTTCTTCCAACTATCACCTCCTGAAAAAATTATATAAAAAATATGATCCTACGAATGCGTATCCAATCTAGTGTATGTGAGATTGAATATACCTATGTAGCAGCACATTTTTAATATTTTTTTTGATTTGGTCAGAGTTGATTGGATAAAAGTCATCGAGCAAAAGGTGTGATGTCAATCCACTACAAATTGTGGTAGAATCTTGGAATTTATTTAAATTTATTTAAATTTATTTTTAACTGTTCCAAACTAATTATTACTAATTATTACTATTTATTTCTAATTATCAATAATTTAGCAATACTAATCAATACATAGAAAAATGAAAACACCTTGAATAATTAAAGGAAATTTGGTAATCATCATTATGGAGATGATTAAAAAATTACCCTTCATTATCCAAGTAGTTTTCATTTACTAATTACTAATTATATCTAATTATTACTAATAAAAAATTATATTTTCAATATTTATGAAAAAACAATATTAATATTATTAAAATAATACAAAATTTATAAAATATTAAAATTATCAATATTCGCAACAGGCTTTGCTCTATTCTTAACATGTTCAAATATCAAAGGGTCGCCAATCGTCTGGTCATACACAATAAAAAGTTTGTGCCAGTCATGTCCAATGTAAACTCTATAATTGTCCATGCCTAGTTGATTACATCGCAAGTAGTGTTGCAATAGGACGACCAAAGTAATATCGTTCTCATCTCTAAGAATCATCCCACTCCCTTTACATAGAGGATTCTTCCTTAAAAATTTGATGGGAAATTAGTATTTTTCCCTTAAAGTTTCAAGGAAGAATGGTCTATGTAAAGGGTCATGTGAGATAATTCTTATAGATGAGAATGAAATGACTTGGGTTGTGCTGTTACAACGCTACTTGCAAAGTGATCAACCAATCAAGGGCAATTATATCTAATTATATCTAATTATATCTAATTATTACTAATTATTACTAATTATGACTAATTAAGACTAATTATGACTAATTATGACTTGTTATGACTAATTATGACTAATTATTACTAATTATTGCTAATTATTACCAATTATTACTAATTATTACTAATTATATCTAATTATATCTAATTATATCTAATTATACCTAATTACATCTAATTATTTCTAATTATATGTAATTATTACTAATTATTACTTATTATATCTAATTATTATTGATTATTATTAATTATTACAAATTATTACAAATTATTACAAATTATTCCTAATTATTAATAATTATATCTAATTATATTTAATTATTACTAATTATATAGAATTATTTATAATTATATCTCATTATATCTAATTATATCTAATTATATATAATAATTAATAATTATTACTAATTATTACTAATTATTACTAATTATATCTAATTATATCTAATTATATCTAATTATATCTAATTATATCTAATTATATCTAATTATATATAATTATTACTATTTATTTCTAATTATTTCTAATAATTAGTATTTATTAGTAATTATTAGTATTTATTAGTTATTATTTCTAATTATTTCTAATTATTCCTAATTATTGCTAACTATTCTTTATTATTGCTATTTATTTCTAATTATTGCTAAATATTACTAATTATTGCAAAATATTACTAATTATTAGTATTTATTCCTAATTACGTGTATTTATTCCTAATTATTACTAATTATTCTAATTTATAACTAAATATTACTATTTATTACTAACTATTACTATTTGTTACTAAGTACTACTATTTATTACTATTTAGTTCTATTTATTACTATTTGTTACTAATTATTACTAATTATTACTAATTATTACAATTTATTGCTATTTATTACTAATTATTCCTAATTATTCATAATTATTCATAATTATTTCTAATTATTCCTAATTATTGCTATTTATTTCTAAATATTTCTAATTAGTTCTAATTATTCCTAATTATTCCTAATTATTGGTAATTATTACAATTTTTTCATATTAATTATTAATTATTTCTAATTATTCCTAATTATTGCAAATTATTGTTAATTATTCCTAATTATTGCTAATTATTGCTAATTATTCCTAATTATTAGTATTTGTTAGTAATTATTTCAAATTATTAGTTTTTATTTGTAATTATTACTAATTATAGCCAATTATTACTAGTTATTGCTAATTATTGCTATTTATTGCTATTTATTCTTAATTAATGCTAAATATTACTAATTATTAGTATTTATTCCCAATTATTACTAATTATTCGTATTTTTTACAAATTATTGTTAATTAATACTGATTATTCCTAATTGTTACAAATTATTCTTATTTGTTAATATTTATTGCTATTTATTACAAATTATTTCTATTTATTACTAATTATTGCTATTTATTACTAATTATTGCTAATTATTGCTAATTATTCCTAATTATTGCTATGTATTTCTATTTATTTCTAATTATTGCTAATTATTGGAAATTATTGCTATTTATTTCTAATTATTGCTAATTATTTCTAATTATGGCTAATTATTGCTAAATATTTCTAATTATTGATAATTATTTCTAATTATAGCAAATTATTACTATTTATTCCTAATTATTGCTAATTATTTCTAATTATTCCTAATTATTCTTAATTATTGCTATTTATTGCTAATTATTAGTATTTATTACTAATTATTTTAATTTATTGGTAGTTATTACTAATTATTAGTATTTATTACTAATTATTAAAATTTATTACTAATTATTACAATTTATTACTAATTATTATTAATTGTTGCTATATATTGGTAATTATTACTAATTATTGCTCATTATTACTAATTATTCCTAATTATTTCTAATTATTACTAATTATTCATAATTATTCCTAATTATTGCTAATTATTCTTAATTATTTCTAATTATTATTAATTAATAGTAAGTATTAATAATTATAAGTATTTATTCTTAATTATTCATAATTTTTCCTAATTATTACTAACTATTCATAATTATTACTAATTATCCCTATTTATTAACATTAATTTCTATTTATTACCAATTATTGCTATTTATTGCTAATTATTGCTATTTATTTCTATTTTTTGCTAGTTATTTCAAATTATTGCTAATTATTGCTAATTATTTTTATTTATTGCTAATTAAATGTAATTATTCCTCATTATTGCTAATTATTCCAAATTAGTAGTATTTATTAGTAATTATTATTAATTGTTAGTATTTATTACTAATTATTATAATTTATTACTAACTATTACAATTTATTACTAATTATTATTAATTATTCCTAATTATTATTACTTATTCCTAATTATTACTAATTATTAATAATTATTCTTATTTATTACTATTTATTACTTATTATTCATATTTTTTACTATTTATTATTATTTATTACTAATTATTGCTATTTATTTCCAATTATTGCTAATTATTGTTAATTTTTCCTAATTATTGCTAATTATTGCTAATTATTGCTATTTATTTATAATTATTGCTAATTATGTCTAATTATTCCTAATTATTCCTAATTATTAGTATTTATTACTAATTATTAGAATTTATTAGTAATTATTAGTAAATATTAGTATTTATTACTAATTATTAAAATTTATTACAAATTATTGCATTTTATTACTAATTATTATTAATTATTGCTAATTATTGCTAATTATTACTAATTATTGCTAATTATTCTTAATTATTGCTAATTCTTCCGAATTATTGCTAATTATTCCTAATTATTACTAATTATTACTAATTATTAAAATTTAATCCTAATTATTCTTAATTATTCCTAATTATTAATAATTATTCCTATTTATTACTATTTATTGATATTTATTACCAATTATTATTAATTACAACATATTAATTATATACATTACTAATTATCGTTAATAATTAATAATTAATACTAATTATTAAAAATTAATACTAAAAATTTCAATTTATTAGTACAAATAAATACTAATGACAAAACAATATAAATTTAATTTAATTACAACAAATCAATAATAAAAAAATTAACATAAAATATGAAATAAATAATAAATTAAAAAAAGGTAAAAAACTTTAAGATTGATTTTCTATTGATGTAGACGGCTTCACAACTTCTTCGTAAACAAAAAAATTAACATATAAAAATTATCTCTCAAAAATCGGAGTTTAGAGAGATACACGATCTAAAATTTGAGAGGAATGAGAGGAAAAATGGATGTGGGTATATATAGGTTAGATTATTTACGACGGGAGTATTTGTGATGGGTATCCCATCACAAATAGTATCTTCTGAGACGGGACCGGTCACAAATATTTACGCCTGTATTAATTACTGTCGGCGGTTAAAAAGATATTTGCGACAGGACCCGTCGCAAATAGTCTCTGCCAACATGACTTTTGCGACCGGACGACATCCCGTCGCAAAAGGCTATAAACCACTTCCGTTTATTTTCGACGGGCCCCATCGCAAAAGGTGTCTCACCGCAAAAAGCAATAAACCGCCGCAGGTTATTTGCGACGGGCTCCATCGCAATTACATAACTATTTGCGACGGTGAGATCCAACCGTCGCAAATAACCTTCGCGCGGTTTGGCGTACTATCCGTGCCAAACTATTTCTGACGGGAGACGAAATCCCATCACAAATAGTTGGTTATTTGCGACGGGTCGTTACCCCCGTCACAAATAACCAGTTGGACAGAACTTTTGTGACGGGCTTTATTCCCGTCGCAAAAGGCCCGTAGCAAAAAGCCCTTTTTCCCGTAGTGATATATTACAATGTTCTGGATGTGCACACTTTTCTATGTTGGCGGTATGAGTGTCCTCGAATCCTTTTCCTAAATTGATTCAAGGAGTGATATTACATTTTCATTAGCTTGTAGTGACTTAGATTGTACTTCTATAGATTTGATATGATATGTGAAAAAATATTCATTACTTATATATATATTCTGTTGATATATGTAAGTGAAATAACTTGAAAAATGTGTAACTATATTATTTTTGAAATGTGTAAAAAAGAAAATTATAATTTTATTAATTCTTTTGAAAATAAAAAACTGATAAATTTATTATTACCTATTTTCTATAAAATAGTTCATGTTTATATTTTTTAACATATTATTGTTATGGAAAACATTTGTTGGATCCTACTAAACCTTTTAAATCACACAATGCACAACCATTTTTAATATTGTAGAAATTTTTATATATATTGATATAGGGGATATCCAACAACTGTGTTGATCAGTGATTTGTTCTATTAATTGAATTGTGTAACTAGTGGTGACATCGTGGGTATTTTCCCACACTATCCCTTAGAGTAGTAGAATTTAATTATTTAGCCTACTGATGATTGGAATTTTTTGATAGGGTTATTTGACTATAATGATTTTTATTTATACTATTATCATAATTCAATGTAAACATATATTTATCACTTTTACTATTTAAATTTTGTAGGTATGTAAAATTCTGTTAATTCTGGTTTGGAGAAATTGGTCAGTCTCTTTTGTTTGATGCTTATGTTCTAGTCATTGGCCTATTGGAATCAGGAACACCCATCGAGTATGAGGTAATTCAGGTCAGGTGCCATTTTGAGATAGTATCGTGGTTGAGTTGTTCATATTTTGGTATTAAAGGTTGCATGTCATCACAATTTTTTTCTTGAGTTGTTTGGTATATTAGAGAAATGATTTTATAAAAAATAGAGGTATTTTGTGGTGACTGTTTGGATACCATATTCATTGATAAGACTAAAGTTACCATGGGATTTGGGAATTTGTGGGTCAAGTTTGATGTTGTTCAAATTATTCTATTTTTATTTATGGATTTTTGTTTGAACAAATATTTTTCATTTGGATAATACTTTCTTATATTTCTGTGTCCAGCAGTATTACTCTAAAACATATTCATTTGGTTTCTATGAAGGTTGCATTAGATACTCCTCATGGAAATTGAAAAATAGATCAGAATACTATACAAGATATCTTGCTGGAATAAGTGTCATCTATCATAGTATGTCACATGTCCATTCTAACAATTTTTATGAATATCCCTGGGCTGTAGTAGAATTTTTTCATCATGAGAGTTATTTTTTAATAATACACTACCCATTATTTATATGATTAAACCTCAAGAGATATAGGAATGGTTGGAAATGAATAGACATATCAATGAATCCTTGGATACACTTGACAGTATCTAGTTGATGTTAATGACATTCAAATTTGAGGATCCTAAAAAGTGAGGTTGAGATTTGATGGTAATAGCTAATAAACATGATGTCTTAATAATAAATAGTTTTAAGACACTATTCATCCAATAGTTTTTCCCATATTATATTATAATGATGATGATGTCGGTGGAGTTATACCCCTTGTAGTATAAATAGTGTTTGGTGTCGAGAGACACAAATTGGTTTGTAGAAATGTTCATTTAGATCCAAATGTTTTAAATAATAACTAGATCATATTCTAGAGATACCTTTATTGTTTGATATTAGATATCAGATCGTTGGTATTTATGATAAGTCTGTCAATAAATATATAGATGGAAATATAATATATAATAGAATAGATTAATTTGGAAGGAATTATTGGATATTCTAGATTTTCCATCATCATAGTGGTAGCTTCATTAGAGCGTAGGGGATAAAGAAAATGTTGAGGAGTCATTATATGAGTATTCTATACTGTTCTCAGAAAAAGGCATAATATACACCATCATTTATAGAAGGATGTGTCTATCTAAATTAATATTAGTGTATTATGTTCACACACACCCAATGTTCTTATAAAATTCCATTTTATATGTATAATAGTTTTGACTATATGCAGATCTATGATATTTTTGGAAGGATATGTCTACACCTCAATATGAAACTGAATATATGGATCCAAAGGCCATTGTGCTATAGTAAAATGATCAAATTACAGTTGTGTTTCATCCATATGTAACGGGATTGATGCACCTTCATGAAGTCGGTGGATTTATGGAATAGGATTACACAAGTCCTACAATAGTCAGAGGTATTATCATTATATCATCCTCTATAGGAATTTCATAATTTGATACTAGTTATACCCACTATTTTATTATTTTCCATTATATTGATATAATAAAATATACAATAGAAATAATTTAATTTTTATGGATTTTGAGACACCTATTGGATAGATAAAAATGAATGGGTTTTGGTTTCCACATTTTCCACAATCGATATATGATGCAGAGTTAATATGGGATTTTCTCGTTCTTTATCAGGATTTGAATGATATCATCACCATCAGAATAAATTGAATGTTTTATCATTAAGATGCATATTTTTCATAAATGTTTTATTTTCATGTGGGTGATGGGAACTCATAGCTATTTTTGGGAGAGTGGGATAAAAATTATGCTCTTAAAGAACCTTCCATCTCGTAGATAGAGAGTTTTTTGTTATCAATAAATTTTTATCTTGATGAAATTTCTTTTTTTTAACGTCTCCCGATTTTTTGGGGAATTTCATGATATTTTCCCAAATTATTTATTTAGGATTCATCAGGATTTTGAGGTGGATTTTATAATAAACATGTTTCAAGGTACACCAAAAATTTTGACATCATATTACCACATAGAACCATTATATTAGATGGATATCAAATTTTAGTTGGACTACATGATGGAAATTGGGATTTTTTTAACCATAGTGTTTATCCAAGGGAAACACTAGTCCTCTTTTCCAAGAATATATATTTTTCACTATGATTATTTCTGGACTATTGGAAATTTAATATGGAAATATTTTATAATAAGTATCATTTACCTAGTATGTGTTTTTTCAAGTAAAATGGGACTTGTGGGTTTTGATGATTTTATTTCATGTAAGTTTATCATCAGTATACTGTTTCAGAGTCTGATATACCGAATAAATATTTTGGAACAATGTTTGTTCATTACAATAATCTTTTGATTCCATTTATTTTGAACAAAATATCCTTATATTTTTATGTCTATAATAAATGGGAAAGAATCTCAATAATTTTTTGGTAGTTCCATTTGTCATATTTTGATTTATTCAAGGAATGGGCGTGTAAACTATAAAAATTTCATTTTTCACGAGAAATGAAAATTGGGCTCAATATTTATAGACAAAAATAAAAAAATTCTAGATCCAAGAAGTGATGTTCCTGGGGTATGTGATTTCCTATATTAGATTATCGAATGATTAAGGGATGGTGATTTATGATTTTTCATGGTAAGGAACATGTAACATCTTTGAGATTCAATATATCCTTGGTATTTATAGATATCATCCCTATTTCATCAAGTATTCTCAAATTTGGTATTAACATTGAATGTGATTTACAAAAATATAGGGATATTCATATGGAATGTGAAGTGTCAGTCCACATTTAATAATATAAATTGAATTATAAAATCATCTACTATTCTGATCTTACATGATCCCAATAATGGTTATGTTATTTTCAAGGATTCTTCTAGAACATGTATGGGTTTCATGATTATGATTGATGATCATGTGGGGCCTTACAGATATTGTTATCTTCAAATATAGGTGAAGATTTAACCCACAGATGGTTAAGAGATTAACACATTTATTCATGTTTATAAGTGTTGGAGGCACCATCCTTTTATGGAGATTTTATTTCTTTGTGACCATAAAAGTACGAATTATAAATTTTCAAAACACCAAATTAATCTCTAACCGATTTGGTGGGAGGTATACCTTCATACTCTTGACTTCAACATCACCAACTCCCTGGGGAAGGGTAATTTTTTTAATGATATCCTCACCAATAAAGTTATGTTTTTGGATATTTTGGGATCAAAGGAAAATTATAACCTTATATGGATCTTCGCTCGATTTCATATAGATACTAAATAGGAAATGTTGGGTATTATTATGCCAAATATTAGTATCACCATCCCTCCAAGAATATTTTATAAAAATTTAGGAGAAGGATGATTTATTTTGTAGAATTCGAGAAACCCTATAATTTGGGAAAACCATCTCTTGTAGGTCTTTATATTTTTATGGAATTATCTATTTTCGGAATCTTGTTTTAATCCCATCAACTATGTGGATATTGTTTTAGATTGAATATCATATTTCTTCAAGTTAAGTTACTTCAAGAACTATAACATTGTATTATGATTTTATATTGACATTCTAATAGTTAGGAATATCAAATCACACTGTGTATTATCTTCCATGTTGTTACACCTACCAATAGATAATTGTAGACTATATAAAACATTCTAGTTTAATTTTTCCACTTTTTCATCTTTTTGGGAAATGGGATGGTTTTTCACATACTTTTTATTTGTAATACAATGGACTCCCCAATGAAGGTATGTAATTTTGGATGTGATTGATCTATTGAAAAACACATCTCAATTTATTATAATCAATGACACCACTAGACTAGTATATTTGTGTTTTGTGTGTGTGATGAAGGCTATTATGTCACATGTTTTTTGTTATTCAATTGATCCAATAATCAAAAAAGTTCATACATTATATATCTGGAAGATCCTGCATGAATTGAGGGGGAAATTGGTCATGTTGAGAATGACTTAACATCCACAATTAGACAATATGACAGAGCATTATATTTAGATCCTGGAGGATATGCTCCAATCCTATGTCCTTTATAATGGTGGATCAAGGGATATCAATCAGAGAATTGTTTATTTTGAATATAATAAATGTTATAATTTTTTATTAGTACCATTCATATTGTGGTTTTGTATGGTCACCCATGCGGATCACTTAATTGTTGAGAAGAGGTGGTTGAATCCTCTTTTGTGTGATCAAGTATGGTTTGGATGATATCAGTGAGTATTCAACATATATGTTGGAATATCATTACATCTCATTGTTATATGATTTTTAAGAGGTTAAAAGGAAATATTCATATGAGTTTCCCATAGGCCATTGAGTTATCTTTATAAATTCTCCTCAATTGGGTTGTCGGTGTTTAGAGAAATTTTGAAAGATGGATTTGAGACATGTTAGACCATTTAAAGTCACAAAGTGAATTTTTCTTGATTCATTTCGATAGTAATTTAAAATACATTTTATAGGAATTTATAATGTTTTAAACATATCATATATTTGCAATCACCATTATAATCCCTCTCAATTTTTAAGTTGGTGATAGATTGAATACGAGCCAAAAGTATCTGTTGTGGAGTATAACGTGGACGTCACTAACTATTAGATGATTAAAATGAATTTGAAATATGTTCCATTTCTTTGTGATTTATTGTGGAATTTATGATATTTTAAACATTGGGTAGAAAGATTCATTTTTGAAGAGCATTGGCCTAAACTCTTTCTCAAATAGAGTCCTTTCATATAACTTCATGTAAAAATAATGTATTGTGTTGTGGTGATTGTGAGATCACATTAATAAAAATCATCCATTTATCTACTCTGATGGCATTTCCCTCTATTTTTGGGAAATTAATGGGACTCTTAGGTTTGGAGATCTTTTTTTGGAAAATGATCTGTTGTTCATGGAATTAAGTTTCATTGAATTAATGGATTGTGGTTATAAATTTGTTATTTCATTTCTATTCTTATTTATTAGTTCCATGTGTTAATGAGGTGTATTAGTATTTTATACAAATAACAAGAATTTTCACGATATTTTGGAGAAATAAACGTCATGTAATAAGATAACACACTATGTATTGTGTGTTGGGTATAATCTATGAGACTAATACTCATCCTGATAGGGATGCATGCCATGTATTTTATTCGTTCCACATAGTGAATTATATCTTTTAATAAAATGATATGTGTTTTTCCCATACTTAATCTTTATGGATTACACGATGTGTATTGGGATTAAAAGTTGTGTAATCCTCTCAAACAATGAATTTACTTATCATGTAATGGGATGGACCTCTACAGTTCATCGCCATGCTGAAATCTAGTGTTTGAGGTGTTCAGGGAGGTCAAAGTGACTCATCCCCAACACTTTTCCAAATTTACAGTTATGTGAAAAGTGTTTCCAGTTTTATGAACAGTGTCACAGTGAGTCAAAAACGGTGAGACAGAAACGGTGTCACAGAAACGGTGAGTCGGAAACGGTGAGACAGAAACAGTGAGACAAAAATGGTGAGAGAGAAACAGTGAGTCAGAATTGGTGAGACAGAAACAGTGAGACATAAATGGAGAGACCGAAACTGTGAGACATAAACCGTGAGTCAGAAACAGTGAGACAGAAAAGGTTAGACAAATCGGTGAGACAGAAATGGTGAGTCAGAAATTGTGTCATATAAATGGATAGATAGAAATGATGAGTTAGAAAAGTTTAGTCAGACACGGTGTCATATCTCATGAATAGTGTTTCTATAACTGTTTACTATTTCCTTTTCCAATTATCCAAAATTTTCTCATTTCACTAATTTTACATTTTCTTTTACATAAAATGTAGTGATGGATTTGTTTTAGTTTATTTAAGTCTGAATGAAATCCCATAACTCCTATATTAATTTTCATATGTCTTGGGATTCATTTACATGGTCAAACCGCATGTTTTAATGCAATCCAATTTTAATGGAAAATCCAATGTATCTTAAACTAATGCTACATTATTTCTTCTAAATAGACAAGATATCTTCCTCCCTTCTTCTATCTCCATGTTATCTGGTGTGATATGCTCAAACCGTTCCTTCCATTCTCCAAGAGTCACATGATTAAACTTTTCCTGGTGGATTGGTTTCCCTCGACATTATTCTTACTGCAAGTGCACCGTATGTTTTGGAGAAACTAAGCAGTATCCATCAATATTCAACGTAAGGAATGTTTTATAATCATTATTTTGGGTTCACCTTCTCTTATATATCCTTTCCATATTATGGCATGTGATCTCCGTTATTCTAATGGAGTTTTTTGGGTTTCGGTTGGTGTGTTCGTGCCACACCATCCTCCGGTGGATGGAGTTGTCATGGGATGAGGCGATCATGATCCATTGTTTAGATTATTCTAGTATAATGATCCTTAAGAACATTTTTAAGTTAAGGGATTCATTTATTATCTTTTTTTTACATGAACCTGTAGATTTATCATGCTTTAGCCACTAGATCACCATGGAATTGACATAATAAATATTTGAACCAGATAAATAAATTGATATAAATCATATGGTATTGCCTCTTGTTTTTACTATATAGTGTGATATCTAGGATTTCTTTGTTTAGTCGTTCGTTCTTATTGGATATTGGAAAATAATGTAAACTGGAATTCATTGATAATTTTTAGGATAAAGAGAAAGATGCGTGTAAATGAATCGGTTTCTTATTATTGTATTTTTTTATGTTAGTAAAATTCGTTCAGTAAGTTTGTTTAATTTATTATTGATATCTTACTCTTTAGGATTCATGAATATAGATCCTAATAATAATAAATTAGTTAATTCAAGATGGATTAATGAACTGACTGTTTGATAATTCCATTATGGTTTCTGAGTTACCCTCTTGCTTGTTCAAGGGCCAAGAGCCCAACCGATATTATTGTTTTTTTCCTACTACATGTGCTGTGATGTGAACCCGGATGGATGTTGCGATGTGTGGGGGAATGGAGGCCTACTGGTTGTTGGTTGTTTTAGTAGTTTATGCCTAGAGTGGAAAGAAGCATCAGTTTATGCATGTGGGTGTCAGGGAGGACACTAGGGATAATGAAATGAGTTGGATGTGAATGTAGTTTTTCTGATGATTATTCTTGGTTGTTTATCTACTTTCAATTCCCCACTAATCAATACAGTTGTTATTGCTTAAACTTATTTCATAAGGATATAAGACGTGTGGGGTATGCCATGTGCTTTCCGTGTTTAGCTTCTCAAGGGAGGATGGGTCTACGCTCTTGCTAAAGACGGAAAAGTCTCAATGAGTAGTTAAACTACTGACAGTGTTGATCCCCTTGTGTTTAGAAGCAAAGATTTTTTTTATAGAATGAATAATAATATGGGAATGTAATACTATATATAAATAACTGAATAAATGATATTAACCAATGGGTTTTGACACTTGCTGGGGTGCAATGTTGTGGTTGTGATTTGAAGGAACAATGGACTTTGGGTGTGATGCTAATGAAATTTAATGTGGAATTTTTATTGGTTAATTAATGTTTAATGAATTAATTAACATAAAGTTAAACTGATAAAAAGGGAATGAGGTAATTTATTAAAGCTCATTAAATGGTTTTGTGCTTATAGGATACCTAGTCCTAGAAGTAGCTGCCATGAGTCCAATAGAAGTTAGATGTTGTTGAGTCTATGATTAGGTTATGCCCATAGTGTGGTTGTGAGATATATTATATTCTGTACATTTTTTTGTTTCTATACTCTAATATACCCTTCCCGTACGGGAAATTGACACCCTAGGGATTCTGAGCCCTGGGGGTGTTTTCCCCAACATTCTGGTGGGAGGATGGATGGATAACTACCCCCTTTGGCCCTCCTCTCTTCTCTTGGTAGTTACTTGTGCTGGAATGCACATTGGTTAGTCATCACCATTTATGTGTGTATAGGGTTGTAATGTATTGTGGTTATTCACACACATAAATTCTAGATATAGTATTCTATGGACTACTATAGGTGTAAAGTGCATAGGTTGTGTTGGCATGATGATCCTTACTCGGTGTATGGGCTGTAATGGCTTCAGGTATGATACCTGATGTATGATACACATTATGTGAGCTATTGTGGCTCCCAGAAACTACCCAGTTACTTTTCTTACTTGGATGTGGTGGTTTGGTTGCATGAGGTGCATGTTTTGGTTCTTCGTCCATGTGTCTTCGAGCATTCCATTTAGGGGAGAGATGCTTAGGACGTGCGTTGTTGGGTAAAGGAAGAAAAAAGTGAGGAAGTAGTAGCATGGTACCCATGATATTCTTTATTATATAGTATACTCTTGTATGCATTACTTGGTTAGAGTATCCATGGTGAGGCCAGGAACATAGAATACCTATTTAGGTGACAAGTTAGTTTCAATTGTTGTTCACTGTGATTTAGCATGCTTTCATTACTTTTGCACGAGAGGCTTTGGAGAGGATCCAACTGAGTATACTATTATACTCTTCCTATGTATATATAAACTACTTTTTTAGGTCACTTGGAGAAGATTGGAGATCAGGTTGGTTACTACTTTCTTGTGGTTGCAGGATCAGTTCGGGCTTGTGGTTGCAACTATTTTACTTTCTTTTAGGTACTTTCACTTTTCCCCTTTTAGTTTTAGTAGTTTTGCATGACATTTTATATGTGAACATGGGATTTCTTTTATCTTACTGGTTGAGTTGGAGTGGGTTTGTATCTATCTTATCTCTCTATTTTGCAAGTGTTCTCTTATAGGGTAATGCCTCCCATTTGTGTGTTCACTATACCCCCACTATTAGTCTCCAACCTAGGGCCTACTGAAGGCGGGACTCAGGGGTCATTTTCTCCCATCTCACATTTCTGGCCTAAGAGGGGTATGGTTTGTGGGGAGGGGTTGTGACTGAGTGGTATCACAGGTCAGGTTGATAGACATTGTTTGGAGTTCGGCACATGTGAGGTTGCATGGGTTGGTAGGGAAACAATGTCATTCATGTTTAGAAAGTGATGTAAACATTAGAGACCAGGTGAGACATAGGAGTTTAGGGCCCCCTATGATCTGATGTAAGGATCATTATGTTTATAATGGCTACTAAACAAGGTGATACTTTTTGTGAGGTAGAGACCTAGGAAAGGGTCATGCATCATTCTTCTTTGTGTCTATGATTGAATGGGTAGACCTTAGGATAAGTTAACCTAAAATGAATAAAAGAAAACAGTAAATTAATTAATTAATGATGAGTCTCCCATATTCCAAGATTAAGAGTTATAACTATTTTTTATTTTATAGGTGTAGATCCAGGTCGACGTCCTCGTCAGAATAACATAGAAGATTTCCAGCAGGCTGTGCCAGCAGATCACTTCTAGGTAGAGGTCGACGATGATGACACTCAGAGGAAGACACTTCAAGAGTTTCAACGCTAGAAGCTGCCAAAGTATGAGGGCTCCATTTCAAATGCAGTCACATAAGTCTGGTTGGAGGTGGTCAAGATAGGTTTCATTTTGATCCATGCACAGAAAAAGTACTAGGTGTCCTTGATTGTGACGATGCTTCATAGAGCAGTGAGGAAGCGATGGTTCTTGGTCTTGAGGGATCGCGAGGAGTCAGAGATATCATGGGTGGAATCCCTAGAAATTTTTATAGTAGAGTTTCTTTCTTCGATCGCAAAATCATCTAGTCCCCAGGAACTTCATAAACTTTGATAGGGGAGCTCCAGTGTACGAGAGTTTGGAATACGTTTCCAGAACCTTTTGTGATATGCTTCAGACCTGTTGCCAGATGGAGAGGCTAGGGAGAGGCATTTCGAGGAGTCTTTTCATCCAGAGATCTAGCGTCATGTCACCCCATTTATGTTGAAGGCATATATTTTGGTGTTTGCAAGGATAGTGGTCATCGAGAGGACATTGGCCAGAACCAGATATTCATGAGAGGGGAGTCGTCATGATTCCTCATAAAGCAGAGCTATGGTTCGGGGTTCCCGGTTTTCAAGGAGGAAGAGTTTCTATTCAGTTTGAGGTAGGTCTCAGCCTTCAGCATCTCATTTCTCTAAGGGAACCATCTCTTAGTCTTATTCCAAGAGATCACGTAATTTTAATTTTTTTTGTACTTGAGGTCATCAGCAGTGAGAGTGCATGAATTTTTAGAGCAGCCATCGTGCACCAGGTTTTCTGCTCCAGGTTCTTCCGTTGAGGCAGTTCCAGCCAGGGCATCAGCCACAGGTTGCACAAGCATTAGATCAGTAGACGATAGATGGGGTAGGGAGAGGACAACCTTGTGATGCTCCCCACCCTCAGAGATCAGAGAGCGGCCATGGTGGTGGTCATCAATAGGGTTAGATAGGTTGTGGAGGAGTTCGTGGTCAGCTTCATGATTTAGCGTTGCAAGAAACAGGTGAGCCAGATGTTGTTCGAGGTACCCTTTTCTTGTTTTGTTCCTTGGTGTATGCTTTTCTTGATTCATAAGTGAAACACTACTTAATATCACCTATTATTTTCCATATTTAGGGATATGAGGTAGAGAGGTTTCCTGTGCTCTTAGAGTTTACTACACCAGTTGGTGGTTGAGCTGACTTGTTTTAAGTATGTAGAATCAGTGAGCTACTGTTGATGGCACACCACTCTTGTGGAGATTTCCAATGTTTACGAATTCAACTATATGCTGCAATCCTCTGCTTGGATTGGTTGTATTCGATGTTGGCTATCGTGGATTGCTTCAGGAGTCCGGTTGCGTTCTTCAATGCAGATTGAGAGCCAATGGTGTTTGTTGGCGAGCAAGACCCTTGGATGGGTCATAGGCATGTCCCATCCATATCATCCATGATGTCTAAGATGATGTTGAGTTCATCAGAGGTCCAATATTTGGAATTTCCTAGGGACGTAGAAGAGCACCCTTATGTCTTTACCAAAGAGGTTTTAGCAATACCACCTCAACAAGAGATTGTGTTTGGGATCCAGCTACAACCACAAGCGTATCCTATCTCTATGTCCCCATATAGTATGGACCCTTATGAGTTTCAAGAGTTACGTATACAACATGATGGTCTGTTATAGTTCTATTTTGTTCGGACGAGTGTGTCACTGTCGGTTTCACCGATTTTGTTCGTGAAGAAGGATGATGACAACTTACGGTTTTGTGTCGATTATCATCACTTAAAAAAGTGTTAGTAAAGAATATCTATCCTCTTAACCGGATTGATGATTTATTCGATCAATTGAATGGTGAAAGTTGGTTGTCAAAGATATATTTGCGGTTAGAATATCACCAAATTCGTGTGAAGGATGAGGATATCCTGAAGACTGCTTTCCATTGCCATCATGAGCATTTTGAGTTTGCGTAATGTCATTGGGTGTGACAAATGATTCAGTTGTGTTATTTGGGATTGATGAATGCTATGTTCTATAAACTTTTGGACAATTTTTTGATGGTTTTCATCGATGACATCTTTGTGTACTCTATGTATTAGGAGGAGAATACAAAGCATCTAGACGCTGTTTTGTGAGTTCTTTGTCAACATCAGCAAATTGGAAAGTTTTCGTAGTGTGGGTTTTGGTCTCAAGAAGTCCATTTTTGGGGCATGTAGTATCCCTATGGGGGTAGTTGTGGATCCATCAAATATAGAAGCAGTTGTGTCCTGGGAAGCCCCCAAGACATTGTGAGAAGTGAAAAGTTTCCTTGGTCTCGCAAACTACTACATGTGGTTCGAAGCCAATTTCACTTTAGTTGTGACTCCTCTGGCAGCTTTGACCTGGAATGATCATGAATTCATATGGAATGATCATTATTAGGCAGCATTCAAGTATCTAAAAGAAAAGTTAGTAAGTGATCCAGTTCTTTGTCTCCCAGTAGAGTGAGTTCAGTTTGATGTTTTTTGTGATGCATCACATTTGAGGTTTGGCTGTGTTTGATGCGACAAATATAAGTTATTTCTAATGGGTATCGATAGTTGTATCCCCATGAACAAAACAATGCAACCCATGTTCTTGATTTAGTAGGCATAGTGTTTATTCTGAAGTTGTGGTGACATTACCTCATTGGTGAGTGCTTTGTGCATTTCAGCGATCATAAGAACCTGCGGTATGTTTTCTCCCCGCATGACTTGAACTTATGACCACATCGGTGGATGGAGTTTATACTGGAATACAACAACGAAATATCATATACACCTGGAAAAGGTAATGTCGTAGCTGATGCGCTGAGTTGAATGTCATGTAGTGATGATAGGCATGAATCTGGTGATTCTTAGAGAGTAATGAATGAAATGTCAGTGTTACATATTTATATGGGAGATTTTGTGGGAAGAGGTTGTCTTTTTCAGATTATGGTACAATAATCTCTATTGCAGCAGGTAGAAGAGTCCCTGTTGGGGGATCTTGAGGTGGAGGTGTAGAGAGACTGAGTTGTTGGTGGCGAGGCCCCTGATGGATGGACTGAGGATGAACAACACCGAGTGTTGTCTCATGCAAGGATTTTTTTTCCTTTAACGATGCATGAGACGGTTCTTAGAGTGTTCCAAAGTTCTCATTTAGCCGAGAATCCTAGCTTGAAAAAGATGTATCAAGCCATGAGGAGTCAGTTTTGGTGGCCTGGGCTGAAGCATGCGGTTTTATAGTTTGTGTCTCGGTTTTTAGTCTTACAGAAGGTCAAGGCTGAGCATTGTGTCCCCAGTGGTTTACTCGTGCCATTATATATTTTTTAGTGAATGTGGGATGACATATCAAAGGACTTTGTTACTAGTTTACCTCGAGCTTCAGGATTAAATGATGCTATTTGGGTGGTAGTAAATCGTTTAACACAATAATCCCACTTCATTGTGACCAAGGAGTCAAGCTCAGTGGATGTTTTGTCATAAAAATATCTGGAAGAGGTGGTCAGACTTCATGGAGTCCCTAGGATGATCATTTCAGATCGAGATCCTCGCTTTACTTATAGGGTGTGAAAAGGTCACCAGCATGCTTTCAGTTCTTAGAAATTTTGCATCACTGCATTTCATCCTCAAACGGATGGTTAGAAAGTGTGAATCATCCAAAATCTGAAAGGCTTGTTACGCTCTTGTGTTCTTGATTTTTGAGGTTCATGGAAGAGGAACTTACCCTTAGTGGGGTTCTCTTAAAATAATAGTTTTCACTCCACCATCGGTATGGTTCCATTTGAAGCCCCATATGGTCGGCCTTACCGTTCTATGTTGTGCTATACTGGGGTCGGAGAGTCATCAATTCTTAGACCAAAACTAGTGTAGAATACAACAGAGATGTTTCAGGTGATTCATGAGAGAGTGAAGATAGCACAGGATCGGCAGAAATGATATGCTGATCAATGGAGGAGACCCTTAGAGTTTAATTTTAAGACTCACATGTTTCTCAAGGTGACTCCCTGTCATGGACAGTGAAGGTTTGGTCATGGGAGTAATATTTCTCCCTGGTTTTTTGGGACATTCTAGGTGTCAGCCCGTGTTAGAGCTGTGGCATTTCGAGTATCACTTCCCTCACAGATGAGTCGGATACATGATGTTTTTCATGTGTCATAGCTTCGTCATTATCTTCATGATGACTCTCAAATCATTGATTATGGAAGATCGATGTTGATGATGATGCGTCCTTGGAGGAGCGAAATGTGGAGATCCAAGACCGAAAAGATAAGGTGTTGCAAGGGCGTTTTATTCCCTTGGTTCGTGTATTGTGGTGACACGGTGGTGTCGAGGAGAGTACTTGGGAATGTGAGTCACAGATACGTGCTCAGTACCCAGAGTTGTTTTATTTTTAAACTCTTTTCATGCAACGGTGTCCTTTTGGTGGTTATAGACCTTTCGTTTTCATAAGATGAATTTCTTTGGTTTCTTCTTATAGCTTGCTCTATTTTGAGAGTTATCTTTATGAGTGGTTGTTTGGACCCCTTATTAGTTTACTTTAGGGTTTTTTGGTTTCTCGAGGATGAGAATGTTTTGATAGGTATCTGATGTAATGGTTTAGACCTCTCTAGTCCATCCCTTTTCTGAAATTTGGTGTTTCAGGTGTTCTGGGAGGTCATGGTGACTCATCCCCAACACTTTTCTGAATTTCCAGTTCTATGAATAGTTCATCCAGTTTTATGAATGTGTCATGGTGAGTTAGAAACAATGAGAGAGAAATGATTTCATAGAAATAGGGAGTCATAAATGGAGAGATAGAAATGGTGAGATAGAAACTTTGAGACAGAAACAGTGAGTCAGAAACGGTGAGACACAAACAGTGGGAAAGTAATGATGAGACAGAAACTATGAGACAAAAACGCTGAGTCAGAAACAGTTAGATAGAAATAATGATATAGAAATGGTGATATATAAATAGTGAGTCAAAAATGGTGTCATAAAAATGGTGAGACATAAACGGTGAGTCGGAAACGGTGAGTCAGACACATTGTCATAGCTCATGAATAGTGTTTCCAGAACTGTTGCATATTTCCTTTTCCAAACATCCAGATTTTTCCAGTATCAACAATTTTTCATTTTATTTGATGTAAAAGGCATTTATGACCTTGTTTTAAGGTATTTCCAGATGAATCAAATCCCATAACTCTTATATTAATTTTTCTAAGGCTTAAGAAGCATTTACGTGTTCAAACTGTGTGGTTTACTTTGATCCGATATTAATGGAAAATCCACTGTATCTTAATCTACTACTCTGTTAAATCATTTAAAGGGACAAGATATCTACATTACTTGTTCTATGGTTCAATATTCTCAAACCATTCCTTAATTATTTTAGGAATCTTGAGATTAAATGTTTCTCAGTGGAATGGTTTCCCTCGATGTTCTTCTTGTTGCAATTGAACCCCCTGTTTTGGTGCAACCAAGAAGTATCCACTAATCATTGATATAAGGTATGATTTATCATCATTATTTTGGGTTCACATTCTCCTATTTTACCATGCCATATTATGGAATGTGATATCCATGCTTTTAATAGAGTTTCTTTGTTTCGGTTGTTGTGGCCGTGTCGTGACATCCTAGGGTGGATGCAGTTGTCACGGGTGGAGGTGATCTTGATCCATTATGTGGATAATTCTCATATAAAGATCCTTATGAAACTTTTTAATGTATTTGATTCATTTATTCTCTTTTATTTTTATGTGAAACTATTTAGTGAGCATGTTTTACTTACCGGATCACAATGGAAATGACATACAAAATATTTGAACCATATAAATAAATTGATATCAAGCATTTGGTATTGCCTCTTTTTTTGATAGATAGTGTGATATATATGATTCCTTTGTTTAGATGATCAATCTTTATGGAACTTGGTAAGGAATGTAAACATGAATTAATTGATAATTGTTTGGCTAAAGATAAAGAGGCATGTAAATTAATCTGGTTCTTATTGATGAATTTTTTTATGTTAGTCAAATTGGTGCAGTAAGCATGTTTAATTTATTTATGATAGCTTATTATTTAGGTTTCATGAATATGGAACCTATAAAATATAATCTGTTAATTCATGATGTATTAATGAACTGATTTTTTGATAATTCCATATAGGATTCTTGAGTTACCCTCTAGCTTGTTCAAGGGCCAAGATCCAAACTGATATGACTGTTATTTCCTTGCTGCATGTGTTGAGATGTTAGCCCAGATGGCGGTTGTGATATGTGGGGGGTATGGAGGCCTACTGGTTGTTAGTAGTTTTTGTAGTTTACAACTAGAGTGGCAAGATGCACCAGTTTATGAATGTGGGTGTTAGGGAGGATACCAAGGATGTTGAAATGGGTTTGATGTGAATGTTTCGTTTTATGTTGATTCCTCTTGGATGTTTATCTGCATTACATTATCCACTGCTCAAGGAAACTAGTCTTTCTTACCTGTCTTTCGAAAGGGGAGAAGACACATGGGCTATGCCATTTCTTTTTGTGTATATCTTCTCAAGGGAGGATGGGTCTACACTATTTCTATAAGCGGCAAGGACTCAATGGGTAGTTCATCTACTCATAGTTTGGAGCCCCTTGTAGCCCTTTTAGACCATGGTTTAAATACACTGTACTATATATCAATCATACATTCATATTAAATTATGATTCTAAATGTGTAGCTCACAATCCCTATATATTTTTCCACTATATTAATAACAAATTAAACATTATTTTATTTTATCTTTATGAATTACTTATCAACTATAATAAATAGACTATAATGAATTTACTTTATGATGATTAATATTATAAACTCATCTCACTACAGAGTGAAAGATTCATATAGATTCCTTGTTTATTTAATAAGATACATCAATTGATATGTTTCTCCTTCAAAATAATATAATACATAAATTACTTATATCAATAATAGAACATCATAATATGTAAAATATTATTTCTATTATACCAATCAACTTCCTAGCTACTAGTGTAGAATTGTACCCATTAAAATATTGAAGATGCTAACTCAAGAATGACTCGAAGAAAAATTTCAAGAATCGATATCATTCAATCCTTTTCTCATTTTCAAGATCATCATGATTCCTAGATTGGTAAATTTTTATAATTTTTAGAACAATAAAAAAACATTTAATATTCAAAATCTAATATCATTTGGTTTCTCTTAAAGAAAAATCATTTAATTTTAGGTTGCATTCATCATTAGTTTGATTTATTCTGGTTACAACGATTGAATAATTTTAAAATATAGTGTTTGAGGATTAATATTGATATTAGAAAAAAAATGTTTTACTTGATTTATAAATCATTAAACATTCATTTATATTTATGAAACATTAGTTTTAACCTTGGACATTCATTTGAACAATATATTAATGTAATCATAATTTTTTACTACAAAATGTGAGTTAATTAAGAATATCTCACATGAGGGTAATATCAAGTGCGCAGTAAGTTAACAGTATCTATGAACCAAAATGATAACTTTTATATGGTCAAAAAACTATTTTAAAGGATATTACCCCTATATGCGTATGCAAGAAAAATAATCCCACTTGGTGTATCTCTAAAAATATTTTCTCATAAAAAACATAAATATTTATTTACCATTTAAATAGATTTTTTACAAAACATTTTACTATAATACTGGTTATAATTATTGATTTATAATCCCACATTTCAAATGTTACTAAACTATTCTTCAATACCCAATCTGGAAACACATAAATTTTCTAAAAACATGCAACATCTTATTTGATAAATATTCAATATAAAATTTTTCAACCCCATCATGATTTGAATATGTATAATATCAATGGAAACACATATATATAATGAAATATTAAAAACTAGTACCATTCCTTTTCATGTCATACATAAAAAAATTATTTACCCTATGGAAGGAAACATAAGAAAGGATAATATTTTATTCTAAGTAAGGATAATCAGTAGAAATATCAATGGTCACATTAATGAAAAATGAAAAAAGGTTTTGAGAATTTTATCATAAAATTTGAAAACCATACTCTATAATTATAATAGAAAATGTTGAGTAATTCCAGATAGAGTGGCAGTAAAAGATGAATGAATAATAAAATAATCATTGAACTTTATCTATGAGATAATAACAGTGTCTTAAATAATTTTTTTTTCAAACACATAGGAATGAAATATCATTCCCATAGTTATAGGAAATTTCCATGACTATCATAGTTTAATAGACCAAGGTAAAACATTATATATTCTAATGATTTTTAACATGAATATTTATTCAAACAATCCTTCAGATCCTTTATTTTTTGAGTTTTTGAGAGTTATGCAAATTTATTACATAGTAAACACATAAATTGTAGTGTATAAACTTCTAAATAAGTGTCAATTATATCTGATTTATAAAATATCTATAATAAAATATGATTTATTTTCATAAAAAATCATCAAATAATTCAACGTGATATTTTTGTCTTAACTTTAATTAAAGACTATATAATCATTTTAGGACATGGTGTTCTCCACAGAATTACAATATGGAACCTAATAAGAATGAAATTTTTTGACCAATGAAAAATGAAAAAATTATTTTATTTCCAAAAAACCCATTATATTTACAGAGAATCATTTTTCTCTTTTAATAATCATTATCTTATATTATTATATATAGAAATATCCATGATATATTATTACTAGGGATGAATAATTCCTGTTGGATACATTGGAAATAATATATATATCATTATTACCATCAGTCCATAATAACACATTCATCTAGAATAACCATACCATAAAATTCATCCTCTATAAAAGAAAATATATTAGAGATTTATTTGGGCACAATAATCATATATGCAATAAGGGTCTCACCCATGAGCTGTAATGCAAATCAACCATTCATTAAAAATATCCAAGGAAAATATCATGAATGATAAGATTTGTCCACATTAAAAAAATTACAACACATTTGGATAAAAATATATCTATTTCTTTTAAAATTTATTTTTAAAATAAAAAAATAGTAAATATAATAAAAGAGCCCATTTTTTATAAAAAATATAAAAACATAGGAATGATACTTTAGAGACCACTATTTTTTTCTATAAGGCTTCAGAATATTTTTTACTGAAGGTACTATGTTGGCATAAGAATTAGTGGACCAAATCACCCTATTATGGTAATTTTAAAAATAATAAATATATATTTGACACACACACATAGTTTCATTTGAAGAGAGGAATAAATCTAACGCAGAGTCTCAGATTGGATTTCTGAGATTGTGGTTCAGTATGAAACATCATGTTTACCATAACCATGACATAAAGTTGTTTGTTATAGGAGTCTTGGATGGAGGAAAGTTTCCCTATCATTTAATGGTGGAATAATTAATTAAATTAAGGATTATTTAATTATATAACCAAAAACTAACAATAAACCCTATCTTCCCTCTTGTTAGGTGTGCACAACCAAAGAGGGGAGCTTCCCCTCCTCGTCTTCCTTGGTGAAAATGAATTGATGCCAAATTGACATAATTATGTCCCTATAATGTCCTTTTCTAAAGTATATTTTCATTAGATAAACAAGAAAAATTATCTAGGCATTGTTTCTTATCCAATGATTCAACGTTTCACCAACTACATTGGTGGTTTTTTATTTCATCCCCAATCCATTTTTTGAACTATTCAAATTTTCTAGAGGTCGATTGTAATTATTTATGATCCATTATAGGTAGATCTATGGGTATTGTGTCAAATCGAGGGGAATCATGTGTTTCTTAAGGTGAATCCCAACAGGATTTACTGTCTACATATATTGTATTCTAGACACACAGGACATGTACTCCAGCGACACACATCATATAGCATTTCCAATTCAGGGAAGATGGTCTTTGGGGACTACAATTCATGTATCATAGTAACCTACTGTGGTGTTCCCTAATCCTTGTGCCTATGGGACATGGCGTGGGAATCCATTTGAATACACATGGTCATATACAAACACATGACCAATGTACATGGATATGAGCTACGATACTTTGAAAAAGGATAAAAGCATGGGCATGGTTCAAGGGATATAGAACCCATAGTGTACGTCTTGTACTCATTGTGAACACCTAAGTTGGATTAAAACCTTGTGGACCAAATAGATGACCTGGTTCTTAAGTGGGATCCCATGTCATGTGTGCTGCAACGCCAATAATGTACACCTAGGTGATATTCTTGGTATCTACGGCCATCTGTATCTCAATTTTAAGGACTCAGATTCAAACTTATGAGTAGTGTTTTGTGTTTTTTTATGAAAAATGAAATCGTGGTCTTTATTTTATATAATAAGGTTCTTAGTGTCTATTTTTGATCAATAATATTTTGTAGTAATAAATATATTTGACATCGGTCTACATGAATCAATAGGTTTCTATTAGGGTAAGTACCCTCAGCTTTTTCTTTTAGTTGTGAGTCCATTAAAAAGATTATAGTTTTAGAGTGGTGCTCCACTATTGGGACAAGAAGTGTACCCTCTAACCAGGTAATTATTAATACACTATGTATAATATGCATGTCCTTCTTATTAGAGGAGCTTGAAAATGATGGAGATTGGTGTGGTTTTTATAGAAAGGCAATGGTATTATTACTCCCCTATGGAATCAGGGCACATATTTCCATTACAACTCATATTTAGTATAGATGTGAATCCAAAATTTATGGGAATAGGTTATTTTACCTTCTGGTAATCATTTGGGATGAGAAGTGGGTTTTCATTTCCTTAGACAAATGAGAAAGTGGAACAATTTACTTACTTTAGCGGCTTGATGTGATGCTATCTAAAACCTTGTGGCTGAGTCAATGTCAGCCAAGGAGGGTAGTATCAAAGTGTGGCGATTGATTTCATTAGAATAATGTGCTTAGAGAAGACATCTGAGATGATGGGAATCATCGATGGTATTTTTGATCATTGGGTACTCCTATAATGAGTTTGGATGAAGGTAACCCATATAATTCAAAATTTGGATAGTGATTACATGCTATTACAATGCATAGAACCTCCGCACATTTTGTCTAGATATAATAGGATCACCCATTTTAGACTAGGGTGTGGGTCCTCTATTCATGGATTAGGGACTTCTCTGATTTTCCAAAGAGGGGTTCCGCGATATGTGTTGTATATGTATAGTCGTTACTCCCCTACCAATTTCGGTAGTGGGTCATCTATCCATGGAGTCGGGAAACCACTATAGTTATAGTGCGTGGTTCCTATATATGTGATGTTCAAGGAAAGTTGGTACTGTACATCCATTACAAGGAGTGGGTCCTGTAGCATGTGTTTAGAACTCCCCTTTCATACCATGTTTAGGATCCACCATAGTAAATTTAATGTCATAGTAGGTACTTCCCTACCATGTAATGGAGTTAGTTTTCTAGCATGGAATCGGTACTCCAGTGTCCTACCAAGCCATCGGTCCCCCATCATAAACCACCAGGAAGAGTTGATACCTTCCTCTCTTACCATGGTTCAGGTCCTCTTGGCACAGTTTGGTACCCCCTACCATGTTATAGTGTTGGTCCAAGATCTACAGAGTTATACTCACATATCGTTCAAGGGCAAGGGTTCCCATCTATTGAGAATCACTTCCCCATCTCTGATTTTCTGTATAAGAGGTTCCACTATTGGATATTTAAATTCATCATATATTGAGTTTAGTACTAAGGAGAGTGCCCGACTACATGATATGTGTGATATCTGGTTAGGAGTTTGTTCTCCCTCAATAGAATGAGGTTTGGGGCACTCCATTAATGAACGATAGAGGTTTAGAGTGTTATTTATGAGACAGTACACCCTCGATTGCTTGGTGGTGTCGAGGTTTGGGTCCTTATGTACCCCTTATAGAGATGTTGAACATGGTGTGTGATTTAGAGTAGTTCTCCCTGAACAACATTGTAATGCTGAGGAGGGGTCCCCGCCAACTCATTAATTTATCCTTGCGCAGGGCATAGGTTAGTGATGAAAAAACATCGGGTGTTGGGCAACTGATCTGGGATGTATAGGTTTTTTCCAATAGAGCATGTTCTATCTGTTGTACCAATCCAAATGATAAAAATGTTCTTGGTGGGGTCTATCATTTATATGGGTTCCATTTAGGATTGTAGATCTCATGAAGTATGTTCTTATAATTTTGTGTTTACCTTTAGATCCTTGATTATAATTTTGTTTCTAACTATGTGGTGAGAATCTCACACGACTAAGAGTTTAATACGAGTACATCTAGGTGATGACTATGATTCCTTATGGTTTTGTCACACATCGGGTTGATACCCCCTGAGTACTGAGTATACTTACAACTTATGTGACCCTACCTTACTTTTGGTTAATCTAATAACATGGGAGGTGGAGAAGAAGATGACATGAAAAGTCTTTTCAATGATTAGCCTATGATGGTTTATGTATTACACTATACTTCTACAGGTAGAGAAAACTCTATGAGAATTCTATATTCCCATAGTGTCAAAATCCTTGTGTTTAGAAAATTTTCTTTCAAACTCTTTTTGTGTTGATATATTGGAAATAGTCTTTGTACTTTATCTGTTGTTTGGGATTGTTTTGACATGGATATCAATTCATGTATAGCATGGTTCATGAGATCTTATTTATATCTCTAAATTGTGTTACTTCAAGCTAGGTTTTGTGGAATTTCAGCTTTCAGTTCCTCCCATTATTTTTTTATTTTTTGGGCGACAACATAGTATTCATATACCTACCACTTCATAGGTTTTTACCACACATGTTCTGTGACTTGTGAAGAAAACATTCCATCTGCTGGAGTCTATGAAGGACCTAATAAGTTTATACATTAGTGATCTAGACCGTCATAGGTGTTCGTTGAAGCTGACCGGTGGAGGTTTCAGATAGAAAATTTTGGAACTAATCCCCTCTTTTCGAGAAGGTCAGACGATTTGGTCATTTTCTTACGTTGGGGTCCCATTTTTATCCTTCTGAAATTAAAAATTCAATTTTACTTTGATTTATGATTAAAGTATGAATGAATTTTATAATATGTTTTTTTCATATCAAAACTGTTGCATTGAAGTGTTTTTGGGTGTGTGTGTGTGTGTGTGTGTGTGTATAGGTACATTCTGAATAGAAATACCCGAGTTTAGTTATGAATTTGGTACTTTTCCATGAAGCTTGTCTTATATAGGTGGGCATGGGGTAGTCAAGTATTGATTCCCATCATGGGTTGGGTAGTGAAGAGTGGTATCAAAGGTGGGTTTTCCTAGGGATTTTATTCAGACATTTCCCTAAAAATGTATTTTTGGGTTATGTAGTTACAACATTATAATGTCTCGAGTTTGACTCTTAGGACTGATGTTCCAGTTTTGTTGCAGTGGTCGACGTATCTATTCACATAGACACTATTTTTTTCTACTCAGTACATTTGATATGTTATCTCAATGGAAATAGATATTACATGAATCATATACGACTATGTTTTGGGTTTTCATTCCTTTTCTATCTTTTGTTATCTCCTAAGGTATAATATTTAACCATGGTGTGTCTTGATTATATTTAATGTTGTATCCATATTGACAGCAAGATAAGATTCTATGGTGTGATCATTATGGTGATCCACCCCATTGCGAGTCTACATTGAAGGGGACTAGTTATGATAAGTAAACTATGTGTGGTCGGACCCATGAGATGGAGCCTTTGGATTAGTTGGATTTTAAATAATTCTAGTATTAGTATGCATGAAAGATGAGTATGTTGCATGATTTCTAGAGATAGTGTCTCTTGAGGTACTAGAGTGATCCCGACCCCAGGTAGTGGATGAATGGCCTGAATCCATCACCCAAGTTTTCCTCTTAGTGGGGATAACTCTCAATTTGATGGTGTTCGTAGAAGAATGCCTTGCATTGGGTTTGTATAGGTGTTACTGGAGAATGGTGATTTCAGCCTAAGACGAGAAAATATTCACCTGGGTAGAGTTTTATCGACTCATTAGTGAAGAGTTCTACCTAGTCGCATTGTGATTAGTGTGTTTCTATGAGATTTTGCTACTATAATAGGGAATCATGACTGAAATAACGTTTTTTTGAATGAATCACATACCGGTTCTAACACCCCATGATTTTATGAAAAATATTATTTTTAATTTCATTGATGTCTTTTCTTGTATGCTACACCAAAAGGATCTTGCACTACTAGAATCCCAGACATGTCTTGCATTACACGCAACCGCGACCTTCCACGATAGCGTGTGTTGTATGCAATACCGAGTTTCACTAAACAACGATATGTTATATAAACTAGCCATTATGAAAAGTAACACCCACTTTATGAAATTTTATAAATTTTATCTTTGGAAATGGAGTTTATTTTTGGATTCATAATATCGAAATTATCCTAGGGTGAATTTTTTGTATTTTTCTGAAAACATTCATTTTTTGATGAATAGTGAAAACACTGGGTTACTATTTAAAACCCAACATTTTATTTAAATGATTATTTATTTTATTTATATTTATTTTATATGAAAATTTATTCATAATACCTATAAAAGTTCAATGTAATTCATTGGATTCATTTTATAATAATTTTAGATATATACAAATTTTATTGAACTTTCCACTTTCTTTTACCCACCTACTAGGAGAATTTGAAAATTTACATAAAACATAATTTTCTACTTCTGTGAGTGGAATTTCAAAAATATGAGAGACACAGTTAATATCAAGTAGTAAAATGAGGTTCAATAATAAAAAAATAATTTTTAGTGAATAGTAACTTTTTGCTTTTATTTACCACAGTTAAAAGTAAATAGGGTAATTAAGGTTCAAAATGATATTACTATTACCCTACCACATGTCTTAATCCTATTGGATATGTGTAATTCTACCAAAAACAACCTTAGGAATAAAATATTACCCTTTCGATCCACTTGGATTAGATTATGACATTTATAATTATTTTATTTAAAGAAGAGTTTAAATAATTAAAATAAAAGAATAATAACTAAAACATTTTTAATACATGGTTATACATAAGATAAATGCGACTATAAATATTTATTATAAAGATATAATGATTTCCTACATAGTGGTATTTTATTTTTAATTTTTAGACATTAAATAATGTAATTTATTTATGACACAATGATGATGCAATAATTACCTTTTTAATGAAATATTAACATAATTGATGTTATAAATACCCAAATAAATGCAATTTTAGACTTTTTATAAATTACACTAATTTTCTAGGTTAATATGACATGTTAGTATTTATTTAATTAAATTTTTTGGAACTAATAATGTTGATATGATTTTCAAAAAAATCATATACCAAATAGTTTCAAAATTGAAATAAAATAGTTTTTAAAATAACTATTATAATATTAATTATTATTTTCTTCCTAAAAATCTATGGTTCGAAAAAATGGCTTAGATAAAGTTATATATATTAATAATGAACCACTTGGGGTTCGTTTGGCTTGTTATAGTATGTTTATTAACCATATAGTGTAAAGAAAACAAGAAGACACAATAAAAGTTGAATTATTTAACTTAGAGTTAAATCATAATGATAAGGTTAAAATAGTATCCTAAACTAGTCTAAAACCTATTGGTTGAGAATATTTCGACCCATATCCACTTAATCTTCGAAATAAATCAATATTGAGCTATTATAAACTGAATATGACTTCATTATAAAATAATATTTTAGGTTTTTTCTAAGGTTCCCCACTCCTCCCTTATAAAAAGGGCACCCCTTCCCTATTCTCTTCACACCCTTTTGAACATTGAAGGTTGACCAAACCCGGAAAATTATTCTTCTAAACCTCTATAGTTATATCATAGAGGTTGTTTTCTTCTTAAAAGTCCAACTATATATCCCTAAGAAGAATCTTAAAAGAGGTGCGTCGAAGAAGAGGTAATCTCCTCTACCGATTCTTTCAAGTTTTCTTTGTTCATCAACATATTCTTCTTTAGTTTATTCATTAAAATTTAATAACATCAGTATCAATAATATAAATATATGTTATTATAAATATTAAACAACCCCATTTCACCTTCTATCCATCCTATTGAAAATGAAATCACCGCCCGTGCGTACATACTGAATACCATCTCCACGTCGTGGTGTAATCTGTTTTTCCACCACCACCTTACTTGGATGAGTATAATGGTGTAAAGAATAAATATATATAGTTATAATAACGTCATAATGATTTTTTAATATCATATCATCCACTCCTATTCAATTCAATAATTATTGGCATGATATCATCGCTTGTGCGTACGTAGAGATTACCGTCTCCACGACGCAATGAGATTCATTATCCATGTTAACCATTCAAGAATGATTATAAAGTATATATAATAAATAATAATGAAATATATGACATGATAAATCTACTGGATTTATATATATATATATATATATATATATATATATGTCATCTACTTACTTCCATTCAAGTCAATAAGGAAAGGAAAACAACGTTCATGCGTACGTACGACCAACCACCTCCATGAACGGTGTATTTCATTTCATTTATCTATCTATTATATATATATATATGTAATGAATATATATATGATATAAAAATCATTATTTACATTCTGGAAGTATTTAAATCAAGATATAAGTAATAAAAATATCAATAACAACAAGTCCAAACACGTACGATAAATAAAACGATTTTACCCAAAATACATCTTTAACATGGAATTTACAAAAGAACGGGTAATATAAATTCATAAGTGAATCATATATGATATCATAACAGTGAATATGATTCTTTAATAATTCAATGACATTATTTAAATCATTATACATGAAGTTCAGATACATACGAGGCATATTGGACCTAATGTATGGGATAATTTTTCGAATCTCATTTTTATTTCAGATTGCTTATACGTAAGTATTTATTGGGGTTATATTTATCATCCAAGTCCCAGTTTTCTAAAAATGGTTTCATGTTTGTTTAAAGTCCTTTTTACCCATTTTTTTACTTTTACTACATGGTATATAAGGAAACGTTTTTTGTTTACCATACGAGGTACTTTTTGACTTTTCCGAAAAAAGTACAAGAAGAATGTTTTTTTAACTTATACGACATGAATGGATTTTTACGGTTTCATATAGCCATATTTTAATGAGTATTAATCTACAATATTTCATGGTTATTTTCAAAAAAATATTTTTATTTTAAAATTTTGTGGATTTTTGTGGAAAAAAATGAATTTGAAGAAGAAAATATATTTTCCTCAAGAATTCATTTCAAGTGTTTTATCAAAACTATTTTCCTTCTAAGATGAAATTATTTATCATGTTTATGTTTCAAGTATAATGTATATATTATTTAAATGGTGTTATTTTTCTTATGATGAAATGATATCCATTTGTTTTATATGGATTATGTGATGATGGAATGATGTTTATGAAACCCATTTTACACTTTGGGTTATGATGAATGATTTATGTTTATTTTGTGGAACAAGTAAGAATGATTTCATTATGAGATAGTGGGACATATATCTCCCTCCAATGCATTGGGTAATTATTTATATCTCAAGAGATATACATGGCTGGAACCGAAAGTTAATCCGGTTCAGTAATACATGACTGGAACGAGGAGTGAACTCGATTCAGTAATGGACTTTTTCCACTAAGATGGTCTTGTCCGCAATGCCTTGGATACTAATGAAATCATATCAAGTGCATAATGGCTTTCCATAGTTACATGTTTTCTTCCCTGGCTAATTTATTAGGATTGATGTTCCATTATGATATATTCCTTACGTACTTCCATGATTTATGTCATTTCTCAAGATTTTGATGTTTAGATTTTATGTTCAAGTTTTTGCATTCAAATGTTTATGGATTGTTTTATGTTCTCTATGATTAACCTTACTGTGCATTTGAGCTCACCATTTTTATGTTTTCTTTTGACCAGGATATAAAGAATGGTTTTATGTAAGAATAAAGGGGAAGATATTTATGGGAGATGTTGACGATCTTTCACCATGATTAAATGATTATGTTCCATGTTTCCAAATAAACTAAACTATTATGGTCCTTTGGTGTTTGTTTTTGTTATGTATTATATATTCTGAAAAAATAATGTAATGTCTATTTACGTCAATCTTTGAGTCTCTACAGTTGGTATCAGATGTCGGTTTAGTCAACCTTTGGAAACTGGGATGCGATAACATTTGTGAGATCCCTAGAGATATTTTTAAGGTATTTCTAGGGATGTCCCTTTGGCTAATTATAAATATAGGTTATAGTCCAAGAATTATGATAACGATATTATAATTAAACCTAATATGTTAGATACTGAAGGTACTTCCCCTTTATTATGTTTGTTTCTGTGCATGATTTTTGCCTCTCACACTATTTTTTTTGGGTTTTAAATGATCGATGAAACCCGAATGAACCGTGTTGATCAATGTAATGGAAAATGCAATGAATGTCCTCTCGAAAAACCAAATGTGATGGGAGATGGAGTGAAAAATCTTATTGCTATTCTTAAACAAGCTATGAATCGTTCTAGATTTCCAAATGATCAGAGAAGGGAACAATATTCTATTAAGTCATTTATGAGGCAAAATCTATCGTCTTTCAATGGGTATTCTAATCCACTTGCTTCTGAACAATGGATCAGTACCATTGAAAACATATTTTCCATACTTCACTATTCAGAACATGAAAAAGTCAATTTTTCTGTTTAATGTTTAGAAGGTGAATCAGATCAGTGGTGGACTCTAATTAATAATACAAGGCCCCAAGAAGAAATTGAATCAATGGAAATGGGTGAGTTCAAGAACTTTTTTCAGTAAGTACTTTACTCGTATTCTTCGAACAAAGATGGAAGAGGAGTTCCTTGAGCTTAAGCTGAAGGATGATGAATCTGTTGGTATATACAAAGCTAATTTTACAAGACATTCAAGGTATGCATATGGCTTTATCATCCAACCTGAAATTAAAGTTGATCGATTCTTTATTGGCTTAAAACCAAGTCTTCGAAGGGCATTAGCTATTAGAGACATCAATAGCTATGAAGAAATTGTGTGTTGTGCTGTCAAGGGAGAACTGGAAGTTGGTGTAACGTATCCATCTCATGGTTTTGACATGAAACGAAAGATGGAGTTCAAGAAAAACCTCAGAAAAATGGTGAGAAGAAGATGAATGTTTCTTTATGCTCAATGTGTGGAAAGAAGCACAGTGGAGATTTTCTAAAAGGTACTAGAAAATGTTTCAATTGTGCAAAAGAAGGTCATCAAGAAGATGAGTGCCGAAGTAATATGAAAAAGATTTCTAATGACGTGAATAGAGAAAAAACTACAGATAACACTCCACCAACACATCAATGCTTCAAGTGCAAGGAAATGGGGAATTATGCTAACCAATGCTCTAATACAAGGGTTAATGATGATCGACGTGAGAAACCTCTTAAGGCAAAGGACAAAGGGACGTCACATGTGATCACTATTAGCGATGTTGAGTATGAGAACGATGTAGTGGAATGATTATGTGTATATGTAATGGGATTCCAAAATAATGTTGTGGAATCTAATTTATAGTGGTGTGTAATATTGGAATATCTATGTATTAGTTTATTCTGGTTTTCAATAATTATATGGTAGTGGTAACCATGGAAATTATTCAAATATTTTGGAAAGAAGATTATATGTTAAGGAGAAAATTAAATGTTTAATAGTATTCATGAGCTCATGACTGATATAAGGACTAAGTGATATTATGGTTTGAGTATATAGAATTTTTTGGATTTTGGTATGTGCAAAGAGTTAACTTTTGAAAAAATTCATGTTTCCACTAAGGATCAGTGGGTATTAATTTTTCAATAGAATACATGATTAAGTTATTCACATGTTTTTAATTTGACCCCAAGATATATCGTATGATATATGGGGGATAAATGATGGTATTCACATGCTCGACAGATGAAAATTCAAATAATTGTTTTCTTTATACTATGATCCTAGACAGAATTATTCTGGATAAGCCTAATGATTGGAATGGATTATTTCAGACATAAGTTGGTATTGTTTAAGGATATAACTTTTTTGATATTATTGATTGAATGTTATAATAATGTAGTTTTAGAAAAATGAAAACCTGCAGGACAGGAGACAACCCGTCAAGTTGGACAAGGCTGTGGGAATCAAACCCACAACCGAAGTGCGACATGCCTTTATTTCCTACCACTGGCTTACAAGAAGTCCCTGGTTAGTAGAAACTAGTTTTATTAAGCAGTATGATAGATTAAGTATAAGTCCATTTTTGGAATCATATATTATTAACCTCACCATAGATGGACTTATTTATATTTGATAACTTTTGCTAACCTTCTGGTTGAGACCTATGGAATGACCCATCATTCTATCACATGATCTGCTGACACTTCATGAATGAAAAACTGAACTTCATTTCTTTAATAGATGAAGTGGAAATTGTTCAAGGAATGAACAACGGTGAGATTATACCAAAATAAAGTAAGTATTTCTTCTAATTCCAATTCATCATCTTTAGGGAAATGATCTTGAAAATAAAAAATGTTGTCCTAGTGCTCTTATATCTGAGAATCAGATGGTACCTTAGATCATCACAAATTTATGGCTTTGTGATTGTTGGATTTTTCAAAGCCATGTTCTCTACAACTCTCTATCAGAACATGATGGTTAGATTTCTCTTCCATATCCATATTTTCACCTATGTTCTCCTATGTGGAAACCCAAAGATTAGTTAATTGGGGTAACGTTTATGTTTCATAATTTAGTTCTTTAAGATAAATTTTGGTATTCCTTTTTATGATGTGGGATTCTATTAAAGAAACATTCGAGTAGTAAACCATTTATAACCCTGACGAATTTCGAGGGTGAAATTCCTTTTAAGGGGTATAGAATGTAACACGCCGAGATTTTATGAAAAATATTATTTTTAATTTCATTGATATATTGTGTTGTGCGATACACCAAAAGGTTCTTGCACTACACGCATCCCAGACTTGGCTTGCATTACACGCAACCGCGACCTTCCACAACAGCGTGTGTTTTACGCAACACTGAATTTCACTAAACAATGATATGTTATATAAACTAGATGTTTTGAATCGTAATAAACACTTTTTGAAATTTTATAATTATTATAATTGGAAAGGGAATTAATTTTTGGATTCGGAATATCAAAATTATCCTAGGGTGAATTTCTGGTATTTTTCTCAAAACATTCATTTTTAATGAATAGTGAAAACACTTGGTTACTATTTAAAAACTGACATTTTATTTAAATAATTATTTATTTTATTTAAAATTATTTTAGTTCAAAATTTTTACATAATACCTATATATGTTCAATTTAATTCATTGGGTAAATTTTATAATAATTATATATATATAAAAATTTTATTGAACTTTTCATAGTCTTTTACCCACCTCCTAGGAGAATTTGAAAATTTACATAAAACATAATTGTACCAATTATATAAGTGGAATTTCAAAAATCGGAGAGATGCGGTTAATATCAAGGAGTAAAATGTGTTTCAATAAGATAAAAATATTTTTTGGTGAATATAAACTTTTTCCTTTTATTTACCATGGTTAAAAGTAAATAGGGTAATTAAGGGTAAAAATGATATTACTATTCCCCTAACACATGTCATAATTCTATTGGATAAGTGTAATTAGACCAAAAACAACCTTAGGAATAAAATATTACCCTTTAGGTCCACATGGATTAGATTAGGACATTTATTATTATTATATTTAAAGAATAGTTAAAATAGTTAAAATAAAAGTTTAATAACTAAAACATTTTTAATATAGGATTATAAATAAGATAAATTAGACTATAAATATTAATTATAAAGATAAAATGATTTCCTACGTAATAGTATTTTATTTATAATTTTTAGACATTAAATAATTTAATTTATTTATGAGACAATGATGATGCAGTAAATACCTTATTAATGAAATATTAAAATAATCGATTTTATAAATACCCAAATAAATGTAATTTTAGACTTTTAATGAATTAAAATAATCTTATAGGTTAATATGAATTGTTATTATTGATTTAATTTACTTTTTTGATCTAATCATTCAGTTATAATTTTCAAGAAAATCATGTACCAAATAGTGTCAAAATTGACATAAAATAGTTTTTAAAATAAATATTATATTATTAATTGTTATTTTATTTCTAAAAATCTAAGTTTTGGAAACATGTCTTCAATAAGGTTATATATATTAATAATTAACCACTTTGGGTTCTTTTGGCTTGTTATAGTATGTTTATTAAACATATAGTGTAAAAAACAAGAAGACATAGTAAAAGTTAAATTATTTAACTTAGAGTTAAATCTAAATGATAAGGTTAAAATAGTAACCTAAATATGTCTAAAACCTATTGTTTGAGAGTATTTCGACCCATAACCTCTTCATCTTCTATATAAATAAATTTGGAGCAATTATAAACCGAATATGACTTTATTATAAAATAATATTTTAAGTTTTTCCTAAGGTGCCCCTCTCCTCCCTTATAAAAAAGGCAACCCTTCCCTATTATCTTCACACCCATTTGAGTCTTGTAGCTCCACCAAGCCCTACCAATTCCTCTTCTCAACCATTATATTTATATCATAGAGGTTTTTTTCTTCTCGAAAGACAAACTCTAATTCCCTAAGAAGAATCATAAAAGAGGTGTGTCGAAGAAGACATAATCTCTTCTACTGATTCTTTCAAGTTTTCTTTCATCATCAACTTCTTCTTATTTAGTTGTTTCATTAAAAATTAATAACATAAGTATCAATAATATACTGATATGTTATTATAAATATTAATCAACCACATTTCACCTTCTTTCCATCATACGGAGAATTAAATCACCGCTCGTGCGTACGTACAGAATACTGTCTCCATGATGTGGTGTAATCTGTTTTCCCCCACCACCTTACTTGGATGTGTATAATGGTGTGAATAATAACTATATATAGTTATTATAAGATCATACTGATTCTATTAATATTATATCATCCACTCCAATGAAATTAAAATATTATGGGAATGATATCATCGCTCGTTCGTATGTACGGATTACCGTCTCCACGACGCAATGAGATTCATTCTCCATGTTAACCATTCAAGAATGACTATAAAGTATATATAATTAATAATAATGAAATATATGAAATGATAAAGCTACTGGATTTATGTATATATATATATATATATATTCTAGTTACTTCCATTCAAGTCAATAAGGAAAGGAAAACAACGTTCGTGCATACGTACGACCTAATGTCTCCATTAACGGTGTATTTCATATTATTTATCTATCTATTATATATATATATATAATGAATATATATATGATATATAAATCATTATTTACATTCTATAAGTAATAAAATAAAGATATATGTAATAATAATATCATGAACAATATGTCCAAACACGTAGGATAAATAAAAAGATTTTACCCAAAATGCAACTTTAACATTGAATTTTCAAAAGAACAGGTAATATAAAGTCATAAGTGTACCATATATGATATCATAACAATGAATATGATTATCTAATAAGTCAGTGACATTATCTAAATCATTATACATGAGGTTTGGAAACGTACGAAGCATATCAGACCTAAGATAAGGGATAATTTTTCAAATCTCATTTTTATTCGAGATTGATTATACGTAAGTATTTACTAGGGTTATATTTGTCAACTATGTCCCTATTTTCTAAAAATGGTTTCATGTATGTTTAATGTCATTTTTAGCCATTTTTTACTTTTACTACATGTATATAAGTAATTTTTCTTTTGTTTACCATAGGAGGTACTTTTTGACTTTACCAGTAAAAGTACGGGAAGAATGTTTTTTTAACTTATACGACATGAGCGGATTTTTACGTTTTCATATCGCCTTATTTTAATGAAACTTACTCTAAAATATTTCATGGTTATTTACAACAAAATATTTTTCTTTTAAAATTATGTGGAGTTTCTTGAATGGAAAATAATTTTGAAGAAGAATGGATATTTTCCTCAAGAATTCATTTCAAGTGCTTTATCAAAACTATTTTCCATCGAAGATGACATTATTTATCATGTTTATGTTTCAAGTATAATGTCTCTATTATTTACATGGTGTGATTTTTGTTATGATGAAATGATATCCATTTGTTTTATATGGATTATGTGATGATGGGATGACGTTTATAAAACACATTTTATTCATTGTGTTATGATGAATGATTTATGTTTATTTTGTGGCACAAGTAAGAATGATTTCATTATGAGATGGGTGGGGACTATATCTCCCTCCAATGCATTGAGTAAAGATTTATATCTTATGAGATAGACATGGCTGGAATGGAATGTTAATCTGGTTCAGTAATACAGGACTGGAACGAGGAGTGAACTCAGTTCAGTAATGGAATTTGTCCACTAAGATGGTCTTGGCAGCAATTCCTTGTCTTTTAGGGAAATCATATCAAGTGATTAATGTTTTTCCACAATTACATGTTTTCTTCCATTGATATTTTATTAGGATTGATGTTCCATTATGATATATGCCTTATGTACTTCCAAGATTTATGTCTTTGCTCATGATTTCGATGTTTATATTTTATATTTAAGTTTTTGAATTCAAATGTTTATGGATTGTTATATGTTTTCTACGTTTACCCTTACTAAGCATTTTAGATCACCATTTTTATGTTTTCTTTTTCCCAGGATATAAAGAAAGGTTTTAGGTAAAAAAAAGGGGAAGATCATTATGGCATATGTTGAAGATCTTTCACCATGATTAGAATATTATGTTCCAAGTTTCCAAATACACTAAACTATTACGGTCCTTTGGTGTCTGTTTTTGTTATGTATTATATATTCCGCAAAGGTAATGTAATTTCTTTGTACGTCAAGCTTTGGGTCTCTACACTAATTTTTATAATCCATGGATATGGTTCAATATCTATTTTTATTGGAAAAAACTTTGAATGTGGATTGTTCCTCTAGAACAGAGAGTTTCTGATTCCAATTTTCATTCTGACCTATATTAGTGTATTGAAGTGAGCTCTACTAATATAGAGTTCCCTATCTTATGAATTAGTGGTTATAGAACAAGGTGGTAGTCATGAGGCTAATGCATCTACGGGAAAAATAATATGATATGTGATATGATTGTGTCACATGAGTCATACCGATGGCCAGACTCACGAACATGGTCATGTAGCAAGGGATCATAACTGAGGATAAAGTCAATAATATGAGATGTGGGGTTATGCTTGTGATGGATGAGGATATATTTCTCGACATTGTTTGACCTTTTAAGAAGATAAGTGGGGGATAAACGATAAGCTACCATGGTGGTGGTTGATCTTGGAGAAACGAGTTCTGCAAAATGGAGGGTGAGGTGGAAGAGAAGGGATAATAGTATGAGGTGGTCAATGCTAGGTTCAGGGAGCTGGAGGATGAGATAAAGGATAGTTGAAGGACATAGAGTACATCGACCCGGAGGCTCTTAGAATAAATTGAGGCACTCCATGTGTCATTCATACTTTCTGAAGTATCAATTATTAGACACTGTTGTGGTTACTTTATTCATTCCTCATCTTGCTTGATGTACAATCTTGGGTGAAATGAGGTCTTAGTTGAACTCAATATTGGATTTTGTTATGTAGCATCAAATTCACATGAAATAGATCCCCCCATGACCTATTTTTGTGATATGTAAAAAATCACGTGGGTGAGTGATTGGGGCCCAAAGTGTATTGTATCATGGTGGGGTGTATGAGTCCCTCTAACTAGTGTGTTTTGGGTGAGATTGAGAACTAGATAACCCTTCTTATAATCATACCATAGTGCCAGAGTTAGTCCCAAAACTATTTCCATAGAATTGATTTGTTTCATATCATCTTCAATCATCTAGGATGCATCTAGTGGTTTTGGAGGTCTTTTCTTGATTGGGTTACTCTCCTTCCAAGAGTGGAAAAGACATGTGGGGTATTACACATTCATTTTCTTTCAATATTCTCATGTTTGGATGAGTTTACCCACCATTATTTTCATTGTAACCTCACATGAAAAGCATTAAACCTAAACAGAAAGAAGCATGATGAAGTCATGAGATAGTTCATACATGGGAGGATACAATTATGGGGTTCATCAGTATCTACATCAGGTTAGCAAGGTTATTTACCCTAAGACCCTATGAATATTGAAAGAATGTGGTGATTTCCCACATGTTGCAACTGATAGATCAAGTTGATATTTTTTTCACGATGTAGTCTTGGTAGAAGCTGGACAAATGATTGTCTTGTCCAGAGTTATTCTCTTGAGTGCATGCATGAATGCATCACATGAACCATCAACGATCTATTTGACATCGGATTTACAATGTAGAGAATAGTTTATTTTCTCTATTCATAGAAATTTTATTATTTATAAGGATGAAATTCATTGAATTTAGTAATTATGTATAGAACCAGGTTTTTTCCATTAAGTATTTAGAATATTTTTGAATCCAGACACTGAGTTGGAAGAGGAATCTGGGGCCAGATGCTCCTCCGCATAGTTATTTAAAAAATATTAAATATATTTTCTTTCATTCATAGGTATTTTCACTTGAATATGAGAAAAAATCCCATGTGTATTCTCAGATCATATTTCTAAGCCCTCAGTTGAGTCTTAAACATTTTTTTTACCATAGGCACAACATAAAGTTGTTCGTAGTGAGATTTTTTTTGAAGTCTAATTGGAGGGTGATATTATGGTGGAATAATTAATGAAATGAAATTTAATATAATTAATTAACCTGATACTCACATAAAACCCTCACATCCCTTATGTTGGGTGTACACAAACAATGGAGTGAGCCACTCCTCCTCTTCTCACTTTTGAAGACAATGAACTACCATCAAATTGATTCCATGAGGTACCACTGATCTCTATTTCTAAATCAGATCCCAATAAGATTGAGATGCAGAATTATATGACCATCGTTCTTCAACCAAATCTTATGTGTTTCTCCATCAAGGTTGGTGGTTTTGTTTTTTAGTCCTTATCCCATTAATTTTTCATTATTCTAATGATCTAATTCCATATTGAAACTATTTATGATCCATGTTAGTATGATCTACGTGTTTTGGGTAAATTTGGGGAGAAAATGGTGTTTTTTCAGGGCATTCATAAATAGAATTTCCATCTACATGGAGTGTAGTTTAGAGACACAGGCCACAAAAACCTTCATGTTCTGGGAATATATCCATTGGGGATTACAAATTTTGAACCATTGTTCACATTACATTGTACCCCAATACATATAGTTTTGTGAAATGGCATGAGAAGATGTTTTAAAACACATGGTTTCGTTTGAACACATGACTAATGTATATAGACACATTATCAGTACTCGGGCACAGGTAAACTACGTAGCCAAGTCCTGGGTGAAACAGAACACCTCATGTATATCATGTACATTCCATGTACCCATATATGGGTTGGAAATCATGAATAATAGATACAATACTAGGTTCTCATGTGGGTTCACATACCGCATGTTCCACAGTTCATGTCGTGTACTCCTATGTGATCTACATGGGATCTTACTACTTCTATATCTCAAATTATAGGACTCAAATTTAGGCTTATGGGTAGACTACAACTTTTTTTCATTTTGAACTTTATGGATGCCTCTGTTTCGTCCTACTATGTATGAGGTGGATCATTTTGAGAAAGACTATTGT